>CM030895.1:7802802-9063868 GCA_018136845.1 Heterotis niloticus
AGTTCCTAGTATCCATACATTATGAGGGAAGAACTTGGGGAATCCATAGCCTGCATACTGAAAATTGAGATCTATTTATATTCAGTGTCAAGATGGAGATCTCACAATGCTGAGTCTTTCTGGTATCACAACCATTGTTACTCTGCAAATTCTTGTAGTCTTGAATTCAAGGCAAGAATTTTGTATGTAAATGGAGACATCATGGGTTTTTTGTCCATATGAGCAAGAATCATGGTGTTAAATGTACATTTTAATAAGCATGGGGTTGCGGTATTGTGGGAAGGTTTATATGTTATGCAGCACCTGAATATACTGCAAGAGTTCTGTTCTTATTGTCAGTATTGACAGAAAAATTGATTGTAATATCAAAATGTGCAGAAGGTGGACAAAAATACAAGAAGCACCACATGAAAATCAAGATGACTAAATTACAATAAAATCAGCAATATGGGCTATATTAAGTGGAATATCCTCTATTAATATCTGTCATCTGTTGTAGACTGTCAGTGTTTAATATACAATCGTATAAAAAAGAATAAGTCTAATATGTGCTTATAGTTGCAAGTGAATAGTCACAAAAATGAAAAATTTGCTTTATGAAAACATGACAAATGAGGGAAACAGGAAAAAAGTAATAAGAGCTGTAGGTCAGAGCTCATATACAGGTAGTATGAATAGGGTTCTTTACCCAACAACCACAAAATGACATCAGCAATACTTGTGGAAGTAAAACCACTGAAAAAAGTACATTTTTTCCACACATACAGATAAGAAAAATAAAACTTGAGTGCATCATTTATTAGCAGATTTTCTTTGTGATTTTTCAGATTTTTGTGTGTCAGTGTTACCAGAGTAGCCTCAGTCTTCTGCTCTTTCCCTATTTCATTTGGATTTTTTTTTCATAAAATGCAAATGATGATAGGCACTACATAAAACAAATTAAACTGACAAACCAATTAATAGTAAATCTGACAATGTAGTGGTTAAGACAGTTATATTGCTTTGCAGCCTTTTCCAGAGGTTCTTGAATTAAATCCTACCATGCACTGAAACTTAAAAAATACCTTGGTGTATAAATGAGAAAGTCATTGTAAAGCTGATAATCTATCATTGCCACACTGGACAAAGAGAACCACTTTAGCTAAAGTTTAAAAATAATAATATCATTTTCTTCAAAAAATTTCTATTTAAGGTGCAATGTACACAGTGATGAACAATATTTATTTTTTGAAAAATGCACTTAACAACAGAATTTTTAAATAGCTGTCTTGTACTGTGTCACCAGATGGATATCAATCACAACCTACTGATCTTAAAGCTCAGCTTTAGCAAGTGTCATTGCCAGGGTGTTTGTATTTGAAGCTGGAAGAGCAGCAAGACACTGGTACAATTCTAGCTTTGCACTGCAGTCAGGGTGAGGAATGAGGGAAGAGAAGATTAGACCGGAGTGAAGTGATGAAGTGACAACCATCTCTGGGGAGAAGGGGGTGGTGGAGGTATCTGAACAACTCAGCAGGCCAAAGGGTGGCTCAGTATTGATTTTGTGGAGCATGGGTGCTATGAGAAGGACATGGCACAGTGTGCTGGGAGACTGATAGGTAATGGGTATGTGAGTTATGCAGGGGCAAGGGCAAATGTGTAATTCCAAAGTGCAGCACTTTTACCGAATACAGTCCATCTCTTCTTGAAGACAGTGTAGAATTCTATCTATCTATCTAGCTAGCTAGCTAGCTAGCTGCCTGCCTACATGTCTGTCTCTGTCCATCTGTCTTTTCTTCAGATGAGGTCACATGATACAAAAAATGAATAGTATAGTAACTGCTGAAGGGACATTGTACTAAAAAGGTTCCTTATAAAGCAAAAAGGTTATTTATTATATGAAGTTTGCTATAAATGAAAAGCTGTAACCACTGAAAATTTGATGTAGGGATTCTATTCTGAATTTGGGTGCTGTGGGCTACTCTATTGGTAACCTTCACCAGAGTTTAACCAACAACCTGCAACTTACACAAGTCAATATTCTTTAAACTTGCTGCCCTTAAACCCAAGGAGGGTAAGCAGTGTCAGCTGACTGATTGGACTCTGTAGGGGGTCAGCAGTGCTTTGAACCACCGTAGCTCAGATCAAAGCTAAGGCGAAGCCACCAGAGGTATGGATGGTTTATAAAACAGTCAGGAATTAACCCTCGTGAACAGCATGTGCTACAGTGAAGTTGTGCAACATCCATCTTCACCTGCACACAGTTTTTGTGCAAAATATTTGTTTTAAGAGAACTTCAGGGTGGTTCTGTGACCTTTCAGCAGCAGGCATCTCCTGAGAACAAATTTTATAATCTATCCATGTAGGGAACTTGACAGATGGAGAGCTCATTGTCAAACTCAAGTTTTTAACAACCTAACCATCAATGAAATAACCAACAGAATACTAAATTCATATCACTTTCTGCAAAGTGGATTTACCACATAATTCATTACTGAACCATAGGGTATTACTGTACTTTCAATTTTTTTATTTTCATGAAAAAAGTAAAGAAAATTCCTTTAAAATATAGAGCATAATTACTTTGCAAAGTACTTCTTAAAACTTAACTGTTGAAGCCCTGCAAAATACAGCCACTACATGGAATTTTATATTTAGGAATATTATTTTAATAACAAAGTATTGTATTTTCATTTTAAAAAAATTTTTTAATCTGGATTCCAGAAAACTAACAGAATTACAGTGCATCATATTGCTTGTGTTTAATACACAAAAAGCAGAGGGGTGGAAGTCTGGCTTTTGTGACATTTATTAATTAATTGTGCTCTTTCATAAATAATCTACTATCAGATGGCTCTGGTAGAAAGTGGTGTAGAGAGGCTTACTGCTGTTTAAATCAAATACAAATTAAATCTAACACACGTGCCTTTTCATGGTATTTTTGTGCCGTTGCAGGAAGTGCAATATTATATTGCCATTTTAATGTTGGTGGATGTTGGTGTGAGCTGTGAAGGAGAGCGCTGTTGTACCCCGTCCTCTTTGCTAGGCCCTATTCTGCCAATGATAAGGATTTTTTTTTTTTTTTAACCATTACTTCTCTTCCCGTTGGCTATTTCAATTGTTACAAAAATTAAGGCGAATGTGCCTATGTTATACGGTATCACAGAAAGGCTTTTTACATTGTATTTCATAGTGAGTTTAAAATATTGGTGCATATATAACTCAAATTTCAGCTCATCTCGTATTGGATAGCAGGTAGCATAGTGGTTACAGCTTTTTCCTGCAAATGATCAAATTATTTTACCCTTGAGCAAGGTACTTATCCTGAGCTGACAGCAAAAATGAACCAGTTGTATAAATGGGCAAATCTTTGCAAGTATGTTAGTCACTACAAGAAATGAGGCTACAGTCCATCATGAACAATGGCTTATGTCCCTTAAATGAAATGATCACTATGAGCTATTTTAGTGCCTGGCCTATTCAGCTTAGGTACACTGAGATGCTGTTTTGGGGGCTGTTCTTACCAACAGTCTTCCACCTTGTTTGTTTGTTTGCTTGTTTGTCCTCTGTGTCTAGCTGCTGTAATGAGAATTTATACTTGGGGATCTATAAAGTCCTATCATGTCATTTCCTATTACACAAATTTATATTGTATGTCACCTGGGAGACAGGTGTCAGGTAAATGATAAAGAGAAGCTGCTTTTATATGTATAAGCCAATTCCCACAGCCCAGGATTTTTAAGAAACTTCCACTTATAAAAGTAATAATTTCCTATATAATCCTATTATAGTACTTGATCTAGTATATTTACAGACAATTTTGTGTTTAAAGACCAAATAGATAGTGGAACTTTTAGTTAGTAGTTAGCATGTACTTTCTGTACTGGAGTGTTGCCCCATTTATCTTAAATAAATAAATAAAGGTGTGTTTTTCACCAGAGCCCAAGACTCTGAGTTGGTTGGCCAACGCTCAGCCTACCAGGTCTGCAATGTGAGGCAGCTATGTTGCCACCTGCTCGTGGGAAGCCACATTTATAGGTCACGGTTTTAAGGCCACACTTTATTCAGGTTGTCCTGCAAAACGAGTGGGCAACACTGTGCCATTTGTTATGATGCTTGTTGGTGGCACCTCTAAATTAAAAAGTAGAAACATTCCTGTAGTATAAACTGTAATTAGAAATTTTAAAAATCATTTTTATGTTGGGCAGCAGATGATATGGTGGTTGTATAAGTACAGTATATGTATAATAGGCAAACAGCTGTAAGTTGTGTACTGTACAGACCTAAATCACCATGGTAGAAGGTGTCAGTTCAGTAATGGTTAATAAATGTGAAGCTCTGTGTGGGGGAAAAAAAGACTACCTACAGCTGGGTGGTGTGTGTGGAACCGGCACTCCTCTGTAGCTTTGGGAAAGTGGTTATTTACTGTGATTTTGGAGCTCAACTTACGATACCACACCAACATTGGATCAATTGCAGAGCTTTGTTTCTTCATTGACCAGGTTCTCTTTTCACTGTTATCTGGCTCGACTGCTCAGGTAGATTATCTGCAGTTTGGAGAGGGTTCTGTGCTGCTGTCTGACCTGATTGTTTTCTCAGAAAACAAGTACACAAGCTTAGAAGTCATGGCAGTAAAAGCAGAGCAGCATGAAAATGAAAAATGTTTGCCCAACACTCTATTTCACAGAGTGCAATAAGGAAGCTGACCTTTGAGCATATCTATTTAAAGAAAATATTATGGGTTTCTTCATGTGGTACACAGACAAAGTCATGCTGTGATTAACCGACTCTACCAAATCTGGCTGAATGTATATTTTTTTTTATATAAATATGGAACAGTGAACTAGTATCTATAGCTGTAGATTTTGTATAATGGAAAAAAAATGTATATATTCAGTGTGTGTGTGTGTGTGTGTAGGCAGGCTTTGACTTATATAAATTCTAAAGGGCTCAGAGATACTCATATATCTCAGTAGACATCAACCACTTCATAGCTGTGCGGCAGTCACTTGAGTTTCTTGGACACAGTGATATTGATAAGATGATACCTAAAACTGGTGTTACACACATATTAATCTGATGTGACTGAAATAAAAGCCCAAACAATGAGATGCCTGAAGGTTGCTACTATCTACTGAATAATGAAACTGCTTAATGATAGATGTCTGACTGCATGGCTGATTATTATACACTGCCTGGCCAAAAAAAAAAGTCACCACCTAGATTTAACTTAGTGTTATGATCTGGGTTTGCTTCAGTTAGTCAGGTCTAAGTTCAGCAACATTATGTGGCCAAAAAAATGAGATGAGCTGACTACCTGAATATACCAAATGACCCGGTTTTTCCATCAATGGATTTTTTCTTTATATTCCAAGATGATAATGCCAGGATTCATCGGGCTCAAATTGTGAAAGAGTGGTTCAGGGAGCATGAGACATCATTTTCACACATGGATTGGCCACCAAAGAGTCCAGACCTTAACCCCATTGAGAATCTTTGGGACGTGCTGGAGAAGACTTTACGCAGCAAGAAATAAATGTTGTGACAATAAGCTTATTGAAACGATGCCATGGCAAATGCTAAGCTGAAGGCAGTCCAATGAAATATTAGAGTGTGTGACTTTTTTTGGCCAGGCAGTGTATAATGTGCATGGTCCCTTAAGATCTAACCAGTAGAACCTGTATGTTTGAGTTGACCCTTTATTGGGTGAATGACCATATTTGGTAACTTCAACGGACATTCAAAATGCCCTCTCCATGCCTTTCCATGAAGGGTTGAAATTTTGAATTTCCAAGTATTTCAATTAGTGCCCTGTAAGGGTTAATGTGTGTTTTTGAGTTGATAATGAACCTTGACCCTTCAACCCAAGGAATCACTGGGCTGCTGATAGCATGTGAAGTGACCAGCAGCTCAGTCTTGTAAAAAAAAATGTGTGTATACAGCTACAAGATCTACAAGATGAGATGCTTAGAATAATAATGAACAAAGCTGGGTGGGGGAGGAGCAGACACTGCTTTGACTAAAAGGGTGATAAAACTACGTTAACTGGGTTTTTGGAGATGAATGGTAATACTCATCTGTCATCTTTGTTTGCTGCATATCCTGTAGATCATTATACTTGTATTGTAGCCGCTGTGTTCCATCTAGGGTGGTTATACATAATGGATGGGTGGATAATATCGTATCTATAGTTGCTCAGATAAAGAAGAAAAACTGATTTATGATGGAGAAATAAAAATTGAAACAACAAAATAAAAAACACCTAAATATTCAACTGTATCTTAATTGGACAAAAATCAGAAATTGTTAACGTCACTTTCTGTAAATGTGAATCCTTTGCTGATATATAATGTAGTTTATATCAATTTTATATTTTTACTCATAATATTTTATTTGTATATGCGGAATTATCAGTGTTGCACTGCCATGAACTTTACTGTCCATATTTTTTGGTGCCAGGTAGTCATCAGAAAACTGTATAAAAATATACAATTATACAGAATATCAAAGGATACATATTTACATATTAATAATCTTTCCAGCATTAATTAGAAGCCTTACTATGTCAGTTATATCCATTTTGACATTGACTGAAAACACAGGAAACCTTGAGAGAGCGGAGGTCTGCTAGATGATTTTTAAAATAATTTTAACTTTTGTAAGAATTTACAAAGTGACTAAGCATGCTGTGTAAAAAATGGTGTCCTGCAATAAAACGTAATAAAAAATATATTGGGATGAGAGATTCATTAAACTGTAGTGGCCATGATATATGCTTAATGCATCCCTGTTCTTAACAGTTTAATAAAAACTGCTCTTTCCCATTTATCTTTTAGTTAAAAAAAAAAGACAGGCTATTGGAAATAATTTTTTATGTAAGGGTGTCAAATTTATACTTCATTTTATATAAAAATATATTGAAATATAATAATTGTAAAATAGCAGTAAGAAAATTTGATCTTTGGACTTTCATGTAGTGAAGTACTCAAACTTGGAATTGCTTTCAAACTGTGTACAGTACAGTATGTATGTGTTGAAAATACTGCTCTGAAATCTTATAATAATAATTTCCTGTAGAGCTCCGGCATATTTTCCCACTTATTCTGTCCTTTTGAGATTGACAACAGGTGATACTTTAAAATGAATTCCCGGTGTACAGCTTTGTGTCCTCGCTTGAATGAGTGCACCTCAAACATCCTGTTCCCACAAAACACAGAACATTATTAAAGGAATGATAATATCAGGCAGGTAGTCGATACACCTGGGCTACAGCAGTGCAGAAGATCATGCTTGTATTTCACCTGGCATTGTGGCATGTTAATATGGCACAACTGGATTGGTGTCGCTTCCTCATTCTCTGCTGACTGAGAATATTTTCCAGCGATTGCTGTGCTGGCACATTTTATTAAAGCTTCAGAGAGAGTGGCCAGATTGAAATGATATTACATTTGAATATTTTTCATATTAACAATAGCTCATTTGATGTTGAGCTTATAAATAATTCACAACAATGCAGAACCAGCAGCACAGAGGAAAAAACCTCAGTATACAGAACTACTTAGTACAATTGGCCCAAAGGAGCGTGAAAGCCAAAACAGAATTTCCTTTTCTTGCCTGATGTAATAACAGCAGCGGGGGTTCCAGTAAGTCTGCACACAGATCAAGCAATGGGTCCGATCCATGAGAGACAGCCCCAGGGGGAGCCCCACCCCGTTGAGAGCACGTGCAAATCGCATGTGTCAGATTGGCCCTTCGCTGGGGTTAATGTTAGGGGACAGCCGCTCAAAGCTGGGATGCAGACCTTCAACTATTAATAGGCTGATCTCTTTAGAATGCACAATGGGTATTTGCGTCTTGACAGGGATTGGGGAAGGCAGAAAGAAAACTGTTTGTACCCCCCCGGTATATGTAAATGCTGCAGAGGAGGATGGCAGTGCTAAGTGGAACCAGATAGATATGTGGGCCCTTGGAGAGGCCACTTAATATTCTCCTGCATTCTTAACAGGCTGCCCTTGCAAGGTCAGTGAGAAGCAGTTGGGAAGAGCACTGCAGTCACTGCGTCACCAGGCCCTGCAAAGAAAAAAATAAATTCACATAAAAATAATGAATAAAAATAGACCTTGCACTGTAAGACCGGGACACAAATAGGAGGGTCACCCGAGACCTGGACACAGGCTTCAGCAAGTGACCCATCTACAAGAAGGACATGGATAACGTGCCAGTTGGCACTGAACCCAAGAGTCAATTGCATGAGGAAGCAGCACTGTTGTTTAGTAGATGTTTGTAAGCAAGGTATCTTGCACAACTCAAAGTTTTATAGATTGGAGAAACATCTAAGGGCTCAATGAATGTATTGTGAGCTGTTTTTACTTTAGGGCCAGCAATCTGAACCAGATGTTGCCCAGGTGCTGGCTAACCTGCGTCTCACTCTTAAGCGAGTATTCAGCTGTGTTTCACTCACTATAAGAGTATAACGTAAGTGACAGTTTTTTTTGACTCTGTGAAGTTTAACAAACATCTCTTTGTCTCCAATAGGTGATGGGAATCCCAAGGAGAGCAGCCCGTTCATCAACAGCAGTGATGTGGAAAAAAGCCAGCAGTATGACGGCAAGAACATGGCCCTGTTCGAGGTACGCTTCTCAACACTATCATTCTCCTGCCTTGTGATCAAGTCAAGGGACTGACCAAGATTAATTGAGGACGAAACCAAAGCAAAGGGCAAGTAGAGTTGGGTTTCACAGAAAGGGCAGGATCATGACTAAGCGTTTTTTTGGCGACTCAACCCACTGTGATATGTCACACAGCTAGAGGACCATTGTGTCACAACATAGCTTAATTACCGAGAGGCATATGTAGGTAAAGAGAAAGCTGTCCAAAGTCACCTTCTTCTCTGCTAGCACCTTCATTTTCAAATCACTTACCATGCTTTCTGAGACCTTCACGACCTCCACAAACAAAGTCCCTGACAGTGTTTGATGTGCAGATAAGCAGTGGCAAAGTGGTTTGACTGTGACCTTCACCAGTGTACTTTACATCATTGTTAACTTTTCAAAGCTTTTCACATATCTCTACCTGGCTTGCAGGCTCTGCTGCTCTGTCCAGCTGACTGCTAGTTATAATTTCCTTGGAATACAGCAAATGCAAGGATAAATAAATGTACTGTATGGATTTTAAACATTACACATGCTTTAAAATTGTTAAAAATACAAAGAAAATGCAATCAGTTCCTTTCAGTGTAAACCATGACAGAAAAGCGTTCCAGTTATTGCCTAATACAGTTATGACTAGCTAATGTAATATAGCGGTAAAAAATTACAATGTTATTACAGTGTTATTTACTGCAAAGTTAGGATATACTGAAAATTGTGATATTACTGAAAAATGGCAACTCTGACAATGTTTTGGGCCACATTCTCTCAAGAGTAAACTAACGCAGCTTTAAAGCGCACCAGATTTATGTTGGAAAACTTTTTAAAACTGCTGTGATAAAAATTATATTAAATTCAGTCTAAAATATAAAAGTGTCTTCAGAATTTTTCACAGCCTTTGGCTGGCTGAAATGTCCTCAGTTGCATGTTTTAGTTTTGTCATCACTTTGGCACGTTACTGCGTGTCTCAGTAAGCTGTGCCATTTAGCTGTTGGTGTAAATTTAGTTTTAAGAAAAATGCACCGTTGCTCCTCCAGGAGCTTAGATCAACAGGGTTATCTTCACAGTTCGCACAGGTGATGATAGCTTCTCGGTCCCTTGCCTCGCTATTTATTTCACACCTGTGGAGCTTTGGGCGTCAGTTGGATACTTTGAAGGGCAAATATATGGGCTCGCAGGTATAATAAATATCACTATGTTAGATATCCGTGATCAGTCATTATCTGTTGAGTTGCTACCTCAGTGCTGCCTGGTCAGTTATTAAACACTGCTTTGCTGCAGGTAACCTGTATGCAAGCCTCCGCCTATCGGGGTAGATGGACTGATTGGAGACCCCCACCTCTTTTGTGACAGCCTGCTGTCGTCACAGCATGGCCTTAACCAACAAGAGGCATCACAAAGCCCCTATGCGTCTAATTTCAAACTCTGGCTTTGCTCTAAATTACACGTGAGTAAGAGTGTAAAGTTGGAATCGGCTAGGTGTGCTCAAAGCTATCCAAATGTTGGGAAAAATCAGGCATAAAGACAAGTGTAGACTAAAGTACAAATTGAGAATCAGGTCTGCTGTGTTTACAAGAGTGAACAAAATATATGTACTTGCTGAACACTGATTTTGTAGTTCGTCTGATTAAAAGTCATTTTTCTTTTTGGCACAGTAAATGCTATTAGCGATGTCCTGTTTGAAATGTTTGTACAGGGAGAGCCTGTTGTGTGTTTTTCGTACACTTGGAAATTATAATGCTACAGAAGATAATCGTGTATGTTATTTAGTGTAGTACCTACAGAGCCTGATCACTGCCTAGTGCTGTGCTGCTCTGCCTCTGGCTACTTGGTGGTCCCATTCTCAGCAACTCTGAATCTAAAAGTCTCCATTTTGGTTGCAGTGTGGTGGAATAAAGTCCTTCTGTTTACCAAACTGGAGCCAAAACCAAAAATGTATGAATTTTTGATTTTACACAGTTTGTTGTATGGAACAAGGAGCCGGTGATCTTCTGAGAGTGAGGGGGTTTCATCGTTTAAGATTTGATGTTACATGATGAGTGTGAGGCGTAGTAAGACTGAACAACACAGCATAATCCCTCTTCCTGCTCAATCCCAAAGGCTGTGCTCAAGCAAATTACAATAAGGTTTGAATGGCTGGACCTGGTGCTTGTTTCCTCAATGTGTGACAGGTGGGTTGGTGTTATGTAACTGGCTGCTGCCAGCCACAGACAGGATTTTATTGTTGTCTGCAGTCCTCAGGGTGCGGTCACCCTGATTACTGCTATTAAAGGTAGTTGTGTCCCTTTCCGCAGGAGGAGATGGACACCAGCCCCATGGTGTCATCCCTGCTCAGCAGCCTGGCCAACTACTCCAACCTCCCGCAGGGTAGCAAGGAGCACGAGGAGGCTGAGAACAACGAAGAGACACGCAAGAAGGCCATCAAGGTAATGGCACACTCCCTGGGCAAATACTCAGCTGTTTAGGAAGGGTCTCAGAGAAGCAACCTGATGGCTGTGTGGGAGGTTAGTATACAGGTGCTGGATTCATGACCACCAATCATTAGGATGACAATTCATGTCCCAGTTGAAAACCCTTGAGCAAATGTTCTTCACTTAAATTACTTCAGTGAACAGCATTGAATGCAAAAAGTTAAGTTAGTATTATTACTGTGTTTGAAAGTGTCTTTTGAATAAATAGAATTGGTTACACATCCAGATGTGGGTTTGAATCTGAATCAGTTTGTTTGGAGTTTGTACACTGTAACCAGCTCTCGCATGGGTTTATTCTGGGTGACTGTAGGAAGCCATCTTTTCTGTTGGACAGTTCATCCCACGGTTCAAAATGTGTTCCAGGGGAATTGGTGAGTGTGTGTATGTGTGTGTATGTTGCTCTGCTGTATAACTGAATGAATAATTATAGGCAACTGAGTATATCTACCACTGTAAGTCGCTTCAAAGTTGCCAGTTAAATGCTAGCAACAATTGTGCATCATTTTGCAGAATCTGTTAAATGAAAAAATGTAAATGTAAACATATTTAAAGACTAGCACTCCAAATCTAGTCCCTGGGAAAAGTCAAGATGGAATCTGAATAAGAAGTGGGTGGAACTGCACCCAGAAGACTATGTTTAAAACCAAGATGTTTAACAGGATGAATCAGCTAAACAAATCAATTAAATGTTTGTAAACAATGAGGAGTTTAAAGCGAGTAGATAATTTAGGGGTGGGTTAGGCTCCTGACCTGCAGAATCCAGACATCACTGACAATGGCTGCGAACACTGTCAGTCACAAATAGGAAATGAATGAATTGTGCTTTTTATATGGTTGATTTTCCACAGTCCATTGTGTTGCTTTCTTAACATTTCAGCACAAGAACAGAGCAGTTAAGAAGCTTATAGATGTACAAATGTATGAATCTGGACTGTAGCTTGACCGTAGGAAGCCATGTTTTCTCGGTTGGACGCATTACAAAATACTGTTTTCTATGTCTCCTTCCGGAGTGAAAAAAATGTTTATACGCTTAAAAGTGTCTCATATTTGATTGTTGAAGAAATCATAAATTAGTACTGCCCTTAAATGTTGTAATTATTATGAAGCTGAAATATAGTGGATCATTTAGACTTTTGTAATCGATTAAAATGATGACAGTCGATTTATTAAAGTGTAAAGATCCAAAACTATGTATAGCTTCACCATTATGTTCTCCAGGTTAATAAATTTTAATCAAAATGTTTAACATTTTGAAAAAAAATAAATCAGTAATTTGCAGGTTCTCAGCAAATACTGCTAAGGTAGCCAGTGTATGTTAAGTTTTGCATGCTTAAGGAATTGCATGAAATTCTGTAAAAACATTGACTTTAGGTTGATTCTTATTAAAAAAAAACACATTTACTTGGAAGATCTTTTTAATGTAAATGAATATAAACAGAATGTTGTTTATCAACCTGGACATAAGGTTGAAATCTTTTATGATGTTTTACACATAAGATTAGTCTGGCTACCTTTACACCATTTAGGAACAAATTCAACTCCTTCTGGCTTAAATATCCAGCTCTGTAAATGTGATTTAGTCCAACGCAAATGTTAAAAGGAAGCATTAGCTTAATAAGATGTAATGCTACTGTTTTCCTGCCAGTTTTATATTTTCTTCATTTGAATTACTTGGCAGATGAGTTTTACAGCTTATATTTGTACACTTTGCCCACTTACAAAGGTGACCATGCAGATGTTATCCAAACGGAATATTCAAGCTTTGTGCCTGGAAGTCTACACCTTTAACCAACACGTTCATTTCTGTCCCTATTTGTTCGGAAATCTCCCATCACTCCGATATGTTCCATTTGTTTCCAGTTCCTGATTTTTGGTGATTTTTTAAAATGGCAACAAAGACATCAAAAAGGATTTATACACGTCTAGCTTTGCTGATAATAATGCAATGAATAGCCAAACATAAGAATCCATTCTTCTGTGAAAAAAGGAGGGGAAAAAGAACAGGGACAAAATATTGGATTTGTTTCTTGGTTAAGGCAGCCTTTTTGGAGATAATTCTGCACATCTTCAGCTCCTTGCTTAATTAGCTCCCAGTGCTAAAGCAGCTGCTCTCCAGTCAGCTGTTGGGTTTAGAGGAAAAATCTCCACATCATAGCGAAAGGTATTTAATTAGGAACGGATCACATATCTCAATTCTTCAGAAAAGCCCCCCCCCCCATCAGACTTTGATGTGAACTGTCAACCTCTACACATGCATCCCATTTGTTAAGGCTTATTTTTGTAAAGATTAATAGCAATCAGCACAAAGGACAGGCTGCCACATGTTGAAATATACCACAATAGTGAGATTTTTTTTTTTTTGCAGTGTACTTGTATGAATGCCTTTCAAATCAGAAGACTCTCACACAATTTGTAACTCCAGGGTCAATTTTTCAGCTAGCATCACTCAGTTTAGGGATTCTTTAGGTTAGGATCTTTAAAAATCTTCAGTAAATATAATTTATGAAACATGTCATAAAAATATTCTGTGTCCCTATTTCTATAAATGGCTATTTAATTATTTATGAGATTTTTGTTTAGTGAAGTTCATTAAATTCTAAGACTGTACTATTTTGAAAATGTTTAATTCTGTCTCTGACAAGGTTTGGAGAAGTTGGAGTAGTGATGTCACATACAGAGTACATGATGGTGGCAGTTTTTCCCACTACACACACACACACACACACACACACACACACACACACTTTCTCAAATACATAGGAGCATTTGGTGATATGTAGATTTTGTTATTACTGTATCCCCATCGCTCCACACACTGTACACACTCTATGCACGCACAGATATACATTCACTTTCTCTTTCTCACACGCAAACACACAGTGCTGCACACTTAGGTGATGTAAGTATAATAAAGTTTGGTGTATATAGGTTTTTTATTTCTATTTGACTGTGACTGGTGCACATATAAATCTCTGTGTCTAACAGCACTAACAATACTTACATACTAAATGCAACCACTTTAATGGTAAAACAGTTTGGTAATGTGCCATTACTATTAACCTTTTGACTGGTATACCTTTTTCACCAGGCAGCACCAGGTAACTCTGCTAGTAATATGTAAAATATACTTTGAAAAATATAGTGTTAATTAATTTGGAGCTGTAATAAAATTAAAAGTAGTTTTATGTGACATAGAAATAATTTTATTAAGTTCAGTCCAGATTGTTAACTGATTCTTCCCATAAACATGTGCCACATTCTTTATCTTGTTGATTACCAGTAGTCAAGAACATCAGACACAAGACACTGTGGAAGTCAGTTAATTTAAGCTAGTGCTTTTTTTGTTTGGGAGCGCTGTACTGTCATCTATCATTTGGACATGTTAACACAGGTTGTGTTTATTCTGCAGTCCAAAATGGATAAGTGAAGAAAATGCAATTAAAAATAAATATATTTACTCATTTAGCTTATCCTTCTTGCCTAAGCAGATTATAATATTACATTATTTACTCATGTACATAGCTAGATTTTCTACTGGAGCAGTTTTAGGGTAAATACCTTGATCAAGGGTACTACAACCATAAGTAAGATTTAATCCTGGGCCCTTCAGATTCTGTAACTCCAAATGCAACTATAGTGGAAAATTTCTAACTCTACCATTAAAAAGACCAGGAATGAATTAAATAAATGGATACACGTTACTTTCTGAATATATATGAATATCAAAATAATTTTGTCATATTAACCAAAAAAAATTACAAGGATGACATGGAGTAGATCAGTTGTTAAAGTTTCCAGCTACAACAGGTGTAACTGTATTTAACTGGTTAACATTTGTACTGGCTAAAGAAGCACAGCTGTGACTGGGAGGTTCCAAGAGGGCCCTTGCTGTTTTACCCTTAATACCCTTAATTGTTCTACTGTACACAACATGAATACTATTCTGTCAAGATGCCCAACTATATTAATGGCTGCATTGCACACCTGTAGGGAATGTAGGTCACTTTGACTGAAAGTACCATTAAAAAATAACAGTAAGGGTGCAGGTACCCAGTGGTTTTTATGTGTAGGACATTGGATGGGCTCGGCTTGGTAGCCTGTGGCTGCTACAGCATTTGGCGTTTCTGCTTCATTGCCAGCCTGCTCTTCTCCCCATCTGGCCTCCATAAACTCGCTTAATCCCAGAAAAGTCATTGGCAATCACATCCTATGCTCTCCGCCGTTCCTCCTGCTCATGCCCCTGTTCAATAATTCATCCCACTTGAGCAGGAACACATTAGTGCCGTCAGGTTGTACGTGTGCAGCAGTGCATGAAGACTGTGCTACAAGGTTCCTCCATCCCCTCCTCCTCATCATCTCTTTCATTCTGTTATAACTCAAGGTGCTGCTCCTGGGCCCTCTCCATTGTACAGTGCATCTCTGTCACTGTTTCCATCCCTGGCCACACTGCTGCAGGCGTGAATCTGGAAGACCTCTACTTTACCAGTTTTAAACCGAGGGTCATCAGCTAATCGAGTGTGAAAAAAGCAGAGGACCTCCAGGTTTCTCAAGTCTGCAATGTGGAGGATATTTCAGGCGTCAGTGTTGACCTAATCCTTTTATTAAGGCTTGAAACAGTCAGGTGGTCTCAGTGACACTTTGCCATACTATCTCAACATAACTCCAAACCCCATTCTGATGCCCTCATGTTTACCACATCATATTCATACTCAGCTCTAACTTATTTTCTACCAGTGCATTAACACTGACATTCCTACACCCACAGTGCACCATGAATTTTTTAAACTTTTGCATTTTGATAAATGTTTGCATTAAAGAAACCTCCATTCCTTGTAGTTTTGGTTCACAATTAAAGTTTGATAAGAGCAGTGTTTTCTTTTACACTGAGGTTACACCATCTTTCCTCCTTATGTTATGATGCAAGCTTTCATTTTACCAACATCAAATGTCAAAGATTCACAATCATTTTAATACTTTAGTAAAATGTCACTAGTTTTTTTTTTTTTGGGGGGGGGGGGGTTTCAAATTCACTGTGTGTATAGGGAATTGTTTAGACATCTTTCTCAGTATGCGCTGCTCTTAATGTGTTGTTTGTTTACTTGATACCTTTGTTAAGGTAATTCACAGTATCGGGACTGCTTAAATGGACATTCTTTCCAAAGGACAGCAGGTATTGTGGTGATGCCTTATAATTAGCAGACTGGGGTTCAAATCCCTGTTGGCACTGTTGTATACTTGAACAAAGTATTTACCCCTGAACTGACACTGTAAAAATTACCCAGCTCTCTAAATAGGTAAATAATTGTAATTAGCTCAGTACAAAAACTTAGCACTGATCACCAACAGTCATGAACTTACTACTGAAGTTTAGTAGCATGAGATATGATTTTGATTTTTTCTTTAAAAGTAAAATTTCTGCTGGCTATATACCATTGTCCAAAGAACTCAGTTTTATTTTCTGTTAATCCCATATGATTCTCATGCCAACTTG
This sequence comes from Heterotis niloticus, assembly GCA_018136845.1. Lineage (NCBI taxonomy): Eukaryota > Metazoa > Chordata > Actinopteri > Osteoglossiformes > Osteoglossidae > Heterotis > Heterotis niloticus. Next base: position 7,819,392 of record CM030895.1, read on the forward strand.
TCAGAGTCATACCAGTTGGAGTATATACGGTGCAACTGAGTGTGGACAGAAGGTGTTTGGATTGGCCTGTTATCTTTCCTTGTGTAAAGATTTGATAAGTGCAAAGGCAATGATACACTGTCCGGCCAAAAAAAGTCACACACTCTAATATTTGGTTGGACCGCCTTTAGCTTTGATTATGGCACGCGTCCCCCGTGGCATCGTTTCGATAAGCTTATGCAATGTTGCAACATTTATTTTCGTCCAGAGTTGCACTCATTTTTCACCAAGCTCTTGTGTTGATGATGGGAGAGTCGGACCGTTGCGTAAAGTCTTCTCCAGCACATCCCAAAGATTCTCAATGGGGTTAAGGTCTGGACTCTGTGGTGGCCAATCCATATGTGAAAATGATGTCTCATGCTCCCTGAAGAACTCTTTCACAATTTGAGCCCGATGAATCCTGGCATTGTCATCTTGGAATATGAAAAAAAAATCCATTGATGGAAAAACCTGGTCATTCAGTATATTTAGGTAGTCAGCTGACCTTATTTTTTGGGCACATAACATTGCTGAACCTAGATCTGACCAACTGAAGCAACCCCACATCATAACACTAAGTTAAATCCAAGTGGTGACTTTTTTTTGACCAGGCAGTGTATCTCTAACAATGTATGGTTATGTGTATTTGCTTCAAAAGGTATTTATGCATCTGCTCAATTGTAGATAGATAGCATGTGAGGTAAGTGGGAAATTATATCAACACCACTATAAAGTATTCACATGTGAAATACATGAGCCTTTTGACTGGCACAGAATACTTGAACAGACCTCAATAATCTGCTTATGACGGTGGTTGCCTTCATACTTTACACCACAAGTGTACAACAAATCCAACAGGTACTGTGGATGAAACTATCATGTGGTGCATTATTTTGATTTTGCATTAGCCCTTTCCACGTCGCATAAAACAGCAGCCTGCAAAAGAAAGTTTGCTTCATGGAATAATTCCAAATAAAATATAGACCTTGATTATGCAAATTTGAAAAATCCATTAAGTAACTCATCCTAAGGTTATAAATCCCAGGTCTTAACCACTTTACTGCAGTAGTATATTTGGCCATCCCTCGATTTAAATGTTTGATTGGTTCCTGAAAAGGCCATGTTATGTAAAAACACATAAAGTCTATTGTTTTGTATGAAGGAAATTATCATATGCTCCAGTATAACCTAAAAGCCCTAAGCACTTCACTAGAACACCAAAAAAGCTTGCATAAATAAGAAACAACAGTTTTAAACAAATAAATAATGTACTAAAACACTTAAAAACCACCAACACCATGTAGTTGCGCAACAATCGAGTTGTGTGTGAATGGCGTACAGTTGGACAGCAGAGCATTTTTGATAAAAGAGTAAATGAAATGAACAATTTAAAACAAAGACAATTTACTGTAATGACCTGTTGCTGTACTCATGAGTGATAAGAACAGATTGTGAGTTGTGGTGGGTGACTCACCTTTTTCAGTTGTAGTAATCGCTCTAAATGCTCAGTTCTATCCACTGTGCTTTTCAAGCCTTATTATCTTCTTTTGAGTTTCTTTACAAACGTTTCTTTGGCTGCATTTTGCTGAGTTATGCAAAATTTACAAAGCTAAAAAGGAGACACTGCACAAATGTGTTGAACAAAGTGAACATGAAGCAGGACATTAGCAAAGTATATCCCTTACATTTTGCCATACTTTTTACAGTAGTATGTGGTACATGAATATACATGGGTGTGTATGGAACAAGAATAACACGAATAAAACTTAGAATTTTTTTTTTTTTTTGCAGAAGAATTTCTGGTACTGCTTTTTCCACCTTTTTATGGCTGGAGTATGTATGGTATGTCAAGCAGTTCGGGAAATAATTTGCGACCCGGAATTAAAAATCAAATCATGTTCTATTGATAACACATTACGTAAGTCCACTCTAATTGAGGGATGACTGTATTGTGTGTGCCAAATATTTACAGTATGCTGAAGCCAAATGACAGAAAATCACTGTGCTTCATATTGGAAAAGCCCAAAAGCTAAAAGGACAGCCTGGACATGTGTCTTCCAGCTGCTGAACTGAGGTGCAGTGCCTTGGGATGAACAGTGCCAGGTGGCAAGGTCTGGTCCTGGAGCAGCTGAAAGGTCCTCTTGGGGGAGGTGGGGGTTTTTGCACCTGAGCCCAACAGCAGGGCCTTTGGCTGTGTCCCAACGCTCTGCCCACACTTCTCTATCCCCTCTATCTCCCAGGCAACAGAGCTCATCACTTAAGGCAAACTCCTGCCCCCTGTATTTCCCTTCACTTCCCCCATCCCCACCCAATATGTGGTGCTCTGTGGGAATGAGGAATCCCAAGACTGCTGATTCTTAGTAACAAAGCAAGATGTAGTGAATTTAATATTTACACTTTCCCCCATTGTTAATAACAGCAAGGCATCTGAGGATGACCTACTGGGTAGAATTAACTTTCTTTCATTACAGTTAGCGTTCCTCCAACATTTCCTCCAACAACGATTTTTTCAAAGAACATAGGAAATGTTTTCCCCCGCTGTGTCTCTTGTAGCTGTTTTCATCCTTGACTGAGCATTATGTTTGATGCTCAGCAATGCAAGGCTATTCCAGAATTTTCCACTCATAGGATGGGCACAATAACCTCATATTTTGGAACTCTACAGTTGTATTGAATTCCCAGCTGCACAATATTCTAGTGAGATTGGTCTATACTGACTTTAACACATTCTACTATCAGACAATGCATTGATCAGCAGTCAAATAGATGATTGACTTTTGAGCTTCTCAGCAAGATCTGTCAATTTGCTTACCTCATTTTTTGTGCTAATGAATATTTTAAAATGGTCCTCTACTTATGTAAGCAAATTGTGACAAAAAGGAAATAGTATTTCCTCTTTGATTGTGTAGTGATCTGTGTGCATTTAATGTTTTATACAGTTTTTTTTAATTCAGAAACAAGCATAGCATCTTTACCAAATGCTGAAATGTTGTGAAATTGGAGAGATACAGATTGTGATGATAAATGTTTAATATCTAAGCTTGTTTGTTATGGAAGTCAGGGACAAAACCATCCTTCATCTAAAACAAATTTTAATGTTGTGCTATGTGTCTGAATCAACAGCATTTATCTTTCCACCTTGCAAGTCCTCCTGTGCAGTTCACAGATGGACCCAAGTGAAAGCCAGTTATCCTTTGCCAGTTACATTCAAGTGAAGTCAACTATGCAATCCTATTTATTTATTTATTTATTTATTTATTTATTTATTACAATGGTAGCAACACCTTTCATTTTCCTGTTGCTACTTCAATAAAAAGTCAACTGGAATTAGTGAGAAGTAGGAAAATGTACATAGTATTAGGATGAATGTGTGTACAATAGACTATTCACTGTGCTATATAGTCCACCCATGACATTAAAAAAAGCTTTAGCTTAAAGTTACACCCAGTTTGGGTCAAATTAAGTAATTTTGTGAAAATGAAAAAAAACTCAATCCCAAGCTTTTAACCTTTTGCAGAGACCAATGAAAAGGTTGCAGGTGGCATAGTGGTTACCTTGCACAGCTGGATTGTACTTTATGGCCGATGAGTGGAGCCTTCAGAAGCCTTTTTGTTGCTCACACTGTGTGATTTCAGCTCATGCTGGGAGGCTTTCAGCAGTTTCAGTTATTTACAAACCTCTGTGTTTTTTCATCTCCATAGTTACAAGTCAGAGAAAACGTGTCTATGTACACGTCTCTGCTGATGTGGCTCACTTTTCATAAAACCAGGTTTCACCTCCTCAGACATTCATCCTCCATTTGCCAAAGACCAATTTTGTTTCAACCATTGAGGTGTCCTTGAGGTGCACCTGCTGGTTGAAACATGTTTGTCTATCTCCTCCTCTTCTCACAATTAGAATCTCTTCCAACTATCCCTATGGAACTGATCTTTCATTTCCTCCCATTTGTCTTTTATGGTAAAAAATTTCTACTGCTGCTTTGAAATCAGATTTTTCCCTGACATAATCGGCTTTTATAACGTGCTGATGGATGAAGCACGGTGATGTTTCTGTGTCGGCAGTCATCCCTTCGGTAATTTTTGCATCAAGACTTGACTCATTTTATTGTCTTTTCCCCGTCATGTTTTTCTGTTTTCGTTTTCCATCATTTTCCTCTGTGTCTTGGATGACCTACCAAAGGTGAGTTCCTGGTAGTCAAAATTAAACCCGAGGCCTAACTGTCTACAGAGCAGTGGTTACAACTGCTACCTTGCATAGACCATGAGTTTGAATCCCCACTCCTGCTGTAATACCCTTGAGAATGTCCTTACCTTCAACTGATGCAGTGAAATAATAAAATCACTGAGCTGTATAAATGGGTAAATAATTGTAAGCAGCTTAATATACAAACCAAACATTGTAAGTCACCTTGGTGTTAGCTAACTAAAGCATAAATTCAACAGCAAAGGTGACATGAATGAGTCTGGAAAAAAAATGCCTCTTCTTTTCTTTACCTCTCGAAGCCTACTTTATAAATGTATGCAGCAAAGAAAGAAAAACAGGTGACAGAATACATTCACTCTGGTCAGATGTTGGGAGGCTTGCATGTGGAAATCTCCCACCCTGACAGAATGCTTAGTGATGCAGCGCAGGATGGAACCCCAGGTTATGCTCCTGTCACTGTTCTGTTTCCATGTTCCTACCACAGCGCCACATTGGCTTCCCATCCTGTCTGACTCATCGTTTCGTTCCTCTGCTGTCTGTACCTGAGCTATTCTAACGCCCAACTGTGGTGGCTCTCTGATTTAATTAAACCTCACAAATAGAGCTGTTGCCTTGTTTGTCTCACAAATGGAAGCAAAGTGGCTTTATTTAGCAGCAAAACATTCCTTATTAACTATACTGAATATGTTATATAACAAGTATCTTTAAAGAAAACTATATACCTGGAAAACGAACGAAACTCAACCTTCTGTGTTGGCATGGTAACAGATGACAGGGGACTTCGGAAGGTTGAGGGCCTCGTAAACTGCTGAAAATAGATGCTTCTCATGTTAAAAATTGCTTTTGCTCTCCCAGTTTTAGACAGAGCCTGTCTTAACAGCACATGCTATGCTTGCATCAATAATTTGACGCAAATGCGATTTGACTTGATATCATTTGATTGAAAATGATAGCAGTTCTGGAGAATAAAGGTTTATGCAAGAATTATTCCTTCATTCTGTCATTTATGCCACAGCAAGGTAAAAACTGCAAAAAAAAAAAAAAAATCTGTTAATTTTTTTTATGACAGGTTAAGGCCTAAATTTCAACGTGTGGTTTGCTGTGAATGTTACCTTTTAATCAAAGGATGTTATGAGCTTCATTGATCTGTACGTCCGTGCTCATTTCGCCCTGTCTTGTTTGCCGGTTATCAGCTGGATTTAGTGCATTAGTGAGAAATCACTTTTATGAATCCTCATTAGGTCTCGGCTACGGCCATATTTTATTGAGTTATTGCCTTCACTTCCTCTACATCATAACCATTATACTTTACACTTTGGTGAATACAATGTCTGAGTGTAGTTTTCAAGAAATTCAAGGTAATTGCACTTTATTGATGCAAAAGAGTGAAATGAGATATTATTTTAATCTCATTTCCAGAGCAATGAGACAGGTGGCTGTGTATGAATTCTACGTACAGTATATGAATGCTTTAGGAGAGGCCAATTATTGAGTCATTCAAATGTTTCCATAGGGACGCCTGTCCATCACCAAGATGTGGGCAGGTATGTAGTGTGGCGGCAATGGCTGACAAGAGTAATTGTCCACACAGAGGACTCATTTTCTCTTTTTTCTTCTCATTGACATTTGTGTCACTCTTGACTCTTTCACCATTTTGTCTGAACCACAGAACCAGGGCTGCCAAAGATGAGAATACGTCCCTGTGCAAAAATTATTTGTTTATCAGGGTCTACATTCAAGATTCTTGATCATAATTTGACATCCACAGAAATAATAATTTGCAGGTTTGGTTTGTCTTGGTCAGCAAAAGAGGTCGCGGTGTCCTTCCTCTTCAGTCTGTTTGCAACACAGCTTTTTTTTTTTTTAGCAACTTCCCACCATCTGTCAGACAGACGCAACAACAGAGATTGCAGGTTGTCGTAGCCAAGTCTGGCTTTGATAACTGGACATTGCTCTCCAACTGCAGAAGTCCAAGCCCCTCTCATTATGTTTATTGGGTTTTTATTTGTTTTTGTACCGATAGCGATTCAAAAGTCTAAATACTAACAACAGTACCAATAGTCTGCAGTACGAATAATAGTACCAACATCACTCTAGATTCTAAAAATATACTATTGAATTTATACAGTGAAGGTTATGTAGTTTATGCAGCCGGTTAATTTTTACTGTATCAGTACAAGATAAGTACCTTGATCAAATCTTCTGTAACAACTGTGAGATTCAAAGCTAGGTTCTTTGACAGCATGTGGCAGACGTTCTATGGTAGTAACTGCATTGCATTTTGAAAAACTGATCTTACATGAAATTTGCTGAGTTTTCAAATTAATTAAAAGCGACTAAGCTGGGTTTGAGACTTTTGTCTTGGACAGAACAGCAGGGCGAAAGATGTTGGTCTCCTCACTGCCCGCTGTACCACAAAACTTATTAGGCTCATTTGGTGAGATTGTTGCACCCATGTCGAGCTTTTTGCTTCTAATTGGAATTGGCTCTCTCTGGAGTCTTCTGTCTGGGCAGCCATTCCCCTGTGGTTGCTGTAATCCGTAAGGAAGGTGCAGGAAGACCCTCATTTTCCAGGCCACATCTGCGGAGATCAGTATCAGGCCTGTTCATCCATCTAATTAATTTATGGTGGCTGCATAAAAGGCACTTGATCACCTCTGCTCACTGCTCTCCATTAGGCTCGATGAGTGGACAGGAGTACAGTAGCATGAGGACACAGAGACATTCAAGTCAGTTTGTGTCTGAAGACCTGAAAAACATATTTCAGTGCTTGATTGTAGTTCTCAATCCAACTCCATCTCTCCTTTAGGCTCCAAGGATGGGAACCTTGATGGGTGTCTACCTGCCATGCCTGCAGAACATCTTTGGCGTCATTCTCTTTCTGCGGATGACCTGGCTGGTGGGCATTGGCGGGGTGCTTGGCACCTTCATCATTGTGTTCATGTGCTGCTCCACTGTAAGTACCCACCCTTGGCCATGACACTCTCTTTACGCAGTTTGGTTCACACCCTGATGCCTCAAACTTGCTTGCCCTAGCAAGAGATCCTGAAGATAAGAACCTGGAAACTTGGGTTTGCACGTAAACATCTTAGGATGACCCCATCTGTACAACCACAAAATTTCAGAGTCTTTGTATTTGAGTTATTCCATAGTTTGGCGAACAGTAGTCATGATAGACTCTGTTTGGTTAAATATAATCAGGATAAATAAACAGGAAATATAAAGCTTTGCACTAATCTTTTAAAGAATACATGTGATTGCACATAAAATATATTACAAATATTTTAGCAATAGATAGATAAAGTTCTAATGTATTATTATTATTATTATTATTATTATTATTATTATTGGCACCCCTACATTTCACATGTATTGCATAAAATACCTCCTGAAAAAAAGTGTAGAGAAACAGCTTTGGTCTATATACACTTAATTATTTAATATAGAGCATGACAGGAAAAACAATAATAAGAAAAAAAGGACATATATAGAAATAGAATAAAAACTGAAGAGTTGCTATGACAGTTATTGGCACCCTTTTGAGCAATTCAAATCTTTAACTGATTTCTTATTGAACTAGGTTCTCACTGCAATGAAATTTCTTACCTGAGATAAATTTCCAGTACTCACATGACATAAATTAACTAATGATTAATTAATGAATGATGGCTTTAATGCTTAAAAAAAGTCACTTTCATTTCCTGTTCCTTTTGCCAAGGCTTGTGCAACCAAGTATTAGGATCCCTTCAATACTGTCTAGGTCTTATTACAGGTATGTGCCACTTAATGGCAGGGATACATTCAGAGAAACCCTTTGTTAGGTGATTTTGTCGTTGTGCGAACCTCATAGCGTGTACATGCACCGCATCTCATCCATTTTGACTTATATTATTATTATTGTTGTGTATGGTATAGCCTATTGCTCCTAGGCTACAAACCTGTACAGCATTTTACAACACACGCAGTAATCATGAGATGTATGAGGCTGCTGTTTTACAGTAAACTTTTTTATAAGTAGAAAGAATATATTATAAAATAATGATAAAAAGTCCAGTATAGTAAATATGTAAACCAGTGACATAGTAGTTTATTATTATTATTATTATCAAGTATTATGTACTGTATATAATCTTATGGGACCACCGTTGTATATACAGTCCGTCGTTGACCGGCATGTCATTATGTGGCGCATACCAGTATCTTTTTCTTCTGTGGAAAAAACTACATGTAAGTTGGAGACATCTTTTTGTTGTATATCTTTGGACATCCTATTAAAATATCCTGATTATCAAATGTTGTTAAACTGCCAATCATTTCTGAAGATATTGTACATAATATACCTTAAATGCAAGGGTGCCAATAATGATAACCAGAACTTTAGCTAGAAAATTATTAATCCTTCCTGAAATTGCAAATAGCGTATATGCTACCAAACATGGACACATGCTAGCATGATCACAGTTATTACGGGAATGTTAATAAAATATGCCACTATGTTTTTACGAGCAGTATGATTTCCTGCCCCATTGAGCACTTGTGGGTTTTTGCATCATCAACTGATAAAAAGATTTCCTGTGACCGAGCTGTATGCAGAGCGAAGGTGGTTCTATTAATGGCAGATTCCCAAATGCAGGACTTAAAACTAGACTTCTTACTAGCCCACTTCACTCCCTTTCCATTTCATACTTACTGGGCTGTGTTGAAAATGCCGTTATTTTTACCTGAAGCTAAAATGAGCCTGTCTGGATACTTAAGGCCTGGAGGACACGTCACATGCAAACCATACTCACCAACTGAAATGCAACTTTCATTGGAGGAACTAAGCTAGTGCTATGGTTTACTGTTTTAGTTATATACCATGTGCTCTCCTGCAAGTCATGGGGGTGGGGGGGATGTACTGTACTTGATACTGTAAATGTACCCTATTAACGTTGAAAATAATTTGATATGAATCATATAATCTGAATTTTAAAATATCTGCTCTTTTGAGAGGGTGACAACTTTTTTAAATTATTGATATATCCAGATTTAATTGTGTGCACAGAAGTGTTGTATCGTTTTTAAAAGTGTGCATTGTTCTTATATATGTAGAAGCAGTATAGATGTAATTACAGTAAATTGTCTCAATCCAACCACTTTTTAGAGAACAAAATGAGTGGACAGAATTTCAGACATGTCAAAAGATATATTTGTAAAACAGCACAAGGCAAGTGCTGTGACACCTCTCCTCCCCACCCCCACCTGGCATTTCATCTGCAGCTTCTTCTACTCAGTCTTGATCCCAGAGACATTTTAGTGTACAGTTCCTTACATAAGACCACCTTGGCTGGAAGGATCATGAGAGAGGCTGCTCAGGCAGACAAACCAGTTAAAATTATTGTAAAAATGTCTTTGGGGAAAACTGGAATATATGTAGCAGGATTGCCCCTGAAGATCATGCAGATATAGAGGAATGCTGACCTGGTACTTTGGCACTCTCCTAGTGCTGCTGAAGAAGGTGAAGTCTCCTGATGCCTTGCTGAAAGCAAGAGAATGGCTAGATGTTCTGCTCTGTTTTTACCCCAGGATACTGTATTTGTCAGAAAAAGGCTCCGGACAGCGGATCTATCAGCTGTTACTGCTTGGGACCCCTGGGAACAGCAGGCATTTCGTTCCTCAACTATCCAGAACACATATATGGCTGCAAAAATCACAAAATTACAACTTAAGATAGTATCTACTTGCTGTTGGACCTTTCCTTCCTCTTGAGCAATTTGCTTTGATGCAAACCACAGACTGCAGCTGTAAAGGGATTGCGTGAATTTCACACACTAGGCACGCTACATGGTGGGTACCGTGCACTGCCTGTAATTGCCAGCCCGAAGCAGCATGAGCCAGAATGGATGCTGACCGTTGCGAAAGTAGATTAGTTGGCAAACCCCCTCCAACCAGTCTCTGGCTTGTGTGGACCTGAAAATGTGTGTTTAAACCCCCCTCCCACACTTCCAACTGGACAATTTCACAGTCTCAAGCGGCACTACGTGAAATCAGGTGACAACAGACAACTTGAAGTGCCAGAGCATCCTAGCATGAAAACCACAGAAGCCATTTGATTTTGCTTTATTAAAGATAGTTTTTGACATGAGAGTGAAACACAAGCAGCTGTTCCTAGCCCCCCCCCCGCTGTGTTTCAGCGTGTGTATGAGCCTTGTGAGAAATGAGGTGTTTTCCTGAGTCCTGCAGAGATGGAGAACATGGCTGGCTCTTGGGAGAGAACTCACAGCCTCGTTTGGTTACATAATCCCTCCTTTCTTGTTCCTCAAGCCTTGCTGTTAATCGGCCCCGCGGCTCAAGGTTTTTGATCGACTCTCCCGCCTGGGAGGCAGGCTGGACAGCGGTGAACCACAGGCTCTGCATCTGAACACAACGTGCTTCGCAACTACTGCCTGCCATTGGAGCTGTGTCTACATGAAGATGTCAAGTCTCAGCACGCTTCTTGTTTCCCCTTTTTTATGTCAATGCATGGTACTGGATTGGGGCAAATAAGTACTCTACATTTACATTATTTATACATACTTTTCTGACTCTTTTGTCCAAATTAATTCACTTAAGTTAAAGCAATTTAATCATTTATACAGCTCGAATAATTTTTACCATATCAGTTTGGGGTAAGTATGTTGACCATGGGTTCAACAGCAGGAGCTGGGATTTGGATCTGAGTAGAAGGCTCTGTATACTTGCTCCACCAGAAACTGAAGAGCTGCTCTAATATTTTCTAGAAAGTCTTTGAGCTTGCTAAGGTCTCGGCAGGGACAGCATGGTCCCATTGTTAAATATTTGACACGGAATCCAAATGGAGATCGCTTTGCTGGAATGTTGCCGGTGTCAGTTCAAAGACTCTCCAAATTGTGTGTAATGTCAAGTTATGGATTAGGGTGTTGAATTATGGATGTGACATACAAAAAAAGAAAAATAAATCAATAAAAACTCAGACATAGATTCTGGGCGGGAGCACACCAGCTTGCTCCACTTGAAAATGCATTCAACTGGGGGACTGAAATCCTGGGGGGGGGGGGGGCAGATTTATTGCATCATGACAGCGTGCCGAGTGTGACGTGGGGCGTAATCTGTTTTTCTTCAGTCTTTTCCATTACTTTTTAATATTTTGGTCTTTAATTAAAAAAGTAGAACTTGTGTGCTCTCACACCATTGAATGTGTACCCTGCCTTGCGCTTCCTGAATCATCTGTGAACCATCACAACCCTACCTTAGACAAGTGATTATTGATAATGAACGAACAAATAGAGGTTGAGATAGGGCTTGAAGTCTTTCCTTGCAGCCTCATTAACAGCCAGGAGAAAGGCATACAAAGAAGCTAACACCATGGAAAAACAGGACGGCTTTGTTATGTGCACAGCAGTTGATGAGACCGCAGACAGCAAAGAGCAGCCTGTGAGATGGTGAGATGTCGTGCAAGGCTCCTCCAGGTGAGGAGAGAGCAGGAAACAGGCAAAGAGCTGTTCAGCCAGTCCCAGGTGTGTGTGCGGGGGGCAGGCTTCTGTCTGCGATGCAGGAGTTCCTCTTAGCAGGACACGGTACCCTTCTGCTTTTGTGACACTACATTCACTCCACCCAGATGGTGCTCACCCCCCTCTTGTGCCTTATATACACTCATCCAGAGTCACCCCATGAGTGTCTGGTGGTACTGACGTTGACTGCCGGCAGAATCGCCAGCTGTTTAACCTTTTCTGGCGTTTTATGTTATTGACTCACACACGCGCATGCATGCACACACACTTTACAGTGGCATGAAGAAATTTAATTAAATAAATATCAAGAGTCAAATGAAATGAACACATTCTGACCCAATTCTGCTTCTGAGTGTCATACAAATAAACTCTTTTGACTTTGACTTTGTAGGTCTTGCCACACACGGTTATGTCAATGAAACTAGGTTTAAAATTATACAATGGCCGATAATTAATATACCATTTAATTTGTAGGAATTTATTTACCGTAGTGTTTTTCATCTCAAGAGATTAACCCTGTTAGCTCTTATGAACCAGCTGTCATCCATAATTAATGCAATGTACTGTACACAGCAGTACTTCGTGTGTTTAAGCAAACATTTGGACTGTACACATTTTGCAAAAAAAACTAAACTAAATGAAAAGAACAAAAACAAGAATAGTAAATGTCTTTATAGTCCCACGGCAGTTTGTTGTTTTGCCCACAGAACTGTGTTGTTCTGACATTTTGTTCTGCCCAGAAGACTCTCAGACAGTCTTCTGGGGAACGCCACAGCATCTTTCACCTGGAAGTGTCTCATACCAGAACAAGTTACCCTTCATGCACCACTTCAGTGTCATAATGTCCAGTTAATGTCTCATAACCAACTCACAAATCAGTAAGTATGATTCTGATTCCACTTGAAAAAAAAATGTACAAAAAACATTGCATTTGCATTCAGCAGAACTGCCAAGAGGGCATGAATAAGCACCTATAGGAGTTTTTTCATAAAATAAACAGGTTTACTCTACCAGAAACCATGCAGAAAATGTCAATACTGTGTATAATCTATATAGAAGTCTGAACTATTCTTGAATTGTGTATACTGTACATTGGATATTTTTTAATTTAATTTTATTTCATTCTAAATTTAACTGTTTAAGACTAGTTTGGATTAGCAAACTTGGCTTCCAAGCTTGGCTTTCATTTCATAAATACAGCATATGTTTTATTACTTCAGATTTTCAACTTATTTTTAAACTGTTTCCATTGCTGTAAACTTTATATGGCAGTTTATGATGAGACTGGAAGAATAGGAAATCAAAATATTCAGCTGTTTAAACGGATAAATATGCTCGGTGTAAACGCAATTATGATGACCCTCACGCTGTATTTCCTTCAACTTTCCATACATACTTAAAAAAATCGGTCAACTTGCATCCAATGGAATGCATGGTTTGTCTGTGCCCCACATTCAGCCCTGGATTTGACTTCGTTCTCCTTCGGTTTCTATCAGATAAAAGGCGATAAAACAATTAACATTTTATCTCTCCTCTTCAGAGGACTGGACTCACTTCATTAGTGCAAGATTAGTGGATAATTTAGCAGCAGAACCAAAAAGGGTTAGCAGGAGGAGTCGCATCTGAACCCTCAATCCAAACAGATTAGGTAAGAGGAATTTTGGACATGTAGGTGTGGCTGAAAGTAATGGTACCTTTCCACTTTTTCCAAAAAACTTGCTTTTTTCATAAGATGAAACTGACAAAACTATTTGGTATTCACCTTTCTTTACTTCAGATTTCACAGAAGAGAAACTTTGCATTTGATTTTTGACTTAACGTATTTTAAATAATAAAACAAATGAAAACAGCTGGACAAAAATGTTGTGACCCTTGACCTAATATTTCATAGCAGAGCCTTTGGAGACAAACTGCAGTCCAGTGCTTTCTGTAGCTCTCAGTGAGATTTCTACACATCTCCACTGGCAGTCTGGCCCACTTTTCTTGAGTAAACTGTTCAAGGTCTCCAAGGATTGATGGTTCCTTTTCCAGACTGTTTCAGCTTTTTCCATTGATGCTCCATGGGATTCAGATCAGGACTCACACCACTCCACTTAAGAATAGTCCATTGTTTTCTTCTTCATCCTTGGGGGCTTTCTGACGTTTGGTTTGAGTCATCATCCTGCTGGAGGACCAGTGACCACCGATTGAGACACAGCTCTCTGATGCTTGGCTGTACGTTTTTCTCCAAAATGCTTTGATAGTCTTCTGACTGCATTGTGCTCTACACAGATTTGAGGCACCCAATGCCAGAGTCAGCAAAACAGTGAGTTTCCTCCATGTTTTGTGGTAGGGTTGGTGTTCTTTTCTTTAAAACCTTGGTTTTGTTTTTTGTGAACAAAGAGTTGGTGTGATTTACCAGAAAGAATCAGTTTTGTCTGTCCAAAGGAGATTCTCCCAAAAAGACTGTCGCAGGTCAATGTACTTTTTAGTAAAATTCAGTTGGGCTGTTTTATATATCCCTCCTAAAAGTCTTGTAGCCTTTACATTGATCTTGCTTGGGTGTTACCTTCTTTCCAGCCTCCTCAAACAACTGTTTGCTTTTCCTTTTCTTTTCCATCTTTAGTGCAATTCACATGGTGACACAAAACAGCTGAATGAGGACTTTCTTCCATTTAAACTGGCTGATTGAGTAATTATAAGACTGAAGGCCCCTGTGGTACTAAATAAAGGAGAATAGTCTGCTTGACGTATCACTACAATTGTTTTTATAACTTTTAAAGAATGTCAATAATATTGTCCAAGCCATTTTAGAATTTCTTAGTAGAATAAGCAAGAATTCTGTTCTATCCACAGCTTTTTTGTTTTTTTTGTTTCACTGCAAAATAAAGAAATGTATGTATGGATGATAAAAGACATTTTAATTTAACCACTCCTCAGGAAAAATGGAGCATTATTTGAATAAAATGCAAGGGGAACAATACTTTCGGCCACATCTTCGGAATGGATTCCACTTCTTTTTCTGATCTTCCTCTTTATGCTCTTCTTTTTACCCAACTCTTTTTTGTTGACCTTCGTGTCCTGACTTGTTGTCTGAATGAAGATCATGCATCAGTAACCCGCATAACACACTCGGCCCCCTAGCAAAGTTCCATCCTCTGCCTGGAAAGCTGCAGTGTTCACTTATTTATGAATGTGTCTCACTTCTAATGTGTTTGTTTCTCCCTCTCACTGCCCTTTTGGATTCTAGAAAAAAGATGCTTCACCCCTAATGTCTTTGTAGCGTTTGATGCTCTCCAGTTGCTGGTGCCTCCTCAGTGCATAGATGGCAGCATTTCATAACAGACTGAGAGGAAAAGACATTTCAAGAAACTATGAAATGGGATGGAGGCAAAAATTCAGAACAGTTACACAATTAAACACAAAATTGAAGTGGCTGGCAGGAAATAAACCAGATTACACACTCACACCTTGACTGGTTTTGCAGCTTAACTTTATGCTCAAAATTCTGTACATAATTGGTTCCTGGAGGCTGAAGCTGTGCATTTGTCTTTATAAGTTAGATGTGCTCACTTTGCCACAGCAGGGATGAGTAGGTCAGGAATGGGTCTCCCTAACCCATCTTTCTCTGTCTCCTCTCCCCCATGCTGACAGACCATGCTAACAGCTATCTCTATGAGTGCCATTGCCACCAATGGAGTGGTGCCTGGTGAGTGCTACCTTTCTTCTTCATTGTTGTGTGTGACCGACATTGCTCCTACAGTACAGCCAGTTCTGAGAGCTCTGGAGGACATGTAGTAGACTTTGTTCTAGAAATTGAAGAAATCCACCTCATTCTTTAGGTGCTCTTATTTCTGACCTTGCCCATCATAAGACCATGTTGAAAAGCACTGACTCAGCTTTTTTACTACCTTCTTTTATTTATGCACTTGCTTGGGAAGAAGAGCAGCAGCAGAATCTGTTCCAATCCACGTTCACACACTCATCTAAGTCACCTGCTGTTTGGTCCAAGAACAGGAGATTATGTAATCACTGTACTCATTGCCTCACCTGGTTAGGCAACTTGTTGTTGCAGTACTGTAGAGGCTTTGTGATGAAACAACTTGTCTAGTTTTTGATATCTTGCTCTGAGATTCTTAGAACTGTTGCCAAGCCCCTCCACACCATCCTAGCACTCTTATTCAGATTTGGATTTGCAGGGGTTCGCAGCCTACTATTAACGGAATAATCCTCAAGCGTTACGTCAATTGTGGAGTGCAGTTAAAAACTGCAAATGGGCACATTGGTGGGGCGGTTAATCTAATTTAGCTGATCACCAGACACTATTGTGTTTCTCAAAGTAAAAGTAAACCGGAGATAGAGTTAGTAGCAGTTTTTAAGTACACCTTTAAGTCAGACTGAGTGAATGGCTGGAAGGTGAAATGTCTGACTTGGAGCTACTAATTACCTCTGGAAGGAATATAATGGACAAACAGCCAGGGAGCTGTACAAATAACCTTTAGAGCGGCTGGATATATTAAGGTTTGGCTGTTTCTGATGTTATTTTTTCAGCAGGAAAGCAGAGAACCTTATAATAGATCAGAGCAAATGAACAATGTACCAGGAGACACAAAAATACTGACTGTAAATATAACTTGAAATGTGAAGTTTGAAGGGAGAATGCCTCTGATGTCTGTTATAAAGTGCTGAAGGGAGTTTTATTACAACAGTGAACTGGAGCACTTTTGTGGCCTTGTTTGTTGACAGCTGGTGGCTCCTACTATATGATCTCACGTTCCCTTGGTCCGGAGTTTGGAGGTGCTGTGGGCATCTGCTTCTACCTTGGGACCACATTTGCTGGTGCCATGTACATCCTGGGCTGCATTGAGATCCTGTTGGTGAGGAACCTGGTTGCCGGAACTGCCACTCTTTCTCTTTGTCCAAACAAGGTTTAGCTGCTCTCAAGTGCCAGAGAAGTGATCAGGGTCTTTGTTCCTCTAAAACCGCAAATCACTTCACTGAGTTCATGAATCACTTCACTGGGTCCATTATTACACTCAATTATTGCAAGTTATCATGGTCCCTTGGCAATTAATGTCTTGGACAAAGAAAAAACGGCAGGATGCCGGCACCCCATGAAGAGTAGCCTGCTCTTGGTATAGACCAGGGTACCTTGAATCTTGAATAGTCTTCACACCATGTACTCCATAATGTAGACTTGCTCCTACATTTACAAGTTGAAGCTGGATTAAATCATTACATTTAAACATCTCTGTCTATGGTTATACCAGCAAAATGTCAGAGACCCTGGAATAGACCAATAGTGGCCAAGGAGTCATAGAGAGGGTCTTGCTTAGGTTTTTTCAGAGAGATGAGATAGATCCAAAATACCTTGAAGTATTTTGACGCACCGGAACATTTACACCAATTGCCTTTGTTTCTGGGACAGATCTACATTGCCCCCCACGCAGCCATCTTCAAGCTGGAAGGCCTGGAAGGGCTAGAGGCAGAGGCAGCACTGCTCAACAATATGCGTGTGTACGGCACCTGTGTGCTCGCCTTCATGGCCATTGTGGTCTTTGTCGGTGTGAAGTATGTCAATAAGCTGGCCCTGGTATTCCTCGCCTGTGTGATTGTCTCCATCCTGGCCGTCTATGCCGGTGTCATCAAGACCTCCTTCGACCCACCGGAATTTCCGTGAGCAATGACTTTTACTTCATGGTTGCGGAAGGTGCAAAGGGTAGGCTGAAGGCACAACCAGTCAATTTCACCACATCTGGTCAAGCCATGGACTAAAATGGCTAAAATCATTATAAAGTAAATGGAGTAGCACTTAATGACTTTTGTTCATGTTTAAAAAAATGGTCACACTGGAACCAAAAATCACTTTTTATCTTGAGTAAGTGCTTTGAATCCTGACCAAAAGAGAGCTTGTTCAAGCCCCAGGAGTGGCAAATTGCACTCTAGAGTAAAACACTTAACCTAAGTATCATCAGTAAAATACAAGCATGTAAAAACAAAACTTGTGTAACTCACTTTTCTTTTAAAATAATAACTGATTGCACTGATCCTTCACAAAGTTGTTTCTGGCCATTGTTCTACAGAGTCTGTATCCTGGGGAACCGTACCCTGGTGTGGAAGGGCTTTGATGTGTGCGCCAAAATGATTGAGCAAGAAAACGGCACTGTAACCACCAAGCTGTGGAGGCTGTTCTGTGACTCTGAGTTCCTCAACGCCACCTGTGATGAGTACTTTGTCAACAACAATGTGTCCCAGGTGCAGGGCATCCCTGGTATCACCAGTGGCATACTGGCAGGTGAGGATCACAACACATTCCCAAGTGTACCTTCATATTTGGTTGCACCCTGAATTGTTCACAGATAGCTAGTTATTGTAGTTTCTTTTACATTTGTTTAAATGTATTGCTTCTTATACAAATAGATGTAGCTTCTGACAGCAATGATATTTTGCCTCCATTCAAATTTTGTGAAACCTCTATGCACTGCTCTAAATGCATTTGTCCTTCTCCACTGTGCCATTTTTTCCTCACCCTCCCTTAGAAAACCTGTTTGGGAACTATTATAAGAAGGGTGAGCTGATCGAGAAGCGTGGCATTCCTGCAGTGGAGAACCCTGAGGTGTCCATGTCCAACGCTAACCGATACGTCATGGCTGACATCACCAGCTTCTTCACTCTGCTGGTTGGCATCTACTTCCCCTCCGTCACTGGTAAGAAACTGGACCTGGCGGGTTTTCATCCAGTTACATTTAATAAAAAGGAATAATAGTAATTGCATTTATTACACAACATTTATTTAACAGAGTTAGTATAAAATAAGACATTTTGGGGAAAAAATCTTTTAATTGCTGTACAGACAGTACAATTATTTTCATGCATGTATATGAGCATATCTAAATTATAGGCATACAAACTGTGTCAGATACAGCTGGACAAATATAATTGATGACACTTTAATAAAAATATTAATTTAGGGCATTTTCTGTTACCATTGTGAAGTCTTAGCTGTCTTATGTTTGTTTATGACCTGAACTATCCAGCAAAATTAGAATATCCGTTCACAACTGATATGGATTGTAAGGGTGATAAGGTATGCTGCTTGAGGGGGAAGAGCTATTTTTGCCTTACATTTAAATGCAAGGATTTGATAGAGGAAACATTCTGTATTCAGAACTAACATAATTTAAATAGAACTCTACCAGTGTCAATGCATATATGTATGACAAACATTTTTACACGCTGCTGAGCCGACACAGTAATGATCATTATTTACATTATTAACGTCCTTTATTCCGATGCTGTGTCACTTTCCAAAACCTCACTGTGAATTCAGCTGCTTACACAGTAGAGCTGAATGTACCTTGTGGGCTCCTGAGACCTTTTGAAAGAGTCACAAAATTCTGCTGTTAAGTGTCTAACCTCCCTGTTCTCTTTATTCTTTCCTTACAATAGAATTCATAGCAACTGAAAAAATGCTCCTCATTACACTTGTTTATCACATTACAAGAACAAAAAAGTTACGAATGCGCAAAGATAAACAGATGAGGAAAACTGTTTTTTTCCTTTGGTAAACAAACAGCATTTAAATATTGTGTTTGAAGGGGAGTGAATGTGAAATGTGTTTATCCAAACTGCTGAGGGTTGACAGCAAAGAGTATCTGAGCAGAAAAGGAGTGTGGAGCCACCTTAGCTCAACTTGCTTCAACGGTGCTTACAGTTCATGTCTGGTGGACTTGTTTATTCCTCATCAATATAAAAATGAGAAATCTCGGTTGGTCAAATTTACTTGCAGAGGTTCAGTAATGTGAAAAATTTGTCAGGCATTGATTGTTCAGTTACAGTACAGACATTTTGAGCATAGCATAACTGCTGTGATAAAGGAGTACAAACTACATTGAAGAAAGAAATTTGAGGCACCAAAGTAGACGGTACTGCATATCTATTTTAATCTAGCAAAACGTTAAATAGCTGTTTTCAAATTGTGCCAAGGATGTTGATCACAGCCCAAACAATAAGCAGAGTGCTGCCAGCACTAATGCCTGGGCCATGTCTGAAAATGGCTGCATTATTTTGAACCGCCTCACTAATGTTAGACCATTAAAAGAGCTGTTCTTTACATTTAAAGTTGTAGTCATTGTAGTGTGACCAATTTACCAAAATTATAAAATGTAATGCAGTAAAAATGTGATAAAATGTAACAAAAAATGTTATGAAATATAAAATTTTAGATCCTAGTGTTTGTGATCTATGCGGCACACTACAGCTCAACATTCAAGATTGTTTTTTTTTTTCCCTCAGTTTCTGTAAAGAGGAAAGATCTCTTTCTGACCCAAAACATTGCTCCATTTGGAAACACAACTAATTACATTCCAGTAGTTAGAAAAATAGTTTGTTTGTTTGGCAATATAAAATTTCTTTTTCTGATTGAGTCCTCACATGGATTCATAATGCAGTCATTGCCTCCTCTGCATTATACAGGGACAGTGAAGGTGCTGCTTTATGACAATCCCATTTTTGGACCATGTTCATAAATGTTGTACTTTGGTGACCTTGCTCATAAGTACTTTTTCATTAAAACTCACACCTTTGACTGAAACCGCACTTTCAACCAATAATATTCCTTGGCCCAGGTGGTGCAGCTCATGGATGTGCATTGCTTACACTAAATGTTTTATTAAAAACACAAAACAAGCAAGAAGAACATTAAAAACACAGTATGACAGCTTTTGACAATATCTGCATAACACTAGTGTAGGCTCCATGGTTCAACCACTCTTGTCTTCTATTAGTCCATTAAACACCGTTGTCTCACTTGCGCCAGATGGATGAGGCCTTGCTTCTACATGCCACAAGTATTGTAGGTTTTTTTTTTATTCCTTTTGCAATTCAAATGCTTGTTTTTATGTGAAATGTGTTCTTTCAACACATTTATTTTAAAATAACTACAACATAGATTGCTATTTCCAAACAGTACCGAAACAGTACTCCTCACAAGGAACTCACAGGAGGGGCTGTCTGTGTCCCCCAGTCATGTAATTGCTGGACAAAGTGCCGATAATTCTGTGTCAGTGTGCCTGAGAATGTGTATGTTTGTCCATTACAGGAATCATGGCCGGTTCCAACCGCTCAGGAGACCTGCGGGATGCACAGAAATCCATCCCCATTGGCACCATCATGGCCATTACCACCACCTCCTTAGTTTGTATCCTTTCTACTCCATACCTTCTGCCACTGATGGAAGAAGAGCCAGCTTGAGGGAGTAAGTTCTTGTTGCTGATGACCATGCCTTTGGTCAAAATCCACCTTATGCTAAGAACCATTAACAACAGGACAAACAGATACTTGACAAGTATCAAGAGATCCCATGGAACCAGCTTTGGCAACCATATTGTGAGATTTGTCCTAATTTGAACATTTTATGGGGCTGTTGGTGAAGGAAGACATTAGCTATATTCAAATTCACAATGTTTCTGTCAGGGGTTGGGGTCAAGTCTTATGGTCCAAATGCCTTGGTCACTCACTCCCATTGGGATGATTCTCCTTACTTTGAAGCACAGAGGCTAGTAATAACAGAACCTGGTGCTATTTCACAAGCCTTTCAAATTCCCTCAGACATTAATGTCCTGTATATCATGGCAAAGGTATCATTTTCCCTGCTCAACAGTGAAGCTAAAAAACAGCTCTCAACATTTATTTTCTCCAAAGGAGCTTAAAGTTTACCCATTTAAACAGCAGGGTAATTTTTACTGTAGTAGTTCAAAGTACTTTGATAGCAGTAGCAGGGACTGCAGCAGTCAGTGGGGCTCAAACTTGTTTCTTCTGAATCCAAAGGCAACAGCCCACGGTGCTCTGTTCTTCAAAATCATTCATATGAACATAAAGTCAGGATGAAGTCAAGCTGGTTACCCATAATGCATCTGCCATGTGCCAGTTGTTTCCTACCTGTTAGCCTTGATGGTGCTTTTAAGACATGTCATCCGTGGTGCTGTTCGGCGCCTGCATCGAGGGAGTGGTGCTAAGAGACAAGTAAGTCATGCGTGATACATACTGGCTTCCTGCGGACGGTTTCACAGCTGTCCTCTCCCAGGGGTTTGCTTTTTTTTCCTGAAGCCCTTCAAGAGGGCAGAATGGTTAGCTATTCATGAGGCCATATTGAATGGAATTTCTAGCTTTTTCATAATCGGGATTATTGTACTTATTCTATGAGAATGCTTCGAGTGGTAATTGAGAGAACTGTGCCCGCTGTGCTATCAGATATCTGTGTGAAAATCCTCTCCACAATGAAAATGCCAGAAATGTCATATTGCTGAGCTGGGACAGGATAAAGAATGGGGGAGATCTTCCTCCCAGGGAGTCATGCCCACGTTTTTTCTCAGGTTTGGAGAAGCAGTCCATGGCAATCTAGTGATCGGAACACTTGCCTGGCCTTCCCCCTGGGTGATCGTGATTGGCTCCTTCTTCTCCACCTGTGGGGCGGGGCTTCAGAGCTTGACGGGCGCACCGCGCCTCCTGCAGGCGATTGCCCGAGATGGCATAGTGCCCTTCCTCAGGGTGAGTGAATAGGCAAGGTCTGCTGGGGCACCTCAGGACTGGTACCACCATCATTTGTAGTCAGCAGGGCCTGTAGAAGTTGGTATGGAAACCAGCTAGCATGCCATTAGGCCTGACTGATCACTTTTACACAAATGAACACACATACACCTTGGTTGTCTTTCTCCTCCGTAAAAATCTAAAATAATGATCCATGCTGTACATGTTGCACCTCCCCAGTGTGTGACTGACAGCTAGGTTTTGAATGAGTGAAGTAAGCTGGCACCAGACATGCAGAATATCACCACAATGACTCACTTCCTGACCTTCTCACCTGGTATGTAGGTGTTTGGCCATGGCAAGGCAAATGGTGAGCCTACCTGGGCCCTGCTGCTCACAGCCTGCATCTGCGAGATTGGGATCCTCATTGCCTCCCTGGATTCGGTGGCCCCCATTCTCTCCATGTGAGTGTTTCTCCATTCTCTCCTGCAAAGATGTCATTACAACACCAAATCACCTCATCATCATCATCACTACCACAAATAGCAAATACCTCAGCAGCAGATGAGATGGTGATATATGTGTACAGATTAAAATCAATTCACTTGTCTCTGTAAGGTAAGATATACATCAGTGTGTCATCACCCACTGATTTGTAGACAATAAGCCCACTGTGTGCACATGTAAATAATGTGCATACATGTATGTGTACCTTTTATACTGTCAAAGTAGCTAAATGCAATAGGTTCACCGGGTGTGCTCTGTTGGCATCCCACAGGTTTTTCTTGATGTGTTACATGTTTGTCAACCTGGCCTGCGCCGTGCAAACTCTGCTGCGGACGCCCAACTGGAGACCCCGCTTCAAGTTTTACCATTGGTGAGTCCAAATAGAGGACAGAAGAAATAACACAAAAGTAGAAAAAAGTAACTTTTATACAAATTAAATAACCTAGATTGGCACTACTGGTTTAGCTAATACATTTTGCTTAATTCATTTTCTCTTATTATTTTAGTAGGCTTTCTGTTGCTCGTCACCTTTCTATCCTTCAGCATCCTTGTCTTCTAAAAGACTTGGCTGTTTTAGTGTGTGATGGTGCTGCACTCCAAGGCCTGCCACATGGCAGAGAATGTGTGTCTCCTTAGGCTGTCTCCAAAGCAGATTGAGGCTCCATCATTAAAATCACTCTAACGCATCTGACAATACAGTAAGCACACAGTTAACTAATTTACAAACAGCAACACATATTAAATATCACATCCTGAACTGATCATTACTGTAAGTTTAACTGTTCAGTACAAAAATCTATGAATTTGAATTTAGGATTCTATTTGAATCTATGAATTTAAGGCCAGATGATGTTGTTGAGCATCCAAAATATTTTTCAAAATCAAATAAAGGCAGTAATTTACCAAATTAATTTGTCAGTGTAATATGAGAACAAATTCTAAACTGTTCTGTTTTACGACAGAGAGGGTGAAGAACTAAAAAGCAGTGCAAAAATGTCCATACAGACTAGACAAGGACAACATTACATTTCAGTGGTGAGAATTTCACAAAGGGTCTAAAAAAGAAACAAGAATGACTATTTTAGGTGCATGTCTAAATACCTCTTTGACCCCACAGGGCTCTGTCTTTCCTGGGCATGAGCTTGTGTCTGTCACTTATGTTCATCTGTTCCTGGTACTATGCCATCATCGCCATGGCAATCGCTGGCTGCATCTACAAGTACATTGAGTTCCGCGGGTGAGTAAATTGCGGAATAAGCCCTGAGAACTCAAATTGTTATTACTGTCATTATTTAATTTTTTGTTACATATTTTGATATTTATTCCTAGACATACATGTAAATATGATATTTATTTACTCCAGTATTGTTCCAGTGTCTGTCTGTCTGTCTGTCTATCTAACTATCTATCTATCATTACTGTTTCTGGCAGTGCTGAGAAGGAGTGGGGAGATGGAATCAGGGGACTATCGCTCAGCGCTGCTCGATTTGCTCTTATGAGATTAGAGGAAGGGCCTCCACACACCAAGAACTGGAGGTGAGAGTCTTACCAGTAGGCACAGGTGCACATTCTTCTTGAGCATCAATCGATGGATTTTGTGTCTTTAGGTTTTTCTGTTAATCCAGGTGTACTGAGCTAAAACAAAGTGTCTTTAAACCCAGAATGTGGTGCCTAGTGCACAGCAATAGCACCTGCTGCTTGGAAAACTCTGAACTCAAAAGGTCTCTGAAATATCTCTGGAAATGAGTTGAATGATACCATCGTGTACATTACTGTAGGATTTTTTTATTCTCCCTGGGACGTGTCCTTCATCCTGCATGTTCATGTGTCTCTAGGCCACAGCTACTGGTGCTGGTCAGCGTGGATGCTGAACAGAATGTGGAACAACCCCGACTGCTGTCCTTAACCAGCCAGCTGAAGGCAGGCAAAGGTCTGACCATTGTGGGAATCGCACTGGAAGGCACCTTCCTAGACAACCATCCACAGGCACAGCGGGCTGAGCAGGTCAGGTTCTCTACACCACTTTGATGTATCTATTTAATGGTTATGGTCCACTTTGTTTAGGTTCTTCATTCATTTTTAAATGTCTTGGGTTCATTCCCTCTATCTACGCATCCTCTTCAGTCCCTGAGAAAGATGATGGAGACAGAGAAGGTTAAAGGCTTTTGTCAGGTGGTCATCTCCTCCAATCTGCGAGATGCCACATCTCATCTTATCCAGGCTGGTGGCCTGGGTGGCCTACAGCACAACACAGTGTTGGTAAGCTGGCCACGCAACTGGAAGCAGGCCGAGGACCACCGGACCTGGAGAAACTTCATCGGTGAGTGAACATTGGAGGAACGGAATGTTGATTTCTGGTAAATGAGGTTGATCACTGATCATCTAGGTTTTTGTCATGGCAGAGTTGGTGAGGGAGACCACTGCAGCCCATCTGGCCCTCCTGGTACCCAAGAACATCTTGGCATTCCCGTCCAACGGGGAACGCTTCACAGAGGGCAGCATTGATGTCTGGTGGATCGTGCATGATGGTGGTATGCTCATGCTGCTGCCATTCCTACTGCGCCAGCACAAGGTAGCCTTGAGAACCACCTGCCTTCTGCATGCACCTCTGAAGAAACAAAACTGATGTCAAACAGAAACAAACCTTGATGTGTTGACACAGTCATTCAGTTAATGAAGTGATTACTTGAAAATCATGATTTATTTCTGGGACAATCTGGTATAGATGCTATTGGGGTGAACCATGTGCTCTTTTAGGGTGAAAAAAGATAAAGTGAATTTCATTCCCTTTGTTGTAAGCCTTGAAAAACATCTGCATTTGCAGTAAACATCCGAGAAGCGTTTAATATTTTCCATACAATTTTGGAATTCGGAGGAATTCCATATCTTCCTTCTGAAGAATTCAGAGCAGAAAGACACTGTATGTTAGTCAGTTTTATGATGTTCAATATTTCCAGACACATCAGTTTCCAGATTCCTGTAACTGATGCTTCTCTTTGGACAGGTGTGGAGAAAATGCAAGATGCGCATCTTCACCGTTGCCCAGATGGATGACAACAGCATCCAGATGAAGAAAGACCTCACGACCTTCCTGTATCACTTGCGCATTGATGCTGAGGTGGAAGTGGTGGAGATGGTGAGGATCTGTTGACATCCAACTTTTCACCCCACTAACATTTCAAAAATGCGGACAAATTCCACCTTCAGACGGCTTTACTGCTAAGTGCCTGATACAGTAGTAGTTATGGACAAGGACTTTAGTGATAAAAGTGCTACTCAGCATGGTATGTGACCTGAACTAAAGACATTAAATGTTACACAGTAGAGTATTCTTACTATTTCAGTTTGGGTAAGTAGCTTGATCAAAGGTACTTCCTCAACAATGGGATTTGAGCCCAGGACCTTCACAAGATATTTGTAACTGCTATACTGTGCAAAGCTCTCCTTTTCTGCTACTCTCTCTTTTCAGCACGATAGCGATATCTCAGCCTATACCTACGAAAAGACCCTCGTGATGGAGCAAAGATCACAGATCCTGAAGCAGATCAACCTCACGAAGAATGAGCGTGAGCGAGAGGTTAGAGAAAGTCCAATTTTCACGCATCTTCCAGAGCACTCCTTTGGTTCTATTCCTTCTATACCCAAACCTCTCAATTCTTTCCAGATCCAGAGCATCACTGACTCGTCCCGAGGGTCCATCCGCCGTAAGAACCCTGCTGCCGTGACCACACAGCTGAGCGTGTCTGAAGAACAGCCTGGGTCCAGTGAGCCGGAGAAGCCTGAGGAAGAGGTACATCATGGGGAGATGGCTTCATGCATCCCAGCATCATTCATTCCAATGTCTCCTTCTGTTTCTCTTTTGGTCTTTTTTTTCCTGCCTGTACATTTTTCCTGCACATCTCTGCTTAGTTTCGTCAGTGCATTGGGCCCCCGATAGCTATACCCTCCTGTACTACTGTAGATTCAAGAGCACTACGTAATGCTTCAGATTTTCATTGCATTTATTGATGTTAAGGGTCTACATCAATCAAAAATGTCATGCGTGTGAGACATATGAGGGTTCGTTGAAAAGAGAGCACGGGGGTGTCAAGATCAAAACCAGGATCCATTTCTGTTTCGTCCTTCAGCTGTTACGTCTAATAATTCCACCCTTGTTTTGGAATGATGGTGGCCTGTGATATTTCTTCAGCAGAGTGTATATAGAATAGAGACAATGAGCAGTGCAGGGGTTCAGGTGGTGGTGCATTTGAAAGATGGGTAACACAAGAAAGGGTGATGACATCTGATCTGGGAGACCCAGCACTACTGTTAATGATGTAATGGAGAGGTGAAACAACCAACAGCCTCAGCTTTGAAAACCATGTGACAAAATGTGTTTGGATGCCTTTCAAAAGGTTCTGTGGTGTAAGAAATATATAGAGTGTGAAGGAAGGTAGTTTGAGCAGGAAAAGGCCCCAAACCCTTGAGGTACCTTCAAATTTGGAATCATTGGTATGATCTCAGTCAACCCTCACACATACCAAAGCAAACATGAGTGAAACAGCATTGATAGTTGAGTTAAACTATTTTACATTCAAGTCTTACCTGTTTTTTGTCAGTGAGTCAGGAATTTTCATGTCATTCTCACCCACGCAGAATTAATATTTTCAGCTGGGCCACAACATAGCCTTGAGGATCCTCTTCCTCCTCCACTCCTCTGTGGTGTTCAGCGGGATTTCTGTGGTCGCATTTCTTGAGAAGTGGCCCATCTAATATCGGTCTCTCTCTCCCCCTTGGCCCCTCGTGGTATGACGTGCCCCTGTCTCTCAAGTCTGTCGATGCCTCCTGCCCCCAACAGGTGCAGCTCATCCACGAGAACGCCACACCCACCCCGACCAGCCCCCAGTCCCCTGCTGAGAGTGCAGAGACCCCTGGGAACAAGGTGCACATGACTTGGACGGACAAGTTTGACAGTGACCCGGCGAAAGTCCCCAGCGTGACCACTCCTGAAGGCATCAAGGACATCTTCAACATGAAGCCGTAAGTCAGACCTTCCAGTTGTGCTGTGCTCTGACCCCTCAAGAGATGCTACCAGAATTAGCAAATGACTCAGAGAAGAATGTCTTCTCCTCAGTTGTTTAATATTGAAATCTTGTGTTTTTTGTGCCCACTAATTTCATATAGTAAAATGCAAATAATTGTTCTTTGGTCAGCAGCACTTTGGTTTGGTCTGTTTTTCTCTGTCAAATGACTTGTAGACCCATACTGTATATACCTACTAGTACTTCAGCTCCGAGCATCATCCCATCCCTTTTGTGTAGAGACTGGCCACTGAGTCACCCTCTTATCATTTTATTTGGAAAAGTAACACGAGGATTAAAATCACCATGAAAGTCCTGACAAAACTGACATGTCTGTGTAATTGCGAGCAATTCCAGCTGTCGTCACCATCTGTTGTCACGTAAATGATGTTACTTGACTCTTTGATGTGTTCATATATTCCAGTGTGGAAAAATGGCTGACACGAGCATATGGTTTTGACAGTGTGTACTATGCCACACAGCGTCAAGATGACCGCAGCAGCTAGCGGTGCCGGTAAAAAAAGATGGGGAAACAGAAATAGGTGTTTGGCCCCCTAGTGGTCATCCAAGGACTGCCTCTAGTCAGACAATGGCAGTACCTAATAAAAAAAAGGCAAATATGAGGTTATCTTATATGCAGCGGCATTTTTATTCCATTTTTCCACATGAAATGTGGAATGAAGGCCTGGCAGTGGAGATTTCCTCTGTCTCAAAAAGCTCAAGAAGGCTTGTCAAAGCAACATGGCCTCATCACCCATTTATTGCAGTGGAATATGAAAACATGAGTGAAGAATTTCCTTTGTTTGACAGCTGTCAGTCTTAATGGAGCTGAGGCATAGACACAGCTTCAGTTGGTATGGAGCATGCAATGCAACGGCAGCAAATTTTATGACATGAATAAATCAATATGCAGTGTGATGGAGAAGCCGTGTGGTCCGAAGAATTATCGCTTAGCCCACGAGTCACAATGTGAGTTGACTTTCATGAGCGCGATGCCATTTTTGCTTCATTGATTGCTAGATGAACTCCTGCAACATGCATTGTAAATTTAAAATGTATTTGTATTTTCGATGCTTGATTAATATGAAATGAAATTGGAACCAGGATCATGTCAGGATGACGAGGAAAATGTGCTGTAGCTTGAAACACGCGTGCGAAAAGCCCACGTTTGCAGACCGGGGTACTGAGTTCATATTTGCGGTATCACAATTGGAAAGGTTTGTTTTTGATTTTGTTGTTTCTCTCTTTGTCATGCTGCAGGGAGTGGGAGAATCTGTGAGTACTAATTTGTGTGCATTTTCAAGACAAACCAACAATTTATAGCACAGAATAAAGAGTTCATAGACTGTTTATTACGCTTCATCCAAGATCTATCCCAAACTGACATGTAACCTGTAATACAGCCGTCAGACTGGAGGAAATTGGGATATTAGAGAATATTAGCGGCACACAGAGATGCAACTGATAAATGGTGTGCAGTCAGCATTCAGCATGGGATCTGTTTAACTTTGGATCTATCAGAAACCAGTCCAACGTTAGACGCATGCACACCGCACTGAAGTTAAACGGCGTCATTGTGAAGAAGTCCCAGGATGCCAAACTTGTGCTGCTGAACATGCCAGGCCCACCCAAGAACCGGACTGGGGATGAGAACTGTATCCTTCATCAGCCCAATGGCACCACGTTTTCCACTTCTACTCTCCTTCTTCTCTATTTGATATTCTTTGCCCAAGTTAAACTGATGCTTGCTTCAACTTTTTGGAAAGGGACATTATTTCTATTTAAAATATTATATATTCAGTCTAATAATCTGTTCAAAATTTGGCTTGATTTGAGAATTATTCCATCTGTGCTCTGTTATTTCGCTAATTCATAATTTCAGACATGGAATTCCTCGAGGTCCTAACTGAGGGTCTCAATCGGGTCCTCCTTGTGCGCGGCGGAGGACGCGAGGTCATCACCATTTACTCCTGAAGGACCAGCCCACGTTCCCCCACGAACCCACATCTCCCCATTTCATTCCTACCTCTCTGCAGACTGATCCATTCCTCCAACATCCCTGTCCGAGAGACACCCCTCACATCCAAGCAATAGCCCTACTGCCACACCCTCTCCTCAAGTCACGTTTTGGCTGATTGCTCCAAAACCTTCTATTACCAGCACATCCCATTCCACTGCGATGTCCCATTCTGTGTCAGATTCCCTCTTCTCAGACGCCCAGATGTCACTCACTGCACAGTGCCAACAGCAGCCAGCAGGGCAGATGCTGGACCGTCTTTCACTCCTTGCATGCGGACGGTGGACATAGCCATCATGTCATCCCACCACCAGGACATTTGACATCAACCAGGTTGCTAAATGCCTCCACCAGCTGGTAACACGATCCTCTCAGCTAAGCTCCTCCGGATGCCTCGCCTGGTCTCCCGCACCACGTCCAGCCCCCCCATCCCTGTCTGCTCTTCCTTACTAGCCCCGTTCATCAAGGATGGGTTCATTGGAAGTTTGAGAAAGTCAGGCAGAATGTGTTAGCTATTTTCGGTTACCCATCGGTTGCTTTTGGACGCAGTATTCCTGAAGGAGATTTTTGTGGGTCTAGGATGACTTAAGGAAAGGGGAGATGTTTAGGGGAGTTCCAGTTGGTGAAACACCGGTATTCCCATAAAATGTCGTCTAGGACGCATGAGGGCTTCACATTCATGGTACTGCATTACCAACCAGCTGGTGGCCATTCCGAACACTCACTCTCAAACGCTCTGATGAAAGGGGGTCACAGATGGAGGCAACAGGACAGCAACCATCATCTGAAGGGTCTGCTCCTTGTTTGCAGCAAGGCCTCCAGCAGGCAGCTCAGCTGCTGATCGAGGGGGATCGGGTAAATCACATCCGCGGGAAGACTTGCTTTTGGCATGAGGATCGCACCCGTGAGGGAACTTGAAGGAAGCGGGCTGGGTGTGGGCTGGTTTCACAGGTGCCTCGTCCCAGTGGGGCGAATGGTTCCAAAACAAGTGTTTCCTGTAACCGGCTCCTGAATGGCCGCGGTCCGAGACAGGGTAGCTGTGATTTCAGCAGGGCCACGTGCCAGCCAGTGCAGGTGCCAAAAGAGAACCCCAGACAGGGTCATGTCATTTTGCGACAGGGCTGCGTTCTCGCAGCTCCCGCTTTCCTTCCGCCCTCGTCGAAGCAAAAATCGAGAGCGAAAAAAAAAAGTACGGTGTCCTGGTGTGTACATCGCTTAGAGGTTCGCCCACCCGTGACTTTGACGTGGATTGTTGTAAATAGTGTACAAAGCTGAGATGCGTAGTCAAACATTGGTGTGGTAATTTTTTTGTGACTAACAAACAGCTTGAAGCAGGAGGGCTGCTCGTTCCCCGCGAAATGACGCTTCAAAGCGGCTTTTGTTCTTCTCACTATTGTAAAGGTTATGGTATCCTCGACACATCTGAATGGGCGTACACTGTGCACCAAGTGATTCATCCACTGTGCAATTGATTATATTTGACAACAATTACGTGACACTTTTGCATTTGCCCTTTAGGAAAGATAATGGTGTTTATTCACAATATTTTTGCAATGTTTATAAAAAAAAAAAACAGTCATACAGAAGTTATTTGAAGCGATATACAAAATAACAATCTTATAAATTCTGTATAGTCCCCAAACTATAACTATTAAAGAAAGAATATATCTATAAAATTAAATTTAATATATCTAAGAAGAAAATATCATATTTTTATTTATTTATTCACTGGCCTTCAGGTACTATGTGTTGCCAAATGCAGTTCTGCCTATTTAGCCACATGAAAAAGAAAATATTATTTTGTAAAACTAAACTAATTTGCGCAATAAATTTTGATTATTGTGCTGGCATGATCATTCCATTTACCTGTCAAGGCATTGCAAATTATTTGATGTATTTTCTTCTTCATAATGGCACAAATTGCAGTTATTCTCAAAAATCCCAGTTAAGGTAGAGTTCCATGATTCCCCTTCTATGTACACAGGGGTCATGCAGTGCAATTGACAAAATGAGTGTGCAGTTGGTGGAGTTTGGACCCACAAATCCATTGTTTTATTTATTTTTATATGCAGATATTTTATATGAGTAGATTTCATATATATGTGTATATCGGGTTGACAGCATCAGTGAACAATATAATCTGAGAGGAACTGTTTTTTGGTCACTTGTAGAAATAAGAGGCATGAAGCCCAAAACTGACTACACACATTTAAGTAAATATTTTCATTTTGGCTAAGGCAACTTAGAGCTAGCAGACAACGGAGTATTTATGTTTCCTGGTATAAATCTGTATGAGATGTTGCTTAAAACACAAATGTAGAGCTATTTAAAAAAAAAAAAAAAACTTTTTTAGTTGTGAATGCTGCTAGTGCATATAGATTTATTTCTATTCTATTTTAAAAGAGCATATATAAATATATATAAAAAATATTTATGTATATTTTTTATATATATAAATATTTACATATGAAAAAGAGAAACGACTACTCTCAGAGAATTACATATTGATGTCTGTGGTTATAATTTTCTAGGTGCAGCCAGGTGTGATTTACAGGAGATGGGACTGCTGTTGAGGACCGGAAGCTGCTTGGCAAAGCAGGGTATTTTGCTGTTGGGGAAAATCAAAATGTTTCATACAGGCAATATGATCGAGCAATGCTGTGACGCCAGGGAGCAGCGGAAGGAAACCAAAACCGGGAAAGGCGTTGCGACGTCGGGCTTGGTTGAGCGTCACTGAAGGGGGCGCCGCACTGCCACGCAGGTGTCGTGCTCGCGTCGGTAGGCGGCGCTCTAGGTTCGCGGGAACGCTTCCAGCGGGGCGCCACAGGCCGTCGTGTGAGGTTGTCCCCGAGAGCTGCTACACTGTGTATTTTACTCCCTCCGTCCGCTGTCACGTCCTTGGGCTCCGTGAGGGCGGCCTCAATGTGTCCCGTCGGACTAAACGCGGCCGACAGCCTGCAGTGACTCTGCGCCGGCTGAAGCAAGAGGAAGCCCAGCAGCCTCGGCCCGCCGTCGTCGCATTTTCAACAAACTACTACCTGATGCCCAGTGGGAATGGCTAGACAGAACGCAGCACCCGAGTCCGAGTGGTTTTGTAATGTGTTTTCTAACTCTTGTTTGCATGGTTATCTGTGACTGCGGCTGTTGCAGATGTTTTGCTTTGGTGTCGCTTGGTTACAACTTCCATTTAAGGCGCCCACCCACGCCACCGCTGGAGCGGGACGAGCGGGACACGGGCTCGACCCACCGCGCTGGATGTGGACAGAGCCCTCGGGGGACGTGAGGACTGTCTTGTCCTGCAGAAAATTGTCACCGCGCTGTCGTCACGTTTGAGTCCAGCTCCATCCTCATTGAATTCATGTCAATGTTACGGAGGCGAATGACTGAGCTGAAAAACTTCACCGATTCAGCTTTGTACATAAGCAGCAGTGCAACTATTATATCTTAACACTTCTCTTCATCCTTCGATTTACATTGTTTTACTATTGTAAACGTACCACGTTATTTTAATGGTTGAGTAAAAGTGCAATATTATCTTTCATTTTTGCTTAGAAAGGAAGTCTAAATGGCTGTATGTATATTCCATTGTATGAAATATGAATATTTATCAATGTGCTAACGTTAATAAACAAAAAATTGGCAGGATCTTCTTGCCACGTTCTGAGACATTTAAAGATTTTTAGGGGGGAGAAACATCTCCGTGGTTGCTGTGCGACACACTAAAAAGCACTTTATTGGGGCTTAAATGCTACGTAGATAAATAACTGAACACGGATGGGGGGGATTCTCACATCCGAAAGTCGCTGTTGAGCTCTAATCTCCCCCTGGCGGCGGTAGTGCGCATTGCAGGCAGTCGGTACAGGGAAACGAGACGCTCGACACGGGTCGGGAAAATCACGGCGTTTCATTTCTGTGCGGCCCAGCCCGACGGTTCCGTACGAACACCTTGTTTATGTACCTGTAATGGTGCTTGCGGTGAGAATTGGGGCGCGCAATTGACCTCTTTTCCCCAACCAAAGGGGGTTGGGGGTTCGAAGTTGCAGTCCCTCGTTCGTGTACGCGTCCTTAACTACGTGGCGGCACCGTCACGCACGTCCTCCCCCCCATCAATGCAACCGCCCCGTTGCAGTCCAACTATCACATTCTGATCAAAGACCTAACACTGAGCGCTTCCACTGCAGGCCTGGGCTCTGCTGCCCCCCGGCACAATCAGCTTGGTTCTTTAGGACCCCCCCCAATTCGTGGGAAAGGAGGTTCTGGTTTCTGGGTTGTAGTAGATGGGTGCATGGATCTGTGAGGGGGGGGGGTGGTGGTCCAGGATGATTCTCATTTCTGGGACCCAGTTGCAAACAAAAGGGCTCTTAAGGTTTCGTCTGCTCGGGGTCTCGCCCCGAGGAGCGCCGCATCACCCCCCACCTCTGCGTGACACCTTAGGCCGGTGAGCTTCCCGTCTGATGGGGGTGGCCAGAACCAGTGGACCCATCCCCACTCCCAGCAGAGCGCCAGGCCACCTGTGTCACTTTGCATGCTCTTGACAACTGTGTACGATGGTGTACTGTTACTCACCTGCACTGTTTCATATTTGAAAAATCAAGGTGTTTTGGGTTTTTTTTTATATTCAGTATTTCTTTTTTTAACTTTTGATGATCAATGGAATACTTTTTTTTTGTTTAATCGGTGAGAATGTTTATTACATTCATTACAGATTAATTGTGGGGGGAAAATGTGTAAAAGAAGTATTCAAATATTCAAGTTTTCCATTTCACGAAAGCTGCACGTGAACTGATTGCCAAAATATTTTTGGGCTATGTTTGGCTGTGTTTTTTTTATTCATATTCCAATGGATTAAAAAAAAAAAATGCATTAATAATGGGCCATTTTCCCAGACAGGGTTTGTGCGAACCCACGTGAGAGGAGGTCTTAAATGTAGAGTCGTGACCACTGTGAGAGACGCTCATCAACTTAAAGCCACGTTTGACGCAGGTCGGTCTTGGCAGGTAGCAGCAGCGCGAATGTAGTCGTCAGTCGGTGTCACGTGAAATGAGCAGAAAAGCAAAGTTAAACGGTTGAAAAATGCTGGACCTCCGCAGTGAAGTCCATACAAGTTGACTGAAGTTCATGTGCGCTGGCCTTCACTAACGTTCAGACTAAATGTTTAGTCTTGCAGAAGCTCTCCTCCTCCTCATTCAGGAGATGCGGTCAGTTAAAACTTGTTTATATTAAGCAGGGTTTAAAATAAAGTTTGTGGGAGGAAATCCAGGAAACGCGTAATTTAACATCAGACTTAATCCCTGT
The DNA here is from genome assembly GCA_018136845.1 of Heterotis niloticus. NCBI lineage: Eukaryota > Metazoa > Chordata > Actinopteri > Osteoglossiformes > Osteoglossidae > Heterotis > Heterotis niloticus. The sequence goes on from CM030895.1 coordinate 7,854,506, forward strand.
CTGGGAAAACTGGTACGAGACTCGAGAGCAAGGAGCTCAGGGTTCTGGTAGCATTGATGGTGGGAAGAGGAATATTTAACTCACGCTATTTGAGTCATTTGCTTGTCTGATGGTTTTCTCCAAAATGCTGTGAGGTTTGTACACTTGAGCAACTTGTGCCGATTTACTCATTTCTTCAGCTATTAATCTGTATTGATACTGTGTCACTACAGGGTAAGTACCTTGATGTTTGGTACTACAGCAGGAGGTGGGATTTGAACCCGCATCCTTCAGGCGACGGCTCGAGCCACTGTGCGACCCCATAAAGTTCCGCTGATTTTACACACGACAGTTTGGCGTTTACACGCCATTCAAACGTGTCGCACTTGGTGGGTAATTACTGTGGTAAATGCTCCAGCCTGAACGCGAGCGCTGCTCTTACGCACCCGAAACACTGAGCTGCCCCCTGCCCTCCACATTTGGTTTACAAGCCAATTCGGGGCAAAGGTGGTACATGGGGATGGAGGCAAAGTATGTCTACCTTGTGCCATTACATGCAGGTGGGTGTGAACACGGGACCTCCTGGTTCCCAACGCTGGGAGTTCGGCGCCCAGTAAGCGACCCGCAGGCCGTGTTCCGCGCGCGCTGGCTGTATTTCAGTCTGTTGGCTAAGGCACAAAACACAAGCTGTGGTGTTAAAACCTTTGACGGGCAGACAGCGAAACCCGGCAGCCGAAGCCGTCCCCCGCCGACAGAACCGCCAACGAACCGAGAGCAATACCCAAGCCGACAGAACGGTGCCAGGTTTCATTTTTTAAATCACTGGAAAACGTGTCCCACATTTTGTGTGAATGCAGACCTGCAAACAGAGACCAGAACCACGTTGTGTTTCACTGTTTATATTCTGAGTTCTTTCCCCAGATATGAGTATTCCTGCACCTATGTAGTTTGTTCTTGTGTGTTTTCAGGTGTGTGTGCGCGCGCGCCTGGGTGTGCGTGTGCTAGGAACAAGGGCGGGGGGGGCCCTCTGTACATAAATATATTAAAGTTAGTGCTTAGCTGTTTCTTTCTAGTGTCAGTTGGAAGTTGAATATTTTAAAAAACATAGGCATATGTATTCTCTATTGTGTTTGATATATTGAAAACAGACTGTAGTTTTATCTTACATTTCAAATGCTTATATCTATGGCTTATGGCGTCCCTGTACCATTTTATAGATTTGTCAGCACAAAATGCAATAAAGGAAATTCATTTTATTACAGCTTTAATTGTGTATTAATTCCTTCAAATTATGCTGTAATATATAAATGCTCAGTACAGCACGTTTCCATTGTGTGCTGTACCACTTCAGAATCAATATGTAAAACAATTCAATGAACATTTTAACAAAATATTATCAACTGAGCAAATCATCTAGAGCCTATGGGGGGGGGGGGGGGGAGAGACGATATCAGACTTGTTTAAATTTCACTCCAGGCTCAAGTACATTACAAAATGATGCTTTACATATTTTCAAGCACATAAAAATTAAAGGTCACAGATTCATTACCTGAACACATGCAGACTTTTTTGGCTGGTGGAACAGAAAAGACCAAAGTCTGCTCACTGAACTACGGTGGAAGTTACAGAAAAGGTGTTTGAGATGTCATCTTCCCTCTCAAATGTGACACGAGTAACGCACCAAGAAACAACAAAACATGTTAAGTAACGCTTGTGCTGGAACCAAGGCCAGAGCCACCACCGAGCGGTGCTCGTGCACTCGCTGCACTCCGACGGGTACCAATTACGCAGATGCTGGAACGCCGCCGCTCTCACTTCTCCGCCAACATCTCAGAAAACCTTCAACTGAAATTTCATTTATCGATTTAGCAACTGACTAAAAAATAAGGTGGAACAAACCATCATCGATAACTCAAATTACTGCGGTTATTCGGTTTCAGCATTTTCCAAAGCAAACGTGCCCTGATGGCCAACAAAACGCAAATTCCAAAGCGGAACCTCAAATCAAATTGGACTTCAATTTTTTTTTTTTTTTTAAAGCGAAAACGGCACGTCAGATAAACATCAGTAAAACGTAGGAAACCTGAGTAAAACGCATCATTAAGACTCCTGGAGGACGTGAAGGAGTTTGTCACAGCAGAGCCTCCACCTCATGCGAAATGACGACAGAATAGCGACAAACGTGGCAACAGTTTATTTCAACAATCGTTCCTATGTACAGTAGCAAAGAGGGTCGTATAAAAGAGCTTCGCAGCAGTGCCGGCAGCTCGCGGTCAGACATGCGATGTACACGCTCCTTAAGTTGACTAAATGCGGGTGTAAACAAAACACTCTAGTTACACCATAACTAGACAAACATTCCTAACGTCTGAAAACTGCAAACACACTTGGGGGGGGGGGAGGAATCTAAACCTTTTACAAATTGGCCAATGAGTGGGAAGCGACGGCCACGTGAGTGCCGCTCAGTAGTGCCGTGGGTAAAGGGCCATGGGGGGCGGCGGCTGCCCCATTCCCTGCTGGGGCCGGGGAGCTGAAGCGTTTGCCGAGTTCACCAAATGGTTGATGGAGGGTCCGCTTTGGATGAGGGTGTCCAGTGCTTTTTGGACACTCGGGTTATCGAAGTTTATGCCGGCAGCGGCAGCGGTTGAACGCGGTGCCCCCTGGGGGGTTGTCAGGCGGTTCGGAGCTGCAAACTGCGAGGGAACGTTGCTGGGCACCATGGCTGGTGGCCGCAGCGCGGGACGGACGCCCATCAAGCCGCCGCCGGGACTTGGGGCCGACGGCTGCTGCAGTTTGGGCACGGAGGAAGGCGTGAGGGCAGCTGAGAGCACACCGCTTTGGCCACTCAGGGATGTAGCATAACCCTGCACCTGGGGGGCCACGCTGCTACTGGCCACAGGAGCCCCTGCCCCACTGTTGAACAGGCTCAGGATTCTGGCCTGAAGCTCCTGCTGGTTAGTCTGCTGAGGAGGGTTTGGGGCCTGCGAGGGCGGGGCAAGGTGGGAGGTATGGCCCGGGTGAGCAACAAGGGAGGTCTGAGCACCGTGGACTGTGTGTGTTGGAAGTGACGTGTGTGCCTGCTGAGCAGTGTGGGCCGTGTGTGTTGTATGCACCTGGAGGGTGGTGTGGGAGGTGTGCTGTGCCATGCTGCTCATCGGTGCGTTTGACAGGTTCTGGGGTGCCGGCGCCATTTGCGGAGCCTCCATGGAAGCGGTCACGGCAGACGAGTGAGTTCCTATGCAGGAGGGGGCAGGAAGAGAGTGGTCACGTGACCCTCCTTGGGCAACCATCAGGTGACGGTATGAGATCATGGGGTTAAACTTACCTGCGAGTGGGTCACTGCTGCTGCCTCCCACCAGCCGGTCTCGCTTGTCCCGCAGGTAGTCAATCAGTCTGTCCAGCTCTTCCACCGTGAGATACCTAAAACAGAGATTGCTGATGACAAGAAGCAAAACACCACATGGTACAGAGAGGAGGAGCAGTGCGCCAACAACACCAACGCACCTATCCTCCGACAGCAGGGTGATGGAGGTCAGCAGGGAGACAGGATGGCCCTCTCGCTCGTGCTCCCTCATCAGCACGTCATCAGCCATCTTGGCTGCCTTGCAGGCAATCTCCTCGCGCTCCTTGTCCCGGTGCTCAGCTTTGAACGCGTCGTAGTTGTGGGCAACCAGCACCATAGCATCCTGCATGGGCATGTTGCGGTGCTCTGAAACATAACCAAGGGCAGAAGTTAACGGTGTGTACATCTCTGTCTGTCAGTCATACTGGTGAGTGTGCGGGGCACAACTCCTACCTTGGGGTGTACCAAACAAGATGTTAACTGTGCAGGAACGGTGCACCTGGTGCTGCTGCGTGATGATAATGGCAAAGGGTGTTCGCGCACGACCCACATCCTCGAGCGCCTGTGTCAGAGACACCTCTGTGTTCAGGAAGATAAGGTCCACCACCATTCCCAGGTCACGCACCTTCCTGCCTACAGTCTCTGCATACTCCCTGTAGGGGACGCCAAACATCAAAAAGGCCCGTCAGCAAAGCAACAAAACAAATGCAAGATTCAAGAAATAGGGTACTCACTTCTGCTGCTTGTTGACAACGATGACAGAACAGTCGACAGGCCGTTCTGAGTCGTAGCGCCGTTGGAGTTCCTCATAGTACTGCCAGTAGAGTTCATTCCGCCGGCGCTCCTCCATCCTTGGACGGTCATCTGCAAGCAGAGTGGTCAGTCCTGAGCAAAAAGCCAGTTCATCCACCACACCGCAGTAAGGGAAATAGTTTTCGTCTCACCTTCAGGTTCCCGTCTGCCATTCCAGGGATCCCTGTAGCGGCTGGAGTACGGGTCCTCTTTTTTGCGGTAGTAGTCATCCATACGGTAATATCGGTCATATGGTTCATCCCTACAGTGGTAATTGGAAGTTTCAGCACTCCAACATGCCTTGTAGACATTGAGAAAAAAGGAGAGGATCTTGAACCCTCAACCATGGAAAAGCTACCTTACCTGTAGGGGGCATCTCTAGGGTCACCCCTATGGTCTTTCTCTCGGCCTTCCGAGCCATGGTACCGGTCAAAGTTGGGGTCCCGTGGCGGGTGGTCCCGTGGGTGGCTGAGTCGGGGCTCCCGGTGGTCCCGTCCGTGCACAGGGGAGTGGGAGCGCCCACGAGGCTCCCGGCCATCCCCATAGCCGCCACTGCCATATGGGTTCCTGCAGAGAATCATAAGAATCGTCAAGAAAGGTAGGCGAAGACATGGCTTATTTGGTTTTCCCCATCTGCCCCCCCCATCCCCAAGTCAAACGCACAGAAGGGAACGTGAGAAAGCTGGCATATTCACTGAACAGAGAGAAACAGAGGAAAGCTTTAGACCGAACAGATGACTTTAAAAAGAATAGGTAATACGAAATACATATTTGCAGAAGGTTAACGTGGTGACAAAGTTCTGATATGCTCACACATATTCAGACGTTAATGCAATTTCAACGCAACATTCTGGTAGCTCTTTTAATATAAACGGCACCATGAAATGAGTCATCCTCTCCAGTGGAGGTATAACTTTCCCTCCTGAAAAATCGCCTTTTCTATCTCGTCTTTAAAAACGTAAAGGATTTTCTCACACCGCAGCATTGCCATCCGGCCCAAGAGGAAACACTTTTTTTTTCTTTTTTTTTTTTTTTATACGGAAGGAAAGAAACATTTATTCGTACGTTATAACATTTCATGCCATATGGATTTAAAGTCTTCACCACATTGCAAGCTTTCGTTCTGCTTTTCAGAGGCACAGGCAGTAACCACCCCCATCATCCAACATTACAAGGACGTGTATTGGAAAAATCCTGACGAAAAAAATACCAGGCTATTGTGAAAGGAAAACGTCGTACTTGCGTAACAAAATCACAATTTGAGGATCTCAAAATATAAGGAACTTAAACATTTGCAAATTTAACAGCAGATTTTCATTCTTAAAGCCAGCGGGATTTGCGTTCCACCAAAATTCACTGTGTGACAAGCAATACAGAACAAACTGACACGGGAAAAAAAATTACCACACATTTTAAATTAAAAAAAAATTTATTTCCTACATTTCACCAGTGATTAAATCATGTTTATTGGTTAAAGGTGTCAGCTAGTTAAAGATTAAATAAGCCTCACGATGAGGCTTGTTAGACCAATGACTTAAAAACCCTTACATTTTAATTCAAAATGAGATAATCGTGACAAGCACCGAACTGAAGAGACGACAATTTTTAAAAAGTGAGGCCTAATGTGAGAGGAAGATTGCTCTGGAATGAAATTCGAATAATTTGCTGTTTATATTTCTGGAAACTTGCATGAAATGAGCGCAAAATCTGTACCGAGTCAAGACAGAAGAGGGGAAAAAAATACAGCACATTTCATGATTCTGTGTTTGCAGAGATGTTTATTTTCGTGAAAGGCTGATCACCAGAGCGGCTCAATCACCGCTGCTTCCTCACACCCCACAGTCACTTATCAGCGTTACTTTACCTTCGTGGAGGGGTCTGCCGGGATTGAGCTTTACTCTGTCGTCGCTCCGCTGCCATATTAACATCTGAAAATAAACCAATCCAGACGTTCAACAAATGATAAATCAGATGAAAAAAATCAAATGGCATCAAGTAAAAACCATGGGCGCATTTGTGCTTGATCCATGTCGTGAATTACCCAAAAACGTATCCCATATGTAATGTTCCACGGTAGGAGATCTCATTAAAGGGAAAATCTGAGAAAAAGACTCCATATCCACATAAAAATTCAACATTGTTTACAAGTTCAGCAGGAAATTCAGCACAAACATGATGAATTCCCACTGCTTTTAAAGCAATGCAGATACAGATGAAGAAAGGAAGCCCATCTGTTGTGTCATCAAAATCATTAAATCAAGAAAACTGTGGCTAATGGGGGGAAAAGCACAATGTGATTTTAATGCAGACATTCAGTATCTCAAATGGTTGCATACAGTCTTTCCTCACATAACAAATTCTCATACTACTAGAAATCGCATGAAAGCACAATTTTAACCTTAAAATTCATGTAACAAGCTATCAACTCAACTTATGAAAAAATCTTAACAGAAACATCTGAAGCTTCTTGTGAATTTTATCACTATGTAATAGCATGAGAGTACAACAGTAAGCGCAAAGACGAACAGCTTCAGAGAAATTGACCAACAATGCTGAAAAGGTGAAGAAAAGTTGCACCTATCAATCTAACACTTGCAGTGGTGAAACAGTTCTCTTGAAAGGCAATATCACCAAATAAATCTGAATTCATTTCCTATTCATTTATTACAAATTATACTTTGAGCAACTCACCGCAGAGAAGTAACAAATTATTATTGAAATTACAATAACTGCCCTGGTACATAGTGTCATGATATTTGGCACTTTCTTTTGAATTAGCTTTTTTCCATGTTTAAAACAAATTTATATTTGAGGTTTCATTTAAAAAAAAAAAAAAAAAAAAAAAAATTAAAAAAAATTAAAAAAAAAAAAAAAAAGACAAACAATTTTGTCATTCAAACTTTTTTTCTCTCTCATCTAGACTTGCAGTTTTACAAGAATCCACCGTAAGTAAATCCGGAAGAACAAATTCTACTCATTACACGAAAGACCGTACTTTCAAAACATTCGGGCATAAGCAAGAACAACTGTTATATTAAAGCTCATTAAAAACTTATTTGAACATGTAATGTAAAAAGGATGATTTAAGGCAATTGGGATCTGTTTGGCTGACATTCTTGGACATATAAATGGAAATTGACTGCAATTGCTGTGAAACAGGACCAAAGATCTTTTTAACCATTCATACTTTTAAATACCTGCTAAAATTGTCAATTCTCCGCTAAAACAAGATAATGCAAACACGATTGTTTCTTTAGCATTTTGCGGTCATAATTTTAGCCTAATTTTAATGTAGCTTCCATCGCTTGAGTCCAATATTTATAGAATTGTTGTAGATTATCATTTACAAAGCTTCTGGAATTATAAGTTATTTAGGGTTAGGATTAGTCGAGGATCGTTGTTGCAAAGCCTCCGAAAAACTAGAACTGTCCAACAACCAGGAAAGCTGAAGCTTTGTGGTTAACCAATTTTAAAACGCAAATTTTTAAAATACACCATACTTAAGAGGAAAATTCAGTGCATACGCACTGGCCGGATCTGACCAAAATATTCTTCTGTGCAACAATAAACCACATGATGCTGCTTCTCTGCAGGCTGAGCAAACAGCCCTGTGGTGCTGAAGTCTTACCTAGTTTATAACCTCTATAAAAGCGACCGTTTTGTCCCGCCTTTGCAGCCTCTGCGTCCTCGGCTCGCTCAAACTGCACAAATCCATACCCACGGAACATGGACAGCGCTGGAAAAAGGAACACGTGTGTTGTTTTGGGGACGATCACTGATGGACATCCGTTTTTCATGACACTGATAAGTTACTAATTATGACCTAAAGACGTTAACAAGAGTTCCCCGCAGTCCTCACGTTATCTGTAAGACGTAACGACAACGCCAAGACACCAAAAATTGAGATAGCTGATCTATCAGGTTCAGTGAAATACAAAATTAGAACTCTACCACACGTAACCTACACATCACTTTGCCGTGTAAGGAGCTGCTTACTTGTAAAATGTGCATTTATTAGACAGAAGACACGTGTTTTAAGATAAAACACGCTGCTCAAATATTTACTCGCCCAGAAGTGACATTTCAGTTATTTTTTATTATACTCTAAACTGAATATTGACTACTAACCATTTATCTTCCCATATGGACTGAACAGATCTTCCATGTCCTTCCTGTCCATGAGAGTTGTCGGCAAATTCCCCACAAAAATCCTCCTCTCCAGGTCGCGGGGGTCATTGCTGTTGGTGGTGTGATGAGCAGGACTTCTGCTCCGGGTTCTTCTGCGAGACATGGCGTGACTACTCGCCTTGACCGTATTGCTTCGTTTTCTTTACCTTGTGCTTAAATTAGTTTGTATATTTTTGTTTTTTTTTTTTTTTTGTCGAGTCAGTGTTTAGAGGGTTTTATCCCAGGTCCTAAAAATGTCAGTGCGTCAACAGAAAGGAAGAAGAGAGAAATCCGACACATAAAATGTCTCAACAGGAACATGACAAAAAAGGTTAGACAGAACATTTTAAAGAAAGAATAACCTGGGAAAAAATGCATTGTCATTTTCAAATGTCAGTGAATTTATTTGCCTATAAAATATATTTTTCAGTTTATGGAAGACAAAGGCTGGAAGTGCTCTTTTTAGTTGGAAAGTGAAGGTACTGAAATGCCCAGGTGAATTAACAAGCTGATGAATGCCAAACTCAAAAATCATATCATACTGAATCCAGCCAAGTGTTTTTAAAATAGCGTTGTCTAGCATGCTGCTGAGAAAATGACGAAACACTTTCACAACAGTGGTTGCGCTACAAGTTTCGACGAACCACTGAAAGTAACAAGTAGTGCTAGCCTCATTTGTTAAGGCATTTAGGATTTAGGTTACATACTGGCATTTAGGTTAAATACTCAACCTTTAAGAATAGTACATAGAAACAATTTTAAAAACTTTAAAAAGATCCAAATGAATCTGTGAGCCACGTTCACACATCCCAACTCTATCTCATCAGAAGTCCGGAAAAATCAAATTTGAGTCAGGTTCCACCCCCTACAATGGGAAATAGCATCTTTATAATGAGAATACTGTAAAATAAAATGTTGGTTCCATAGATTTATCTGCACTGGACATAGTACCACTGCCAGATAGACGGATTTTTACTCCTAACGTTCTGTTCTATTGTGCTGTACTGACCACAGCAAATGACTAAACTGGACCCATCTAAAACAGCGGTGTACTTTTATTGAGGTAAATCCGGGGATGTGTACCTTCAACGAGGTACCAGCAAGTGGCATTTCAAATGGACACCTTCAGGTTAAAGTTTCACGTTCTTAAATGTTACTTGAGCCCCGACTGTGTTCATTTTATCACTGTTGCTCATTATTTCTACTGTAATAATTCAGTGTTACATATAGTGTAGCAGTTCATAGTACTGGGAAGAGCTGCCGTTCTGCGATCGAAAGTCAGATTCAAGTTCCACCTCCCACTGTAGTACCGCTGAAAAGGTATTCGCCCTTTATTAACACGGTCACATTTACAGTTATATAAATGGATAAATCATTGAATTTAGTTTTTAAGTTTAACATTTTAGTTTTGCTACATGATCCCTATGGCTACTTTTCATTTCCCATTAAAATTACTACTACTACAGTGGAGTATTTATGATTGAATATTTCAAAGTACTTTTGCAGGTGACTGAGGTTTGGACCGTAAACTTCAGGTTTTAAATGCAGCTCCTTAAATGCCAAGTGTCACTTTTTCACTTCTTGTTGGCACATCTACAATTATTGGGGTATTCTGTCCGAAACTGAAGTATTCCAAACAGTACTAAAGCAGGACAGGTATTCAAGCCACCGGCATTCGGGTTATAAATACTCGTAAATAAACTGTGTTAACTACAACTATGGAAATAACGGTGGATACACGATTTACACGTCGCTTCGGTGACGGAAGGCACGCAAAACAAATGGGGTGACATTGAGGCAAACAAAAAGAAAGGTCGCGTTTTCAGCCATGTTCCACACGTTGTTTTGGATAGTTGATTTCTGGTGTTTCGGCGAAATCCTTCACAGCAACTCGCAGTTGGAAACGTTACGCGACAACGTAAAACGGAGAACAAAAGCGCAGAAAACCTAGTGCGACAGTCGCGCAAAATTGTGTCTAGCAGATAAACGGGCGACTTAAGAACATGAAGCAGTTCGCAGGGACGTGGCGCGACACGACGCCACTAGAGAGCATCGAGCGCGCTGCCTCCCGCCCGCCGCCATTTTGTAGCCGGAGAGCGCCTCGGCGCGAGACTTTAAAAACCTCGATCCAGGGACTCTGCTCTTCCGGCGAAGGAACAACAACACCCGTCCGAAAACAGAGCGAAAAACGCAAGTCGCTTTCCACCGGTCAAAATGTCAGAGAAACGGTTTAATTCCACAGGGACGAGGGCGACTAGAAGGTTAGCATCGCCAGCTAACCCACAAAATGTCCGTCCGCAAATGAGCCGCGGCTGGAAATGGCCACGGGCGCCCCGGAGACGCCGACCGCGCAAATCCACACGGGGACGGCGCACCGCGAAGGCCACGCTGTCGTCTCTTTTCACACATTAATGCTGCTTTTTCTAACAAACACTTGACTTCGGGGCCTGAGAGCCTACGTAGCGAGAAGGATGACCGTGAGCCAAACTGGATATTATATACATATTAAAATGCCTCCTACCTACACCAGGGATAGTTGGTGACGGTTTTCTGTGAGTCCACGAATCCCGGATCCTGTAAATCGCTACTGTGTCGAGCTTTCTCGCCGAATGGCTGTACTCAGATCATGTCGCGAGGTCTCCTCCATAGACATCCACTTCTTCTGTGGTTCCCCGCCTCCCGAAAGGTTTAAACACGGGGCGTTGGCGCCACCTATTTCCTGGAGGGTGAATTGCCCACTGCTATATGCACCGTACTGTATATGTTGGGCTCTATTGTACTGTATTATTACCGTAAGTGGTTTCAAGTTTATTTGTCATATGTACAATAACAACAGCATAGCTGTGTTATGACAATGAAATGTGTTCTGACCTTTGTAATGTTTCGTTTTGTGACGCTTTCTCCGAAACCATCCACATCCTTAGATTTGCACACTAGGCTACTCGCAATAATATGTTCATTTGTACGGGACACTGGGTCATTTTTACTATGACAACTCAGGGTATGAGCAGTAGATGTTGCGTAATATATTTTCAATTTATTTTACAATATTCAATATCGTAAGTTTAGCATGTATGTAGTATACCTTTTGCAGACAAACACGCAAACCAATAAGTATGTTTTGGGGGGCAATTCTCGAATAATATACTGTTTTCCTGCGCAACGAAATCCCAGCTATGCAAAACCCTCGTATAAATTAAACGCAATGTTTTAAAAGATAACTTTATGGGGACTCCCCTCCACCCCATCTCAAATACAGAAAGAGAAACATTGCTTTAAAAAGTAATGTGTTTATCATTGTTAATGTCCACCGAAAAAGTACAATTACATCATAATAGTCAGTTATGACTTTTGTCTGTGTGTGTGTGTGTGTGTGTGTGTGTGTTGGCGGCAAGCATCACGAGGCGCGGAATTGGACCGGTCGAGTCACATGACCACGACTCACGACAATAAGGTCACATGACCCACTTGCAGCGCTTCATTCCTCACGCGACCTGTTCTGGAGTGTCTCGTTTCTACAGCGTCGGTACCGGGAAGGTGGGATGTAAATCACACTCTTTTGGCCTCGTCTTTATTCTGACTTTATTGCTATTTTTATTCTGACTTCATTGCTCTTTTTAACACTTTCTCGGGCTGATGGTTTTTTTAGATCTTACTTTCAGTTTGACAGCCGCGGGAATTGTGAGGACTTTTCATATTGACGCTTTGCTTTTGTGTGCCTACGAAATGCAGCTGAGGGTAGAGTTCTGTACTTTGTCGGCATCAAAGCAATAAAGTGAGCTTTTAGTGTGTTAACATGCCAGTTAAATCCCAGTGGTTTTTGACTTGATCCTGCAGCTGCAAATGTGACGACCCCAACTGTTCTACCTACCTTCCTACCTGCAGATGTGGACCTACACCTTCTGCTTTCTCTGGGCTACACTGGGTGTTCTGGGAGCCCCAGATGGAGATGAGATCAAATTCCTTCCTGGGCTGCCGAAACAGCCCAATTTTAAGCAGTACTCTGGGTATCTCAACGTAGCTGGAAACAAACATCTCCATTACTGGTCAGTGTGGCTCTTCTGCCAGCAATGCCTCAGCTCTTAGGACCATTGTTAAATGTCTTATTCTTTAATTCATATCTGTGGAGCTGTGATGCTGTAATAAATTACTGGGAGTGAAACTGCTGATTCTTGTGTCTACGAATCTTGAGTTGTGCACTTTCTAAAGTTGACCTAGCTCTCTAGACAAGCTAATATCAGAAATTATTCCTTCTTTAATATGAAATAATCCTGCAAGAAACTGAAAGTTATTTTCTCCTACTTTGTTCCCTTTTGTCTTATTATTGTTTGTCAGGTTTGTGGAGTCCCAAGGAGATCCAGTAAAGGATCCAGTGGTGCTGTGGTTAAACGGTGGGCCAGGCTGTAGCTCTCTGGATGGCTTTCTCACAGAGCATGGGCCTTTTCTGGTAGGCTGCATTATAAAAGAGGAAGTCTGATTTACTAGAACACAGGAACTTTTTTCAAAAAGACATCTGACAGTTCTGCTTTCTCTTGCAGGTTCAAGATGATGGGGTCTCATTGGTGTACAATCCATATTCTTGGAACATGGTATTTACCTCTTAGGTTGTTCCTTTTGAAACAAAAAAGGATATTTTCCAAAATTAGTCCTTTGAAAGTAGGGGAGGGGGGGTTGTCCATAGCTTTAGTCTATATGTATACATTTACACCCATGTGCTCTAGTAGCTGGTGATAATCCTCACAAGGGAATGAACCTGCCTTAATGAGGCTGAAACTTCCAAGCTTTGAGAGAAACTGGACTTTTTGTCACCAAATCTGATACCTGGTTTATGCTTCATTAGTAAGTCAGTGACTATGAAGGAAATGTTTAAAAAAAAAAATGCAAAACTTGGAGATGAGCAGAAGGCAATGGGTATGAATACACTATGATGACATGCTGGCAGGAGTACTGTGTTTTTCAGGTGCTGCTTGAAAACGGTTGTGAGCACTTAGGTTTGAAAGGGCATATGGATGGAGGACAAGGCTTAATTTTGAGGGGGATAAATCAAATGAGTAATCTTGCTTCAGTGTTTATAATGGAATAGTGTGTAGAAGATCAGTTACACTGTTGAAAGGATCTATACAGCATTACAGTATGGGTCACAGTCTTAGTTCTTTTGTTCCACATCAGGAGCAACATGAATGCTGACACAATTCTTTCACTTCCCCAAGTATGAAGAACTGTTTCTAACAGACATCCTATTTACTTGATTTCACACAAATTTTGGGAGAATTAAAATGCATAAACAAATGTGAATTATATTCCAGAGACTGGAGAATTCACTTTTTTACTTAATCTTGGGCTGTGTTGTTTGTCTGATCACAATGTGCTCCCTTGTTCAGAGCGTAATGCTGTTATATCTGACCACATTAGTGTCTGACCTCTCCACCAATGTTTCTATTGATATTGGACCCCGTTTTGTATTGAGTTCGGTCCTTTAACCCCACTTTAATGTTAAATTCTCGTAATGGTTGCTTTCCCTCATTTATCATCAAGGATTTCATATTTTAAACTATCTATTGATAATATGTCTCAACCTGAGATGCTCATTTTGCTAAGATGTAATTTGCCTTTGACAGATTGCCAACATGCTGTACCTGGAATCCCCAGCAGGAGTTGGGTTCTCATACTCTGATGACAAGAAATATACTACCAATGACACAGAGGTAAGCTGCCATTTGGCAGAAATGGCCATTGAGTTTGATTACCTCATCAGCACAAGCATGGATTTCTGCTGCCGAGCCAATTTTAGCAAACCATCAATCTGGTGCAAGATAAGAGATCAAGTAGCTGGAAGCTTTATGGAGCCATCAATAGCAATGTTCAATATAAAGTTGTCATCCCTAACTGTTATAAATGTTTCTCTAACTTTGGTTAGACTTTGAATATTTGGGGAATTCTCCCTTCCAAGAAGTTAAATCTGCCATCTTGGTGTTTCTTTCAGGTGTCAATGAATAACTATTTGGCCCTGAAGGAGTTTTTCCAGCTTTTCCCAGAATACAAAAACAATGAGTTTTTCATTACGGGCGAGAGCTATGGTGGCATCTATGTGCCCACATTGGCAGAACGTGTGATGGAGGACAGCAGCATTAATCTGCAGGTTTGATTGTCAGGCAGTACATTTGAGACATTAGGATGTCTGTCTTGTGGTCAGTGCTGACCCAGCATTCCTGCTGTGTTCACAGGGTATTGCAGTGGGCAATGGGTTGTCTAGTTATGAACTTAATGACAACTCCTTGGTCTATTTTGCTTACTACCATGGCCTCCTTGGAACCAGGTAAAGACTGCTGATTCCAATTTCTATCCATCACTGACCATGGAAAATTAAAGCTTCTGATTCTTAAACTTCTTGGTTTGTTAGTCTTTGGATGGACTTGCAGACATACTGTTGCAAGAATGGAACGTGTGACTTCTACAACAACAAAAATCCTAACTGTTCAAAGAGTGTAAGTATGGCTTTTAAATTTCTCAAACTAAGATTCACATTTTCCTTGGATAGTTTTCAGTTTGCAGTTTTGCATAAAGATTTAAGGCATTCACTCCTTTACTCCTCTGCTGATCTGGACAATTTAATGATTGAACCATTATCCTTAACATGAAATATCAATTCAGCTTTAAGTATTTTACCTACCCTCCTTCAAATACTGGTCTGTAAAATGAAATGCATGCAATAACTTTGTCTGGTTTTACAGTTAATATCTTGTGTTAAACTAAAATTGATCCTAAGCTCTACCCCAGGATAGCCATAAACTTCCTTATGTAAGGAGAAGGTTGTTTTAAATCATTAGAACAAAATGAAAGTGTATATGGACTGGTTTGATGAAGGCAACAGCTATAAGTTGGTTGAAACATAACACAAATAAGTTTACAAACTGCTGTCACAGTCTTTAAATTTGTTGCAGACCAGAAAAATGGGGCCAGACCAGTTAAGTAGTGTTCATTGCTTATAGTTGAATAATAGGTAGAGATGCACAACATGAAACTGCAAAAGAACTGTGTGGTCAGGTGTTATGATCTTGAACACATAATTCTTGAACTTGCAGTTTATACTACATCAGTGACAACTTCTGAACAGCATATTCTTTGGCATTTCTCTCTTTACAGTTGAATGAGGTACAGACCATTGTATATAACTCTGGACTTAACATATACAACTTGTATGCACCTTGTGCAGGGGGTGTGAACTCAAGAGTAAGGTAAGAAAAGCTGATCAGACCTACCATGAGCAGGAACACATTTCCAGTGTCTTCATGCTGTTTTAGTTCTTCAGGTGGTTGAAAATAGCTGTAGCTACATGACAATTTTTATTAGTTTCTTTGAATAACTAAATTCTGTGTGCAGCTATGATGAGAGTCATGTGGTCATTCATGACCTGGGAAACATCTTGATTCGGCACCCCTCGAGTTTCATGTGGAATGAGGTACATCATTTATATACAGGAGTTTCCCCTACTTATGCCTGTAATGCATTCCTGGAAGTAATATGGCAAAATCTTAAGTCAGTCATGATGTGAAAGTATTAAGACAGTGGGTTGTTGGGCACATGACTAAAACTCAGAGAAATCTGTGTCATTTTAGGTATATTATTAAATGAAGAGAATTACAATGCCTGACACTTGTTGCTTATACAGTGGATAAAATTGGCCTCGTATTTGCTTGTAACTTAGTAAAGTGTATCAAATTTCACTCATAAGTCAGACTTTATATATACACATTGACTTACCTGGTTTATCCCCCCCCAATCCTTGTCTGTGTGCAGAAACTTCGAGGCATTACTGCTTCCTTCAAGTCTGTGAAGCTTGATCCTCCATGCACCAATTCCACAGCCTCCTCTAAGTACTTGAACAACCCCTATGTGAAGTCAGCCCTGCATATCTCTGCTTCTGCTTTGGACTGGGAGATTTGCAGGTAAGAGCCAGACAGTCCCATGTGTATGTTCTGGTTTCATATTGAAAGCAGTTCCTAAATGTAGCATCTAATTTCTCAGTTTCCTGAAAGTGGATAACCTACATTGCAACTTGAGAAGAATAATATCTAACAGTGCTTTCCAAGGCTGAGTATTGGGAGACAGCTACACAACAATGATTTGCAAAATCTGGGTGTAACTTCAGAATATAAACTAAAGAAATCAAAAAAGGTCTGGCTCATGGGTTTTGTCAGGCTTTGTCTGGTGTTTGTTTATTTATAGTGCAGAGGTGAACTTAAACTATAAGCGGCTTTATGAAGATGTCAAGAAGCAGTACCTCAAGCTCCTTGGTGCACTGGTGAGTTTAGTCCAATGCACTGGAATAAATCTCAGCCCCATCCCCTTCCTGTCTTTCACTGATATTAATGCCTCATTTTCTTCCCTTGTCTGCAGAAGTACCGTGTGCTGGTCTACAATGGAGATGTAGACATGGCCTGTAACTTCCTTGGTGATGAATGGTTTGTGGAGTCACTTCAACAACAAGTAAGCATCAGTGCCTGTCTATATGAACGCTAAGTTATTTAGCAAAAGATCTAGTCTAAATGATTCTACCTAGTGTAATGACCATTCTTCTTTGTTCACTTCAGGTCCAGGTGGCACGAAGGACTTGGCTGTATAACAATGGAGTGAACCAGCAAGTTGGAGGTTTTGTAAAAGAGTTCTCAAACCTGACCTTTCTTACAATCAAGGTAGGACACCACTGATAGCCTTGAGTAACGTGGTCTTTATTCTGATGTTATGTAGCACAAGGCTGTAGTCTACCTACTAACTTTTGTAGCTAAATGCTCTGCTCTAATATACTGAATGCTACAACAATTCATAACCTCTTCAGTTGTTGCTTGAGCCAGTTGAGTGCATTTTCACAAAGTATAGCAACATGTTGAATACATACACGTCTTGAAAATGTGTTGGTCCCTACAGGGTGCAGGCCACATGGTGCCCACTGACAATCCCATCGCTGCCTTCACAATGTTCAGCCGCTTTGTGAAGAAACAGCCCTATTGAAACTTGTTGACCAAGTGGACCCACTTTTTTTTTTTTTTTTTTGCCAGAGGAGTTTGAATCTCCACACTGGACCACCTTTTTGGTGTCACTTTTTCCAAAGCTCCATTTGTTGGTCTACTTTGGGTGTTCAAATTCAACTGTTGGCTTGATCTGTAATGTGCTCAGGGGTAGTGTGGTCCATGACCTGTATTGATTCCACTTTGAATATCACTGGGCTGAGGCTAATGACTTATGTTTTTGTATGTTTAAAAATTTTAAATGGCTTACAATATTGATCTCAGGTGTGAGGATTTTGTATCGTTCTCTGAGAAGGTGGCTTAAGGAAATACAAAATGGTAAAGGTTACTGTATTAAATGGCTTTTTATTCATTTTTAATCAGTAAAATGAATTTTTGAATGCCTTTAAAGGGAAGTATTGACTTGTGAATATCACCTGTTTGCCTTTCAGAAAACAAACTGATTTATTGAGCTTTCCTAAGGTGCAAAATCCCCCCCTTCTCTTCTGCATGCTGTTTGAGAAGGGTTATACATTTTACAGTTGTACTGCAACTTGGAATTCAAATTTTAAGCCTCTTTCACTCAGTCACTTTAACCTTTTTTTTTTTTTTTTATTTTATTTTTTTTTTAAATAAAGGTTGTCCTCGCATTAAACTCCCCTGTGTTCCTTTCTTTCCTCTTTTAAAAATGAGTAAATTCAACTGTACAAATGCATGAAATGTTCAACACCCCCCCCCCCCTTCTAAATTCAGTAAAACTAGTATGCAGGGGGACTTTGGAAAATTGGCTTGTCATAATAACCACATCCTGCAACTTAAAATTGTATCATTTTTATTAAAAATTAACCTTGCTGGGTCCCACTAAGTGAACATTGAGTATTTTTGTTCAGTCTATTCACCAAAAATGATGGTTGATGAATTAAGTTAGAAAGTACATATTTTGACACAATATAATTAAGGAATAACACTGGATAGAGAATGTACAACAGTATAGATTAATACCCATTATTATTTTGTATTTTATATTAATTTGCAGCAAAAGATAATAGCAATCTTGCATGGAACCATAAAGATGTCTTACTGTGTGAATGCAAAGGTGTTGCAGGGAGCAATGACAATGATTTATTTTGTCCTTATTTCCTGTAACGTAGATGTTTGGTATGGGAGCTCACAAGAAATAGTTCCTTAGTGAATCTGCCCTAAGAATAAAATCATTGTCTGTTTGAAGTATAAGTGTGTGATCAAAAACTTAAGGCTTGTTAATTTAAAGAAAAGGCTTAATTGTACTTAAATAGGCAACATCAGACTTTCTCCTGCTGTATTTGCAAAATCTGGAATTCTCTCTGCAAGAATCTCGGGGAACCTCCTTCACTGCCAGTTTTTTTTCCCCCCATATGTTCAGCACTGCTTTTAAGAAACACATTTCCATGCTTTCTTCTTATAGTTCATTCTGTTATTTGTGTTATCTTTTAATTGTCAATGATTTCTGGAAAAAGCTTTTTTCCAGCAAGTGGACTCATACCTTTAATTTATACAGTACATCATTTTATGTGCTGTAACCTCCCATGCACAATGTGCATTTGCCCGATCATTCTGTCGCTTATACACAGAAGTCAACTGATGTGACTGACCTCTGCCTTCATGTTATTACAGTTGCCTGGAATGTGGTCAATTCTCCTTATTTTCAGTTTCATTTTGATTTTTGGGAGTACAAGTCAGTTTTTCCTGCCAAAAATTCTTCAGCAGACCACCATGGTATAGATATCATCGACCTCTTTCCTTCCACTTGCAGAGAAAGAAAAACAACTCAAGTGATTTAATACTTCTAGCAATCCTTTCGAACATAACGTATAGTCTGAGGAGACAACTTTGGAAGGGACAACACATAAAACACACATAAGCCTTAGAACTTTTTGATTAAAAAAGTATAACATAAAGTAGAGTAGCACCTCAAAAATGTCCAACTTCGAATAAGAAAGGGGACAATTTAGTTATCTCAGTGGACATTGTAATGAAAATACTTTTATGTACTTTATATTATCTGGGTAAAAATGGCATATTTACATATTTTCCATCACACTTCCCTTGTGAGTCTCTACAAATACATTCTCAAAGCAGATTGAAAATTATCAGTGATCAGGACTTTTCTTGCTTCTGTGAGCCACCTGAGGTCATGACATACCAAACGGAGAGCCATAGGGACATAAGCAGCGTGTATGTACTGTGTGTGCAGTTCCATTGCTGGACATCACAGCCGATGAAGGTCCTTTGCAGGAAGGAGAGCCAAACTGCAGGATTCGAGGTGCAGGTGGGCAGCTTTGTCACAGCATTAAAAAGAAGCAGAAGTTCATGAGTGCTGGAATATGATGAGAGGTACATTTAGGGGGTGACAATGAGGTCCTGACAGCTGAAGTGGTTCAAGGTGCCGTGGTGCTGTTGCTGGACACGAGATGTCGATTCCTGTCAATGACTTCCCGCAGGCCCTTGCTGAAATGCAGGTTTGCTCCAATGATGATGAACCCCTAAGAAATGATGACAGAGGACTGAATACACTAAGTCCTTGTAGAGCTAGGCTGCAGATCTACTGAAATGCTCTTGAAATAGTGATGATGCACTGCTGTAAGCTATTACAACCAGACACTCATACTGTACGTACACCATAAATGTACTCTGCTATATTCAAGTCAGAGTACTGTATGTACTTTGATCGTAGGTAATAAAATTTCAGGGGAATTCAAAGCAGGAACTGCAAGGCCAGAGCCCTATTCACTGCACCTCTTGCTTGTTGTTTCGATCTTCATCCGCTGTCATCATTAACCAAGTCACATGATAATTTCCTCTCTGAGCAATATTAGATGCTCAAAATACAAAATATGCCCTATTAAATACATATGATAGGAATTCAGGTGTGTTGTTTCCTTTAAAAATGAAACATCATTGATTCTACCTAGAAGACAGCCTGGATTAAATCAGTGGGTATGAAGTGCATTTTGCCTGTGCCCTTAGCATTTTTTGAAAGACTTTGTGGCTCACCATCCAAACTACTTTGTGAACTGTTAACTGTGAGTAAGACTTACGTTGTGGTACTCCACCACTTCTTCAATGAAATCCATTCCTTCTGGAAGTGGAACCTGAACACCTTTCTTGGTTCGATCTGAAACACACAGATAGAACGTAAGGCCAGCGTGCCTCCAAAAAACTGAATGCAGAAAAATCCATTTATGTGGGATAAATACAGCACATAAAGACATATATAACAATATGGAGCTCATGGGTTCGAAGGGAGTGTGTATGTGTGTGTGTGTGGTGGGGGGTGGCACACAGGTTAGACTTACTGTTAATGAGTGGCACAATGGAGATCTGCAGCATGGTCTTCAGCGGGCCCTGCAGTGGAATGAGCTGAATAGCAAAGCATAGGTTACACAACAGCGCAAACCCCCAACTTAAAATTCTATGCTGTAAAAATCTGGAGACTGAGGGAAAGCGAAGCAAGATCCTACCGCTAATGACTCGAGAGCAGAAAGGTTCGAGTAGATTTTAAACCTGCGAAGATTTGTCAATAAGCATTTGATCAGAACATTTAACAAAATAGACAGGTGAATTACGTATGTGGGTGCAAAAGTGCGTACCTTCTCAGGTCCATATGAACAGCCAGCTTCTTGCCCTTCATTGACACCTTGGCATTCAGTTTGGCTTCCTGCATAGATGTAAGGATGTAGAAAAGTCTCTTCTCAATGAATGAACTATGAAGCTGATTATTCTGCACCAATCATACTTTGATTTATTTCAATTTGAAGTTATTGGTTTTTCTCAGAAGGTCTCCTAGATAATTCTCACCATGGTCATGCTGCTGAGCTGTACAGGGCTCTTTCCAGCAGGCAACACCATCACTTTCACCACAGCAGTGACGGCCACGGTGGCCCCTGATGTTTTTATGACACAGTGTGGGGCACTGGTGACCTCCAGCTCCAGGGAAAGGGGTGCCTCCATCATGGATGGGTTCTTTACAGTGAAGAGAACAAAAGGACAAATGCTCACACAAGGGCAAAGGAGAGGAAACCCAACATCTGAAATGTGCATGAGCTCACAAGCATCATGATAGTTCCAAAGTAGGTGGTTCTCAGGAGCATCTCCAGGTCGTTTGGCATCTGAAAGTGAAAGAGATCTTCTCTTAGAAAAGTCTAGCAGTTAAAGGCACCGTGACCACACGACTTAACCTTTACAAAAAATTGCATAAAATCAGGTAGCGAGCATAAATTTGATGATATTTTCTGATGCAGTAAAAAATACAAATTTTTCCATTACATTTAGAAATTATGCACCAAGGAGACAAAACTGTAATTCAAATGTCACTGAGTTCTCAGATTTTCATTTCCCCTCAATCCCAAGATGAATTCTATAAGATCTTCTAGTTTAAGATTTGCACAAATCAAATATCACCCTAAAATTTAGGGAAAAAAAAACAAAGTATATGCAGTACAGTACTGACATTATCACCTTTGGGTTACAGTAGTCATAATTCATTGCAGTTTTCACCACAATAAAGGCAATGCAATGTTCTTCCAAATGCGTAGTGACCCACATTAAGATTTCAGAAATGCAAGTAAAGTTTACAAAACAGACAATTCGATAATATGCACACCAATATTTTGGAATTGTGAGCAATGAATGGAAAAGGAGAACAAGGACGAGGAATGTCTCACCCGCTCATTGGCTATCTGCATGGAGAAGACTCCGGCTTTGTAATAGGCATACATCCCGCTGTCAAAAAAGTACTCAGACAGGGCCAGGTAGACCATGCGGTCATACTCTCTGACCACCGGGTAGGCTGCATAGTTCACTATGGTGTCGTTGGGGTTCTCTAATGTGTAGAACATACCCTGGAATTGTAATCATCCCAGACACATGGAGAAACCAGAAGGAAGGGGCTTTATAAATTTGCGTACAGATAATTGTTCAGCAATATTGTTAAACACTCATAATAAACAGACAAATAAACATACTTTTCTTTTTAACCTGATGTATTTCATTTAAAAAGAAATGAACACTGTGTAAGCTATCAAGTATCTCATGAACATGTAATCCAAACTAACCCTCACAAAATTGAGTAAGTCTGCAATTTGGTGTATTTTGTGTGTTTATATGATACTTAAGAGAATAAAACATTTATGAAATTGTTCATTTCTTTTTGCACCACCATGTATCCATAACTCACCCTGAAATCCATGTCCAGACTGCTTGAAGTCACAACAGGATCACTGATAAGGGAATAATCGATTCCCACGTACTTGTCCACCGCTTGGCGAACTAAGGCAGAAAGATATATGAGTTGGGCTTTTCCCCAAGTGGCAGCAACCAAGGCAACCTCATTTCATGGCCATATAATTCCATATTCAGGCTTGTGGTTTACATGGCATCCATACTGTATGTGGCTGTGGTGGTCTTATCACATTGTGACATTAAATACTGCAAATAATTAAAGGCATTTCCATTCAAAATCTTGCACAAGCTCTGAGGTTGTTTTGTTTTTTTAATATTATACCAGTACCTTATAAACAAGCATCAATTAAATCGCACTTTTATACAAGCACGTTTTGTTGTACGACTCCAACGAAAATGCACTCCAGTGCTCATTCAGCATCGCTTTAGCAATACTTGTATTAGCCATTCTGCAAAATCTTACCTGGGACAGTGTCCAGCAAGGAGTTAATGAGAACTAAACCAGCATGGTCCAGAGTTGGACAGATCTGTGAGACACATAAACAGGCTTGTTAAGATGTCCATACTTGTCCAGGGTGTGTGCTGCCATAATATCTGTGCTTCCCCTTCCCCTAGATAGAAGCCAACTAATATGGTCCTGTTTTGGATTAGCAGTTTCTGATAACAGATGGATGGATGGAAAAAACACTGGGAATTTACACATTGTGCACAGAGCACTCTTTGTACCTGCTGGTTCAAAATGAAGCGCATTCCTGTTGTCAAGAATGTGGCCAAGAGGTCGTAGATTTTCCTAGACAGAAATAAGAAAACAGTAAAAACTGAGCACTCAAAGATACCACCGTCTCCAGACACATGTGTCTTACAAAATACAGTGCTAGGGTCGAAAGGCTTACAACACCGAGCATAGCACAATAAATTTCACAACATGTAGACAATAACACAAGAAATACTACTGAAAGGAATTTCAATAAAAATGTTTGCTTGTATTTGTTTAGAGATCTTATTTCTTTAAAAAAATTAAACCAAGAACAATTTGTTCCATCATTCAGCTCTTCTACCCTTAGCTTGAATGCTTCAGTCTTTAAATTATTCCTTTCTTTAAAAGTTTTAATTATTTTTAAAACTATAAAATTTACAATAAATCCCTATGTGCTATTACTTACCCGAAACCAAGGCTACAAGCCAATATTTTTACTACAGTACTTGTTTTGCAGACAAACTCTGGTCTGCTCTTTATTTCTATGCCTGCTGGCCCCCATTTCTGGGAAATTGTTGGAAATTCACTACAACAGTAAATTTTTTTGACTGCAAAAACCAAAACCAAGAATGAAAAGATGGGCATCAAATTTACCCCAGGGTGCCAGAAAACTTGGCATGCACTTTAGAGATGGCAGCATCGCAGGAGATGTTGGAGATCTTGAGGCGGCCTATATCATCTCGGGCCAAGTGCAGGGCCGTGTGGATGTTTACCCCTTCAGCTGAGGCATTGATAGCGCCCACATCATTGCTTGGTGACACAGAACAACCAAGTCAAGCCTGTCCACCATGACGGAGTTTCCAAAACTTTTCTACTTGCTATTTCTATCAGCTGAAGAGCACTAGACACTGGAATAAGATCTAGACTTTCCTCAGTGATGTATGTTAATGTACTTCAAAGCAGAATACAAGTGTTTGAGTTCTATAGTCCCTTTTTCTCATGGACATACAATACATCTCCAGTACAGAGAGTAATAAACTTTAAGATTCATTATTATTTGTTTATAAACTAACTGGTACACTGACTCTCAAGCAAATAAACATAGGTGCATTATGAACAGGGAAACTCACAAGAACCAATAGTATATTTGTCGCTGGAAGGTGAGCGAAATTGAGGAGTTCCGGATGTCAAACAGCAGGCCCACCTCTGGTTGGAAACGCAAGTCTGCATAGGTGAGGTTCAGCTCAGTGATCTTTACACTGGAGGATGAGAGCAAGACATCATTCTTTGTAAAACTCCTTCACATAAGACTTTCAGAGGTACGCAGCAGCCCTCCCTGAGTGCAGTTTGAAAAATAATGCATAGGTTATGAGGGTTTCAAGAAGACATCACTTGACATAAGGTCTTCATCTGCATTGGAAAGACAGCATCATTCCAGAGAGAAATATACAGTAAACAATTGCAGGTGGAGAGTAAACAATTGCTGCAAAGCATTAACAAAGTAAAGGAATTGATGGGGCTCTGGAAGCCCTGTGAGATATGCTGTGGGTTTATTCCTGGCTGCTGTGCTGGATATTTTGAAGGTTTGCTTCATATTTTACTCTTGGGCATTGTGATGGAAGTCCTATAATACATGTATCTCAGTAAGATGTAAGATGTATCTCAGATTTGCAGGTTGATGGTGTACTGGAAGTCCTTTTAGATTTGGTTTAGGTTTACTGTTGAATGATGAAGTGAGACCTGTAAAATAGGGCTCAGGTTTTGCTCTTTGATGGTGTAGCAGAAGCCCTGTAAGATCTGATTCAGGTTATTCCAGGATGGCCTATTAAAAGCTTTAGTTCTCGTTCTACTGTTAGATGGCGTACTGTAGACCTTCTGCGATGGTGTCAAGGCTTACTCTTGGATCGTGTACTGGAATCCACCATCTTTGCCCTTCAGGTCTGGTATAGTGATGTTTCCCAGCTCCTCCTCCACAAACTTCTGGGCCTCATACTTCACTGCAAGAGGTGAAGAGAGCGAAGAGCAAAAAAATAAGAAAACTAAGGTACGAGGTGAGCAAAGATTGTGTTACGTAGGAATGCAGGAAAACATTTGTGGCTTACACATCTCAAGGCCTCTGGAAGTAATCCGAATTTTGCAGCCTGGTGGCTCTGCTGACATCATGGTGGCAAAGCAGGCCAGGAAAAGGATGGTCAGTCTAGTGGAGACCATGATCTCTCTTGGTCTAAGGAAGATGCAGCAACAGAAAGAGTGTGTCAAGTACTTTGATTTAAATCCCAGAGGTGTTCATCTAAGGACAGCATTTTTGTTCATTGTGGTTTAGGCCTCATAACTAAGAGCAGATTTGTACTTATCACAGCATTGTTCTTTATCGCTCGCATTTATTTTTTTCTAAAAGCCTTTTCTTTAAACCTCTAGAAAAAAGGAAAGTTTTACTAGCTGTAGCTGTACGAAATAATTCTATTGCACATTTCACAATATCGCACTATATAAACTGTTATGGTGCAATATGCAGCAAATCTAAAGCCACTACAACCATTAATTATTCAGTTAAGTAACCTCATAACAAATGTCCCATTTTAATATTTAGTTTTGAAAACAAACTCAAGAGAGCTATTATGTTTTTTGCATTGTATGTTTTTTATTGTTCTGCTGACGGAACAAAAATCAAATCTCATTCAAATTTACCATGCACATACAGTTCTATGCTGTCGAAAATTGATCTTAATCATAATTTTGCCAGATATACGCAGATCTGCCATTAATTCACAGATGGCACAACCATATTTCCACTCAGAATTTATCAGAGCTTTTACTGACAATGGATCCAAGTTATCAAAATATTTTTGCCATGCTTTGCCTTCTATATAGTAAGCAAATGCACATTCATACTTCTAGCGAGAAACTCGTGCCTTAAGTACTGTACAACTGCAACCTGTACATCTACACACAGATCCCCAGCTCAATACATGCATCGTGAATAAAAGACCAGGTCTCAAAACACAACAATTACACATTTCAATAAAAACCATACCTTTGACAAGCAGCAAATAATAACCAGTAATGTCTCATTTGACAGCGCGATTGCATGCAAGCGTTGTGTGCGCACGCGTGTGCGCGTGCACACACACACACACACACACACACACACACACACACACACTTGTTTACAATGGCTCTTGTAAATAGCTGTGTCGAGCTGAATTCTGCTCATTGTGCCCTGTTTTCCATCAAACAGGTCCTTTTACATTACATTAACAATGCCGCACATAATTTTTAACATTTAATAAATATTCTTTTAAATTGTTATGAAATTGTTATTGTGCCTTCTCATGCCTGTCTATTGATCAACAGAACTGGCATGAGACTAACACAGTCTAGGCCAGCAAATCTGTATTCTCCTTTTGCTCAGTCTCAGGTGCCCTATTTCTTAATATTTCTCCTTCCTGTCTACCGCTCCCTATCTCAGCTAGAGAGCTTGAATCCTTGAGCGGCGCAGCTTTTCCACGGAGCTGGAGACAGCACCCCCCCCCCCCCTTGCAGCCTCACGGTAATCCAAAATGCTGCACAAAAGCGGGGTTGAAAAAAGAAGCCCATCTTGCCTGTGTGGTGTGAGCAGCGCGTAGGTCCTGGTGTGTGTCTCCTCTCCGAGTGCGACAGCCCGGCGCACTTGTATGTTGATGCTCAGCTGCTGGACAACCCTTCGTGTGACTCTGTCTCTCTTTATCGCTATAGTAACTCCTGACAACAGGATCTCTTGGGGGGACAGAGGAGCGAGGGCTTTCGTTGACCTTCTGTGACGCAGCTTTCTATCCTGGTCCCATCTGGACCCTACATCCCTACCCCCCACCTCATCTGTTGTCCCACTGTGTGTTTGTGGGGAAGGGGGGGGGGATAAATACTGACCTCAACCTTCCAGATAAAAAACACCCCCTCCCACGTCCCACTAAGTACCACACTCTGTCCAGTGACCTCTGAAAACCCAACCCCCTGCCTTCCTGGATTCCATCACTGTTTCTCTTCTCAAGCACAACGAAGCTGCAGTTGCATGTATGCTCACACAGTGTCCCACAGGAACCACTAACAGTGAGGCTGCCTGCTGCATCAGTGATGCTTAACATCTATCTATCTATCTATCTATCTATCTATCTATCTATCTATCTATCTGTCTGTCTGTCTGTCTGTCTGTCTGTCTCTTATGATAGAAGTGTGAATATTAACAATCATTCCTGAGTAGTTTTATAAGCTTAGGAATAATGGAAAATCTACTTTTATACGTATTATGTTTTACATCCGGCTGCAGAATCATCTTGATCAGCCTTAACCCCACTGTCTAATCAATTTATTTTTTAAAAAAAAAGTTTTTTGGTCCAAATTGACAAAATTGTCTGCAATGATTCACTCCAGGTAAAAGCTGTCCTCAGTCCTCCTAGATTAACAGTATAAAATTTATATAAATGATCGAATAAGTCATTGACCACAATGCTAGTGTGGTGTGTTTACAGTGCACCTAATGTGCCAATGTGAGTTGTGCAACAATGAAAAATTTGAAACTAAATTTAAAAATAAAAAAAAAATAGTATCTGGGTCGTTCTTCAAAAGTGGCCTCTTAAAAAACCAAGAAAACAACTAAGGGTGCATCCTGTTTGCTGTTCCAACTAACTTCTCGAAGTTAGTTTATTTATTAAACTGTTGTTTGGAAGTGAGGGTTCTGAAAATGGTTATCTGTTTATTTTCTGTAAATTCCTGCAGGAAAAGAAGTATTTCTACAAAAACAACAGGCAGGAGAAGCAGCTCACATGCTGTGAATGCCTAAAGAGAAGCGCTTGCAGATGCAGGACTGTGTGAGGGACTGTTCAACACCCCGCCACAAGGGGGCAGAGTTTCACATTTTTGGCCATTTTTAGGTTGTCGCTACAGCATTAGTGTTGTTTTTTTTCAGTATTCTATATAAAACGTAATAATAAATCTAATTATGAAGATATTACCTCTGCTGTTCATCCAGATCAGTATATCTATTTTTATGCACCACAAGGCTTGGTTTTAAAGCTGACAAAATGACGAATCACTGTGTTTACAGTTACAAAGTTACATATTTTAGAAAAAAAATTCTGTTTACATGCAAAAAAGTAATTTAAAGAAAGGATGATGTCAAGCCGTGGGATTTATTTTAGGTTGCATTGCTTTAAAAATAATTTATACTTTAAAAGAAAAGAATAATTGAAAATCTGAAGCATTCAATGTAATGGTACAAGAGCTGAAATTCATACTACTACTACTACTACTACTACTACTACTACTACTACTAATAATAATAATAATAATAATAATAATAATAATAATAATAATAATAATAATAATAATAATAATAATACGTAGATAATAAACTGAATATCAGTCTAACCAGTAGGTGGCACTGCTCAACTTAGGGCAGATTTTTTCACAGCTTCGTAATTCAGGATCCTTTTTATTTGGGAAGTTCATGTAAGCCTGGTCTTGCTGACACATTATACCCAACCTTTGGCCAAGTGAAAATGTTCCACACTGGTGCATAAGTTAAACACTCAGATGAAAATAAATCTTAGTAAATTAACTTTAAAAATGAAAAAAACATACCCAGTGGAACCACCAGATTCCAGTCGCTGTACTCCAGTCCATTAAATGTACAGTATGCTTTCTGAGCAGACAGTTGCTGAGTTTTCCTTCTACCTGTCCAAGTTTTTTTTTTCCAAGCCAAGCTGGCAGAAGGACATTAGGAGCTCCAGGAAAACAAAGAAGCTTTCATCTCCGAGCCATCTCCTATTACTGTCCAAAACTCCAGGCTTCAGAGGTAGACTTTGTTTTCCAGTTTTTGCTGAACTCCTTGCTTTCCTAGGGCTCAGCCACAGTTCTGTTTTCACAACAATAAATCAGAGGTGTGGACAGAACCTAGAGGTGACCTCAACACACCCGCCACTCACCTGTGGGGGAACCATCACTCTGCACCATCGCCATTTCAAAAAAGAAACCCTCAGCACTGCAGCACATTTTTATACCGTCTGTCACCTTTGTGCTGGATTTCAGCAGGACGTCATCTCCTGGTTGCTCTGTCCTGCCCCAACATGAGTTACACAATAAAATATGAAATACTTACAGCGGTCAGTGGCTGGAACACGGCCTGGAGCTGTCGGTCAGGTCCTTTGGCTCTACGGTACTTCCCTGACTGGAGGAAGATCTCTTTCTTCCCTCTCCTTTGCTCTTCTCTGTCGCTCTGGTGTTGCCTCTCTCTGTGATGAGGTACATATGGAAGGCGTCTGCAGGAGAAAGGGGTGTCTCCCACTCGGCAGGAGTCAAATGACTGTGTGGTCATTCTGATGACAGCAATCTGCTCTGAGCCTACATTGTGGACAAGGGCTTAATTTTTAGCTGACACGTGCAACATTTCATCATGAGGAGATGTAAGACAAAGTGAAAAACTTAAAAAAAGACCAAATTGTTATAATCAAGCAATATCTATTCATTTGCAGTAGAACCAAATAAACTGCTTTTCACTTTGTTAAAGATAGTATTTACACCTCGAATGTATGTCTGCCAATTATATACAATATTATACATTGTGATATTATTTTTCCAATATGCTATGCCACATGAGAGTATTGAATCTGGGAAAAGACCGAGACTAAAACACAACCGATACGCGGCAGTCTTCATTTCTGATGATTTCTGTGACAGAAATATTCATAGGTAGCTGGAAATATTTTTCTTTCACGCTGAAATACAGTAACGGAATCTGTGAAGCCCAGTGGATTCATTTTTTCCAACTTTGAATTGAAAGACAAAAGTCAAACCAAGCTGGACATAGATAATCAAATATTTGCCACAGTTACAGAGATTTAAATGTAAGGGAATAAAGAAAAAATAAACACGACTGTCAATGTAAATGATTACAGAATTAGAGAACAAATTATGATCCATCATTGAATTAGTTTGCATTTTACGTCTTCAAGAGTTGCCTTTTAATATTGTATTTGGTTGTTGTTAATATTTCTTGGTTTTGTTCCCGATGCTGAAACCCATTCCAGTTGACCACATTTCGTTTCAGAATTCAAATATTCCAAGTTAAAAAATTAAAATAAAGAGTGATAGGGAACACTGCTGAAGAAAATTATAGCTGCACAAGTCCAAAATGTTCTGGTTCATTGGTGGCTGGATGACTGGATGGATGACATGAAACACCACCTTTGACTGGGATGGAAAATGTTAGAAATTCAATGCCACTCTGTAATTTGCAGACACGGTGCCCTCTCATTTCAAAATAAATGCTTTTTGGCAGTTTGTTTCAAGTGTGACCGCAAACACATGATGCGGTCAAATCTGTAAAAGACCGCGGGTGTGCTCTTTTTGGTATATGATGACTTCGACATAAAGCCAAGTCGCTTTCTCTTTAACTTCGCCAAAAGCTATTATCAGTGAACACTGAGTCTTTTGAAAGCATTAAGTACAAAAATGAAGTCAGCAGTTGATTTCTGTTACATCTCATTGGCTTACATTTGCATTTAAGAATTTGGCAGACAATTTTCTCCAAAGCAACATAAGAATCAGAGAAAACTGAAGATCTTTAGAAGCAGGATGAACAAAGTAAAGCTTGCTTGTGTGAAACCATCATGTTGCTGGTTCAAATCCCTCAAGCAGCTGTCTATAGAAGTGACATTCAACAAGGAAAACATAGATGATCATAGCAGATGGTGTCGGAGTCATTTGTGTAGCTGTCAGGAGGTCAGGAGAAAAATGGTTCTCAAAGAGATGAGTTTGAGAGGCACTCGGCATCTCTGAGAGACAGAAGGTATTTGTTAAACCAGATCAGGGCCAAATCTGAAAACTAATGGACCCAATCTTTGACCTCTGTTTTCACAAATGATTGATATCTCGATTGATGTACTAGCAATGGTTTTGTGTAGTAACCGTTGCCGGTTTTGGTGATGCAGGAAACGGACACCTTACCCAGAGATGGAGTTTACAGCACAAACTGAAAACCACAAGTTTATGGCACCAGATCAGAGGTGGGAGATGCACATGAGGGTGGTTCCAGCTACATGAGGAGCCTCTACTAAGGGGAGTCGTAGATGGCCTGCTTTTGTGTCCTCATGAAGCCAACCCTTTGATGGCAAATAAAAAGGCTAAAGTACCACCCTGGCCTAGGCTTCTAGGAAGAGAGAGATGGGGTCATTTCAAACATCTCAGCTGCAGATGCCTCCAAGCCAAAGAAAATAAGGAGGGGAGTATTTACTAATGCTTGGAAAAGTCATTATCTCTCCCCTTTACTTTACCCCTTCCAGCTGAAACCATATTTACTCCAGCAGTGTAGTAGGAGAGATGACTTTCAAAGGATTTAACACACAACTTCTAAGTATAATGACAAGCATTCATAACCACAATGTGTTGACATCCCATCTTCAACCTCCACAGGGTTGCAGGGACCTTTGGGCCTGTTGGGACAAATTACACTAGAGTGCAACCAATTCTACTACAGGAGGCACCCTCTTGTGTTGCAGGGAGGCTGGAAGTGAGTGAGTCATGGAGGCAACCAGAAAAAGTGTTGGTCGTGCTTCTACATGTGTTCAGAACACACCTGAACTAGGTTTTCTCAGAGCATTTTAGTATATAAATCTAAACATTATTTGCCTGACATCTTCTTCCAAGGTCACATACAATAAGGGGATTAATGCAATAATTTGAGTGCTTTTGACAGTAAAGGAACCATTCATGAGGGCAGTCTAAGTCTGAAATGTGAAACTGCACACCTATGTACATGTGTTAACAAGATTTTCTTCAGCAGAACAAGATCTCTGTGGCATCTCTCATTCAATTGCAATATCTATTGTCCAGGGGGCTATGGAGCAACAGAAATGAGAAGGCAATGTAGTTCTTAAATGTAATTAAGAGACTGAATTGTGAGGTATTCAGCTGGGATTCCTGAAATTATTTCTTTTTTCTGCTCTGGTTGAACCAGCAACGAAATTCACAGCTGCTTCAATGAATGAAGGGAAATCCAGATGGGCACTAAGTTAAGATGCATTTTTTTTATTAATCATTACAGGTGAAATTTCAGACACCAAAGCCCCCCAGCAACAAAAGCTGCAATGCCAGTGAAACAAGGACAGCTCGTGGGGACAAGAACAACAACAACATTTATTTGTATAGAACATTTTCATACAGTTATCTGTGCTTTACAACCACATATAAATAATGTTTCCAGAAAGTTCTCTCCTCCACGTGTCCTTCATATTGAAAGTTATCAGTGGGAGCCCAACCATCTGATTTCTACTTGGCCTCTTCATCTTTTTCCTCCAACTTCTCCAAACAGCACCATCTTTTTGACCATCCTACCTTCTTATGATGAATGATAACCTCTGTGTCATCATTTGTGTTTCCAGTCACAGTTTTGGTTTATTTCATAATCTATCCTTTTGTTTCCCAGCCTGTCCGTGGTGTCCTTAAAAGTCTCCTCCAGACTGAAAGAGTCCGTTTTTTCCTGCCCAACTTCTTCAGTATCCACATTGTGCTATGGAAACTGCCATTGCCCAAACAATTCTAACGGTCATTGCTGTTAATATGTCCACTTCAGAAGAGCAATATATTTTAGGGCAGTACAGTATCTTTTTTTTTACTTTCACATTTTTTTGTAATACACAGCCAAAAACTATGAAAAGTATTGCTTCATTGTGTTTCCTCCATTTTTAAAACAAGTAATACATTTAAAACCATAAAATACAATGACGCGTAAAAGAAAGTACACAATCTTTCAATATAATAGTTTTACATGTCAGAGATAAATAACAACTGTCTTCTCACCAACTTTTATAATTCGACAACTCTAGCTGCAGATAACACATAACAGATTCTGCTACGCCATCAGTTATTTAAAAAAGAAGAAATCTTGTGGGAAAAATTAAATAGATACTTACTGCTTCCATTGGAATTAGGATTATTATTAGCTGCAAGGTGTTGTTAACCAAGTGTACCTGAACCATTCAGGTGTGTGTTAACATCAGGGTTGGGAGAAAAGCCATCAGCGCTGAATACAGCGAACCGAAAATTGCTTCTCATCAGTCCGGGAAGGGTTATGAGGCCATGTGCAAACATCATGAAATACATCTTTCCACAGTGAGAAGGATTATTTACAAATGGCGAACATTTAAGCTTAGAAGTGGTTATCCCACCAAATTCACCCCAAAATCAGACTGTACTGCTCAGAAAAATGGCAAAGAACCCAAAAACTATGTCGAGAAATTTACGAACGTCAAACGTTAAAACTTGTGAGTTTATGATTAGAAAAAGACTGAACGTGCATGGCTTTCACCACCGGGTAGCCAGGAGAAAGCCCCTTCTTTACAAAAAGTTGAAAAAATGGCAGCACAGAGTAGGTTTAAAAAGTTGCATCTTATCAAGTAATTCAAAATTTTAAAACAATTTACTTTGGACAGATAAGTCCAAAGTGGAGCTATTTGGTCATAATGCAAAACATCTAATACGGTGTATGACCCCAAACACCTCAAACCAACCACAAAACATGATGGTGTTGAGGTTATGGTTTGACCTTGTTTTGCAGCCACATAATCTGGGCACTTCATTCATTGAATCAACCATAAATGTCTCCTTACATCAAAATATTCTAGAGGCAAACAATGAGGCCCTCTGTCCGAGAGCTAAAGTTTGGCCGAAATCAAGTTATGCAACAGGACGATGACCCTAAGCATGGCAGCAAATCTACAAATGAATGGCGGGAAAAGAAAAGAATTAAAGTTTTGGAATGGCCAGTTCAACGTGCAAACCTCAACCCCACTGAGATCCTGTGGTGGGACCTTAAGAAAGCTGTCCATAAAAAATGCTCCTAAACATCAATCAACTAAAGCAATAATATAAAGAAGCGAGGGTCAAAATTCAAAGAACACAATGTGAGAGACTAAAAAATTCATATGGAAAAGTTATTTTGAAATTGCTGCTTAAGGTGGTTCTATAAGCTACGCACTGATGGGATGTATGAAGTGCTTCACACTTAGCTATTGCATATCGGCTTTTATTAAATAACAATATAGTGCAATCTGTTGCGTTGTTTGCCATCCAATTTCAAGACCATTACTTATTTTGTGATATACACACATATATATACACCCATAGAATTTAAAAAGGTTGTACTTTCGTTTCCACAAATGTTTCATAGAAGAAAAATTTAGCTTGACTTAACTTTTATTTTAAGCCAAAAATACATACAATTTGTTTATACAAACAAGACTTGTAAATATTAAAAAAATGCAATAACACAAAACTAATTGCATTTTAAATTTGCACGATATTTATATTTCAGTTGTGATCAAAGTATTTAGGTAGACACATACATTATATCATGATCATACATTTTTACATATGGCTTTTCTGTATATTCTGCTGTGTGAGCAAAAATAATGATTAAATACATTTTGCCACTGTAAAGACATTAAAACATAAAGCACACAAAAATCACAAGCAATTATTATATAAATTTAGTTCACGTTACTATCATTACTTAAATACAATAGTTATCATATTGTTCACAATTGGCATTTTATTCTGCTTCAAATATCTCACCAAAGATCTTCTTGAGCCACTGCACTGGATTTGCTTGACCGAGATACCAAATTGTGCAGAGCATACACCTTTTTATAATTTAAAAATAAATAACGCAGCTGTTTCCGATGTTTTAAAACTTTCCTGTTCTGAAAAGTGAATTGAACAGTCTCATTCCGATACTGACTTCCATATCCTCGTCATCCTTACTTATTGGTTTATTTACCTTAGAAGGGTTATTCGTAAATACTTTTGTAGTTTGTGCTAACACTGCATGAAAATGAAACGATTTGTGGTTTATTTCACACTTTGAGGAAAACGTGTCCCTGCCACACTAAACATGGCCTCTTTCCAATGTCAAAAAGGCGCCACTCAGCGATCAAACTGACGCATGCGCAATGCCCATGCCCGGGTCCCCGATACAAGATGGCGGAGACGGTGGGGAGGGAGAGGCGGAGGCGGGTCTGGATTGAATAGAGCAAAGCCTGTACCGGATTCCCAGCAAACATCTCCAAGGTAAGGCAATTAGCCGTGTAAGCCGGACAACAGGTGCAAGCGCAGGCGGCGGAACGCGCGGGGCATCACGGTGTGCATTCAGATGCTTCGCGGTTGCGCCAAGTGCAAAATAAACAAATAAGATGTGGAGCGCGGAGCGCGGCGGCTGCGAGCGCCATCTTGTTTACAGTTTTTCTCCCTCTCCCCCCCCCGCCTCCGTCCTGCAAAGCACAAGTGCGCGCCCTAAGCGTGCGGCGCTCCAGACGAAATCGGGGGGCTCGGACGCCGTTTCTCCAGGCGGTTTTGTGGGATTTCGCCGCGCGTGTGACAGCTCACGGCGGCGCTTCTCCTCTGCGCGTCCCAGGCTGTTTTTGCCACCGTATTTTCGGCCGTTTTCCCGGGCCCCCCCCCACCTCCCAAGCAGGGACTCGGCGACGCTGCCGTTGCCTTTTGTCGCGCAGCGCGAGTCGCCCGCGCTTTTTTCCCTCCTCCTCCTCCTTCTTCTCCTCCTCCTCCTCCTCCTCCGTGTTTGTTTTCGGCCGCCTCGAGCTGCCGGCTGCGCGGGTGGGCGCGCCGCGCGGGCAGGCGGGCAGACGGGCGGGCGGGCGCATGCGTGTCCCTCCGTCCTCGAGTGGCGTTTTTAACGCTCGACGTTTGAAAATCTGCCCTTTTGAAAATTCGTTTATTAAAATATCGGCTGTCGTGGACACGGTCTGCTGTTGACGCTCTTGCGCCTCAGTTCCTCTTAACCAAAGTTCCGCGATCATACACATAAACACACCCATATATATACGCGTTATATCTACGTATATATAAATAAATGCGTGCGGTATCGGCATAAAAATATGAAACTGGAAATTAAACAGGTTGCATGCCAATTAAAAAAATGAAGAGGCATTAATATGTATTTTTAATAATTTTTAAAAAAAATGTAGTGTGTGGATTGCTCCTTTGCTCAGTGTGCACCATAATGGAAAAATTAAAGTTTACAGTAACTGAAATAAAAATAAAATAAAATGCACTGAAGCTTTTATAGAAATGTTAAGGTGTGGAAGAAAATTTTTGAAAATGAGCTAATGACTGTAGCAGACTTTCTGGTTCTGTGGAATTTGTTAGTTTTTTTTTTTATTTTTTGAAAACTTACTTGAGAAATAAGTTACCTTTTGTGTATCTCCTAATATTATATAGTTTTTGGTTTTTCTGAATCTCCAAATAGTGCACCCTAACTAAAAACAAACAAAAAGACATACTTTGGGTTGACTTTGCAAAGTCTTTTATAATGCTGAACATGTAAGAAACACATTAAATTTGGCAGTGATGTAATGGAGTAAAGAGGTGTGCACACACTGAATGGCCAAAGACACCTGTGCAGGTACAGCTGAGGTCTTCATGCCTGAGGACTTCATGGTGTCCTCCTGTCTCCTGCTCCTTCACTCAGGGCTGATGAGGAGAAATGACGAGCGAAAACCACGGCACTCTCAAGGGAGACGCGGCACTGGTCATGTCTCCATCTGCTTCTTCTTCACAAGGGCAGCCCCAACTGCCATCCTCCAGCAAGCCCATCCAGGAACTCCCAGGTGAGGCCTGGTGGACATTCCCCTTAAAGCCTGCACTATTTGCCTCCCTGTTCAAGGCTTATTCTCAAAAGCTAACATCTTCAGTGCTGTGCACCCTTTGAAGATTTGTATCCAGACAAACCAAAGTTGAGGCTTCTTGAACTGTAAAGTTATAGGTCATCATAGAACCTCTCTTCCACTCTAAAATATAACACCCACAAGTCTGAAACTTACTAAAATTTAAATGCAAGTCCAGTTCCTTATTAATTTTCATTCTAAATATTGAGTTCACTCTTGGTTGCGTAGAGAGACACCTCAGATTAACATTAAATACAGAGACCAGGAATTTGTTCTCGCTGTCATCAAAACATTTTTGGTGTTACATTTAGCAGCTCAAATCTAATGGAAATTGTAATGTAGGCCATGTGAGGTTGTGATGGTCTGATCTGATGGACATGTGTGCAGATGAGCTGATCCAGGCTGGCTGGTCCAAGTGCTGGAGCAAGCGGGAAAATAGGCCCTATTACTTCAATCGATTCACCAACCAGTCGCTGTGGGAGATGCCGGTTCTCGGGCAACACGATGTCATCGTAAGTGTTGCTTGGTGCTGCTTCAGGCTATCAGCTGAGACTTTTCACTTCTTCCCCATGTTGTACATAAAAAATATCTTCTTAGGTGCCACTTATTTAACTGCTTTTTAAATTTGAGTACTTTTCTCATTTGATATCACATCCAGTTTTTTAATAGCCACATTACATTTTCTCAGACACTGTAGGTATGTTCTGTTGCTGCCTGTCTTTACAGTCTGACCCGTTGGGTTTGAATGCTGCTCCGGCCTCTGGTGATGTAGCGAGTGATTCTGGTCTGGGAAATGGGCAGAGAAAGAGGCGTCTTTCAGAAGAGACCCCCCAAGGACCTAACAGTTTCAAAAGGCCCAAAGTGAGTCACCTGGCTAAAATTTATCTAGGATTTCTGGATGTCCAGTGCTTCAGTTGTCTGCATTGTGCTCCACTGCATGGAATTTTAAATTAAGTATCAAACTGGTGATTTTCACCAGGTTGATATTCCAGTGACTCCGACGACCCCTACCATTCCCATTTCACCCAGCACACCTGGGACAAAGCCATGGAGCTCTTCAACAGAGGACAAGCACGCGCCACCACCTCTGCCTGCCCCTGCCCCATACCGCCCGACAGTGTGAGTGAATTGACTGTAGTATTTCCCAATGTACGTTTCTAGGATGCTTACTGTACATGTAACTAGCTAGTTCACTTCTGTTGCCCTACAGTAAACATTTGTGGCTTAAGTCTTAGGGGTGTTGTAAATAAAATATGACCAGCAACCCACATCTGTTTGGTATTGTTTTTAAGCACTCAAAAAGGGTAGGTGCCTGCCACGAAATTACATGTTGTCATCAACAGGGTCTACTGGGACCTGGATGTGCAGACCAATGCTGTGATCCGTGAGAGGGCCCCTGCCATCTACTTGCCCCCACACCCCGAGATCGAGCTTCAGCGGGCGCAGCTCACCACGAAACTACGGCAGCATTACCATGAGCTCTGCAACCAGCGTGAGGGTAAGAATGCAACTGATGTGCAGTCTCCAATCCTGTGTTTGGCTTTTTAAAATATTTTAGGTATGTAGTTATTTTATTCATTATATTAATGGTGTTGTTTCGCGCCATTCGTTTTAACATTCAAACTTTTTATTAAACCCTAAAGGCTATGTTATTGAGCAGGGAATGAAACTTATTTATACATATCACTCAACTGTGAGAAGCTGAATTAGCTGTCACTGTTTGCAGGGATTGAACCCCCACGGGAGTCCTTCAACCGCTGGCTCTTGGAGCGAAAGGTTGTGGACAAGGGGTGTGACCCCCTGCTGCCCAGTGAGTGTGATCCCATCATATCGCCATCCATGTTCCGTGAGGTGATGAACGACATCCCAATCAGGTGAAAAAACCTTAATGCTTTTTCCTGCATTAAGTAAAATTAACTACCAAAAGTCTATAATAATGTTGATTAATAATTACACATGCCTCCAATTTCTTTTATTCCAGGTTATCTCGCATTAAGTACAAGGAAGAAGCCAGAAAGCTTTTGTTCAAATATGCAGAGGCTGCAAAGAAAATGATTGATTCCAGGTACGTCCGCCCCCCCCCCCCCAGGTTTGGCATCATGTTCTCAGCTTTATAACCATGTTTTATCCACAGCTGTGACATTCACGCTGGAGATGTGGAAACAGATGGTTGATTATTGTGTGCTCACAGGTGTTTATCTGTACTTCAAGTAGTTTTTGCAGCCAGCAACTTATATTAAAAATTAGTTTATTTTTGTTGACCTCTCAACAGAAATGCTACACCAGACAGCAGGAAGGTAGTGAAGTGGAACGTAGAGGACACCATGAACTGGTTAAGGAAGGACCACTCTGCCAGCAAAGAGGACTACATGGTACAATTGCGTCCCCCAGTGTATACCTTAGGGTGATGTTCAGCTATGCATAGTAGCCTACAGTACTGAGAGGTGGGTAGTACTTGTCCAAAAATTTGAATAAAAGTATCAGGTGAAGAAAAAAAAAAACTACACAAATATTAAGTGACCTTAATTCGCATTAGACATTTTAATGAAATGTTTACATTTTTCATGGACAGTTTCACCTCATGGTGATCTTGTGGCATTTCATTGCAAAGTGAACAATTTAACCACTATATTGTCAAATGCCTAGTCAAACGGCTATGTAACAATTGCATCATTTGGCAATTGGCTGAAATCTCCATTTATATGGAGCCATTTACTTCTGACAATCTGAACCAAGAGGAATTTTTTCTCCCCTGATGGCATGGGCATATTCCAAGATGACAATGGCAGGATTCATGGGGCTCAAATTGTGAAAGAGTGGTTCAGGGAGCATGAGACATCATTTTCACACGTGGATTGGCCACCACAGAGTCCAGACCTCAAAACCATTGAGAATCTTTGGGATGTGCTGGACAAGACTTTACACAGCGGTCCTACTCACCCATCATCAATACAAGATCTTGGAGAAAAATGAATGCAATTGTAGATGTAAATAAATGTTGTGACATTGCATAAGCTTATCGAAACGATACCATAGTCAATGTGTGCCATAATCAAAGCTAAAGGCTGTCCAACAAAATAATATTCTGTGACTTTTTTTTTTTTTTTTTTTTTTTTTTGGTCAATGCAAAAAATTGATTTAAAAAATTTGATCCCACATTTACTTAAGTGTAAGTATTAATACTACAATAGTGATACTAATAGTACAGTTTCTTTTGAAATTTGCTTAAGTGCTAGTGATGAACTAGCTTGTTACTACCCACCTCAGACTATACTTTTACTGATTTAGATCCATCTGCGAGTGTAGCGTGTCCATATAGTAAAAAAAAAAAGGGAAAAATATAGATGCTATTATTGATGATGATAGTAATGACTATATCCATGATGGCTTACATTGTGAAAATTATTGCAGTGTGATACTGGCGATTATGTGTTTAGCACAGAACCAATTTCCTGCAATGTGAACACCTTGAAGGTGGTGTGTACTGTTTTTTTTGTTTTTTTTTTTTTTTCCCCCTTCCTTTCCCCTCTTTCACAGGACCGTCTTGAACATTTACGCAAGCAGTGTGGTCCTCACGTGGCTGCGGTTGCCAAGGACTCGATAGAAGGCATCTGTACCAAGATCTATCATATCTCAGCAGAGTATGTACGTCGCATTCGGCAAGCTCACCTGGCTCTGTTGAAAGACTGCAACATCACAGGTGAGTCCATCATGCCCTCTGAAGTTTCCTCTCTTGATCTTTCTTCCTTACTAATTACACTTTGGGCAAGTTGTGCAGAGTATTCTATATTTTTAACTAGTGTAGATGTACACAAGTTATACTTTCTCCCATTTATACACTATTATGCTATAGTTTATTCAGAAGTTTAAATCTTCGGTACCGTGTAACATGTGAGCATATTCACAGTATTGCCTACAGTCTAAAACAATAATAAAAAATAAAAAAAACCTGCAATAAGGCACCCTGCAATGAAACAAATTCAGGTATAACTTGAATGGCTCCTATCCTCCTGCTACCTCTTCAGTCACCAAGGTTTACTGATGGTGATGAGCATACAAGATTTTTCAAAGAAATTCATGGTTCTGTAAAAGTTTCTGTTTACTTTCATTGGTATTATAGAGGTGGTGTGGAGGGAGTGGTGGCTTTCTCACAATGCATTAATACTGCATGTTTCTAAGTAGTTGTAGACAGTTATCGGGGAATTTATGACCCTCTGTATGTTCTGAGTTTGAGAGCTTTGTGCTAGAAGTGTTGTTGTGCTCTATGAGTGCCGTTGCTTGTTATGGCAGCATATATGCCAAAATTGAACATGCCAAAAGAAGAAAAACCACTTGTGGTTTCAAATCCAGTCTCCATAGCCTTTGCTTTGTAATACCACCCACAGCATTGTCAAAACGGATCATTGCAGTTTTATTTAAGAATATTATTATTCTTAATATTTCTCATAAAAAGCTGTTGAAATATCCGCTATTCAGTTCCTTTTTGTTGCAGATTCAGTTTAATGATTATGCTTGACACTCCATGCTTCCCATCTTCTAATATTTTAAGCTGCTTTTGTTATGAGTATTAGTACTGACTCTTTTAGTTATCGGCAAAAACAAGGTGAAATAAAAAAAAATATAAATAATTTTTTGAAGATGGTGCTGAGGCTCCGGAAGTGCAAGACAGACTCGTGTATTGCTATCCAATACGGCTGGCCCTCCCATCACCGCCACAGCCACGTGTCGAACTGCATTTTGAGAATGAAATTGCCTGCCTACGTTACAAGGGTGAGATGGTCAAGATCAACCGTAGCTACTTCAGCAAACTGGTGAGTGGTGAAGAGGGAACTTCAGGCATTTGACTTTCTCACCTTCTTGTCAATCGCTTCTTAAACTGTGAATCACTGAAACAGTTTTTTCAATGTTCGTCTTCCAGGAGCTTCTGTACCGGTACAGCTGCATTGATGACCTAAGATTTGAAAAGTTCCTCTCACGAGTGTGGTGCCTTATCAAAAGATACCAGGTAAACTAGAATGGAAAACGATCTAACTCAGTCTCTATTCTTTCTAATCTTCCTCTGTGAGCCCAAGCTTAGTTTAATTGTTCATTTGTACAATTTTTTTATCCCAATTCTCCACCCCCAGCTTTTCCATTTTTGTGCTGTTTACCTAATTTTAATGGTATGTCTTTTTTTTCCCATGACCTCCCTTCCAGGTCATGTTTGGCTCTGGAGTAAATGAGGGGACCGGTCTGCAGGGGGCACTACCTGTGCCTGTTTTCGAGGCCCTGCACAAGCAGTTTGGAGTCTCCTTTGAGTGCTTTGCCTCACCTCTGAACTGCTACTTCAAGCAGTTCTGCTCGGCCTTCCCAGACACAGATGGCTTCTTTGGGTCACGAGGGTGAGTTTTCTGTCCCAGTCAACCTATTGCATATATTTTACAGAATTATACATCTTATGCTGCAGTCTATTCATTTATCAGCCATATAAAATGTATCTTGGATGCTTATGTCACACCTTGCGTAAAGCTGCATTTTTAAGAACACGATTTTATGCATTTTTCTTCTCTTCAAAAAGACTGAATTAGCTTCAGAAATTACACTTTGCCTACCCTTTGGACAACACTTCAGTTTAATCCATAACATGGTTTTTAATTGATTTATTATTAATCCTTATTACTATTTTTATTGCTTATCTACTGTCTCTTAGTTTTGTGTTTAATGTATTGCCAGCTGGGTAATTACCAGTGCAATCCATGAAAATGTAAGAAATTGCATGTGTATGGTCATTGTATTAATGCTACCCTGTTTTTTATGTCAAATACTGCCAGAGTTGCATTATGAGTTTGTTTTTGTGCCTGTCTATAAACTGGTGTGTGTGTGTGTGTGTGTGTGTGTGTGTTCATGTGCGTGCATGTGTCTAAAACTGCCACCTGCCTGTTGCCCCCCCCCAGCCCCTTCCTGAGTTTTTCTCCTGTCAGTGGATCCTTTGAGGCTAACCCACCCTTCTGTGAAGAGCTCATGGATGCTATGGTGACCCACTTTGAGGTGAGGGCGACGACAATTCACTGACAATAACTGGGCCATGCAGCCGTATCTGCAGCAAATGTACCCCAGTGGAGCTGTGTTCACTGATAACAAACACATAGCTCTGGTTTAACTGCGTTACTTTACTGAAGGTGCTGTTGTAGGGAAATACAAAATGTATATTTTCAGCTTTTCTTACAAAATCATGGCAAATGCAGCTTCAGTTTAATAAGCCTAAAGGAAATCTGCTTTTTTTTCTTCTACACCTCTGCTGTGGTTTAGGACCTCCTGGAGCGCTCCAGCGAGCCATTATCCTTCATTATCTTCGTCCCAGAGTGGCGCGACCCCCCGACCCCTGCCCTTACCCGCATGGAGTCCAGCCCTTTCCGTCGTCACCAGCTTACCGTGGCAGCGTTTGAACATGAGTACCGCAGTGGCTTGCAGCACATCTGCAAAAGGTACGGAAGTGAAGATCATTTACTGAATAATGTTGGTGTGTTGAAAGTAAGTTAGACATGACATGCAAAGGCACTTGTCTTGTTGCAAGAAGATGAGCTATACAATCATTTGAGAACATAAACAACACACTCTGTCTGTGCAGTGAAAACAGGAGCACTCTGCTGTGCCAAGCTGATGTACCCCAGCTGCTACATGTGAATCCTCACAATGCCACCTGGTGCTTTCTCTTTAACTTTCACTGTCAGGGAGGAGATGCACTACAAGGCAGTGCACAGCACAGCAGTGATCTTCCTTCAAAACGACGCAGGCTTTGCCAAGTGGGAACCCACCCCTGAACGCATACAGGAGCTCCTTGGCGCGTACAGAGTCTCCGGCCGTTCCCTGGCCTCCCCTGGCCCCTCTTCCACTAGCTCTGCGGGGAGCGATAGGGATTCCAGAATGAGGCAGGAACAGGGAGGGGGCAGCCCCATGGAAAAGAGCAGCTTGGATGCATCGAGCGTTTAAGCTAAGCATTGGGATGGCATTGGGGACTGAACCCGCAACAAAGGACTGCTATGGCCTGTCGTACTTGTAGTCAGCCCCTGCCACCCTCTGCTTGGTCGCAGCCTGGACTTTAATTTATATCTTTGTTTTACTAAGTTGTCGTTCTTGTTGTTATCGTTCTCGATGTTGTTGGTGTTGTTGATGTTTTTACTATTGTAGCAGAATAAGTCATAGTGTTAGTAGTTGTTGTTACACTATATATATTATATATATATTTTCTATCATTGTTATAGCCGTCATTAATAATCTGGTTATTCTTTTGGTTGTTTATTGGCCTTTAAACCTAGTGCTATAATATCTGGCATTGGTATCTAGTCAGATTTACAGGAGGAAAAAAAAAACATTTTGGCGCGAAATCTGTGTGCTTAGAGAGAATGCGGCCAGGACAGTG
The DNA here is from genome assembly GCA_018136845.1 of Heterotis niloticus. Classification (NCBI taxonomy): domain Eukaryota; kingdom Metazoa; phylum Chordata; class Actinopteri; order Osteoglossiformes; family Osteoglossidae; genus Heterotis; species Heterotis niloticus. Next base: position 7,898,820 of record CM030895.1, read on the forward strand.
AAATGGTCGCTGTACCTGATCTCTACATGGTCCTTGTCGCCTTTTGGGTCTCATTTCTATTGCTCTACTTCAGGGTCACCAGCTGCAGTCTTGGTCAGCCCCAATCCAGGCACTGTGTAATCCTCTGAAGTAGGTATTTTTGGATGGATTAACCCACCCTTTTGTGGGCCAGTAAGTCCACCTTTCTTTATTCATGAAAGTAAAATGAACTTATTTAGTTTTTCAAAGAGTGCAACTTCACTGTTACTGATTTTAGCTGATATCCATACTGCACATCCATGGAGAAATGGATTCAGTGCAAAATCAGTGACATATCAGCCATTGTGCTCAACCAACACGTAAATGTTTTGATCCTTCCCACTGAAGGCTGTGTGAACCTTCTGGTTTTGATTTATGCTGACCAGTGGATTGGGGTAAATCAGCACTACAGCTGGAGGTCCATGCTGTTGAAAGCAGGCGGTTTCTTTTCAGCCGCGTATGATGTCAGGTGTCTTCATACCCTCTTTTAAATTATTCCTGTCTGTTAGAGTGCAAAGGCAATGGTCCCATTGTGTTATGAACTGTCAGCCCCACATACTATGTCATGCAGTTTTCAGTCACTTTCTGCTTGAGCACAAGCAAAGATAGTTTTAGGAGGATCATCCCTTCTAGCACTTGCGTTCAGCAGTCACAGCTGTAAATTTCACAAAATGAAGCACTTGTTCCCACTATAGGAAAATGGCAGAATGTGAATGGATCACCTTTCAGGCAGCTCCATGCTCATGTTTTGGTCCATATATTTGGAACTGAGTGACGGTCAGTTACAGTGACAGGCAGTGTTACCTTCTGCTGTCCACCTGTCACATGTCAAAATGCTTGATTTCCCCCCCCCCTTTTCCCCCCCTCCTTTCCTTCCCCCCTTTTTTCCCCTTCTCAACTGGTGGCCCGACTGTGATCTCCTGCAACCAGACCAGTCTATAGTGGTCACTAGAGACTACATATTCAGTGGCTCCAATGCTGTGTGCAGATTTTTTTGAGGATGTGGACTTTTACCACTTGACTCAATAGTACAGTACAGCTATGTGTTTGAAGACTTGTTTTTTTTTTTCATGTTTTGTCTGCTGCAAATCCCCTGACAGTATCATATTTTATTCCATACCTTAAGGCTCCTTACACCATCCTTTAAACCTGATTGGGTCAAATTCTCAAAACTGAGGCTGAAAATCTTGGGTTCTTGGTTAAATGAAATGTACAAATGCGTTAAGCCTTAAATTGTCCACAAATTGTCACAAAATAGATTTTCACTTTTATTTATTTATAAATTTGTTTTGCAAATGGCTACTTCCCAATTTGTATGTCCTGGAAAAGGACCATGTTATGGCATTGGAACCTTATTTTTTCTCAGTATAGATGTTTACAAAGGTATGAGATTATTGTATCACTGGGCAGCATTATGAATGTAAATTTTTACTGTTATTTCTACTCATTTCTGAATTTTATCTGTCGTCAGCCTCCTAGTAATAAATCCTTTGTTGAATTGTCTTGTAGAGCAGGTTCATCTGCATCAAGGAGGGAGGACAGATATGTCAGTGGCTAAAAAAAAGTGATTATCACTTCTGAAGCTATACATTGTCAGTGTGTTTATTTCAGATGTTTTTTCTGCCGTGTTCCTCCCCCTTACTGAAAGACATGCGGTTATTCAAGCTGTTGAAATGGCATGGAGGTGGACTTTTTGACTCTACACTTGCGATTTGTACTGAGGCATTTTGTCCCGTCAACAGCAAGCTGGAGCACGGAGCACCACATGGCCACTCGCCCCCCTGCGAGTCGCTGTCACCAGCAAACAACTGTAGATACTGTACAGAAGTTGATTAAAAACAAAATCCCTCTTTGCTACACAGTTGTATTGAGCTATTTAGAAGGTTTTTACATTCTCATGTTATTTTTTTTTCAAAAAAAAAATTCTGTAACAAAAAATGAGCAGCATTTTGTTTCAGTTACAGGATTTATGAAATAGAAAATGTTTTAAAACTAAACCAAAGTGTTATGCGAAAAAAATCTATCTTGTATGTAAAAGTATAATTGTTTATGAATGCAAGAGTAATACATGGGTGTAACCAACAAATTACCCCTGGATTTTATTTTTATAGTACTTTTTGTTCTTGTGAAAATATGGATTTTTTTTTTTTTTTTGGTCTGGCATTTATTTTGCATGATCACTTTTTTCACTCATAAATATAAATATACAACATTACTTTCATACAAATTAGTTCTTAGGCTCTCTGTATTTTGAGTTAATTTTATTACATGTACCGTCTTAATTTTTTTAACTGTGTGATTACATGTATATATAAAGATCTAAGGTGTGATAAGTTCCAAGTATGTCTCTTGCCTCCTTGAGATATAGTGCAGATCATTTGTAGCTTTTTTAAAAGATGTGGCTGATTTGTAGAGAAATGGCAAAATGCACCTATGCCAGTTTACATTCCTAATGTGTTCCTGAAAACTGAACTTAAGTTGTGAAAACTGACCTCAACCACTTGTCTCAAATATCACTAAAACGCTGACAGTACCAGTTGTGTAGCAGTTAACTTAGCTGCCAAAAACTGTAAAGAGTGTAGGTTTGAATTTGCCTCTTGCGCTGTGCCCTTGAGGAAATCAGTGTATCAGTAATTTCATGTTCTTCAAACAAGTCTTATGTTTGTGCTTCTCACTGCCTTGAATGAATGGCATTTACAAACTGCCCCCTAAATTATGAAGAAAAAAAAATTGTTGGTCTTTGTGCCTTTATCATCAGAAGTCAAAGAAACTACTGCAGCAGTTATGTTTTGGACTGATGTACGGTAAAAACTGTAGGATACGGCCATCCATCGGACAGCAACTTTGTCACATAAGAAAAATATGAGTAAAAATATGTTTTCATTAAAATAAAATTTTTGTGCTGAGAACGCTACCACGAGACATACTCCAGTTTTTATTTTACATTAATTTTGCTTATTTTCCTAGCAGAACCTCTTTGTTAATGTCATTTTGAAAATTGCAGAACAAATAATGTGAAGGTCTTACCTATGCATTTAGATACCTTAAAGTATTGAACTGGTGAAAAAGAATTTAAAATTAAAATTAACAGAGGCTTTGATGGATACCAAAGAATGTGAAAAACATTGATAATTTTTCTGTACTTGTTGGCTATTAATGTCATAGCTTAGTCATTTTTGCAAAATATGATTTAATAGCATAATAAAAATTGTCAAGGCCCCAGCGAGATTTGAACTCGCGACCCCTGGTTTACAAGACCAGTGCTCTAACCCCTGAGCTATGGAGCCTTCGGATGGTTAACGTTACCGTAAATACACTAATATGTGTTTCTGCTCTTACTTATAAATCATTCTATACTGTACGCTTTAAAAAAGTTGTATCGTTCCTGAATTCTGTTCCTAAAGTTTCCAGATCAGCACCTTGCACTAAATAAATGTACATTTTTATGTCTGAAATTAAACATAGACTGCTCGATGTGGCGACCTCCACGTTTGTTATTTTATTTATTTTGGTTCTTTAGCCTTATTTCAATGACTTGGACAAAAGATCATTTCAAACATTTTAGAATACAATTTTACAGGTACCTTTCGAATGAGAAATATATTAATTTTCCTGCAAAACTCATTTAGTGTAAGAACAGGAAGCACTTGGGTAGTTTTTTTTCTCATATTTAGCCCCGTGTGTGTGTTGCCAGTATGAGTGCCTTAAGTTTTCGAGTTTTGGTAGTTAAAGACTTTATAGCTATAGTTTGTGAACGTTTATCAAAACTGATGGTGGGTAATAAGAATAAAACACTGCTAGTATTAAAAATAAGGCCGTTGTGGTTACTGCGTATCGTAGTTGGGAGTTAAAGCTGTTTTGGAGAAGCAATGGGTAAAAGTTAAATTAAAAAAAGCTTTTACAAGCTTTACATATCTTTGTATTTAAGAAATGTTAATTATTACTTTTAAGATAATACGCAATGTGCAATTTTTAGGTGGGGTATAACAAGTACTACACGCCAGCGGTTGCTACGAGTCCGGACGTCACACATATTTCTTCTTAAAAAAGAATATTCTTTTGCGATTCTAAAGAACTCTCATTTGCTACCTGCCATTTCTGGAAAGGAGCTTTAATTATATACGGAATATTATTTAGCTTACTCAAAGCTTTGCTTGAAATTACTTGCAACGCAGGATCGACCTCACCAACATGGCCGTCTTTGTCGGAAACAAGTCCGCCATGATGTGATGTGACGATCATTTGCGCGTTAAATCTAAAGTTAACCTCACAATCATGGCCGCGGCTCAAGGACATGAGGAAGTTACCGTCGCCATGATGTAGCAATTCTCGGATGTGATGCTTCTGGCTGTGTGAAGTGGGACGGGCGTCCTGTTTTGGTTATTATGTTCAATTCCGATCGATTTATATTTCATATTTTTAACACGGTTCGCCCACTGCAGCGTCTTAGATATTAACGGTGGGCAGTGAAGCGGCTGGCTCACTCCTGAGACTCGGAATCTGCGGCTTTTTGCCTTTTAGGGAACCGCTCCTCGTACTGTCACAGTTTTAGCTGAGGAAGTCATTCGTTGGGCGCCGTGTAGCTTCTAGAAATAAAAACGTTTAAACATCTTGAGGAAACGTTGAAATTTAGTGGACTTTTAATGGGTGCCCACCGCAGCGAGGGCCGGCGCGACTGGCTTCAGCAGGATGCACAGGAGCAGCAGGTCGCTTATGTAAGTTTTCAACCAATATCTTGTTTTTTTAAAAATGTAATAAATACCTTCATAAGAAAATAAAAGGATGGAAGGTGCATGCAACATTGTTTCTGAAGTTAGTCCTACGTGTGAGGTTGGTACTTAGTGAACATTGCTTATGCATTTATGTCTAAATTCTTAATACATGTTTAAAAAGATAGATATTGTGCAGTGAAATAGACTCCCATTATTTTGAAATGGCCTCACACCCTGTGCTTCCAGGATGGACTCTGGACCACTGTGATCCTGCATCAGACAAGCAGTTGTTGATAATCGATCAATGAAGTTGATCCAGTTTGATAATTGATTTATTCTGATTGATTTCTAGAACCCCTGGAATGTCATGATAAAGCACAGGCAAGTGCAGCGCAGGGGTCGGCGCTCCCAGATGAGTGTGAGGTAAGACAGAATGTTTTCAAAATTATTATTTAACTCTCAAGAGCAACTCACAATGGGGGCCTGTAGTTAAGGTAGTCATTTGGGCTGCTGAGCACTCAATCCCTGATATCAAATCCCACCACCTGCTGAAGTATTATAGTCAGGTTAACTTGTAACATTTTAGAAAGCTGTGTGGTAACGTTGATAAAATTTGTTTATGGCGATTTACCAGTTTGTACAAGTGGATATTTTTTTGTATCAGTTCAGGTTAAGTACCTCAGCTGTGGGTAGTACTGCAGGGCCACCATTCAAATTGCTGTGTGATATACTTTGACCGTTCCACCACCTGCTGCTGAAGTGCAGTATGATTGTTGTGTATTTTGTCCTTCAGTAGAACTGCATCACTGGCGTGCAAGTCATCAAAATTACCTGCAAACCTGTTCATTTTTGGAAAGTTCAAAAGGAATGAAGTTGTTGTAAACCCAGACGTTTTAATCGAGTCATTTTATTTATACACTGCCAGACCAAAAAAAAACGCACACCCTAATATTTTGTTGGACCGCTTTTAACTTTGATTATGGCATGCATTCCCTGTGACATCGTTTCAGTTAGCTTATACAGTGTCCCAACATTTATTTCCATCCAGAGTTGCATTAATTTTTCGTCAAGATCTTGTATTGATGATGGGAGAGTCGGACCGCTGCGTAAAGTCTTCTCCGGCACATCCCAAAGATTTTTAATGGGGTGGTGGTCTGGACTCTGTGGTGGCCAACCCATGTGTGAAAATGATGTCTCGTGCTCCCTGAAGCACTCTTTAACAATTTTAGCCCCATGGATCTTGGCATTGTCATCTTGGAATATGCCCGTGCCATCAGGGAAGAAAAAATCCATTGATGGAAAAACATGCTCATTCAGTATATTTGGGTAGTCAGCTCACCTCATTTTTGGTTCAGCAACATAACGTTGCTGAACCTAGACCTGACCAACTGAAGCAACCCCACATCATAACAGTAACTTAAATCCAGATGGTGACTTTTTTTTTGGCTGGGCAGTGTACATTATACTTTACACACAAGTACAGTCCACCTTCAGTTTTCCTGACTATATGTCAGAGGTGATATCCTAATACAACAAAAGTTTGGAAAATTGGAAATTTCACTTTTTTTTTTAAACTGTGGTACTGTTATTTTACAGTAACACTTTCATAAACTAATGTGGAGTGAACTTGTAATGTGCCTAATATAATGTAATGTGCCCATTAAAAGGAAATAAAGTTGGTATTATACTTGAAACATGCATACAATACAGTAAATTGTATGCATAAAACAGCGAATAAGCTGAGATTATGACTGAATCGGAACAGTGCTACAGGGTGATTAGGGAATTGTTGGATAGTTCTTTACTGAGACACAGTATCAAAAATTGTTTAAAATATTATTTTATGCATAATCAAAGTTATTATTAAATGATAAAATTAGTTAAGCATTTATTTTCTCTTATGATTATTACATTTTTTCCTGTAATATTTTTTAGCAGTCTGTTTAAAAAAAAAAAAAAAGGCTTCTGTGCAAGATTTTAAAATTTTCCTGTCTACAGACTCTGCAGCCCCATTTTGACACCAACGTGTAGTGCATTTTGTTGCGCGTTGTAGCCCTGCAGCTTCCTGCTGCCTTTAGGTCAGAACAACAGAATAGAGCTGGAGGCAAACACCATCTCTGCAGGCGGTTGTGAAACCAGACTCAGTGGCAGGTGCCTCAGCTTAGCAGAATTCTCACCGTACTGTGGCTCACTCATCTCGAAAGACTCCTTATAATGCCTAGTTTTGATTACTCCTGTGATATCATTGCCACAGATGTACATTGTACATGTTTAACACAGTCCTCTTTCTTTTGAAATGCGATGTCCTTGTTTCTGTGCAGCTACACAGACCCTGTGATTTCAATGGACCTTTTGCGAACAGTTCTGCAGCCCAACTTTAATGAAGACATACTGGCTGTGTTCAGAAAGTACATGAAGGTGAATAAGCAATCTGGTCTGCAGAATAGCCACTGTTGTCCATAGTGCCAATGAATTTATGGAATGCTGTCAACTAAATTTACGCAAGGACCTGATCTAATGTGAACATAATTTTCCCCTGATAAATATAGGCTAATGTCATAAATGTATTCTGCATGCATGCAGGCAGCTGTGGGGTGTCTAATTTACCCCTCATTTATGTTGAGGATGTCTCAGTGGGGTTTGGTTGATCCCTTTCCTTTCTGGAATGGACTGACCATACCACCACTGACCAACCACCCTCTGTACCGTCACTACTAACACTTTGCACTGGCCCTTTTAGTCTTACCTCATTTACTATTGTATCTGTCATTTTATTACTCATGCTGACAGTATAAATCAATACAGTTATAACAATAATAGTACAGTACGGTGTTATCAGAGATCCATGTAGCCAGCATTTTTACTTATTTTATCCAAAGTGTTGATTTACCACATTTACCTACCTAACACAAAATAAAATTTTATTTCAATAATGTATATGTTCTTTGGCACTTTGACTCACTCCAGCATGCACTGCATGAGACACATAAGCAGTGATGTCACATGAGGCAGATTGACGGAGAACAGTGACAATGTGGCCTAGCTGTTGCTCACATTTCTATTTGTGTAATTTTCAGAAATCCACATTATTAAAATTTTTTTATAATATATATGACACTTAATCCAAAAATCTGTAAATCATGATTTGACTGTACTGTGTATTTAAAAATCTGATATCCTGTGCTGTGTTGGTGATGCAGTTCTTTGAGAAGGCAGCCAGTAACGTGAAGGAGAACGTTGGTGAGGAGGTGCAGCCCGACCAGCTGATCAGAGAGGCTTGTAGGAACTGTCTGGAGCAGGTGAGGGCGCTGTGCTCTTCTGAACATGAATGCTGTTTTATTCTGGAAGCATTGATATGTATTTCTGTATGATTGTTCCACAGGCAAAGCTACTGTTCTCTGATGGCGAGAAAACTGTTTCGAGACCAGTTTTTGAACCACCGGTCAAGGTGAGGCTTACACATGCAAATGTTTGTCCTTACAGCAGAAAATGATTATGACTGAGTCTGTTGGTCCCTTATGACAAACAGTACCAGAGTAAAGTGTGTGTGCTCATCTGGGCAAATGGACAGAAGAGTAAAAGGAAATTATTAATAACAAATGAATGCATTCAAAAACACTGTTGGAGCAGAATTCCTGAATCAATAAACTGGTTTGAATTCTCAAATTATTATTCTCATGTTATATACCTACAGTAGTGCGTAACTATGAAGAATTTTCAATTAATTTGAGAAAAAGTAAATTATGAGAAATTTTCAAAATGAGTTTTTTGGGTTTAAAGCTTCCGATATACCTCTGTTGTTTAGGAATAATGGTTATTAATGATGGATTAATGGATAATACCTGTCATAGATACAATGTGAGATCTAGAGTACTCATTTTTTGTCATACACAACAGCGTGCACGGCAGATGGATGACGATTCCAGCCAGAGAGGAAGTCCTGTCCCACGGAAGGTAACAGTACACTTCCCATACCTGATCCTAAATATACCACACTATGTAGAGTTTGAGCAGGACCTTTATACTTTTCTGTGTTTGTGGGGGGTCTTCTGCAGAGGAAAGGTCGGCCCCCTGGGGCTGTGTCATCATCTGACCGAGCATCTTCGTACGGCAATCCGTGAGTGCACCTTCAACCTGGCATTATGACATGACAAATAGATTCAGACCCTGCTGTGTGCCTCTGTTACCTACAAGGCGCAGCAGCTGTGGGCTTGCTGCCATGTTGTAAGTGAGCAGCCGGCTGCTGAGAATAACGATGCCACGACCTTGACAGATGGAAGCTATGCCTGTAGAATTTTTACTGTACGAGAATGCATATTGTGTGGATGAAAATGAATACGAGCTGCTTTAAACAAGCATGGAGGTGTACTGCAAAGATTTATGGCCAGGCTACAGTGAATCTTGACTGATGGCTTTGCTCTCTCTGGCATATATTCACAGCTAGGTCTAAGTGCCGATATTAACCGTGTGTGGCATGTGCAATGGATGCTTGTTTAGACTGTGTGTATGTGTAGTTTAAACTCTTAAAATGTTTTTTCTCCCCTTTAAGGACCAAACCAAAGACATCAGAGCCTATTAGACGAGAAGGCCCCAAGGTGAGAAGCTCAGTCAGGAATTTGTGCATGATCATGGGAAGGCAAATCTAATATTTGTGGCTTGTGGGTTTTAGAATATGGTTTATTCATACGTGAAATGCCTGTCAGTATTAGACAGTGGTCTTCAAAAGCTGTATTATTTAGGTGCAATCAGAGAGCTAATTTAGTATATTAACCTCTTCTACATTTTTCCAAAACAGGTTACAGTATCAGATAACCAACTCTTTACTAATTTATTAATTTAAACAGATTTGTAATTTTTGTTGTATAAGTTCAGGGTAAGAACCTTGATTAAGGCTGCCATAGCAGGAGTTGGAATACAGTATAAAATTAGGCATTTTGTAGGCTGTTGCTTGTGCTTGAAAACCTAGTGTTGATTTTCTTTTAGAAGCTATGTTTACCATGCAATGTGGTTTCTTCAGTGGGACCCCTCAAGACTGACTGAGAAGAGTACATTTGTCCTTGGATCAAGAGCAAATAAGTAAGTAGGAAGAACAGAGAATTTATAAGTCCACAAAATGTATTGGAATAAACTGTGTTGAGATTGTTGAACAGGTCTGTTGAACAGGTTTGCCAGGTTATTCCATAGAACTGCTGCAGATTTCAGGTGTGGTTATTCTAAATGTATAATTAAACCTGTCATAGTAACCAGTTAACTTTTGTAGCACTGATTAGTCACGTTCAACATGTCTTTAAGTAATGCTTTAATGGTGAATACGTTCTACCTGTTGCATGATGTCAGTAGGCAAAAATGCTGGACAAGATTGCAAATGGAGTGTTTTTTATGTAATTTTAAGTACTTCCCCCTCTCTTTTACTGTTTTTTTTTTTTTTCTTAGCTCTCAGTCATGTTTACTGGCTTTTGTCGAACGTCGAGTGTTTCGATGTTTTCATATACGTTTGTGTTTTAGAGCTCTTGGGATGGGTGGGACCAGAGGACGGATTTATATCAAGCATGCAGACTTGTTCAAGGTGAGGTGAAAGCTGAGTTGCATGCTGACCTCTGCAGGCTAACAAATACACTGTGTAGTAGAGCTTGGAGCTACAACTTCACTGAGTAGAGTATCTTGTTTTTAACTAACAAGTGGTTCAGTTGAATTGCTACAGATTCCTGTTTGCAATGTTGGATGTAAACAAATAAGTTGTATCCCCTCCTTGTCCACCTTCTGGAAACTGATACAGGGCCATCAGCATTCAAAAAACAAGGAACAAAATAACTTTTTCATTCAAACAGTTTCTGTCATAACCCGCTGAAGCCCACATTATAATCTACAGTGACACCTGAGTAGACATTTAGATATAAACTACTGGAATACAACTGGTAATATAATATATACATGCCAAAGTAAATATATTAGTGTCACCAGTTACACTTATTTATATTTAACCTTTGTGCTGTTTCCACTTTTTGATCATACTATTTAGTGTGTATCTCTGTATTTCTGTATGCCTGACCCCGCCCCCACCGCCCCCCATTGTATAAAATTCTATCGGTGGTGTGTTGTTGTTGGTTTGGTTTCTGTTGGTTTTCTTCTGATTTTTTTTTCTGTTTCTACCTGTTCTGTCTGCTATCCCTGCTTACTAACCTCTAACTCTGACCTCTATATTTTCATATCTTATTTCTTATTTATTTATTTTCCTTTTTCTTAATTTCAGTATTTATTTAATTTTCTATACCTTATTTACATATTTATTTACTGAGGATGCCTGGAAACAAAAACTTTTCATGGTGACAATACTGCTATGCTGTGTTAGTACATCCATGACAAATAAACCTTGAACCAATATTTCTTTGAATAATTACTTTTTGAATAACATTTATTGTTTTCTTCAAGCTTTATTTTCTTGTTTTATTTGTTTTTTTAATTGTTTGTTTACCTTAAATTCATTTAAATGAGCATCCACCATGTGAAATTGCTTGTATATGTATATTTGATGAATAATGTGTTGTCTTTTTGTATGTGTGTTGCAGTATGCTGCTGATGCTCAGGACAAGCACTGGCTAGCAGAGAGGCAACACATGAGGGCCACAGGTGGAAAAATGGTGAGGTTTGAGACTTTTTTTTCAGCTTTGATTTGTTTGTACTGGAAACACGTAAACACGTTTCTCTTTATGTTTGAATGCAAATGTGCCCACAGGCATATCTTCTGATTGAAGAGGACATTCAGGACCTGGCGCGTAGTGAAGACTACAGGTGCCACTTTCTTCTGTCCTTTCAATTGCTTACAGCAGCAGTTAGTATTGTGCTTGCTTCAGGAACTGAGTTATTGCATTATTTTTGTGGCATTGTTCACTTTTACCTTTTACCTAAAGTAGTATGCTACTCAGAGTAAAGAAGAATACATACACAACAGATGAAAACCCTTAGATACAGCCACAGGATGATCAAAGCACAGCTTGTTTGTCTGATACCACTTCAAGGATAGGCTGGTTCACAAGTAGCTGCCTATAAAAGTGACATTCACGCAGGAAATACATAATCATAGCAAATCTTGTTGGGCTCATTTATGTAGCTGTCACGAGAAAAAAAGCTCTTTAAAGAGATGAGTTTGGGTTGATTCTGCAACTTTGACCAATATACAGAGCTCATTCCACCAAACTGGGGACATAACTGATAATCAGCAGGCTTTCAGTCATGGGACTACTTGTAAGTGGGATCACCAAGCAACCAGAGGTGGAGGAGCACAGTGCTGTTGCTGGAGTGTTTAGTGAAATGTTTCTGTCAAAACACCAGGGACTGCCCAGATGTGAGACTGGAGGAGTTGAAGCCTTTCTCTGTTCCACAATGGATGATTGAAAAGATGCAGAAGACCATGGAAGCGCAGCGGTTGGAAAGGGACTAGGATGTGGCAGTGGGACAGGAAGATGACGGAGTCAGGGCATCTAAGCTTGCCGAAGGCAGTGCAGTTACAACTGTACCAGCCCCAGCCACCTCATCTCAAGACAGCTGCAGTCTTCCTCACACTGCTTTCTAATGTGAATGTGGAAGTCCTGAACACATAACCAGCTTATACAACAGATATCTGCACATCAGACTCAAACATATTTATTTTTGGATAATGTAAATTTTACACATCCATGGCACGTTGTCGTTCCTTTTGATGGAAAATATACACACTTGAACACCAGCTGTATCACATTTAAGAAAGAAAATGTAAAAAAAAAAAAAGCATGTTACAACGAACGTTTCCAGTAGCAAATTTGTTTTATTAATAAAAATTTCAACTGTACTGTTTGTAATTTTATAATGCATTCAGTTAGAATTTAAGTAGTTGTTTTAGTGCAGTCTTTTTTTTTTTTTCTTCCACACTAAATGTTCCCCTGGTCAAGTTAGGTACTTTGGGTGTCAAATTGATGGCATTTTTTTATAATAAGTATTTTTGTTGATCTTTTAGTTGAGCTGGTTTTAACCTCTGGGTTTGGTTTCCACTTATTTGTAACCAGAATAACATTTCTGACAGTTCCTTCTTCATGGATATTTTTAGGATTTGCTCCTGCACATGCTCCAGTCTCATGACTTCACAATTGTACTTAGGGCTTTTTAATAAAAGGTGATATAGAATATAAAGGGGTGTAGGTTATTCTATTTTTTTGTAATTTTGGTTTTTCTTTATAGGAGCAGAATAATACTGTATTTGCACTGCCTTTCAATGATTTGTAATCTCCAGTTCATCTGTACTGTTAAAATTTTTTATTTCAAATAGTCAATACTGTATCCTAACAACAACTATCTGTTTTCTTTTTAAATAAGGCTAATGCTTTACAGTGGGGAAGACTAGTTTGGCTTCCGATATGTTTAAATACAACCCAAACGAACACATTTTCTGCTCCCAAGCAGTATTAAGTAAATATTAAAAATGTTTATATTTATCAACACTGGATTAAATTCACTGTCAGAACAATCTAGTTTCAGTTTTAATGCTGAAAAATGTTTGAAAAGGTGTTGTCAAGATTAAATTTTAATGTGACATTGAATATATATATTTTTTAATCCTGGATAGGAATTTACAATAAATCAGTTGAAACAAACACTAAATCACTCTGTACTTAATTTCTTTTCTTTTCTTTTTTTTTGAAAAGCTAGCGTTTCGTGGTCAGAATGCTAAACTAACCATGAAAAGAATTGGACTTTGTGGCATGAAAGCTGTATTAACGACAGGCCTTGTATGCAATTTAAGTTATTTTGTATGTAATTTAAGTTAAAGTATTAACTGCTAAATAAGAATCTATATATAATTGAATTACACTTTGAAAAAGATCCTTAATTTCATTCAGGATCGCAAATCATTTTTTTAACCATTTTCTGTACTGTCGGATTATGTAGTGATCAAAAAATAAAATAAGAGAAAAACTTTAAAAGTGTCAATTTAAATAAACGTGAAGCGCCACCACGTAATATTATTTATTTTTGAAAAAAAGCACTGTTTCTTGCAGTGTTGGCAATCGCTCCGGGCAGTAAATGAAGGCTACCGGACGCACATCCGCAAGTCACAAAAGCGTCACTTCCTGTTTTGTCGCGTCCAATCAAATTAAACCAGGCTAACTCGTATTATTTCCATACGGTTGCCAGGAGTTTGCTTTGTTTTCAAATACGCTGCTCTGATTCGTCATCAGACACTTATAGGCGGGGACTAAAGGAGGCGACGAAAAAGTTTAAACGGAGGGGCGGGCAGAATATTGAAATCTGGACGAGGCTTCTAACGGACGGGTTATACATAACAGGTCAGAGAGAAACAAAATATTTCTTAATAACGCATATCCGCCGCAATACACAATTTCTTTCAAGGTAGGTGTTTTAGTCTCGTTTGTTAGCCTGGTGTTGGCTGGGTACGTAGCGATATTGCTTACCTACCTACTACTTAAAGGTCCTACCGAGTAGATGGTTAGCCAACTAGCTGATTAACAATAGTCATTTAGCGAAGAAGCATAGCAGTCCTTCTCCGTTCATCGCCTTGATACTACTAGTGTCGTTACCTCAGACACTCGCCTAAACTTTACGTTAGTTTATACATTATTTGTTTAAATATGTTCTTGATATTGATATTTTTGTCACTGTCTTCATTAGCACTGTGTAGCTGGCGAAATGTCTGACGATGAGCGCCGCAGGCTCACCATGGCTCCTTAGAGCCGGTTTCATCCTTAACGGGCCTCTTTTTTTCTGGATTTTTCCCGAACCAGAGCCGCTGACTCTAAAGGCCCTTGTTGTGTCGGTATCGTTCCAGAGCTCAACCATGGCCTCTCAGAACATGGACCCGGCGGCGACGGCTTCCTCCTCCTCGGCGGCGGCTCTGAAGGGCGGCGAGACGGGTGGCAGCGCGGCACGGGGCTCTGTCTCCAAACGGTTTGTTTGGATCCTTTTTCATAGCAATAATGTCTGCTCTGTCTGCGGTTTGTTGCCTACTTTAGAGCCATGTTTGATGGCTAACATGTAGCTAACGTTCCAGCACGTTAACTATACCATTAGTACGACTATATGTGCTTAAGAACGTTCTTGTTGTATTTCTTGTTCACAAGGCTGTGTACCAGATTATAGGTAGCTTATTTTATTTGGGGGCTACGGTTGCTTATATCTTGTTCCCTTTTGCTGGAAGACCTTTGTGGTTTGTCCACCGCAGATACATGTGGTGGCACAGCAGGTAGCGCAGATGCTTCAGTTTGTGTTTCGTCTGTGTCGACTTGCATGTTTTCCCCGTGTTTGTGGCTTTCCCCAACAGTGCAAAGATGTGTGTTTCAGCTGAATTGGTCACCCTGTATTGTGCTGTTTGTATGTATGCAATAGGTTACTGTATGTCTCACACTTTTCTTTGTAAATCAGGTGATGTTAACTAGGCACTACTACTAGGTTATAAACTGGCTTTGGTTGTGACACAGTTGCACTCAGATTTGTGCATCTTCTCCTGAGAGTCTTATTCTAGTCTCATTTTCCTCTTTATTTTCCAGACTTCAGCAAGAGTTGATGACACTAATGGTAAGCACTGACTGATGGATGTTTTTATGAGCTGTATGTATTATATCACCCCCCACTCATAATTGAATTTCTTTGACAGATGTCTGGAGACAAGGGAATTTCCGCTTTCCCAGAGTCGGACAACCTCTTCAAATGGATTGGTACAATAGATGGGGCACAAGGAACGGTAGGGACTGAACTTTATCATCTTTGAAAAGATGATTCAAGCTCCAGTTACCTCTACCTGATTTCTACTCCTTTAAGTATAGACATCTGTTCTCGTGAATCAGGTTGATACAATGCCTAAGAAGGGTTTGGTCTTGTCCTTCTAGAAGTAAAGCGGTCAAGTATTTGTGTTCCAAATGAGTTCTTAGGCATCTGTTGGTTGTCAGTGTTAATCACAAGTTATGCTAGTTCCCTGTCTTTTGAGTCCAAATGTAATCTCAAATCTGTTAAATTGAATTTGTTCAAGTCCATCACTTACCATTGAGTCACAATTGGTAAAAGCTTACTGATCTTTGATTCACTTAAGAATTTGATTTGTTCTATAAACATTTCTCATCTTGTAACGGATGACTGGTACAGGTATATGTCAGTATGAGTCTGACATCACTTTTGGTGATTACCCTTTGGCAAGGTTTGATCAAATGTGAGTTTTAACATTATAAGAAACAAATATTAGGGAATTCTTCCACCCCCAATTTAAGTAACATGACTGATGGACATATCTCTGGAATTGCATTCAATTCCCATAATGCAGTACATCTCCAACTTATGGGATTTCACCTCACAAGCTGATTTCCAGGAATGCATTACACTTGTAAATGGGAGGATACCTCTACTTAAGAACACCATATGTGAGCTGTAAACAGTGAGTTGAAAGGAGTCAGTTTCATCTAGTTGTTGTCTGGGTGATGTCTGCAGCACATTTCCCATTTTTTCTATCTGAAAATAAATTTAAATGTTAATCTGAGAACCATTGTACCTGCATACTTAGGAGGTACATACACAAGAGCTGATTTTGGGGTTCTTTTCCTTAGGTCTATGAAGGCTTGCGGTACAAGCTGTCTTTAGAATTTCCCAGTGGTTATCCCTACAAAGCTCCACGAGTCAAGTTTATCACACCATGCTTCCACCCCAATGTGGATGAGCAGGGCTTCATCTGCCTGGACATCTTGAAAGAGAAATGGTCAGCCTTGTATGATGTCAGATCTATACTCCTGTCCATCCAGAGCTTGCTTGGGGGTAAGGACACAGCTAAAGATGTCAATTTGGCATTGTTTTAAAATTCCAGCACTTATGACTTTTAATAAGTATGTGACATACGAACCAGTGTTTGGAAAGGTGGTTTTTGCAGTGTAATAATTGAGATCAAAGTGCAAGTTGTGCTGGTTTATCTGTCTGCAGAACCCAATAATGAAAGCCCAATGAATGCTGGTGCTGCTGAATTATGGGACAACCAGGAAGGTAAAGATTTTTCTGTGCATTAAACTGACTTTATTTTGTGATGAGTACAGACTGACTCTTTCCCCCTCTCTCCCCCAGCCTTCAGAGCCCATTTGCATGCAACATACAAGAATTAACCTGAGGGGTCCATCAGCCAGCCTGTTTGTCTTATTTGAGTGTCTCTTTACTTTCTTCCTTTTACTCATGTAAATTTGCTCTGTATGTACAGTTTTGAATTTGTGTGAATAAAATTGTTTTTGGTCAACTCTACTTGAACTCAATATTTTTTTTCTTTTAAATAAAATTAGGACAGCAGTCAGTTGTTGGTATGACATCTTCTATGCTATAACATGTACCGACATTTCTTTATAATAAACCTATTCAGCGACAATTTGGACTCGTGTCCTAATTTTATTAAGGACCCAGCACCTGTGCTTTTTATTTATTTTTTTTTCTTCTCTCCTCTCCCCCTGTATAATTTGTTTGCCTATTTAGTTTTCCTTTTGGTGATTGGTATGTAGAAATTAAGAAGCAGAACAAGGGGTTGTGCACAAAAATGGGGAATGAGATTTATTCATTTAGTGATGTTTGCTGCAGTTACAATGTTATGCAGTTTTAAGTTGCTTAATTTATATAGTTTTTTTTTTATAAACTGTTTACAAGGTAAGTACCTTCATCTATAACATGGGTATGAACTTGGTCCTTTCTGTGCAGTAATTATGCTATCTACTGCCTCCAGCTAGGTTTAGTATCAAACCATTTGTAATGTTCTACTATGGTCTATGTGACACACGTGTGCACAGGCTAAGTGCAGGGTTTCTTTTAGAAAGCAGAAGAAGCAGAGCAGCAGTCAGTGCAGTAAGCACAAGATGCGACAGCCAGGGTAGTGGCAGCACCCTGCCAGCCTCCAGCCCTCTGCAATGCCTGTCTCCACTGATATCTCCTCCACAACCTCCTCATCGTCGGGCTCATTGTCGCAGCCCTCCACCCATGCTTCTTGAGTGGCCTCCACGGACCAGAAGGGCACGTTAACCTTCCGCAGCATCTCCTGTGCCATTCCCTCCAACTGGGTGATGTGCGTCCCCAGGTCAGGACAGGGACTGGCTTCCTCCTTGGGCCACGGTGCCTGCACGGAGGCTATGCGGGCTGCCACCTGTGCTGATGCAGAAGTGTCGCATGTGCTTCCGGTGTTAACCAGCGCCTTCCGATCGCGGGGCTGCTTTAATGGGAAGAAGTCGTGGAGGAGAGCTACCTTATGTAGGTCCTGCTGAAAGATCTCCAGACCAGACAGGAAAAGGACCCACAATCGCTCAACTTTCTCACGCTCCTCCTGCACCAGGTCCCCTTCTGTTAAGAGCTCTGTGAGCCTCTTCTGCAGCCCTGGTGCACAGAGGGACAGCGATGTAATGAAATAGCACTGCAGCGGATGCACCATCTGTTATATCTAAAGGAAGAATTAAAGATGTGATTTGATGGTTTACAAGTGCAGGACTTATGAAAACCCAGGTTTGACTGATGCTGAGATAACAGCATGTTGTTTTCTGGGAAAAGACTATCAGGACAGTGTGGACTCATCATAAATGTGGGTTGTGATGATACTCATGTTTACAAGTATTCTCTTTGTGTCCACTATTTTTTCATATTCAAGATTTGTGGTGTAAAAGTGAGCTAGAGTTAGATGTGTAGTTTAAAAAGCTGCATGTCTATTAACTGGAGAGACTGGTTAGCATTTTGGCATTTGAACCAACAGCACTCCAGTTGAGAAGTTTCATTCTTTTACCACCTTGCAACCCCTTTTCCTTCAACATTAGCCTTGGTGTTCCCTCAAGCACCATTCCTTGTCAGCCTCTGCAATGTGTATTATAATGTGCAGTTATGTTTGAAATGGACTTTAGGTTCTATTGTTGGTATCCAGCTATAAATTTGCTTAATGCAACTGGTAACTATTCACTCTTTGTGAGTGAGAGTGAGGAATACATCAACTACACATTCATGTTCTCTATGTCTCTATTAGATATGCTCATATAAACCCCCATAAGCATACTGCTGTAAGTTGTGTTTGAGTATTTATTTACTTCTTAAATTCTTACTGTATGGTAACAGTAAAACTGTTGCTATTCAGTATGTTGAACATTTCCGAAGGAGAATGTACCGTGTAAAAGTCCTCATTGGTCCATATGTACTTGACTGTCTCAAACTTATGTTGCTATAGGGAACACAAAGCCGGCCAGGTGGTGGTGTTACCCATGCAGAGGCTGTGAGCCAGCGCCCTGGTCTCCTCAAGTTCCTCACGCAGCCGGCTACAATCGGAGCTGCTCCCCATGCATGTGGCTAGCAGCTGGTAGCAGGCGGTCACCCTAGAGAAAGCGGCCTGCGCCCGGCTGCAATCTGCCACCACCCGCCGTCTTGCCTGGATCTCCCTGACCGACTTCCGCCAGCGATTCATTGTTACCTACGGGAAAAGCATGCTGGTATTCCTACGTATTTATGACTATCTTACGGCTGTTCGCATGTACTTGTTTTTATTTTAATCACCTTACTGGTATTTGCATGGATTTCTTGTCACATTACTGGAATTTGCAACATTTTTCGACACCTTATTGGTATTTTCACCTTGCTTGCGATCATTATTTTACTAGTAGTCCAACCTATTCATCATCTTACTAGAAGTCCTATCTGGTCATCAGCACTTGACTAATAGGTATGAATATTATAACTAGTGTTCCCACCTGTTCAATATCACCTTACTAGTAGTCACACTTATTCATCATCAGTATGCTAGTAGTTCCACCTATTCATCACTGTGTAACTAGTGTCCACACCTACCCATGGTTACCTACACGGAGACCTTATTACTCCCCACTAACTGGTTATAAAACTAATTCATACAGAAAGTTTAAGTTTTCGTTTGCAAAAGTCCTCAATATTTTAATCATGTAAATGATCATTTTTATTTTATCAATTGCAATGGGTTTGCACTCAGCTTTTCAAACAGTGTGTTCATCTCATGGTCTGACACAGTGGAGTGTGTGTAGCATGTGGCAGTCAGTGAGAGCCTTACCTCAGGTTATCAGCTCCACTGGGGTCTCATGGCGTCCAGGATCGCAACGTTTACCGCAGTCTATCCGGCTGTCCGGGTGAATATTTCCTCCTCGCACTAAAGATGTTGTCTGTTCCGCTCAGTGGAATTAGCCGAGGCCCCACGCCCAGTGTTACCCAGTCCTCCCCCCCTGCAGAGCCTCCGCCCTCAGCATTGCATCAGTAAGTGCCGGTCTATTGGGAGCCTCCGTATTTCAATTAGCTGAGGCCCCAGCAGCTGATGCTCTGGGAAACCCTTGGTGTACGTATGTGGCGTGTTTGTGTGAGTGTGCGTTCATTCGGAGTGGAGAATGGGGAGGAATGATTAACTGGGCTACAGGTTGAAACTGACGCTCAGCTGCATCAGGCACAGTGTATTGACCACCACTGCAACTGTTTGACATCTCAGTGGGACATAGAGAGAAGACACCACAGTGAGGTGTGAGGTGTTGGTGGCCCTCAATAACTGTACGGTGGTGACATGGTGTCTCCCTTGGTGTGCCCCTCCTGGCTGGCTGTGGCTTGTCAAAAACTCAGAGAGCGAAGCTGAGGAGGACCTTTGATGCAACAAGGCGGGCTCCCAAGTGCCTCATCTCCTGAGCAACTGCACTAAAATTAGCTTGATGGGGCTGTGAGTGACTGGAGTCCACTGCGCCAATTCGCAGGGCATGACTGCTTCTGCCAACACTTTGAGCTCAATCGCAGAGGCCTTCCAGAAGCATTCGATCCACCTTGTTCCTATCGAAAATGTCCTTTTATTATCTTTGTTCTTCTCAGGTTAGAAATCAGGTACAGTACAAGCCAGATTATATGTACAACATCTAGGGTCGCATGAGAATTCAAAATCATTCATGGATTCGGGAAAGATGGCTTCTTCAACTGTTTCTCAGTTTCTGTCTAACTTCATATTCATACATTTATTGCTGATGATCAGTTCTCTAATGCAGGGTTGTGATGGTCCAGAGTCTATCTCAGAAGCATAGCTTGTGAGGTAGGGTCCACTATTCTATCACAGGACTGTAACTCATTCACACAGAAAGGGCAGTCGCCAATTAACCCAAAACACATCTCTTTGGACTGTGGGAAGAAACCAGACCACCCTGAGGAGACACACACACACACACACACACACACACTGGAGGAACATGCAAACCACACACTGACTAAAGTGGGGTCAAATTGACAGTCTAGCAGCTGTTGGACACCACTGAGCCACTTGATTTTTATCTCTGTTACCTTTTTTGGAGGTGTTTTGGTTACAGTGATTTCCTTTTGAAAAGAAAAACCATTACCTTTAAATAAAGTTGTGAACTGTAACAGAAAATGTTTTTAATTGGTATTTCAAGGGTATTTCATTTCTGCAATAAAAGATTTGTATATTCACTTATTGAAGTCATGTTAAAGGATATTTTTCTGGAAAGGTCAGAACCATTGTAAATCTTTATTATAGTACAGTACTGCTATCAAGCTCTTGGTTAAGAATAATAAGGTATTTGTCAGGGGTTTGTTTCTGTAGTTTCCTGTTGCTGATAAATATAAAGAGAGATAAACCCCAGAATTTTGTGCTATGAATTTTTATTGAAATATTAGTTTTGATGGTTCTAAGATTGTTTTTTTCCAGTCTCATCCCATGAAAAACACGAAGGGTTACTTCTGGGTCACAAACATTCTTTACAATGGCAACGTAACCTTTGGAACAAAAAATATCACATATGTATCGCAAATGGTTTTCACTAAGTGTTCAGCTGTGAGGCAGTTTGGACCGGAACTCTACCAAGCTATTTCACGTTGCATGAAAAGGGAAAGTAGACACACACACTTCCAGCCGTCACTAAACACAGTTGGGTGGTTGCGCTTTTGTCTGAGGCCTATCTGGCAGGAAGGAGGACCACGCTTTTCAGTGATTTGATCTTAGCGAGTGAGTCTCCAAGAAGGAACTACAAAGGACCTGCGGTTAGTCATGCATCTTTGAAGGCTTCCCCACCATCCAGCGATTAAAAGAGCCCCCTGACCAATGCTGGTTAAGGTCAGAGGAACCATATTAGGGCAGGAGACGGTGCAGAGAGATGAGTAGTTGGTGCTGGTCATTCCTCCAAGGGTTTGCTCGTGCCAGCAAACTGGCCAGTGGATGGGTCATGTCGCGATGGACTCCATGATTTCGTGACACAAGCACTGGCAGAAGCCATAGAAGACACACAGGACGAGGGTGGAGGGCACCAGGCTGACAAGAATAACGCCCAATGATAGCTGCTGGATCATCAGTAAATAGATACCCAGGGGCAAGGAGCTGAAGTAGATGAGGCAGAGGAGCCCTATGAGGAAGCGAGGGAAGGCGTGTGAGGTCCACATGCGGCACTTCTGCACGGGTAGGTGGCAGGGCAGCGAGTCCAGGCTGGGTGGCCGGTACAGGCGCACCATGTTCAGCATGCTCATGGTGTCAGACGACTGCGACTCGCCCGGCATCTCCATGATGGTGATGACCAAGCAGTCAGAGGAGCTGTGTGACTGGTCCCCGCCGACGCCACCTTCGCCAGCCAAGCCGCTGGGTGTCAGCACCACCTCCCCAGGGCCCATCGAGCTACCTTTTCGGGCCCGGTCCTGATAGGTCAGGATAGCCAGAATGTTGCTGTCATCTTGGAGAAGCCAGATCTCTTCCTCTGGAACGTGAGTCTCATGGCGGCAGAAGGGGCAGCTGATGATGCTGGGTGAGGAGTCACCCATCTCCACCATTTTCTTGAGGCACCTGGCACAGACACGGTGCAGGCAGCTGAGCACCTTAGGCTTGCGGGAACGCACATCATAGCGGTTATAGCAGATCTTGCACTCCAGCTCCTCGATGGTGTACACCAATGGTTGAGAACCCTCTGTCTCTGAATCAGCCTTTTGGCTCATCTTGACCAAGGTTTCGTGGCAGGAAAGCAAAGCACTGAGACAATGACAGCAGAAACCTCCAGGTCACCACACTGCTCGTACTGCCCCCCCCGGCACACACTTTTAAATGTCCTCAACAAATTAAATGCACGATATTATTTATCAAAATTATCCGTTAAGTTTCTCGAAGCTCCACTGTGTTACTTGTGTCTGAACTCACAAAAAGGAAAGCACAGCTTTATCTGCAGTCCACCATGATGGAACCCCAACACGCTGGGGCATTGCATGCACAGGGGCAACACATGTAAGTGGCTTAGCCTGATTTGTTCCAAAAGTCTCTGGCTATCTCAGCTGAAGTGATGGTTTTTGCAGTCACAGGTGACGCCGGTAGGTTTGCGGGGCAAATTTGGGGTACCTGCTAGGGGTAAATATTTGCTCAACCGGCACCCTATCCAATGAGATTTCCTCCTACAAATGGAGGTTCTCCTTCAAACCCCGCAGAAATCCCACAATCCCCTGTGGTCATGTTTGCTTTCTCTTGATATTTTAACAAACATAAATGTGAACTTTAATGACCTTTAAAGCCATTTCAAAAGAGTTCAATGCCGGCGTGCCAACGGTGGTCATCACAGGAATTCTTCACGTGTGACTCAAAAAATTCTAAGCAATAGACATTCATACAGGCTGTGAACATCGATGCTGTCGTTTGGACTTACACAAGACTCACGGTTCAGGGAAAAATAAGTGTTTAAAAGCTCTCCACTTGGTTTCCCTGTGTTCCGCTGCTAGCTCTTTGGATAGGAGAAGGGTGCCACAAAAGGTGAGTCCACAGATGGCTGCCTTTCAGCTGCAAAAACACAACAAAACAAGATGGCAGTGCCATGTAAAAAGGACCCCCATTTCCTCAATAAAAATTCTGCGAACAAATAGCTACGAAAGTAAAAATATATTCAGCTTGAGGGGTCATCAAATGTAGGCATACAGACTCAGACATCCAGAAAAGCCTATTTTTAGCAAATGATATCAAACATATAGGCAAGCTAAAAAGCAGTCTTTGTCCCCACTTTATAACTGAATAGAAATGCAATGCATTCGTGCAGGTAGATGCAAATTACACATTTCTGTCCTGTTCACACACATTTCCTGACATTTTTCCTTCTTGATGCCATCAAGGGTCTTTATAGCTCTACAGCCATGAAATGAGTGCTAACAGTTCTAGATACAAGATTCCTCCAGGGCTTTGCGATTAATAATGCTTGTATATGCAGATGGCTTACTGTTCAGCCACAATTTTTACCTGGAAAAAACATAACCACATCTGCTAGTTACCATTTGTGCTAACTGCTATCATTACATTGCTAAAGATCAACACAAAAGGCAGCAGTTCCTCTATGTAAATTCCAGAGGTTCTTCACTTTTTCTTGGCCCCAGGCTCCTTTAAGAATGCAATGAAAGTTAAAGACGGCTTCTGCAAAAGCGTCCATGCATACATTTGCTAACAATACTGTACTGAAATCGAAATGCCTTCATGTAAAGCTTTGTCTCATAATTAGTAATATTTTTTAAACATTTTTTTTAGTTTACTTAAATAGCTTGTGCGTCACAGAAGCCCTGAAGGTCATCGACGGGCCTCCACGGGGCACACAGACCCCAAATTAAGAATCAGATATCTGAATCCCACAACAAATAGAGATAATAAGCAATCTAGAATATGTGGTATACAATATTATCAAGACAAACCCCAAATATATCAAGCTATTGTAATATTTTCCAAATAAATTTCCCGATAAAAGCATTGTCACACCTGCTTTTGGGTAAACACGTTTCCTCTGGGATTTATCTTTAACAGCTCGTAAGTCGCAACAAGTCTTGGCAAACAACTTGTGCCAAAGGTGTTTACCAAAGTGCCAGAACAAGTGAAAGAGAACTAACAGGTGATATGTACAATATTTACAAAAGGGACTCCATTCTTCACCTCTGGAATTTACAAAAGCCATTAGCACACATCTACCTCAGCCTTTCTATTATAAATAAGCTCTTTTAAATGTCCTCCCCTTTACCTTTAGGCAGGAATGAACCACTTTACCCAAAAGGTGTCTCACAAAAGTACACAAGATAGCCTGAGCTACAGCATAGAGTATTACACATCAACATAGTTAAGGTAACTTATGGATGAATATCTTGTGCCCTTGTTTTCAGTCCATATTTATTTAATACAGCGATGTAATTACAAACATCCCTGATAATGAGTTTTTTCATTCAGGCACAATAGAGCATGTGTGCTACGAACACAGGCAGTATATAAGGCCATCTAAAACCTTAGTCGGGTCATTGCCACACCTAAAACAGAAGTTATGAGTAAATAATATGCAAGTGGCAGTTCAACACTCACACTATTATGAATAACAGAAGGGAGATTTGAATGCTTCTTTATGTTGAGTGGCTTTGTGTTGTATGGAGAGGTAGTCACACTCTGTTGTACACACTCTTATTTTGTCTGACTTCATTCATTATTCCTATCTACTGTTTCTTTATTATTGTTGTCTCTTTCACCTTGTAAAGCACTTTGAGCTACAGATTTCTGTATGAAAATGTGCTATACAAATAAATGTTGTTGTGTTGTTGTCTACTAAGTATGTGCTCTAAGATAGCATTGAATTGGAAATGGAAAGTGCCATTGAACTGGCATACCTGTTTAAAAAAAAGGCAGTTTCCTGCAGACACTTAACTGTGGATGTTATAGCTCCGAACCACCAAAAATTTCTTGCTGATCCCAAATATGCAGCTACTCGCAGCTTCTCTCTGGGAAAGAAGCATGAAAGATGGAGGCAAATTGTTTCCAAGCAAAGACGTGTTGCTTTCTCACATATGACACATCAACACGTTCTCGCTGCCCGCCCTCTTCAGACGCTTCAAGTACAGTGGTAAGTGGGCTCGGCGTGTGGCCAAATCTTTGGCGCACCGATGCTTGGCCTTTACTTCTGTCTTGCACAACTCTCTCTCCCCATGTCTTCTGCAGATGCAGAATGGCTGCTCGAAAATCTCTTTCATGACTATAAATAGGATGCCCGTGTCAGAGGATGGACGACTAGCTTTATATAATAGTCCCCTCCAGATAACGCCGACATCAGGAGTCATATCGGTCCCTCCTGCTCCTCCGAACTAGAAAGGAGATGGCGAAGGACAGCGGACGAGAAGAGTCACAAAAACATTGTGACAGCTCCGAGTCCCCTGGGGTTTTGACTAAATCATCGGTCTTGGGGAGAAAAATTTGAGAGGGCGGCCCTTGGAAACTGCATGCTGCGACAAGGCCCCATTTGCTTTGCGATGTATTACATGAAATGTTCCCTCAAATGTTGCTCTGCATCCTTCTACCTGTGCAGCAGGTGGTGCAGTGCTTAGTTAAAAGTCTCAGGTTCAAGTCTCACCTCCTGCTTTAGTACCCTTTAGCAAGGTACTTACCTTGCACTAGTACAG
This sequence comes from Heterotis niloticus, assembly GCA_018136845.1. Taxonomy (NCBI): domain Eukaryota; kingdom Metazoa; phylum Chordata; class Actinopteri; order Osteoglossiformes; family Osteoglossidae; genus Heterotis; species Heterotis niloticus. The sequence continues at coordinate 7,924,964 of CM030895.1, forward strand.
TAAAAGTTGCCCAGCAGTTTAAATGGCTGAATCAGCATCAAGGCAATTATTGTAAACCACTCTAAGTTTCATCATAAAAAAGCAGCAGATGAATATTTTTTCATAAATAAAAATAGTACCAAAATGCTATTATACTTAAGGGGACCAAATAGACATTTCTGGGTTTACTTGTAGGTTTGTAGTGTATAAGAACATGAAGTTCATAGCAAAAGTACTATACTTGTCTGTGTTACCTGTTTATGGACAACTGGTGTATAGCTTCTGATGTATGTATGTTTTCAGTGAAATAAATTCTCTGGACTGGCAGTTTTGGTCAGTATTAATCGGACTACTTGCGGAAAATACGTACACCAGGATTTTCCGCTAGCACTGGGATTCTGCACAAATAAACAGATAAGATGGTGCGTTTTATTTTTACGCGGCCCAGTTCTGGCATATTAGCTCACAGCCTTACGCAGTGCTCTCTTGCGACGGGAGGGGCGCCAGCACTATGGCGGATAAACAGGCAAACACCATCTGTCCCCGCGGCCACTGCCAAGGACAAGCTGCACAAGGCACCGCTCGGGAGTGACCACCTTTGGCTTTCAGCGTGACATCATCTGTCGCCCACTTCCTCTCGAGTGCACCGTTCAGCCGGACTTTAATCTGAACCAAAACTTGGCCTCGGGCTCAAAAGATGGGAAGGAAATATCAGCACAGGCCTAGGCGGATGATGTGTGTGCTGGATATATGGATTCCTCATAACTTGGACACAATGCTATTTTTTTTTTTAGCAGAAGAATTGTCACACCACTGCAAGTTTGTCCCAAGGAATGGCTATGCTGCTGTAACCTTGAGCAAGACACTCAACCCCTTACACTACCGAGCCATAAAACCTGCAATTCCTTAAATTAATCTTTGGAGGAATTTTGGCAAAGGAAGGCCTTAATAACATTAAGGTTAAGAATAGAGAATTGCTTTCGTTTCAGCCTGCAGACCAGGGTGTATACAGCTTCCTGCTAAATTTAGATGCGTTTTATAATCTGCAGCTAATAAACACTGACAATATTCACCCTAACCTGGGATTCCTTTAAAAAAACTCTTTCTTATTTATTTCTGAGGAGGAAAATCAGTGCTTGGGACCCCGCTGTTCTCTCTGGCTCTTGGCTCAGCTTATTTCTTGTCAGTGGCTGCTGTTCTTGTTTTAAGAGGCAACTTAGACATTCTGACATATTAAATCAGCAGTGTGATGGATCTGCTCCAAAATGACATATAAAGTCATACATAATGTCATTACTGCGCACAAAGCACTCGAGGGGACGACTCTGAATATTGAAAATTCCAGGATCAAACACTTCCAACCAAGTCTTATTCCCCCCTTTGGTTGAACACAGTGACAGGTTCAGAGAAAAAAAGCATGCAAAAGACATTTACTTTATATTTTTAAAAAGAAAAAAAACATCTCCACCTCTAGACATCAAGTTGAATTAAATTATTAACATCCATACTATATTATTGTTTGTACATTTTCCCTTCCTACTGTCATTCAGCATGAGCTTGTCCTCTATCCTAATACATCCAGTGCTGCAGTTTACACCCTTGGGTCTAAAATTACTTGTGTCCTTCCTTTTGGCAAAACTCTGAACCTCTCATCCAGAATGATATACTGACTCCATATCATATGTTTTATTTTTAATCTCCACCTTAACACTGCCAGCGACAAACCAATCTCCATTTTCTCCTGATTTGTTTTTCTCCTTGTCAGGGTAAAAAGGATATTTGCACGGCTGGCAGAAAGATATTAAAATCTTGACGGTTTATTGCCCTTGGTTGTGCATTGTCTTAACCGGTTACACCTGATCGTGAGTGTTTTACTCTACAAAAAACACGACTTGGCTTTTGTGAGGTATGTTGGGCACTTGGTACATAAATCAGATAGGTGTGTCTTAACAGTACCTTACTGTGGGATCACAGCCACGGATAATCTATAATTCAGGTTTCTATGGCTGTACAACAAACCATTCCTCAATATTTTATTCTCTGCCAACTTATTCTCATTTTGCTCTAACGTTGTCTTTAAGCATCGCAAGCACCCTGTATGCAGTTTACATTTCAGTTATTATTGTTTACTGTTAATTTGTTTAGCTAAGCCTTTTCTCTAAAGAAACTTACAATATTAAACTAGTCACGGTGGTTTATGCATTTACATAGCAGGGTAATTTTTACTGCATTATTCCGGGACGAGTAAGGCATCTGCAGCAGGAAGTGAGATCCAAACAGTTCTAACCACTATGCCACCTGCTGCAGTTCAAATTGACTTTAATATATCTCACAAAAGCAGGAAAATGACACAAACTGCATTGCTGATTTAAAATCAGTCGCATCGACGTGCACCTTTGTCTCTAAACAAAAGGCTAAACTATCTACTTTCGAAATCCGTTAAACTTTAAACTTTCAGTTTGGCACTAAGCTAAGGACTATTCCCCCGGAGGGACTCCGCTGCATAATTTTGCATTTTAGTCATTTAAATTAATATTCTGACCTCAATTTTTCCACTGCAGTTGTTTTCCTGCCAAGTCAGATGTGCAAAGCGTGCTGGTTGTAGATCACCTGTGATGTAGACAACACGAATGCGTCTCTTGCTGCGTTGGTATAGAACTAGTTTGTCTGGACAGACAAAATATAAAGAGCGGCTGTTTAAAAAATCTGCCCTCGTAACCACAACCATAAAGGAGAACAATAGTCTCCATTAACCAGTGTAATGGTATGGTATTTTACAGTAAACAGTATTTTTCTGCCTCGTATCAAGTCAAAATTGTGGGAAATGTCTGTTGGCTGAATTATTTATTGTCAGGGAGAGTCTTTGTAAGGTTCAGCCTCCTGTGGTCAATGAGAAATGTCAAAGCTACAGCAAAGGTAAAGAAGTTGGCAAGGGCATCCAGTGCTGATGGCAGGGAAGACAGATTTGACTACTCAAGCACCACAATCTTTTTTGACCTGAAGATTCAGTTACTGTTATTGTTAGTCAGTGTACCTACTCGCTTGCTTTCCAAAGCAAAATTCTGCTTAGTAAGTTTGGCAGGTGAGTATTCAAAATTAAATTTGGTTTAAAAAAAACTTGCAATTAATATTAATTGATTTCATTTAAAAGTGTTATTTCCCACTTTAAAAAAAAATCGTCTTGGCTGTTTTCACTTTACGATGTGGGGAAAATGCAATATAGCTACAGTAAGCATTTTGAATGCAGCATAGGAATGGTATAAATAATACAAAAAAAAAGCAAATTATTTGCCATCCATTATCAATACTTGATTTAACAACGCAGTGCTACAGTGGTCTGGAGCATACACTGGAATCATAGGTCATGAAGCAGGGTATCCCCCACATGGGATATCTGACTATTGGGTAACAAATAAGTAAATAAACCTCTAATAAGTGAAGGCTGAGCAGTTTTGCTGTTTCCCTCTCCCTGGTTCATATCATTTTTATTAACTAAAATTATGAGATTTCAAGCCTCCTGAGTCCTTATTTAAAATGGCCTGTAGCCTCAATAATTTCGAAAAGTAACCAGCTAATTTAAACCATGTCATATGTTTCCCCTCATGCCTCTCTTTCCTCGCCCTCCTTCATCTGTGTTCATGATCATGTCAGATAAAAAGCCCAAAAGCGGTCCAGAAATAAAACAAGGTTTCTATCCTAGATGGTAGAAACAGTCACAAACCCTCAGATCATGTTGCATACCTTCAAAATATGGAGCTGATTTATTTATACAACAAATGTATTGTTTTTGTTTTGTGCAGAATATAAGAGCAGACTTAGTTGTAAGTAAATTAACATTCTTTACAATTTGGTATGACCGTGCTGGTGTAAAGGCAGTTCTGTGGGTAAACATACACACAGTCTACATTCAGTTTGCATTTTATAAAATTGTAACTTGCAAGTATCATTTATGCTTTTTAATAACTTCATTTATTGATGAATGTACATACAGAATAATCGATTAAAGTACATATAAAATACACCACCAGTGGTATAAATAAATATAAATTATTTATATTTAAACAACATTTATACCTCACCATCATATTGCATTTTCAACATCGAGTAGAGATTTTTGGTGGCCACATTGGCTAACATACAGCAAGGTCGACAACACGTCCTATTATTGCGCAACTTATTCTGTTATTGTGTTGCTGTTGCATGTTTAGAATATCAACATACTTTTAGATGTTTATGTTTGGATTTTCATCCCACTGAATATAGAAAAATTCACTAATAAACTGAGTCTAAATACTCAGTGGGCTGAAATCTATTTACCTTCCCTCCCCAGTTAAATCTGGACACCCACTATGAAACACCATGCATCAAAACAACCTCGAAAAACAAACCGCAAACATAAAAGTTATGAATGCAAAGTAAATCTGATGACACACTGAACAAATGCTGCTGACTGCTTTATTTCAAGGAACACCTCATGCCATCATCTTCTCAGATAAAGATTCTTATTCTTGCCCTCGCCCCTCAGAGGGGGTGGCGGGCACCCCCCACACCCGTCCTCCACCACCACCACCAGCACCACCTGGTTCCCCGACAGCGTGTAAATCAGCTCGACGCAACTCAACTCCAAGTTCTGGTGGACATTTTACATCTCACATTTGACTGCACCGTCACAGCTGTCAGTGTAGCTTTTCTCAGTGGTCTCCATCACACACCCCCACCATCACCATCACCACCACCACCGCAGCCGGTCAAGCTTTACTGAGACTGAAAATCGATAAACTACCCATGAAGATGACCATATCCAGCTTCCTGGCCATATTTTGTCTCATGCAGGTCAATTCATAACCCATTCTGCTGAAGGAGATGGGTGCTGCAGATGTCAAGGGCTCGGGTTGACTAATGACATTAAAATGGACTCCACGGGATTACATCTGCTTTTTGAAACCTTTAAACCGTTCATTCATCGCAATTTCATGGAATGAGTCATAGAAGTGCAGGTTAAAACGCATCAGGGGGGCGCGCAGATGATAAATCTCGACCACTGGCAAAGTAGCGGTCCTCCCTGTTGCTCTCACATCTCAGCGCAGCATCTTAAGCACAAACCCTCCTTCAAAGGGAACACAACCTACATTTCTCTATGTAGGACGTGGAGCTGCGGCTTCGTTTTACTCATAAATCCATTTGTTGGCATGTTTTGTTCCCCAGATAAATATTTTGAGACCATTTATTCAGACAAGACAGTCATCCACAGGATGCTCTCCGAGCGCATTTTGTACAATTTTGCAAACATTGGTTCTCAGATGGAATGGAAGCGCTCGGAAACACAGTCTGCAAACAAACACACAACCCGCACACACGCACACACACACACACGCACACACACACGCGCGCGCGCGCGCGCGCAACATCTGCAAACGCGCAGTCCGGCAGCGCTCACTTACCCCCGGCACGGCGCACCGCGAGTCCCGCTCAGCCCCGCTCATCTCCCGGCTCCGCCGCCCCGATGCTCACCGCCGGTGTTTCACTGGCGATGCTGGGCTCCCGTGTGCGCGCCGCATCCTTCCCAATGCGGTAGAGCTCCCGCATCCGCCGTCCGGCACCGCCAGCATCATCAGCATCAGCACCGGCGCTCCGGCGTGAGCGCGCATCCCTCCCCGGGCGGTTGCTGTGGCAACGTCGATTACGCGCGAGCTGCGACGGCGGGGCTGCACCCCACGGCTGGAACCTCTCCACCTGTACCCCCCCCCCCCTCCGCTTCTCCAACCCCGATGAGGTTTAAACATAATCTGCGGTAAAATAAATAAAAAGCCCCTGCCAGGTATGGGCACCAGCAAGGCTGTCTTTCCTGGATCATTGAAAACGATCATTTAAAGTGATCGGCTCATGGAGGGGGCGGGCGAGCAGCGGAACGAGTCCCCTGCAGTCCCCAAGCGAGCCTAACCTGCACCCCCACAACACCCCCAAAATTTTACATAACTCCTCTCGGAACAAATGATGACATTTTTATGTCCAACGATACCTGGCAAGTTGCTGTGCCCCCGAATAAATTCGTTATTCGTTTTCCTGTTATGCGTTCTCCTGGTCCTCATACATATTAAGCAACAATATTCCTTGCATAATAATAACTTTCAAGAATTTTAGAGCAACACTGAATGTGCAAAATTAGAAGGGGGAGTGCTGCTAGTTTAAGTTATTCATTATATTTCTAACAGAACCCTAGAACATTTTTAGTATTATGATGTAGCTCAAGCTTTTGCTCCGCCAGGGATCTCTATAGTGGGTCCTAAGCTTTAAGCTCCTCCCGTGGTCACTATTGGAAAACTAGTTGAAATTGAAGAGCTGGAGAACAGGAGGTCCAAATAACATACCCCCTTGAAGGATGAAAATAGTAAGAAGAGTACTTCCCCCCGGGTCAGGCCTAGGGGTTGTGGCTGGATGACCCTTGTAGCATAGCTGAACTCAGCCTACAAAGACTGCATGAAGCCACTGTCTGCAAGGTAGAGTGTATGGGTTGGGGTAGCTGGCAGGGCAGATGTAGACAGCCTAGACCAGTGTAATGGATTCTTACTGTTCAGATAAGGAATGTCATAATTGTTTGGAGAGGACCCAGAACTTGAGTAGCATGTAGAAAGGTAGGTCTTACCCCCACATGCAGTATTTGGTCTGGAGACAGAATTGTTTATTATCTCCCTCTCTGGGAATGCCCTATAAAAAAGGCAGGTGTGAGGATGCTCACTAGTCCACAGCTGGGTGACGCACACCTGGAGTTGGGTGCAGTGGGCAAAAGAGTTGGACTGATGCAGATGCAACAAACTTAGAGGTCAATGGAGGGAACAAACAATGAACTATTTTTTGGTATCTCTGCTATTAGTAATAAAAAACTTCATGTTTGAGTGCAAAATAGATCCCAGGTGTGTTTGGCAAAATAATATCTTAGCCCAGTGGTGAATAATCACATTTGTTGTTGTCTCATGTAACCTGAGGACACACTGAGCTGTCAGTATATTAAGTGTTTCCTCACCTGCACACAAACTGTATGTTCCAACAAGTCACGCGTCACATGAATATGTTGTGTGGTATAAATCGGGCAGACCAGCATTTCTAGTATCAGTTATTGCCCAACTGAGCATTGCAATGGGCAACACAAGTGACCTTAGTGACTCTGACTGTGGGATGATTGTTGGTGGTAGGCCTGCAGGTTTATGCATCTCCCAAACAGCTTGCCATCCTGGGCTTTTCACTCACAGCCGTTTCAAGGGTTTACTGAGAATGGTGTGAAAAGCCAGAAGTATCAGCCACTGGCAATCCTGTGGATGAAAACAGCTTGTGGGTAAGAAGGGTAAAAGGAAAACAGTGAGAATTGTACTAACACACATATGGACCACAATGGGACAAATAGTATTAAAACTGAACTCTGGTGTGCAGAGTGTGTCATTTATCAGACTTTGTCTCTAATGGGCTACAACAGCTGAAGGCCATATCTGTTCATACTGTTTGAAAGGCCAAAGGAGGAGCAAAACACTACCAGATAGGTATACCTAATAAACTGGCAATTTAGTATATGATCTAGATGCTCAGGGTGACCAATCACCAATGTTTGGTCAGCCTGGACATTCCCCTGAACAGGCTGGGTAGGTCCAGGTGGGTAATAGTAGAGGTCCATGGACATCTACCCACCCGTTAATCCAAAGAAATACCTGGCAAAAATACGATACACCTTTGGAAATGGCCTTTAGTAATGTCCACTGTGACAGGTTTAAAATGAGAATGAAATATATTATTAAATGCATAATGCCTTGCAATAAAGGAGATGTTACAGATCAATAATTAAAAGTAAATAATTTTAGTGCCTCAGCATGGATGCCAGATGTGGGCTGTTCGTATCATTTAATCTGTCTTAATATGTCAGAAGGACTGTGGTCATTTTAATGGAGCAATAGGGGACTCTGTTGTTGGAAGATGGAGGTACCTGGATAGTGATTCCTGCCTCTTGTTTACCTGACTTGTCTTTGGTGGCAGATACTATATATTTTATGGCCAAAAGTATGTGCACATCTGAGCATTACATACATACAGTATGTGCTTGTTGGACATCTCATTTCAAACCCATGGGGATTCATATGGAGTTCCCCCTCCACCCCTTTGCTGCAAGATCAGCCTCCTCCTTCTGGGAAGGCTTTCCTCCAGATTTTGGAGCTCAGCTCTGGGAATTTGTACCCATTAAGCCAGAAGAGCATCAGTAATGCCGGGCGAGAAGGCCTGGCTTGTGGTCAGTTCATCCCAAAGGTGTTCAGTGGGATTGAGGTCAGGGATCTGTGCAGCGACTTAAATTCTTCTACAACAGCTTGGGCAAACCATGTGTTTATGGTGCTTGCTTTGTGCCTGTGTGTGTGTGTGTGTGGGGGGGGGGGGGGGCACAGTCATGCTGGTGCAGGAAAAGAGCTTCCCCAAATTGTGGCCACAGAGTTGGAAGCTCACAATTGTCTAGAATGTGTTTGCATGCTGCATGGGTGCAGTTGAAACAACTCACATACTTTTGTCCATATGGTGTATTTTATAATCCCATGGAGTCCAAAGACCCAAACAAGGGACATTTGCATGTTAGGGATGGTCTTCTCAAGGATAAATAAGACCTTGTTCTGGTAAATTCTGAGATGTGCCTTGTTACACTCTGGATGTCCTTAAGAGATGTGAAGAGATTCTAGGTGTTATTCAGAGAGGATTTTCAACTACATGAAGTCAAAAGGCCCATGGTCTCTAGGTGAAAAGTTCATGACTGATGGTAGCACTGAAAGTGAGAATTTTGGACCCTTCATCAATTCTGTGCTGCACTGCTATCCTTTTTATCTTACAGTTGAGGGACCACTCTAGAGGACAACCATTATAGGAAAATGTGACAGTGGGAGTGTAGTGGATCCATGGGGAATGAACCTGGTCATAAGGGTGTTTTGCCAGGAGGAATGACCATTCCTGCCACATGTACAACTATTCCTCACTAATGGGCAGCACACGGCTCATGGGGGAGTGGACAGTAAAATGCCTGGCACAATCCAGTTCCCCATATCTGCTCATATTACTTGTTGCTGCTTTTCATTTACTGACCAGCAGCCCTCAGTAAAACAAACCTAAAAGCTTTTGATTGATTGTTTCCTGAAGAGAACTTCTTCAGCTGTACTGTGAGGTATATTTTCAAGAGGTTAAATCGCAGAGTGAAAAGATTTATTCTGCACATTCGTGCTGCTGAACTGATTCAAATAATACACAAGAGGATCACACTGATTTCAGGAGGTCTGGTAAAAATGATCAAGACAACTTTAATAATCCTTTTAGAGCATAAACTTTTATTTAGGTCTGGAATTATCCCAGGAAAGGCTTTAGATCTGAAAAGTGTTATAATCATCTTTCCTTTTCAAAAACAGCTAACAGGCTGGAAAAAGTAGACATAGTAAGGGGTGGATTAAAAAAGCTTAAAAAGGTTCAGTGACAATTATTCCATGTAGTAAAAATGCTCATATTGCCAATATTGGCTTACTGTGTTTGTGCAAAGATAATGTTTAGCGTGAATTGGTCACTGAGTTACGTATGTTGTGTATATAACATGCTTGTAGACAGTGTGGTGCTAGTGACTCTGGTTTTGGTATACCAGATGGTTAAACTATTAGCATGCCAACTCCTTACAGGACCTGAGCACTCCATGCATCTCAGCAATGACACTTCATGCTTCATCTGACTGCTTGGTGGTCTCACCCATGAAGGGTCCAAGATCAAAACCCCACTGATTATGTTATGTCTCCAGTGTGGTGAAATGAGCTCTGTCCCTCAGAGCTGCTGAATTCCTCAGTGTTAAACCCACCTCTGTCAGAACGCAGTTCTCTCCTGAACACATGTAATAAATGAGTCCAACACCATGTGCGCTGAGTATAAATGGAGTTGCTAGCTGAATGTCACTACTATAGGGTGGCATGGTGGCACAGTGAGTAGCACTTTACGTGTGGCTTGGAATCTGACTCCATCTTGGTGGAACTTCCATGTTCTTTGAGTGTCTGTTTAGGTTTTATCCAGATGCTTTGGTTTCCTCCCACAGTCCAAAGATATGCATTTCAGGTTAACTGGTCACTCTTAATTGCTATTATGAATGTGACTGTACCTGTGTGTGGCCACCCTGTGACAGGCCGATGTCCCATTCAGGGTGTAGCTTCATGGCTTTGTGTCCAGTGATTCTGAGATGGGCTCTGGACGGCCACACCACACACCTGGCCAGGATAAACGGTTAAGGAAAATGGATGGATGTCTCTTCTACAGGCAGCTGCTTGTGGGATGTGAACCAGCAGTGTGATGTTATCAAACAAGCTGTGTTTTCATCATCCTACCAATTCAGTGTCTGCTGGACAGCAAGGTGCTGTAGTGGCCAGAACTGCTCCCACTTATTTGAAGGATTCTCATAAGCAAGGTGTCTACCAGAAAATGCTAATGCAAAAAGTTGCATAAACCATTACAAGATGCTTTGTAGAACAGTACCAGGTGAAAACATAAATGTAAGTGCTTTGTGTGGCATCGACTCTGGGTCTCTGATTCTTGAGTAACTCAGAAGAATAAAACACAGAGCCTCAAATGTCCTATAGGAGGCGCTGACATTTTACCTCCCGTACCACAGGTGTGGAGCGGTGCCATTCACAGAAGCCACTGCTTTCAGTAGTAAAATTTTGGCTCTCAGAAGGCCTGGATAACCTAAGTTTCATGTCCAAAATAATACTGATTCGAACCTGCTCCAGTTCACTTCCAGACAAACAGACATTTATTCATAAAAAAATATATATCTACAAACTATTCCTCGTTTTACATTCAGCAGTCAAACAGCAACCACACAACTTCACATTGAATGCACATTATTTTGAATGCGGCTGCGACTCATACAAAAAATATTGATTTTACAAAGGAAAAAAAACGTATGAATTACGTAGAGGCGCAAACAGGTTATCTAAACAACTTCCTGTGTTACCCTTTAATATGTTCTCACACGACACGCTAACTCCAGCACAATGGATCCTCCACGGATTTTCCTATGTTGATTTTCCAGAACTGTCCATGAGAGCGTACATATTGTACTTATAGTCATATTAATAAATATTCCAAAAATAACGTATACTACAGAGCGAAGCACATGATAGATTAAAAATAATAATAATAAAACGAACGGGAAATGTTTCATGGGGACAAAGCGGAAGTGACACTTTCTACTTCCGGTTAGTCCGTAGACAAGACGGTCCCGACGGTGCTTAAATTGGAAGCCCGCGGATCAATTTTTTTCGTTTTGTTTTACGGTATCCGAGTTTTATCGGAGCCATCAAAACTGCAACCATGGTGAGTACGAACTTTTTTGTTTGTTGAAGGACATATCTACTTGTATCGTCGTTTATTTTTGCATTTTTGATGGATAGACTTCTTAATTTGGCCGTCATTATGAAAGGCGGTATTGAATGGGCCGACGCTCAGAGTTGCTGCAGCTCGACTCAGTTTTTAACTGTTAACTCTCACGAGTGTTTATTTTTCAGCCGTTTTTGGAATTATAAGCCTTTTTAAAAGCAGTGTTCTTTAAGGTTGATTTAAATAACGAAACTTGAGGATTTAGTGACGGGCGGGTTCAGCGTTTCGTGAAAGAGTTGATTTTCTTTCATTGTTTCAGTGTTGGATTGTAGATTAAATGAAAGCTTTTTCCGGTACAACTGCGGTTTTGTTTTTTTTTTTTGTTTGTTTTTGTGCATACTAATTAGTTGTGGAATATCTTCAGTTGCACGTTAAGAACTTTAAGGCTTTAATAAAAATGTTTGGTACTTTTGGTTAAGGTCATACTTGTTTTTTGTGTATGTTTTTCTAATTGCTTCAACTCCTTGCAGACGGTGGGGAAGAGCAGCAAGATGCTGCAGCACATCGACTACAGGATGCGCTGTATCCTGCAGGATGGCCGTATCTTCATTGGCACTTTCAAGGCCTTTGACAAACACATGAACCTCATTTTGTGCGACTGCGATGAGTTCCGGAAGATCAAGTACGTCTTTCAATGGGCCTCAACCCACCTCGGCATTGTTATGCATTATTAAAGTGGGTTTGTGCTGCTGGTGTTGGTAACATGCATGTTGCTTTTTTTCATGGCAGGCCCAAGAACTCAAAACAGCCTGAGCGTGAAGAGAAGCGGGTACTTGGCTTGGTGTTGCTCAGAGGAGAAAACCTTGTGTCTATGACAGTTGAGGGACCTCCACCGAAAGACGTGAGTTCTTCATGTTGGCTTTGCGTGGCTCGAAATGTTAATTTGTTTTATCACTATCAGTTTTACTTTATGTGGTTGATTGTAAAACTGGCCTCTGTTGTATTTATTTCCATCTTAATGATTAAATTTTGCAGGAGGTGGCACAGTGGTTAGAGCTGCTGAGCCTGGTCTTTAGCTGTAGTGCTCTTAAGCAGGATACTTACTGTTTGTTGAGGAAGTAAAAATTACCCAGCTGCTTAAATGGTTGCATAACCTTTTGTTTCTTTGGAGAAAAGTAGGCTAAAAAAATGTTTATTTGTGCAGACTGGTATTGCCCGTGTCCCCCTGGTTGGTGTGGCTGGTGGCCCAGGTGTGGGCCGGGCTGCAGGAAGAGGGGTCCCTGCTGGAGCTCCGATGCCTCAGGCTCCGGCTGGCCTGGCTGGACCTGTCCGAGGAGTGGGCGGACCCTCTCAGCAGGTAATTTTGTTTGTTTGTATGCAGCAACAATTCCTTTTTACAGTTCACAAGGGGTGTATATGAGTGTGAGAAAGGGGTGCTCCTCTGGAATGGTTTGGTTGTGTGGTTTATTCAACTCTACAAATGTGTACAACTCAGAAAAAACGCTTATTTCTGCAGCCTTGAGTCCAGCTTATGAAGGTTTTTTTTTTTTTTTTTTAAAGTTTGAAGGTCTCCACTGTAATGAGTTTTAGTGGCTGCTAATGGAATGGTTTTGCTTGCAGGTCATGACTCCCCAAGGTAGGGGAACAGTGGCGGCAGCAGCAGCAGGTGCCAGCATTGCAGCTGCCCCAACACAATATCCTCAAGGAAGGGGAGGACCCCCGCCTCCAATGGGCCGAGGTGCTCCTCCTCCAGGTGTGTATGTGCTGTGCATAAACTGGATGGCACTGTGGTTCTGTGGCAGTGATGAGGTGTTGAAGCTGAGTCTGATGCTGAAGCCAACCAAAAAGCAGGATTACTCTGAGCGCAGAACCATGTTAACATTTGATATTCATTTGGTTTGCCCAGTGAATTAAGAAATAGGGTGCCTGTTCCAAGAAAGTGAAAACTGTGATTACTTGCCAGGTATGATGGGACCACCCCCAGGTATGCGGCCACCGATGGGACCCCCGATGGGCATGCCTCCAGGTCGCGGAGCTCCCATGGGAATGCCTCCCCCAGGAATGAGGCCACCACCCCCTGGTATGAGAGGTGAGCTTAGGGGAGTGGAAGGGCACTTAGGCTCCATTGATGCCCTTCCTAGTTTAGGTTAGCAGGACTATTAACATGTCCTGTTAGGTTGAGATAACCAATAACTAGTCTTCGGTAGTTGAACCTTGTGTAAACTATTATGCAACACTGAATTTACATGGTTACAAGTCACTATTTGGTTATTTTTGGATAGAATTTTTTCTATAGGTGAATTTGTGTGCTGTATTGTGGCACTGAGTGCTTCTTACCGATGGTCTGTAGATGTGGTAGTGGCACTTTGGCTTGTCTTAGAATGAAGTGACTGTACCATTTGATACATTTTATTTAATACTTTTTTGTGTACTTATGTATTTCAAGATCCAAAGACTGGCTACTGTATCACAGTGCCAAGCTCTTTTGTTTCGTGTCTAAGAACTTGTATCAGTACCATGAATGTCATCTGTAGTTATATTTTACTCTGCGACTCCCAGCAGCTTTCAAAGAACCTGTTTGTGATCTATTTACCCTGTTTTGTCCCTGTTTTGTGGTGACTACTCTACTGACCCCCCCCCCCCCCTTTTTTTTTTTTTTTTTTTTTTTTTTTTTTTCCTCCTGCTCCAGGACCCCCTCCACCTGGAATGCGTCCTCCCAGACCTTGAGTTGCCCTCTGCGGTGCAAGTTTGTCCCCTCAGAGCTTTTGGATTCAAATTTTCAATTCCAGCTCTTGTATAGTTCTGTTTTTATTTTTTAAATAAATGTCTCTTGAACAGGATATAGTGGTTTTTGTCTTTCCTCTGTCTCTTTTTGCACTTTCTGATGTGGATTAACCAATACCCAGTTTAATTGTGAGAATATGACTGCAAACATGGATTGACTGACCATTTAGCGTAACAAATGCGGGAAACTTTATTAATGTTGAGGAGGGGTCGGATCCCAAATGAAAAGCTAAATGTGTTCATGCAGAAATGATTTTTGTGAGAATTATTGGGAGGATGTAAGTAATACATTTAAAGAAATTGTAGTGGAATGTCTTCAAAAAGTGGTACATAAATCTACTTGCTAGGTGTTCATATAAAAGTGAATTTGGTGTAAATGGTAAATACTGTAGCACCTATATTGCTTTAAAATGTTGCATTTCCCTTTATAATTGTAGGATTGAGGCTTCTGGAAGTTATATTAAAGATTAGAAATTTGTACAAGTGGATCTTTTGAAAAAATGTTGAGGTTCAGGTTTTAGGAGTTCAATCATATATGGGGTTAGCAGCTGGTGTGGTGACTAAAGCCATTGCATTCTATTCTTGGGTCCTGGGCTCAGAAATACCACTGGCTACAGTGTCCTACAGTGAGATGCTCAGTTTAAACTGACAGTAAAATTACTCAGCTGTATTAACAGATTTTTCACTAAGGTACTTGCTGACTTACCTAACTTAATAAGCTGCTTTCTAGAAAGGCGCCACCTAAATAAAATGTTTGGCAACGGAAACGTTTAACAACCCGGAAGGTTAAACCTTGGCGGTTTTTTGCGTCACCGGAAGTACGGAATAATAACGTGGTTGCACTTTCCGGTACTGGAAACACGTGTGCTTTGGAAGACTTGCCGAGGTGCTACGTTTTTCTCTGACCGAAATGGCTCCGGTTTGAGCGTTTAAAACAGCGGTTGTGTAACAGTTAGTCGTTATATTTCGTTACCAGGAGCTTTTTTTTTTAAAAATACAGGACTCGAGGTACGTTTGCAAGAAGATGTTGGCCGATCTGGACCTCATCGGCACCATTGGGGAGGAGGACAATGTGACTCTGGAGCCGGAGTCGGAGTCCGAAGACGAACCGGTGGGCAGACGCGTGGTGTCACCCTTAAACAAGCATTATTTCTTATTTTATCATCAGTATCTAATATTTTATTATGCATGCCAAGGCTATAAATACGTGCCCAGCGTATAAGTATCAACTTTAGTGGGACTTGAAACTATTGGGAAATACATCCCACTGTTTTTTTCCTTTAATAGTTGTCAACCCCATAGTTATTCTCGACTGTGACACTCTGTAAAGCTAAAAAATATCAGTTTAAAGAAAAAATAAACATAGTAATGCAGGAATAACAAATGAATGCAGAATTAACACTACCACATGTTGTGTACAATGCTAATCCTACTAATGGTAGAAGTATTGTTACTAAAAACAATAATAAAACTACTAATAATTAGTACTAATGCTACTAAAAATCATCATAATAGTAGGAATAATAGTTCACTGCATGCAGGGTGCATCCTGCCTCACATCCTTTGCATTTGTGATGGTCTCCAGACCACCATGACCCCACACTGGACAACTACTTCTTAATATTGGATGGATGGGTGGAAGTTATGAACAAAAATGTGCTATATCCTTTGTTTTAATATACATGATATCTTGTTTTGTTGAAGTATTTTCAGTTGTCCGTGAAGTAGCCTTTGCCTCCTCAGTGTCTTTTACTCCCCTATTTCTTGAGCTGTGTCTGCACTGCTGATGCTCCTGTTTCTCATCTCCCATAGAGAACAACAAGCATTCACTCTGAAACATCCATAATGCATGCCAGCACTGGACATAGTGTCCCTTAACTCACCTTCCTCTCCCTTTGTCTCCAGGAGCAGCCTATCCTGTTGGCCCGCAAGCAGAGGGAGCTGAAGAAGCGTGGTGCCAGGGACTTCAGTGCTGATTTTGAATTTGGGGAGAGGGATGGGCTGTACAGTGAGGACTGGGCGATGGCTGATGTCATGGCACAGCTGAAGAAACGGGTGAGTAACGCAGCCTGTCAACACAGCAGCTCCTCATGTTCACAGTTACATATATTTATTTAGTAGACTTCTCCATGCATTCTTGGGATTCAGCTAATAAGATGTATTCTCTTAAGTCAAAGACATAATGTGAAAATGTTGCCATAAGAGTGGGGTATTGTGGGAGGTGAGTACATTCCAGAGAAGTTTCTCTTGGTTATTTTGGGTGTTTCTGTAGAGTAGTCCAATGTCACACACAGTAAAGGCAATTTAGTGTGGCCAGTACACAGGAAATGCATGTCTTTGGATTTCTGGAGGATCTCTACACAAACACAAGAAAAACATGCAAACTCTACACAGATTGAGCTGGATTCATACTCTCAACTGAGGAGCTTTGAGGCACCAGCGTTACGCATGCCAGTTTAGGTAGTCTTGTGACATGTGTCCCATTTCTCAGTGTTCAGTAACTCAGTGTCCAATGACAGTGCCATGTACAGGTTTGATAACATTGTTAAAAAAAATTTGTCCAAGGGATTTTAACAGCAACTGAAACTTTATCATCTGTCTTAATGCTTTCTGTTGCAGAAAGCCCCGACTACCTTGGATGAGAAGATTGAAAAAGTCCGCAAGAAGCGGAGAACTGAGGTGAGTTTGAGAGGTCCTCTGCGCCACAGGGTTGCTTGTCCTTAGTGTGAGTACCTTGGTTAAGAGGAACACAAAGAATTGGGATTCAAACCCTTGTGCTTCAAGTGGAGGGCAGCAACTCCAATGTGTCCTCACCCTACTTGCAGGAGAAAGCAGCAAAAGAGACTGGGGATGCAGTGTCTGAATCAAAGCAGGAAGAAGAGAAGGAGGAAGCAGCAAGTGGAGAAGATGGGAGCGAGGGATCAGATGACGACGATGACGACGCCTTCTCCTCGGCAGATGAGGAGGTTCTTACCAAAGCAGGTAGGTATGGACTGATCATGTGATCCCAACAAATGAGTTTGACTGTGCATCTGATTGTATGGCCCTTCTGTCTGCAGACACGGTGAGGGAGAAGGACAGGAAGCGCAAGAAGAAGGGGAATGAGACAGCGGTGAGTCAGGATGTAAGAAAAGATCAGTGGTTGTTGGTGCTCTGCCTCACTTACAATATGTGGGCTGGGCTACAGAACTGAGGTACACAGTTCAGATCCCTTGTGGTTCTGACCAGGTGAATCTCAAACTTGTTTGTGAGGATGTTGTTTGGGTTTCTCACTCACAGCCCCCAGAAGCCTTCTACGAGGATGCCTCCAACTATGATGAGAACCTCACCTTTCAAGACATGAACTTGTCCCGCCCTCTGCTGAAGGTACAAGGCGCATGCCAGCTACTGTTCATCCAGCTTGGCTATCATGGTATGTCTCTCTCTCACTCATCCTCTCTTTCCTTTCTTCAGGCCATCACAGCGATGGGCTTTAAGCAGCCAACGCCCATCCAGAAGGCTTGTGTGCCTGTGGGGCTGCTGGGTAAAGACATCTGCGCCTGCGCAGCTACTGGCACAGGTAGAGAATGTGGTGCACATTTCCTGAGTATCATTGCAATTGCTGCCTGATCTAAAGTGAACCAGGAAGCCCTTTCCCGTTGATCTGTGAGATTCCACTACGTCAATCCCTTCTCCCTCCTCCTTCCCGAACCCAGGCAAGACTGCTGCCTTCATGTTGCCTGTACTGGAGCGGTTGATTTATAAGCCTCGGCAGGCGCAGGTGACCCGTGTGCTTGTGCTGGTGCCGACACGTGAGCTGGGGATCCAGGTGCACACCGTGGCGCGGCAGCTAGCCCAGTTCACCAGCGTCACCACCTGTCTCGCCGTCGGTAAGCCAATCAGAGTCGTCTTGGACGTCTGAGTGAAGGAAGGATTGGCCATTGTGGGGTCCTTCAGGGATGGCTTCAGATGCCTCTCATTTAGACCCCCTTGAATGTATCTCACAGGTGGTCTGGATCTAAAGTCCCAGGAGGCGGCACTGCGGGCGGGGCCTGATATCCTCATAGCTACACCGGGGCGACTTATCGACCATCTGCACAACACTCCTTCCTTCGAGCTCAGCCAGATTGAGATTCTCATCCTGGATGAGGCAGACAGGTGTGTATGCTCGTTCCTCATCTTATAGACAGGGCCCAAAGTCTGAAACGTTTTTTTTTTTTTTTGCATCAGTAAATAATAATACAGATGTCTCTTTCTTTATTCCATGATTAGATTGTTGTAAGAATTGTAGAAATGGCTATAAAAAATGGATAATACTTTTTAAATGAGTATTTCTGTAGCCTTTGAGGTACAGTAGAAGTGAAAGATAAAAGTTGAATTAAGATGTTTCAACACTACTATTCTGCTTTGGTGCCCTTTGCTGTCCTCTTGTTAGCTGGGGATGCAAGTACAGGTTGCATTCACTCTGCAACTGAATAAATTTCAGAAAATAAATTAGTAAAAAAGGAGTTATTAAAAAAAAAATCTAGAGACTATCTTCTTGACTGTTTTAACTGTAGCAATTGGTGTGTTTTTGTTCTAAGCCTTGTAATCTTTATAAAAGGTTTTTATAAAGAGTGGTTCCTTGGGGTATCTCAAAAGATTGTGACTTCCTGGAGGCCACAGCTTGACACTTGCATAAGACTGTGTCCTCTACCTGAATTTTTTTATGGTCTATAACACCTTTAATGTCTCATTTGGACCAAAACTGAATTGTGGACAGGATGGGGCAGGTGAAAGTTTACATGGGAGTCTCTGTCTTCCAGGATGCTGGATGAGTACTTTGAGGAGCAGATGAAGGAGATCATCCGGATGTGTGCCTACCAACGTCAGACGATGCTTTTCTCTGCCACCATGACTGACGAGGTACTATGTGTGATCTTGATAGTGGGAAATAACTTTTCTACCTCTTTGTATTAATCGATTTGTCAGGTCCTACAGAGTGATATCCTTTTACGCATTCCACATTGGACAATTGAACCCAACCCAGACACACACAAATAAATAACTGGAGACACCTTGGCGTTCAAAAAGAAGGATTTGATTCAGACTCGGTTGGGCAAACAGGAAAAAAAAACATTACATGTGTAATTAAACTTAATGTAAAGTTAACATTTTAATTTGATATATTTGACTGTACTGGTGTCCAGCACCCTGTGATTCCAGGGTAGGTACCAGACCACAATGACCCTGACCAGGATAAAGCAGTTAAGGCTGATGGAGGGATTAAGTTTGACTGTAGCAGTGTAGCTGTACCATTCTGGGTTTACTGGGCTTAACCTGTCAGGGCTATAGTTAACATTATGCCACTTGAAGTCTGGAAAGGAAAGTGTAGCGGGAAAATGTGTAAAAGTGTGTAGAATTTGTAGATGTGGTGATGAGGAGGCCCCTGTAGAATTCTTTATTATTCTCTCTTATGTCAAGATCACAAACAGTTACCATACTGTGCAGCGTATTTTCAACAAGGTGTGTCAAGGAAGCTCGTATGATTGTTGAAGGACTGTCTGTTTTCACCGCTGCTGACTCAAAGATGCTATCGTAGCCTGAGGGCCAACATCATAGCTCAGGAAAAGCTTTTTTTATGTAGGCTGCCAGACGTCTGAATTGCAGACATCTTAGGGACTGATCACCACCACAGACCACCTCCTGATGTATCATCTCCACCATCACAACTAACTTTGTTTGCACTAATCATCTTATCTGTTTAATGTCTTATTTATTTATTTACTTACTTACCTACCTACCTATAGCTGTCTGTTTATTTTTTGATTCATCTAGTTTTCTGTTCAGTTTGTCTCTTGTTCTTTGTTGTTAGTTGTTGTTAGTTCTGTGCACCCTAGCCCAGGAGAAGCTTAATTTTGTTCTCTCTCATACATCTGTGTAAGTGCAGAATGACCAACTGAACCTTGAACCTCGGTTAGACTGAACAATTAAAGCTTTGGAGTTCCAGCACTCCATAATGGAGGTAATAGTCTGCTGACTACAATTCTTGTGCTCTGCTTCCTTTTGTAGGTGAAAGACCTGGCCTCAGTATCTCTGAAGCAGCCTGTGAAAATCTTTGTGAATAGCAACACAGACGTGGCACCCTACCTCAGGCAGGAGTTTGTGAGAATACGACCGGCCCGGGAAGGTGACCGGGAGGCCATCGTGGCAGGTGGGTGTTTCGAGGCTCACTTTTATTTTATTTAGTTCACGTAATTTATCTTAAACCAATGCTGTTGTGAGGTCATGACCCTCAGATTTCCTTGGTGTCCTCTTGCCTGTCTCAGCCCTACTGACCAGGACTTTTCAAGACCACGTGATGCTCTTCACTCAGACCAAGAAGCAGGCACATCGCATGCACATCCTGCTGGGGCTCATGGGGCTCAAAGTGGGAGAACTGCATGGGAATCTGTCCCAGACCCAGCGGCTGGAGAGCCTCAGGTATGTTCTTTTAGGCTTCACAGTCTTTTGGTTTGTAAGGGTAATTTTTAATATTTAAACAAAACAGCACTGGGTCTTAGCAATATAGGTAGAAACAGTCCACTGAGAAATTTCCACATACTTAAACAAGGACAGGAAGTGACAATAATTTAAAGGTGTGATCCCATTCCACTGTCTTAAGAGGACCCAAAAATATGTTCACACATTCTTATTTATAACTAAATTTTGGTGGCAGGCAAATGTAAATGTTTTTCCCCTGTTAAGCAAACCCCTATCTCATTATTATAGTCAGTTGTTAATTTAGCAGACCTAAATTCTGTGGATTGTGGATTTCACAAGACATTGAACACAATGTTTCACAAAAGCATTCTATAAAAAAAGAAAAAGCATAAATATAAAAAAGTAAACATAATGTAAGAAGAAATATAGATACTTCAAGAAAATAACTTGAATACATAAAATAATGTTTTAAACAATTTTGATGCTCTGCCTCAGTAAAAAACCATTCGACTGTCTAAATTGTTATTGTGATGAAGGCAATGCAGTGCCCTCCAGTCCCCCTGTAATTGTGTTCTGACTGAATCGTACCAGCGCCTTATTTCACTGCTTTCTGCATATAATTCACTATGCTCTGTGTATGTAAGCTTCGATTATAGTACTGACTTCATTTTATTAGGCACATTACATGTTTGTTATACATCACATGAGGTTACAAAGGTGATACTGTAGTACACAGCACAGTACTATACAGTACTGTAGTAAAAATATTATGCTAAAATGATCCTTCCAATTTTCCTGACCACCCCCCCAATATAGTATGGAAAATCAAGCCTAAACTGTACTGAGGAAACAGGGATATAAACAATAATGCTGAAATATATTTCTTGGAATTAATTTTCTAGTGCTTAAATATGAGTCTTTTATTGTACTTTAATGTCCCCTAGTGGTTTATCCAGAAAATAGATGAACAGAGCACCTTTGAGATGCACAGCATTGTATGTTTACACTGGCAGAGTGTTAACACATTCAGGTTTGGGAACTTCAGTCTAAGACCAGTTCAACTAGAAGGATGTTATGTACTTTTCATACGTAGAATTGAGGAAAAAAGTACCTTGAGCAAATAGATTCAACCAAGTTCTTTGTGGAGACACTTGACACTACTTATTGTTCCTCGTAGGCGTTTTAAAGATGAACAGATTGACATCCTGGTGGCTACTGATGTAGCTGCAAGAGGTCTGGATATTGAAGGGGTCAAGACGGTAAGAAGTTCTTTGTAAGAAAATTAGGTTTGATGTCTATCCTGCCCCAGATGTCCCTGGTTTGCAATAACCGCACCAATGGTGTACCTGTGTTAACACTGCAAACACTACACCAATGCCTTCTCTTACAAGCATCACTGTGAGTTTGTAATTCACTTTGTTCTTACATCTAAAGTCACTTCCACTAAAGTCACAGTCTGTGGTTAAAGGGTTAGTAATACAGACATCCATCAATATATTGGTTGGTTAGGTTTTGTAAAAACTTCTGATATACCTGTAATGATATAAATACTTCCCCAGACTTGTTTCCATGGGGTTCTTTGCCCATAGTGGTTTGTCAGCTCTGCTGTGCGGCTCAGAGTGTGAATTTCTAGGATTTGGGAAAATGTGAGGATCCCCTTTCGCTCTGCAGGTGATCAATTTCACGATGCCGAACACAGTGAAGCACTATGTGCACAGGGTGGGCCGCACTGCTCGTGCTGGCAGAGTGGGCCGCTCTGTCTCTCTGGTTGGCGAACCTGAGAGAAAGATGCTGAAGGAAATTGTGAAAAAGGCCAAGACGCCAGTGAAGGCTCGTGTGGTGCCTCAAGGTGGGTCACCACCTACCCTCAACCCGAAGTCTTCTGTTTAGCTCTGAGAACCTTCCCGCTCACCTTGCTGCTGCTCCTTTCTCAGAGGTGATCCTGAAGTTCCGGGATATGATTGAGAAGCTGGAGAAGGATGTGTACGCAGTGATGCGCCTTGAGAAGGAGGAACGAGAGATGGTGCACTCTCAAGCTCAGGTAAACGCAAGTCAATTGGTGCTGCGTGCCTTTGTTAACAGAACACTTCAGGACATTTTACTGGTGTCCAGTACTATAGCATTAAGAATGTTACTGGTGCTTCTCAGGTCAAATATATCAGTCAATGAATAAAGTTTCGAATTACTAAAGCCCTAACTAGTTATGAAACTGTCAGCACGGTATTACAGGAGCTATTCTTTCATACCCTTTTGTTCTCCAGATAAGTGCGGCAGAAAAGCGCCTGAAGCAAGGTGGTGAGGAGGACCAGCCACAGAGAACGTGGTTCCAGACGAAGGAGGAGCGCAAGAAGGATCGCAGTGAGTGGGGAGATTGAAGTTGGCGGTGGAGAAAAATGAAATGCCTTGTTCTTTTCATTCAGAGTATGACTGTATCTCTGCGTTGTGTGTGTCTTTCAGTGGCCAAAGCTCTACAGGACTTTGACCTCGCCTTGAGGGGAAAGAAGAAACGTGAAAAATTTCTGAAGGACAGGAAGAACAAAGAGCTATCTGTAGGATGATCACTTCATTCCCTTCACCCTCCCTGTGGTCTTACTCTTCAATTATGTTATAATTAAACCAAGATTACACATTCTAATATTCTACAATGCGGATGTAGTATTATTACAGCCAGCTAAGTCATAGATAATTTTACCTCACATTGCCCAGGTCAAAAGTGGAAATTTGGGAAGGTAAAAAGTAATAACATATTTCACCTCAGTGTATTATCCTGAAAGTAAGTGATGCTCATGCTGCTTGTAGTCTGGAGGAAAGGAGAAAATTAACGAAAAGTATCATACGAATCCTTCACCTCAAATCATTTCCCATTTATTTAATTTTTATATTTTCTTGGTAGCTGAGCAATGCAAGTTTTTATACAAACAGCAACTAGCAGTCTGTAAACCCAAGCTCAACCCATCCCATCTGTTCTTGTAACCAGTCACTGTAGTGAATGCCTCATAGTAGCAACACACCTTCCTTGTCTATCTCTTAGACTGAGACTCGGGTCTCCTCTAGGGACCCAGCACTTTCTGTTTAGTATGTATATGGGATATTACCACATCTGAAATATTAAGTATGTCTGGTTTCAAAGTGTGTAGTCTATCTAATTGATGGGATTTTTGTTGTGGTCTGTTATTTCAGGCAGAAGACAGGGCCCAGTTTGAGATCCTCAAGTCTCAAATGTATGCGGAAAGGGTGGCAAAGCGGGAGCGCAGGCCGAAACGAGCGAGGGCCATGCCTGAGGATGAACCTGTGCAGAAAGGTGTGGAAAGGAGCCACTTTGATTCATTTGCTGCTGCTGTTCTTTTTGCTCTTATTGCCTTGTTTTTGTCAAAACACAGCTGCAGGCCACAGTAAACAGGGCTAAGAATCATTTAGTGTTTTTAGACTATGTGGGATATTGTCGTATATGAAGTATAGTTAAATATGTTCGGTTTCAGTGTAATCTTCCGTTTTTTTTTCTTCTTTCTTCTGATGAAGTGTAATGTATTGTGAAAATGCTCTAGAAAGATGGGTCCACTTTAAGGAAGCTATATCTACCATGCCTTACTGCTAAAGTATTTGTTGGTTCTGCTGAGAGGTTTGAAAAGTGACATCACTGCGGGTTAACTTACAGCACGGAAACAGAAGGGGACACAACCGTCCAAGAAGTCTGTGTTTGACAAAGAGCTCACCAACACCAGCAAGAAGGCCCTGAAACAGTACAGAGCCGGGTAGGTGGTGTCCAGTGCAGGGGGCGTTCAGCTGACCAGGGAGGAGACGGACTCTGTTCATATACATGTTGGTCTCAGCCATTCAGTGTCTCCAGACAGAACATCATTGGAATGCATGTTCATCTTGAATAGATGTATACCTGATTTTCAACCTTGATGGATTTGAGCTTGTTTTGATGTTTAGAAGCTCACGAATCAGTTTCTTACTGTACTGTCTTGTCTTCATTTCAGACCTTCATTTGAAGACCGCAAAAGACTTGGTCTCCCTAAACACAAAAAAGGAGGCCAGTTCAAGTCAAAGGCTAAGTAAGGACAATGAGATTTGCACAAACACACACATGCAGAAAATGAATTGCATTCACTGGGATCTGAACTCCTTGATTATGCCAGAATCCTATAATGTTCCAGAATAGCTTCCAAAAGCCCAACTGCTGTCATTTTAAATATCAAATTGAACCTTTTTTTATTGTAATGATGGTGGTTGTTGTCACATTTCCAAAAGTGTCCTGTAACCAAATCCCAACAAATGTCTTACTACTTATCCTCATTTTAGGTTCAGAAGGAGGTGAAACGTTGACTGGTTGGGTGGAACCAGAAACCACAACGCTGAGGAAGACTATCAGAATGAGTGGCTGGTACTTCTGAACCAGAAAGACCTGTCCTCTTCATGCACGATACAATGTGACGTTAACAGTTATTGCAGTTATTCTGTCATCTCTGGGTTGTGAGCAGAACTGGGTGGTCAGATTATTTTTTTATTATCAGTTCTGTCCTATAATAAAAAAGGAAAGTACACTTTACAAATAATGTGTTCACAATTTATTGGGGGGGGGGGGGGGGGGGTGCAGAAACTTGCATTTGTGGTCAGGAGGGGTTTTTCCTCTTGAATACCAGAGTGGGATCTGTTCAAACCCCGAATCTCCTCCAGTTTTGAGGTCTGAATGCATCATTGCTTTTGGTAATAATGCTCTGTAAAATGTCAAAGTAGCTGAAGACAATGTTGAAATTTTAATATTTTTATTTTCAGTCCAACCATTTCTTGGGAATTTTAGGTTGTGGAAGACTGAAATAAGGAGGAAAAATGAAATCAAATTTTAAAAAATTACAAAGCAGGCAAGATCCTTTAGATTGATGTAGTTCTAACCACTACACCACGTGCTGGCCCAGCAGCTGTAATTATTTATAGTAGTGATGTTGCCTGTTTAGAATATTATATTGAATACATTTTAGCGATACATAATTGCACGTGCCTTTTTAAAATGATCACCTTTTGTAAAATTGTTGAGCGTCTAATGAAGGCAGCTGACAATTTTGGGTAAGAAATCGGTTATTTGTACATTTGCCAAACTTGTGGGGATATTTGGAGGGAAGTGTTAACACAAAACTAGAGTAAATCCTGAAAAACAGAACAGGTAAGAGCAAAAAAATAATTGCACAGTTGATGTACATGTCATATAACCATGTTTACATAACCAATACAATATTTACATTTTTTGTTTGTTCTGCTCACGGACCTCATACCTGCAGCCATGGTTTTCTGTTCTGTAGTAGAGAAGGTGGAAACGCTCAAAACTATAAAGACATTACAGTTTAAACACTCCTTAGTGCTAAATAAATACATAAATAAAAATTATTCTGCATAAGCAGTTACAACTAAGACATGTTACTAAATTTGTGTGAAACTTGTTAAAATTAATTTGATTTTACTCAACTTTTTTGAATGAGCATACAAGTTGGTCACTGCCTTGACACTTTAATGGAAAAACTGGTTCCTGGTTCTATTCCAGCTGAAATCTGAACTCAATAATAATAATAATAATAATAGTCGTGGACATTTGTTCCCTTTTGACAGTCTGGTGTTTTTATTGTTTTTGTATACTGTAGTTTGTGACTTGTTTTAGAGCTATCATCTATATTTGTCAGCTGTAAAGCGTCTAAGGAGTCTGCTGTTAAATGCACCATATAATAATAATAATAATAATAATAATAATAATGATGACAGCAATAACTAGAAAGGGAATGTGTGTGGGTGGGGGGGGGTTGCGATTCTTAGGAAAAGAAAGTGAAAG
Organism: Heterotis niloticus; assembly: GCA_018136845.1. Lineage (NCBI taxonomy): Eukaryota > Metazoa > Chordata > Actinopteri > Osteoglossiformes > Osteoglossidae > Heterotis > Heterotis niloticus. The sequence goes on from CM030895.1 coordinate 7,951,353, forward strand.
AGTGCCGTGGAACCTGGCTCCGGCACTCTATATATAGACATGAAGGCTCTTCTGCTCTCATTTCATCGGAAGGCCACGGAAAGGGAGAGGAACACCGGCCGTCCTACACACGGTTCTCATTACCTGTGGGCGCTGCCACTGAATAGCATTTATTGAAGGTTTTATTGCCCACTGGATCTGGTTGAGGGCGCCGGGCTGGACCTGCTGGCAGACGGTTGTCGGGAGAAAACGACACCACAAACGCAAGCAGGCAAGGCTCGCCCGCTCCGTGTCGTCTGTTGTGTTTATACTGCATCGCTTCTGTTTCGCTTTTTGGTTTTCCTGCGATTTGTTGGCGACTCTCCCCCTTAACTCAGGACCGAGCTGTCCGGGTCGGGTTTACCGTTAAAAGTCGCGTTTTGGTTATAAATATGACGGATCAGTTATTTGTAAAGCGATCGTCCTCATTTCACACGGACGAGCAGCGATCGAGCGGACACTTCCGGGGTCTGTCTGTACGGCGAAAACCACACAGCGATCACAGTAAAATCCTACGTCATTAACAGCAGCGCTCGATAGGGTGACTTCGGGTGACTTCGGGTGACTTAAGGGACAGTCGCCGCTTTTTCGGCGACTTTTCCAGGCCCGAGCTGCTGCTACGACGCGTTTTCTCTGCGAAACGAAAGCTAAACCCGAAACTCGGGCGCCGCGCATGCGCACGGGACGCCCCCGTAGGACGTCACCCATCCGGTAAACAAACGCGCAGTTCGGCACGACGCGGGGTCGCGCCTGTAAGCGATGCCGAGGCGGCGGCGGCTGTGTGCGGGCGTCCGAAACGGGGATCCCCGCAGGGTTGCTGAATCCTTGCCGAGGTTCCGCTGTAAGAATACGTAGGCAGGACCTACAGTGCAGCTCCGCGCTGCTTAGAACTTAGCAGCCGGTGTCAGGCGCCACTTCGCCAGCTTTGCGCCCGTCACTATCATGGCAACGCGTGTCAGCATCGCTTAGCGACCCGGCGAGTGGCAGCGACAGGTAAGACCAGCGGGCCACTTTGCACATTCGCGAACTTGCACACGCACTTGGCTGTAACTGGTAAACTGCCGACCCCGCTTGCGTGTGCCTCTCCTCATTCCGCTATAAGTCCACCCCGCGTCGTATTGAGCTCCTTTTTTGGAAGATCTTTGACCCCTTGGCATGTTCACTCCAGATGTAAAAAGGACACAAACCAGGAATAAGATACATTTTTAAAGAATTTTTATATTGCCTAATATGATCAGGGGTGGCCTTAGCACAGGTCTGCAAGGGACGGGAAAACATACTTGCATTTATGTATGCATTGATATTTATTCAAACTTATACTAAAATATCAAAACGCACCGAAATTGTTGTTACAACCCTTACTTTGAATGGTATGGAGGTAAAAATGACACATAGCAGTGATGATACATATGTAGGATGTTAATAATGGCTAAAAATGGATATATGAGCCACTACATAATTCGGATTTTACTTTTACAAATGCAACTTTCCGTAAAGTTGTTTTGAATCGGCACTCCCTTGAAAAGCATTCTGGTGCAGATTAAAAAGTCTCATGGTAGAATCCTACTACTTCCATGACTTTTCTACCTAACCACTGCTATATGTAATGTTGTGCAAAATTTATACTTTAAATTGCAAAAAAAAACAAAAAACTTCAGTACAATAACATTAAAATGTTTAGTCCTCCATAGTGAAGAATTTAACTTGAATTGCTAGCAAATACATTATCCTTTACAAATGGGTAATATATACAGTAAAACTGGCTGAGCAACTAAACATCCATCCATCCATCTATCCATCCATCCATCCACCATCATTAACCTCTTTATCCTGGTCAGGATCACTAGGTGCTAGGCTATGAATCTAAACCCCTAATGGGATGCCAGTCAGGCAACTAAATAATGTATAAATATTCTGACAGAGTACTTGATTATTCACAAACCCATCCTATATATAAAGGAGAAGTTATTGATGGATACTGTTGCAATGTCAGCACTGAGTAATAAAATAACTTTTTCACTGCTCTCAAATAAGTCAACAACACACCAAACCGATCAATTATTAGATGGACGACAGCTATAAACACAGAAACTGATACAAAGCGAACAGTGGCTATTATATTAATCACCTATGCATACCTCCACGAAAGAAAGGAAATTTGTTTTAAGAAATGTATTACATCTCTCCCGTGGTTGTCAATACGTGGTTGCTATAATAAAAAATTATATGATGATGATGACGACAATGCGACGAAGCCGAGGTAAAATTACTTTGAGTATTGCAGCACCTTTACAGTAAAGGCCCAGATTTAATAAGACAGGACCTCCCCCACTCACATCTGACTGATAGCTTGAAACACTTGACTCCAATTTCCCCTTCAGATGAACTGATAATGTAGAGGTTTGCGTACTTTTGCCACACACAGATATGTTACATTGGATAATTTTCCTCAATAAATAAATGAATAAGTGTAATGTTTTGTCTCATTTGTTTAACTGGGTTCTTGTTTTCTAGTTTTAGGAATTGCGTGAAAATCCAATCATATTTTTGGTTATATTTTTGGAGAAATAGAGAAAACTCTAAAGGGTTCACAAACTTTCAAACACCACTGTAACTAATATAGCTCTTATGTTACCACCATACACCAGCCAAGCAGGTGATTCCAAGCGACGAATTAAGCAGCACTGCGTAAAAAGCAGCAGATAAATGAAACATTAAACTGAAATTACATGTTGAGTTTTACCTCATTGTGTAATTTTCTCGGGAAAATCTGGAGAAATACCGGCTGTGCCACATTAACACACAAGTACTCTTCAGAAGGCCAGCTTGTTGATCGTCTTGTCATTGCCTAAGGACATAACTAGCTCTTTTTAAATTTTGATATACTGCATGTATTATTTTCACTTTTCAGTTACACTGTGCATAACCAAAAGTTGTCCTCTCTTTTCTGCAGCACAATTCTCTAATACTCCAGGTTGCAGTATGCCAAGTATTTACATCCAGTGCCTTTCCTGTGTTTATGTATTGAACTCTCTGGCCCTGTCCTGTCTGAGTTTGTGGGTTACAAAGAGGAATATAAACAACTCCACTGTGTGAGTACAGAGTTGAAATCAAAATGGCTGATGCCCCCCCCCCCAAAAAAAATAATAAACTAATATATTACATAGATGGAGTTTCATTGGTAAACTAATTTTCTATGGGTTATAACATCCCCCAACAACTAGCACAGTGGATTCAAGATGCACTATATTTTAAGGCTCACACCTGCTTATCTGCTGAAATTTGCCTTTAACTCAGACAATATCAATTACATTGGAGCACTTTAATGCATCATTCTCCTTTATTACTCCTTTGAAACAACAAAATATCAAAATTTGTGTTATTTTCTTGCAAATATGCAGATTTTTGTTCAACTCTGAGGGACCAGGAAGAGATACGTTTGAGATATGAACAGACATGGAGGACAGAGAGGCAGAGGAAGGGCAAATGATGGACAGAGAAGAGGTGAGGCCCATCCAAATATGACAGATTTACTGCAACTGCACTGACAGACCTTAACTTTGAGATCCCATCTCCAACTGTCTTCGTCTTTTGTGTTTTCGAAGGTGCTGAAGCTGATCCTGGAGAAGATAACTGGAGACACCCTGCAGTCAGAGTTGGAGGCAGAGGCAGAGGCAGAGGGGACTTCCGAGGGAGGAACCGGGGAGGCCAACACAATGACAGGAGAGCCGAGAACTTTCAAGATCAAGGAGACAGGGAACGAGAGCCAGGGATGGAGAGAGAGAACAGGGGTGGGGCCAGGGGTGGGGCAAGAGCTAGGGGTGGGTTCAGAGGTAGGGCAATGGGTGCACCGGTCAGGGTTGGGGCTAGAGCTGGAGACCAAGGTGGCAAAAATGGAATGGGCCCAGCCAAAGAGAGACCTGAGGTGCGGAGACTGGGGATTAAAGCTCTAGAAGAGCTCTTGGAGAAGGATGCATCAGAAGTGGCCATAACTCTGTCATCTAACACAGGGCTACAGGTTCTGCTGGATGAGAAAACAATGGGCCGCAGCCTCATCCAGCTGCTCTGTCAGGTTCTGAGCAAGGCCATCGCCTCCAGAATTGATCGGCGAATTGTGCAGCGCTTAGCTGGCGTAATTAAGGACTCGGCTTTCCTTCGGACAATACTCCCTCACTATATAGTTGGAATGATGTCAGACGGTATCCCCGCCCATAGGATGCAATACCCCCAGCACTTGGAGAACATAATCAGCCTTCTGTCAGATGTTGTTAGGATCTTCCCAGCAAGTTCTGTCCAAGTTATCTCCATGCTGGTGATGCTTCTCAAGCCTACTATCAATGACCTGCGAGCCTCTGGTGTAATGATACCCAACGACATCGAGGAGAACCTCGAGAAGATCGATGGCTTGATAAACCATCTGAAGGAAAAAGCAAGGGATGGTACTCTGAGGTCAGACAACTATATCTTCCTTATCAACGAAGACGCGGCTCCACCAGGAGAGGGGGACTTCCGGACCATTACCATCTACCCGTCACCAGAGGAGATCCATCAGAACGAGAAGCCATTCCTGCGGCCCAACGTCATTTCCCGCAGCTACCCCAGCAATGAAGTCTATCTGGACACCCACTTCCGCCTGCTGCGAGAAGACTTTGTCCGTCCTCTGCGCGATGGAATCAGGCAGCTGCTGCAGAGCTTCCAGGATAAGAACCAAGGATTGGCTCCCACAAAGGTCCGGCGTTTCGATGACATTAGGATATACCTGGATACTCGTGTCATTGTACCTCTGTGCACCCCATCAGGAATTGTCTACAAGGTCCAATTTGACGCTCGTCCACTGAAGGTGAGTGATTGGGTTTGCTCATCTGTATTTTTGTTCAAGGAGCGACGCACTCATGGTTATGTCAACGGTTCTTCCTCTGTGCTCAGTTTGTCCGCTGGCAAAACTCCAAAAGGCTGCTTTACGGCTCCCTGGTTTGCCTGTCCCGGGACAACTTTGAGACTCTGCTGTTTGCCACGGTGTCTGATCGCTCCCCAGAGGACTTGCAGAAGGGCCTGGTTCAGCTCAGCTTTGCCCCAGACAGCCGGCCCGCGCTGGCAGAGCTGCGGGTGACAGACTCCTTTCTCATGGTGGAAACTACAGCCTATTTTGAAGCTTACCGCCACGTCCTGGAGGGACTGCAGGAGGAAGAAGCGGAAAACCTGCCCTTCCAAAGGTATTTCATGCTTGGAAGTTTAAAAAACAGCACAGAAACAATGTGATAATGTTTTAACAAACAAATTATAATATTTTTATAATATTATCTTTGTTATTAATTTGTTTTGTGTCATTTATTTTTGGTAGTTTCTTTCATGCGATCTCGTGTTTTTATAGATAGCAATCATTTCCAGACGAAATACTGTAAAACATATTAGAAAAATGTGAAAATAAAAAGTGAAAACAGCTTCCTTCAGTGTTTTCAGTCGTATAAGACTTGTTAAATAATTTACATATTATACCATTCCTCATATTAACTCAGATATTTCTTTCCAGGTATATAGTGGAATGCAACACGGAGATCCGACCTCCTGCCTACCTCACAATGGGGGAAGAATTTGATCTGACAGCCATAGTGGCTCCAGGATTTGAGAAGGACGTAAAGCCCTTCAATGTCCTGGACCCAGGAGCCTGGCCCAGCATGGAGGCACTGGGTCTGGATGAGTCGCAGATGAGGGCCCTCAAGCTGGCGCTCACCAAAGAACTTGCCATCATACAGGGGCCACCGGGCACAGGTACTCCATCTTTGTTCTTGATAAAATAAAATTTTTTAGGTGGTTAATACAGCTAATTGCACCTTTGTCCGTTTTTTTGTATCAAACATTGTTTCTGAAGAAAATTGAAAGAGGCGCCTTGATGACATTGTAAAAGCTCAATAAAGGAAATAAATGTATGTTTTGTTTGTGGTATATGTAGAATTTTTCAGGATAAAATCACCCATTGTTATCTACTACATAGCACCATTCACTGGTATGTGACAGCTGGAAGTTACATGGTTCACAGAGCACCTGTTTTTCAGGTAAGACCTACGTTGGCCTAAAAATCGCCCAAGCTCTCCTGATGAACTCCCACATTTGGAAGATGGGCGCGGTCACCTCACCTGTCCTGGTGGTCTGCTACACCAACCATGCGCTCGACCAGTTCCTCGAAGGTGGGCTTTCTGCAGCCAGGACATTTCTGCAGTACCTTCTCTACAACTCATATACCTATTAAAAATTCAACACATTTTTGGGGTGTTTCAACAGATATGAATCGTAGGATTGACATCATTTTAACTTGAGTTTGTGTGCATTTTAAATTTGTTGCTGCATGTGGTAGTGCGGTGAAAGCCCTTGATGTAGTGTACCCCATTACTTTGGCACAGGGATTCATGGATTCCTGAAGAAAGGCATCGTGAGGGTTGGCGGGCGCAGCAACAGCGAAGTTCTGAAACAGTTCACTTTGAGAGAGCTCACTGGAGGCCCATACTTCCGACGCAGCCTTCCATCCCACCTGCGACGTGCCCACTATGAGGCGAGTTCACCCATTTGGACACAATCCCAGGCTGCAGCAGCTTTTCAGTTCTAAAAATCTTCAGTGTTCCTTGTGAATTCTTCAAGGATTTGATCATGCCTGATGATTTCTCCAAAGCCTACCATGAAGATAGAAGCAACGACTGTCAAGAAACTCTCAGGAAGCATCATCACATTTAGAACCTGTACCTAATAGTGCCGTTAATCTTATCCCATATCTCTTCTTGTACAGATCAGTACAGAGCTGGCACAGGCTGAGCAGCGCATTTTGGAGCAGGCCAGCCAGCTAGAGTGCAGCCTTCGCGGAGTCCTCCATGAGCAGTACTTGGAGAAATTCATCTCAGATGATCACTGGGAGAGCTTGAACAGCAATCCTGTAAGCAGTGATCCACAGCTGATTGTTTTATTTGAAATGAATTTACAATTTATCAAAATTGGTAATGGGGAATAATTCTACACTGATATGTGTACAAATTATATTAATACTGATCTAGCACTTTTTCCAGACTCCTATGTCAGCTAACAGTGAAGGAGTTGTTTAACAGGATAGCATGCGTCCTGGTGGTTCTTCTGCTTTTTTATGTTGTTGAAATATTTTAAAATTAGGAAATATGCATGCATTTGAGAGTTTTTGGCTGTATGGACTTAATGACAGCCAATATATTATTGCTGAGGACCAGTGAATGCAGAAAACTCAGTCCCTGTTTGTTTCACCGTGCAGTTTTGGGACGGCTTTGAGACCTATGGGAAGAAACCGTCCATTATCCTGGAGTGGTTAGGCTTGGGTTCTTCGGCTTTTCAGCAGAGAGCTCCGCAACCAGGCGTCATTGAACCTGGTAGGGAATATTTTATCTTTTAAATTATGGGTTGATTTCTTTGTGTTAAATAGAAATAAATTTTTTACAAAATGTTCAGTTAATTACGGAGAAAAACCAAGATATGCTGGTAAGTACAGCAGTTGGGTTAAAATAAATGCTTACCTTTTGGGGAAACTATTGGGTAGAAGATGTTTGATATCAAGGTGAAAACTTGACATCAGAATGCGAACAGTTTAAATACCGTAAGCCTCATAAAAAGAGCGTCTTAGTGTGTTTACATTTTGCTGGATGCCACATTCAGTTTGTCAAAGTCGTGTGGGAAAACTTCATTTGCTGTGACACCATAAGGAACCTTTGTAGCTGTAATTCCAAAAGATATGTTTTGTGCAAAGCCAGCAGAACTCATTAGAAAAAGAACAAACTACCATTTTACCTGCATGGAGGTGGCAGCATCATGATGTGGGTCTGGTATTTTTGGTATTCTGCTAAACAGCTTTATTTACAAGATCTTAATGAGAATGGAAACTGGTCTGTCATAGTCTGTTTTTTCCATGTTTTATGTTAAAAAAGCTGAAATTTTGTTAAAGCTGTGTACTCCCTTTAGTATATGAAATGACCTCTTTTTCAGCATATTCTGTATTTTGTACTATTATTATAAAAAAGTAAAAAAAAAAGTCCATAATACCTGCTTAATTATTTGTGGTGGTGACTACATTCGCATGATCAATGGAGAATGATTTTTGCATTGAATTTTGTAGAGGAGGAAGAGGAGGAGGCACAGCAACAGGAGGAGGAAGAGCTGGTAGATATGGAAGAGGAAGCAGACCTAATCCAGAACGAGCGCATCATTGAGGACTCTGAACCATATGAGAAAATGCTTAAGAAGAAGAATAAGAAAGTAGACCTGGCAGTGAAAGAGTTGGCAAAATTGATGCTGACACTTAACCTGGACAGCAAAGAAGAGCCTGTTGAAAACCAGGATGGTTGGCAGGTAGTGCCCCCCCCCCCCACAGTACTGTCTATGGACATGATTCTGTACCACTGTTAAATGCAGCGACTTACATGCTTCCTAGGTTACAGAATACTTTGCTTTTTATTCAGACCTTAATTAATAAATTAACATTTAAGGGGTTTCTCAGCTCAAAAAAAGTATTCAAAGAAAGTGAATATATATAAGCAAGTAGTCATGATGGAAGCACCAGAGAGCAGTTTTATTTAGTTTAATTTCTGCAAACATTTTTATCTGTTTTGGACATGCTTTCATCCAGGCTGTCACAGAAATGAAAGTTTTGCACAGGAACTTGTTTGGGTTTACACATTTTGTGCAAACACTTGAACTGATGACCACAAATTAAAGCCCTTAAATGGTCTGTAGTTCAAGTTAAATCACGTTGCTGGCACCTAACAGCATGGTGGCATATTGACTGGTGCTACCACCTCACACTGCCTGGGCTGCTCAGGCAAGGGGGTTCAAATCCAACTTGCACTGTGTGGCATTAGTATGCTTTCTCCCTGTTTGCGTGGGTTTTCCCCAGGTGTTCTGAGTTCTTCCCACAGTCCAGAGATGTGTTTCAGGTTAACTGGTGCCACTAAATTGGCTAGTAGTGCGAGTGTGTGTATATCTAGTCAGTTACTGGTTTGTCAGTGCTGGTCTCTAGCTCAGATAAATGGTAAAGTTTGCTGTCATGGTGGGCTTTTTGGCCACCAAGTTGGCTTCTCCTGGAAATCACATTAGAACTGATTGTGTATGCTGAGTCCAACAGCCCCACAGACCTTCTTAAGATCCCCCGCTTTGGGGAATGTTCATGCAGATGCAGCGGGACCAGAAGCGGAAACTGAAGCAGAGGATCCGTAGAGAGCTGGAGAAGGCCACGGCCTTGAGCGAAGAGGAGGAGGTGCGCATCTATGATGTGTGGACTCTCAGTTCACAGGACCGCTGGAAACTGTACAGGTAACATCCCAATTTCAGCACCACAATTACACCACAGCTAATTGTCCATCATATAGGAGACAAAAGGGGATTCATGTCCTGGATTTCATGCCGCATTATTTAAGTGTGGATACTGAAGCTCTTGAGTTCCTCTTTGTTATCATTTTTATTATGGTTATGTTAAATTTATCAAAAGCTGTTGGTATTATTCATTTATATTGCTAGATAATAATGTTTATGGTTTGTGTTGTGGTGGCAGACTCTGGGTTATGCGCTACCGGATGGACATGCGCACCCGGGCTCTGCAGGCGGAGAGGATCTACCAGGATGCGGCCGAGCGCCTGGCTGAGATTCGCTTGCGTCAGGACCTGTGTGTCCTGCGGGAAGCCCGTGTCATTGGCATGACCACCACGGGGGCAGCCAAGTACAGGCAAGCCCTACAGGTGGTGCAGCCGCGGCTGGTAATCGTGGAGGAGGCAGCTGAGGTGCTAGAGGCCCACACCATCACCACTCTGAGCCGAGCGTGTCAGCACCTCATTCTCATCGGGGATCATCAGCAGGTGGGGCAGATTTGCACTCTTCTGTTCCAAAGTCTCGCTCAGCCTCAGACAGACACCTCTGTGTATGCGATCCCACCTGCTGTCATGGACTGCAAAATAATAACCTGTATTCATGTAGCTACACTGGATCATGAGCTGAATGCGGCCTCTAGAAATCCATATATGTATCCATAATCCACCACTGCTTTCACCCTCTGTTATACTATTAAGAAAATGTGAATTAAAAATGTATTTCAGAAAAGATTATTTTAAAGAGATTTACCTTATCGGAAACCAGAAATTGCTATAAAGTAAGGTAAGGGCCTATGGGAAGTGGTTTGTATAAATAACTTTTCGGAACTTAAGGCCTTCATTTTGTTTGCTGTTCATTTCCGAAAAGCACAATGCATTTGAGGTGTTTTCGATACAGTTTCTCTCCCAGGTTCACTTTCGTTCTGACTTTTGGCTTTGCATATCTACAGCTGCGACCTAGTGCCACCGTGTATGAGTTGGCCAAGAATTTCAACCTAGAGGTGTCGCTGTTTGAGAGACTGGTCAAGCTCGACTTCCCTTACGTCCGACTTAACTACCAGGTAAGTGCGTGGCCTGCAGGTTGTCATCTTGTTGAATTTGTCTTCTCGCAATTTCCTGTTATTCCCTCTACCCCACATATTCCACCTCTCATCCAGTGCACATAGTAGCTTGTGGGAGTCTCTCTTTTCTTTGGTATTTATAAATATTCTTGTTAATCCCTCGGTCGCTTTGTGTTCACAGCACCGCATGCGACCGGAAATAGCGCGCCTGCTGACTCCTCACATCTACTCCGAGCTGGAGAACCACCCGTCTGTCCTGGAGTATGACAACATGAAGGTTTGTTCCCTGTTACCTAAGAGATTATAACATTCTCCACATGAACTTTCAGTTTCATTGCATCGCTTAGGGAGATTATTGAATAAAGAAGTGCGTAAGTGGAAGGCAGAGCTAAATCCTGTTATGAAGTTGATGAAATGCAGCACATGGGTTGTAACCCAATTATATATTCTTTTGCAGGGAATTATGTCAAATTTGTTCTTTGTGGAGCACGAGTTTCCTGAGGAGGAGATCCTAGATGGGCGCAGCCACCAGAACCGCCACGAGGCCCTATTTGTTGTAGCGCTATGTCGGTACCTCCTGTACCAGGACTACAAGCCATCCCAGATCACCATTCTCACGACGTACACTGGGCAGTTGCACTGCCTACGCAAAATGCTTCCAGCTGCACAGTTCGCCGGGGTCAAGGTTCACGTAGTGGACAAATACCAAGGGGAAGAGAATGACATTGTCTTGCTGTCGCTGGTGCGCAGCAACCTAGAGGGTCGTGTGGGGTTCCTGCAGATTGCGAATCGAGTCTGCGTCGCCTTGTCCCGGGCGAAGAAGGGGCTCTACTGCATTGGGAACCTAGGCATGCTGGGTCGCGTCCAGCTGTGGAGCAACATCCTGCACACGCTGCGGGAACACGGCCAGGTGGGCCGCTGCCTGCTGCTTTCCTGCCAGAACCATCCAGACATATGCACCAGGGTCTCATCTGCTGATGAATTCAAGCAGGCACCTGAGGGGGGTTGTCTCCGGCCATGTGACTTCCGCCTGCCCTGCGGTCATGTGTGTACCCGTGCATGCCACCCTTATGATGCCGATCACAAGCAGTTTGAGTGCGTAAAGGATTGCACCAAGGTGCTGTGTGAGCTGGGACACCGTTGCCCTGCCCTGTGCTACCAAAAGTGCCCTAACTGCCCTGTTCTGGTGAAGAAGGTCATTCCGTCGTGCCTGCATGAACAGAAGGTGCCCTGCCACCAGAATCCAAGCGATTTCACGTGCCAGAAGCCCTGCAGGAAGGTGTTAAGCTGTGGGCACCCATGTGTGTCAGTGTGTGGTGCTCCCTGCACCAACCCCTGCATGAAAAAGGTAACAGTGCAACTGCGCTGTGGGCACCAAAAGGAGGTGCATTGCTACAGATCTGGGCCAGGGGTAAAGCAACTTGCCTGCATGGTGCCATGCTCCGTGACACTGAAGTGTGGCCACCCCTGCCCTGGGAGCTGCCACGATTGCCACCAGGGCCGCTTTCACCGAGCCTGTGCCGAGCCGTGCCGCCGACCCCTTGTTTGCTCTCACCTGTGCCAGGAGCCCTGCACAAATGAGTGCCCTCCCTGCCAGAGGCCATGTCAAAACCGCTGTGTGCACAGCGTCTGCCCGAAGGTGTGTGGCCAGCCTTGTGCCCCCTGCGCAGAGCCTTGTGCCTGGCAGTGCCCCCATCAGCACTGCACCAAGCTGTGTCATGAGCCCTGCGATAGGCCACCATGCTCCCAGCCCTGCAAAAAGACCCTTGCTTGCGGACACTTGTGCATTGGGCTCTGCGGTGACACATGCCCTGACAAGTGTCGCATCTGCCACCGTGATGAGGTGACAGAGATCTTCTTTGGCACAGAGGATGACCCTATGGCCTACTTCATTCAGCTGGAGGATTGTGGGCACCTCTTTGAATCGACTGCTTTGGACAAATACATGAAGCAGGACGAGAATGCTGGGGACGACCAAGACCGCAGTTCCATCCGGCTTAAAGAGTGCCCCAAATGCCGTACACCCATTCGCAGGAATCTGCGCTACGGTGCTCATGTCAACCGTTGTCTCGCTGAAATCGAGAAGGTAAAGGTGGTGCTCAATGGCTCTCCAGAGACTCTTAAGAAACAAAGGAAGACTCTTCTGGACCGTCGGTGTGAGATGGCTGTGGTGTCCCACTACGATCCGGGGAAATACGGTGGCCTGGCAAGGCGGCTCACGGAGGGTGACTTGACGTTGCAGAACCTGTGGATGCTTGAGAATGAGATGGCTTTCCTGGAGAGACTCGACAAGTTTGTCAAGGTCATGTTGAGGAACAAGTCCAGTGAGCACTGGGTAGACTTTGGTTTGCGTCTTGAGGAGTTCCTGGAGTGTCTGGAGCACCCCAAGCAGAGGTTCTCAGAGCAGCAGACCTCTGACTTGCAGAATGAAGCTCAGAGACTCGCCTACTTGGCAAAGCTCAATGAGTACTGTGACAGGGCTGCATACAAGTTAGAAAAAACAACTCTGAAAGCAGAAGTACAAGACTTACGGAATGTCCTGGAAGGCACCTCTCCATTAACTCAAAGAGATGAGATGCTGGTGAAGCTGTCACTGGAGGACCTTGCGAAGAAGCTACCTGGAGGGCTGGGTATCACAGATGAGGAGAGGGTCATGATTGTCAAGGCCATAGGACTGCCTAAAGGCCACTGGTACAAGTGCCCCAACGGCCACGTCTATGCAATTGGGGAATGCGGAGGCGCTATGGAGGACCGCAAATGCCCAGAATGCCCAGCCACCATTGGTGGGGCCGGCCATGCTCTAGCTGCAGGAAACACAGTGGCATCGGAGATGGATGGAGCTCAGCATGCTGCCTGGTCCGAGGCTGCCAACCTTTTGAACTTTGACATAAACAGACACGTGATCTGACATCAGAAATTTACAGAAAGAGGGCATTTTAATACAGGTCTTGATAAATTATCCAAACGCTGGGCAATTTTTACTGGAGCAATATATGGCCAGGACTGCACAATGGAATTACGGGAAGATATTGGATACAAACCTGGGTCTTTTGAGTCCTTTTAAGAGTGGACAGTCTGCAGGTGCTTGCAAACCTTGGTGTGTTTATTCATGTTATTTACAGAAGCAGTGGGAATTCACCTGCCATTTCTTTTAATTGAGAGAATGGTGCTTTGCTAAACTTCTGTTTGACAGCATGGTGACCACACTGATCACATTTCATCTGAGGAGGTTGGCCATTGCGGTTGATGATTTTAAAGTCTATCTCTGTGCAAAAGGGGATGGATGAATCCCCTGCTTTTTAAATGCTTCCAACATTGTTTTGGCAATCAGGGGTCTTCTTCAAGCTTCGCAGCAGTGAAATATTTTTGCACATGAATTGGTGGTCTTCTGTCTGTAATTCCTTTAATTTCTCACTATTAGTATACTGGGATATTCAGGCCTGCTGAGCAGCTGTATCTCAATAAATAATGATATATATGGATTATATATTGCTGAATTGGCTATATGTATTTACTCATCTCAGCCAGTGGGTGGCGGTGGCACGTTGCAAATGAGATCACTTGGAAAAACTTTTGGAAAAATTTGGATCGCTTACGAAGACGCGTGATTCTTTGAATTTAACGTCGAGAAGGGTTAATCGGGCTTTAGTGTCACTTAGCTACGGCACGTTTGGCATGCAAGAAGTTTTTTCATATGCTGTTCAAAGGCTTATTTAGGAGAATGATACATACTGTATTGCAATAACTATTTAAATAGGGTTTGGAGTATTAATACATTAAATTAGTTTGTTAGCTGCCATTTTTGCACTCAAATTCTTAATATTGGCTGACAAACGGGCACCTCTCCTCTACTCGACGGCCACCGGGCCTGAATTTCAATGTGCGTACCCTGCACTGTCGCAGTACCTATCACTTGATTGTATGATATATGTAGCCTTGTCTGAACCTTACCTTTTAGTGTCTGCTCTGCAGAAAATCCGGGGTGCTAGCGTAGCAAGTTATATTTAAACAGATGCCGTGCTGCCAGTATTTATGACTTGCAGATTCAGAAATGGTCGGTACTACAGGAGCCACTGCGGAGAGATGGGATTAATATCCCAAGGGTGAGTGTGATGTCTGTCTCAGCAGTTCCTTTTTAAAAGATGCCGTATTTTCCCAGCGGGCCCCGAGTGGTGCAATTTAACTCCCAAGTATTCCCATATCTTTTCGCCCCCATCAGGCCAACTGAAACACGGGCGACAGGTAATGCAGAGATCCGGCGGCGCTGCATTTCGGAAGGCTCTTGAGTTCAGGGTGACGAAGAGAGATGAGGTGCTGAAAGGAATAAAGTGTGTATTTGCCTCACTCCACTCTTGGTTCTGGTCGGTGACACAGGGAGGACATCAAAATAAACAAGAAGGTGGGTCTCGGTGTACGTGACCTCTCATCGTCATACAAAAATTATAACGCGTGCTGCTGAACTGCAACATCTAAGGCAAAGACTTACAGGCTCAATGCTAGGATTCAGGTTCAAACCTTGTAGTCTTGCCCACAGTTGCTGACCCAAATGATATACTGTATAAATGAGTTAAAAGGAAAAACATCGGCCAAATAAATATCATAAAGCTCCTTTACTGTTGCCATGAAATCCAAGAAATGTCCAGTCCAGCATACATAGTCAAACTTGTACAGTGATGACAATCATTTAATAATTCAAATGTACACTTAAATGTTCACACAAAGGTTACTTTAAAAGAATTTAATAGCACAGTAGACTCTTCTGTACAGTAGTCGAGTAGTTTGCTCTATCTAGGTTATACGTTTAACAGTCACAAGAGAGACAAATCTAATTTACACGGGTATAACCGGTTGGTAGACAAATAAAAATGGTAAAATACAATTTGTTTGCTTGTTGCTTCTGCCACTCGAGGTTCAACTGAGCCAGGAGGGGAGGGGAGGATGTTGCACAGCATCCGGGGCTGTCAGAGCAAACACAATGCAGTGGTGTGTGTATCTGTGTTCTCTGCATTTAATCTCCCGAATATCTGCGATAAACAAAATGTTTGTGTACCGCCCTGACAGGAATTGTTAAAATATTTGCCAGCGAAGCCTAGGCGGATTTAAATAATGCGTTTTTATTAAATGCTGTTTGCCAAGTCAAATTGCGCTCAGAATGTTTATGCATAATGAATAGGTGCATATGCTGTGTCAGCATCTGTAATGTTAAATATGTTTGTTTCAGTCACCTCAAGTCTCCAGGCTGGAATGTTGCTTTCGCTAAACAGCGAAATCAGAAACTTGGGATCTCCGCAGCGTTCGTTTCACGGAGCCTTGAAGTACAGCATAGGCCGACGCTATGACGGTTTGTGGGAAAACCATCACAAGCCAGACTGAGGACTTTTTAACCTTTCTTTCATTTCCGCGTGTGAATGCACCCGATGTACCTTCTTAGAGGAAGGTCATTTTTCCAATATATCACTGATGTAGAATATTATTAACTTAGCCACCCCCAGTCTACAAATTCATCAAGCGTTGGATTAATCGTCCGCATTGGCGACCTTGACTGGCAGGTAATGTTATTGTCTGCCGTGCAGCTTTGCGGGCGCTATTGTATTGGCGGCATTTTCGGCTCAAGTCACCAATCGGGAAGTAAAATAACTATGCAGATGAGGGGACAGGATTGGTGCGGGGCTGCGGATTGATGTCCACCGCGCGTCCACGTCGCCGCCATGGGGACAGGTCTAGTCTGAAGTTGGATGCTGTCGTGGACCTCCAGCGGCTTGTAGTGATGGGCGTTCGCACGATAACATCCTCCTGGTGATTAGAAGCGGCAGAAAAAGGACAGAATTTTCTAAATAAAATTATGCCGTATGGAGTCGACTCGTGGAAATAACAACCCGGTCGTAAGCTGATGGGAGTTACGCGGGATTCATTTCTTTGTGCTCAAGTTTTGTTTTTTTGATTTTCAACATCCCCCAACCTACTTCATTCGACTTTGTAGACCTACTATGAGAATCTGTAAATATCTGTAAATATTTATTTCAGTCATCTCAGTAATCTTGTTTTCTCAAACTGTGGAATAAAAAAACGAGGTTTTCACATGCAGATTTGGCAAAGGATATAACTTGGACATGATTTTCATTTGAAGCCATATAATAATAAAGCCTTTAATAGAGTATTTTCTACATTTAATATCCATCCATCCATTATTAATAACCACATGTCCAGCACAGGCTGCGGTGGTCCAGAGTGCTTCCTGCAAGTACAGGGAATGAAGCAAGGTACTCGCTGGACAGGGCACTGGTCTACCATAGCGCATAGACACATCCACACACATGCAAAAGGCAGCTTAGAGTTATCAGTTAGCTTAAAACATACGTTGTTTTACTGCGGGATAAAACCCATGCAAACAGCAGGGATGACATGCAAATTCCCCAATAAACCAAGCAAGATTACAACGCACACCCAGGTGACCCCGGCATTACCTGCTGTGCCACTGTGCTGCCGCTCTTTGCAAACAGCACGTTTCTAATTTTTGTAAATCGCAATGTTTTGAACAGCTTTTGCCTTTTATTGCTTCTGAATTTCATCTGTTAGCTGTTGTGAAAGTAATGAGATAATAATGAAAACATAAAATTATTAATAACGTGTCATTGCTGCTGTGCAAAAAAGAATTAGGCCTACAGACGTGGATGAGAATATTAAAAAAAAGAGAAAAAAATCACTGTCAAATTCTGTGTCAGTTGCAAATTCTGTGCAAAATCCATGTAAGAGATGAAAAAAAAAGACCTGCATAAGAGAGGAAGAAGAGAGCGCTGGGGCTGGGTGCATCTGAGCCTGTGCCGGAACGTTCCTCCACAGGGCTTGCTTAAACACGACAGAACCGATAAGGAAGAAGTTTCTGTTATCAGAACAGATAAGGGGAAAATCACACTGTCAGTGTAAAGCTGAGGTGGAGTCTCGATATCATCTGGCCAAGTAAAGTTTTTAAATTAAAGAGCACACATTTTATCTTTTACCTCTTTGATGGGAAGAATCAAACATGGGCTTCTTGGATGTCAGTCTTACAGGTCAATTGAGGTGTTGGGTTACAGGTACATCAATATCGCAGCTGCCTGAGGGACGTGGCATGGTGCTGTAAATGACCTGCCACAACGGTCCGTCCGCACGTGCTGCAGGAAACCCTCCTTCAGCTCTGTGGGGTTCATAAATTTTGATCTCAAGGTGAGGAGGCTGTGGCCTTCTAATCGATCATCGCATGAACTTGTTGGAATTACATTCATAATGCAACAAAAGGCCCCCAACAGTCTAAAATCCATTTCTCTGAATATGAAATATATTGTAAACTACAAATTAAAAGCATATGGGCTCCACATTTAAAATGTGTAATATGAATATGAATCAAATTTCATGACAGATCCATTAAATTAGTGCTGCTATTTGTCTTCTGCCTTCTGCACGTCGAAGGACACCGAGCTCCCTCCCCGCACCTTTTGTAGCGCATGGATTTGTAACCTCAAGGTTGCTGGTTCAAGGCCCGCTGTAACCCCTTGAGCAAAGCACTTTGGTTTACGGTCATTTATTTGTCTGACACGCTTCTCCGCGGCAAACTTCCGGCGATGAGCGCGTTTTGACTGCCGGCCAGATTTTTGCTGAACGGGAGATTTTTCAGCACTGACACGTGTTCACCACTAGAGGGTGAGACCAGAAAAAAAGGACCTTCTGCAGAACTTCCAAGAGAACTCTTCACGCTAAGTTAGACAAATAGCCACTTCAGATTTCCTTGTGCAGACAGGCTAATTGCAGTTTTGATCAGGAAAATTACAATACTTACTAAAAATGCAGCGCAATGAGCCAAAGAGGGTCGCTTGTAATGTTGCATATAAAAATAATTCCATAATCCCACTGTACTGCTATTATAGCAAAACTAACACAGTGGTTACATAATTGCCAGCAGGAGGCATAGTGGTTGAAGCTGCTCCAATTCACAACCTCGTACCCAGCTTTGAATCGTGATTCCTGCCGTTGTACACTTGAGCAAGGTGCTTACCCCAAAGTGACTCCATAAAAGTGTCCCTGTTGTATAAATAGGTAAATCAGTATGGGTCGCTTTTTGCTGTAAGTTGCTTAGGGGTACAAATAAATAAGTGTGTTAATTTAAAGGCCAAGTCAATACGGGAGCCCCTAAAATATTTTGTAGGTAATGTATTGCCGATCTGTGAGTGAATATGATTAATACAGGACAGACACCAAATATAAATTAGCGAAAGGGTCACTGAATTGCTCACATGTCCTCATGTTCTGGGCGTTCTTTGTGAAAGGTCAGGATCTCATATTCCGGGGGAATAACACGCGTGCGCGCTGCCGTCCATCATCAGGGCGACGCGGTTCATCTTGATCTTCGCTTGGCGACTGAAGGCTTTGGCTACAGACCGGGAAGCGCATGAATGAGTGCCTTTAATGTTTAAACAGCGCCTACGGGATGGGGTCCCACGGTCGTGCTGCAGTGCCGCCATTTTTCACTGCACGGTGGGAGCAGGCCTGGCGTCTGTCCTTATCTCGGGGAGACAAGGCAGGCGCTGCACGATGTGCAGAAGCTCCCGATTTTGCTGCGGTGCTTGGGAGGACGTGTCAAGTGCTTGTTGCGGCTGTTCTACATGCAAAGCCGCTGACAGCTGGGCTGATTTACCGTATTAACCAGGTCTCTGCTAGAAAGAGCAATGAAACCGAAGCTTTGGAAAAACTACGCTGCGATGGTGGCCCTAGTTCAAGCACACGTGTGAAGAGTATGCGTTTCCGGTGCGTGTCAAGAGACCCACAAGTGCTGCTGCTGGATGTTCTGCTTTCTCACCCAGTGGCGTTACATTTATATTTATGATCGCTGATGTTTTTCTCCAAAGCAATGTACAGTTTGGAGGTACTTACACTGATTTATCCCATTATACAGCTGAGCAACTTTTACTGTATCAGTTCAGTTAAGTAACACATTCAAGGATATTATAGCAGAAGGTAGAATTAAACCTGGGTTTCTCAAGTCAAAAGGCCACAGCTCTAACCACTATGCCACATGCTGGGTTCCAACTTTCTGCAAACATTAGCGTCGAAATCCCTCCTGCTATTCCGTACCTCTGCAGCAGCCAGAGTCTGTCATCATACTGCTTTTATAGAGAGTGTGTGTGTGTGTGTGTGTGTGTGTGTGTGTGTGTGTGTGTGTGTGTGTGTGTGTGTGTGTGTGAGAGAGAGAGAGAGAGAGCGAGAGAAAGTAAGTGAGAGTGCAAATCTCTTTCCCTTCAGAGTTTTCCCACTTTGAAAATCCTTCCAAAAATGTATCCCCACCTCTTTTTTTTTTTGCAGGAGAAATCCATCGAGGCCTTCGCGTCCGTGTCTTTGTTTACTCCACCTTCCGCTCAACATTCAGACCAATATTCTCATTAATAAGGTATTTCTCCATCAATAAGAAAAAAAAGCCACATTATATTGCGCTCCATTTTCTAAAAACAAGATGAAAGCACATTTTACTGTTATAAATCTTTTAATTCTAAGAAGGAGGAGCTGAGGCTAAGTGCAGAGAAGTTACTTCTCCACATTTAATGATTAATTCGAACAGTGCTGCTTGGAAACAGACTTTGATGATATATTATTTAGATTTGGAACAACTCTGCTGTCCCACTCGTAACCAAGCGATGCCGTCAATGTTATTTGGATGCTCAGTAACTGCCCATAAAGTCTGCTGCGTGCAGTGTGTTAGAAGGTGGTGAAGAACCTTTCATGAATATTAAGCGGCGTACGCCGTGGCTTGGGGGCAGACCCAAGGTTCCACCATCCTTCCATCGAAAGTCCCCGAAACTAGGTGGAAAGATTGCTCGGCTTCCATTTCTTCCTTTAGTTATTTTCTGGTTCTTACAGAGCATCCATCAGCTGTGAAGTTAAATAAATGCCATTTTCTATCCAGAAGTGCCATATCATGTTGGTGAAACCTAGCTGTATTTGATTTGGATGTTGGACTGCCAAGACAGACATGCAGCACCACTATGGTTGCTACTTTGTACCCCGCTTTACTGAAACAATTATTTAGACTGTGTACCGCTTTATGTTTCAGCTCATAAATTAAAAAAAAATAAATAAAATTGTGAATCATTGCATGGTTAACATCCGAAAAAGCAGTTGGCAACCCTGCAATACGACATCTTAAAGACAGAGAAAGCTGCGGACCCAGAAGTTAAACTCAATGTTGCAAATATCAGTTATGCCCCACATATTTATATTAACTCCACTGTTGCTGCTTAGGCGACACCCGAAAACCAGGTTTGCAGATTAAAGTGCTACATTCAGCTGCAACTTTTTTGGAATTCACACCTACACCCTTCAGGTCACAAGCAACATTTCTTCATGGATGTAGATTCTTGCTTTTATCAGTGCAGATGCTGTTGGCTTGGATGTTTAAGAGAACACAGTGAAACCATCTATATGGAATCCAAAGGGGTGATGCAGTGAAAGAGGAATGACAGCATGGAGAGAAGGAAATGGAAAAAAATGGAAAAATATTCATTCTGGCTATGGCTGAAGTGGCTTGCATGGCATTCTGGTAGTCAGACATTGACTCAGGCCTTGGGCAATATCAGTCAAATCCTAGAAGCTGTCCTGGAGGAGCACAAGCTGGATTAAAACACAGCTTGTCAGGTTCCCGAAATAACCTGCCTTTCAGCAAGTGTGGTGGCACAATGGCGGCGATGCTGGCCCGTGACACTGACAGCCCAAATCCAAGTATCTAGTAGGAATAACACAAGCAAATGCCACCAATGGGAGAGAACAGCACAAGGCTGACCTTCTTACGGGAAGAAACTTTGCATATGGAAGGTCTATTTGCTCATAGGCCCTGTGGTTCACATAATTCAATTTTTAATAAACCAAATAACAATCAGTATGGATACAGAAGAAGACAGCAATAAGATTGGACTCCAGTTGGTGAAAATATTTTTTGAAAGTTTGTTTTTCACGCTGTGCCTCTGGTGGGAATGGAGAGAGCAGATAAATAGATACGAAATCCAGCTTTCTGTAAGCTAACATTCTGTAGATCTTAGGTTTAATGTACATTATTAAGAGGGTAGGTGAAAAAAACTTATAACTGAAAGATTCGTAGGATTTTTTTTTATCAGTTCTCGTAAATCTGGAATTCCTGTGTGTTTACGGAAGCCCCACCAGGGAGGAAGAGCTGGAAAAAGCTCAGCTAGGAGAGCAGTCAACTGAAGCTCTAAAAGTTGTTGGTTTGCTCCCAGGTGTTTGTGCGATCTGTTTGTGAAGGATGATGATGTTTCAAGATCTCAAGGTCCTTATGGAGGAGTGATGTTTACAAGGAGAGACACTCAGCTGTAGAGAAGTGATTCATTTCTGCAGTCAATCTACAAGAAAATAGACTAGTTGGGAGGCCATTAGATTAAAGCCCTGAAGATCCCTGGCCTGTTCCTGGGTGTGGTGTTGGCCTGATCTAGATATATGGAGAGCATTTGTTTTGAGATTCCAAGGTTTTGAGCTTGAATCTTGAAGTGGTGTTTACCTTGGAGAAACCCTCAGCCATGTACAAATGCCCTACTGTTGCAATTGATACAGAAGATCTGACTTTGAGATGGTTTATTTGGCACATGGTTTTCTTACCTGTAATTTCTCATTGATGCATTGCAAACAAACAGTGTGTACTGGGCTTTAAAAGCAATGGAGAGGACAGCAGGCAACAGAGTATGGGATGGATCCCTGTATAGGTAGAACTTGTAGATTTAGTGCACGTGTAAACACTTTGAATTTTTGTGTTTCTGAAACTGCAAGAAATCTGTCAAGACTGGAACAACTCAGCTGAGAGCATTAGACTAAACATCTAAAGGCCTTTTGTTTCATCCATGGTTTTTTTGTTTTTGGAAAAATTTCACGAGCGTTGACAGCAAAGTAGTTGGCGATTCTGGGATCTGAAAATGGTCATTTTGAATTTCAGTGGGATTCGGCTGCGATAATGGAATATTCCTATCCATGTCACAGTCAGTTCTTCAGAAAAGAGTAAAACACGAAGGATCAGAATTCCCAGTAAGTTGTATTTTTTTGCTCCAGGGACTCTTAAAATGTTTATATATATATATATATATATATATATCGTTATGAGTTAAACAGGCATATGTGAGGTGCCGAAATAGCTCAGTTGGAGAGCATTAGACTAAAGGTCCCTGGTTCAATCCTGGGTTTTGGCAAGCTGGTTGTTCTTCTGAACACAAACTGCTGTTTTCTTTGTTTGCCTGCAAGGTTCCCTTTCCAATATTTATTCCCCTCATAATATTTATTCTTATTCTCTTGCACTGTCATCCATCGTTGCACTTGTTGCCTGTATATGTATATGTTGTGTTGTCTTCCGTACGCTGAGAGCCAATGGGAGCCGAAGCCAAATTCCCTGTATGTGTAAGCATACTTGGCCAAATAAATCTAATTCTGAATAGAGATATAAAATATTTTGTGGATTAATTCTTACTGCAGCATTTCAAGGTGAGTACTTTGCCCATTTGAACTCATAGCAGGAGCACAAGAGCAACACATGCAAGGGAGCAGTTTCGACAGCTTCGCTACGCACCGATGGACAAATTCAAGAGCAAACCTGCCGTCTCCCCACATTTTTAGCTTCAGAGATGTTATTCGTCTCTCTGCAACCGTTTCTCCACTGGTAGCAGAAGTGCGTGTTCACTGTTAGCTGCACTAGATGGGTCCTGTCATAGAGAGCAAAGACGTGAAGAATGAAAGCGTGCTTGTGGATTCTAATTAGTTCCATAGCACTATTCATACAAAATTCAAGTCTCTAAACATTTGTCTGTTTGTGTAATTCTCCAGTCCCGCCAGTGCCTGGTAGTTAATGGGCAAAACTTGCACAGAGTAATAAGCCTGCAGCGGTGGTGGAGGCTGTCAACCAGATGATCTACTTTCATTACATAGTTTATAGATTTCAGATCGCATCAAGCTTGCAGGGACGCGAGCGGTAACAGGCGTCAACGGCAACGTCACGCCGGCGATGCTTGGACAGCCTCCACCAATTCAGCAAATTACACAAGGCCTCGAGTCCCTGTCCCCCACGCTTTAGAGCGTCGTTCACAGCATGCGTTGTGGCTTCCATCGGCTCCGTCTCGCCGCTCAGTTCCCAGCCCATTCCAGATTTCATTTTGTTTTCATTTCCATTCTCTCATCAGGAGTCCCTTGATATTTAAAAGAATTTAGAGGTGTGTTTTGCCCAGGTAAGCATATCTGCGTCGCGTGCGATTCCAAACTAATTTTGAACACATCTCGGAAACTCAATTTAGCGTAATTGAGCTTTACTTTGTGAACATCTGTGGCAGCATCACGGACTGACATTAAGCTGTTTTGCTGAACGGGCCTTCAAAGCAGTTTATGGCCGTGGATGCTATTTGCCGCAGTTAATGCAAACACTCAGGAGCAGCCCCGCATCTGTGTGGCGCCAAACTGGCGCTGGCCTTAAGTCGGCTAGCGTAACTCGGAAATATGCAAATGAAGCATCCTCTTTTCCACAGTTTTATGAAGTCCTCGGCACCTCAGCAGTTATGATTTTTTTTTTTTTTTTTTTTTTTCTGTTGAAGACTCTTAAGTGGTATTTGGTTGAGAAATTACGTCTCAACTCGCTGTGACACATTGGCTTTCCGGGAGCGGCCAGGTGCAGGACTGCAGCGGCTCTACCTCCAAAGACTTTCATACACAAAATCCAGTCCTACCCGACGCACAAACGCAAATCCCTAGTCAAACTGACAAAACATGTTAACATTATAATACATGCAGAAACACAAGCCCGAATCGTAGTTGCAGCAATACTCTACATATGCTCACCGCATTCAGGAGCGATTCAACTCTTCTTAAATGGCTCTGATTTCCAAGGTGCGTTGTTTTGCATGACAACCTTAAATGGCAGATCGGTTGCACCTGATGCTTGTTTTTCCCTTAACAGGATTCAGCTATTGGCGGTAATCCCAAAAAAATTGCTGTACATTTTCACAGCAGATGACAGCGCGGCAAAGTCGGTCATAATGTCTTCTTCTCCTTTATCTTTCGGCTGCTCCCATTAGGGGTTGCCACAGCGGATCAAACATTTCCATGTCTTCCTGTCCTCTGCATCTTTCTCCGTCGCACCCACCACCTGCATGTCCTCCTTCACCACATCCATAAATCTCCTCTTAGGCCTTCCTCTCTTCCTCTTGCCTGGCAGCTCCATCCCTAGCATCCTTCTCCCGATATATCCCGAATCTCTCCTCTGCACATGTCCAAACCAACGCAATCTCGCCTCTCTGACTTTGTCTCCAAACCGTCCAACCTGGGCTGACCCTCTAATATACTCATTTCTAATCCTGTCCATCCTCATCACACCCAATGCAAACCTTAACATCTTTAACTCTGCCACCTCCAGCTCCGCCTCCTGTCTTTTGCTCAGTGCCACCGTCTCCAACCCATAAAGCATAGCTGGTCTCACTACCATCTTATAGACCTTCCCTTTCACTCTTCCTGGTACCCTTCTGTCACAAATCACTCCTGACACTCTTCTCCACCCACTCCACCCTGCCTGCACTCTCTTCTTCACCTCTCTTCCACACTCCCCCGAAGTTGCTCATAATGTGTCGCATAAGAACAATGTGTGCTGCGCAGAAGAGCAGGTGAGACCTCGCGGTCCTCGGGCGATGGGTCCTGTGCAGACCCTGGGGGCGTTTTGTATGCCCGTGTCACCGCCCGGGTCCGCGCTCCCACCGGCGCCTGATTTGTGCACTGCCAACCCCATCGATCGGCTCCAAATTAGAACAATTACTGCTGCCCAGCTGCCTTTTCGCAGCCTTTCATTAAAAATGGCTCTGTCGATAGTGCTGTTTATGCTGAGATTAATGCGATCTCCCGCTGACAGGATGTCATTAGGTGATTATTTCATTCAAGAGCGGCAGAGAGAAGGGAGGCAGCTTTGAAAGAAGCAAATGGCCCACCCATGAATTCTTGGACATTCACGCCCGCACTAAACCTTCCAGGCTGTTTTGTCGTACCCGCAACGGGCATCAATCTTCATCGCTTGTACGTGTCTGTTTTCCCTGCGTTCGCAGATGAAAACCGAGCACAGACCAGAGGTGGGAATGAATGGAATGAACACGTAATTGCTTCTTCTCAGTTATAACAACGCATTTAGTAGGGAAAAGGCAAAGGTCATGCAGCCAAACTAACTGAACCCGAAATGTACAGTCTGGTGTGTCCGACACACAGATTTGTGTTATTAGAAGGCTGGAACAGGGTGAGCAAAGATGCCCGGTGCTCCAGATCTGAGGGAAACTCAGTAGTGCTTCCGATTCGCAGTACTTAGTTCTTAATCTCACTCACACACACACAAACACACACAGAAAAGGCCTTTGTAATTTGTGGCAGTAATTCTGAGTATATTTTTAAAGAATTTCAATATCAGTATTTCAAAAACAATTACTGCTAAATGTAGTAACAGCACCCTGGCCATATTCTTGTTCTTAGAAATAGTTGAGGTTTTTTTATAAACTGTTTATAGTATAAAACTATAGCAAGCATAGCTGCAGTTGTTGGTAAATATAGGAAGTATAGTAATAGTTTTATCATTTGAGTTGTGTAAAAATAACTGACTTTTGATATGATCTGGATTGACTAAAGATCAATATGTTGTTGAGGAAGGTATTTATATAATAGAATATTTTCTGTATCAAATAATATCTGTAACATTCCCTCTTTCAGGAAGCAACACACCTTTTGATGGCCCATAAGCTGACAAAGGTCCAAAAAAATGAAACATGCAGCAAGAAATGTAGTAACTGTACAGAAATATATCTGAATATTTCATGCATGTGAGCAAAATATTTTCAGTAGCATGGAAAGGCTGTAAACATTTTGCATTTTTAGCTACCATTTCCTTATTTGATTTTTTCAAAAGAAATTTTTTTTTCTGCACACTCAGATGCCAGGGGCAAGACAAAAAAAAACAGTCCCACAGGTAGGTGTGCCAGTACGTAGGGGCAGGATAGTTTTTTTAAAAAAAAAAAAAAACCTCATAAATGGAAGTTATTCATTTTGCAATGGCAAACTGCTTATGGGCTTTTGAAAAAGACAGTTTGAGAGCTCTCCCCCCCCACCTCTCAGAAGAATTACACTAAGCAAGTCGCTGCACACCCTGGGTGCTCTGCGGCTGTGGTAAATGAATTTAGACAGCTGCATGGGCATAGATAGGGACATTGTGCAGCGACAGCAGAAGATCTGTGGGAAACGGTATCCAGGCCTTGGTGAAGCCCCCCCCCACTCCCCGCACCACATCCTATTCCCACTCCTCTCGGCCCGGAGGCTCATCGGGACCTTGTCAGGGGATCATCGTGCCGAGGCCTTGAACCGCTGCACCATCTGTCTACAGTCGAGGAACAATTAAGCGTAACAGAAAGATCACGCACGCACGCTTCATTCACTCAACTCCCCAATCTCTCCACACCTCAGTGAACTGTAAAAGCCGGTGTCGCCGCGCCGCACTGTGCGATGCTGTCAGCCGTTCCAGCGTTCCTTGCCATCAGCTGGTGTTTGCAGTGCCGGAGACCCGAGGACCTACAGTTTGACGGTAGTCAAGAAAGCTGAACTGTTGCATTGTTTCAAAAATACATGTTACGTTCATGTTTTTAATGAATGATAAACATTTTTCTTAGCTGATCATTTTACCGAAAGCAACGCATCATTTAACAGTTCACAAAGCGGGAAAGGTTCAGTGCTGGGAGAAAAATTCAAGGGTACGAGGCTAGGTCTCCATTTGAATTTGAACCTTCAGATTATTAACTGGTTTTTAACCAGTATGTCAGTAGTTTTGCTGTAAATATTGCCATAAACAATCTGAACTGTGAAATTTTCAGCTGGGAAGCTTGGTGGCTGTTTTTTTTTTTTTTTTTTGATTTTGCGTGACTTTCATCGATGATCAGATGGCATTCGGTCAAAAAGTACAATGCGGGTCTCAAAGGCATTCTTACTGATCTCGCCGAGAATCCGCATTTATTCTTTTCAAACAACAGGTTTATTTGTGAGGACTGATATATCATTATTATAACAAGGTCTGTTTCCTTGTAGGTTTCTACGTTCCAGCTTCTGAAAAGTCATTATTTGGACCTCAGCATTACTTTCCATTTCTTTAATGGGCACAACTAGTCAATCTTCAGCATTAAATGCAGTTTAGCTGGGAGGCTGTAAATCTGGCTTATATGAGTTTATGTTTATATTTCTGTTCCAATGGTAACTTCTGTCTACCCTTTATTCACTTCTAAAATAACTCTGAATGTGCTGCTTAACCGAAGCAAAGTGTGTGTTTTTCCCTGGCAAATACAAGATTCAGTAGATTAACACCAGGCACTCCTGGGTGCACAAAATGTTGTAGGTTTTGCAAAAAGTATTTGAAAGGATGATAATGAGTTTGAAAAGGAATGAGTCATGAAGGGAACTGAATGCCCTTTTGCCATAGTTCTGTTGCTCTTGTTTCTGTGCAGAGCGAGAAGAACCCAGAAGACTGACAAAGAGTGCTCGTTTCCAAGGTGGCACAGCAGCTGGCACCGGTGCCTTGCAGGGCCGTGACTGTGGGTTTGGATGTGGGGTCAAGTCCGGCTCACTTTTTTTGTGGATTTTGTGTGTTGTTCTTGTGGGTTTTCTGCCACAGTTCAAATACTAACGTTTTAGGTGAATTGTGAGCTTTAAGTTGCTCCGTGTGCGTGTGGTTGTCTTGTGATTGACTTGAGTTCTCTTCAGGGTGTAAACTGGCTCTTTCTCTGTTCTGATGGGACGGACTGTGGACCACTGTGGCCCAGCTTTAGGAGATTTATTTATTAATAATGGATGTATGGAGAGTTACAGCCACATGTGTAGAATCAGAGTCAAATTAGACTTCCAAGATGGTGTTGTTCAGCAAATACCTTGTTGTGAAGAATCGATGGAAACCTGCATTTATTTTTTTTTTAAATCAGTAAAAGGTCTGGGAGTAGCAATGGACTCAAGTTCCTGCTTTTCACAGCACGTTGAAGCCATAACTTGATCCTGCAGATATTTCTGGTATAACATCTGCAAAATCTGCTCACATCGCACATCGCATGGTGACATCCCATCTGGATTACAACCACTCTGCTTCTCATCGCTCTCCATTGACTTACAGTAGCTGCCCAGTGTTCAGCACTGATAATGGCCTACAAGATGCTCAAAGAATCTGTTCTCTGCTGCTTACAGGACCACATCTCTCCCTGCACTCCAGCAAGAGTGTTTTACTTTTCCATCTCTGGCCACTTGGTGGATCCACTCACCAGGGATCAAAAATTAAAAGACCTTAGATTCTCTATTTTACCACTGATGTGGTGAAATGAACTTCCTCTGTCCCTCAGAGCTGCTGAATCCCATTCACAATTCAGCTCTTAACACCCAGTCCTCTTAGATCCACTTCTCTCTCAATCTCCTAAATCTTTTATAAATGTAGACTCTTTAGTTCTGTAGACAAGTGCTTGTATAATGTGCACCATCATAAATGACAAACTAGCTGTGCCTCCACAATTACATCTGTTTGCAAAATTTAAACGCAGTTGTTTGCGCTGAGTTGTACTTTGCTTTAGATAAATTATTATAATTATTTTTTCGCAGGTTAGCATACTTACAGCCTGGGCCTGTGCAGCAGCTCTTCAGTCAAACAGTACAGAAACCAGTGAGAAGGCATTTTTGCAACTAGGCCTCATTGTTTAGACTAATAAGTACAGAAAAGGTTGAGAATTGGGCCTGATAAAGACCTCATTTTTATCTTTGTCTGGGGTCCAGACACCATTAAATGCAACTCTGGCAGTGGGTGTTTATGATACACGACTGCAAGGTTGTCATTCCATGTCTGAACAGGCATCCTGCTTTCTACCCTCACAACTGCAATATTCAACCTGTGTTATGGCATATAGATTTGTACCATATAAAATTCAAATGCTGTGTCTGGGAAAAAAAAAAAGTGTCTGCTAAGCAACAGCAATGAACAAATTAATAAATAAATGTCAATACTTGGCGTAGCGAGGAAGGTAGAGAGTAAAACAAAAACAGAAAAAGAAAGCAGAGGAGTACAGAACTACTAGGGCTGAATGACTCACTCTTGTTCACCTCAGAACTTCAAAAACAGCCCACAGGTAGAAAGTTGCTGGACTGCAACTCGGGCTGTGTGTTCAAATGTGGAAAAGACAGGAAATATCTGTGTTAAAGCAGGGGGCATCATTACACAATAAACGATACCACCTATTCTTGGGTCCTTGGATAGCAATGAAAGCACATCACATACGCGTGTTACAACTAGTGGAGTCCTTCCATACTTATTTATATTTGCTTATATCTCCATCGTCTCTTCCTGGTGGAGTTTAATCATCCCTGTTTTCAGGGAAAAATATTAGCATGCAATGAAGGGGAAAGGGACTGGGGGGTTGGTAGAGAGACTGAGTTGCTGAGAGATGGAAGTGGGGTTGAGTGATTGCAGGGCTAGAAAGATGCTGAGAGCAAGAGACTGAATGATGGAAAGATGGGGTGTGGGGTTATTGAGCAAAGTCACTTAATGCCGACGGCGTGGCACGATTACCGGCAGCCACCCCACGTCTTTCCAATTAATCTCATTGGGAAGAGCCTGGAGGCAGAGGCTGCGAGGGTCTGAGATCCATGGCGAGAGGAACACCTTGGCAACCCACGTCAAGGCAGGGGGCTGTTGGATGGTCTAACCAGGGAGCAGTGACCAGAGGCTATTTAAACTAAACATGGAGGCTGTCGCCACAGCCTTGCCAACGGTGAGTGGAGCCAAGGCTCGGAACTCAATTTCTTTGTGGGTTTTGGTTGCGTTAAAAGCCATTTTTGAAGACCGTGCTTTATCTTCATATGGTAAACTGGAGCTGGAAACCGTAAAAGTTCTTTTGGCTTGGGTTTAAAAACACCAAGCATGTCGTAGTGTTTGTGCATTTGAACAAACTTTAGAGGAAATGCCTCTGAACACCTGAATTGATATGGAAATCTTTTCCTCACAGATCTCACCCAGGACTGCACGCACGACTGAATCTGAAAGAGGCCGCTGTTGTTCATCTCTAATTTATGGACTTAAAGAGTCCTGTGTTTATGTCAAGGATTTATATATTTTAGCGGACTGGTTTATGAGTGGAGGCGGCACGATGGCCCAGCAGGTAATGCCGATACCTAGCAGGTCTTGGGCTGTGGGTTTGAATGCGGGTTTGAATTGGACTTAGTCTATATGGAGCTTGCCTGTTCTACCCATGTATGCTGTGGTCTCCTCCTATGATTCAAATGTGCATTTTCGGTAATTTTTTTTACTCGAAACTCGTCCTGTCGTGCATTTGTGAGTGAACAGTTTGTGTGTGTGTGCACGCAATTGCCCTGCAGTGAACTGGTGTCTCATCTAGGCTGTTCCCTGCATCACACACAATGCTTCTCGGATGGACTGTAGGCCACAGCAAGCTGCTATTAACAATGAATAGCCGGACGTTCCCCGACCTGCATAGCGGAAACAAATCATTACATGCGAGACTGTGTTTTATCACAACGTCACGCTCAGTACCTCATAATCCAGAGTGTTCAGGAGATCTGAATGTCCACCAAACCAAACTGAGGGGTAAATCCATCCAAGCATAAATGCATCAGACATCAGACAACCGCAAATTCAGAACAATTCACAATTGCACGTTTGGCGCAGAGAGACTTCAAAGTGGAGCAGCGCGCAAGGCAATTTCTCCTCTTCTGTTTATGCTTCCTTCTTCCTCTAATGCCTGACAGCAGTTTGTGCACGGAGCCGGCGCCGGAGAAGCAAAGTAAAAGGAGCCGTGCGACGCGTGTGACCTGCTGTGGCTCGAGGTTAATTGGAATGCGCCCAGGAAAAAGGACCAGGTTTCCACGGTGTCAGGGATAGAAACACAACTCAAGTGCTTTGTGTACCATGCGGCCCCCTGCAATCCTGCTCCAGCTAATCTCTCTCTCGGAGACAGCGGCTCCCCGAATCTGTGCCTTCGCAAAGCGCCCTGCATTTTAATTGCCCTGCGACTGCTGTTGTTTCGTTGTGTATTTCACCGATTGAAGTCTATTTTTCCTTATTGGTAAATATCGGCTCAGGTTAGATAAGAGGACTGTTTGCCACCTGTTGCACCGTATCGCCTGCGCGTAATGACTGTCCGGGGCGGCCGTTCTTGACCGAATTCATTTAAAATGTGAAATGGAAAGTTGCAGACTGAAATCCACAGTTGTGTTCTTTTTCCCTTCTGTGTATGCGACGCGCATCCCTGGATGCAGATCCCGTTCGTAAAAAGGATGCAGATTCAGGAGGACGAAATGCTTATCTGTAATTCAGAGCACTGTGTGACTTAATGGCTATAAAGAAACCTTTACATTTTATATTTTGCATTTACCTTTTACCTTTTACCTTTACATTTTAATGAAGCTTTTTTCATTAAAAAAAATAAATAAAAAAATAAATAAAAAAATGTTCAGTGGTTGGTTTTTACACTAAGCTACTTACAGTGATTTACCTGTTCATGCAGCAGGGCAATTTTTACTGTACCAGTTCATAAGAAATACTTTTACCAGCATGAGTAGAATTTAAATCCATAACCTTCAGATTATATAAGGTAATAACTAACCAGTATGCCACCTGCTACTATGAATGAATCTGTGATATTATTTTAACAAATCATTTAAAAAATGGTCATGATAAGAAATTCTAGTGCAGCACAGTTAAGCTAAAATTTTCTGTAATGTTGTAATAATAATAACCTGTAATAATCTAAAAACATACAGTAATGCTGTAAGAGCTTATATAATCCAAACTATAAAGAAAGATACTACTCAGAATTGACTAAAAATGTGAGATGCCTATATATTGATTTAAATTTATAGTTATTTCTCCAAAATGACACAAAGGTTAAGAAAGTTATGTATACCCTATTGTATTGTTGTATTGTTACCTGTATCTATGGTAGAGGTAAACCCAGGTATATACAATTCCACAGTAATGTAGCTAAACCTTTAGCAGCAGTTCCCGGTTTGCACAATAGACTCCCTGCTATGAGGCAGAGCCAGAGAAGCTCATGTGTTAGAAAAGAGGAAATTCAAATTTTATTTTTCGTGTGAGCAGCTTGTTTGTGTACCACACTGCCTTGTGACATAATACTGTAGGTTACAGCAGTCAGGAACTTTGCTAAGAGCCTTGCAGTTTTATATCTCATGCTTGCTTTGTTTCTGCACATTTGTGGAGTGTCTCTATTTAATCTCATAAATGAAGTTGTGTGATGCTCTGTGTGTGTGTGTGTGTGTGTGTGTGCGTGCGTGCGTGCTGTGCTGTGTGATGTAAGACTACAGGTGCTGCAAGGTGTTTTATCGGGTTTTAATGGTATTTATGAAAGTTGGTTTGGGGACACGTTATCATTTTTCACACATCATTTTCAGCAACAAATAAGGTGCATAAAGTGGGGCTTACCTGCATTATGGATACATTTGTTTTTTGGTCAAAAATGACATATACACAGTTCAACGATGCAACTAAAGAACTTTCTGGTTATCTATTTCATTTTTTGGTTTTTTAATGGTGCTGACAAATCACATTTTTTGTGTTCTACAAATCTGAAAAACAACTAAATAAATAAAAAGTACATTTTTCTAGGTCCCCACTCTACATTTAGTGTGTAGATACTGTATGTGATAGGAAACGACAATTCAAAAGAAACTTTAAATGTTCATCCGCTCTTATAAATATATTTAATGTGTTGCCTGATTGCGCTGTACTATTCATCCTCAGGCAAAAAATACCGAAAAAGTTTATTCGCTTAAATAAAAAGTTTCCCCTTTGTGAGTTAATACCACTGACCAGAAAGGAACGAACCATCTCTCCTTACAGAACATCTCTCCAGGGAGGTGAAACCTTCCTGCTAATCGACTGCTTTGGCCACAGAGCTTGACTTGCATCGCTGATTTTTTATTATAGATTTACCATAATGTCCGAAATATCCATACGTAGACGTCACTATCAAACCGATATAATGAAAAAAAAAAATCAAATCAGGCCCATTTTAATCTTACAAAAAACAATTGAAAATTTGAAGATTCAGGCCAAAGGAAGCACTGTTCACTTTGCCTGTCCTATGGGGTTGCTTTACTATGGTAATACTAAATGCAGTTGGACAGATGGCATTCTTTATCATTGCCCAAAGGCTATGAGATAATACATCAGTACTATTTTTAAAGCACTTAAAAAAACCACTGGTTAATAATCTGTAGCATTAAATTAAGGTTGATAATTAATTTGAAATCTTTATTAGCGTAACATAAGCATTTCAAGCAAAGTGTCCTGCTGATTTTAAAGCCACAAGAGTGAATGAGTAAATGTTAACAATAAAGATTTTAAATACGCACACTGAAATAAAAATATCAGTGACATTTTAAGCAGTTTTTTCAAATTCTCCTTTATTATATGTACGTGTTTCATTGCATTAAACTATTTTTGCTAAACATTTCTACATCCCAGTTGAAGGAGCCAAGATAGCTAAAAAAAAAAAAAAAAGCCACTCTTAGTATATGTGTTAGAATCTGTTTAATATTTTAGTATTCGAGTTTAAAGTTTAATGTACAGTTAGGCTTGAACGGATTTATTTAACAGGCAATTTTATTCAGTCACTTACATACATATGCGTATATACTGTACATGTACAGTGAATGTAGTGAGGTCAAACAAGGTCAAATAATTTCCAGTACAGATAAATATTTGCGGCCTTGTTTCCAGTAGCACGCGACCGATAACTAAACCAACCTTAAATTTATCTGCTGCTCAGCTGAGGCTCAGTTCAGCAAAGTTTTACAGTATTTAGCACACCGATACAGCTGCATGTTTTAACTACGGGAGTAGTGATAGAACCAGCAACTCTCAAGACCAAATCCATAACCGTCACCAACTACATCAACCTTAACCAAAGCAGGACAAAGCAGCCATTAAGCGCAATCCCAGTGGACCCACAACAGTGAACAAACACTTCAAATAACTTTGGAAGTGCTATAGCTTCAATGCAACATAAGGCATATGAATATATCGATCATAATTTGGTGGAAAGTATTCCCTGCTTCAGTTAAAATGCATGCAGTGCAAAGTTTCCAAATCGGTTTTTTGTTACTAAATATGTGGTAATGCTCTAGAATGCAGTTGCATTGGTGAAAATAGTAGCTGGATATGTGGTTATAATCTGAAAATCAAAGATGTGAGCGTCATGAATCACTCGTCTGTTCAAGCAAGATATGACCTCCTCTGGGTACCTTAATTGCATGATAAATAGCATTTCATATTTCAGATTTATTACTCGCCATCCTTGTTGCAAAAACACGTCCTGCAGTGATCTATTTAAAAAAAGAACCGAACACCTCAAATGACTCAGCAGAGATTGCCCAGTCAGTGTGTCTACAGCTCTGCATACAACAGATTAAAACCCAGGAAGTTTTCTTTTTCATTATCGGATAGCCAAACTTTAAATGCCACAAGGCTTAGAGAAATTACATGGGTTCTCTCTTGCCTGCCCTCAGCTCATCCTTACCTGTCAGTCCTCTCTCTCGTACCCCGCCTCCACCTTCTTCCCTCCGGTATTCCCCAGGTGTGGCCAGTGGCACACCCTCCCACCAGCCCTGAAGTGTGACTTCCATGGTGTCTCAGGAATTCCCACGATCCCCAAGATCTATTTCAGATAGGCGCACGAACACGGGCAACAGCGATGGCAGCTGGCAGATCCTAACTGGGTTGATGACCCCTCCCGCACCCGGTAGTCACGGTCGTTGGACTGAGTAACGGCGGCTCAATGACAGAACGGTCAGCTCTTAAGAGGGTCACCTGGGTTTGGACAGTGGTCACCGTGGATGGGATCCTGGCCCTTTGTGTCAGACTAGGCTACATGCTGGTGTGACACCCTTTAAGAGGGATTCACCTTCTTAAATCATAAATGCTCAGCTAGGTTTGCAAGATGTTCATTTTCAAACTTGCGCGAATTAACCGTGGGGTCAAAGGGCACGAACTCAAAGCACAGCCTCCATCTGCTCCGTGCAGCCCGAATCAATCCTGTGGTTGCGGCTGGATGTGTAGCTGCGAGCGGAATGCAATATCCGCACCATATGTCGGCGATTAACAGTTGTTTTTCGCAAGGCGGCTTCCTGCGGTGCCACTGACTTTAGGCAATCCTCTGAGCCATGTCCTGTCTCCGGCCCGATTGTATCTGTTAACCAGCTCGCGCTACTGTTCCGACAGCAGAGATAATCTGATAGAGCGGCATCTGATCAAAGTCCGATAGAGGGGAAAACGGCTTTAGCTGGCGCCTGGCAGTTTGTGACTTAAGGCTTTTTAAGCCATCTAACGTCCCATATTGTTTCAGCAAACAAAATCTAGAAACATCCAGAAGATCCAGAAATCTATTACTGATGTCCCTTTAAACGTCTAAATGTATTTATTTGTTTCATTCACTTCGCAGCACCTGGGCACATTGTCCTCTTTTCTCTGTGGGAGTTGTTCCACAGTCCAAAGACAAGTGTTTCAGATAAATTGGGCGCTAGAAATGGCCTGTAGTGTGTGTGTGTGTGTGTGTGTGTGTGTGTGTGTGTGTGTGTGTGTGTGTGTGTGTGTGTGTGTCTTCCCTGTGATGGACAAGTGTCCTGTCCATGGTTTTCCCTTTTCGCTTAGCAAAGTGGTTCCTGAAAAAGTGTTTTTTTCCCTCCTCAGTGAAACTTTTCAGTAATTTTCAGACTCATTATACATAGAACTGTCACTCCATATGCAATGCTTTCTACATCTTGGGTGGGGAAAAACAGTGTTGCGCTGATGAAATCATAAAATAACGCTTGATTCTGGTTATTTATTGTTCCGGAGTGAGGCGGCCAGGGAAAGGTAAGCAGAAATCCTGCAGCGTGTGCAGTTTGCCCGTTGCTGAGTGCTCGTATGTGTCAGTTTCTCCGCATGTTCCAAAGCGGTTCCAACACGCTGTATGTAAATACGATATGTTTTGCAGAATGATATGCGGGACGGAGGTATGTGCTTCAGCTAGGCAACAGGTCTTCATTCCCAGTCATACGATGCATTAACTTGACAGGCTGATGTATCAGAAAAATTATCATTTAAAGGCGTTCCATATGTGGAACTGTTAGTCAAGATGGACCCATTACATCAAGAAACATGACTGCATGAATGGAAGCAGGTTTAAAAAAGAGAGATTGCACGTCCAGTCTGGCCTGGGAACCCCCGTGGACCCCTTGGCCAGAGCTGGAGACTTGCTGTTGCTGTGAAAAAGGAAGTGGGATCTGCCAAGGTTGGACTTTTGCCACTGTGACCCCCAATAGGATAGGTGTCACAAAAATGGATAAAATGTTGACGGATGGATGGTCAAATGCCTTGCACAAACAATAGATAAATTATTACGGGGCTAATGTGCTCCGCCATAATCCGCATTGTCACACAGTGTCAGCCCCGCACGTCAATGCAAGGAGAAAAGATAATGAAGTGAAATGAAAATTCAGTCAGATTCTCTTCTCGTGACTCCTTTGCAACTGGTCTGTGGTAACAATGACTGACAGCATGTTAATAAAACAATAACTTAAAGACAATTAATCCAAATGTGAAAAATAATGCAGAACAGCATGTGAAACCGGACAATTTTTATTCAGTGTAAATTAAAGCAATATAACATCTTTAAATGAATAAACAAAATAACCCAGCTATTCAGTTGGCTATATTTGTCTAACGCAATATGGACTTTGATTCCAAACCGTCTAAACTGTGACATCTTCACACTTTTGTAAGGAGGATTTTTTCTTTTTTTTTCTTTTTTGCTGCATAGATACTAAACCTGAAGCTCTAGGTTGATCCGATAAAAGGGGAAAAGCAAGGACCCTTCTTGTTAAGCAGATATTAACGGTTTAGCTTCCAGAAGGGGTGCTTCTGTTGTACCCTTGGGAGAGGTGGTCAAACTGCAGTGCTTAAGCAGAAAAAAGAGAGAGAGAAAAAAAAAAAAAACTCCGCCATATAAATGAGCAGATAAAAAAACTGCAAGATACGTAAATTGCTTTGGATAGATGAAATGCACGAATGTATGAAAAAAATGTCGAAAATAAAGAATGAAATCATGTCGCTGAGCCGAAACGGCGTCCACCAGCAACGCCTCTGCCTGACCTCCGCGGCCCAAGAGTGATAGACACGGCGTCTGCTATTAATCTACGGCGAAGTGTCCCGGGTGCCCAGGGAAGCGCACTTAAGTGAGAGAAAACCAAATGGGAATATTTTTAGAGCAAGATTATAACACAACAAGGGGCTGGTTTACACCAGCATGTAGGCCACAGTGGTGGGCTGAATAGCAAGTAGGTAAGAGAGAGGAGGCTAATTGTCAATTTACGAAAAGAGCAGCTTTATGCATTGTGCCAAACCCGGGACTGCGTGCAAATGCGCCGTTTCTTTTTATTTAAAATATTGGGCATTTGCAATTTTATGGCTACATATTTGCATGGGCATTTAGTTGTTTGCACACAGTTAATGTGTCAGCGTTTCTGAAATTTTGTCTTGCGCTAGAAATGTTTTTTGTGGTAACAGGAATGCATTTTTGGACCGATGACAACTTAGTTAAGGGTTTTGCCCGACACATTCTAACAGCGACAATCATATGTTATCGTGAAAGCATGATGTTTTGACAGAGCCCTTGAGATTCAGTGAAATTAGAATTACATTTATTATCATCGTGCGTACCTGTACATTTATTCTATGAAATTGTAATTTTTGTTAATCTCCATAAATAACAGCCGCGGCATAAGCAAATTTTATTATGCATTTGTGCATGATGTTTTCCTAATGTTATTTTACGATATAGAACATGTGCATCTATTTTCTCATTAAAACATTCAATGCCATCTGCTGCCTCAGTGTAATTGTTTTATGGGCATTTTCTTCTGCTTATATTTTTATAACTGTTTCTTTTGCACAATGTAAACCTGCATTAGGCAAAGATCTACAAAGATCTACATTCTCGGCACTTTGCGATCAGCCACAACATTAAAACCACTGACAGGTGAAGTAAA
The DNA here is from genome assembly GCA_018136845.1 of Heterotis niloticus. Taxonomy (NCBI): domain Eukaryota; kingdom Metazoa; phylum Chordata; class Actinopteri; order Osteoglossiformes; family Osteoglossidae; genus Heterotis; species Heterotis niloticus. The sequence goes on from CM030895.1 coordinate 7,989,901, forward strand.
TAACATTGATTCTCTTGTTACAGTGGCACCTGTCAAGGGGTGGGGGGTACATTAGGCAGCAAGCAAAGAGTCAGTTCTTGAAACTGATGTGTTGGAAGCAGGAAAAATGGGCAAGTTTAAGGATCTGAGCACCTTTGACAAGGGCCAAATTGCGATGGTTACACCACTGGGTCAGGGCATCTCCAAAACGGAAGACCTTGTGAGGTATGGGGTGTTCCCAGTATGCGGTGGTTAGTACCTAGCAAAAGAAAGGACAACCGGTCAACCGGCAATAAAGTCATGGGTGCCCAAGGTTCACTGATGTGCATAGGGAGCAAAGGCCAGCCCATTTGGTCTGATCCCACACAAGAGCTACTTTAATACAAATTGCTGAAAACCTTAATGCTGGCCATGATAGAAAGGTGTCAGAACACCCAGAGCATTGCAGCTATGCTGCATACGAGGCTGTGTTGCCGCAGACCGGTCAGAGTGCCCATGCTGACCCCTGCCCACTGCTGGAAGTGGCTACAATGGGCACGTGAGCATCAGAACTGTAGCATGGAGCAGTGGAAGTAGGTGGCCTGGTCTGATGAATCACGTTTTCTTTTAGATCATGCGGACGGCTGGGTGCGTGTGTGTCGTTTGTCTGGAGAAGCGGTGGCAGCAGGATGCACTATGGAAAGAAGGCAAGCCGGCAGAGGCAGCGTGATGCTCTGAGCAGTGTTCTGCAGGGAAACTTTGGGTCCTGGAATTCATGTGGATGTTACTTTGACCCACGTACTACCTACCTAAAAATTGTTGCAGACCACGTACACCCCTTCATGGTAACAGTGTTCCCTGCTGGCAGTGACCCTGCCACACCGCAAAAATTGTTCAGGTATGGTTTGAGGAACAAGACGAGAGTTCAAGGTGTTCTCTTGGCCTACAAATTCCCCAGATCTCAATCCGATCGAGCATCTGTGATGTGCTGGAAAAACAAGTCCAATCCATGGAGGCCCCACCTCGCAACTTACACAACTTAAAAGATCTGCTGCTAACGTCTTGGTGCCAGATACCACAGGACACCTTCAGAGGTCTTGTGGAGTCCATGCCTCGATGGGTCAGAGCTGTTTTGGTGACACGAGGAGGACCTACACAATATTAGGTGGGAGGTTTTAATATTGTGGCTGATCGGTGTATAAACAAATTGTTTTGCTGTAAACATTTATTTGCAGATATTAGGCTGTGGTTATAAATTAGACATATGGATGTTTGTGATTTTTACACATTGCATTAGATACCTCCAAGTTCCTGTTGCAGTTCATGTTGCTGTGTCATTTGACATTGGCACATTTATGACACAGATCCTGGAATGTATTTTTAATGCTTAACACACTGTAATCTTTCTTATTGAAATGCTTTTTTCCAGCTATGAGAGGATCTCTCGGACATTGATGTATGTTGTACTAATGAGCAATATCCAGCCTATTTGCAGCTCTGAATTTATTGCAGCTTCACATATTGTGCTCTTCTCCTTTTGTGTTTTTATCGCTCAGTTTCCAAAAGTATTCAGTGAGGCAGGTGCGGCGTAGACGGAGCCGTAACGACGAATCAAATCAAACTGAAATACTCACATTTTTTCCCCAAAAAAGTTGTCCTTTATTCCTGGTGACATTCGCATCCATAACTTAGACACTTTTTGCCCGTATCCCTCCTGCGTTTCTTCCCAACATTGCGCTCAAGGGTATAATATATCACAGGGCCATAATTCAATAATTTTTAATAACGAATAACTCAGCTGAAATTTAAGCTCTGTGTTCCGTTCCTCTGAGCCACTAAAAGTGCTAGGATTAAATGTACATTATTTCTGGAGATAAATCACAAGACTCGACTACATTACTCGATGTTAAATTAGCATATTTTACAGATATTTCGGCAAAGAAAGGGTAGTGCTCATTCGTACGCAAGATATCCTTTCAATTTTTATTATATGTACGGCATTATGCATTAGAAAAATAAGCCAATTTAAATATATATTTTACACCTAGCTAAAATATTGTGGATTTTGCAGATGGAATTCACTGTATTCCGTGCACTGACCTTAATGTGGCACTCGAAACCAAGGGCTCTTGGCAACCGTTTTCCTTGTGTCATTTAATCTCCCACTTTCCAAATTTCAACCTTTGCGTGTCTGGGACTGCTAGCGCACGTCATGGTTGACACCATTTGTTGAATGAGGGCGTTCATTAAATATTCCCACTTTTTCTGGGGTGTTTCGGAAGCAGAGGTCATTTGCGTAGTGGTTTACAACGGAGTCGTTTCCGTAGGACAAGCACAAAGTTAGCTAAAGAATCCGGCGATTCGAGCAGATTTTGCCATGTCGACACTCTCAACTCAACTCCTCCTTATGATTAGGCGCCAGATCTCTCTTCCGATTGAGGACAAGTGCCATTCTGTGAGGATAAGAAAAGTGTGCATTGTGGCAGATTTCTATCTAATTATATTTTAATACAAAACTTTGAAGTGTCCAGCCCATTATTATTCACTCGGGTTTTTTTTTCCGTCACCCATTAAAACGTATCCAGCAACCGCAGTCATCTTTGGCTAAAAATTTTGATCGTCTAAATTTCGATTGCCAAAAAACCTTCGGCACTTGATGTTCGCCACACATGATGTTCGCCGGCCTTGGCTTGAAAGAGGAGAGATTGTCAAAAAGATTGTGTGGCCACATGGGTTCTCCTAATCGCGCCATTGTTCTTATAAAGCGCCCAGCTAAAAGCGGAGCTCTGCGGGAAGCCGAATCTCAAGTGAGCAAAATCCAAAACCGATAAAGCTCTGCTCCTCGGCCAAATCGCGCCGTTTGCTTTATTTAATCACCCAGAAGAGATTTCTTCCAACTTATGCCCGAACTTTTTACGTGCTTATATACACAGATGTACGTTGTTGTAACTTGCTCAAGGGATGGAACTCCCAGTCTTTAGGCCTTAACTCTAGCCTCTTCTCTGCAAGATATCTATAAAAAAAATGCTGAACCCTGAAATGTGCAGAAAACAAGATACCCCCCACTCAAATTCCATCACTGAGGCTGATGGGACGGCTCAGCTAGCTGGGTGGGACAGATGCCGTGAACCCCAGGTCTTCGCCTTATTTTCAGCTTCAGACACTATCTTTCTCCAGAGAGTCATTAGCGCCCCCATCTAAGGTCTGCCCGATTTCAACTGTATCGTTTAAAGGCGACGGGGGGTAAACCAACCACAGCCGCCCCCGGCACAGAGCGGCACACGTTTAATTACAATAAAACATGTGCGCTCTATATGGCCAACACAGATGGCACTGGCTTGCTAATGGCAGTTTCAATTTCATTTCGGTGCTGCTTGTATCTCGCATTGACCCTTTTGCATCTTTTGAGTGGGAACACGACAGTTGCTTGTGCAACATCTTAATTCAATAGCTTTATTATTGTCTCTCCTCATTCACGACTCCATTACAAGGGCATGCGTTGCAGCACATAATTGTGTGTATTTTTAAGTAGTCTGGGGACAACTTTTTTCAAGGAGCCTTTTTGAGCACGAGCTTACTAGAACATGAGAACAATTGAAAAGAGAAATTTCCGAGGGGAGTAGAAATCATAATACTTAAAACTGGAGCCATCTCACTGATATAATATACACATTACTTAACATCATGTCAGACATATTATTTTTTTATTATACATTGAGTAATAAATATAATGTGAATACTGTAATAATATAATACAATTTAAAAATATATTTTTATTTGTACAAATCAACAACAAGCAAAAAAAATACTCAGAAATCAGATGGCAGGTTAGCATTGTTCTGTGTTCTGCTTATTCCTGTATTAACTTTATTAATTTGCTGATTTTTGAAATGTGTGGTTTAAATGCAATAGAGCATGGTTGCAGGGTTTGTGGCCTGGCTCCCGCTAGGGTGCACCCGAAATTCCAGTGGGTTTGCTTAGCAAATCGGATCTAAGTGTTATTTCAATAAAATAGAAAAGTATCTATCGGTGCATTAAATTGGAAATATAGCTGCAGGTATGGTTAAATGAACCCCTTAGTCTGCAAGTTTTCAGGGAACCCCCCCCTGCTGAAATTAATTTTAAAGTCTAAATGTGGTAGGGAGCACAGTATGTATAATGTGTAAAATGCATCCCTCTGAGATAAATCTTTGGGAACCACTGCAATAGAAGCGGAACTGAAAGTGGAAATGGATCAGTAACCAAGGGCAAGCATAACTGTTGACCTCAGTCTAAAATGTTGAAATAGTGACACGACAGACATGCACACATCAATCAATCAATCAATCAATCAATCAATCAATCTATCTATCTATCTATCTATCTATCTATCTATCTATCTATCTATCTATCTATCTATCTATTCATTCCATAATTGCAGGGCACCTGAAGACCATGCAGTAGGAACATGGAGTACCTGGGAAAGGCACATGGAAAACATATAACTTCTCCAAAGAGGTCTATGCTTGTCTGGAATTTTTTTCTTCATGTAAGTAATTTAAAAAAAAAAAAAAAAAATATATATATATATATATATATTCACCTGATGTTTTCTCCAACATGAATTGCAGCGTTAGGTTTGTACAATGAGCTGCTAACACTTTAATTAGTAATGCTTCACTCCAGGCTAAATTCCCTGATCAATTTTACAATAGCAGGCGAGGGATTTTGAACCCAGGTCCCTTGGTTTCAAAGGGATGATTCGAGTACATAGGCCTACATGTGAAGCGGTGCTGGGTGAATGTTAAAATTGTATTCTTTGTTTAAATTGCTTGATACTAATTAGATTTTAACTGGGATTTTTTAAATTTTTTAATTTTTTTTTTTTAGGCTATCGAACCCGTGAGTGGTTTTTAACATGAAAATGACCTAAAATTACTCCAAATTGCCACCCTTCATGTCAGCAACAGTTTAATTTTTAAATGTTTATGGAAAGGTCACACGACTAAGCTATTCTTTTTAAATGGCATTGGCCATCAGTCCTGCTGGTGGGGGTGTTCTGAATATCTTGTTTTTTGAACTCTTGTCCATTGTGTTGTATGTGATCTCAGCTTTAATGACAGGGAGGCACATGTCCCGCTATCTGCAATGTTTTTGTCCAGAGGTAGTTTATACAGTGCTGTTAATGGGTACGATGCCCTTGCCCTGCTGTGGCCCTACAGAGGGACCCCAGACACGGTCAGGGATGCATCAGCAAGACTCCCTAAAAGCGCTGAAATGTTTTTGCTCATTAATCCAGGCCATTCTCTCATCTGGTTCCATTTTCACATTTTGTTTGCTTTGCGGATGTTGACGTTAAGAGGAATCAACCTTGCTTATTGCTGAAATCGAGTACAATTCGATTTTCTACATTTTAAGTGCCCCTTTTTCTGAGTCCAACAGCAGGAGCCCTCTATTCAAACTTGTTAGCTCAGTTCCAAAAAACAATCCACTCACTTTTCATGAGTTGTCCAGTTCTAGCAGTGAAACTTCACAGAAGCATCGTTTTTAAAATGGGATTCACTTTGTTACTGTGACTTAATACATGCAAAAATGCAAATGAATTGCGCTAACTTCTATATACATTAAAAGGCATTTGTACAGTCACAAACCCAGGTATTTAAATTATTTTTTTTTATATGTGTAAAATCTTATATATTACTATTGGTAACCTGTTTTCAGCCAACAGAATTGCAAAAAAGTGCACTTATCATGCAGACAAATGCATTGTGGGAATTTTGTTCTCATATAAACAGCATTAAATCTGGCTAATCCACAGGGACTGCAGTACAAATGATACAACAAACATTTTTCCTTGTTGCTCTTCACTAACTGGAAAAAAAAAAAAATCAGACTTTTGGTGTTGAAAGGCAATGATTTATTTACTGGCTGTTTAGAGCTCATTGTAGTTGGAAATAAAAGTTCATCCGGTGCCATAAAGGGATGCTAGCTCTAAATTGGCCACATATATAGATTAATTCTGGAAAGTTTTGTCTTCCACTTGTTTCCTTAGGATTGAAAGACCTACAGTATGTCCATTGTCAGTGCCATCCATTCAATTGATTGCCAATAGTCCTTTCCTTTGTCCTCCAACTTCTCCTATCACCTTTTTCAGTCCAGTCTTCTCATGACATGTCCAAAGCATGATGACAAACTTAACACAAAATCTGAGTTGAAAGTTGTGCGCTGATCTGATTGAACATCCACTGGTTTGCTTATGTCCTTAAAAGTGTTCACCTCTAACACCACGGTTACAAGAACTCGCTGTTCTACATGCCAAAGACCATATGAATAAATACACTGCCTGACAAAACAGCCTCACATAGCTTATGCAATGTCCCGACATTTATTTCCACCCAGAGTTGCATACATTTTTCGCCAAGATCTTGCATTGATGATGGGAGAGTTGGACCGCTGCGTAAAGTCTTCTCCGGCACATCCCAAAGATTCTTAATGGGGTTGAGGTCTGGACTCTGTGGTGGCCAATCCATGTGTAAAAATGACGTCTCTCTCATGCTTCCTGAAGCACTCTTTTTCACAGTTGGAGCCCGATGAATCCTGCCATTGTCAGCTTGGAAGAAGAAATCCATTGATGGAAAAACCTGCTCATTCAGTATATTCAGGTAGTCAGCTGAGCTCATTTTTTGGGCAAATGCTGAACCTAGACCCGACCAACTGAAGCAACCCCAGATCATAACACTACATTAAACCCAGGTGGTGACTTTTTTTTTTGGCCGGGCAGTGTACGTTGCGCCGACGTAAATGTTTCAGCAGGCAGCTCCCGGGACTTAAAAAAAAACAAACTTATCTGGTGTCCTTTGCTAACACATGAAAATTAACCTGGAGGTGGAAATTAGATGTGATGCTCGGATTCAAAAGCTGGAGTTGGCAGTATCTGTCTATCTGTCTTGTCTTTCTGTCAGCGCAATAGATTTTTGGGATCTGATCTCTTCACAGCATCAAAACAGCACCGTTCTTCAACAAAAAGAAGTCTTATCCTTAGATGTGTTAATATGTATGATTACTGATGTAGTTCATGCTGCACAGATATTACAGCTCACCTTTTCCATTATTACCTGCAGAAAGGAATTCTAGTCATTCTTTAGCAAATGTTATCTTTGCAGATACAATATTTGGTTTTCCGGCATCTCTCTGTCAAGGAGACGCCAAGCGAGCGCGTAGAACTCTGAGGCAAAAGTGAAAACTGAAGAGCGCTGCAAGAATCTGTTTGATTTCCAAGTATTTGTAAGACAGATGAACTTTCCATCCGGTGCTGCATTCCGTGTCAGGCTGCTGCTCCTCAGGACTGCGCAAGATATGCACAGATTGAGACGTGAAATGTAATTCTGTCAGTCACTGTCACGCTCGGGCTTGTCAGGAAATTCTCCTCTTTGGATGTCCCTGATGCCGAAAATCTTCCTTTCTGCAGGCGGGCTTCATCCAGGGAGGTTTTGCTGTGGATAACAAGTCGGATGACGGTAAAAAAAATGTGTGGGGGGGTAATTAGAATACAAGATTCACTTGAAGGGTTTGTACGGCAAAATGCCTCCTGCTGCAGAGGAGCGGTTTGTGTTGGAAGGATCAAACTTGCTGCGAGAGTGCAGTTCTCCGAGGAGATCTTTGGCAGGGTTTCCGCAGCCGGGGCTGCACGTGGCCTTTATCAGGGCTGACACATGATCGTAGGCTGCCTCTCTGAGATGATGTGCCTTCTGGGCCCAGTCGTTTCTTGCCGGTTCCTGAGCGAGGAGGCCCAACTTGGGATGCCCCATGTAGTACAGGCTCTGCCCTCCTCAGTGGGACCGTGTGAGCCCTACCATGGGTCCTGACATACTTCAGGGAACTGTGTGTTGTGTGGGTGGACATGGGTGTGTTTATAGATGCTCATTCCATCAAACAGCGCCTGATGGTGCATTCTGGTGATCTGTGTCTTACGGGGCCTCTGGGTAGAGTCGGCCTTTTTGCACTTGGGCTTCCAGTTTGGGAATCGATGCGTCCTTGGAGCCCCTCCGCGTGTCGTAAATCGCTTGCCCTTACGAGTCTTTGTCTCTGGATTTAGAGGCATGTTCTGATCCGCTTTGACTGTGCCGCACCGCCACTCACCGAGGACCTCTCTTGCTCGCGGTGACAGAACGGAGATGGAAGTCTCCCGCTGTCTCCCTGCGTCTGCAAAACCATCTCTCGGCATCTCTAGGAGGAACGTGATCTAAATGGGTTTGACATATCCACAGAAGATATACCTTGCAAAAAGATCTCCATGCAGAAACAAATGCCTTTTAATGCCTGCGTTTGTGAGAACCGATTATGCCTCTTCATTCTACTTATCTACATATTTATTTTGTATCCACGTACTGAATGTTAATTCAACTGATGTTTGTCCAATGCAGCTTGCGGGTTTAAGCTACTTAAAATGATCTCCCCATTTAAGCCATTGGGAAATTTAGATAGCAACATTTTAGGGCAGTGCAGCAAGAGGGGAACTCAAACTTGGGCCCTTGGAGCTGCGCTCCAACTTCCATGCTGCCTGCTGCTTCATGCATGTTATGTAAGTAATGGTGTAGAGATTGACGTGTTCCTCCTTCCTACATAAAGCGGCCAAAAATTCTACAAGAAAGCAAGGAACCGCGCAGCCGTGTTGCGCTGAAAATCACACTAATTTATAAGGTGCGAATCCGCCAGGTGTCGGAGTCGTATCTCCGGCCGCACCGGGAACCGACGCTTGCCGAGAGGACCGCATCTGAGACAGCGCCGGGAGAAGTTCGAACCCGCAGTCCTAGAGCAGTGCAGCACCGGCGTGATGCTGTGTCACCGTTAATCGAGTTCCTTTAATGAAATGAGAGAGACGTCCTCAGAGACGGAAATTTGTTTCAAAATACCGACGGCTCAAAACTTTTTTTTTTTTTTTTTTTTTTTTTGCTTTCTTCTTGCAGAACAAAGGCTGACTATAATAATGGGGAGTGGATTAATGCATGCGGGTTGACAATTTTACAGTCAACTTTTAATATCAAGAAAGCGTATTACTTGGTTGTGGAGGGCAAGCATCGGCACTTTGTCGGGCCAACTTACTGGCTGATAGTTCCATCTTTACAAGGACGGTACTCATTACGGTTTGGTATTAAAGTAGAAAAGAAATGCACTAGAGTTTCATTAAGCTTGTTGGACACAGATTTGAGCAACTCCCTTTTTTAAGAGGGTCTTTATTGCTCGATGCAAGATTTTTGATCGCTTCCGAAGCAAGAATTTACGGTGGCTTTAAAACTGTTGTGATGCGGAGCTGTGAATCATTCCTGCCCAAATCGGCAAAGAATATCAGAGAAAACAATTGCACCCCCACGCTGGCTGTATCCGTTTCCTGGGTTATGGGAGTGTGTTGTCACGCTTGGATTGGCGCCTGCACCCAAACCTAAGAACATCTCGGTCTTGGTTGTTCAAAAATCCCTGCAACTTTGGTGGTCCAATCCAGATGCTAGATTTCCTTGTAGGTACAGGGATTAGAGACCCCCCCCTCCAGATTTTGTTCTTCCTGCCATGGTTTTTTTTTTTTTTTTTTTTTTGCAGATAGCACTGAAGGTTTTTGTGTCTTTTGTCGTGGCTACAATTTACAAGCTGCGCACAGTGTGCTGCCAGAATGCGATACGCCAAGTCTTTTGTTCCACGCCTCTTTATCTCCCGGAAGCCTAGTGCTCTTCCCTGGAGCTCAGCAGCCTGAAAAACTGCAGACAAGAAGGGTTAGGAACTTCACTTCTTTCACTTTCTCAGAGACCCCAATGTTCCCATTCAAAAGCATCTCTCATTCAGTGCTTCCTCTTTTGTTTTGAATGTGTGTGTAGGGTGCCTGACGCATTGACAGGTCTGCATTTAGATGTGAGTCTAAATCTGGCCTAAATCCTTTGGAGTTTGTATGCTGTCCTGTGATAATGTGGTTTTCCTCCAGGTGCTCTGGTTTCTTCCCACAGTCTAAAGATGTGTAAATGTGTATTTATGGTTTCTCTGTCCTGTTGTGAGAAGCACCAGGCAGATGTCACACCAAAATGGCTTGGTGTCCTGGCCAGGTTGTACTGCATCACAGGCAATGCTTTCAGGACAGGTCCTGGATCCCCAGCACCACCCTATACTGGAGAAGAGGTTGTTAATTTATAGACGGGTGGGTGGATGTTTGAAATACATTTGGTGGAGCTGAAACTGTAGTTGCTCCCCTATTGACAAGGAGCGGCTCCAAGACAAGTGTGCACATTCTTCTCAGCTCCACAGTATGATCTCATCTCAGTCTGTCTGTGATCTCCCTGGGTTTTTGTGGACTTCTTCCAGGTTTCATCCTATATTTGGGTCTGTGTGAGTATCTGATACATGTCAAGTGTTGCACCCAACCTTGTGATCTGTCTTCACATATTTGTTGAATCCAGATCACATCTGTGGTGGAAACTAGGTGAATGGTTCCTGATAGAATAACAGTACAGCATCCAATAGGTTGTGTTGTGGTTGGAGATGTTACCTTGTGATCAGAAGGTCCTTGGCTTGACTCTAGGGTCCTTGCCCTGATCTGATACAATAAACATTACCTGTCTATGGGTAAATCACAAGCATCTTTATGTAGAATTTTCATATTGCAAAGCACAACAGACAGATAAATAGATCTTTAATTGAAATATCCGATAATTTTGCTTGCTTTGTGAAGATTTCCTGTATGTAAACATTTATGTGTCATGACCTTAAGCTGGCACCATATTATAATGGTTTCTAAGGTAAATACCATTATTATCCATTTATAAATGAATGTGTTTCTGAAATCAGTTATGCAGGTGTATTTACTCCAGAATCAGCTCCTTTTTTTAGTATCTACCTGGTCACAGTCCAATTTCTGGAACTGCTTTTCACAGCTCACTTACAAACACAGCAAAATTTGTAGCTCCATGATAAATGATTCACTTGGCATTTGGATCCAACAGCATTCATTATGATTTAGTTGAATCTTTAACCTCACCTCAGTTGCCGACAGTGTTGTCAGAACACAGTCCTCTGCAGCTGTCTTTCAGAAGTTGCAATAATCGATCGAGTTAAGGTGGTCAAAATAAAAGATTGGATATAACTTGGTTTTGGGGGTGGCGCAGTGCAGAAGAGCTCGCAGATATGCATAACCTGAAGGGTGCTGGATAACTTACCACCTCTCCTTACTGCTGTACATTTGCAGAAGGTATTTGGCTGCCATTGTTTGATCAAAAATGTTCCATAAAGTTTCCAAAAAAAATGAAATTATGTTGGGGGGGTGTCAATTTTAATTAACAAATATAACCCCTCCCATTTATCCACAAGTCAGCACATGCAGTACTCAGTACACCTGTACTGTTTCAGCAAATTCCAATTTTTCCTTCTCTGCAGTGCTTTTTTAAAAATTTTTTTTTTTTTTTTAATCTTTGTTATACAATTTTAAAAATAGTTTCAAAAGACAATAGTCCTGTGCTCTTGATTTATGGGGAGAGAACGAAACTCTTTTAAATGCAGCCCCAAACTCTGCAGGTTGGCATTAATAGAATTGTGCACATTTTTCCTAAGTAATTTGAAATTTGTGCCCAGACCCATGCACATATTGGTGTCTTTCAGCATATCATTTACTACAAAAAGTTAATGTTGATATATTCTAGCTTTCAATCTAAACAGCGAAAGCGGGACTGTTCCAACATACTCTATCGATCCATCTGTCACCTCACTTTCAGTTGCATTTATTTAAGAGCATAACCTGAAAGTTGCTGCAGGACACTAAATGAAAATATGAAGTCTTCTAAAACACTTAGGTCAGAAATTAAGGGATAAATTTCACTGTCTGGTGCTCAGCTATAAGCTTGGACAACTACTTTCATTCCATTTAGTGTTTTCACTTTTTTTTTCTTTTGTCAAATAGACAAAATGCAAAAATCATATTGCTTACATGAGCTGCAAAAGAGATAAATTGCTGTGGGCCAAGAATCTCTTCAAACTGATCCACTCTGGGCAGAATCTGCCTTAACCACTAGCAGAAGAATGGTAAAATCACCAGATGGTTCCTTTTGCCGCTGTCTCAGTGGAGTGGAATAAACACAATTAAAATGGCCAAACATCCATGCTAAATTACACATTGAGAGCGCATCAATTTATCACCTGAATAAGCGGATAAAAGGCTTTGACGTCTTTCATGGCCTTGCAGAAATGTATGGTGTTTTTACAGCACGCCATGCTGCTTGCCTAACTACCAAACAGGAGCCGAGGTCTAGACGGTTGGGGCCCATCTGGTCTTTAACCATGTTGATTTATGGCCGTATCATGTGCTCCTCTCTCCAGTCTCTCAATGGCCACCTATCATTACCCAAACCACTTGTAGAGCGATAAGTCAAGCTTGGAACATCAGGGGACCCAGTACCTCAATATCTGCCCTTCCTCCCTATGTATGATTGAGTCAATGTCAAGTGTTGATGGCGTTCCTCCAGAAAGTTTTGACCTACGCTTGTGGCCTTAGTGTTGAAAAGGGTGTGCCCATTGTCATCATGATCAAGTCCATCTATGTGGTTGCCTCAATCACTGCAAAGCTAGATGACCACAGGCCTGTGCTGGAGATTGGGGGGTGGGGTGATTTATAGTACAGAATGAGACTCTCTGGTCTAATTTTGGCTCTTTGAAGTACAGATGTCATGGAAACCCTAAAAAATAAAATAATTTCAGAAAGTGTCAACAGGTAGTGCAGTTCATAGAGCCATGACACTAATTCAAATCTCCCCTCCTGCTGTAATACCCTTGACCATGGTACTTACCCTGAATTACATACCGCAGCATAACTGACCCTTCAATACAGTTTAACATTAGATCTTACAATTTAAATGCTGTAAAGAAAATGCAGCTTCCTCTTCACTTCTCATATTTCTCATAGTTACAAGTCCTTTTTATAACTTTAAATATCTTCCTCAATAATGTTCTGATCTAACTAACTCAATGCTGTAAGTGTGTCTATCAAAAAAGACGCAAATATCAAATACTGTGCCAGGATGTTTATTTTGTGTATTGAGTAATATTCCAGAATCCTACTGTAGCCATTCATGGGGAAATGCGGGTCTCGGAAGGATGCCGAGATGTCGGGTCTGATCCATTAATAAAATAGCCGACACATACAGCACCCAGATCCAAAGAACAATAATAAATTCTTTTTTATCAGCTTATTGCATTTCTGTTGTCTGAACTTCAATATATAAATGAATCATTTGAAATACTTAACACACCTCACGGGGGTTTCATTTACATGCTAATAAGGCAATAAAAAACACTTAATTTCTTTCAAAGTTAACCAGAAAATGAACCATTACCGCCATTAGTATATTTGTGATACATAACAAAGATAAAGATGGAATTTAATGCTATAAAAATAGTCTTAATAGATAGGGAGAGAAGAGTACTTGAGTTTAAATTAAACAAAAGGACGAGCTGATCAAAACAGACGCCGACACGATAGCAAAATGAAGAGGCCTCCGTTGAGCCGTACGGGCTTCCTGGTGTGTGGAGCCCGCATGGCTCCGCTTTGCAGTCTTCTCGGGTGAAATAATGTCATTTACGCCCTGGTATGCGTAAACGGCAAGTTGGTGCTGAAAGGTCACTTGTTGAAATGCAGAGGGCTGTGCGTAGTCGATACTTCATGCTGCCCGCGTCCCGGATACCCACTACTATCACCACCACCCTCTGCGATGTGTGTCCCTCGACGTGATGACCCTCAAGCCTGGGCAGACTCTTGATCGTGAGACGTGGAAAAACAAGTTTAAAAAGATATACGGTTCATATGTACACCATGGATGTGAGTTTCCTCTAAGAAATTTGAGGCAAGCATGTCTAATTGTATACGCTTTCACACAGTTGTAAGATGAGATCCCTTCTCCAAGCATCAGTGGCACCAGAATAAGATGGCAATCTGAAAGTATGTTCTGTAGAAAGTTTCTTTCAGAGACTAAATGCTATCAAATGAATGGAGTAAGTTTTCTTGATTTATCCCTAAGATAAATGAATCCAACGAAGCATTTTTCTAATGATAGAAATTAGGCTAAGTATGTAGAACTGATCTGAAATCAAACACCGTATAAAAATTTATTCCACAGCACCGTATCACAAGGTGCCGTTTAAACAATGCCTCACAATTCACAAGTGCTGTAATAAAACAAACTAGAGGCTTGCTAAACAAACTAAGGGTTGAGTGAATATGACCGCAGAACATCTTTGCCAAAATACACGTAAAGCTCTGCTTTTGTGCTGCAGGAGTCGGGGAACCTATCTACGTTTGATGAAAAGTAAAATTATGGATGCGCTTGGGGCAACGAATCGGTGCATTTGCTTGCCATTTTGTAACGGTGTCCGTTTGCTGGTATGGAGCCGTGTCTCATGGTGGGTCTAGGCCACACCCCCTGTCCTGATTGGCTACAGCTGTTTATCAATCCAGTGGAAGACACACCCATTTCCAGCCTTTTTTTTTTTGTTAGTTCTCAGCTTGTGTCGCACATGCTCCCCTTAAGCAGTTGGTCCGCTGCTGCCGTTGGGCGACAGCTGTAGAGATATTGTTATTACTTTTGCCAAGATGCATCAGAGGATGCTGTTTTATTATGATGTTACTTAAAATGTGGGCCCTAAAAGTTGAAATATTGCACGGGTAGGGAGGGAGGGGGAGCAAACAAATTTCTGCGGGCCGCGCATGCAAACAAGGCCGACGCATGTGCGGCTAGTGGGTGTTTCATCTGAGACGGCAAAATATGAGCAGGGATGCTGTAATGCAAATTAACACCAAATGAGATTTATCGCAGCTGTAGGGAGCATGACTGCGCAATTATTTTAAGACGTTAGCAGACAGTCATTGCAGTCCTCAGCCAAAATGCAAATTGAAAAGTAAGTAAAGTTGCCGACTGGGAAGCATACACAGCATTGCCCTTTTTACTATGTTTCTTACCATTTAATCTTGTTGCGCTATTAATAGTCATTTAGCCTCTCTTAAATTGCAAGCAACATGTCTTAAAGGAACGTCTTATTCATTTTTTATTTATTTATTTTTTTTGCTCACAGCCAGAATGACAGTTGTGATCAGTCAAGAGATTGCAGAGAACTTTTACGGTTTTGTCCATGTTTTATATAAATATACTCTGTGTAGTGCTATTGTTAAGCACAATTCTGCTTGGTTTTAATTTAATGATCTCGCTAATGAAATTTCTTTTTTTTTTATTTCAAATCTTGTACTTCAGTAATTGGTACGGTGATATAAAAAGCATATATAATTTCCTGCACTTTCGTGAATGCTATGTTGAGTATTATTTATAGCGGTCTTGCATAGACAAGGGCCAAATGTATAACTGCATAGTGGGTCTCGCTGCTCAATCAAAGTCGTGTCCTTTTCTCTCATTGAAAGAACTGTGCTGCGTGTAAAGTCACGAGGAAACAAAAAAGCCAGAGACAAATTTTGAATAAATAAAGAGCGGGACTACGTAGGCGTCGAGTATGATGCATCTCTTGTTTTTCTAATGACTTATTCCAGAAATTTCTGGAAGAGGAGCTGATGAAAGGCCATTTAGACTGACATGTGACAAAGCGCTGGATGACTTCTGAATCTGCTTCTGCATCTGCAGTAGGAAAATGTGAGTAAACTGAAGAGCTGCCGGTGTCCAGGTGATGGACTCGGGTTTAAACTCCACCTTCCTCCGTTGTACTCGGGTAGTAGGGGACTCTGGTGTATAAAAACATTTTTAAAAAAGGAAATGTCATTTAATGCTGGCTGTGTAGCTTTTGTAGATGTTATGGTGCTTTCATGTCTCTGGTGTGTTTGTAGTAGTGCCCAGTTACTACTGCAATTGTCCACCAGCAGGAAGAGTTTCCTCCTCCTCATTTAGGCGTTAAACACAATCAGCAGGTGGCGCCGATGCGGAGAAGTGGCCTGGCTGCTTCCGATCGGGAGTCTGCAAATAACTCTGGGGGAGTCGGTCGCCGTGGTGCTACAAACTGTCAGCAACAGCATTCGGGGTGGGGGAGCAACAGTCTTGGAACGCCGTGTGAATGTTAAATTAACGTTGGTTTGCACCATCTTTGGTGTTTATTGGGCCTAGAGCTGTGATCACACTATTGCTCCCCTAACCATGAGCGTGCCAAAGGAATGAAGCCAGCATCCGTACACACACAGCGACACACACACGCACACGCTTTGGAAGTAAATTTACTGCAAATATCTATGTCCAACAGTTTCTAAAACTTTTGCCAAGATGATATTTTCTGCAAAAAAAAAAAAATCTTAAGTAAGCGTGTGTATATGTGTTAAGTAACCGTCAAACGTTTGAGTGAATTTTCTTTTTATGATCATTAATGCTTTAAACGGTACATCTGTATGTCAGGAATGACCATTTCACATGAAAATGTAGATTTTACAAATAATGAAATTGTCACTCAAAACAAATTGCAAAGTATAAAATGACATCAATTGTGGAAAAAAGAAAATTCCTAGGAAGAGTATTTTAGTATCTAACTGGTGCTTTGATTATTTATACTGCTATACAGACACTTGTATTTGGTAATGTATATGGGTGGGGTGCGTGTGTGTGTGTGCGTGCCTGAAAGTGTATCCATTAGTACAGGCTGTTCAAAAATTGGATTGTATCATTTTTTAAGCAATTCAATGCAACCTGTCGGAAAAGGTGCTAAACAAGAAAGTACACTGGTAAAAAAAATGCAGGTTAGTTACCTGCTTTGTGAACCACTTAAGCTGAGGGCATGGACTGGAGTCAAAACATACGTATATGAAGTGTGTAAGGAAAATGTCATCCCTAGACTAAGAAAAAAATTACCCCTATCTAGCTTTTGGCTACTCTAAATGCATCAGGGCTTTTAAATAGATCTAAGGAGTGTCGCTCCTGTACCTTGACACCATGGGGGGTTGACTGAGGTGACGCAGTGGCTTCCAGCTCTGGATCCGCACACCTAGATGGACCTGAATGCTCTGCTGCCGTCTGCTCTCAGATCTTCTTCAAAGTGGGGGAGCTTCTACGCCCCCCTTGGCTGAGGTTTGAAATGCAAAGATGAGGCACTCGCCGCACCATCCCCAGCAGCGGTCAGTTCCCCCTTTGCTCCCTCATCCCCGAACCCTTTTGCCACCTTCTTCTTCTCCCAGAATTCCATAAATCGCATTAGCCAGGCGGTGTGGAGGGCCAGAGCCGGGCTGCATTGATAGGGCGGCTGCATTTGTGATGGGAGGAAGTGTACAGAATGATTACAGAAGCATTTCACTACTACTTGGAGGCCGGCGGGTTTTAAAAAAGCGTATTTTGGCAGCTTTAATTATTTATTGTGTTTTGTTGGCCTGCAACTCTCCCCTCCGCACATGCCAACACGCCTTAGCCCCGAATGCCGTGAGTTTCCCATTCACCCTCACACATAAACACACACTGCTGTGTGATGCTACCTGCATCTGTGGGGCAGAGCAAATGATTAAAACTGTCTTCTTAGTCGTGTTTGCATAACCAAAAGTTGCAGGTTTTTTTAGCAAACCTGCAGAGTCACGCAGTTGCCGCACCGGCTCAGTCAACAGCTGCCGGCGATGTTCACGCAGCCACCTATAGGGGGCGACATTTGTCGCACCTGACTGAGACCCCAGGAGGGACTCGAGGGGTTCAGCACCTTGCTATTCAAATGAGTGAAGGAATAATCTGGACAGGACCCATTTGTCGTGCTTGTCAGGAACACGGGCCGCGCGGTTTGGGGTTGGCGCCCTTGTCGGAAGACGGTCGAGCGGAGGGCGGCGCAGCTCGTGGTGGCGTTAGCATGACGGCGTGCTCCTTGTCTGCGGCAGGGGCGCCGCTGACGCTTATTGTTGTAAATACGACGGCGTTTAATTTGAGTCAATACCTGTTTGGGGCCTCGAGAAATTGAGTTACCTGGCATTTTGGCAGAAAAAATGTGGCTTTTTGGTATTGAATTAGGAATTTCTCTGCACTCCCCAGTGAAACAACAGATGAGCAAATAGAGAACAATTTGTTCGGGGAGTACATTATCATCAATTAGAATGGTGTTTTCTTTTGTTAATGTATACACATGGTCTCTGTTTCTAGAGACCCTTCTTTCAAAGAGCAAAATAGGTTCTGGGTTTTTCTAAGTGGTTCCAAGAGCTATGGTGCAGTAGAAACAGCCCCGGTGCGCAAAAATTACTCAGATTCCCAAGGTTTTTTATCATCCGATGTCCTTTTAAGACTAAAAAGTCATCTTCACGCAATGGTTGAATAAACAACTCAAATATTCTGGGGAAGGAGCATTTTCCAGCAAAAAAGGTAGAGTAAATGTAAGACAAAAAAGCATATATTCTTGAATTTTCTTATGTACTTGAACTCTAAGGGAATCCCAGTTTGTTTTGATATCTACGTCACACTCGACCCTCACTTAAGTGCCACATAGCCGCACGATACCATACAAGCACTTGAAATACAGATGTAACCCACCAAAGGTTTAAATCTTACCATTACTTATTTTTGAATAATCTTTCCCTGTATAACTACCAGGATTAGTAAGCACGGCTAGCTACCCATCCACATCAAATATGCATTCTGCTTTTATTTATGCAATATGTTTATATGTTAAGGCCAAAACATTATTGATCAAGCAGGTTGTTTTAATATGATCTTTGTTTCTCTAAGCAGCGGGTAGGGCAGTTTCTAAAAACTATTGGAGCATCAAATGACTGCAGTCTGCCAGCTAGGCCAGGAGGTGGCACAGTAGTTAAAAGTCCTATTAGATGAAAGACCAGAGTCTGAAGCATCTCTCATGCTGTTTGGTGGTCAAGATGAGCTAAAAGGTACCCAACTGTATAAATAGCTGCTTTGTGTACACTGCTGACATTTTAAGTCACCTTTGAGGAAAAGTGCCAGGTAAATGTAAATTGACACAAACTTTTGAGCTGAATAAGTAAAAACAAAAACTGCAGCACTCCAGTAGAATACAGTTTACAGGTAGACCTACAGTAGGTGTGATAAAATATTAGTATAGCAAATACAGTGAATTAATGTTATATTTAGGTTTAGCTGTACGTGCTGACACTTGGCAAGAAAAAGGTGAGTTGCGAGAAGCTGTTCCCAAGCCCACCCCGCGCCTTCGCACCACAGTTACAAGCTGTGACACTAAAACTCTCGCTCAGATGTACACACCCAGACACACACCAGTTAATGTTAAGGCTTTCCAACCTTTCATAGACCTTGGGGACTCAGTGCTGAGGTCGTTTATCATTCAGGGGTGTCCTATCATGTTTCATTTTCCATTTTCCAAATAAATGCTTGCTGGGGGCACATTTTCATGCCATAAATCCTAATCCCACAAAGTGGAAACTAGCAGAAGTGAGTGTGTAAACAGAATCTGCATTTTGGCATGCTTTCTGAACAAAAAACCACCGCTGTCAGTGTTTATTACATGAACGCTCCGAATATTTCAACAATCTATACTGAAAATGGAGAACTTTTAATTGAGACTTTTAAACAATTGACCACAAACCTATTGTTTCTCATTATCCATTATTCAGAAAAATTATGGTTTTCCTTCCATGGAAGTGAATTTAAAAAAAAAAAAAAAAAATGGAATTGTTTTAATGACAAAAAACAATATTTTAAAGAATACAGTCGCAACAATAGAGCTCATTTGTGTTTTATTGAAACTTTCAAATGTGCTATTTGAATAGAATCCTTTAAATGGGAAAAATGGCGGCCTGGTATATGCATAATTTGGGCATTTTAAAAATGGCACTGCTTTTCATTAAAAGTGCATGCGTTCATATTACTGGCCTGAAATATTGTTCTTATTAATTTTTATGGCTGTTGATAATTGTCTTGTGTTCATTTCCAGAATGCTGGGTTTACATTAACTCCTTTTATGTGTTTAAGGACAGTTCTCTACAGGCCAGTAGACACATAGTTTTATTATATGGAGTCAGCAAATAACTCAGCAGAGTTGTTATTCCAAATTCAGTCCTAAGGCATGCATTGTACTCTGTCAGTCTGTCTCTTATGTGTAGTTGTTATGTCTAGTTATGCCTGCCTAGTTGTTACATGTAGTTATTATATCTATCTAGTTATTATATCTATATGACGTAATAAAAATTTAACAGTAGAACTGACTTTCTCCAAAAGTCCTCCTCAATACCCCCCCATGCGCACTGATTCAGTTTCACTTTCTAAAGTAAACTATGTTTAAAACACTTTATAACACACTGTACTTCAGAAGCATTTCGCAGCTAAAAACAGCACCGCGATATACAAAGCGCCTACGATTATAACATCATAATTATAAAAAAAAACAAAAAAAAAAACCCCGCACCGATCAAGTTGTGCGGACACGGCTGGACTAATTCCGGGGAAGTTCGCACTTATGTGGGTGGCAGGATACACGGGCAAGATTACTTGGTGCATCCTTGTTATTCTCGGCTTTTTAATGGTGAGTTTAAACCCCCCCCCCTCCGTAGACTTCTTTAATGATCATCTTAGAATGCGTCCGCTCTCGGGCCCCCGTCGGAAACTCGGTCGACTTCTTCTCCAAACCGGTGCTGTCGAGCAGTTTCATGGCTTTCCGACGAGTGACGCTCGGAACAAAGGAAAGTAATTACCGCGGTTGGCCCGAGCGGAGGGGTCCGCACCTCCCTGGACCCCGAGGAGACAATCTAAAGACCATCCGGTAATTGCCGTCCATTCACTAAACATATATAATATGTCACCGCGAGCCCCCCCCACCCCTTCTGCTCCCTCTGTCTCCGAGGGTGTACGAGGATTAACTGTATACCAATTAGCAGCTGCGAATGCTGTTAAATGTCAGTGTCGGCGGAGGGAGAACAAAGTCAACTTTCCTGCATTTCATGTCCATGCTGGTTCACTTCTGTTAGCACTTTGGCATAAGCCATCCTTTCCGCTCATCTTAAATAAAGGGAGCCCGCTGGGCGAATTGCGCTCAAGCTTTTGCTGTTGGTGGCGCGCATCCTTTTGTGCAGAAGACGGGGCCTGCTTTTCCGGCGAAGGGTGGAAATATCGGACCCACCCTTTTGGGTTTGGATTTAAGCAGGTATTAACTGCCTTGCTTAGCCAGTGTTTGGGTTGTTGTGTTTTAGGAATTATCTGGTTTTTCTTTCGAAATGCGATGAGGATTTTGGACAATGCTGATTTAGCAGGTCCTGCTGGCTGCGTACAAGCCATGTATATGTGACCATTTACTAACCATATGCTGACCGTAATTTAACAGTGTGGGGAATGCATTATTAAATTTATTTTTACTCCTTTCAGCTCAGTTTTATCCACCAAGCTACTTACAATGATTTACCAGTTTGCACAGCTCGGGAATTTTTACTGGAGCCCCCCAGTGTTAAGGGGTTCAAACCTAGATCCTTCAGGTGCAGGATGACCACTGTCACCAGTGGGCCACCTGCTGAGTGCATGCAAGTGTTAGGCCACCATATCCTGGCAATACACCCAAAGTGCCGTAACATTACCGTACCCCCGCACCCCAACAAAGCGGTGATATTCCAACCAACAACCCCGCGCTTTCTGACACCTCGGCTGCCGTTATTGCCAGAAAGAAAGGAGCCAGTTTGCACCAGGAATCAGCATGTCAGCAAAAAAAAACATTTTTTGAAACAATAAGAGCAGCCAGCCAAGCCCTTTATGTTGCATTAGCAGTACCACAATGCTGCTCATTTATAAAGGAAAAGCACAGAACACCAAGAGGCCAATTCCTGCAACAGATTCCCGAGACATGATGTAAGCTGACCCCAAAATGTGGTAACTGTCCGGCAACGCGGGATAGTGCGGGATATACAAGCTGCGAGGGGGATGTCCGTGCCACACTAGGGGTCCGGTCCCTCATTAGCATGCACGTGGAGACGAGCGGCATTTCGAGTTCAGGGAAAAGAAAATGGGCCAATGAATGATGTCTACGAAACGGCGTGCGGTCCAAAAAAGTAGTCTAGCAGATCTTCACTGCCTCCTCTGGCCCACAGTGGAGACCGGAGATACGGAAACCTCAGGAAACAAAACTTGATTCATTTGTTCTGTCCCTCTTTAATTTGCTTGGCCACGGTTGACAAAATGGGAAAATTTTTTCCTTGTAAAATAAGTTCAATTCCTCACTTGCATCGTCGACCCCCCGCCCCATCTGCTGCCTTGAATGATTTTGTCCTCAACAAGTTCCTCCTGTAGCCTAGGAGGAAACAGAGGCTATGGATATATTATAATGTCACAAGAGTTAAGTGGGAGTTTGATCTGCAGACACCCGGTCAGCTGGGTCAAAAGCATACAGGTATTTTAGTTGATGACCTGTAGCTTGCGCTGTCTGACCTGGGGGGGGTAAAAATTTTGACCTTGTTGGACTAACCTGCAAAATGGGACAAAATAAGCAGTGCGGGCACAGCAGGGGCGAACGAAAACAAAGAATTATCAAAGCAGCGGGGGACTGAACTGTCCGTGTGTCCCAGCATTCATTGCCTGGCAATTATTGATGTCTGCCTATGAATAAACCAGGAGCCCCGAAATAAGAAATCCGTGTTCTCCTCTTACGCTGCCACCGTGATGAACAAGGCCACATGGAGCGTAGGAAAAGCGGGATGTTGTCGTTGAGTAACGTGATGTTCAGAAGGCCTGGGTCAGGATGCGAATCCTCACTGCAAAGGCATGTGAGTCTAGAAGCAAAAACAGAAATATTTAACATAGATGAATGCTAAAAGCAAGTCCAAAGTTTTCCTTCCTTGCCATTCGTGCAGTGGGGGTCTCAGGGTATCGATGCAGTAGAAAAACAGAATAAAGATCTCTTTTTAATGACACTGCTATTTTTCTACATTTTTCTTTTTGTGCATTACCAGAAGAGGTTATTATTTGTTCCTTAAGTTAATGCGTTTCTCCAAAGCAGCTTACGGTGTTAGGTTTGTGCCCTAAGCTGCTTACAGTGATTTACCAATTTAAACAGCAGGGTAATTTTTACTGCATCAGTTCAGGGTAAGTTATTATAGAATATTCCTTGTACACAAGCATACTTTGGCCCATAAAGTATTCTCTTATGCAAGGTTCGTACACTAAACTCCTTAGCAATTTACTCATTTATGCAGCAGGGTAAATTTTACTGTAAAAAGGGCCTTGATCACGCTTACTACTATAATAGCTGAGATTCAAGCCCTTCTGCTTTGGAACATGATCATTGCTACCAATATTTACATTTTGTTATCAAGCGGGTTAAAATCCATATGGGATATTTTTATAGGTTATCCGATGATGTGCACTGTATATAAAAGCAAAAAAACAGAAAACAGACTTTCCCTCCTTAACCGGTTAATGTAAGGCTGATGTTACAAACCATAAATCTGACTGTAGCCAGTGTGATGCTTTGAATATTTACTATTTTATTTTGCTCATTTCTGTTATAAAATTAAACTAGTTATTGTAGCTAAGTGCGACTCTTATTGTTCACATTATTGCGACTAAGGAGCTTTACAGATTCCTTGCTGATTTCTTCTGTAGATTTGCAATCCTTGGTTTCTGGAGTGGCTTTACTACTTGTTTTCCATTTATTATGGCGTACGTGGAGGATTGTTTGAACAGCGCTGAGTCACGCATTTTGCATTCTTTCTCTTGAGCTCTCTGCCGTGCTTTTAGCCCACAGACTCAAGGTTACCTGTATATAATTCAAAGCTTTTGTACGATGTAGGGAAAAATCAGCCTTATGTTAATGTCAAAACTCTGGCGTCGATAAGGTTGGCATGGAGGTCCTTACTCGCGGTGCTCGGCAGTCTTACAAGTCGGCAGCCGTTTCAGACGACGTGTGCGATCCGAGGTGGCCGATGACAGCTGGGTGCCCGTGTGGAGGTTTGGGGGTGGGCAGCGGCACCATCGGCGCCAAGTGTCTGCCAGCGGTCTTGAGCAGCTGTCAGAGTTGACCAACGCCATATGCGCCCTCGCTGTTTTGATCACCTTTAGCAAACTGACACAGGTGGTCGAGCTTCCTGCATGACAGGCTCACCCCCCTCCCCCACCACACCACCCACCTTCACCCCACACTTGCTGTGCACACAAGGCAGGTGGGTAAACATCCTGGCACAAGCTTGTCAAAAGGGCGGACGGGCCCCATCTGGTCATCCTTCGTGTGAACAGTTTGCATCGAGCTGCCGCGCTAAAGCGGTACCTGGTTCCATCGCGGTTCTTGCCCTCGCGGCAGATTAGCCCCCCTCGATGGGTGGGTTCCCCAGCAACACCTCATCCTGGTCCAGGAAAGGACAGGGCCTGCAGATGTGCACTAACCCCCTGTGGCTAGTTGAGGTCTCGGTGGTGTCTGTATACAAGAAACAGTTGTAGATTCCGAATGCCTATTTTTCGTGCAAATATTCTTGGTCATCGTCATTACAATCACTTATTACAATGAGTACTGAAGTTCATCCCCCGCTTAGATGTGCTCTTATTCAAAGAAGCGAGTCGTGCTTTACAACTCTCGGCAGATATCTTGTTTAAAAACAAAATAATGTATAACTCTGCCATAGCGGCTTGCGGTGTAGCTGTTAACCACGAGCATCTTTCATTTCTCTTTGCGGGCTGAGCGCACCGTGGCTGCAGTCAGTCACTTGTGTCCCGGTGAGGCTTTCGGCGACCAGACGGGCCTGATGATTTTCGGGCGACAGCTGTCCGTCAGGAACCGTCCGTGTCGAAAGTGAGTTTATCAACGTGGACGGCCACTCCTGTTGCAGGGTGCCGCCATCTCTCTAGTGCTCCGCGGTTTCAGGACAGCGCAGTTCAGTCGATAATTCTTCAGAACTTTTGGGAATTTTATGGACAGCTGAGTGGCCATGTTAGGATTTTTGGTGTAATTTTTTCTAAACAAACATGTAGAGAATTAAAACGTGGGGAGAGGGTTCTAAAGGCTGTTAAGTAACCCCTCTCAGTGGATGGTATGAGATGGCTGGCACGTTTGTGACTGATCTTGATCTTGGCGGTCAACCATTTTGGGGTCCAGGTTGTGTTATGAAGATTTTTCCCGTTTGGTTACTGTCATGCAGACTGAAAGTACAGCCAGCTGACAGCACAAGTGGTGCTCCTTGATGTATTTACATTGTTCACTTGCGAACTGCTATTACGTACAGAACTGTGAGTGTCCCTAAGCTCATCGCTAGTCTTTCCTAACATTTCAGAGGTGACAAATGGCTTTTTATCAGACCACTTTCCAGGTCTCTTTGACAGAGAAATCACTATGGCAATCTTGACCTTCAAAAACGGAGGTATTTTGTTTCGGCAAATATTGCCCGTAAGAAGGGTTCTAAAAGAGCTATTGAAACGCTTGACCCCCCCCTTCCCTTCTGTTTGCTTTCTGGGCGGGAGCAGGAACGTTCTAGAAGATGCTCACGTTGGTAAGGGAATCGGGATGGATTTGCTGTACAAACCGCTTCCCAGAGACCTCTTTCAAGTAACTCCGTGATTCATCACTTCCTGCGGTGCGCCGCTCTGATCGTGCCTCTGTGTCCGAGGTCACTTACCTTGAGGCCTACGGTAGAACTCAGATCATTCCATAAATAAATATATAACAAATACATAATTGATCACACAATCAAAGCTGAATGTAAAATGTTGAAAAGGGCAAACTTGATCAAAGGTCCCAGTTTCTTTTAAACAGAATTTTGTATTAAAAGTTGATTTTTTTTTGGACTAAAAGAAAACAAATGTTAGGAAAGTAAATTATTAATTCTGTCTAAATAGTACAGTTCACACCTGAAATCAATAATAGTGGCAAATCCTGTGTCAGGCAAATGTATTAAAACTGTTCCGATTTCAAGGAAAAAGGTGCTCGTTTCCAAAGCACGGTTCCTACCGTAGCTCACTGGTCTGAGCCATAGGAAACAGGAATGTAAGAATTTAAGGTGTTTGAAGATAAAGGTTCTGGGTTCAACTCCCTGCTCCTGCTGCAGTTCCTTGACTAAAATGCCCACCCTGAGTTCATACAGCGAAGTTAACCAGCTGGATAAATGATAAATAATTCCGAGTTGGCTTTGATAGAGGTGTCAGCAGTGTAATAATATAATGTTTAAGGTGCCAACGCCTACATGATGCTATAGTTTATAATCAATATATTGTTCACCCGATTAACACAGAGCACTGATGTAATATCTTTTTATGTCCTTTTTTATATACTGTGTTTTTATGATCCTTGTTCTTTTTGATTGTTTTGGATGCAGGTCTGTGCTGGGAGGCAGACTTGGCTGGATCACTGATTTCCATTTGCTATTATTTTTTCCCTGTTATTCTCAACAGGGTCCTCTGGACATTGTGGTCAAACCACGAAACCACAGCCTGTCTGAGCTCAGGCCAGACTGATGGCTGGGAGGGCTGCTTCTGTAAACACTTCCAAACCCAAATGTTTTTCTCTACTAAGTAGCGCTATGGTTGAGTGTACGATACAATGAACCGTGCTCGTGTCGTGTGTATTTCTTGTACGGGTCCTTTAGGGATTGAGTGTTGCTGAGGAAGGTTGACACAATTTTAAAGCAGCAACAACCCAGACGCTGGGGTGAAATGTGCTGCTCCCCGTCACTCTGGAGGACCACGGAAAAGGTTCTTGTTGCAACACAACGTGTATTTCCCATCCGGTTGGACCGATGTGGTTCTTTTCAAAAAGTAGATGCAGGCCTTCACTCAAACAAGAGTCCAGCTGTCAATTTCAGGGAGCGCCGTACTGGTGGGAACATGAGATAGCCATGGGTTTAAGGATGGAGGTCAAACAGTTAAGATAGAAACCAGAGTTTTTTTCAGCCACAGAGCACAGATGATTTCCTCAGGCTCAGAAACAGCCAATCGCAGCTCTTTCTGTTTTTAAGGTCTCTCTATTTATCACTATCACAGAATTTAACAAAATATATTTTTTTCCAGTTGTTTATTCTAAAGCTTTCCATCCTTCACATTGGGTAGTTGATCTCTCAGGGTGCATTTCCAAAAAATGGTTTGACAGATTCAAGGTACCATCTTTGAATTGGATTTTAAATACAAAAGCAAAAAGAACCATTCTGGAAAATTATTTTTTTAAATTTATGGTCCACATTAATATTAGAAAATCTCATTCTCACACAAAAACTAAATGAATTTCCCACCATTCAATTGCAAATAATAGTTTTATTGTTTCTACTTGAGTTTTTCTTGCTTTTTATTTTGTCTGGGGTACAATCTGTGCTATTGTGACACTGCCTTGGACAAGCAGTTAAAACTTTAATTCTTTGTTTTGTAAAATTAATTTAATAAAATGTGTTCATGAGGCATAAAAAAAGTCATACCATTTTACTGACCAAATATCAGTTGCATTTCCAGTATCTTTAGTATTGTCAAATGTATCTGCTTATATATGGTTTGCATGTGGAAGATTTCCTTTAAATCATAAGAATCAGCATGAAATAAAGAGCAGCACAGAGAACTTGACTGACACAATCCCCAAGGAAGCCTTTAGTATGGAATTAATTGGGTGCTGGATCACACAAACTAGATGGTAAAAATGTCTAAATGAGACAGACACACACATGCACACATACTATATATATATAATGTGGACCATATATATATAAGGCTATATCTTTAATGGGCCAACATAGCAAGGCCTATTACTGACCGTACCTTCCAGATGTAGAACACATAAACCCTAAAGGGACCAAGCAGCACTTTTAATTTATGGTTTAATCACATCTCAGACTTTACAGGGTCCATGGTGGGTGAATTTAATAATCACACCGAAAAATACATTTCAGCCGCCCGGCCCTACATTCACTCTTGTGACGCGGCAGAAAACAGGATCAATTGTCCTGCGATCGCTTTCTCATAGCGTGTAATTAGAATATTAGTTATTTATATAATGCTTTGCTGTCGAACTGCGCTGGGACTCGAGAGGAATAACAGGGTGGATTGCTGTGGTAGTGAATGGGGATGGGGTAGACAACAGGGGTACGATGGAGATGGGTGTTGCTTTCTGACTGATGAAAAGGCTCCTCATTATGAAATTTCACACCGCGGGTCCAAAAATAAAGAAAGAAATGTTCTGACAATGCTGCCGCCGTGGCGGAGCAGGCCTCTCGGAATGAGCACGGGGTTTCGGTGGGAGGCGGCGATATTCCGTAATGTTTTCTTAGTTTCCCTCGCAGTTGCCTTTAGCAGATCACTGCAGCGGTGAAGATGGAGAAAAATAGTAAATGGATGAACAATAGAAATACAAATTAAGGCGTATGTCATGTTTACGTAAGATAAATATTTTTTGGCATAGGTGTTTTTACAGCCTGCTGATTTAGAGAACAAACTTTATTCTGTCCATGCACTGGTAATCTGAAGGCTGTTCTAGGTGTTGGTGAAGGTTGACCGAGTGCCGCTCCTGCTGTGCTGCCCTTGATCAACTTTCTTGAAGTTGCTGAAGTGATGTAGTATGATACCAAGTTGGAAAATAGCATCAAGTTTATAGCACTGAAAACCGGGCAAGGAGTCCGATATAGACAGTAATGTAGCTGGCAAAAGGAGCTTTTGCACAACTAAATCCGTCCTCTCTTGCTATGGGGTGTGGTAAATCATGATAAAATTGCTTTTCCTAAACCGGCCAGATATGCATCAGTATAGTGTCAAATAAACCAGTTTCAATTGCCACGAGGTAAACAAAATGAACCACTGGCCCAATAGTTGCAGCTCAGTGGTTGAATCCCTTGAAGAAGGATGGAGTGGAACCCTTGCGCAATGTACATTTATTTATTTTTTAATATTTTTATTTACATAATTTGTTTACTGATCTCCCACCCTTTTCTCCAAGGTTCATTCCTAAAGCCATTTGCAATGATTTACCCGTTCATGCAGCAGGATAATTTCTGCTCTATGAATTCAGGGTTAGCACCTTGATCAAGACTTGGGATTTGAGCTCAAGACCTTCTGTGATGATAAATGCTACAATAGCAAGGATCGTAAGGACAGGTTTGTGTGCTGTGCATGTAGGTTTGTTGCAGGGTCTCGGAGTGAAGATGTGAGCACACATTATTTGTGTATCTGCGTGTTATGACCCTGCAGAGGCTGGCAGTCTGGCAGCTGGCTGATGTGTACAGTGACTCTCTTAGCCTCTGTGAGCAGCATGAAGACACCCTCCCTGAGGGCAACTGTCGTGCACTTGCAAAGAAACAGGTCCCCCCCCCCATTTTAGTCAGCAGCTTGCAGGCATAAGCGTTACATAGCTAATAGCTTTATATTTTATCTCCAAGCTGTTGTGATTTTTGGCACTGACTGGCCTTACTCATGTACATGTGCCTTAATGGAACCGAGCATTAAAATTGTACGGTGCGACGTCAAATTCATTTCAGCTGACAAACTTCCTGACGTGTTTCACAATGACACCCAGAAAGTTTCACTGAGGGATGTCACTTTTTTATTTCAGAAGCTAAATGAACTCAGGTTTGAGTTCTGGCTATTAGTTCAAAATATTAATACACAGATGTTTCGTGCCCCAAAGTTGAAAAATGTATGTGTACTAATGTCATACTAAATTGCTAATGTGTTCACAGGATTAAACACAAATTGACCTTTATTTTTCATGGTTTCTCTAAATGTTTCAATGGACTCCAGCGTATTTTAATCTTGATGTAAAATGCATGCAAATATTAAAGGGGAGCCAGTTTTGCAGATGATGTTATGCGCTGGAGGAGTTTCTGAGATGACTGTGTGCTTCACTTTATGAGGAACAGCCTCTTGGTGTTGTTGGCAGTCATGGCAACGAGGCTGAGTGAAGGGTGGCCAAACCGTACAGATCTGCAGGGCCCGATCACGGTGGATTAATACCACTAATACTAAATTAGGACACAGGACTATGCAAATGAGGGCCGGCCCTTTGCCGAGGCAGTAGCCCACGGGTCTGAGGATGCCAGGAGACCCCATGGTGTGTAGTGAGTCAACCCAACATTTTTTTAACCATGTTTGCAGTGCACAGCAGACGTTCATTTCCAGCACACCACAAACTAAAACTGCGTTATCGAGCTTCTTGGAAACTTGCCTGAAAAACTGCGAGAAGCAGAGCGTCCCTAAAGACTTAACTTAGATAAGAAACGCAACATGCTTCTCAATAATATTGACAGACTAAGAATTGGGCTACACTGAGCACACCATCCCACTAAAGAAAAATTGTTTTTTTCAACTACTTGACATTTGCTAGATGTTTTCATGCAGTAAAGCCTATTATTATTATTATTATTATTATTATTAATAATAATAATAATAATTATCATTGCTATACTGATGATACAGCAATACTAGCTGAAAGCGAAGAGGACTTGAGACATCTTCTCATCAAGATATAAGAACATAGTCTGAAAATGGGATTGCATCTCAACTTGAAGAAGACAAAGCTCTTGACAACAGGAAAACTGGACAACTTTACACTTGATGGAGAAGAAATACAAATGGTAGACCACTTTAGCTTACTTGGATCGATGATCAATAATGAGGTGACAAACAGCCAAGAAATCCAACAAAGAATTGCTTTGGGCAGAACAGCCTTGAAGAGCTTGGACAAAATGTTCAAGTGCAGGAATATAACTCTGCATACAAAGATCTGAATTGTCCAAGCCATGGTGTTCCCGGTTATGTCATACGGATACAAGAGTTGGGCAGTGAAAAAGATGGACAGGAATAAAATCTACCCCTTTGAATTGTGGTGCTGGTGAAGAATTCTGCGTGTGCCCTGGATGGCCTTGAAAACTTATTCATGGGTGTTGGGGCAAATCAAGCCAAAGTTGTCACTGGAAGCTGAAATGACCAGGC
This sequence comes from Heterotis niloticus, assembly GCA_018136845.1. NCBI lineage: Eukaryota > Metazoa > Chordata > Actinopteri > Osteoglossiformes > Osteoglossidae > Heterotis > Heterotis niloticus. The sequence goes on from CM030895.1 coordinate 8,020,656, forward strand.
TTCGACGGTCTTATTTTGGACACATCCTGAGCAGAGAACAGTCACTGGAAAAGGATATCATGCTCGGCAAAATGGAAGGTCAACGCTAAAGAGGAAGACCTGCAGTGTGGTGGATGGACACGGTCACCGCAGCCATTCATGCCCCTGTGTCAAGTCTTAGCCAACTTGCTGAAAACCGGATGCTTTTCAGGACCGCCATCCGCAGTCGCCATGAGTCAACATCGACTCGACGGCACTTAACAACAGCAACAACAAAACCAATTATTCAGATCTGTCATGTGTGATAACTGTCAAACACCAACCAATTTTTGAAATTAGCACAAAAATGAACTTACACTCAAGTGCCACTTTTTCATCCTTTTCATTACTCCTATTACGCCATGTTTATGTCAGTTTCATGCAACACGATGCCATCCCAAAAAAACATCTTAAAGCTATTTCTCCTGTTGTAATTTGGCTAGTTAAAGAATAGTTTCTCTCTGAATAAAAGGAAATAAATGCGTACATATAAATGTAAATAAAACATTAGCTTCAGCAAGCCTCACTTGCTGGCTGCCAGCCTTAACCTGTTTTATCTGGGGAAAAAACAGACTAGCTAATGTGATGGTAACTAACCCATCATCTTGAGGTAAATATCCCGCTCACTAACCCACACAGGAGGTTGGCAAAGGCATCTCGAGCAATTACTCATAGTTCGCTCATCTTCAAGTAGATTCTTGAGTTTATTAAATATAAATTTACTAACCGCTGTTTGTTTTGCCGTCTTGGTAGGCAAGATCAGTTAACAGCATTGGTCCGTAGCATTTTTTTTTGTTTTATCAATTAATTGTGTGGTCCAGCTGTAAAAATAAAATATTTCCCTGTTCTGACATATTATGAGACTCTGTGGACTTGCCATTGTGAGCCTCAGTGATATGGGATGCCGATGGCTGTCACACGACAAGGTAATGGATGCCTTGGCCTGTGGGAAGTCTATACTAATCACAGTGTGGAGCTGTTGGAGCTCAGCGACACCTTTCATCTGCCAAGCCCTGCTGGTCTCACCTCTGTTTCCTTATTGCAGTTTATCTTCATTGAATATAATTCTCTTTTGATTATTTTTAATGTTTAGTTGATACCGCCGTCTATGGCAGTCCTTTTCCAAGCTCTTGCCACAGGCCCTTGAAATGCTAGGATCAGCCCTGATATGGACCAAAAAAAAAAAAAAAAAAATCTTTGTAGTGGCAAAATGCATTTATTTTTCATGCTGGGGAATTTCACTGATTGATCTTCTTAAATGAAAGTATGCAAGAAATGTTTTACAAATTTGAAATTAATATTTTACATATACAGTAATATAGCTATAAACAAGGTTATGTACAGGTATCTCTATAGTGTGTCTGTCTTTGGGACCCCGGTAAGTTTAGAACCAGCAACCAGCCAGGATTTTTATTTTCAACATTATTATGATCCGCGCTTGAAGTAGAAAAAATAACTGCCAGACTCTCCTTTTTTCATACTGGCCACATTTCTTGGGGTAGCAGCAAAATACTAAATGTTAAAATTTAAATTTCTGCAGTAAATAAGTGAGATTAGGATATACTGCTGATGTCCACAATATTGCATATTTCTTTAATTAAAAAACATAAATTTTGAACAGACAGTGGGAAAGCAGGCCATGAGCCGTCTTACAGTGTAACTTGGTGCACCTTGGGTAAAGAAATGTAGCTGTATGTGTTTTTGAATAGTGTATTTTGCACAGAGAGCAGCATAGCCACAGGATCTGCTTAGCTGGGGGTAGGAGAGACCACCTGGGGGGGCTTAGCAGAAGTGCTGGTAGTTGAGAAAAAGTCTCAGTATGCTGCTGCAAACTGTTGAGTACCGCCCACCTCAAACACAGGCTATAATTTATTTGATATATTTATTTTTTATCTGCAGCAGCCTATCATGTTACGTAACCCATTTTACAACGATTTAGAAATTATTTACATCACGAGAAGCAGGGGTTTGAACCCAGGCCCTTCTGATGTGACAACTCTAATTGCTATGCCACCTGCTGTCCCAGACCTGAGCAGAAAGTGGGGACACAGGGAAGGAGGGATGCTGCGATTTCCTTGTACAGCTACATGGATTAAAAAGCATCCGTTGTACTTTTTGCTAGTTAAAAAGCTCACTTTTAAATATTTTGTCTCAAAATTGTACTGGGAACTTCATGAAGTCTGCACTTTATATTACCTGTCCACCAGCGAGTGGAAAAGTGTTGAAAGCTGCTGCTGTTACGATTAAGGGTTTAGTTTGTTTAATTATGGTTCTGCATCTTTATAGTTGGAGTGCAGGAAATTACTATTAACAGCCAGTTTTTTTTTTTTTTCCTGGATTTCGAACAGCCATTGAGCTCAATTACTGTCAAAAAATGTAGCGGAACTAAGAGACAAATTTTAAAGTAGTAAAAATAGAACAGTTTTCCCCCCAGAAACCAATTAATGAGCATAAATATCACTTTCAGCGGTAAACATGAGTCAGGAGGTGCATTTGGCAAGCATTTTGACTGAGGTTATTAAGGATGTATCTTGTGAAAACCTTCAGTATTTAGCTTAAGTGAAAATGAGTAAAGTTTGTGAAGTATCGACCTTGGGTTTCTTTCACGTTCCGGACCCGGGTAAAATAAAGTGCAGTCCGGCAGGTAAATGTGTAGCTACGGCAGCGTAATGGGTACGGATGCAACCGTTTTGTGGGCAGTGCTCACAGAACTCAATGAAAAAAATAAAAATGTTGTACTCCGGGCGAGTGAACAGTGCCATATTAAATTCCTCTCAGAAAACAGAACAGGAGCCATTTTGGAAAATGCTTCCCCAAAATTCATAATAATGATTGCTTGATATTCTCTCTCTCTCTCTCTCTCTCTCTCTCTCTCTCTCTCTCACACACACACACACACACACACACACATATATATATCCAGGTGTTGTCCAAGTATTAAAAGCTAAGATGCTGCGCAGAACCCTCAAACTCCCAGGCCTCTGGTAGAGGACCCGAGGTTGAGGAAGGCACATACATACCACCCCCTCAGTTAAGGGAAGGTGAGAGGGAAATTTGAAAAAAATTTTTTGAATCTCAGAAGCCAGCACAATGATAGGAACAAGGTCCAAGCCATAAACATGTACGCCCTACCAACCATCAGGTACCCATTATGAATAGTGACCTGGCCACAGGAGGAAATGCCATTGCCATTGATGTCAAGCCACAAAAACTCCTTACGCATATACACACACACACACACACACACACACACACACACACACACACACACACAGGCATAAGGACACCACTCATCATCTAAGCAAAGCCAACTTTTCCTGAATGTATGAGACCTAATGAAGTTGTTTGTCTTGCTTGCTTCTCCATACACAAAATTTTATTCTAGGAAGATTAACATGTGAGAACAATCTTATAATAAATATAGAAATGAACATTTTGACCTAATATAAAACCCCAAGTTAAAGTACTACTGCATATGGCATACATTTGGTCACTTGATCCAGATTACCACTTAAAATATATTCAAATATATGGAGATTTCCAGTGTTATACCTGCTGTTAAAGTTGATTATATAATTATAAGGAAACAGTGTGTAAAGAAAAAAATCTTAATGTTTATTTTTCTATTTTATGTTAAAATGGTTAGGTAAAGTGAGTTGTTTTTCAACTCTTTTACCTGAATCTATCTCATAATGTGTCTACAGAGAGATTCTAACAGCTGGCTTCTAATTATGAAGACCGGGAGATGTGGGAGACACGTGTGTGTGTGTGTGTGTGTGTGTGTGTGTGTGTGTGTGTGTGTGTGTGTGTGTGTGTGTGCGTGTGTGTTATCTTCATGCAGGAAGTGGTTATTTATTAGCGTGATGTATGACAGTGTCGACAAATTGATTGGACCACAAGCTTAATCTTCCCTGCTGGTGGAGGATTCTTCAAAGCTTCCCCTTGTCCCCATCCTACCAGGATGAGGGGGAAATAACAGATAAGCCCCCCCCACCAAATCTGCCCCTGCTTCCCCCTCCCCATTTCTTTGAATTTCTCTCCCTTGGAGAGTAATTCAAAGCAACAAGGACTAGGCTGAATCCTGGGGATGGGGGCTGCACTGGGGCTGCTCGGCTCAGCAGCCATCGTATAGAGGAAGTGCCCTGTCAGAGGTGTAAGACTCAGAAGACCTGTGAGCTTGTTACTGGATTGCAGCCTTGCATATCTTTCCCTGTGCTGCTTGCTTCTGGATTGTTCCTACCACTGACCTTCGGCTAGGGTTTCAATTGGGTGGCTGTTCCACTGGCAGTGTCGTCAGTATCCCCCATCACAGATAAAGTCAATGTTTCTTTGAAAAAAAGTAATGTTTTTGGGGCAACAGCTGGTGTGGTGGTTAGAGCTGCTGTCTTGTAGTTGAAGAACATAGGTTCAAATTCTCACACCTCCTCACAAGTCCCCTTGACCAAGGCACAGTAGTTACTCTGAATTAATAGACTAGGATACTGTGATGTATAGATGAGTAAATCACTGTAAATTTGACTATATAACACTGTAAAATGCCTTGAATGAGAGATTAAAGACTGTTGATCTGAGAGAAAGAACATTTGCACATTTCCATCACTCCTGCTTTACTTTGGGTCATTCTTAAATACTTAGAGTTGAATGTTTACCATTCTGAATATTATAAAAATACTCTCTCCACGGTATTGGATTGCTCCTGTTCACTTCAAGAAGTCACAACTTTGGATAAAAAATACCTGATGAGACGATAATTCACCATAGTGGATAAAACTTTCCAGCTCTGTAGCCCATATTCCTGTGTTAATAACATTGGTTGAGATGATACCCACTGTTAGTCCCTTTGGTGATAGTAAATCGGTTAAAGTGACTTGCCACTTCAGCAAGAGGAGCCGGTCTGCTGCTGCGCTATCCACAGAAATAGAGACTGCTGCATGTCATAGACTGCCCACATCATTAATTGCTGCAGGTCCCCCTCCACATTGATGGTTTATGGCTTCCATGTTACTTCAGAGGGCACAGATGATAGTTGAGAAGTACAACATAAATAATATTGTACTGTATGTACAGTATATGCGGTTGTTCTTTGTTGCAGCTAGTTTCTAGCATGCAACACAACTTAAGAGAATCCACCCCATAACTGGATACTCTAGGTCCGGACTGCAGGCTAGCCAGTATAGCGGACTTAGCTGTATATAATGTGTAGATGTTACACAGGTGTTGCGTTTCCTAAGTGAGATACATTAGCTTCTAAAGGATGTAAATTATTATTGTCTGCTGCTAAGCGTTTTTGATGTAAGTGGGTCCACTGGCTAGATTGTGGGTAGAACCATTACTCTCCACTGAAATGACCTGGGTACAAATCCAGCCTAATGTTTTAGCACCTTTGATCAAGGTACAGCAGTGCCCTCGTATCCATGAGTGATACATTCCAATACCTACTGCAGTTACATGAAACCATGGGTAATACCGAATGCTATATATTAATGAGAACAGCAAGAACGCTAGAAGCAGAATGGAAGGAAGTTCTGTGGGGAGACGTGGGTATGGGGACAAAGGAAGATGAGTCAAGACTGGGCGTGTTTGGGCCGCTGGATTTCATCATGTTATGGCCCGTTCTCACTTAGTGCACATTTTGAAACTTATGAACCATTTATTTCTTTAATTTTCCTTTTTTTTTTTTCCAGGCCTGAGTAAACCGCAGATAACTGAAACTGTGGATTCTGAATCAGAGGATACAGGGGCACGACTGTACTTGCCCTGAACTAAGATTTACTCAGCTGTATAAATGGGTAAATCATCGTAAATAACTTAACACGCAAACCCGTTGTAAGCAGCTTTGACGAATCAAATAAATAATCAGAGCAAAAAGCATTTTATTTATTATATAAGACATTTATTTAGCTGAATGTAAGAAATAACAAAACATAAGGTATTCCACCCAGATCCTGATACACGAGAACATGGATGAGCAAGGAGATTTACTACTTCCATTGAGCGTGTTCTCACTCACACACTGTGATCTCCAGTGACTGGCAATCTGGAAAAACAATAATGAATTTATCCTTAAAGAGATTATAACTGTGTGCAGAAAACGTCACTCACGGCACGCCACTCGTCTCGATTACTTCTCAACAATCCAAAAACCCATTAATGTCGCGGGTAATTATAGCCAATTTGAATGTGACTAATGTGTCTGGGACGTCTGGTGCTGCGACGCTGTTTTCTTCGCATCTCCCGGGCCACACGTGGCTTCCAGAAGGTGATGGATGGAGAAGAGCGGAGTGTCATTCTGCTCCCCGGTGGATGAAGATGCGGTGGGCAAGAGGAGCTCAGCAGGGAGCAACAGGGTCAGCAGATGCTTCTGGAGTCGTGCGATTGCCTTGACAACGCTCAAGGAGTTTGACATCCAGGACATCAAACTGGCCTCTTTGTGTCATTCTCTCAAGTAATACCGTTTGACACATCTTCTCTTCTATTGCTGATCAAAATAAAGTGTATGTAACGCGTGCAGTTGAAGTCTATCGTGATCAGGTGCCCCGACTCAGGGATGATCAACATTTTGTCAGTTAACCATAGATGCGAATGAGCGATTGAAGAACAGTTCCATAGCACCCTTAGGTGAACTAACTTAGCTTAATTTTTTTCCCTTTTATTCTGTAAATGTTATCCTGAAATTAAATCCTGGGATTTGACACGGTATCATTTTGGTCACAAATCGATTTTTAAAAAAATTAATTTATGGGCCACGTTTCCCCAGTATGATTTACAGTATTGGTATCCAGCTCCTATAGATTACATTTAAGCCTTTACAGCTGAAAAGTAATGTGGTAAATGTCTTAAAGCAGTATATTAAAAAGTCTTGCACATTTATTTTATGCTTCATTATGTTCATGTTTTTTGTTAAATGCATTCCAATGCTGCCTCCTGCCCAGGTGTGCAGATGTTGTGCTGCTGAAAATCCATTCAGCCCAACAGACCAACAGGTAGCAGCGCTATGTTTTGGATACACCCTGGTAAAATTACCACGTTGCTGAGGAAGAGTTGCAGTCCATGCCCAACAGCACCTGGGAATGGAGCCACGGTGTCGGCAGCAAAACGTGGAATTGCAGTGAGAGACGCCCAGCTGGTTTCTCCTGTAGAGCCACGGCAGGCAGATACTCCCACCAGCCGTTGTGTAACACACTTGAATCGCTGACCCCTCCATCCCACCACTGGAATCTGGCTGCTTTAATGGTGGTGAAACCCGCAGATATGCTCAAGCTGTTTTATACACTTTCTAAATATTCAGCTGTGGGCCTGTTAGCTGCATTGTTAAATTCGATTAAGGGCTAGAAATGAGACGGGCTGCCACAAAGTTCACGTGCGCATTTGACATGCGATTCTGCACGTCTTCATCCCTGATGTGCATCACTCATGCTAAGTTTGGTCGTGGTTTTGGAGCAGCGACTCAGATGGTGTTCCAATCTGTGGAAGGGAATTTGCTTTTGAACCACTGAAGATTGACACACACATCCAGCTATGCATTGTAAAATTTTGAAGTCATGCACATCAGGCAGTAGGCCAAGCCGCACCCCTTCACCCATATCTTTGGACTCACCTTATGAATAAATGTGTTCCATTTAAATTTTATGAAGGACTCTGTTAAAAAGGAAAACGACTGAGATTTTTTTAAAGCTGTGGATGTAGGGAGCGTTTTTCCTGCTTGGTGGTTGGGATCAAGGCAAATAATTGTTGCCCATGCAGTAACTGGTGTATCATGACCACTTAGCCACTTGGAAGAAAGTGTCAGGTAAGTGAATAAAGTGCAAAAACGGCAGCTGCTGGGAGGCATCTTGGGAAGCAGGCTCATCTCATCGGGGCCTTTAATTGGACTGTGTTCTTGTAGCCGTGTGATGCATGCTGGGATAATGACTCGGGATGATGTTGTGGTTCCACCTGCAAGCCGACGGGGGGTGGAGAGAACTCGGTGGGGTGAGAAGGGGGATGGTGCAGCAGGGAACCATGGGAGGAACAGCGGGAAGCTTTTAGGCAGCATTTTGCCAGAGTTACTGTCTCTGTATTGGCTGGAGTTCCCATCCTGTCCTTGGGTAAGGTCCCAGGTGGGGCGGGTGAGCCAACATGGCAATCATGAACAACATAAAGAACGTACGGGAGATGCCCAAGACTTTTGTGATGCCAAAGAACATTTAAAGTGCTGTGGTTGTAAGCGTGTGCGCGTGTGAGCGTGCGGGCACAAAGCTTAAACCCCTCAGGTTTTCATCACGCTGTTAGACCAATTTCTAAGACCTATTATTTTCAGAACATTCATTTTTATTAATATTTATCTTTGTTAGACACAGATAGTTTTTATGAGGGCATTCAGTGCATTAAATGTGCGACCAGTGAGTATAAACCATTCTCGCTGCAGTTCAGAGAACCCGAGTTGGAATATTTGCATCAAACTGCCCACTGATCAAAGCACTTACCCTGATCCGTTGCAGTAAAAATGGGCAAATCAATGTAAAATTGATTTTCCGACATTGTAAGACACCTGGAACAGAGGGATAATGATGCACATAAATTTTCAGTTTCATAACTTGCCCTCTTATATAATGTCCCCTGTCAAATAGCAGTATTTCTTGATATTTACCAATGTAATTCAGCAGTTTTTACTTTCTACATACTTTTGTACCATCTGTGTAACATCTGAAGTTAATAAATTTATCAGTTTAAACAATCTGAGAAAGTTAGTAGTCTTATTTGGCTAATGTTGTGCCCAGGGATGGAAAAAAATTTAATTAAGTTTAAGCTAAGGTTAATGCAAAAAAGTGTTTCTGTGCAAAACTGTTTTCCTGTAAAAAGCTGCTGCGTTTAGTGTGGAAACCCTCCTGAAAGGATGTGGGATGTTGAAGAGTGAATGGTACCCGTTGCTAAGCTGTTGCTAGGCAGAGAGGTCACACGCTCCCAGCATCAAGCATCCATACAACTTTTTTGGGTTTTAAGGAAGAAAAGTTACACTGCCCGTTCTTCATCTGCACCACGACACCTGTTCTTAGGCGCGGGAAGGATATGTTGTACTGTATGGTGAGAATACGAAGATATGCTTTTAAAATACAAATGTTAAAGTTGTTCTCAAAAACACCAGATGTTTGGTTAAAAACGTGTAAAAAAGAAATAAACATATGGAGGTTCCAACCGAGATACTTTATTCCTCCAGTCTAGAACATAGTATGTAGAACGGTGTTTTCCAAAATATTTTTGAAGCATTTTACATAACTCATTTTAAAAAAAAGTACCACAGCTGGTGCAAGATTCGTGGATTCAAAACTTTGAATACGTTGCTGGCTTTATCGAATTATTACTGCACATTTGCCTAACAGCCAGAAGCAAAGGGCAAGAAGCAGGGACCTGCCTAAATGGAATGCTGGTTCACTGCAGGTCTATCTTACACGCTCATTTACTAAAGATAATTTAGGGTCACCATCCTACCTGAAGCACATCTTTGGACTGTGGGAGGAAACCAGAGCTCCTTGAAGAAGCCCACAAACACAGGAAAAAACATATAAACCCCACCAAAATTGAGCCTAATTCAAAACCATGTCAGAATCTGCGTCATGGGTGCTGTGGGGCACCAGTGCTACCCCCTGTGTCTCCTCAAAATTAGTCTACTGACTATTCTTCAAGCCCATTTGCATAGGGATGGACTCTCCTGATGCACTTTCACTGCTCGAGCTACTGCGGGTCAAGGTGAACAATTATTATCTGCTTCCGGTAGCCCTGCGAGAGGCCAAGCCCAGGGGAGACCCCGTCAGCAGTGGTCACATCCAGAGCAGCTTTGCTATGGAGCCCAGAAGAGCAGAATCCAGGGGCTCCCTCGAATAAATCACTGATCTTAAATACTTTATGTGGCCTGGGCCAGGGTGGTGTCTGATCAGATACAATATGTCCGAGCATCTCTGAGCAGATATGGGCTGACGTACTGCCCCCTCTCCGACCCGCTTTTATGCATACGGGATCCTGTCTGTTCTGAAGGACCTGCTGTGGTAAAACTTTAGCAAGCGAGCCTTTACACTTTTTGAGGACTTTTGTACGGACAGCATGCTTTGCATGATACGGTTAGCATGTTTGCGGGAGGAAAATACACTTCTGGGAGAGGTACAAAGTATTTAGTGCCTTAAATTCAATAATTTGGTTAGATGGATGAGGTAACATTGGGATATTTTTACTTATTGCATTTTTATTTAACTGTTCAAAAGATTTCAAGGCATGAAGTGATGCTGGGGTTTGAGATTATTCAGTTAATCATTTATATCTGGAGACCGGGTGCACTGAGAGGAACATTTCACTACACTTCAACATTTTCATGTGCTGCATATATCAGGGTGACAGAGTGGTACAGCTGGCTGCTTTTTCTACCTATTTAAACAGTAGGGCAGTTTTTAACTGTGTCAGTTCAGGGTAAGTACGTTGGTTAAGGGTACTACAGTACGAGGTGGGATTCAAAGCGGAGATTTAATTCAAATGATGGCGTGACCGTTCCAACCACTATGCCACAAGCAGGCTGCCTGTTATTGCTGCATTTTTTATCAGCATCTCAGACTTTAAAAATGATGAAATGTGTCCACAATTGCTTAATAATGAAATATTTGAACTTTTTTTTGGGTTGGTTTTAGCATCATTGATTAATTGTTTAAAATTTAAAATTTGGGCCAAAATAAGCACAGGCAGAACTTTAGCAAGATCGAAAGGAGATGTTACAAGTGCCACAGAACACTTGCAAAAGGCCTTTCTGAAACAGTTTAATGCCCTCTGAAACTGCCCAGGAAAAAGCACCGAAGGAGCTGCTGGATCTGTCATTTTGTCATTTCGGTTGCTAACAAGTTCCAGAGCAGACGGCTTGAACATCGCCTTCATCTTGACCACCTGCCTCCCCAGTATCTGAAATGCAAAGCAGGAAGAAGCCACTGTGCCAAGGGGAAAAGTTATTTTGAGGGACAGGAACATATTGCCAAAATTTTAAAGAATCTTTTAGGAATACAATTGACTTAAAGCACCCAATGGTAGGATTTCACCTTCCAAGACCGTTTTGCTCCTTTGACATTCACGGGATCTTCTTAGTTAACTAGTTTATCATCTGAGTCAGCAGGTGATGTAGTGGCTGAAGCTGCTACCTTTTACTTAAAGGACCAAAGTTCAAATCCCACCTCCCGCTGCCGCATCCTTGATCAAGGTTCTTGCCCTGAATTCACACATTAAAATTACCCAGCTGCATAAATGAACACATCACTGTAAGTTGCTTTGGAGAAAAGCCTCAGCTATATAAATAAAAGCAAATGTCTGAGGTTCTGTGACTCAGAATAAACCTGTCTTTCAGAAATATCCTCTATTAACTTGCCTGTCAGGATTTGCATTTGAATAAGTCATACTCTGCTATAGTGACATTAATGTAAAATACACAACAAAAGGGTAAACACTACTATATTAAACACATATGAGTCGTGTCCATTGGCAGGTACCAGGCGTCAAATGGCAAATTCTCTTTTGTGACATCACGGTGACACAGTGGTGGCAAGACAGTCATTGTGAACAATGCAGGTCACAGGAGACAGCATATTCAATTATTTGACCTTCCAGAAAATGAAGGTGTGTATGTGCATTTAGTGTGAAATTTATATTAATGTCTGTACATTTGATACTGCTCCATTGCTGTGTGTATCAGCCTACAACTGCATCTGCCATGTCTTAGTTCCAAATTTAATAAAAAAGATGAATTATATTTTTTCCTTAATATTTCACCTGTCTTGTAAGTAAGCAAAAACGTTCAGTTTTATTTGTTTTAATCACTTTTACATTTATGAATCTGGCAGCTCCGTGCTTCCCACATCAGACTTTACTTTCACTCATAACCGCGGTAATTGTTGTCACAGCACACATGGATTGGTGGCCACCTATACAAGTGACATACAAATAGGAAAATATTTTGACAAAAAGTAGCAGGGGTGAAGGACTAGCATTTGTAATCAAAATTTTGGGAGCTTGGGAAGGAACTGGGTCTGAAAGATGTGCTTTCTGATGTCCTTCTTGAATGCTGGGGTGGATTCAGCAGGCCTGTGGAAGTGAGGGAGCTGAGAACAAAACTGGTAATACACAGATGTTAGATTTTAGACCTTCTGTGTTGGGTGGTGGGCAGGCAGCCAAACGTCATAAGCTATGGCATTTACATGGCGATATTGCAAACACCAAAAGATCTTCTATCTTTAACCGGCTGTGGGATCACAGGGTGGTCAGTGCAGTTCGTAGTGATATTCGCATAACTGTGGGGTCAACTGAATTTTAATGCTACACCGATGCTGTGACTCTGTTTAAGGACTCCTCACCATGGCATCAACACATATGGTGGGGCAGCCGTAAAACCAGCACGGGAGGATTTACTGCAGTAAATGAGCAGTCATACAGCTGGCAGACACTAAGAAAGTGACCTTCTGTGTAGAACAGAAATGCAGTGATTTATACTAGAGGTACTTTTTATTATGTATACTAAACAGGGAACTCGCATGTACCTGGCAGCAAGGTGTGCAGGAAGCCTTGGGTGCCTAGACGACAGGTCTTCAACCTTTACTTGACCCCTAAGAATCTAATAGACACCAAGGACTTACTCCTGGCTAATGTAAATTTGAAGAAAACACTGCACCCAGTGTATTTGACTGAAAATTGACTACAAATAGAAATACATAATGCAATGCTTAGAATTACTTCCAAGTAATAACATATTAATATTAATATTATATTTTTAGACTTTTTTTTCTGTGCTCACTTTGTGCTGCTTTTATTGCAAGGCTCTGTGTCACAGACTCCCTGAAGAGCATCAGTGGATCCCCAAAGGGGAACGTAGGAAGCCAAGGTTAAGACCCCCAGCTTTGACAGTGGCGTCCGAAAATTCGGCATCTTGGATATACGTTGAAACAACATTAGGCTTACAGAAGAGCCTACTCATAATGTACTGAACACGCTGTAGAGCTTAGCAACTTGGGTTACGACCCCTGACAAGGTGTGCCATCAATGCGCAGGAGAAGGAGCTCATCAAAGAGCAACACACGCGGTTCACGGTCTTAAAGGGCTGTTCTGCAAGGATCGGCTTAAAGTGTTAAATCTGTTTTAAGCAAAAACAACCGGGGCTGGGGGGTGGTGAGTTTGGGGGGTGGTGGTGATGGTGTTGCAGGATCCGAGTTCGCCGAGGGGTAAAGATAACGTCCGGGACACACTTCTCTTCGGGCTATGATAAAAAGCTTTGTAACATAATATATTCAACGAATCCCAAATAGTTCAGGAGCTGGCAGTACACTAAATGCCCCAAAGAGCGAAGCGCTGAAGATTAAAACATTTGCTTTTAACCTGGGCTGAAGATTGAATGCCCAAGGAAATGAACACAAGCGTTCCACCCCGCCAGCTACTTTTGATGTTGCTTGGATATCAAGGAGGTAAGATGGATCTGAGCTAAGATTTTCTGCTTTGAAGAAAAGTGCAGTTTGTTTTTTTTTTTTTTAATTCTCTCATTTCTTAATGGAGACATATATCTCTCCCCCCCCTGCCCATTCAGGAGCAAAGAGGAAGAAATGAGGTAAAACATCAATACTAAGAAATGGGCCTCGACTATGCATGGAAAGGCATTTCATTCGTCCAGAATCAATCTTGCTTTGTTCTTATCTCACTAACGCTCCTGTCTAAGTGTTATTAATACAGATTTTTTTTTTTTTTTTTGTCCAAGAGCAACGTGAACGAGACGGCTAAGTGGTTGCTATTGGAGATTACTCTTTTTCACGTTATTAGAATTTGGTTCCCCGGAGGTTCTAGAAGTGTTCGAATTAATTTTTTGAATTTTGCTCCAGTGCTGGCATATTTCCTGGATGAGGTCCATGTTCTATTTGGAGATTCTAATAGCCTTGGTGTTTGGAGGCAGTGATCAGGTATAGATCGCCCACTGTGTCCACTGACACCTGATTTTGTATTGGCGGCACAAAAAAATGCCTGCATTGCTAATTTTGGCCCGGTTGTGTTACCATTCGATGGTTTTGTCCGAGTTTGGGGTGTTTTTTTTTTTTTTTTTTTTTTTTTACGCGAATCAAACACTTTCACATTGGCAGTGCACGCAGAAGTCATGAGTTTTTATGTTTAAAGATGGTCAAAGAGGAGTTCAAAGTTGCCTTTTTATTAAAATGGTTTATGGATTTGTACAGTTGGTCATTTTTTCTGTTCCCAGTTCAGATGAAGCACCACAATGAAGGTTAGTACAAAGGGAGCAGGGACTCAAACCTGTGACCTTTGACTGCATGGCAGTGGCTTTAATGACCATGGCATTTGTTGCCATACATACGCAAAATTTCAGTTTTGCACTTAGGAAATAATGCCAGTTTGGATTGCTCTAGAAACTCAAACATTGCCGAAGAGATGAATGAAATGTAATCTTTTGTTTTTGTTATTCCTGAGACATCTTCCCAGATGCAGGGCCTCATACGCAGGACAAAAAAAGAAAGAAAAAAAAACCCATAAACGTATCAAATGAAATCAAATGGAATTTGGAATTAAAAATGACAAGCAGATACGATTTGCGCTGTCACATGTTAGGGCGAATGCCGTGCTGTAGTACTTAATGCGTTTAGAAACAAGCGATGAAACAATAAATGGTGGATGAATAGAATAAAAGCACATGAGCGGGAAGATGAAGAATCGCAGAGTGTGCTGGAGACAGAATAAACCGAAGGCATAAAAAAGACGTCAGAGGAGGAAACAGCAGGAGGAGCGGGTGGCTCTGCCTCATTTTATTTTAAGGGTGTCAAAATCAAAGGTTTCGGAAATGCTCTGCCTTGCCTCCTTCAGCATTTTCATAATAATTCCTCTCTTGCTGTTTATACCCCGCTTTCCTGCACATGTTTGCAAGGGAAGAATAATCAAGTCTGTGTGCTTTACAGTAGTTTGAGGCATACATTTAAAGTAACAGATTTGCATGTATAATGCATTTTAACATTTAACAAATGTTCACATGCTAACACGCATGTTCGTAATTTTAAACAATATGATTCTAAATGCCCAGAAGTGGAAATTATGAATTATGCTCGGCACAAATTATTTAATGAGCAGTTGCTTGGATTTAAAGTGACTTAAAATTCTTATTGGTTTTGTAGGTTGAATATGGCTGCAGAAATTCAGATTAAATACCTTCAAGTCCACAACATGTGTGGCAGTAGATGTTCCGCAGGTAAAATTGTGGCTAAACTAAACTTACGTCTTGGTTGTTGGTTCACATTTCACGTTGTCCTGCGTCTCTATGTCACCTAAAATGATGCACCGTGAGAGTTTATAAATGTTCATTAGTAACATATGACTGAAAAATATTAAAATCTTTCAAGGGCAGCACAGTGGCGCAGCGAGTAGCCCCACAGCAGCTGGGCTACTCGGGTGTGAGTTTGAATCTGGCTCGGTCTATGTGAAGTTTGCACACCTCTGGGTGCTCCTGTTTCCTCCCACTGTTCAAAGGCATGCATTTCAGATTAATTGCTTTCTGTAAATGACCTCTAATATGTGTGTGTGTGCGGTCACCCAGCAATTGCTCAGCATGGAGAACTTTTAGAGCCTATTGCCCTCTGCTTCCAGGATTGGCTCTGAACCACGGTGACCCTGATAAAGATAAGTGGTTTATGAAAATGAATAATTTAAATTATTATCTGGAATGGACTCCTTGTCTTGCATGCAATGATTCAAGGATAGACACAGGACTGCTGCAACTGTGACCAGGACAAGCAGTTAATGAAACTGGATGGATGAAAATTATTATTATTATTATTATTATTATTATTATTATTATTATTATTATTATTATTATTATTATTATTATTAGTAGTAGTAGTAGTAGTAGTAGTAGTAGTAGTATTGTGGATTTTGAGCAAGGGCATTTCAGTATGTAAACCAAATCTTTAACATCCTTTGACCCAGTCAAATTCTAGATTTTTCTAGGGTAATCATGTAAAGAACATTAATATAATAGAGCCAAATGCTATCACAAAGCAAAGTATAGGTTGTGGTACCATGTCAAGAGTGAAGTTCAAGCTTGTTTTCCATTTCCACTTCCTTTATTTTATGTGGAAGATGAATGCTGCTTAAGAAGCATTTGCGCAACTGGCCATTTGGTGAATAAATTCCGGTGTGAGAAGTCATCACTCAAAGCCATCTGAGGCCATGTTTCTCCTTTTGCCCTCGTGTTCATTTGTTGTGATTCAGACGAATGGCCACCTCTGTCCTTGGGAGACTCGCATTGGTGATCAGCAGGAGACCATGTTTACCTACCAGGTATAAAGTCCTGTTGACCACAACCATGGAACACGAAGTGGCACAGTATAGAATTTCATAGATGTCTGCTTCTACTTCATCTCAAGGCCCCGATGTTTAATCGCAGTTCGGCGGTGCGTGTTTTGGGCAGTCAGAGAAATCGAAGGGCAGGACTTATTTAATGAAGACAAACGGTTGGAGAGAAGAAGTACCGCTGGCAGGTAGGACGGTCACTTATCTTAACACGCGGTCACATCAGCTTTCCGCAAGCTGCACATTTCCGTAAGGGGAGGAAATCCCAAAAAAAGGAAAAAGCGAGGCTTCTTCACCCCGTGACTTCGGCCTCTCGTCCAGATGATCTGTGTAACTGCGAACGAACCGCGACTGTTAATGGGGCCTCGAATCAAACGGTCATCATCCTGCTGGAATCTTAAATAAATCTAATGGAGCCGCGGATGAATAATGTAGCTCACAGATACTAGATAAAGTGTGTTTGCGAGTGTGTGTGTGGGGCGCCGGAAAGGCAGAAAGTCCTTCCTCCTGCCTCTTTGAAATAAGATAAATGAGCATCACTCCGCGAAAATGATTGTAATTTATATTCCGGTGTTCTTGTTTCAATTTTTTTTTTTCGGCACATTTCAGACAGCCGATCTAATTAATCCACCAAAAAGGAGGCGGCGGGCGAAACTTGCTGAGAGAGGGGGACGCCTCTTGTTTTACCGCGGATCGTGGTAAACCGAAACATTTGTCTCCCTTGCGCTGGCCGCTGCCGCGCTGCTCGGCTGATTAAATCCTGGGTGACAGAAGCTCTTCTGCAGCGAGACGGGGGCCTTTTAAACGCGCCTGAAAAATGGCCTGGCGAAGGAGTGTTTGCTGTTTGTTTTCGCCTCCCATTACTCTCCGCGAGACGCATTACCCCACTCCCACCAGCGACTGCGATCTATTACAGTCGCAGCACAAAGATGATGCCTCTAAAAATGGGGTGCTGCTCCATGTATTTATAATTTTAGCTGAGATCTGCAACAGCTTGGAACAAGCGAGAGGCTTCGGTCAATGACAGCAGAGAACAAATATGTGGACGTTAATGGGGATCACCGACAGGCTGTTTGTGTGCCTGGTTTTTGTCGGATTTGCGACGCGCTTAGATCTTTTATAATTTAGGACTCTTTGAATGTATTATTATGTTTTATTTGAAGGCAACTTGCAATGATGGGTTTGCACACTAAGCTGCTTAGGATGGTTTAGCCGTTTGTCCTGCAGGGTAACTTTTCCTGTCGCAGTTCAGGGTAAATGCCTTGGTACTACGACAGGAGCAGAACTGAACTCTTCACTGCGATGGAGGTTGCTGGGGTAGCCGTGCAAGGAAACATGTTATGTATGTTTGTATCCTAAGCTGCGTATACACAGAAATTCATGCATCATGTATGCAACAGCCGGGTTATTTTTTTACTGTGTTAAATCAGGGTAAGTACCTTGATCAAATGTGCTACAGCAGGATTTGTCACCAAACCGCCACTCCTGTCACTGCAAGGTCACTCCTCCTCAACCGCTGTGCTGCCTGGCTGGATCCCACCCTCGACAGCAAACGTGGAGAAGTTTGCAAAAAGGATGTTTCCCAAAGAACCCTCCTGCTTAATGTACGCAGACCAAAGCAGAAATCTGATTAAATGTTCAGAAAAAAGTGGGGCGGAGAGAAGGAACTACCGCAGACCCAAGGCAATGGAGTAAATCCAAGTCGGCTGGGATGCACAGCAGGCTACACGAAGCAGAGTGTATAAAACATCGTAAAGAAGTCAATAAATGTAAAGGAGCTTATCAGAGCGGATAAGAGCGCTTTTTTACGTTGCCCAGAACTGCCCTAAAGGAGAGATAGATTTAGGTGTTGGGCAGAATTTATCGCCAGCATCTTTGCACCACCGCTCCGGGATTGTTTCGGCTTTAAAAGAATGGGCCGTTGAATTATCCGGTAAAGCCCCTTTTTGCGATTCCACCAAGGTGTGATGGAACCAACACCGGTGCCCCGAAGTTAAGAAGAACCTCTATCTCGATTTGCGGCGAACATTTTGCAGGGACATTTTAGGGGGCATTTTAGAATTAATAAGACTCTAAAGAAAGGCTCTTTTTTAAAACTGCATTTGAAGCTTAAATAAAGAAAGGGGAAGACCCACAGAGGCGCTGTTAGAAGAAGAACCCTGTGAAGAGGTCTGAAGTGAAGCAAAGTGAGTTAATAAGGTACGTTGCAAAAAATGAGAGTTGAGGGCCAGCCCGGTGGGAAGTCTTGTTGGGGCAGCTATTCTCCTTCCTTTTTGCACTTCTCTAATGTATTCAGGCACAGGCAGCCCTGCCGGTGTCATTGTGCATCTTTCCAGGACAAACAGGCCCCATGATGTGGCGGACAAAAGGTGAAGTTCATTGCTTTGCCGGGCGAAGCTCCCGATCGGATGATGACCAGCGGCTGGGCGATACGTTTGCCGGACTTCCCCGCCGACTCTTTGGGACGTCCTTCTAGGCACGAGTGGGTTGCAACCTTAGGGAAAAAGGTCGGCAAGAAAAAGGTTGCCCCGTTTTCAAAACACCGATGGCCAAAAAAAGGAATGAAAAAAGGAGAGTGGACTCGGAGTGACGCCTCCGTGATTTTTCCCCGTATATCTCAAGGCTAGCGAGAGCGCTCCATATTTTTTGAAAGTATGTTAAAAAAATACTAATGATAAGTTCTAGTCTTCTGCACTGCAAAAAAAAAAAAACAGAAAAAAAAAAAAAAACCACTACAGGCCAGTTGGTATTGATTAGTTTAAAAAAGGCAATCGATAATGGGGATCGAGTTAAGAAGCAGCTTGGGGCCACGAGAAGAAAATGAGCAGCGATGGAATTCCATCACTCCGAGTTCACGCAGCACAAGTTTTAATGCGCACGCTAATTCCACGTCCAATGTATGAAATTATTATGCTCTCCTCTTGCCTGCCCGCAAAAATATCGTCTCATAACCGGTTATCTGAATTCACCAGTGCCTCATGCCAGGCAGCCTTCCCTTCTATGATAAAATTAACCTTGAATATTTTTAAATAATGGGGAAAAAACTTGTTTTTCAGAGCCACGTAGCTCCCATTAATCCCTGAGTTTTTGTCCGCAGCACTAACCTAGACTTACTCTGGCCATGGCTTGCAGGAGTCTGTAGATAAACCCGTTCTCCGTCTAATTTTATTCGTTCTGTTTGCTCCTTTTTTCTTCTACTGCCCAAAAGACCCAAGAGTTGGGTGAAGATTGGAAGTGAAGTTTTTGCTGATGGAGGCTCGAGATGAACTTACGTCTGATTTCTAATGGAGAAATATTCAGTTGTGTTGCCGGATACTGTCTAAAAATAGGACCGCATGAGTTACTTTGGATCGAGGACGTAAGATGTAAAAAAGCCTTGCAGTGCTCGCACATTTATTTTGCGCACATTCAACATCTTGGAAAAACACACACATTTACTCAATTTCTGAGCAGTGGAATGAAAACCACCTGTAAAAAAAAAAAGATGAAAGCCATTTCCCCATTTCCTGTTAGTTAACAGTTTCGTCTGCTTTTTTTTTTTTTTTGGTATTCCTGCCTACTTATTTACGTATATGAGGATAGAAATGTTCTGGAGTGTGCTTGTGTGTTTTAAACATGCGGGTGTATTTTACGTACAGGACATCTGTGCTCTGGTTTCAGATTTGTCTCTGTTTCTCTTGCAGACATGCACTGTAAACTCATTCACACTGCGGTCACGCTGCGTCCTGTAGCTAATATTTCACACGGGTCACAGGTTTTGCTGATATTTTCTAACCTGCGGTAGGAAATGCACATTACTGTGGAGCTCAGGAGTTTCCCATTTCCCCCTGATGCAATGTACTGTAGCCTATTACTTGAAAATGTATTTAAAATGTCAAAGAAGGGAGATAATGTGATAAATTGCATGAACACGACAATGTTTCGCTTCGCAGTGGTGGGCCACTGCAGACAGCGATGTGCCGGGTAAACACCAGGGTGCTGAACTACAGCCAGGGTCATTTTTTAAGGTTAACCAAATAAATGGGCTAGTGTGACTTAATGTGTGTATCTTGTGCCGTGGTTTATAATGCACGCAGCGTGTAATTCCCAGCATGCACCGGCACTTAGCTGCATCCTAGCTGCCATGCTAAATGTTCGGGGTACTTATCCAAAACAACAGGGAGAACGATACATAAATGCCATTGTGGATAATGTCATGGTTGGGGCAGCTCCCAGATCACCCAGCCGCACTGCATCCCTCAGCTTTCTATTGCTCAATAATAACCAGTTATTTTTATTGTTCATTCACTTATCCAGCACTCATCTCCAGTTAGCAGTTAACTTCAGCAACTCAGGGCAAATAACTACAGTAGATCCAGTGTAGTATAGCAGGTGGTGGGTTTCAAACCTGCACCCGTCAAGTACAGGGCAGCAGCGATGACCACTATACCACATGCTGCTGTTTAAATGCAACAAGTCCCAATGACGGGATGCCACATTTTGGAACTCCAACTGAATTCCCACCATGCGCTGCCCTCTTAAAATCACAGCACGCTGTGCTGTATTCCCTCGTCTATCCCAAACTCTCATTTTTAAAAAAATCATTCGCAGATAGACATGCGGACGGAATCACTTCTGCTCCTCTTGATCTTCCTTCATGACCCCTGGGGTTCATTCTGTTGCCATCCCACACAACTAGGATAACAATCAATCATGAAGCAATACAGGGACACATATGTGGGGGTGTATGAGATGCATTATTGTTCTACCTTGGTCATACAGTTATATATCCATTTCATATTTTCATAAATAAATGTACTGTATAGGTACTCCCTGCAGGTCCCTACCTCTGTGATTTCTACGTCAAGCCGCAAAAGTGCAGTGCCAGACCCTTCAGCGAGCTCCCTCTTGAGGGTCAGTGGAGCGGTCAGAGGTCAGCTGCCTTTTTCTGTGTTTATGGAGAAGCGCTGGAGAGCTTCATGGGATCTAGATGGTAGTACTCCTTCCTTATGCTGTGCCTGTGGTTGTGCACATCCAGTAAAGCCTATGCTTAGTCACAGCGCTGTCCTAGATACGAGCCAATCCTGTCAGTGAGCCAGATCTTGTAATTTTTCTAAATAAACGTCGGCAACTTGTTTATGCTTCCAAGTCGATGTACGCGAACGCCTTGCTTGCGCCATGCATCCTCTTCCGAGCATTTCTTTTTACGCTTCTTGATCGACAGCTACGGTCCTTCCTTCTACCCCTCGGCTCCGGCACGGCCTCGAAAAGCCCGACAGCGTGTTACACAGCGCGCGTTTGTGCTTGACTGGCCTCATACCCGTGCAATCAATCATTGTTTGTTTCACCGTCACGCAACTTTGAAGGCTCTATGAGAAAGAATTATGGTTATGAGAGAAGGATTTCCAAATTCTTGACCCTAACACCTCATCATCAGATTGAAACCTTGCAGTGACTAAGTACAAGACCCAGATCTGTAGGCTTTCCGCACTTTATTTTTGTCCCAAACGGTGTGCAGTGCGCTCTGCCCTGTGTCCCAGTATAAACCCTGGGAAGGGATTTATCTCCAGCTTATCGAATCAGCTGACCGCCCTTCCCTTACCACACACACCTGGGAATTCTGTCTTTCTCCCTGGTTTTATTCTATCACCCGACAAGTGATATGATATGCTCATTGGTCATATGACAAGGACCGTGGAGCCGGGTTCTGGACGCACAGTCCTTTCTTCCATCGCTCACCCTGCCACAAGGCTGTATTTTTAGGTACCACTGTGGACCGAGTATGCTGGCAGAACGCCTAGGATCTGAAAGGCTCTGCAGATGTTGGTAACTACTTGGACAACTGTATGACTAACCCTAAACTCTCAAGAAACGTATGAACTGTACTATGCAAAAGGAAAGTGGCGGTTGCCTTTACTTTGACATAAGCATTTTTGCAGCTCTGCAAACATCTCCCCCTCACATCTCCAGAATTTAATAATTATAGAACTTCTGACTGGTTTTTCTTCCCTTCCTATTGTCCCATATGGAAGGAAAATATATCTAGTTTTAAAAAAAATGGACATTAATTCATAACAGATGCTTATTATTTTTACAGCTCAACTTAGTAAACACCAGTGTGGATTTAGGCACAGACACAGGGGAACACGTCTTGTTTGTCTGATACCACCATGTTGCTGGTTCACATCCCTCAAGCAGCTGCCTATAGCAGAGACAGTCAAACAGCAAATACAAAGATAATGACAGCAGATGGTCTTGAATTCAGAACAGAACAAAGTCTGATAGACATGAGAGTGACACCCTTTCTGAAAGTAGGGAGGAATTCAGCAGCTCTGAGGGACACAGGAAACTCATTGTACCCCATCCAGGGACAAAAGTAAAAACTAATGAATGTTTGAACTTGAGTTCATGCATGGGACCACAACAGAGATAAAATAAAGATTACAATATATGCTGGTAAAAGTTTAATATTATTTTATCCCGTGCAGTATATGTACACATTTCTACAGTGTTTTACTCTGTGTAATACATATCTTTGATCCATTTCTGAACATTTTCATTTATTAAAAGTTTCAAAATAAAAGCTTAGTGAGGAGAGTATATATTGGAGAACACCTACAAGTACAACTGTGTGCTGGCATTATATGAGGATCAAAAGAGACACAGAAAAGAGACCTGGCCAGATGGCAGCCATCCCAACTGTGGGGATGTGCAAGAAGTGAGTGGTTTACCGAGAACTCCAGAAAATAAGGAGGGCTGCATTACAAGCACTAATATTTCTGCAAATAACAAAAGCATTACAAAGCGACCTACCAAGGAATTGCAGATCTGTTTAAATCTTCAATTCATTTCAGTCCAGTTTATTATCACAGTGTTCCTTTCTTAGCGGACTGATGCGGTGCTGAACTATTAATGATGTTGGCCATAATAAAATTAAAATGAAAAACATCAGATGACCAGTAAGCCAGCTGGTAGCTGAGGGGAAGAAAACAAAAAGCCACAGCTATAAGGAAGGGGAGACAAATAAAACTCTGGGCATCCAAACACCACTGGCTGTGCACTGTCCTGGTGAATAATTTACTATTAATAACACAGATTATGCCCTGAAATGAAACATGACAGATACAGAGTGTCCAGGAACTGACTGTGATTCCCACTCAAACATACCCAACAAATTCAGTGTGCTTTTCTGTTAGAAGGTAAACAGGTGAGTGGGACGAAACAGAGGTAAGAAACAGACAGGCCGTTCCTTTCCTTCGCAGCCTGGTAGCAGAGAACGGCACAGCACAAGGGTTGCTGATGCCGGTGGGGTTGAGGGTGGAGGCCGTGGCTCTTGGAGCAATCATTTGGCATGCCAGCGACTGCACCACACTAGACAGAGCCATCAAGGCATCAAAAGAAGAGCGCATCAATTATTTAGCAGTGAATAGAAAGACAGAGGGGAGGTTAAAGAGGTGAATATGAGCCTCATCCATAAGTACCAAGGCGCAGGTCTACAGTCGAGCATGTAGAAAGCACATAGACTGCGACTGGCTCGGGAGATCGGTAGTGAACCACGCCAAGTTCAAGCGGTCGACCGTTTGTTGAACAGAAAAAAAAAAAAAAAAAATAGACTGCGTATGTGCACATTTTAGCAGGAGCTAAAAAAATACGAAGATCAAAAGTATGTAATACCTCCCTCTGGCAATATCACTGTATGATAGCAAACAAGATTTACTCGTATGCTTTGGCTCGTGTTGCTTTTCGGGAGCGAATCCCCTCGGTTCATGTGAGCACCAGACTGCCTGCAGACTGGGATACTGAGCTATTTAAAGAGCTCAGCAACAATCAATGCATTTAAAATGAGTTTTTTTTTAATTTATTTTTTTAATATGGCTATGCAGAATCTCCAGATTGTCATTTTCTTTGACAAGAAATTTAGATTTAACCATTTTGAAGAAGTAGATGTTTTAAAAATTCTTTAGAAAAGAGTGACACTTTAGCACATCGTCTTTGCGGCAGCAGCATGCTTTTCTATCCTACTGTAAATCTCATCATTTGATAGAATCCCTGCCTTGCACACATAAAACATAAGTTTGAATCCCGCTTCCAGTGGCTTCGTACTTAGGATGAATTGCTCTAGTAAAAGTAATCCAGCTGTACAGATTGATAAACAACTGTAAGTGACTTTGGAGAGAACTGCCAGCTAAACAAATAAATTATTAGTTTCTATGACTTTGTTGAGTGCACAGGATTAGCTCTGTTCTGCCCTTGCTGAGCTATTTAAAATTAGAGTAGAAGAACACATATTTTACTCATTCTTATGCCAGTTAGGGAGTGGAAACATGAAAAGGCCACATTAGAAAAAGGCTCAGCATTTAATGGAACAGAATCACGGTTACAAAAGGCATGGGTGAGTCATATTTATGTAAATACCAGTTAACAATATGTGTTTTTTATGAAAAAGCTTTGATACTCAGCATTTTGACATATGGCGTAATGAAGGAACATTAAGAGGGTTTGCTAAAGAGGCTAAAGAGTCATTGCCTGAACTGCATGCACGTCAGTGGTTAAAATTACATAAAGTGGCAAATCAAAGTCGGGTAAATGAATAAATAATAATATGCTAAGGTGTCGATAAGAGGTGTTTCTGTTAGAAACAGCACATCAGATCAGTGGCAGAGCTTCTCTGAAGGACTGGTGTCATTTCCTTCCTACGGGATGCTCCCTTGTACTTCCTTCATTGCGAGTCACCCCATCTTTCTTCTGCAGATGGACTATTGGGCGCGTAACACTATGTTATTTTGCAGCCTTTGATCCAGAATTTTTTTATCTCAGGGATTACAGCCGCATCTCCTGTCAGATTAACTGGACCCCGAAGCATCCGGAAAGCTGCACTTTTCAGTTTGAAATCAGTACAGTTATTAATCTTATGAATGCCTTTAATAAAATAACTGTATGGTATAATGAAAAAGTTAAAGTCTGATGAAAAAAATGACTTGTTTAACCACTAAAAATGTTTGGGAGATTACTTGCAGTTCATACATATTTTCCAATGTGATTCACCTGTACAGGTGTGGAAGCCACACAAACAATTTTTTAAAAATTATTTTCAGGATCTGAAGCAAAGGCATTGCAAATTTTAAAAAAATGGGCTGTGGTCCTGTGAATGGTCAGGCACAAGCCGGAGTGGAACCATAACAAAGTTTAATAATGGGTCCGAAGACCACTTTTACTTTGTTCCAAACTGTAAAGAGCAGGGTCGCTGAAAGGTGGATTAGTGAGAATAATTCTGAAGATGACTCGAGGAACTGATGCCACGGTAAAAGTGGGCTGTCGGCATGGCGCCCTGAGGGATGCTCATTTTTCTTGCGAAAGCAGTCTTGTTTACACCCTCGTACACTCTTACAACATTAGCTGGCAGTTAATATACTTTTTGCTGGAACAATAAATAAATAAATAAATAATAAACAAACACCTCTGAGGTCTAACAAAGACTATAAATGTTATTCAAACAGAATAAAAAGAAAATATTTAAGCTGTTACTTCTCTCCATGCCCTGCCATTAAAGCAACAAAAGGAGAAGCTTGGAAGAACAAAGCAGCAGCTGAGGAACAGTGCTAAGGTAACCACTGTCTGCTTGAAATAAGAGATTGATCTTAAGGAGAAAAGATTATTGTTCAAACTTTTTATTCCCCTTGTGTATTATGGAACCTTTTAAAATTTACTTGGCGTAAACAGTGTATAAAAGGGGTGGAACGCCTGTAAAGATTATGGTGATAAATCCGGAGATCCTCATGACTCCTCCGCCAAACCTAGAAATCCCAACTGCCATCCCGTGTCCCCATGTTTGTCACCTACAGCTGGACTGCAGTCAATTAAGGAACCTATCTTTGCTGTGCTTGTCAGCTGGACCTCTCTTAGCACAGCTTTTAACTCTGTGTCTCCTGTAATAACAATGGGACAGTCAGGTGAGAGGACACACCTACTGCCTAACTGGCATCACAGCTGCACCTGCAGTGGGCTTGTTAGGAGAAAACAAGCACCAGGTGTGGCCACTTTGCTTCGCTCACAAGTTTCTTGTGGGCAGAGACAGGCAGGTTGGGAAGAGTAGGGTTCTGTGAGTAAAACGTTCAACGGTTTGGCATTCTTATTTGTTCTTTAACCCTATATGTATTTAGTCATCTGTTGTGGGGAGCTTTGTGTTCCTGGTTCTTTAAGTCTTGGCTACTTTTTGGGAAACTCCATTTGCATTTTGTTTGTTTGCTTTTGGTTCTTGAAGATTATGAGAAGGAAAAACTAAAGCTCACCATTAATCCACCCACCGCTGCTATACATCTGATCACTGCTAGAACCTGACTTGTGCTGGTGTGGCACAAACCCCTTTAATGCAATGTAATTTAATTTCTTTTGCTGCCACTCTCTATGAGTTTAAGTTGTGAGATTATATGAATGCCATCCATGTTAAGCCACTACTGATAACTTATGCTTATGTTAACTCTTGGTGTGAGGAACCCTAATCTTTTGCAATGATGCAAAGATTTTGCAGCTCATTTATTTGTCCTTATTGCATTTTCTTTGGGGATTTAAGGTGTTCAGCTGCAAAGCAAGTGTGATCTGTGTTTACCAGTCCAGCCCATAAATTGCCGTAAGGACCACTCAGACAGAAGGGAACTCCATTGTTCAGCTTGCTTCCAGTACTTGGTTTGTGTGGTTGTGAAGTACTTTAAATATTAATGATGGTAACCTAGCTATAGACTTCTGTGAAGTATGTATTGCAGCCATGTCCAAAAAATACTTGCTGATCTTAGCCAGTGAGTAAGTAGACTGGCTGTTAAACTTCTATTGATAGTAATTGTTTGAAAGACTTATGTACAATCATCTACATGGGGTTCCTCCCACAATCTGGAATAAAGTATTGATGATCCATGCATGGATGGGAAAAGGAGCTGTTTCTTGCTTTAGTTCCCATCCTCATTTCTGTGTACATGTGTTTTGGTTGTTGGGCCAGTGCTGTTACACAGAACTGCTGTTTTCAGGCCTTTTGTTTAGTCTGACAGACGGGTGGCCTTGGCCATAACAAAGAGAACGGTAACAATACACCGGATAAAATGTACAAAAGTCAAGCAAATGCCTTTAAGGCCCTGAAACTGTGAAAAGCAAGCAAAAAGGAAGGACTTCAGTCAATATGAAATGATGCTACAGGCTCTTCTAGCCTTGTACTATTCTGTCTTCACATGCAGTTATCAGTGTCATGCAAATAAACCAAGGAGTGAGCGCGCATGCAAGTACTGCAACAAAGGCTGATGTGAATTTAATGATGATACACTGCTCACTGAATTCATTTTAAACAGCAATATTAAAAAATAAAATTTTAATGAGCCAGAATTGTGGCGTTGATGTAAAAATTGCTAAATAGGAGCTGCCCCAATAACCTGAAGAAAAATCACAAGGACAGGTTTTTCAATATGGTTAATATTTAACATTCAAGGCTTAAGAGTTTTAGTCCCCTGCCATTATTTGACTTTTTGATGTTGTAGCTGGTGATTTAAAAGCAACAATGCTGTAAGCTAAAGGGGTGGGGTGTTGTGTTCTTTGATGGCTGCATGCTGACTGATCCGCATGAATTCTCTTCCCTTATTTTTGTCTTTTTGTCCAAACCTGGAGAGGATCAAGTTATGGGGCAACGGAGGAGAAACCACAGGAAGTTAGTAGCGTTTTCCCTTTTCAATACATATTTTAGCCATATGAGACTGATGGCCATTACAACATTAAGGCTATTCCTCCTCACCCACTCCACCAAGCATGACTTCCTCACCTGTACAGCCATTTACTGTAAATTGGGAAAGGTGTTTGTGAATATTACACCTTTCGACTACTCATGTTCCTGAACACTGCTGTAAGTCTTCATTCACAGCAAGGAATGCCACTGCGGGGCTTTTCTCTGCCTCTGCTTCCCAAATGAACCCACGGTGTAGTTGGAGACAATACGTATGGACAAGCACGCACTATTAATCGGATAGGTGTTATTTTGAATGACCGTGATGATTTAATACTGTGCTGGTTTAGGACCTACACATCAATTTTATCTAGGTTTATAAACCTAAATGACAAAATGGTGTCTCGCAGTGTTCACTGCTGGGGCCTATGCAACATTTTGGCTATGTGTACTCCTTGCGGATGCAGATTTTATTTCCTGTGAGGTCACAACTGTATAAAGATATAATCTGAGATGCTCAGATGTACAATAGTTTTAAAGAAATATGCTATTTCTACAAAAAAAAATATACAAAACATCGCAAGAAGATGACATTGAGTGAAAATATCTGCAGAATGCTGCTAACATCTGGACAACAATTTAAAAAAAAAATTACACTCGGTTGGAAAAGCATGAATAGGTGCTGTGAAAACCAGAACTGGACAAATTTGTAATGCAGAGAAGCAACTGATCCACCCTTCAGAGTGCAGTTACAAGCACCTCATAAGTGAGAAAAATTGAAGAAGCTGCTCATGGCAATATAATGAATCTGGCACATGGTGGCCATCTCATTCAGTGACACGAAGAAACCCAACCGCATAAAAATGGACATTTGTGCTTGGTTGTCTCGTGTTGAAGCTGTGACGCTCATTTTGCAGTGAATATTGCAGCCCGTTTTTCGCTCTGTAAAGGTGTTCTAAGCAAAATGGTACAAAGTGATGCTGTGGGAAAGTGCTGAGGGGGCTCATTTGATATCTTTCAGGTCTCTGATCGCCTGAGAACCTTTGGTGGTGCTGTCATGCGAATTGTCGTGGCGAAGACAGAGGAGATCTTGCTGTGGATGTCGACCGGCGAATTTGCAGCCGGCGAGCGACGCTTTCATGTCACACAGCTCACCTTGCAGAGTGGTGCTGAAGGTAAGTCTCGAGTTTTAATTCAAACAACTTTGAGTCTGGGAGGGCGGGGATGTACAGAACCTGGAATGGTCCAAAAAAAAGAGCGAGAACAATAACTTGTCAGCGGCAAGTCTGCCACGACGGTACAAGGTGTAGCTCTCGTTTTTGTCTGAAAGAAAACACGCTCCCCTGTCCAACCCTGATGCAAACCTATTCATTTGCGCTATGTTCCTCTGAGACTCTCTGGCAGCGACCATTTGTTTTGAGAGAGCAACACAAAATCAGAAAGGCCCAAATTTTTATTTATTAATTTTTTTCCGAGACTGAGAGTGGAAATAAAGTTCAATTGAGCAGCTCCGCATTTCGGATTTTATTCCGACGGGATTGGTTTGAAACAAAATGTTTCCTGCAACGCTCCATCCTGCCAGGACAAAAGCGCCTGGTTCATTCACCCCGCAGTCCACCATGTCTTCCCAGCTCCAGGAGTGGCAGGAAATGGAGGAAAGTAAACATTTGAGGAACTGGTACGATTCAAAGCCCTCTGCTTGAAACAGAACCGAGGTGTATGTGTCCTGTAGTCACTAGCTGCCGACGGAGCAGCGCTGATTCGTATCCCTAGAGAGGCCCTGCACTTGTGCCTTTGAACAGATTGAATCACCTGAATTGTCTTGGCCGAATGATGCTGAAGGCACAGTTTTAATTATAAAATCGAACCAAATGTTTAAAATGGACATCAACAATTTGGCATAAAAGCATCAGCAACCATTAAACATGGTCAGAAGACAGCACAGCTGTTTGAGCTATCGCCTTGCAACCCCAGGGCCTGGATTTTAATCCCCACTCCTGCTTTGCTACCTTTGAGTAAGTAATATAATCTTATAAAATCTAACATTGGCACTCAGAAAAGTGAGCTAAAACTAATTTTATAAATATAAAAGAGGATAATAAAGGATAGTTGGGACCAAGACTCCTGATCTCCATGGGCTGACTGTGCAGCGGTCTAATCTTGGCTAACTCTACCCATTCCCAGTTAATCTGAGCAGCTGGAAAATCCCATTCCCAGAAAAGGTTCATGCAATAGGAAAGTGACCGTAATACAAGTAAATTATTTGAAAATGCATAAGTAAAACTACAACAGCAGACACATTTAGGGGGAAAGTATCTGCAAAAGCATTGTGATGCCTATAGACCAGTGAAACACCCTATGACTTATGATGAGCACAGTCATTGATCAGATCAGTGTTTAGCTGTTTGGATTAAGCTGAAATACGCACCACAGTGGGGGGGGAGAAAGAGGTTTAACATGGCTCTGAGAAGAATGGCATCACTTTGAGAGGCCCAGTTTCAATGTACTACAGGCAAGCTTGGTTGTGCGTTTATCACCCGGCCAGCGGAGGAATGCATGGAGAACCTCCTCAGCCTTTGGTCACAGCTGGTAAATCCGATGAAGTGGGGCCAGCAAGTAGGTCCCTGTAGAGTGTGATTAAGGGCCCCATGTGGGCAGAGAAGCCAAACGTTCCCCATGTGGGACTCGCACTTTCGCGGGACGGGTAGGGGGCAGCTGAGAGGGGGATTATGAGCCGTGTTGGCGATCCATTCGGGAATTGCCCTTGGGAAAGCTGGGGTGATGGGAGGTGGTGGAGGGACGGATTACTGATACGGGAATGAAGGGAAATTTACAGGCCTGTCTGAGCGATTTGCCGCGAAGGCAGGGTGTCACCCTGGTACTGGAGAGCACCTTTCTCAGCATCTCCGGCAGCTACGGTGCTTGACACGGTCACCGAATCACGCCTCACACGATGTCGAGAGTCTAATATAGCAGCCGCTGGCTTTTATTAGGCAGAGTGCTGCGTGTTATGCGTGCCGCTCCGTCTACCAGCTGCCTCATCTCACCAATTTCCCAGAAAGGCTGATATATAAATCTCAGGTACGCGCCGCACGTCTGCTTTTTCCAACAGCTGAAATTAAGTTACACGAAGGTGGATAAACCACATTTTTGTATCTACAATACCTTCAGATTATTTCTTAGTTGCTTTTCAATTGCGTTTGGCCACTTGTGAAACTGACCTTCTGGAAAGGACACTTGCACATTTATGCTTCTGTGCGGTCATAAAAAGAGAATTTCTTTATCTCTGATTTAATTCCTCTTTCGCTTTCCTTATGAGGTACACATTCATCTTTAAGGCCTCCTTGTTGCACTTGCTGTTGTCTTGCATCCTTAGGAGGTGAAACATCCGTTCTGTTTACAAACCTATGCGCGCTTTGCCACGGTATTATTAGCGCCCGAGTGCAATGATTTATAATAATCGGGTTACACCCTACCCCATCTATTTACAGTGCACGATACATTATTTTTACCCTGTTTTATTTTGACACAACGGTACGATAGAATAGCCCTGTCTTAACATGTTCTAATGACCATCAGGTCTTCAACCTCGATATCCTGTGTAGGCCAGGTCCTCCTCTTAACTTGCTGTTCACGCTATAAGCTTACGTCTGTTTTTTATAATTTTACTTCTTTTTTTAAACCCCCCCTGCTTGGCTAGAATGTTATTGCAAGAAAAAATGAAGTCTAGCTGCAGATACATCTAAAATTTTCACTCTAAGTAAATTAACACCCATCTATCTGGGTGTTAATTAAAAATGCTGCTTCATCTTATTTCATTTTAGTTCTCACCTTGAAGCGATCCTCAGTCTCCAGCCTTCTGAAATCCTGCTCTGCTGCCAAAATCAAGCATCTCTGACCAAGTCCCAGTCAGGTTCAGACTATACCTGCTGCTCAGTACAACTTAACATCTCTACAGTGTGCTGCAGGCGTCTCTTCCACATCCGCTTCTGGGTTATTCTGTGCTACAAGTGCACCACGCATGCCGGCACACCAACGTTTTCTAGAAATAAAATCAGAATTCGGAGCTTCCAGGGCGACCTTACTCTGCTCCTTATGTTTAATGGAAGACCTTTTTGTTTGGCAGATAGGGTTTCAAGGGTAGCGCAAACTGTTTGGCTGTCCTTTAAGTTTAAAATGACTCCAGCAAAAAAAGAAGTGACGTGAATGGAAGCGTCGCGTTTAGACCTTCGGATGGCGACAAGGACATGAGAAATGGGAGAAGCTTGGTTGGTCGAAGGTGTGTAATGCCTTGCTGTGACCTATATCTCTATAAGCGGATTGAGAAAGGAATGGGTTGATATTATAAGCTGCTGTCTGCCATATTGAGTAAAAATACAAAAATCCTGTTTTCAAAATTCACATTCTTCTGTGAGTACTTGTATAGTGCCTTTCGTTGTGGTTCCCGCAAACTGCCTCATTCTGCTTTTTTCTATTGGTGCCCGTTGCTCTCCTTTGTTGCAGGATTTAATTTGTCAACCGCGGTCGACAATATGGCCTTCATTGCACTTTGCCATGGCGTACTTGAGTTGAACAGAGCAGACTTTAATATTGAATCCAACACCCAGTTCAAAAAAGGCTGCTCACCTGCGCGAGCTCTACATCCTGGCCTGTGAATCTGCTGTCCTACACCTTCACACTGAATAAATCCTCTGTCCTGACTCCTGTGTTTCAATACACTCGCTCATGTTTCGTCACATAACTGGATTTAGTGACACCTAATAGCTGCAAAACCATTTTTTTTCTCTCTCCATAGAATGATGCTTCAGATATCGAGTGGTAGGTCAATTTTTTGGTTTAAAAAAAAAAAAAAAAAATCATGTACCTGTCAAAGAACTAAACAGTTTAGAATTCTGTTCTGTCTCTCTGGCTGTCTCTTGCTCTCTCTCGCTCGCTCTCTCTCTCACACACACGCACAATGCACAAGGAGAAGAGCGAGCACAATATGGAGAAAAATGAGACGTGTGCATAAGCGGATGCTTATAAAAGCATCCTTACCTGGGTCTTTAATCCATTTACAGTATCTTTATGAGGTCGAGGCCCATATAACTGTGCATCGCAGAGTGGCTCTGTCGTAATGGCACAGCTTCCATTGAGAGATAACAGTGCCTTACTCTTGTTAATGTGTCTGCTTTGTTCCGAAGCAGCTTGCTGTGCAAAGATGTGGGTAGCGTTTGAGTTTATCTGCTGAGAGAAACCAATTATTCAAGTTAATGCAGTTATTTTTGTAGTTTCTCAGAGTAATTAATGTGATGCATTCCCTGCAATAAAGATTATGTGAATGGAAGCCACATTTATGTAAGAAGCGGTCACCTTTTCGGGATTAACCGAAGCGCGAGCAGATTAATAATAGAACCGTGCACGGCAGCAAACTGCTTTACATTCCTTGCATGCATCTGGCTGCATGTAAGGATTAAATTATGCATTTATTTTAAATACAGTAATTTTGTTGTTTTGTAGCGAGACAGTCGGCGTGACATGGGTGGCAGTGATTTTTAAGTTTTCTCAACAACTGGAAAGGCGTTCAGCAGCAGATTCGCTGTAAATTTTGATAATGACCTTTCCAGCTGTATATGGAATAGAAAATTCAACACTAGAGCGTTACGTGCCGTTGTCTCATAAACGCTGTCCATTACCACGTTTGAAAGCGGAACGGAAATGTGTACCGGACATGCCTTTTTTTTTTAATCTGAATGTCAATACTGACATTTTAAAAGTGTAAATGTGCTCTTTTGAAAGAAAGAGAAAAGTTATTGGAGTTAAGAAAACGCTGGTGTTATTAGAAACTGACAAGTAAATAATGGCTCTTAAATAAGCCGCAAATGGCGGAAACATTGCTGCGTGAAAGAAAGGCGGAGGTGGTGTTTTTGGAGCAGAGAAGAAAGGTAATGAGCGACTTCGGTTCCATTACAGTGCCGGGAGAGATAAGAGATTGGGAAGATTGAGATTTAGAAATGGAGCGAACAAAGAGATGGAGGCGAGTCTGCGTGACGGGAATGAACGGGAGAAAACATGGCTACTGCTTGAATGCGGTGTGAGCTGGCAAGAATGCATGGGTCAGGAGGTTGGACCATGAGTGGGGAGATTATAGAAATCATGAGAAAGAAATAACTCCAGCAAAAGCAGAGTTGTGCACCATAGGTTAGAAATGGTGTAAACCTGGTACAAATGTTACATAGGAAGGCGAACAAGAGTGCAATATAGGGGAAAAACATGATTGCATAAGTAATGATGAGAAAATGGGCATGCGGTTTCTTACCAAAAGGCAACTTATACCATTAGCTATGTCTTGAGACTTTCAATGTTAATGGTTTATTTTAAGCTGCCTTAACTCAGACATTTATTCAGTTGGGCTAACTTTTTTTTTTTACTGCTGCAATTCAAGGCAAGTACCTCAGTCCAGGGTACAAAAATGGGGCTGGGGATTCAAATGCAGGTTCTTCTGATTGCAACGTGATGCCTCGAACCAGCACGTTATGTGCAGACTTGAAAAGATTTAGCTGAAAAGTACCTGTCCTGTACAAATATCAGAAGGAAATGACACCTGAAAATCAGAAAGATTGGTAGGCAAACCATAACTACATAACATGTAATAAGAGGGTTCAGAAATAGCAATGGAGGAAGAAGTAGAAGGAAGACGGCATCAAGGGGTAGAAGGTAATGAGCTCGGAAGTAACATTTCCTGGATGAAGGGAGGGTTGTCAGTGAGCTCAGAAGGGAAGCTGCTATGAGCGGTGTGGGAGAGTTCTCACGTTTGCATGGCTTAAAGAAGACTAATGAGTGATCTATGGCATAAAGAACAACACGGAACTCAGAAGAGAGCTGGAGAAATGTTGGAGAAAAAACCCAGGTACAAACCCAAGAGCACTATGTGTTGAATGAGGGAGCCGGCGTTTGAACTTAGAATGACAGAAGGAAGAGTGCCGATTTGTCATGGACAGTTTCCATGAAAGGCTGATGAAGCGAGAGGAAAGTAGAGAAGAAGGACTGCAGTTCTGCATTTTTGACTTGACAAACACAAATTTGACATTTCCAGAACTGTTTTGCGCAAGCTGCTCTGAAAGCAAAAGTGCCTGGAGCAAAGGATAGGCTTATGCAACAGGAAAGAAGTGATGTGCGACAAGGAAGAAACACAAATAAGACTTGAGGGCACGTAGTAGCTTCATAGCCTTTGGGTAAGGAGATGGAAGTCTGAAAAAGAAGGAGAGCTTAGGGAAAAGGTGAGAAATCTGTGCAAAGCAGCCAAAAATGTAGAAAGACTTGAAAAAGAAAACCAATTCATTAACAGAAAATTATAAGATGTGGAGAAGAAACAATGACAGATTGGATGCCGAGCCATTAAAATAATTTTTATTTATTTATTTGTTTTTTTTTTTGTTTTTTTTTTAAAGCAGCATGTCACCAACTGCGGTGAATACATTTTGTCCTGAAGTTGTACCTTATCCTCCTGTGACTTTTTTGGCAATGTGTAGTCTAGCATGTGCCATTTTTATGTTGTGACAGTTTTCACTTCTGCTTGGTCTGTGCATGATCACATCAATCGGGACAGAAAATGAAAATCGCTGACAGCAATCCGACAAGTTCTGTCCATCACAGGTGGAGAAGTTGCAAGGGCCTCATAAAACTCAAAGGGCACAGCCAGCAATCCAAAATGTCTGTTTCTGTAGGAAAACCTGTTTTGGACTCTGTTTTTTGAACACGTGTCCAACATGCGTTGGCTCTCAGCATCACTCCCGGGGAACTTCTGCGCATGCAGATGATTTTCGGATTCTGCTCGCTTGGTTTGGAGGTTGACAGACTGAACCGCACGCTCAAGCTGTACGCTCTTCTGTTTGCGTCAAAGAGAATTTGAGTTGCTTTCGAGCTTCTGTGTGATGTGCTGGAAAAACAAGTCACGGAGGCCCCACGTCTCAACTTACCGGACACGAAGGCTCTTCGGCTAATGTCTTGGTGCCAGATGAGAAGTCTCGTGGAGTCCGTGCCTCGATGGGTCAGAGCTGTTTTGGAGCTACGAGGGGGACCTCCACAACATTAGGCCGCTGGTTTTAATGTTCAGGCTGATCGGTGTATTTGATATCCCTCACGTACGAGAGAAACGGAATGAATTTGTCGCAAAATTTATTTAAATTCATGAATCATTTAATTTCTTAATTGTGGAAATGAAGCTGAAGGCTGAGAATGATGAAGTGTTTGTTTATTCCAGGAGCTGTTTAAGAGAAATAATAATTGCTTTGTTAAGAGAGGAAATTGGAGAAACATCTTTTGATATTTTTTATAGATATTGTTCTAATAGACAAAAAGATAGTAGTGCTTGGATTGGCTTATGTGAGTCACGCAAAGCTTTCGATTAACGTGTTAAACGGGCGTAACTAAGAGCACAGGTGGGACGAAAGCCTGTGTTTTTTGTTGGGAAGCTCGGTGGGAAAACTGCAGTCTTGAAAGTGGCCCTTCCCTCCCACTGTACTGCACTTTCAACCTGGGTGCTTCTATTGGACCTGCAAGCCTGGCGCGTCGTGGAATTGGGTGCAGGAAAAATCTTTGAAAGACGTT
This sequence comes from Heterotis niloticus, assembly GCA_018136845.1. Lineage (NCBI taxonomy): Eukaryota > Metazoa > Chordata > Actinopteri > Osteoglossiformes > Osteoglossidae > Heterotis > Heterotis niloticus. The sequence continues at coordinate 8,057,272 of CM030895.1, forward strand.
TTTGGGGGCCAAACAGTTGCAGGTGTCACATTCAGAAGCCTGCCTAACACGATGTTCTGATGTATCAGCCCTTTTATTATTTTATTGTTATTATTATTTTATTTATCTGGGCAATGAAAACCCTAAAATGCGTTCCCTTTCTTGCTCTTTTGTGACCCTCAAAAGCGACAAAGCAAATTAGTAGTTAACTTTGCCCAATTTATTCTTTTGTTTTTTAATGAAAGATAGACTGTATAATCTACTATTAGTTAAAACCATTTGCATGGAGATCTTCGGGGGGTGAGGGAGGATTATTTAAAGGCAGCAAATTCAACCTTTATGGCAACTTTAGTCCACAAGCACAATTTTGACAATGGATCAGGCATAGAAAGTGGGAGTAGTTTTTATTTTCTGTGTTTATGATATCGGGTCTACTGAATATTATATTCCTCGGTCCCATTTTGCTTGACAAGGCTGGAATTATGTGGTTTCTACCTACCGAGCATAAAAATGAGCTCTTTTTGCTCCGCTCTCTTACCACACGAATACATTTTCTTTAGTTCATTGAAAGGCCCGATTATTTCCATCCAAAAAAAATCATTAGTAGCTACACACCTGGACAGGTCTCTTTGCTCAGCAGCAGAACAAGACCGCGCTGAATGACAGTACTGTGGGGGGGGGGTCCAGCCTGCTACTCTGCCATCAGTCATCGTACCTGTACACGTACCTGTCTAAGTTCACCTCGTCCCGCAGAGCGGTTCTGCTGTCGCTGTGGCTGTACATTATTTATGCCGGTGCCATAACTTAAAAACACAATCGGAACCAAAATTCTGTTTTCGCTACCAAACAGAAAGTCACTTTTAACCCCCCAGTTAAGCGCTGCGTAACAAATATGTACTCTGGTTTAGTTGCAGAGAAAAGCTGATAAAAACCTCGTATAGATTTGTAATACATAAAAATACACTTCCATCCATCAACCCATCTATCAGTTATCAGTAACTGCTTATTCAGTGTTGGGCCATGGGGCAGCCAGGGTTGGTCCTTGGGTTTTTAGTGCCCAGAGGAAAGAATCAAGCACATTAATAAAGTTACGTACATATACAACTTTTTTAGTTTTATAGCTACGCATTAAGGAGTGAGAATAAAATGTTGTCGTAATACCTGGCCTTTCCAAGAGGCGTAAGACATGAGGCGGAGGTGTTGTCCCTGACAGGACATCAAGATGAATTGTTCAGCAAATCGGTAAAAAAAAAAATTAAGGAGGCTTCAGTTGGTCGCTTGGCTGTTGTTACTACTGTTCTTGCTCAAATAACTCATCTACAAAGCAGCGGAATGCATCTCTTAACATTTCACCGGTCATAAATATGCATTAGTCAAATCCTTGCGTTCGTCTTTCGTTCTTCAGCCCTGTGCTGTGAATTCTTTATTGCTGTCACCTGCAAGTGGCTTTCGTCCAATTCATTTGTAACTTCTTTGCTTTTACATCTGCCCGTTTTTCTAAGAGCGATGCGGGAGAAGCGACCATCTCTCAAGCGCGGCGCCCCGGCCCTGCTCGAATCTGAATTGCGCTCGTCCGGGAGATCCCGCTCCGCCAGGCGGACGCGGTGCGCGTGACAAAGCCGCTTCCTCATCCTAATGCTGCCTTCAGCCCTCTGTGAAACGTACAGATTGCAACGCGTTGGAAAACTGATCGGCGCCGGGGGGCACGGCAGAACCGTGAGAATGGGCTCAGAGCGCTTCTCTGACAAGCGATCCCACCACCTTATAGATCATGGCCAAGCGGGGAGTGGTGCGGGGATAATCAAATTCAAGGCGGCCGTGTTTTGTCACCCCGGACTCCAGATATTTGGATAGCACTTTTCAAGGGCCCGTGGAAATTGCTGCCTCGATGGATCGTAGCGAAGGGAAATCTATAAAGGGTTTTAATGTCCGGGCCTTCCCGTGATTGCCACGGCTTTTATCTCCATTTTCCAAATCGCCATGTCACATGCTCTATGTACCGCTGACAGTGGAAGGTGAGGGAGATGGGGGAAGCTGGGGAGCTGTGTTTAATGGTGCTTGGGCTTCTGGGGGGGATATTTCTTATTGATACTAATTGTCTCACTTGACTACAATTACTCTCTCGCACCCTCACTTACTCAGCGGTGCTGTGAAAGGGGCTTTGGGAAAAGGGCAATACATCCAGCAGGGAGCAGAAAAGGCTGAGAGGGACCAATTGATGTGTGAAGAGTAAAAGGGTCAAATAAGGAAATGCACAAACTCGCCAGGTTTTCCGTGGTGCTGGGAAAGTTTCGAAGGGGAGATTGAGATGAGGCGCCCGTTCTTGTCGGCGGCACTAACAGGTCTCGCTAATAACTTTGAGGTAACGCTTGGCTGTACCGCGGTAGACAACGAAACGTACTCGTCGATATGGTTATGATCGGGCAGCACTCCGGTTACAGCCTTGCGGCCAGACAATCTGGGTTTTGCATCCTGTGGCCTGCTGTAATGCTCCCGATTGAGGTACTGTACGAATGGGTAAATCGGTGTAAGCAAGTCGGCGTCCAAACCGCGCATTGTAAGCCGAGACGGACAAAGGCACGAGGAAACAATGGCTAATAAGAAATCTAAGCAAACTGTCAAAGGTGCCTGTTTGCAATCCTAAATGCGCCGAACTGTTAACCTTGACTTTTGCCGTGTGCACTTTTGTCTGCCGTGAGATTTAACGTTAAAGAAAAGCGTTTGCCAGATAAATAAATGTATGTGATACAAATGAAAAAAATGTAATGATTTTCAGCTGCTGCAGAAACCGCTCCTGCATCCAGGTGAGTCAAAGGCATGATTATTTTTTCATGGATCGGGAGGCACCAGAGAACGGCCTTACGTGTCGAAGATCTTCCCCTTCCCTTTACCAGGGTGTACAGTCGGACGTGTTCGTGGCAGGAGCCTGGGCTGGGCTCACCACTTGAGGACTAAAGCAGGGACCAGGTTTCTACACCCAGCTGCTGTCTGGCACGTGAACGAGTTGGAGGAGGCGTCTGCTGGTGGATGGGGAGTTCCCGCTCTGTCTGAGTCCATGGGGGGGACAAAAGACTGGCCTGTTGGATTTAATAAAAGTCTCTTAGCGCTGTGGGCCACGAGCGCCCCTCTGCTCAGTCTGTGGCGCTTTGAAGTGCGTTGTGTGAAGGGGTGAGGAGCACCCGATCCTCGCAGACATCTCTGCCCCTCCCCAGGGCCCTCCATCCCCTCTAATCCTCCCCTCACCTCCGTCACTAATGTTCCACGCTCCCCCCAACCCAACGGTTGCTCAGGCATTGTTTCCCACAAGCCGGCTGTACGATTCCCTACATCAAAGGCTGCAACAGTGGTTTGTTTAGATCCTCCACCAAGTGCCCCGGGTAGTCTTCAGACGCAGCCAAGCCCTGGGATGAAGGAGAAGACTGCTGCTGCAATGCTCATTACTGCTGTAGCATTTTCCTGGCATTTGTAATGCACCGAGTAAACCTTTGAACAAAGCAATCATAATTTTCAAGTTAAACACATGCAGTATGAACTCAGACTGGGTTCAACTTAATGGAAACTTAAATAGTTCCACAACAATGGCCTGAACAACATGTTTTTCCACCTGAGGCTTGCCGCAAAGATCATCCGCCACGCGAGTCCATTCATTTTCAAGCTTTCACGTAGACTGCAAGAATGATGTACTTCAGGTAAGGGTGCGCTACGGCATCTCGTCCGTGGGTCATTGGCTTTATTTCCTGCAAATCAGTCTATTGAACCCTCAGGCCTCAGCATTTGGGTTCTGTCTGATACTTGGATGTGGATCGTTTCTTTCATCTAAAGTTCCTCTGTATGAGTTTTCTTTATCGTGTTCTTATCAGCCTTATTTTTAGCTAAATGCACGGCTATAGAAATAACTGGGACAAACAAACGTGTTTGCATGCGTTCCCCTTCTATGGTCACTTGGCCAATGGTGAGCTACCGGTTTTGTGCCCAAAATCTTTTTTCAATGCAGGAAACAATTTTTCACGAACCTTCACCACAACCGCTGAATCATGGGACTTTTGTAGAGAACGAGGCCCGATTTCATTGTTCCACACATCGAATTGGAAGGGTTTGTTGACTTGGAGGTTATTTGAATAGAAACCCTGCTTGCAGATGCTCGGCCTTTGCCGCGGCTGGTTGCTCCGCGTCTGTTTAACAGCATGACCCGACATTAAATTATAAATATTATTTTAATAATATTTTTTGATTTCAAAGTCTATGAAATATTTTAGCTTGCTTTTTTATTTACTATAGATTAAAGGTTTGTAGCGGAAGCCCTAGCTGAAATGGTTTTGTACATATTTATCAACACGTACGTTTGGGGTAGGGTATCTTTTTTTTACGTGGTAGATTCAACCACGGGTGGTGCTCCCGTGTCAGCGAGTGATGCATGATGGGACAGCCAAACAAGCCTTGCCAATAAACGGCTGATCTTGGCTGCAGCGGCCCGGCTTCCAATGCAATAAACAACTAGAAATTTCAGTGGAGGATGGGGGGGGGGGGTGCTCTCTCAAATTAATTTGTTTTTCATCGATGGCCCCAAAGGCACGTTCCTCCATGTTCTATGTAGCAGAATAAAATATGAATTAGCCTGGTGCAGGAGAAATCTTTAATGTTGCCTTCATCACTCCAAGCAGTGCATAATGGCCTGACCTGCTTTCACACAGGTGAGACGGAGATTATAAAATAAGCCGCCCGTGTGCCTGGCGGTTGCCGCGCAGCTTGTCAGTTCGGAAATCAAAGGTCAGGGAAGGTCGAACATGACAAATGTTCCTGTAAAAAGGTGCCGAGCCGACCACATAAAACGCACAATCTGGGTTGATTAATATTGGTCACAAGCTGCAGTTTTGCCATCTCGCCATCTGCTCCCTATTAGCGGTCATATAACGCCTGGCTAGCGCACCGCTATCTTAGCTGAAGCGCAGTGCATCCTGCATGTGGTTGGCCGTGATCGACAGCTACGGCTGCGCGGTACGTTCATTGATATCCGGGGAGGAGGTTTGTCAGGTTCGGCCGGAAAGCCTCATTTGCGTTACAACATCTGCGATTCAGAGGTGTTTAGATCTGTCAAACCAAATACCGCAGAGATTCATTTAAAACCGATTTTTTTTTTTTTATTTTAGCTTATGTGAAATACCTGTGCATAATAAGAATGAGGATATACTGTCTGAAGCTGGGGTGCTCAGCTACTTTGTGTATAAACTTGTTTGTGCTTTTTGCTATGTTTCAGATCATTAAATATTTGCTAGGTAGACAAAATATTGCTTGCACAGTGCAGGATGTGGACGGTATGGAAAGCAGAAAAATTATGAAGCGGCTTTTTTGTGCCCCAAAACTGTTCGATGGGGATCTGTTGACTGAAACTCACGTCTGTCACATGAATTTACTTTTTTTTTTTTTTTTAAACAATTTTTGTGCCGTTATTGAAATTTTAACATTGTTTTCTGCGTTTTTTTAACATTTGTTTCCCCCCCCAGAGTTGGTGAGCAATGAATAATTCCTCCTTCTTGTTGGTCTTTATAATATTTTTTTGAGAATGCAGAGCCATTGAAGAATTTGAATGGTTATTTGTCTGATTTTCCCTGACCAGAAAAAAGTCACAGTCAAATTAATCCACGTCTGCTCAGGATTGACCCAAACAATAAATCACTTGTTTTTAAATACCTGTACTTTACCTACACTAACCACTGAATCATTTAAATGCTTCCAGCTGAAAAAAGTGAAAATGTTAAAAAAAATACAGGAATGTAGCTCAGTTGCTAAAAGGAACCCATCCAAAACAACCTCAGCATATGAAGTTAGTAGAAATAAAATGGTCAGATAGGTTGAAGGGTCAGGGATCTTTGCCTGCGGTGGTGATGAAGCCCAGCATTCCGTGCTCCTTTTATTAACTTTATTTTATTATCCTTCCATTATAGAAGTATTCACCTGAGCTGGATGTGGAGTCACAAGAGCTCACACACCGGCTCAATTTTTCAGTTCAAAGTGTAGTGTTGCATCAACGATTTGCTGTAATAGACCTGGACCTGCGCTCACATGGTGACTTTGTAGATCCCTAAGCATCTATCCATTCATTCATCCATCCATCCATAGCAGCATATTCAGTGCAGCATTACTGTATTACAGAATCTATTCTGGAATCATATGGTGTGAGGCCCGGTACACCCTGGACCTTATACGATTTCAAAACCATCACACACACTCATTCACACATGCACACACTCTTGGTGGCAATTTAACGGGCACGTGACACGCACATCTTTGGACTTTGGTAGGAAACTGAAAACACAAGCAAGCTCTGCAGAGACTGAGAGACAGTCCAACTCCGCATCAGAACCCACAGCCCAGCCCAAGCGCCACTCGGGATGCCGTGGAGCCGCCTCCCTAAGTAGCGATTAAGATAATTTGAGGCTGCCGTGCTTTGAAGGACTTTATTCACAGCAGCATCTGTAGTTGGAAACTCTAAAGAAGCATTTTGGGCTTAGTGTGTTTCTCAAGGGTACCATAGCAGGACCCTCCTGGGATTTGAAACCATCTGCTGGTAGCTGTCAGGAATGCTGAATCAGTGGTACTAGTTTTAGGTACAGGGCTTAACACCCTTCCTAAGACTACACGCTTTATATTTATTCCCTTTTTCAGGGATGTATATGCTTTTAATAGAGTCTGACAGTTGTACCATCAGCTGTAGTCATGCATCACACTTAATCAGCATAACAATGAACAGAACCACATTTTCGAAACCATTCCAAAGCACGTCTGCCTACACATCTCACTGCCAGCTCTTTCGCTGTCCATCTCTATTGATGGACTCCTGGTGCACTGCAGGCCCTGCACGTCACACTTGATAAAGCATCTGTTGGGTTAAAATAAATAAATAATGTGGATGTAAATTAGCAGAGCAAATAATCTATGTAGTTTGGCAGCACAAAAGCTGGTTTATTCCTGTGTTTATTCCTGCGTTTGCGAGTTCATTCAGGTTTGCGTTGTAGCGCTTTATTTAGTTTAATGTGCTGTAAAATGGAACTTTAAATGGGGCAGCGGATTTTAAACAAGATGGCAGGTATCCGGAGGGCTGGATTCTGTAATCCGAGCAGGACGCCGTCGTTGTACCGTTGACAAACCCACCTTGGTAGCGAAACCCCTCCAACTGTGCGATGGGGAAGACTATGGTACTGTACTATACACTATACATAAACATCAGTGATTTTAAACAAAAGCAGAGTGACAGAGATGTTGGTAATTTTTATTTCTTTGACAATGCTTTCATTTGTTCATCTGTTTTCCGGTATTAAAAGATGGACTGATCGAAGAATAACTCTCTTTGGGAGAGCCTGACATCACAGTGGTCTGTATAGTTTGATCAGTAAAAAAAATATCATATAATTCCTTTTATCATTTTTTTAAATGCGTTATTCAATATTCAGCACATTCAGTATGTCATTTTATCTGTGTTAATAGCAATGTTCCTCCAAATTGGAAAGATGGATATTTCATTCATCTCCAGGTCACCTCCACATCATTTATATGTACATCGTGTGCCTTCTTTCAACATCCAAAACAGTACAGTAATAAACTGGACCGAAATAAGTTTTGTTCCATAATCTCTTGTAGAAATGGAAAACACCATTAATGCCATTATAGACTTTGAGGAACTAAACACGTTTCATAATAATAATTTTGTTGGAAATGTGATTCATGGCCACTTATATAAGGAGCCAAGCAGTGTTTTTTTCTCCCCCCAAATTAATCCTCCCCCAAATCATTTGCTTTGAATAGAGGGGAATACGTAAGTGGGCCGAGTCGCGTGCAGCATGCAGAGAGGGACCGCAGAACAGGCCCCGTGCTGCCATGCTTTCTGACAACGCATCGGAGTCGGTTGCATCTCCCTCAGCAAAGACACCCAGGACCGTGTTTTTATTCATGAAGTGCATTTTTTTTGTGCCAAATACGTGCACGTGTTACGGAGATCCGCCGTAAGTGCGGCATCGCTGGTGGTTACTGCGGGTGGATCCTGAGGAAACGCGGCTGTTCCGTGCCCTCCCGGCACTGAGCTACGTCAATGCAATTCTGTGCCCGTTTCAGCAATAACAATTTACAGCATATGTTCTGGCTGCACAGTTTTACATTAATCTTAGTACAAAATTTTTTGTGATACCGACCTGCTGAAGACATTTAGTTCAATTCTTATTTCTTAAATTTCTGTTTCGTTCCAAAGATGCATCCTGGGAGAAATATAAGCGTGTTGGAGCGCGTTGTTTTATTCATATAGGTGATGCGTTTTCTTTTCTGTCCGCTTAAGGTTTGCAGGCTAAGCTACTGACTGATTTATACACCTGCAGTATGCAGCAGGGTAATTTTTACCACATTAACTCAGGGTAAAAACCTTGATCAATGGTAATACAGTGAGAAGAGCAGTCTGAACCCATCGCCTCTAACCTCCACACTACATACAGCTGCGTTTGACTGCGCTATTTTATTATTTACTCCACCCCGGATTAAAAGGCTTTTCAGTGAATGTTTTTTGCACCTTCAGAAACTATCGCTTTTCACATAAAAATCATGAGTTTTTCATGATCCCCAAGCATCACCTGCGTGCGTTGCAATTGCTTCAAGAACATTCATTTTGCACAACTGACAAATGAAACAATGGTAATGCTTGGACACAACAGGTTGTAAATTGTGGGAGCCACCTGTTTTGTGATGTATTTATTTTATTTTGATACAAAACCTAAATCAGCATTTACTGTATCATATTATTATTTTTGTCATTCTGTCGAATGAATAAAATTTTCTTAAAATGACAGTAACCCGTATCAATGCTGAGATGAGAGATGCTCCTGCCTGGTAGGTCGTGTCCTTTTCTAATGGTCAGGATCACGAAAGACGCTAAAGAAGCTGTAGTGATTTGTATAACTCGGCCCTAAATATTTCTGTGCAAACAACACTGGGAAATGACTTATCCACATAATAGTAAACCACATAATGATAATGGGTTGAACCAAACAAGCCTGAAATGGCCCATTATGTGCTGTGTCCAGTACTGACCTGAACCAGCATTAGTGTGTGTGTGTGTGTGTGTGTGTGTGTGTGTGTGTGTGTAATTTATTTGTCTACACTAACCAGTGATTAAGATTTTCATTCTTCCAAAGATACAGAATTGGGACGAAAATCCACTTTCATTGCCCACATATTTTGTTGTTATCTGTTGTTGTGGCCATTAAATGCTTTTATGTTTCTTAAGAAAAACTTTCATGTGAATGCATTTTCTTAACTCTTGAGCTGCAGTATATTTGAGAGAGCCCTCAGTTTTTGGTGCTCCTGTTCAAAACTGGGTGGCACCCTATAACTGTTTATAAAGCACTCTTTATGAATGTTGACCAGCAATAGTCATTTTATTGATCTGCTTATGACTACTTTTTGGAACTGAGCTCTTTTACCTATAGCAACGTCTGTGTGGAAGATATTTCAAAGCCTTAAGGCACTCAGTTGAAAGAAACCATATTTATGGCAAACTGCACATGTAAATGTAACAAGTTTGACCAGAACGCAATTGGAAAGTTAACCCGTTTAGGCAAAAGTATGTTTTCCGTTGGCTACCCTTGAGCTGGAAGGTTCAACAACAGAGGTCCTTGCATGATTCCGACATGAATTCTTCTGGTTGCAAGGCTGTTTCCTTATCAGTGCTACTTCCTGCCCCCCTCTGAGCCAAAAATAATGAGGATTTCACCTTTCTCATAAACCACTCAAGAAAATCTCAAGGACCAAAGGCTTTCCTGTAATGCAAATTATTACTTGGCAGCCTCCAGAACTCGGTGGATATCCACTTCATGACCGCTGCCAAACCCCTATTATAAATGTAGCTCAGTGCAGCAGGTGTCGTTTTGGACGGTTCCTTGAAATGTCGCTTATGTACAAGACTCATTATAAAATCATCTTCTCTGTGTCTGACTGATGCCTCACACGCGGTCGAGTTCAGCATACAGTAAGGCGAAGGGTGTTGGAAGCAGGTGGGAAAAGTTGCTCATCTGGGAAGTGGCACCTACGAGCAGTTGAAGACCAAAAAAAAAAGGAACTTCCAAGTTGAGGTCTTCTGCTGTTGTACCCGTAAGCAAGCTGTTGAACTTGATGTGAACTTGGCTCCCAGCTGGATATGTAGTTTGAATGAGCTGTAAAATTGTAAGCCACGCTTTTGGTTCGTATAAAAGTTTTTGCAAGCTACAAAAAGAGAGTTAAAGGTAAAGAAAGGGATGGGTTTGATGAGTAGTCTGAAAGGTGGAAGTATTTACTGTTTGCATTTTACATCTGAGTAGCTGCTTTCATCGCTTTAGACACAGATGATCAAAACACAACTTGTTTGTCTGATGCCACCATGTTGTTGGTTCACATCCCTCAAGAGGTTGCTTGTAGAAGTGACATGCAAATAACAGATGTAACACAGGAGATAACAAATGGTGTTGAACTCCTTTGTGCAGCTGTCAAGAGCTGAAAGATACGGGTTTGGGATCCTTCTTGAATGCTGGGAGGGTTTCAGCAGTTTCAAGGGATGAAGGGAACTCAGTCTACTACATGAGGGGAAAAACTAAAAAGATTTTGAGATTGTACATTTTTAAGCCCTTGTGAGTGGAACCACCAAGTAGCCAGAGGTTACAACTGTCTTGCTGGGGTGTAGTGAGGGATCAGGTCTTCTGTGTGTCAGGCTCAAATTCTTTAACCATCTTGTAGGCCTTAACCATTGTTGCACTTGATACGGTTAGCAGGAAGACAATAAAGAGGTGACAAGGGGAGGTACTTTGGGAATATTCTAGGTAACTATTGACAGATGTCAGAAAACCAGCCATACCTTCAACTCTCCTGCTTATCACATCAGGACAGTTTTGAAGCTCTAACTCTACATTTATCTGCTGCAGAACTTCATAGTCTGCCTAGCCCTACCAGTCTTTGGGAAATTAAAATAGTAATGCAGTAGAAATGGGAGTCCCCCCAGTCCACAGTTGTCAGTGATGAAGATGACTGAGATGCTAAGGTTTCCCTTAGGCCTGTCCCTGGCATCTTCTATCACAGTTTTAAATATGGCCGGAGACAGCAGACCGTCCTTGCAGCCGATTGCTCGGTCACTTCTGGAGTGCTGAGGAAGCAAAGGCCTCGTGGCCCTACCCCTGCAATGCCCCGCTGGTATCCTTTTTTAAAATGGCCCCGAAGACCAGTGATGCGTCCCACCTGATCCAAGGATGGATTCCTGCAGTTTACCAATCTCCTGTAGATGGATTCCATGTCCTCTCTGGGATTCAAATGCCCTCTTCTGTTAAATCAAACTCCAATGGGCTGCCAGCCTCCCAGGTTCTATGAATTTTTTGTTATTTTGCTAATTCCTTACTACAGGAGGCTACCAGCATGGATCCTTTAACATGTCCCATGGTGCCTATCGAATGGAGAGGACCACCACCTCCACATCTTGTAAACACAAGTTATTTCCTTAATGCTCCAAAATGACTTGGATGTAATAAATGTTAATAGGGAAGAAAGTGGCACAGAAAGTTGCAGGGTCCACAAGCGTAAATGCTGATGCTCGATATGTCGCCGACACATGACTGTGCGAATGACCTTTGAGCTGCAAAATGAAAAAAAAATGAATAAAATAAGTGAAGCACATTTGGAAAGACATCTTGTGTACATTTTCAAATTATCTGCTAAATGCATTTGCATTAAAAGTGCACGATGAGGATAAGTATATGGTAGAGAAATTTTGCACATGAAAAAACCTCACGACTTAAAGGAACACTGGAAAGATTTTGATTGCGGGATAGCACATGGAAAATGTTGCTAGACAGTTTAAGCTTTTTTTAATCATAAATACAGGTTAAACATTGTGAAAAGTTCAGACCTTTACTATCTTTTCTACCTTTTTTATTTCCTCCCATCGGACCCTTGAACCTTGAGCGCTAACCCTGAATTGAAGCAGGGGAAAAATTGCCGAGCTGTGCGAGCGGGTAAATAATTTTAAGCATAAAACCTCACATTGTGCGTCGCTCTGTGGAAAAATTGTGCGACATGTGAGTAAATAAATGAAGGAAAATAAAGCCAAAGTCATAAGACTTGAAAATGCCTTCTTCGCATTAATCGCAGTGGAATGTAAATTCTGCCTTCCTCTGTTTTGAAATGAATTTTTTGATGCCGCCATTGAGGAGAAAGAAAAAAAAAATTGTAAATACGTTCACTTAGCTGTTAGTCAGACCTGTCCAGGTTTGAGCTGTGCTGGGGGGCCGAACCAGCCGTAAGCGGCGGGGTGATCCACCGGGGGACGGGGGGGGTCGGGGGAATGACGGCGCCCTGGCAAAGAGACCAAAGGCCTGGTTGCAGTTAATTAAAGCATGGAGCCCAGAGAGCGGCCGTGGCCCCGCCGCTTTCAAAGGACCCGGCCGCCGCGGTTTAAGCCACCTCCCTCGAATTACTGCATTAAAATAATTGAAAATAATTGCTATCATCATTAGCGAAACAACTCAGTGTGCGTTGGGGTCTTTTTGGGGGGGGGGGTTAATTATTCTCAGTTATGATGGGGGGGTTCATCTTCGAACAACCGGGCTTTTCCAGCACAAGCAATTACAAACTTGCTCGACGGAGGCGGGGGGGACAGTTTGGAAAACATACCTTATGAAAGCAGCCGGCCTCATCGCTTGCCGCTGTTCGGATTACCGGAAGACAATTTATCATTTCTTTGAAACGTGCGGGGGGGAACACCGCCGTGCAGCGGCAAGCTTCGGGGTCTGTGGGCACGAGCTGCTATGGCTGCGAACCTTTTTACGAAACTGGCAAAAGAGAAGCAAGCCGTGCGCGAATAACAGCTCAGCCCTGACACTTTGGGCGCCGCAAGGTGATATTTTAATGGAGGCAAAGGTGTCATGGATTTTTCTTCACCTCTCATTAACCGCTCTGTATTTAATGAGCGGCTGAAGCTGCTTACTTTGCCTTCCTTAGGTGTGGACGTACACTGCCAAGTAGGATTTTTATACACTGGCGTAGCTAGTAGGGAATTTTCTTAACTTGTATCTGATTCCAGCATGCTGTTTCGAGTAGGGCTGTAAATTTTGTTTTTGGCAACAATGTGACACCCCTGAACATTTTTATTACAAACAATTTAAGATTGAATAATCGGGTCGTCTGGTTATATACTAAAGCGATCCACGAAGCGGCAAGCTGTGAGGTATGGCGGCAGAGTGAATCCTCGGATATAACTTAATCGGTACAGGTTAGACTGCAGTCAATCATTAAGTGAAGGTCTTAAGCTCTAAATCATGAATGGGGAAATTTTCATTTTAACAAGAAATAGCGCTCGAAAGATATGTTATGGTAATTCATCACTTGTTTTTCACAGCATTATATGGTTAGGATTTGTAAAAATTTGTGTAATATAAAAATACGACAGATAAGACATGTGATGCATGCGGTAGTTGAAAGTGATGGGGAGAATTTTATTTAAGTTAAAATCTTTGAAAATTGTTATTGGACAGTAAAGCCCCTCAGTAAAGGGCAGGAATGCACTAAAACACGGGAAAAAATGCCGGCTCCTTAATCCGACAGCATTTTATTATTTACCTATTGCCTTTATAGTTTGTGACCAGAAAATCTTTCCGTTTTAGTTTGTTAATTTCAGAAATGCTGGCTAAATACAGGAAAATTTTATGCAAAGCTGAATTATAGAAATAGCTTTCTAAAAGCAGTCATTACGTTTCATTTTTTTTTTTTTTTGAAAACTGTTATTTATTGAAAAACAGTTTGATGTAACAAATTATAACAAATAATGCACTGTAACACATTAGTAAGAGTAGAGAATAAGACATAAACGTCAAAATTTTTTTCTTGGTTTCTCTGTGACCTTTTTCATGGAGCTTGATAGTTAAGATGAATGAGCGGGTTTCTTTAATTTTTAACAGTATCTAATGTGTCTTTTCAGTAAAAGGTCCCACAGGCAGCTGGATACCACTTTACTTACAGAGGACAGTGATGGAAAGCATGGTATACACTGCTGCCAGTTTATTAGGTACACCTACTGTATCTTGTAGCATGTTGCACATACTTTGGCCTTCAGAACAGCATGTCCTTGTCTGGGCATGGATTTTACAAGATTCTGGATGTGTTTTGTGGGAATGTTGTGCCATGTGTGTCAAACTGTGTTGTTTAGTTGCTGCAAACTGGACAGTTTTATTGAGAACAGTCCTTTCCACCGTAGTCAGAAAATGCTCAACAGGGTCACGGTCCAGGGGCTGTCCAGGGTGCTGAAGCACTGAAAACCTGCGCTCAGGTCCCTGTAACCGTTTAGTTGAGCCTTGTGACCTGATGCAGTATCATGCCGGACATGTCCATGTGAGTGTGAGTAAACTGTGGCCATGAAGGAACGAACTTTGTCAGCAATGATGTTCGGATGTGCTGTGTGCCAGTAAAACGCTCGCCACGCCATCACACTGGCACCACCGGTCTGTGCTGTTAACACCAAACAGGATGGCTTCATGGACTCGAGCATGCTTTCTCGGTCTTTGCTGACAGCATCGACACCCAACATGGCCTGCGGCTGCAGTAGCCCATTCAAGACAAAATCCGATAAGTAATGTGTTCTGAGATAACATCTTGCACACAAAATGTGCGTTTGCCTGGATCTGGCCAGTCTGTCTGCTTGTACAATGCTCAGGATTCTTCCGATCAATAAGCTCTTATTTCCAACAGAACAAATCACTAGTAATTTTTTGCTTTTTGCAAGTTATTACTTTACTTAAAGAACAAACGTATGCAACCCCAATATCAGTTATGTGAAAAAGTAAGTGTCCTCTTAAACTTAATAGCATGTTTAACCACCGTCAGCAGCAAACAGAAGCTTCCCATAACTTGATATCAGTCCCTCACGTAACTGCTGAGGTGGTACAACATGCTATTAAGTTTAAGGGGACAATTTTTGCCCACTCTTTTTTGGCAGAACTGCTTTAATTCAAACTCAGTGGTAAGTTTTTGGGCACAAATGAGTCATTTAAAATATGCATTATGAGCTTAGTCAGGCTTCCTTTGTCTAGTATTGCGTTTTGTCTAAAGATCTGAAACGTAACAGTATGAAAAATATGCAGTAATTGGGGAAACTGGGAATGAGGCAAATACTTTTTCACAGCACTGTAATAAACTGGAAACTCTGTAGCAAGTATTTTATTATTATATTTATATTATATATAAATATTTCAGAAATACAACCCTCAGCAATTTTAGCATGCAGGAAGGGGACTTTTAAATTAAAACACAGTAATTACAAACTATTTGGATTTAGAACGTTTTCCATGAAAGCAGCACATTGCTATATCAAGTGACTGCATGTGACTTTAGTTTTATAACCGGAGCCCTTGTGCATTATCAGCAGCACCAAAGTTTTAGGCTCAACCAAAGCCAGTGGAAAAATCAGTCAGTGTTAAGCCCCGAAATGATCATTTTTAGGTGTGGTGAACGCAGGAGAGTGCCGACTCTGGACGCGGTCTTTCATACTTGACTGTTTTCAGCACTCACGTTTCTACTTCTAAAAGTCCCGTTGCCATGGCTACAGTGCCGATTTGCAAAAATCGCAGCTTACAACAAGAGCGTGTCTGACTGTGACGTAGAGGTGCACCGGAGAACAGCTTTATTACAAAAGCGGATGTAGCTGGAAGTATGAATGGGAATGATTTACAAAGACCTCACAGCAGGTTGAACGTAAGGCTGCTTCTCAGACAAAAGACGTTGCGTGGAAATGCCCAGATAACAATACATACACCTTAGTAATTTCTTTAAATTGGCTGCACATTTCTTCATATCTAGAGAAAAAAAGCACTTCAAGTAGTATTTGATCCTATCGCAGTAAATTGCTTCCCTTTTTAAGCTATCTGGACAGCTGGTGGTGCAGTAGTTAGAGCTGCTGTCTTGCATTCAGGACTGCAGTCCCACCTCCTGCTGTACTACCCCATAGGTCAGAACTAAAGAGAGAGGTAAACTACAAAAAATTATATACATAAAAAATTTATATACTGTATAAAAACAGTTCGCAACATCCATAACTTTGAAAGGAACAATTACTTCAACATTTTTTAATACACTGTTAACATTTAGCCAAATAATTTCAGATGGATAGCATTTGCATGTCTATGGATATCCGAGACCATTAGTATAGCAAAAAATTAGCTGGATATTTGCTGTTTGCAGTTTTAATAAAACATTTTTAATAGCTTGGTGGTACAGTGGCGTGGCGAGCGGTGGTGCTGCCTCACAGCACCAGGTGTTTTCAGGCTTGGGTTTGAATCCAGTTCCATCTGTGTGGATTTTGCATGTTCTCCCTGTGTCTCTGTGGGTTTCCTCCAGGTGGTCTGGTTTCTTTACACAGTCCAAACACATGTGTTTCAAGTTAATTTGTTACTTTAAAAGTGAGCCAAAGTTAGTGAATGTGTGTGGTTCCCCTGTGATCAGCCGGGGTCCCATCCGGGGTGCAGTTTCACAGCCAGGCACCCATTGATTCTGGGATGGACTCCGAACCCCTGTGACCCTAACCAGGAAACAGAGGTTAATGCTAATGGTGATGTAGCTACAGCTTAACTATGCCCATAGTGAGCTCTCTAGCATTTTCTTTCTCAAAATAAGGATTTAAAAAAATTTCCACATAACCCATCCTAATGAATAGTAAAAATTCCTCTGCTCTAAGGTATACAACACACCTCACATCAATGTACTGTAGATGTCATACCTGCAATATCGGCACCTGGTCTGACCCTATGTCATGCTGACGTTTAGAAATCGCATGTGCTCCGCTGAAGGTTGGCCTTTTGAATGCCCTTTATTGGTGTGTGAACCACGTGGTCCTCATTGTGTCTCTGGCTTGCGGTAGGAAACACAGCGGGAATAATGTGTAAATTAAACGCTCAGTTAAACCGATGGGGGGAAAAAAAAAATCTATTGGCTCCAAATGCTCGGTCGGGGTCGGTCTTTTCCGCGCACATTTTCTTTTCTCTTTTTTTCACGCCAGCATTCCCCAATTTGTCTTTAACCACCCCTCAGTGCCTACAAAACTTGGAAAACACATGCTCAGACACACACATAAATGAGCAAGCAAGTTTAATGCTGCGAGGAAGGTGGGGACATACTGAGGAGTGTAAAAATAAAAATGAAGACGAGTAACTCGCCGAAGGCCATGTTACTTACAGGACCCTTCTGTGACATCACATGATTGAACTGCTGTTCAACCAATCAGAGCTGGGCAAGGGTGGGATTTAAGCACCAGTCAGCAAATGGATTAATAAGAGGTGTTATGATGAACTAACTGGAAGACAGTATTTAAGGGTTAGTTTATATATATTTCACTATTATCAGTTTTTTTTTAGCCATTTACAGTTTTTTGGGCTGCATTTTTATTTTATTTAATATTTTTCAGAGGTAGCATGAATTAGTAATGATAACAGCTCTGAAACTGTACTTGTACACGGAAAGGGTAGAGGTTGAAGTCTCAGCAGATACCCTGTTTATGTACTGCTGAGCAAGGTACTTCATCTAAATTGCTCCAGGAGCTATTACATGTATAAATGGGCTAAGCATAAAACTGTGAAATGTGCATTTGTTTAATTCCGTTGTTCCTTATTGGCAATGATGTATGGGCTTTATGTGGCTCTGTTCGCTTTGGGGACGAAAATAGATTTTTTCGGTTAAAATTCATGCGAGTTTTAAATTTTATTACTAAATAAATGAAGTCGCTCTGCTTAGATTTTGGAAAACGCCCGTCACTGTGTTGTCAGGAGAACAATAACATTTCATTTTACGTCTCACAAAAGGCCTGTAGGAAAGCATTAACAGCAGTAAACACAGGCGTATTAAATTTAAAGCATCATCAGCAATGATTGCTTCTGGTGAGAGGGGATCTTTTCTTTGTGGTGCAGTTTTTTTTAGCACATTTTGAACTTTATGTTTACACCTTGGTTTTGTGTTAGTCACACTAGAAAAAAGGCTTGTAATTCATTTAACTTTTTTCTTCCCTGGTAAAACAAGATTGCCGAGTACGAAAAAGCACGTTGCCCCTGCGCTGCCGAGCAGATGCGTGTCCATATGTGCGAGATTCGAGCTAGCGCCACGCCAAAGTGTCAGACGTTCTCGTCCAGCTCGACAGCTCAGGGAAACACATGTGACAGCAGACTCTAGGACTGCCTGTAATACGCGGAGAGCTGAGGTGCGACTGGGCCTACCATCGTGCTGCGGCGAAGGGTGCCGTCTACTCGACATGAGGAGGCCGAGGAGACATTTGTAATTATTCTGGCAGCATGTTGGCTCTCTAGGAAAGTCTGACTCTGGCAGAAGTGTCATCCAGTAAATGGAGAGTGACGAAGAACTCCGAGGCAGACAAAAAAAATAAAGAAAATATTATTATTAATTCATTCAGTTCATGCTTTTGTCCAAAGGGACTTGTAATGTAAGGTTTGCACATTAAACTACTTGCAGTGATTTATCCATTCATACAGCTGGACGTTTTTGCCGCATCAGTTCAGATTAAGTACTGTTATCAAGGATGCTACCGTAAGAGAAGGCATTAAAACCCGGGATGTTGCACGGCCATCAGTGACATTCCTACCCACGAAACGTATGCACCTGCTCCTCCACGATGAGGAGAAATGAGACAAAAATGCATTCTTCTGCCTTGCAAATGCATTGTGAGTGACCAAATGGCCAGAATTCTCTGGAAGAGTTCATTTTAAGTATTGAGGATGAATGAGTTTTAGTTTGAACAGCTGATTTTTACTGCTTTTATTCAACCGCAAGCTTATAGCTCACTCATAGATACATAACTGACTTAATTTTCAGCAAATGGCATACTGGTCAGGACAGTAATCGGTGCTTTGTAATGCAAAGGTTTTGGATTGAAATCCCCATTCCAGCTTTCGCATCCATGGTAAATACCACGGTTTACCTCCCGAGGAACTGTGCATGTGGTATTCGGTCAGCGGTAAAGCTGGCAGTGTAACATTGTTAGTTGCTTTGGACAAAAGAGACTGATAAATAAGGACTGATGATGATAATAATAACTCAGTTAGCTGTCATTTTCTCTCGGGCGAGATGACTGGAAGCGGTTATTCAGGACCGGCAAGCCCCGCTCACCTCAGTAAAGCGCGAACACGAGGCAGTGGATTCCAGTTACCGCAGAACAGCGGCTGAATCTTTATGATACCAAAGGAGAGCTGCTGCAAAACACGAATGTCAATTTTAAGCATGCAAAATTTGCATTTAGCTCTTGCCTGATAGAGCTGCGTACGTCTGAAAAAAGCACTCGGCTTACTGAACACCTCGGGCTTACCGTAATGATTAAGGATGGAAAAAAGTTCTTTTTTATTTTTCCAGTAGAGGAGCATATGTTTTGTTATTGTTCCCATCCTTCAAGAAGTGCATCTCACAACTCATCTCCTAATTATTTCTTGGAATTTAGGATAGGATGACATAGGACTTTACTGATCCCCACAGGGAGGTTTGCAGTACAGCAGCTGGATGCATAGCATAAGACATGTAATGGCAAATAAACAAATAGCAAAAGAAAATTAAAATGTGTAAACAACCAATATGTAACACTAATAAATACATGTCAATTGTTGATGGGTCCTTGTGTGGAATTATGGAGGTCGAAGGCTGTTGGTAATAAGGAACCCTAGGAAAGCACCTAAGCTGAGTAACCTGGTGGCTAAAAGATCTCCTGGTGGTCACTTTATTTAGGAATAGTACGTGCTTGCCCATGATGGAATTTTCATGAAATTTAGAAATTCTTCTTACTTAGGACCACTCTAGACACTCAGTACAGTTGTGAGACCCAGCACCAGACATGTGTTCTCTGCAAACTGTTGTTGAGGTCTGAATGTTCTGCCTGACACGGAATAGAAAATAGTTTGTCATTTTGGTATAAATTCAATGTGAAATTTGGCAGTTCAAGCCATTGCATGTGAACATGAAGTGACCCAAGGGAACAAACAAGAATAACAACAACAGGGATGAACCCTTCTAACTGACTAGGCCTTAGAGTTGGCCAGAATCCCAGTCATGGCTGATCCAGATTGGGTTTTTATGAACTAGGGGAACTCCACTGAGGCAGGGTGGAGGATGGGGGGCTGCTTTGCAATGAGCCACCGAGTTGGGTCAAAGGGGGCATTAGGAGGGAATATCTCATCAAAGTGTATCCATGGGGGAACATTAGAGAACTTTCTTTATGCCCACCGTGCTCTCGAGTAACCAGAGTCAGAGATAAGCTGCGGAGAAGATTGGCTAACATTACCTAGGCTGAATCCTGGGACCTCACTGACTCTCTTGGCTGCTATCAAAAGACGTGGAGGCCTTTTGCACCACCCCAGCCTCCCAGCTCCCTTTCATGACCATCCTTTGTCCCATATTAGCACTTAAATTATGAGTCAAAGTAACTGAGTCCATGTTCAAGTGTGGTCAGGAGGTAGTGCTGGTGCCTAACATCTCTTTGGCTAAGGATTCAAATGTGGGTTCAGATCCAGCTCGGTCAGCGAGGAGTTTGTATATTCTCATCTGTGCTGGCATTATAAATGATAATTGTTGGTAGCTTAGCGTGTCAACCATTTTATATAATAATAATAATAATAATAATAATAATAATAATAATAATAATAATAATAATAATAATAATATCCTGAAGTAACTGGACCAGAAGACTATACCCTGGATGAGATCAAGAACAGTAATAGTAATAATAATAAATAATAATGTACCATGTTTAGATGAGGGGAAAACGGCACAATTGGTCTTTAAGTCTTTGTGTCTTATGCTCAGTCAACTGCTTTTAAGTAAAGCCTCGTATTTCATAAAAATTAGCATGATCAGTTATGCTATGTTAAGACATTTAGTGTGGTCACTTTCTGCACTTACTGTTATGAATCTTCTGGTGGAAAATTGAAATGCATTTAGGTTTTTTTTAGGTTCATGAATTATTTCTCGCCATTTCTTTCAGAGTCAGAGCACCACATCCATCCTGTCTGAAAGATGGATGTCTTCTGGCCATTTTTCTCCATAGAGATACATCCACTGGTAGACATTAGGAGTGGACTAGAACACATGCAGAGGAACAACATGGAGGGGCTTGTCTGGGCAGGAAAAGGGTGGGATAATATGGGCAATTTTATTGCACTTTGTTTCCAAGTATTAAAGTTCTTCAGTGCCAATTAACCCAAAACATTTAAGAAAAGTAAGAGCACACAATTTGATGCAATGCAATGGTTCTTCAGCTCCGAATTTCCAAAAGGAGGGAAAATAAAAGCCTAGCCAGTCCTGACAGCACTGAAGAGAATCAATTTCAACAATTGCCTCAAAAGTGTATACCTTTCACAAACAGTGTGGAAAATGTTCTATATTTAAAATCTGACTGAAAAGACCAGAGTCTGTAATATTGGCTTTTTGGCCAAACCTGGAACTCATCTCTTTATGATGTTAGCTTAGGTCAAAATAATCCTCAAATAACAGTACTGCTATTTTCAAGACAAAATGTTACTTCTAGAAATTTACTGGAGTAAAAGCAAGATAGCGACAAAAAAATCCACTGAAGTATCAAATTATTTCATATTATGCTTTTTAATGTTGTGAATCACTAGCAATTTGAACAGTTTCAATATACGGCTAAATCATGGACAGATGCACCCCTTTCATATATTAAATCTTCTGCTGCAGTAAATTTAAACGTTTGCTCTGCGGTGGGCATGAAATGAAGTAAGTAGTGAATAGCGAATTACAGTTTAACAAAGTAGACACATTATATGTAGACAAAAGGAAAGAAAAGTACAAATCTAACTAAACAGCTTGACGTGCTGTAAACACTCCTTTTGGGGGAGCGAAAAAGCTTCGAAAAAATGTGCTCAGACTGGTGCTGTAGAGAAGTCGCTTGCTTTTGCTGGCAAAACAAGACGAAATGTGCAACCCGAATGAAGCGATGTTTCTGCGCCGGTCCCTCTTACCTGTGGGAGGCCACAGCCCTCCACTGCACAACACCTTGATTCCCTCGAAACAGATCCACCTGTAGGAGCATCTCGCTGTTCCTTTGAACGTGGACATAAGAGAAATAATAATAACGCATTCACAGGGAAACAGATTTCACGGCGAGGCCGCATGCGCCAGATAGCTGTTCCCCTCCAAATTGGTGTCGCGAGTTCAGCGATAACGCCGGCGAAGTGTGTCATTTACGGCTTTGAAGAAAGTTCTCTCGGGGTCAAAAGCCTAATGGAAACACTTTGTAGATGCTAATGGAATATTCTCACCCGTGGTCTGTGAATAACGCACCTGCCGATACGATCTGTAAAGACACCTGCAAATGATTGTACAGTTTTCTTCTTTTCGATTTGGATTTGTATTATTTTATTAATTTTAAGCGTGATGGTCAGCTTTGAGAATGTGAAGCTGCCAGTGCTGTAAGATTATAAAGTAATGGGATCTGGTATTTAAGTCTGGGCAAACTGCGCTACGCAGCGTTTGAACAAACCAGGAACACTTTTATGGTTCACAGTCTCTGTTTCTGTTCATGTTGTATTTGCATAAAACTCATATGAAGCCAACATTTTTCCATTTACGGTGAAGCACTTTGGAAAGCTGCTTTTAAAGGCACTGAATGAAACAAAATGTATTATTACTGCTTTTATGGCTCATATTCTCTTTATCTTCATATTCCATGGATATTCTACTGTATTGCCTTCTACATCTTTGTTTTTTCTTATGGTGTGTTGCAAAGGCACATTTAAAGGCAATATGTAAAATCATTATTATTGTTATAATTACCTTTATGGTTCACTAGCTGAGTTAGTGGGTCCTGCCCAGGTCAGAAAGTGGAAAGGTAAATAGTTATATATTATATATAAACGAATTTTATTCTCCTTGAAGTGGTTAAATTTGGTACATAAGTATTGCTAGTGTTGTTAAACAGGCAGATGCTATGGAGAGTGATGTGCATAGTCCAGTGGCAATGCGGAAAAGAGAAAGCTGTCACAAAAATATATCACTAAACTTTATTATCCTTATGTTAATAAAATGTTTGTTGCAATGTGTGCTTGTGTGTGTCATGTATATTAACTCCCTGCTGCCAGCCTCCATAACCCCTCCCTGGTGTGTGTGTGTGTGTGTGTGTGTGTGTGTGTGTGTGTGTGTGTGTGTGTGAGAGAGAGAGAGAGAGAGAGAGAGAGAGAGAGAGAGAGAGTGGCCCAAATGTCCACATCCTGAAGAAATCACTTTAGGTCAGAAATACCTGTCTCTCAAATTTCAAGCTTATGGTTTAAAAAAGTTGTGCCTAAAGGGCAAAGAAAGAAAAACGGAAACAGCTGTGGAGAAATAGAGATTATTTTTGCTCATACTCATATTTATTGCTATTTCTAATATCTCTGCATCTCTTTTCCCTGAGTTTACCAAGTGTGATCTGCAGGTCAAAAGAAACAAATACAGTAAAGTAACACTCTTGGTCCCAGGAAGTACAAGGTAGTATTGGTTTGGTCTGTAGCTGAAAACCTTTGATTTGCTCCCTGAATCCTGGTGATGGTGTGGCTTCTGGGGGTCGGGCAGCATTGTCTTTGCGAGTGACCTTTCTCAGGAAACTGGTCCTACCATTGACTCAAATTCCCACTTTAGTTAGGGCCCTGCGCCCAAAGGTTAAGTGGCAGAATGATTCCACTAAACACAATTTTTAAGACTGGGGTGGTGGGACAAACGCTTTACAAAGGCCACCATTTCCATTGCCGAATGGCTTGCAGCTTTGTGGTCGTGCGAGCCAACAAGTCAGTTTCAGGACTATTAGGCTATCTTTTCCTCTTTCTTCTCAGGAATATCCACTTTTCTCTGCTAATTCGGTGCAACCACTTTAAAGTGACCTTTGTGATTTTGCTGTACAGTTGCCTTCAAGTGTCAACCCCTCCTTTTCTCACCTCCTTCTGCTCCTGCATCCCAGCAACTCCTTTTTGTGACCCACACTCCCTAAGGCTTGATGTGGCCAAAATAATTTGTGCAAAAAATCCATAATTTCAGTCGCAAATTCACTTTATTAGATTTCCATGCTGTATGAATTATTTACATTTTTTATTATGCAGAAAGTTGCAATAAGTTAAAAGTGCAAAAAAATGAAGCGGCAACCTAATCCCCATCCCGGGTCAATTTATTATCATATCTACAGTACAAGTTGCAGCCAAGTGACCAAGTGACTGAGGAATAAGTATTACAGAATTAATAGTCTGCAGGGTCTCCCCACGTACAGGTTCCTGGGACTGGATCTGCCCAAATCTGGATATACAGTTACTGAAAGAAGGTAAAATGATATTTTGCAGCCAGCAAAAGAATATATTTTAATATGCATTATTCACTATATTTTCTTATCGTTGTTATCAATACAAGCGGGCAAACGTATTCATATGTTTGGCCATATTTCCTCAGCCTCTGTTGATGTCTCTGAAATGCTGGCCAGGCTGCATCTTAGTATCTACTGCCATTGAGTTGGAGTTGGATTAAGAAATGGCCAGACATTAGCAAAAGGAGCCCCGCTATCCGTTTCCGTCAGCGATGACAATGGTTAAGTGACTCTACTTTCCTTTCCTCTGCTGGGCTGCCGTGCAGTTAAGTGCAGTCCTGTTGATCATTCACTTACTTTATCAGTCACCAAAGACATAATTCTGAAGATGGTTAAGGTCTGAGGCTCTAGCAGATGTGGGGTTTTTGAAGAGCTATTGCAACACTCCTGGAGGCCTTTTTTTGCAAAGGAGCTTTTATGAACTGAGGACAGCGGCCTGTCAGGGGCACAGTGTCAGCTTTCATCTGCACCAGGGCCCACGTTCACTTCCACCCCTGCGTCCTTATTAGTGATCGCTCTAAAGCGCTCATTTGCTATTCCACAAAGTCCTCTGGAGACTTTTCCATCCCTCACTCGGTGACCGAAGATGGACGCCGGGACATCACAGGAAAAGCCCACCAGGGCCCAATCTGTCACACGGGAAACTCCTCCCTGTGCTATGAGCTGTGATGAAGCAAACAGCGTGCGCTGCTTGCAAAGCATCATGGGACACCGTGGGGATTTTCTTCCACTTATCGCAACGTATATCGAGGGTTTTGTACCGGTATACAGAACATATTCACATAAACGTCAAAATAGCGCATTTGCCAAAATAGACAGCCCATTCATATGACATTTTAATGGCAAGTTCTAATTTTTCTTTTTGTGGCACATTTTGTATACTTTTAAAGTAATTACTATTTTCTTCACGTCAAAAGTCTTCCAAACTGATGTTTTTTAAACTACGTAGTTCGGATTTGGGGAAAAGCAAGAAGAGCAAAGACGATTACGTAAAATTAATGGAATTTAATGATAAGAACATTATTTTATTGGCATCATTTGTCATGCCGATCGGACGCAATTTCCGTAGCTCACCTAAAAATCTCCATCATAACCCAACGCTGCACGTGCTGGATTTGTTGCGGCATGAACTACCGGTTTGTTGGCACAAGGGCAGGTCACATTTTCGTGTGCTCTGGAAGTTTTACCCGCCCGCAAACAGGCGACGGACAGTATATCTTGCGGTCACATCCCTTTGGGCACGCGGACCGGCTCATCAGCCACGCGGCGACTCGGCTGCAGACTCAAGATCACGCAAGTCATATTTTAACATTAGCATGCAAAGAAAGATGGAAGAGGGGCGTAATGCAGCCCATTATTGGGAAAATGGGAAATGTGTTGCTATGGCCTTTTAAGAAGGCAATCAGTTAAAACTCAGGGGAAATTATATAGGCTGGGTGAAGAGGCGAGAATCAGCAAAAACACTGTAATGAAATATTAGACCACTGACCATTATAATATGCTGTTTAAAGTCTGGGTTTGTCCGGTGTCAGCAATAATTAAAATAAACATTCTGTAAATTTTGTATGGCCGTTGCAAGAAATGTAGTGGAAATATAGCCTTTTCTCCATTAAATCCGTGGGAGAGATGTCTCCCATGTAGAGATCCTTTGGTCAGCATCCGTTTTCTTCATTTTGGTGTCCATTCACTGCGTTTGCTCGCGTTGAAAGTGGACTTCCACAATGGATTTGCAAACTTCGCCACAATCCCCATTAGTACAGTTTTCACACCTGTGAATTAGCTCAGTTTCCATGTTATTTCGGGTGTCCTGTTTCAGGTTTAATTTTTTCAGTGATAGGGGATTAGGGGATTATATTCATTATGTTTAAAGTATACTGGAGATACATTATACATGGAACGTGGAACAATGACTGTATATTTTCCCTTAATTTATTGCAAACACTGCATTTGTGAGAGCAACGGCGTGTTTTTCCTTAGCAAAGGTTTTCTTAAGCCGCTACATTTTGCCTGTTACTAACCTGAGAGAGAGCCTGCTACTTGCATCACTTATGGTACAGGAGAAAGTTCTGGAGTCTCAACCTGCAACTTTTCTCCACCCCAGGTCAGACTCTTCAGTCAGAGCAGTGCTTGCTTACCTCCCAAACCACTATTGTTCATCTAGGGGAATCAAAAACTGAAAAAAAAAAAAAACATA
The DNA here is from genome assembly GCA_018136845.1 of Heterotis niloticus. Lineage (NCBI taxonomy): Eukaryota > Metazoa > Chordata > Actinopteri > Osteoglossiformes > Osteoglossidae > Heterotis > Heterotis niloticus. Next base: position 8,083,818 of record CM030895.1, read on the forward strand.
AAACTAAGGGTCAACCATAGGTGGCAGTTAAATCCAGTGAAACATCCTGCTGTAGGAAACAGCATTAATATATTGGTGGGATATATTCTGATCATTTAAAATCTTTATCGTTCAAAAATTGTGTATTTCTTTTTTCAACCAAATATTCTAAACTGTTCCTGAACAAATGTTTCTGTTATGTGTTCAGATCCCCTTTATTATGGAGGACGGACCAAATTAGGGCTCTCGGCTTGTTTTTTTTGCGTTGCCCAAAATGTCAAGTTGGGCCATAAGCACACATTATATGATTAAGTCCCCTTATGCTCACGACAGTCAGCTCAGAGCTTGAATTAAAATTCCGAGGAACCGAGCGCATCTCCGCTCCGCTTCGAGGTGGCCATATCTGTAATGAACTCCTTTGCTTGGAAACATAATACATTCATTCTTTGTGCGGCCCCTTATTGAACTGGGAGAAATGCATTAAAAATGTTTTGTTGCGTTATTGTTTCGTATTCAGCATGAATTCTCCAACACTATTTGAAATGAAATTATTATATTTACTATTAGATACTTCTACATATGGGGTCCAACATATCGAGTTCACCATTTCCCCCTCTGCGCCACGCATTTGGCAACCAATATTCGCGTATGAAATTATATTTCACCATTATCTAAAAAATAGTATATTTGCTATGCATTTGGAACCTTTTTTATTTATCATCCCTTCAATTACGTTTCCCAGCAGAACTTTATTTAGTCATCCATTATTTATAACTGCTTGTAAAATACAGGGCTGCGGTGGTCTAGAGTCTATCCCAGAAACCTAGGGTGTGAGACAAGGCGCAAACTGGCCAGGATTCCAGTCTATCGCTCACAATCATTCACTCACAGTAGGAGTCACCGGTTCACCCGAATGCTGTCGGTCTCCCTTTTTCCTGTGAATTTCACCCTTTGTTGAAGTTTCTGGAGTATGATATATTTTCCTGGAATCCTGACAGTAGCTCAACTCACATGTGGATTATCAAAGAGTTTAGGCCTCGGTTGGACGGTGGGGGGAGCGACGTACCGCATGAGCGGCCGCGTTTGTTTTTCAGACGGATCTCCGACATCAGGAGGACGAGCCGCCGTTTCGGGATGAATCACAATAATGGACTTTTAGATGGAAAGAATCGCAACAGGACATTAGACTGACATCAAAGTTAATACCATGTGATTTCCACACACAGGTTGTCAAAATTACTTCTCTTTTCAAAACAGAGAGTGGGAGCCGTTTGATAATAGGACTTTTCTTTGATATCGCAGCCCATTTCTAACAACGCTTGGCAAGTGGTTTGATGGCAGTTTGACTGAGTGAATTTAAAGCCCCCATAGAGGGCCCTCATTGGTGTTAATAAACAAGGTGGATGTACCAAAGAGGTGGTGCGAGTGTGATTGTTCTCCCCATTGTCATGCATGACTCCGCGGAGGGGCATCGCTTTCACCTGTGCTTGGAGGATCATCATTTGTATAGTTTTCCCAAACCTCATTATCGGGTTTTTCTGTCGGGCGCGAGCTCCACCTGACAAAGTGCCAGGGCAGCTCTCCCGCAGGAGACCCTGCGTCATGCACTGAGCTTCTCTGGAGTTGAGCCTCTACAGATCACTGCCTCCACTCCTGCCGTCTGAGGAAGATGCATTCGCTTCCTGTGGACAGAGGTCAGGCAGTGGTGGGCTTCGGGTGTCCCATACCAAAACCGCAAAGCACCTGCGGTTCCTTTTTGTCTGCACGATCACATAGATGCTTGCACTTCTCTTGTTCCTTTACTTAAATTAAAAAGGTGAGTGCCCCCTCGCGATGCATTGCATGGCTGCAGCGCAAACCTGCACCAACAACTAAAGTGACTCTTCAACTTATATGCTGGGCCCTTTTTCGTGTCCCTAATACACTGATTTCGTTGCAACGCAATTACGATGGTATTTAATTTGTTTAGTTCATAACTTCAAAGGCACAACAGATGCACCTCAATGCATGTTTAGTAAACACCGTGGAAGTGAGTTGGATTAGCGTGGTCCCACATTCCTATGCTGTTGGTTGTATTCAACTGCCTTCTGTCAACTGGAAGGTAAAATGCACAAAGGTTGTTACTCTTGTGCAAACGCAAATTTAGAAAAATAAGAATATGCATTTTTTGTAAAACATATTCAAAATCGAAAGCTAACGGTTAGGTTATCAGTTTTTTTGTGAATTTGACCAATTTGTAAAAAAAATAAATAAATAAATAAAAAACAATACTGCTGTAGCTGACAGAAAATTACACAAAGAAAAAACCGAGCATTTCTTTAGTAAAGACGGGAACTATTAATTTACAGTTGTTTTGCTGAAACAGCATTGTTGACCTGACAAAACATCAATATGAAATGAAAAATCATCCCAGCTAAAGGAAAACATTTGCCCTTCTCTCATCCTTCATGCTACGTCTAAGTGTGAGTGGTTTTCCAAAAGAGTGGTTTTCTATTTCTATCGGTACATGGCTTCCAGTAGCCACGTGAAGGCTGATGAGAGCGGCAAACGTGTGGCGTTCACCATGGGCAACCGGCTTTGAGGGATGTCAGAGTTGCCTGAATATGGGAAGGACCGCGTTTTACATTACAAAATGATATTACAAGAAGCCCAAACAGACACCATCCTTTTGATGGATTTTGCTCCTTGTTGCCTGGCAGGCGAACCCTTCAGTTTTCCTATGAATTATTTGGAAAAAACACAGTTTATTTACACCTGAGCCCTTGAGTACGTGCCGTCCCTGCACAGTCGCTTTATTACACCACTTCCTGCTAAAATACATCCTGCAAATAAGAGGCGGCCTTAAACCCCTGGGCATTTCACTGTATAATTACACATTTTGTTAATATCCCTATTAAATATTTCCCTTCACGTCAAAATGGAATTTATTTACATTTCCCCCTCTCATTGCTTGACACATTAATCCAAAGCAATTTACACAAACTGATTTATGTTTTCATATAGTCTGATATTCTTGGTCAAATATGCAGATTCGGCCCCCATTTCGGAACCCGGGCTTTTTCATTTTTAAGGCGGACGTACCGCAGCTGCCACCGTTCAGACTTGTTCCCCGCAACAAGCTCTTACAAACAGAGAGCATTTGCTGCGACTACAGAAAAAAAAAAAAAAAGACTTATCTGCATTTAATTCAGTGCTTTATGTAGTGCGAACTTGTTGTGCGTGATAAATCGACCCGAAGGAAGTGTTAGATTAATAGCAGCGTTACGTGGTTTTCCCTTCACTCGGAAATTCTCAAGGCTCTCGATTTTAGCGAGAGACAATAATAGTTGCATCTGATCTGAAAATGAACAGATAAGGAGAAAATGAAACGTCAACAATGCGTTTCAATGCAGCGCTGTGATTTAGACACCGGGAATTACCTTTGTCTGCGGGCGTGTTTGATTTGTCTTAGTAAAATATACACGTGTATAAATGGTGAAAATGATAAATCACAGCTGATAGAAGTCTCCGTTGTCAGTAATATTAATGCTGCTGCTACTGCAATTGCAGTAACCATAATCCAAAGCACTAAATTCCTGCAATATTAAAAAAAAACAAAAACAAAAAACAACAAAAAAAAAAACATTTCAATCAAACCCCCTTTGTGATAAAACAGTAGACGTCTGGCAATTCTTCACATGGCTGTAATATTTGTGTTTCATGTGATGTGGAGGTGTAAAGCATACTTCTTGGAACTGTTTGAATGAGGTTGAAGGACCTAAGCTCTTCTGTAATACCTGGGATCAAGGCCCTGAATCCGAACCGTAACAGTAACAGCGACCAAGCTGGACAATAGAATGAATCATTGAAAGTCACTTAATATACAAACCTCGCTTTGTAAGCAAATTGGGAGAAACACATCATACGAATGAATATTTGTTTGTCAGTAAAATTAGTCAGCATGTATTGCCCACCTATTATTTGTACATTTTTAAGCAAATTTAAGTAAAGTAATACTTTGGTTAGCGCTGTACTCTTTTTCTTGAGAAACCGAGCTTAATAAAGCAACGTTATAAGAGATCATTAAAAGAGCATAATAAAAAATATACCAGCAAATAAGCACAGGAAATAGTCTTTTTGATGCATAACAAATATAAAATTAAACAGCTTTTCGGAATGCTTTTAGAAATATTTCACATAGACAAAATTATTGTGCTACATTAGCCAGATTACTGAAATGAAAGGGTGCAAGGATGGACAGTGCTATAGGAAGCAGTGCAAATTGAGGTGTAGCTGTAGTCGATATTTGTCTGAACACCTTAGATCATAAAGGTGTGCTTCTGCTGAAAATTAAGGCAGATTCCTAAAAATGACCTTTGCATGTGGACAGGGCCGATTCACCGTTCTGGCCATTTTGTGAATTTCACCGTCACACGACTTTTCGCGCCGCCTTAGCGCCTCATGTTCACCCACAGCGGTGTGGAGACCTTCTAGCGAGGACCAGTGTTTTCCGTTCCCGCTTTTTTGTGCTTTTTATTTTGGACTCAGCAAAAGGGATGAGCGATTGCCCTACAAGCACCAGTCCTCACCAAGATGATGAGGGGGATGGAAATTGGAAATCTTAAAAGGCACTTATGAATTATTGGGGTTCTCTTTTTTACACCCCCGGCGTTTGGGAAGTTCAGAAGCCTCGATCAGCAAACACTCCTATCTTACATAGCCAGGCTTCCAACGGAGGTGGCTGTTACTGGGAAATAACCATTTAATTTCTGATGTGTGCTCCTCTGTTTGCAGTGGAACCAGATCAAATTTTTTTTTTCCATTTATCAATGTTGGAAAAGAACATAGCAATACCTTGATGACGAAGAATTGGCAGTTTTTTACCCAAAGTATTTCTGCTTTATGTCACTTATTATATTTTCCCCACCAAAAAAGCCATAATTAATATAATTTTTATACATTGATACTGTTTATTAATTTGGACATTTTGTTCAATAATTAAGGTGAAGAACCTTGCTCAAGGGTTTTGCAACAGTCCCTGTTGAGAATCAAACAAGCTGGTTCATGACATACAGTATGTCCATATCTTTCACACCTAGATAACCACAGGCTTACAAATTAGGCATGCAAACCCCCCAAATGCCCTTCCAAAAAAAATAAATAAATAAAATAATTCTAGAAATTATCAATAAGAGAGATGCAGAGGACAGGAAGAAGTGGAAGCTTTTGATCCGCTGTGGCGACCCCTAACGGGAGCGGTCGAAAGAAGAAGAAGAAGAAATGATCAATAAGCCGAAAATATTTCGATGGATCTGTCTACCCATCTAGCTACTTCCAGGATACTTCTGGATGAAAACTGTATTAGTAAGAGTTTAGTCTACTGTGGTTCTTCAAAATTTAAATGATTAGGGTGATATGAGGTCCACTTTGCTGTAGTACCCAGGTATCCATAACTGATACAGTAAACGTGCTTGACTTCATAGATGGCTACATCACCGCAAAGCTGCTTGTCAAACATCGTATGTTGCTTTGCACAAAGATTCCATCTAAATGAACAACAACAACAACAACAACAACAACAACAACAACAACAACAATAATAATAATAATAATAATAATAATCGTACAAATGTGCTTTGTGTGATAACATTCTTTGACCCACTGACATTTGTAATAATAACTTCCTGTAATATTTTTCCCACTGGAACATTTTTATCTGGCAGGTGCCCAAGTCACAATAGACTGTTTTGCTACATGCTTCTCACTTCACACGTTCACTCATATGTTTGCAAAATGCTGCATTTTGCAGAAATAAAGGAAAAAAAGAAATAAAGTCCATCATATCATAATGGCTATAATTCGTAAGCAACTTACCACTGGCAACCTGCCAAGAACAATTAAAAGAAAAGCTAGGTTCTCGATGGGATTTGTCAAGCCAAAACACAAGCAAGCGTGTTATCTGCATAGCAGGGAAAGCTCACTTTAGAAGTATAAATTACTTTTTGCAGGAGGAATTGAGAAAAAGCATAGGCCTCAGCACGGAGCCCTGTGGGACACCTCATCGGCTAAATACAGATGGAGAAAATGTCCTTTGGTTTCTGCCTAAGAGCAGGACTGCAAACTGTGCTGCAGAGACTCTGATTCTAAGTATAGAAAAGCTCACCAACTACTGTCACTTAGACAAATACCAAATGAATAAACAAGAAATTATTAACTATGTTAAACCCACTCTTTGGACATGGATGCCCTGAGTTTCTCAGTAAACTTAAGAGACCAACAGTCGTTCCTATTTACCTGAGGCCATATGACACTTATTTTGGCAACCCACTTTCGAGGGGATATTTGTTATGTTGGCACACATACTTTCTGATCTGTACCCACTTGTTAGAAAATTATAGACATATGAATGTGATAGAAAGTCTCAAAAAAAAAAAAAAACCACAGAACATTGTCAGAGAGATTGAGCCTAGTTTTCCACACGTTCACAGACACTCATCTGACACTTTTCTCCAAAGAGACTTAGAGTGTTAAGTTACTTACAATTATTTTGTCCATTTATACAGCGGAACAAAGTCTCCACACACACCAACACAAATACACATATTCAGACACTATAAGTGACTTAGTCAACAATGAACCTGGAACACATGTCTTTGGACCCTGGACGGAAACCAGCACAAACTCCATACAGACTAAATGGAATTTAAACCCACACAATAAGTGAAACTCTTCTGCTCCACACTGTAGCACTGTGCTCTTGACCTCTGTGTTACTTTATAGAAAAGCATCTTAAATAAAATTATGAAGTAGTCCACTGCTATTCTGACAAGCATTCACAGCCGCAGTGAGAACAGGAAGAGGTTCTGGAGAGACATCCTCGACCCTGGAGCTGAGAATGAAAAGTGTTCACACCCGGCCTCCTGCTAACATTAGCTAATATTGGCCTGCTAACTAACCCTGGGTCCTTGACTCCTGCGATCCTGTACAGACGCACAACAGCAAGCGGCCGCACCGCAAAAGCACGGACATTGGCAGCAGAGGTGCAGGAGTAGGAAGGATGAGGATAAAAAGTGTCAATATGACCCTCACCGAGTGGGGGAAAAAAAGAACCTGAAAATTCACTGTCAGTCGAAACGGCACTTATCGACAATCTGACACCGCTGTCAGAATTAGACCCCGTCCCTCGCTGGCTTTCTAGAGGAGCGTGTAATGCTGCAGATGGACAGAATTTTTAATTTGTGAATTTATTATTATGTCTCAGTTTATCTACCAAAATTAACTGACGACACCGCCAAGCAGATCCATATATTTATGAGATGGTAATACCTTACAGTGGGAACCATCAGAGAAATGAAGCCAGAATCTTGAAGTGTAATGTGTGCTCCTGAAATAATAATGCTACCAATAACGTTAAATCATTTCTTATAACTACAGTATGTGTTAAATTATTTCTGATATCCGAATTTAAATTGTAATTTCTATACCGCGTTCAATTTTCATCTATGTACGTATTTGAGCTCCGATTTGGTGGAATGAGCTCCCTCTGTCCTTTAGAGCTGCTGAATCCCTCCAAGGATTCAACAAGGTGTCGGAACTCATCTGTTTCACACCCGGTTCCCTCCACAGCTCCCAAAACCATTTTACTTTTTTCTGCTTATATGACCCCAGCACTGTCATAAAAATAGATCCAGAATCCAGAATCCTAATGTGCGTTCTTGAGGCTACCGAGAAATTATTTTTTCATTGCTACAGCATATTTTGAATTTAAATGATGGATGCATGGAGGGATGGATATTTTAGATAATATCTCTTATGTGGGCTAAGACTTCAAATTCGTTTCATTTCATATTCTGTCTGGAGAGATTCGGAAGCTGCGGACATAGCGCAGCCCAACATCTTAAAGGTTCATGCACAAGATGATTTATCTTTTTTTTTTTTTTTTTTTTTTTTTTTTTAAAGCTGGCACCAGCAATGTTGCTACGACAACCAGACAGCACAACATGAGCTCAATCCCTAAACCCTGTTCTCAAAAAGCAGGCCGAGATGAGCTCCCACTTGTTAAAATCTGGCAGGCCATCCATAATCTCTGATGCCACGCAGTTAATCATAAATAATGTTTGCTTCAGGTATTTTATGAGGATGTAATAAACCTTTGTCAAAGCAAAAGGGAGGAATTGTCTGACGTCCTGCTGACCTGCCGGTACTGCTGTTTCACGTGTTGATATTGACTGTGCCCGGCAAGCTCGACATCCCAATGTAGAGAAAGACAGACACACACACACACACACACACACACACACACACACTATGAAAAACAAACCTTGAAAACAATTTTAAAAATGAGCCACACATTAGCTTTCTGTATTAAACACTGCGAGAGCAGCTTGCAGTCGACACGGTGGCCTTCCAGGGCCTTGCCGCAATGAACTTGCACTGTGACCGTGGACGGCATTTGCGTGTTTAAAAACCATTTTTGCTTAATGATCGAGTCACGATAAAATGTGCTTTGGCCTTCAGAAACTACACCAAGGAAGGCACTGGTAAGGTAATGCTAGAAGCGCCCCAGCGCACAGGTTGTTCTGCAGGGACAGCACTGTTATTTCAGGACTCATCGGTTATAACGTTCAGCTCAGCAAATTGCATCACTCGTGCGCCATTCATCCCCCGAGAAGAGCGGAGGCAAGCGGGTGCTCCTTCCCCGTCGGCTGGGTTGCCCGCGTATCTTGACAGCCAGCAATCGGGCTGTTTTCATACTGGATGCCTTTTGCTCTCATCCCTAAGTGTGTCAGAGCAAACATTCGAAATGATTTTTTCACACTCCACCCCCCTTCCCCCCAAAGCCATGGCAAAAAGATTGATTTCTTATGTGGTTTACAGACCCAACACATTAAAATAGCATTTCTGGACAAGCTGGGGAATCTGATGACCCAGCACAGCTAAAGTTAGGCCACAAAGAGAAACTGGAGACTTTCTGGAACGACGTTCACTGCTTCTCTCAGTAGAACCACAAAACACAGCCATAATGCTATAATATAATTTAACTTAATGTAATACAATGTAATGCGGTAAAAAGAAATCTTGTCTTACAAATGATTAAAAAAGCAGTAGCTACATGTTTTGCGGTTTATGAGTATTTCTTGGCCAGTGTGTAGTTTCATCCTGTTATCCACGGAAATTTCAGTGGAATTATTATATAAAAGATGTAGTAAATTATCGATTGAATGTGTAAATTTTGAATTTCTGAACATGCCATGTATCCATCACAATGCTTAATTTTTTTTTGTATGAAAAAAGTAAAACATATATGGAAACCACTGCGTCACTCAGACCATTCAGAGTGCTTGTATTATAGGCTGTTTATCTTCCAAAATATTGAAAATTATATTTCATTATATTAAACACAGTGTAAGGAAACAAACCACTTAAAGTTAATTTTGTAGCGCTTATGTAATCTTTCATCGATTGATCTGACAAAAATATTTTATTTTTCTGGTACTTGGAGAAGCTATATAAAAGATATAAAAATAACCTTAAAGTTGCTGCAGAAAAATCATCTGGGACCTTACAGCCAGTTTATAACTGAGTTTATTGCCTGTGATATTTAGAAAATTACTTATTAACAGAAGTGATGCTACCAATAAGTCATTATTATTTTCATATTTCTGTGGGTGTTTCAGATATTCAGGCCCTATTACGCTGAATTCATGTAATTAATACGCTTTAAATGAAGATGAATTGCTGTAATGATTAAAAAAATGTATTCCCATATTAAAAAGATGAATATAATCACTTACCATTATGTAGAACAGGTTAAAGATGTATATTTCATGTATATCACTGATTCATCCCATGTGGATCTCTACAGTATTCGGCTGTATATGTTTATACACTCAGAATTTAAGTCTGAGTTTGTCACTTTACCTCAGTGTGTCCTGCTCATCCAGCAGGAAGAGTAAAAGCAAGGTGCAGAGCCACAGTTAGAACGGGTGGTGGGACCCATCAGCAGGCCCCGCTTATGACCTCGTGTCACATTAAACTCAAATGGGAAGCCGACCCTGCTGGTCAGACTCTCTTTAATGCACGGCAGGAGCTGCTCTCCTGTGAAGATGCCCAAAATAAAGTGAATGAAGCTGAGTGGAGCATCTTGACTGGGAAAAAGCAATGAAGGTTCGGGTCTCGCGCCACATTGCATTCCTGCGACGATCCCATTCCCTTTTTTCTGCCCACTTACCTTGCTGTCTTCCTTCTGTGGGGTGAGGAACTTAAAGGAAAGAAAATGGAAACTTTAAGGCTTTTGATATTATTGCCACTTTCCAAATGCTGTCTTTTAGAGTCACTAAATAGGTTAAAAAATTCCAGCGCTGTTAATAAGTTTAATATCATTTGTCCATCTAGGCCACTGTCAACAAGTGCTTGTTCAGTGGTGGTACAGAACCTGTCCAGCTGTGGCCCACAGCCTGTATTCCCTGGTTGGGACACAAGTCTGTCCCTCTATCCATCCAATTCCATTAACCGCTTAATCCTAGGTAGGGCTGCTGCGGTCCGAAGCTTAACCCTATTACTGGGCACTGTGCTATGATACTTTGCCTGGGTGGGATTCCAGTCCATCGCAGGTCAACCACACACACAATACGGTCAAATTAGAGTGACCAGTCAACCTGAAAGACAAGTCTTTGGACTGTGGACATATCAAAGTATGTGGAGAGAACGTGCCATTTCAACACACACTAATCTGGGTTCAAACTCACAGCTCCAGAGGTCTGGGGCACAAGCACTACCCGCTGTGCCGCAGTAAAAAAAGTCTAAATGAAAATGCTAGATTTTAACTTTTTTAGATTTGTTTCTTGTTTTTTAAGTGTCAGGGACACACATGGAACCACTACGTTTCATGCAAAAGTGCTGCCTCTTGGTATTCGAACCCATGTTCTGCCATCGAGCTGTCGACTATGCATGTCTTTCCTCCCCTTGGCTACACGATGATACATGTGCTTTGCACCATCTGTCATTCAGCACTTGACAGCCGTCACTCTTCTCTTATTGGGAAAAAGGGAAAAAATGAGGGGTGACAAACCTTACAGCCATGAATCCCTACAACTTTTGATGAATTCAAAAAAAATTTCAGCTAAAATCATAATTATGCTTCCCGAGCAGAATTTATTTTTCCCATGTGTCTTGGGTTTTTCATTAATTTTTGGAGAGTGGAATATTGTCTAATAATTTGTCACATGCATAAGACCTTGTTTCACCCCATCTGTCAATGCAGACATATGACCAAATTTGGTCTAAAAGCTGATTTAAATAGGAAAACATATATTTGGTGGCTCGCACAGATGAAAATTACTTTGGGGATAACATTAATCCTCGCGACAGGGAATTGTGGTATGTTGTGAACTTATGATTTGGACGATAAACCCAACCATCTGTCCTGCTGCAAAACCAATTGTTTATCGCCACGTCAGCGGCCCCCCATGGCCCAAGTTGACAATTGTGTTACTGCATATTAAGAACCCGAGTACTGGGTGAAAAGAGAAAATCAGCTTTATTATTTATGGCATATGGCAGGGAAAATCGTAACAGACCCCTCTCACCCGGGCCACAGCTTTTTAGAACTTCTCCATCCGGCAGGCGCTACAGACCACCGTGCGCCAAAACAACCAGATGCAAAAGCAGTTTCTTTCCCCACACTGTTATGTCCATGAACAGATGATTTGTTTGTTAGTCTGAGAAATTATTCTCTCCCTTATTTTTTATCCCCTCTTCATTATTTATTCTTATTCTCTGGCACTGCCATGCATCTTGCACTTGTTGTGTAGACGTGTGCATGTTGTGTTGTCTTCTGTACGCTGAGAGCCATTGGGAGACAAAGCCAAATTCCCTGTATGTGTGCATACTTTGCCAAATAAATCCGATTCTGATTTTAATGCATTTCATTTCAGCTGAGGCCATAAACCCCCCCTCGGATGGGATGCCAGTCCATAATATAACACATCTTCCTTATAAATTTAGTCCTCATTGCTATCAGTTACACAGAAGCTCCCAACTCACACATTTTCTGGAACATAAAAAAACCAAAAAAAAAAAAAAACAGTAAAAATAAAATATCTTCAATACTATAATTAACACAAAGCCTTCTACAAAGCAGCTAAATATTTTTGTATCCATACGTACTGCAGATACTTTTAAAGCCCTTCACTCCTTTCAGAAAAATAACTGGTAAAGAATGAAACCCTTTCATAAATGTATTGCTTAATAACTAAGCATGATAACATTTGTAACACACTGAGCATTTTTAAGATGAAGAAGAAACTTTGAAAGTTGCCTTACAGCTTGGTGCAGACTACATAATAAATTAATACATTTATGAAAGAGTTTTAAAATCACTGTATAGAGGACATTCACATGCAAAGTAGCAAACCCTAGTAATCGTAAGCTCAGTACTATAAATACGCAGTTGTCGAGATGTAAATATTAATAAGCTTTAGTTCTGGAACCATGGAGAGCAGCCAAGAAGGACGTTGCTGGCCATGTTCTTGTCAAGAAGCAAATTTATCACGTTCTATCAAGTACGTTTGTTTGGATCCTGGTTTCACTGAATTGTAGGTTACATAAGGCCTTTTTTTCTGGCATTCTGTTGCAATAACTCATAATAGCTGATGTCATTGTAATTCATTTCAAACATTTGGATTCCATCCACATTCCACCTGAATGCTTGTTTTGTAGATGTAGCAAAGTTTACCTTGGTGAGAAGAGGATGGAACATCACTGGCTGGGGTGGATGTCCCTGGGCATTGTGGAGACAATGTCCCTCTTCGTGCAGCCATCAGTCTCTCTTGCGCCTCCCTCCTCAACCCACCCCCCCATGGGCCATATACAGTGATGCAGCCCATATACTCGTGTTCTGATGATTTACAGAGTATAAAAAACCTAGACCACAAAGACAAAATATCCTCACCAATCCACCATACATTGTGCATATTAATGTTTTAATTTTTATTAATACCTTTCATGCTTTTATTGTAACTTTCCTATCTACAAATACAGCTGAAAGCCATTCAATTTTGAATTCTTGGGAAATGTTTTTCTTTTTACAGCTGTGAGGACTCTGCAGCATGACTTATGGATTACAGAAGCATATTGTGGTCTAGTTTAAAGAATTTTACAGGTAAATCTGTTTGTGTTTTTAAATTTGTACAGATTATTAAGTAGGACCTCTTTGTTCGCATTTGTCCCATGAGGTTTGGCCAAAAGATATGAGTTTTTGGATTTATTCTGAGAAATTCCAATACAATTTCATGAAGTGTGCATGTAAATAGATTTGTAAAACCATAATGTTTCAACTCCGGGCATTGTGGGTGGTATTGCAATTTGGGCTTGTAACCTGGTTGCATCCCCAATTCCTTGCTTCTGCCATAGTACCCTTGGGGAGCACACTTACCCTGAATTACGCCAGAAAAATTACCCAAGTGTCTATAGCTCAAATTACTCAAAAAAAAATATACTGTATATTTTCATTTCACTATTTTTCCATTTTAATTGCAGATATTGCACCGCATCAAATGTTACGGTGTTATTCCGGCTTCCCTCGCCGACTCTGTTTATTCCCGTAGTCCTACACTTGCTCGTGCTGCTCTTCATGCGGTGAGAAGTCACTGCTCGGGGGAGAACGGTTGCCAAAGAATAATACTGTTGTTGAATCTTTAATGACTCAAGCAATACCATTAAATACATCTCCCCCCCCTTCATTTAGCACTTTTAAATATTACTTTTATTAAAATCTGGCTTGTTTGCTTGTTCTGTCTTTTTTCATTTTTCTTCCTTTTCTTCCTCCACATCCCTCAAACAGTGGAAATGGCTTAATGGTAATGCATCTGGTTTTTCCTCCAAATGAAATGCATGTACATTGAACTCAAACACTTTGTTATGTTGTTGTTATTACTTCTGTCTTTAATTTACACTCCGAATTAACCGTTCAGCCATTTAATACGACGCCTTTGTTTTGCAGCCACGCAAATGCTTTAAGCTCGCTGATGTTTGGAAATCCACTGAATAACTGTACAGTAATGGGATTTTTTTTTTTTTTTTTTTGTCCTGCATAGTAAATACACATTTTAAACAAAGCGTTTCAAAAAGGCAACGCGAGCCGATCTGCAGTGACAGTGAAATTGCACAACCTTTCTTGTTGCCAGTCCATAGGAAAGAAGATTACAAAGCTGTCTGGTTGCCACACTGTGCGACAGTCAGCCTAGCCTGAACCACAGCTTCTCATTTAAAGTTAAAATGCAATTTGGAATGAATGTGTGGATATCGCTAATGAAAATAGCCTGCAAATATTCTTTGCCCGAATTAACTCTCTGTTCTGTTTGACTGAGTGGTTCCCCATGTCACGCCCTGTGTCAGCTTAATGTGGTAAATAAGCAGATCCATTTTGGAATCCCGGGTTCTAAAAAAAAGCTTTTTTTAAACCCAAATTAATATAGCGTAATTGTGCTTATTTTATGAGTTCAATACTGTTGAACTTTGACATCTCAGTCCAGCTTCACACGCTGTTTTGTTTAATCCCAAACTGCGGCTTAAAGGGCCGGTGCTGCCGTTGCTCGATGGCGATGAGTCCCAATCTGGATGGCGCTGGAACTGTGGCTGCGAAGGACACGCGGAGGAGCTGCTGTATACGGCTGCTGATGTGTTTGTCGAAAACAAAAAGCGAGAAAGATTTGACACTTTCCTTATTGCGGCAACCTACTGTATCCCGGGACTGCATAGTGGGAAACACACCTTGGTTATTTTTCCAGGGCTGCAATCCCTAGGGGTTCCCTGCTTGGAGGAAGTTTTATTTATTATGTCCTCCCCCTGCCGCTAAGGTTTCTTCCTGGAAGGTGGGAAGATGCTTCTGCAGGGTTATGGTGCTACCCAGGTGCCCTACAGGAAATGTACAGTTTAAATAGAGTAAAGTTTGAGCGGGGGGAGGAGGAGGAAAAATAATTCTATTAAAAAAACCTTTCAAGTCTGAAAATCATCATCACTCAATTTATCTAGTTATGCTTAGAGTGGTCCCTCGCTTGGCTTTAAATAGAATAATTCAGTGAAAGCTATAAATTATTTTAATATTCATTAATTTATAGCTAATAAGGTTTAATTGTGTCCTGCATTCTTCTGGATTTTAAAGACACTTGAGATGGAATTCAATTAGAAACAAGTTAATGCTTGAATGGTAATGAGTCCTTCATGGCACTTCTCAGTTTAAGCGGACGTGCATCTAAACCTCTGACACGAACGGTTATAACAAATAATTATATTAGATGTGACACCCAAAGAGAGTCGTCCCATTCAAATGTCAACAATATCTTGGAAGCTGGTAATCCTTCGTGCCACCTCTTCATGGCAGAGGTTTTATCTTTGCTAATTTTTATTCTGCTGCATTGTAAGAGCTGCTTTTAAAGCGAAACGGTGTTCGCTCCTTTTATTATGTTTGAATGGTACTACTGAGCGGCTACTTGAGGAAAAGGAATGAGTAAGTGTAGCGGGTGGGGAAAGCGGTGGTGCCTGATGTGGGGTTGGAGCCTAGCTCTGGAGTTTGCATGGTCTTCTCCGTGTTGGCACTCCTCTAAGAAAAAAATACAGTGGAAGAAAGCATCGGTCATCCACTTCCTTTCCTCTTTGCCTTGAAAACCACGCTGGTGGTCACCTAGGGGTCAGACACGACTCAATGAAGCGTTCCAACTTCCACAATAGTGGTATCACACAAACAAGCTGAACGCCTTCTATTGAAAGCTCTTCGTCTGCAGTCGGTGCCCTCTCCTTTACTTCGAGGAACATAGAGAAAAATAGCTGATAAATAAATAAATGTACTGTTAGGGTTTGGTGAGGACTAGTTGAGGCTCAATTGTGTCCGATGACACACAAAAGGGAGAAAAATTTGAGAGTGAGGTCAAAAGTTGACGACAATTACGTTTAAAAATAAAAAAAAATAATGTGTGTCATCGGACGCAATTGAGCCTCAACTAGTTCATATTCAGGTCCCGTTTCACACTTTTACTACTGAAGTCTGAACATTTCTACTGCGTTCAGGCCTCTGGAGACTAGTGCTGCACAATTAAATCTAAGAACTGATATCTGTGTGGCTAAATGGAGATCTAAATCCTTTCCCGGTACCTTAAAACCCTCAACAGTTACAAGTAAAATATTCACAAGATGTTGAGAAGGAAAAGCCTTAAAGTCAAAAATAAATCTTTCGTTCAATTTCCAGGAGAGTAAACTAAAAGGCACAAAAGCTGATATTGGATTAGCTACTATGAATAATAATGAAGAAATTTTAATACAATCTCATGGCGTTGATGTATACATTAAAATATTAATAAAAGAGCGTATTAAAATTCATGTGTATATTTTTTTATTGTTTCAAGTTTAGGAACTTGTTTGGCTAAGTTCTCATCGGTCCTTCGTATTAATTCACATAAATTCAGGAATATTTGGACAAACACCTTAAAACCAGATCGCTGACGTACTGATTTATTTTACCATTTCACAAACATTGGGTATTTTTATTCCATAATGCACTGTCTTTGGGGCAAAATTATGTATTCTTATAAAACATTTAATCACACATACCATATTCTATGCTGGGTGTGCGAAGTGGAAAGCAGTGATCTCTGGGCAGGTGGTGGGATAGACCCTGATGGACAGTTTCCTCCTGCCCCCACCCCACACACACAACCATAAGCAGCCTGATGATGCACAGCTGCAAGCACTATTGTGGCAGCTGTTAGGAGATCTTTGGAGTAGAAGAGCTACCTAAGCTGGTACCCTCTTGTGGTCCTTCCCCCCTGCCTCTTCAGTTAGTGCTTGCTGAGGTGCTCGCATCCCTAGTTGGTTTGAGGTTTTTTCAATTAATTTAATTTTTAAATTTTCTGTACTTCAAACTCATAAAGTCAGCACTGCTGAAAACCCTTGAGGTCTTCCATGAATTTCCACTGCTAAGGTTGGCTGTCGGTCACTCTCATGTTTATAGTGAACTGTTGAAAAGCAGCCTTGCTGTCAGCAGACTCCTTTAGCTGAGTCCATCGGTCATGTCTGCTGGCAGTGACAACAGTCAGAACTACAGATGGTTTTCAAAAGAGAAGCTTCGGAAAACACTGGTCTGTGAGTAAAAAGCTTAAATTCTGGTGTTCTAGTCTGAGAATTTTAGCGCTTTATACTAAAGTTATACATTGTCTGTGTATCCCCTGTTTAAACTGCACTACACAAAAGTTATTTCTTTAAAAAGTGCTATTTCAGTTTCATGTATTTCAACGGTATGCAAAAGAAACATGAAACCACTGCTGCTATTAGGCTAGTTTAAAGGGTTTAAACTCATATTTCAAAGTTTTATACAGTCAGACCTTCGTACCATCAGCTCCCAGCTCAGGTTAACTGACTGATGTCTGATGGGTGCTTGCAATCCAGTTGAAGTTCAAACCCTACTCGCTTTCCTTATTGAATTTGAATTCTGCCCAAAATGAATGCCTCACGCATGTACCAGACCTGACTTTTCATATTCAAATACCGTATGGTGAAATTTTGAGTTCAGTGCTACAGAGAAATTCAGTGTATAAATGATAACCGCTGTGTTAACACAGGGTTCAAATGTAGATGGTTTGAAGTCTGTGAAGCAAACTTTAGCCTTGTATACAAATGAAAATGAATGATATGCAATTTGGTGATAAGAAATGAAACATTTAGTCTGCTTGGATTAGATTAAAGTTAATTATATACCTGTATATTTTATATTTTTTTATATTTTTATATACTGTGTATTTTTTTGCATATAATTTAAAATGTTCCCAAAACAGCAATTTCATTTTATTCTAAGATAAAAATTGTATTTTGTGCTATGGTACGTTCACACCATCCATGGCAATGTGCATCTTTGGAAACATAATGAAACTTGTCCAGCTGGGCTGTGTGTGTGTGTGTGTGTGTGTGTGTGTGTGTGTGTGTGTTCTTCTGCATATTAACATGACAGTGCTCTGTATTTAACATAGCAGTGCTTTGTTTGTAAATATATACATTAAGCTTTTTAAACTGGTATGCATTCATAGTAGCACACAAATATGAGAAATGGTTAATGTTCTTCCTTGTCTTGTTTATTCCTTCGTAAAGCACCACCCAGTTTCTTTTTTCGGACAGAAAAGACCTTGCGCCGGATATGTGTTGGCTGTTGAAATCAGTGCTGAGGTCCCTGGATGGACTCTTGACTGTCTGGTGTGGCTAAAATGAAGGGCTGTTAAACTTTCAGGAGATGCAGAGTTGAGCCTGTGGGTGTGGTCTGTTGGTTAGGGTGTCCACCTTGTTTATAAAGGTTTTGAAGTTCAAATGCATGAGCAGGTTATTAAACGCAGTTGTGGTTTGTCATCTCTGGAGGAACCTGCCTACTTCACACACAGATGTGTGCTTGTGGTCCAATATCCTGGTGTTTTAAACAAAAATCTCCTAGGTTCCTGTCCTCCTGTACAATGAGGTCTTTTTAAATACAAGAGTTGAGGATGAAGACTCAGTCTGTAGACTGGCTGTTTTGCTCAGTGGTTATAACATCAGGCCTGAGTTGCAGAGGTCTTGGGTTCAAATTGCTGCAAAGAGCTTGAAACTTTACGTTTTTATCTTTTCTGATACCGATGCCTTTCAAAGGTACCAGGTATATTTAGGGAAGTAGGTGCTGGTCTGTCATCCAGGGGTTTGAGTGGTGCACTTGTACAGGATAAAACTGCACATCAAATCGTGGCCATGGTGAACTCCTTCAGAAAACAGAATCCAGTTCAAGTTTAATAGTGCAAGTGTTGAACAAAGAGCTTCACATGCAGACACTACTGCTGTCGCAAAGATGTTGTTCTATGGAGGAAATGGTTTGGTGTTCAAATCTCAGGTAAATCAGTGAAAATCCTCACTGTAAGGCAAGGATAGCAAATCCCATGACCTGTGGTATGTATGTGTCTGTGATTTTAAAGACACATGGTGTGTGTAAGTGATCATGCCTGACAATAGTCATTGACATATTAATCTACATTTTAGCTGTAAAAAGGCCTATTGTCATGGCCTGTTACCTATGCACACCAAGAGATCCTCAGTGCTGGTGCCATAGACGATTGCAAACTCAGGTGTATGGTTCATACTTAGCGTCCCTGAGATTCAACCCCAGGACCTCATGGTCTTTACCTGTTGCGCCACTGGCCAAGAACCAATCAAATAGAAAACAGGCAGTAAGTAAACAAGTAAAAATGTCTAACAAAGAAAAACACATCATCAGAGAAACATCTGAATGCTTTCTTTTTGGGTGTCTGTGGGCAGCAGTCTGCTGTGGCCGTTTCTCATGAGATTTGCACTTTGCAGGAGGAATATCTAGCAAACCCACTTAAGAACCACCACACCTACACAGACAGTACTGTGGCATGAAACGTAACACTTGGGCATTAGTGATGTTGCGCAAGGAACCCAGAACTCGCGCTCCATTTCCTAACATTAAGCTGGAGTCCTATATGTCAACCTCACTATGAAATTGTTATATTTGTGAAATCTGGTATGTTGTTAGGTCATTTGTTCTGTGTTTTGTGCACCAGGAGTAACTCCAATTCTTTTGTCTTGCACATTTTTATAAGTGCAGAATGACAGTAAAGTGAAGCTTGAATCTGGAAATACATTGGTCCACAGTAATTCTAATTTGCGTATGAAATTTTGGAAAGCCAAGTTAAGCCAAAGGTGTCAATACTGGAATTTATGCTACTTTTAAATTGGAGCCCAGTTTAAAAAATATAAATGTTAGCTACACTATATACTGTGTGTGTGTGTGTGTGTGTGTGTGTGTGTGTGTGTGTGTATAAAAAAAAATAAAGTGAATTGACAAATTATCTTTGCTAAAATGGAATCACGCCTTAGCAGCAGTGTAAATAAGACCTTGCCCTGCTGCTTATACCACACTGCAGTGCTTTCACATGCTGATCCCGACCTTGCTTTGCTTTAAATAGCCTGGCTACTGCACTCTAAAGTATAGCTCCATCCCCCAAGTGTATTAAGGAGAGGGCGGTTTTGTGCTTTATCCAAAAATTGTTAAGATCACAATGAGTGAAATATGAAACGTTTGTGTACTGTCTGTATATCTTACTGTGTCTAAACAGCTCATTCTTCACAATACCATAAAATAAAATAGCCCTTTATTTGTGCACATGCTGCAGTGGCAGCTATAAATGGATTATCTACATTCTAGCCGATCTGAACCCAGTGTCTAAAGCAGGGGGACTCATCCTGACTCCTGAGGTCCACTGATCCTATAAAAGGTCTCAGGTGGCTGACCCCAGACAAACTGTTTTGAATTTAAGGTAATAGCCCGACTGGCACGGGGAGTCCCTGGCCCTATTCTATGGTGAATAAAGTTAATCTTACCAAATGGTGAACTCCCATTGTTGTGACCTTGGACTTTAAAAGGCCATATATATTTTTTGGGCTGTTTAACTGATGCATACAGTCACTGAGGATATGGACAACATGGTAAAGGCCTGCGGTTGAACTGAGGTCACCGCACTATCTGCCTCAGCATATTCTTCAGACTCTCCTCCTCTCTGTTATCTGCTCCATACAGTTAAGCACCGCACCACACTAAAATGTACACCGTCCAAATTGTGGGCGATGCTCAGCTTTAGAGTTTCATGACTTTCAATCCATCTATCAGCCAAAGTTTTATGAAAGTATTTCCAATAGCATTTTTGCATAAAACGTCACAGTGGGAAAACTTAAACTGCGAAACACCTGAAGACACAATATTAAGATAAGTTTACAATTTCCATCAGAATTATGCCGATGTCATGGCATTTAGTATGATGTGCTATGGGTCATTAGCTGTTAAGTCATTTTAATCACAGGTGGTCATAAAACTTAAAAAAAAAGAAATAAAATAAATTCTGTCAATGTGCAGTAAGATGCCACTGACTGGAAATGATAAGCATTCCATGTAGTGCTTTATCAACCATAAGAAATAGGATTAGGCACTAAATTCACACTTAAAAACCATTTTTCACTCATGTCTGATACACATATTTTTTAAACTTTTACAATAAATTCCTCAATGGAGGCTCCATCTTTAGTGAAAATGCTTTCTCAGTCTTTATAAAAATGCAGAGATGTTCCCTAATAGAATTTGTAAATGGCTGCAACAGGGAGCTAGTAAACAGGAAATCGCAGTACAGTCTCAAGGGCAAGAGTCTAGAATAAAATGATATGCAAATGATATACTGCATAAAGGAAGGAGGAGAAGGAGACTTTTCTACAATTTACTAAACTATACAACAGATGTTGTGCGGGGCGGCCTGCGACTAATCTGAATAAACCCCCATTGAATACATTCGACAATACCTACAGAGCCGCGGCGCTCCTCAACTAATGTAACCTCCCAGCAACAAATGATTGCAATGCATTACCCAAATAAATATTTTAACTCTGGAGATGAAAAACTTCAACGTGCCATATGCTATTAATGAAATAATATCATTAGTTACGCGAGAGATTTCTCGAATAACTTTTCATCTGTTACATTACATTTCACATTTTACTCATTTAACTGATGCTCTTAAGCACAGCAAAGTAGACGGTGGCTGTGGCAGAATGCAGCACATTAAATGTAAACAGCAGCTGACAAAACAGAGCTGAGCGTATTTCTATTAATTGCACAGTGCATTAGTTTTGTCTTTCCCTGGCATTAACTGTCAGACAATTTTTTTGCTGGAAAAACAAATCGTAAATCAACGGAGTCGACATGATAACTAAATGCGTCGGAGCAAAATGTCTGATAGTTCTTCGATTCAAAGATAGCCATCGAAAAAGGGAGACATGGCAGCAGGTTTGAAACTGGCAAAATACTAAAGCTTGTAACCTGAACTTTTCGGCAAAGTTCTTTGGATGAACTGTGGAGAAAGGTTCTTGGATAGGAAGCTCGGTAGTTATTGGGATTAATCCCTCTGAAGGTTCTTTGGATGGACCACTGACAAAAGTTCTTGAACATGAATCATTGAAAAAGGGTCTTGAATGCGGAATGTTGAGAAAGCGCTTGGGAGGAATGCCTGAGAAGGTTCTTGGGATGAACCAATGAGAAGGGGTTTTGGACATAAATTGTTTAGGAAGGTTCTTGTACATGAACCTCAGTGGTTCTTGGGATGAATCATTGAGGAAAGTTCTTGCATATGAACATTTAGAATGCGCTTGGGAGGAACTCCCAAGAAAGTTCGTTGAACGAACCATTCAGAAGGGGTTTTGGACATAAATTGTTTAGAAAGGTTCTTGGATATGAACCACTCGAGAAGGTGCTTGGGATGAACCGTTGAGAAAGGTTCTTGCAATGATGTCAAACAACAATCTGTGTAGATTGTTGACAAAATTTGCAACATGTTCCAGTATTTTCAGCATGCTTGAAAACAGTATTAATGATAAAGCTGGCAGTGTGTGGCCGAGAGGGTGGGTATGTGTGTGTGCTTTATGCATGTGCGGTGAATTCAGTCGGCTTTTTAATCATGATGAGGCAGTACTCTGTGTATTCAATTCCACAGTGCAAGATTGGGAGTCACAATGCAATCCCTGACACGACTGCATAAACACGGACCCATTCTGTTTCTACATACATTATATGTAATCAAAGAAAATCTGAAATAAACACAGAGGCTCCCCAGAGGGAGCGGGAGGGTCGGCGAGAGGGGGGTAAATGCTATTTATGCTCCCCACACCATGCTACTCGAGGCTGGCCCGGAAAAACAAACCTACACGGACCAATTTGCAGCTCCAGTGTAAATTTCTTCAAATTGATTCATCTTAAGGATTAACATGCAATTTCATATTGTGAGTGTATATAATGTATAAAGGAATTTAATTCAAAAACCTTTGCAGATTATAGTTTTACATTTATATTTACTGTTATTTATTTAGCAGATGCTTCTCTGTGAAATGGCACTAAACTCTGAGGAAATGAGCATTGGACAACACTTTATGAGATTATAAACACATAGTGGCATTCATACAGCAAATGCAACCCCAACTTAGAAAAAGTTTGGAGAGTATGGAAAATGCAAAAAAAAAAAAAAAAAATTGAAAATTGAAAATTAAAGAAATAAATGGTGCATGTTTCGAAATGTATGCCAAGTAAGAACAGGCCATAACATGATGAAATCCACCGGCCCAAACGCACCCAGTTCTTGACTCCTCTTCCTTTGTCCCCATAGCCACGCTTCCCCGCAGAACTTCCCTCCATTCTGTTTCTAGCGTTTCACTGTTTGCATTAATATATAGCATTCGGTATTATCCGCAGTTTCACGTAACTGCAATAGGTATTGGAACGTATTACCTGTGGATATGGGGGCACTACTGTAAAATCAGATAATGGGCTCTTATGACTAATGAATTTTATTGTTTTGTCAAAAATAAATACTTATTTTGATTGATATTTTCAAAATACTCCAAATTTACCACTTTGTAACGTTGCCTATCCTTCTCACAACACTTAACAAACGTTTAGATACCAAAGACCCCAATTTCAATGTTTCAGGTATAATTTTGTCCCATTCTTCTCACAAACAAGTCTTGAGGCATGCAACAGTATGGGGTGTTCATTGTCGCATTTTGCTCTAACATGCAGTTTTCATACCATCCCAACTTTTTCCGAGTTGGGGTTGTACACACAAAATCAAAGCAGATGATATTGGACTCATCCTCAACTCCGAGGATGTAAAAGAAATGTTGGGAGGGATTCAGCTGCTCTGAAGCTCAGAGGGAGCTCATTCCACCATCGAGGAGCTGAAAATGAGAACCGACAAGCTTTTAAGTTTTACAGTCTGAAATACCATTTTCCAAATTTAAAAAAAATGACTTTTGAGTGGGCCGTTGTGGACTCAGAATGTACCAAACAGTATTGCTACTCAAATATACATCAGTATAGGAGAATCTTTTTTTTTTTAAAAAAGAATTAAATTCCTTGGAAAATTATAAATAGACACAATAGAATGAGTCCTTCCAGCTAAAACAAAGTGTCTGAAAAAAACATTTCTTCCCAGAAGTATTACTGTGTCTTATTGAAGAGGATTATAGATGTTCGGAACAGAACACGGTAGACATCTTTTGCTGATATTGTTGTGATGCATGAGATTCTCATAGAAAGAATGAGACCCTAACCGTCCATAGCCAAGACCACTGAACAAACCATGTTGGCATGCTCGTACGTGATGGAGCTGCAATAGCTGGAACGCATTTGCGGGAGAAAGAAAAAAAAAATTATAGCATACTTGGAAGCACAATGCTCTAGGAGATCCATAAAAATTTATTTTATTATTAAGATTTGGCTTGAATAATTAGCAGCTCAATCCATGAGGTTACCCTAAAAGACCAACATGTTCACCTTTTTGAAAATCTTACATGAAAATGTGATGGGCAGCTTTTAATACATTTAACAGTGTCTGGTACCATCACCCATGAATATCAGTATTCCAAATGATGCTTCCATCAAAAGCTCATGTAAATATCGTACTGTTTGTTGTCAGCGCTATACACCACTAAATAAGTTGCTGGGGTTGAGGTCAGATTTATAGGCAAATGACTCACAGCTGCTTTCAAGGTTTGGAATGCTGGAGGATACCGGTCCTCCTCTCTTAGGGCCGGAAGACACAGGTGGTCACGGGTGGGCAGCTACAACGGACATGGATCCTCTTCCACTCCCAGGTGGACAAGCAGACTTTGCCAACTGCCCAAACCATAAATGCATGTTGCGATTATGGAAAGTTTTTATAGGCCAGTTTTTTAAAAATGGCAAAATAGTAGAGTACTTATTGGAATATTTCATACGTGTTGTTCCTTCTCATGTTGGCTGGCTTCTCCTGGTGACGTCAGCAATTGAACCTCCTCCTTGCTGACCCGTGTTGCAGCAGTTCGCCCACAAATGTGTATGCTGCTAAGAATTAACAGTCCTCCATTTCCCTGGCGTTGGGTTTCAGATGACTGTAAACTGCCTCCCAAGCTCACTTTTATAAATAGCAACTCTACAGGGTTCTTTGGGAGCGGTGAGAGACGGCACCATGAACTTGTGTCTCCATGCACAAAGGAATGTGTTTGAGCTCAAGGGAGTAAAAGAAAAATGGAAGAAAAAAATCAAATTTTTCAAGACAAAAGTAGAAGAGATTGTCCTGACAGTTCAGATATATTTTAAAGCAAAAAAAAAAAAAAAAAAACCTTAAGGGATTACAAAATAGAGAAATGCTTCTCTTTAAATAAAATATATTTCCATTATCATTTACAGACAGGTGAAAAGCAGGCTTTAACCTTATTTCTTTTTTTTAAGTGAAATAAATGCTGTGGCTGAATTTAGATAAAGTGCCATATATCTTATATATGTGTCATTATGGCAAAGTAATTAAATAAATATTTTTTTAAATGCTTACTTGGATGTTCTCATGTCAAAACCTCAAATGAAAGATCTACAGCAACTGGCCACTGGCCAACCGCAGCACGAAAAAGGAAGAAAATTGAGGCGATCCAACCCTCCGATCCATTAAAAATCAGAATACTGAAGTTTGGATATTTTTTCACCATTTTAAAAGTTCCTATTGACCATCAGCTAATCTTTACAAATGGGATATTCGTGGGATTTCTAGTAAACTTGCTCAAATGTCTTGTACATGACACGCCTCTTGAAGCCCTGATAGCTGCTCTGTGGATTAATGACCACGGCTGACCACCAAAATAGTAACGGCGGCTGCAAGTTATCACTTATTTAACATTCGCTTTCTATCAAAAGGGGGAAGTCGATCGCAGAGGTCAAGTTGGAGATGGCAAGCGGATGTTACCTAAGGAACTCAATAATGGCAGCACGTACAGATCAGCCTGATGTCAGCGTTTGCTGGTGCTCTTCAGGGTCCAGCACTGAAAGCATGCAAATGTCATGAGAAATTTCCCTTGACCTTTTTTTGGCATCTGAGGTGCACAGCCAATGTACTAAATAAGATCCCAGTGTCCTAAAAATTCAACAAGTCTCAAATTTACCAGGAGCCCAAACCACATTACCTGGCAGGTGGAAATTAGATCCTCACCAGAACGTGGCTGAATCAACAAGTGAACCGTAAAAGTCAGGTGATGGCCTAGTCGGATGGAAGGATTAGCACCAACGATTGGGTCAGACGAAAATGTGGCCATTGCCAGCTCCACAAAACCGACCATTACATCTGGGAGCAGCATATTAATGGGATTAGAAGCACAGCGTGAAGCCAAAACGCCAGTAATAAAGGAACACAATAAAAGTCTCTGAGAAAGAAAAGAGATGTTTTTTTCTGAGAGCTTTGGTAGGAACACCTGATGTTTTCTAACATTGGCACAGGTAGGTTTTCTTTTTCCCCTTGGCTATTGTGTTCCTAGGTTCTGTTTTCTTCTGCTGTCTTTCCTTGGTTGTTGTTAACATGTATTTTTGTTGACTTTATTTGTTGATCATGTGGTACAAAACTAAAAACAGGCACAAGTCCACCCAATACCACTTCTGGCCTGATTGCTCCTCGAACCACGCATGCCTGGTGTAGTGGAGTCATGTGAAGCATTTGCAGACAATTTTGTGTGTGTGTGTGCCTGCAGTAAATGATCAGGAAGCAACCTGGTTTCAAGGAGGTGCATTCAAACTTGTGACTGATGCTGTATATTCTCATGTATATGAAACGAGAGGCTCAGCTGAGGTCTGAAGGTGTTTCCAGCACCTCCACTTCCACAGGTGAGGTCTGAGTGAAAGGAGGCCTGAGGAACATCACAATACCCCAGAGCTAAACTTGCATAACGTCAACCGAAGGTGGTAAATGTGAGGTTCGAATGCACTGCTTGGTGGTGCAGGAGACTTGAAGGAAAGGATTAATGGCAATGGAAGAGGATGCTGCGATAGCATTAGCTGTTCTACATGGAGTAATAAGTTGTAATTCCTCTAAATCAACAGCGCCCCCTTAGTGTGCTGTACTCTTCATGTAGCCCAGCTTAATGTCTCACATTCATATCTCAAAGTCCACCAAAAGTACATGCAGCGCTCAGCAATGTTTGTTTTTTTTTTTAGCTCTAGATGTTGAAGGGCAAAAAAATGGCCTCAGGGGTTGCAGAGGTTCCTGTACTGGCTTAGTGTTTCTCCCACTAGCGTTTATGGCGCACGCTGGAGAGATTTCTGACACGGAGCGCCTTGGAAAATAATATTGGAGAGCGGTGCACCTAAGTAGCAGCTCTCAGTGCTAAAAAGGGTTTGGAGGAATACGTGCACATAAGAAAACCAGCAGCCGACATGAAAAGGATATGCAGGCGCACATATGGCAGAAATGGACCTGGGTGAGAATGTCTGATGCTGAAAGACCCAAAACACCCAGTGACCCCCAGGTTACATCTCTGATGATGAATCCAGGTACATCGCAAGATGTGCATGGTAAAGCTGGCGCTCATGAAATAAATAGCGCGGCGGAAAGTTTTCCAAATATGACCTCAGCTGTTGTTCGCTCTCTCCGCTGTTTCCGTACCCAAGTTTGCGCATCAGCTGTGATCTCTCACTTGAACATTCAGGACGTGAGGCATCCCAGGTTCCGATGTCATGAGCTGCTGAGTACATCTGGCTTTCTTGTGCGGAAGGGGAGGCCAGTCTACATCAACACACACCGGTTTTCACCGGGCTAAAAAACACAAACATCTGGGGTCTTTAGCCCCATTTACCGCACGACCACCGCGTATTTCGACTTGAGGCCGACGCCGTGTGCATTCATACATGTGCCTTGGTTGCGGTCGAGCGCTGGAGCGAGCGGTCAGATCATCGCTTGCTTTGTTTTGCGTGTGATTCTGTGGATTAAGCGTTTGAATTTCTGCATCCCACATCCTAACGGTTTAGTCCAGGATTACAGAGGCAACAGAGAAGCGCGACCTTGCTAACCTTGATGCTGCGGGCTGTCCATAATGGCAGCTCAACGTGAGACACCGCACCGGTGGAATTACAACGCGACCCGGCTTATTGGGTTATGGAGACACCCGGCTGTGTTTTTACTCACCTAATGGATCACCAGACAAACAACTGAGTGAATGAGCAAATGACTTCATTGAAAACTTGAAACTAAGTACAGGCCACCGGGCTCCCAAACTTTGTTTAAACTCTCAGGTAATTTTTTTTTTTTTTTAGTTCAGATTCCAGGATTTAGCTGATGGTTCTCCCCATGTTACCATTCATATCTTAGGAAGGCCTTTTGCTTCTTTTACTGTTTTACAACTGTCTCCACAAAGCAGTTTATGTAGCTCGTATGTCTATGAGGTATAAAATTATTATATCAAACAATGAGAAATTTAAGGTGCATTATTACGGGCATAATTTCAGCAGGAAAATAAAGGAGTCAGGGAAGCTGAAGTTAAGAGGATTAGTCATGGACCTCAGTGTGGTACTATTGTGCTGTAGCAAGGAGATTCAGATTTTCATTGCAGGGTTAAACTGGTGGTGCTGTACCACACTTCAGAGGCTACGGTTTACACCACCTTAATGAAGACTTGTGCCGCAAAGAAATAATCCTTTACACACCCATACGATTAAACAACGAAAATAATAAAACTATTAGGTCAATTTGCTGTTAGTCTCAGACCTACTGCTGACCATCCAGCACTTTATTCCTTTCTGCAGCATCACTGTTTGTGGGAGATGAAGAGCAATTTCTTTATTTCTAGGTGTTACGGGTCACACCCCGGTTATATATTTTTTTTCCCCAGAATAAGCAAGAATTCAGGACTCGGCACATGAAAGCAGGCGTGTGTGTGTGTGTGTGTGTGTGTGTGTGTGTGTGTGTGTGTGTGTGTGTGTGTTTGCATGCGCACATGCATACACACTCCAGAAATGAGACCCACTTGACAGCACATTTACACCATTAACATGGAATGAAAGCAGCCTATGAGGAATCACCCGAAAAGGGACTAAATGTTCCTGGACCGGTGGTCTCTATCGGGGGTCTTCTCTACTCTCTGTTTGCCTCTCTGCTTTCCCCTCCTTCTTTCTATCCCTTTCGCCATCTCCATCATCCCTTTCAGTTATTGACTCGCGTCTCTGTTTCTTACTGCTTTTTCCCTTTTTCTCTCTCCCGTATCTCTCTCCATCCCCATCCTCTCTTTTTCTCCTTCTGTCTATTACACCTCTCTCTCTCCCTTTCTTCTCTCTCTCTCATTCCCTCTCTCTGTCGCTCTCTCTCACTTTCATTCCTCCTCTCTCTCTTTAACAATCCTCTCTCTGTTCTCTCTTTGGCCACCAGAGGCTTTAGTGTGGAGCAGCTTCTCCTCACGTCGCTCCTGCCGTGTTTCTGGCTCCTCGGATCCAGGTCCAGGTCCTCTTTCTCCTAAGGCATCTCGGGTGCAGATGCAGTAGGACTGGTGATGGTCCTGGTACTGGGGTACTGGTAATGGGGTGCTGGTACTGGAGCTGAAGACCCTTGTGTGTCGTGCGCGCTCCCTTCCGTGGATCCAAAGGATGCTCCACGTCTGGGAAGAACATCGGCGCTGATCCACTCCGTGAGTCCGCATATCGACGGGTCCACAGCTCCACAGGTCCACCACACACCTTGTCTTCCGGTACCGACGGTATCAGGTAAGAAAACGGCTCTCTTTGGCAGCTGCTTGCTGGGCGTATCTCTAATACATCTATGAGATATAATATTCAAAAACGGAATGGAAGATTGTGGAGGGTTTCACTTTAACATTTGCATCCACTCGTTGCAGTATTTATTTAGCTTTTTAAATGTATTAAGTGTTACTTTTTTCCCACCCGAAGCGAGGTGTCCGCGCAGCTGCGGTCGCAAATCGGCGCTTTTGAGCCTCGGAATCGAGAAACTTGTTGCGGTTTATTATTATTTTTTTTACTTTTTTGGGCTGCAAACTCATATGAAAAAGGGTCGTTAATCCCGCAAGATGTTCCTCACACGTCTGACCGGCGCAGAAACGTCCGTGAACTGCAGGATCTGAACGTCTCCAGCGTGGGAAAGGGTGAAAACGTGGTTATTTTAAGGGCGCATCGTCTTTATTTGACTGCGATGTGGATGTGACGGTGACCGTTTGGGCTGCTTTTGTGGATTTTGTCCAGTTTATTATCTCTAGTTCACGTTCACACGAAGTGCTAGAGATTTATCTCCTCGAACATCTGTGTGACATACTTATACTTAAAAAAAAAAAAAAATCTTTTTGCTTTCTGTCAAATACGCGGCTTCGCTCCGAAGGAAATGTTATCCGCGACGCGTTTGACGTTGGGTCGTGTAGATGAAGTTCACCTTAATAAATAAAAAAATGAATAAAAAACAAAAAGGGCAAACAAGCATGAGCTTCTGAGAAGTAGGAATGTGGTCCCTGACTTGTTTTTTTAAGCCTCATAAAAAGCCGTTTTTCAAAATCCTGGCGACTGCGTTTGCGCGAATTTACCGTAACGCGCCGAAACTGTCACTTTGGCAGAAAAATATTGCACAAAAAATGAACGCCGCACGCACGTCCGAACTTTGAGCCTCGCCAACTGGCACAACCACATGCTCGTGTGCACTGCGCCGATTTCATGTCAAAGTGCCACTTTGATGCCGCGACGGCGTGAAGTTTGGTTTTACGCACGGATCCGGGTCGACTTTGTCGAGGTATCCAGTACGCCGCCGCTCCTCGGGGACAGCGGGCACAAACCGGGTAAACGCTGGGTATCCAGCAGGTAGAAGCCGGGTAAATACCGGGTACAAAGAGAAGTGGCTGTGTTGGCTCTTCTGCAGTTATTTTGAACGTTGTTTCTCCTCTGGGTTCGTTTTTGATGTCAGTGCCTCCTGACGTTGGATGTCTTTTGGATGTGTTTGTAACCCCCCCCCCCCCCCCACACACACACACACACACACACACACACGCTGGTGCGACGAACATGAAGTTGAGTCGACGTGCTGTGCTTTTCGTGTATAAGTCGCACGAACTGGGCTGTTTTATCTTAATGGATGGCGACGTCTTCCACGTTTTTGAATGAAAGCCTCATGCGGGCGTCTGCCGTCCGCATCTTTGCAAATTTTTTTCTCTTTTATGCGCAATTCCTCACGCACGGACGTGGAGGGAGACGGCTGGAAGGTCCCTCAAGCCCGCGTACAGGTGGGCGCTCCCGTGGGCTCCTCATCCAGCCCTAAGCGTGGATGCCCAGACTCTGACGCACAGAAACAGCGCGCAAATGCGTCTGTGCTGCACGGCGACGCACCGTTTCCCACCCATCCCGACTGCCCGAGTCGGACGTCTCACGACCAAAGTAAGGACCGATGTTGCAGTCATCCCTCCCCTCCATTCTGTCCGTTTTGCGCCGAGCCGAAATAAGCAGGAGTCGCGCGTTACGACGCGACGATCACTGCGCGCACGGATGAAGTTAATCTGAAGGCTTTCTTCCAAGACGCCCCCCCCTCCCCAAACCTTCCATTTGTATCCTTGCGTATTTTTATTCACCTTTTCTATTTGTCCCTCTCCTGAAGACTCTACTACTCTTCTTCTCCAGCGCATTTCTCACGTTTCCTGCTTGTCGATCATCAGATCGTCTTTTGGGGAAAATTTTGCTGCTGTCGCTGTCCCATTTGTATGGCACAAGGAGGGATTGTGGCTCCGGTGGCTCTTTTTGAGCAACTCACATATGCTGACACCTTCACTTGAGATATTAGAGATATTAATCGTTAATATCTCTAATATCTCCAGTGAAGGTATCATTTGACTATCATTTAACTAATGCCAATTTGACACAGCCGCTGTACACAAGAGCTGCAGCCTGGTGCCGCCTGGCATTTTCTCCAATGACACAACAATATTTTTGGAGGGTTGGTGCACGTGCAAGTGCTGTAAAATGAATTTTTACTAGAGTAACAGATGACTGATTCAGTTAAAGCTCTGCACACAACCAAACATCAGTTATTCTTCTTCCATGCTGGCAGCATCAGTGATGGTCCTTAAACTGGTGGAAAAAATTGTAGGTTTTAAAGAAATCGTGTATTGAATTTATTTATTTATTTATTTATTTATTTATTTAGATCTACTCTTGGAGTGCTTATATTTTTATGTCTGGAGGGGAAAAAAAGCATTTTATGCAAATTTAGTAAAGGTCATAGTTCTATACTCAGCGCTGAAATAATGTGGGTACTAGCTGAAATATTTTAAAGAATGAAAGCATCAACCCAAGACATTTATGAGTGTATGTTTTTCTTCCTAAGTGATTCTTTCTCGTGCAAGTGTGAAGGTTTCAGCTGTCGCAATGTTCACATCAGGCCAAAGGAAACTTACCTTGCAAATGTCCCATGGTAAACAAGGGGAGATGAAGTATTTCACTGTTCAGGACACCGACAGCCATTTACCCCGACCGAAAATAAACTTTTATGGCTGCGGGGTTTGATGGATGCTGCTAGAAGGGGCTGTTAGGATGGCAAATAGGGGTGGTAAATGAACAAAATGAGGGAGACTTTTTACACCCCCCCACAAAGAGGACCATTAGGAATGGTTATTTGATGGCGATGTCCAGACATCCTCTCTGTTACAAACCACCTGTCTATCTCACCCCCCCTCCCTAGGGTCCCATCAGGTGGACATTGTGAAAAATGCAGACCCTGCACCACAATCTTTAACTTGCTGCAGAAAACTAGAGATGCCAGGAACACTGAAGATGCCCTCACTCACCCAGAAGCACAGATTCCTCCATATGGTTTATTTCTTTTATTTCTTTTTTATTTAATTTATTAATTACGTAACAGAGTTGCTGATGTACTCACAGCAGAGTGAGAAGGCAGGGCAAATTTTGGTTTCACCTCTTGTTTTCGCCTCTGGTTTCAGACTCCAGGAGGGGAGGGGAGAAGGTAGGGGAAGGAAAGGATGAGCTATTTAATATTCATTGTTTACTAAGTGTTTATTCAGCACCAGCTCTCATCTGGAGTGACTTGTATGGCCATTGTGTCAAAACGACTGTGAGAACATTTAACAACAGGAAGACTTTCAGAACAACAGAATTAAATGTCAAGATACACATTTTCCATTTTCGCCCCAATCCTGTTAAGTATTTCTTAAAATAATTAGCATAAAGTTTAAAGAAAAAGCATTGAATTGAATATATGAATATATATACACACACGCCTTTCATTTCCCCAACTTGTGGCAAGCTTTGCTGTTCTAAAGTTTCTTGACTTTTATTCTAAAAGGCATTGAAAGGATGGAAATGGACAAAAAAAAAAAAACAAATATTTCCATAACTACGGTATATATAGTTGGTGCTCAACTTATTGTCAATATAAATAATTTTGAGAAGTATGTAGTACATATTTTGCTATAAAAGGCAAACCAGCTGGAATTGCTCACCAAAGCATCATCTGCTGCACCTGTAGACACTGAACACAATTAGTATTTTTTTTTTTTTTTTTTATGGAAATGATGTCAAAAAAGCAAATAGAGGCTGAAGAAGTTTTATATTATTCTATAACTTCTATCTACCAGTTCCGAGCCTGTCAGGAAAACACTTGTGTCTTTTGTCTTCAATGTCCCTTTGGTATGAGCTGATGTGCAGTTCATGGTAGGGATTTATAGTAAATAAAATACAAATAACATTATTTCATGTTTTGAAATAATGTTTCTTTTGTTTCTTAGTATGGCACCTGTTTTGGTTATTATTAAAGTTCTTGCGTGGGGTTTTTCATCACAGGTCAGAAAAACCCCGCTGTTGCCTCCCACCCTGTGGTGCACTCCGAGTTGCTGAGATGTAAATTACTTTTCATGTAGCACTTGGTGCTTTCCTTCAAAGTGACAAAATGCAGATTAAACAAATGCACAAACCAAAGAGTAATGTGGTGATGGAGCTGCAATTCTTGAAATACAGTTGTTCAGTCCAGTGCCACAATTTTTATGAAGTACCTACTTATGAAATTCATGGTGAGACCCTTGGCCTGTTCAATGCTGTATTCAGCGTCCAAACTTTTTAACTACAGGACCAACTCTCAGTCCCAATTATAAGACTTTTTTGACTTTTTTCAATGGTTATTACAGTTAAAATGAAAGGCATGTCTACATCAGACACAAACATTCTATACTAATGTTTGAGTCTTGTGTTGTCATACCTGTATCATCTGGACCTGTGATGAGTACCGAAAGCATCCAAGTTCCTATTTATGATTTCGGATGCAACTCCAACATTGACAAAAATATTAAAGAAAATGCTTAATATGTTCAAAAGAAAGTCAAATTCAAAGTGACTCCATTGAAGACCTGCTTAGAATAATTTAATAAAAACTGTTAAAATGCACGGAGAAGCAGGAATAATTGAATTCCACATCCACTGACCTGCTTTGCGGAGCGATACAAGTTGTCATTATTTATATCTTCTCAGACCGAACCCTCAAATTAGATCCCGGTTGCTGCTGTGGCATTTTGTAGTTAGCCAACAATTTTTCGAAGGTGTCAGTTGCTGTTAGTTGTTTACAGAAGTAAGTGAGCCGGGCTGTCAGTGGGATAAATGAAAAATGCTGTGATTGTAATGGAAGAAAGTGACAGTTGTTTAAACTTATTAGTCTGAGTTAAAGGATAAGCGCTGTGACATTTTGAAAAAGGAACGTAATTGCATATTTCAGACCACAGGCAAACTCGGCCGTCTGTGTCGATGCTACGGTTTTGTGTCTCCGCGCTCTTTTTTTTGCAACCCGGTTCTTTATCAGTTGTTTGTATCATTTTTGTCCTTCATCAATAGTTTGTGGTTCCTTGTTTTTCGTTTTCTGTTTTTTTTTTTTTTTCTTTATCGACTTTTTCAATTACCTTCTTGTTCTATTATTCTGACTACTGGTATTGTGCTCGTAATCCACGTATTGTTGTTGTTTCTCGTGTTTTATTGCTGCTGTCCAGTTATTGGCTTGAACAGTTTGTCTATCAGCTATGTGCAGGTTTCTCATTTTATTTAATGTACATGCATGTTGGTGAAGGTGCTCAGCCAAAGCGAGTTTGTGTTTTTGACAAGTTGTTCAGTGCTTTATAGAGTTTGAGAAAGCTGTCCTATTCCGTTTTTTCTAGCATTTCTAAGTGACAAAGTTTCTAAAAGTCTTGTTTGGTTGTTATAAAACAAAAGGAAACACACACACACACACACACAGATGGCTGGTTCACAGCATCTAGACAGCAAAAGCTCTTATCTACAACACAGGCCTCTTGCAAAGCTCAGATCACTTCTGCTGACAAGTATCTGTTCTCTGTCCAGTTGCCACCGCTGGGACGTTGCTACCTTGAGGTTCCCCAGACTCAGCTGTTTGTGGGCTTGAGCTCAGTGGCACATGGGCTGTCACTGAGCAACCACCCATCACCATGTAAAGGCAGCAGGTAGACAGGCTCCTTTAAAGCAAACCCTTTAGTACCCTTTAGATTGAGGGAAAAAAACAATAAAACCTCACCACCGCCTACAGAAAATATAATGATGTGCAGCTAATAGAGAAACTGCAGTTGCATGCAGAGCGTTTAACTAAGAGGTGGGACCTTCTGCAGATTTTTATCAATATCAGGACTCGTTCAAAGCCTAAAAAAATATGCATTTAAAGCAATAACTGTTTCCTTTCATGATTGGGCCTTACATATTGGTCTGTAAGGAGAAATTTCCTGCAACTGTCAAAACTACGCTGCCATTCTTGAGCCCGTTCAGCAAATAAGCCCAAGCTTTTGCTCTTTTTATAGTCAATCAATAAATGTGACATTAATTTTGAATGCTTTCCACATTTCGAATGTAAACAAGTTGTATATTTTTTCTCTCGTAAAGACCTATGAAGGTGTGCAAAATAGGCGGGGGCTCCCTTAAAGAATAAATCTTGCAGCTGGACAAAATGGCTCTAGAACCTGAAACCTACTTATCTTATTAGGGCAGACCGTGAAAAAAGATTTTAAAAAATGTATTTATGTCCACTTTATGGCAAAGTACATGTTCCGTAATAACTTCTGGAAATAATTGGAAACGGTGGCTCGGAATTAAATAAATAAAAGAGGACCTAATGGAAAATCATGATGGATTTTGTCCTCCAAATTGGTCATCAAATCCCTACTGGCTTGGGGGCCTGTAATGAAGTGTCTTGACTCCAGAACCTTCTGTGCCGCTGCAGGGAGGTGTGGGGAGTTCAGTCCAGGTTGGACCCTATTATGGGCTGGACCTCACTCAGTGTGATCGCAAGTTCTGAGTGGCAACCAAACATGGTAAAAAATGGTTACTTATGTATTGATACATTTATTAATGGTTTTCATTTTTCTCAATTCCCTGCTCTGGAGTGTGAGCAGGAGACCCACCGAAATGAAAATTGCACGTGGGGTTTTCCATTTATGACTCGTATGTGCGGCATGGCAGTCCCATGGACTTAATTTATTTATTTTTTCCTGAACCCCCATGACTTTGAAATTGGAAGGTTGTTTTTTTCTTTTGTTGGTGCTCGCTGTGCCCCAAGCTGTAAATAAGGTGGGGACACGAGCGAGGCGCATCTGTCCATGACAGAACGCAGCAGCACGACTGCGTGGATTTAATCTGCGCATGTTCAGATTTGCCCTGGCGATGCATATCTTGCAGAGATTAGGCCCGATGCTCGGATGCGACAAGCTGCTATAAGCTGGTGTGCGTCTCCCTTTGTTTCGTTGCCATAATGGGCTTTGTAAGTCAATACCAATGAGCCACAAAAAAATTCCTTCTGCACAAAGGATTGCAGTCCTTGTCCCAGTTCGGAGAGCTTTGCTCTGATCTGTTATAAAGAGAATGAATGATGCAAATGAAAGGAATGACATTAATCTCTTCTGTCTTTATTTCTTTCCTTTTTTTGGGGGCTTGACTTTCGTCGCACTGCATTTCCAGCATAGCCGTCCTTCTGTTGGCGTGCAAATAGCAATACGGTACATAACCTTGAGATTATGAACATTTTTCAGGCAGTTACCTGGACTTTCTTGATTCCACAACTTTCCTCTTGATGGAAGAGAGATGTTGACACTGAACACCGCACCCCTTGTGAGGCTGAGGAAATGTCATGGGATGTTCTGCAGGAATGTTGTATGGAGGAGTCAACGTCAGACGGTGGGCCGGTTGGATGCAGTTGTGCCTTCCAGATCTCCATCATACTGGAGAGAAGTAACACCTTGGTCACTCTCACAAGGGGCGATTTAGAGTCAATAATTCACCTGAGACACTTGCCCGTGGACTGTGGGAGAATAGCAGAGCTTCCAGAATAGTCCAAGACTGTGTTAGATTTGCAGTACTGAGGAAATAGATGTGTAATCATCTTAAATGAAAACTTTATTAGCGCACAGGTTGGATGGTGGCTCAGCAGGTAGCACTGCCACCTCTCAGCACCTGGGCTTTCAAACATGGCTCAGTCTGCAAGAAATTGCCACATTCTCCCTGTAGCTGTCCAGGTTTCCTCCAGGTGCTCTGGTTTCGTCCCACAGTCCCTGGGCATGTGTTCCATATGACTACATCATGTAAAATAATTTAGTTCCTGGATATTTTAGGCCAGTTTTCTACATTGAGCACTTTTGTCTGTGTTTCTTTTGGGTTTGCAAGCAAACTTAGGGTCCAAGTAGGCCCCGCGGATGAGTCACGCAGGCTGCCCTCTTCCTTCGGATGCCTGGGGTCCTGTTCATTTTTTGCCTGGAATACAGTTCACTGAAGGTTTGCAGAAACATAATCTAAAATGTCAAAAAAGTAAGAAAATGCAATCTTGTTCAATCCTGTATCATAATATGATAAAAAAAGACAATTATCTATTAATGAGATCAATAGATCCGGTCACCTGGCAATGTTATACATAACTTTTGTTGTGTGTGTTAAATTGAACAATCGTGGGGTTTTTAACCAGGGGTCCGTGGGTTCCTTGGAGGTCTGTAGATGGATGAGCACGAAAGGTTAAAATAAATTTTCTAATTTACTACTTATCACACAAATTTGTATTAAGATAAAGTGTCGGTCCAAGAAATTGAGCCTAAATATTTTCCCCGAAATTATTTATGGACATTTTTCCAAGAGAGGGAGTCCTCAGCTGATATTGTTACAGGTTCGTGGCCCACAAGGGGTTAAGAGCCTCTGATGCACACATACGTGTGTAGATTTGCAGATTTCAAAATAATCTATAATTTTTTTTGACTTCCTAAAGCGCTAGAAGAAACTGTTTATTAAAGAGATTTTAGTTCAAGTCAAGATTAGACTGCACTGGAGCTGTATAGCGGCCTCGGCTCGATCATGAGGAACGGCGTTTTCTAGAAGGTCTGTAATAAACTGATAAACCACCTACTCCTATCAATAAGGTCACCTGGCAGAAATATTAAATGGCACACGTGCGCACGTGCATCTCCGCTCACAAGGCAGTGCGCGCCATTTGTTTACGCACCCTCCAAAATTTCTCGGCAAAGCTGATCCGCTGAATAATGCTAAATGAAGACTTTCATTTGGAATTATTTATCAAGCGTTTTATTTTTAACCACTGTTTGTTTGTCCCTGAAAATGGGAGCTCTGACTCTTCGTGATGCAACAGCGGAGTCATGTTTGTTTCTGCCCGGATGCTGCTTCAAACAGGCGCCGCTAACAAGTCGCCGATTAAATGCGTAACAAATGAAGACACGGCAACGCTCGTACGACACGCCCTGGCTGCGCGAATGCCGTCTGGGGCGCCTAACCCACTTCTGCGTCGGTGAGATAGTGGGGGAGAAACAGGGTGATATGAAAGAGTACGGCTTTAGCGTAATGTGATATATTCTCCAGAGCGCAGGCCTCCAGGTCCCATAAATCAGGGTTACCCCGGGAGGGCGGGAGGCTGCAAAGTGGGGCTCCAAGAGATGCTAAAGCACCGCTTCCTTTGGAGAAATCCATTCCAGTGAGGGATTATTCTTTTTTGGTTTGGGATGCCAGGTGGTGTAGTGGTTTGAGCTGCTGCCTTGTACTTAATAGACCTGGGTTCCAATCCCATGTCTGCCTGTAGCACCCTCAGTAAGGGCATTCACCCTGAACTGATGCAGTAAAAATCAGCTTGCTGTGTAAAGAGGTGAACTCCTGCAAGTCACCTGTTGTGACTTTGGAGAAAAGAGTTGGACAAATAAGTCAAAGGTGAAAAATTCAGTTTTCCACAGATAACAGAAGGATGTTGGAGATTTGGAAAGACTGAGCTCATCAGTACTTCACAATTTATCCATTTATACAGCTTGATTTCTTAAATACTTTATGGTAAGTGCCTTGGTCAAGTGGTTAACAGCAAGGGCCACTGTGGGACATGAACAAGCAACCTAGTATTTCAAGTTAAAGGCTCTAGCTGTTATTCTGTCTTCTTGCTCATTAGGCCGGACCACCGTGGGGGTTTTAAAATGACTGAAGTGTCGTCCCTGATTTCCTCTGTTTCAAAGTTGCTGTCTGTAGGGGGCTCAGTCTTTAATTGTTTTTTTTTGGAAAAAGTTATTTGTTTTCTAAAGGTTTCCTCACCAAGAACCTGGTTAAATGTTCCAGTGTGGCTCAGTAACTCAATGCACCCACCAGCCCCACCAAACTGGACTCGACTGTTTGACATTATTGGAGACAAAGGCCTACAATAGTTTTCACCCATTGTTTGCAACTTGTGTGTCTTTTGTGTGGTGCCCATAGCCCTGGGACAAATTTAATTGTTCTTGGGGAGGCAGCTTGCTGTGTTGCTACCTGCAGTGCTCCTGTTAACTTAGACGCACGCACGCATGTACAGAGGTTATGAGGCAGGTACACAGAGCATCAGACCTTTTGTATCATTTGTGGGGATGGGAATGTGGAGGTTAGGATGGAGAGCTAATATACCTTTATTGCCCCATAGTAGCATCCTAGGACCCTGCTGACCCTTTAAGTTAAATAAACTGTGGTAAATAAACAATGCATCAAGATAGGGAAACAGTCAGAATTTTTCTGCTGAAGCATCCACCTTCACCCAGAGCTGTGACTCGCGACCTTGTCTGACCTGGGGGGCAAACGGATTACTGTGGACACGTGGCAATGACAGACCGCCTGTGATAATCGCCCAAGGACACAGGCAGCTTACACAGGCGCTGGAGAACATAAATAAATATATAACAAGCTATATTATATAAACAGGAATTAAAGACAACCGGGGATTGCCACGGTACTGTCCGGGTCTCCTGCTTTCACGGTGTGCTGGTGCCTTCCTGTCTGTGTCCTCAGTTGATACGCAATTTCTTGTGATGTTAAGTTGGGTGGTCCCAACTGAGGGACAAACAGGGACAAGGATGCAGTGAAAACCCAGACATCCCACCGCTGACCTCGCGTGTGTGTGTGTGTGTGAGAGCAGAGGTTTGGTGCTGTTATGGACTAGTGCTTCTCCCAAACCCAAAATGACAAAACCACACATTACATTTTCAAGGTGCAGTTTGTAAACCTGTGTTGTATATGTTTTTATTCATGTAATATGGCAGGCAAATCTGGCATTATTAAAATATTATTGTTTAATTTAGATTTCTTCTTTCTGCAGCGCAGTGTAGGAGGATAGCATTAATGCCGCGTACTGTATGTGTCGGCGCTCCCGGTTAGGTGTACGTTCTCTGTGTCTTTGCGGCCCAGACGGCCTGCATGCCATAGCCGGCATCGCGCAGTAATCCTCAGCGGGCATTTTCTCCCAGCATTCCTTCCGAAGCTTTTCCTAAACTGCATGTGTGTTGTGTATGTGCAAACGTGCCGATTATCACATTTAAAGGAGCCACAGGTGCTGGAAAGGTCCATCCTGTCCCCCCCTTCTCTGCTTAGCAAGTGCTACCAGGTTGGGAACAGTGGGGGTCAGTGGGACCAGTAGCTCATTTCCATAACCTTCATAAACAGGCCTCCTGGGTGAACAGATACACTTGCTCCCATAGGGGACATTTCCATACTTTCGGAAGGACTTTGCTTCCACAGTGGCTCTTTGGCTGATTTATACCCTAGGCTTAACAACCGTCGGCCGCAGTCTCACCACCATCAGGCACTTAGGGCTTCTTTCCCGTCTTTTCTCTCTGCTGCTGCCCATTTTTTACTAGCATGTGACAAACTTATAGTGTTTGAATTTCTGCCATTTTAGTCAGTGAAGACCGTAATATGGAGAAAACACACTGCTCTCTTGAGCAAACTTAAATCACGAGCGATACTACTGACGCGACACGGTTCAATATCGTACGTATTTGTATGTCTCTGCTTGTGTACAGTATGCAGGGATGCATTTGTCATGTGACTGTCTGTCCATCTGTCTGCCTGCCTGCCTGCCTGTCTGTCTTTTCTGAAGAAGGTGGCAGTAGGCGAGTAACCTCGATCCAGGCCTTTACCCTCAAATGGAGCAGGAAAAGTTACTCCGATGTACACAGTAAATAGGTTAATAATTATACGTGGCTTCACACACAAACCTCACATTCTGATTTTTTAAAATTTTTTTATTTATCTGACACTTTTTCAAAATTGACTTGTGATGTTTAGCTACATAATTTGATTTATTAACTTACAGTATATACCTCAGTTCATATTGAGAACCTTGGACAAGGGTGCAGGAAGAAAGCAGTTACAGGAACTGACGGGACTTGAACCTCAGTCCTTTAAGCACAAGGAAGGGGCTCAAACCACAATGCCAGCTGCTAATGAAAGGAAAAGAATCAGATCACATCCGTTGTATTTTTAATGTATTGTGTGATGTTTTACGGATAAATGATCATTATAATAATAATAAAAAGGTGGACTAAAGTACATTTCCTGTTCAAAGAAAATGCATAAATACATAGACAGCTTTGGGAATAATGTTCATTTAAATATATATATGAGTGCCCTGTTTTATTTGACCTTCCTTTGCATTCAGACCTTTACATGTAAGAAGTGGCCCGATGGGGCCCCAGCACACTGGCTTTGTATGCAACACCTGTCCATTTAGATAGATAATCAAATATCCCAGGATGCAACACTCCCCCGTCGGTCTGTAAATCACAGGCGGTTAATGGTGCATTGCTCATTCCGGTCACAGTGCGGTGGCCCTGCTCCCACGGGGGCCGAGGCTGGGGCCAGCAGCAGATCCATGATTCATGGGTCAGCCGGCATGTGTAGGGTGCATTGACACCTGGTTGGCGGAAATCAAACATGGCCCACGCGGGCCTGGCCTCTCGCTCGCTTTCCAGCGGCGGCCAGCAGTGACGCGGAGAGACGCTTCTCGCTCGGATTCTTCCCACGGTTGTCAGTGCAGCGCTGGATTCAAGCTTTTGTGTTCCTCCGTTCTGACTATGCGTGAAATTGCCTGCAATGAAATATAAGCAAGATTGAAGCTTTTTTTTTTTTTTTAAAAAAAGCTATAATTTGTCTTTATCATTTCGGTTAAACAGTGCGGTAATATCCTGCCTGGATGACTGCAGCTCCTTCCTGTCTGATCTTCTGGCCTCCACTATCAAGCCTTTTTAGCTGGCGCAGAATACCGTGGCATGAGTTGTGTTTGACCTGCCAGAGAGGTCCCATGGATCTCTCCTCCCCATCTCTCTGCATTGACTTCTTGTAGCTGCCAGTATGTGCTTTGATACTGTGGTCTGAAACAGGTCAAAGAATCTCATCCCCATATCTACAGGATCTGATTGGT
Source organism: Heterotis niloticus (assembly GCA_018136845.1). NCBI lineage: Eukaryota > Metazoa > Chordata > Actinopteri > Osteoglossiformes > Osteoglossidae > Heterotis > Heterotis niloticus. The sequence continues at coordinate 8,126,360 of CM030895.1, forward strand.
CCTTACGAACCAGCAAGAACGCTGTACTCCAACACCTCGCTGGTCATACATACAAGGGGTCCAGCATCAAAAGTTTGCTGGTTCTCAGTTTTATCTCTTGTGCTGAAATGAGCTGTGTTTGCTCCTCAAAGCTGCTGAATCCCTCTCACCACTGAAGAAAGCTCTCAATCCCATCTCTTTCAGAACTATTTCTCTCCTGGCCTCCTGACAGCTGCGTAAATGAACCCAACACCATTTGCTATGCTTATTTAGTCATTTGCTGTTTTAATGTCACTTCTTTAAGCAGCTATGTAAGGGATGCGAACCAGCAACATGGTGGCATCAGACAAACACACTGTGCTTTCAACATAAAGTGTTTGTGTGTTTTCCCACTGCACTTTTTTTACTCAGTTGTACATTGCACTGGAGCAAAGCGTTTGCTAAATAAATGAATAAATGTAAGTTTAAATGTCAGAGCAGCATCCAAGCAATAAAAGACAAGCAGCAACAACCCGAAAGTGAGAAAGTGGTGAAACATCTGAGTAGTAGACAACTTTGATGACAAAGTGTCACCTTGAGGAGCAGAGCGTTTGTGGATTTTTGCACTAGCTGGCTTATTCCTAAGTGGTTTGTTGTTAAAAGGGGGAAGAATTCATGGACACCAGGCCCCTTTCTTGTGGAAAATAAGGCTTTCCTGAAATGTTAGGACTGGTTCCAGCCGCATTTGAAAGAGATCTTGGGAGAAAAGGCCTTGTGTTCTGCATGCGTTTTTTTTTTTTTTTTTTTTTTTTCATGGATATGAGTTGGCTATCCGGTGTGTTCATGGAAGATGAGATGGGAGATGAAAAATTTCCAGAACGCCTTGTGTTTCTGAGTGCGTGCGCACATGCATGAACCACAGAGCCCTTCCATTCATCTTGAACTCGCCCTCCAAAGATGCAGTCGAGGCCTCTGAAGTCGTGGTGCCTTGATGTTAGGGGAGAGCAGTGAAGTTGAAAACACTTCGCCAGTTGGGCAAGTGGTGTGTGTGTGTGTGTTTCAACAGTGCTGTTCAAGCTTTTTGAGAGAAAGCAAAGGGTTTTTGCCATTCTGAGGTTAAATTCCTCCTGCTTTGATGTATTTGTGTTCCTACATTGTTCACAAAAAGCAACTCCAAGCACAACAAGTGGACTCCTACTCTGATTTTCACCACTCTGTCAGGCTGTAGCCAGAAAAACAATTCTGACTCTAACAAAATGCTTTGTCACAGGAGACAAAAAGGGTTTTACTGTAATGTTCTACCAGGAAGGCACTGTTCCATTATTGAAAATATTCTTATTGTTAAGCCATCGACCTGTTCCTTAACATGTTAATGCCTAGAGGTTCTTAAAACTTGGCAGCTGGAAAATGATCAATTGAGCTCCAATATCAGGGAATCTGTGATTTCATCTAGAAAATTCCCATGGAAAAAGAGATTTATTCACAGGCCTTGTGAGATTCCCCCAAAAGCTGTAGAAAATGCGTACTTATAACATCCCTTTTGGAGTCAACAGCCACGTCTCTGGGTTGTAGATGTGTGCTGCTCCACTATGAAAATATTATACACTCATAGGAGCCGGTGGTCAACATATCGCAAGCGCTTAATTTTCCATTCTTGGATTTCTGTGAAAGACTCCCTCTTGTATTGTTTTTCTAGTATCTGTAGAGTCAGAACTGACAGGCTGTGCACCCCCATCCTCCACTGCTGCCACCGCCATCCTGGTCTCACCAATCTGCCAAGAAGAGTGTGGCTACTTTGTGATGGATGGTTCATTTCTCAACGGTGTTTACGGCATAAAACAACCGCTCTGAACAATAAACAGCGTCATGAACGTCGCCACGGAACATGGAAGTCAATCACGAGTAAAACCTTAAAGGGGTTTTTGAAAAAAGTGCAGGCCTCTCATATTTCAAATGGTCAAGTTACACATTTTCCAGTGTTTTCAATTATTTTTAATTGCTTTCTAGTCACTGATTTATTTTGTCTGTAGCGGAGGAAACGTGACCCGTGTTTTCGAGCCAGGCTGATATACGGCAGCACACAAGCGTGGGACCGCCTTAGTTCAGCTCACCTCTGCAATGTTTACAGCTTATGCCTGGTTTTCCTGAACCTTTGGTGATCAATAATGAGATGAAGAACACGGCTCACTCTTGTGGGATGAACCGGTCGACAGACGGAATTGATCTGATTTTATGGAGACCACGCTTTTATCTTTAAATTAAGTTTTATTTTAGTCTATCAACTTAGAATAAATGCAAAAATGAAAAGTCTTGCAGTATTTACAGTTTATTATTGCTATAGCCAACATTTTTGCAGAACCTGGGCTGAGGAGAAATTGAGGGACTTCTGTTATTAGGTTTTGGTTTATTGTAATTGTTGGTAATTTTGCAGGTGCGAGCACAGAAAATTCCAAACAGACAGTTGTGTTCATAAAAGACAGACCAGAATAATCACTCAATGAAAATAAATTCTGAGACGTTCTTTAAAAAAGGAATGAAAACTTCTGGAGTTCCTTTGCAGGCCACACGGCAGGTGATTTCCTGCAGTGCTCAGGTGCTGCAGGTGATGAGTGGTACAACCTGCTGCATCGTTCCTTATAGCACCATGGTTATCCTTAGCCAAGCAATAAGGGTTTGAATGCTCATTTTCTGGGATTTTTTTTTCTTTAGTTCATACATTCAGTGGCCACATTATTAGGTATGCAAGGCCATTTGTACATATTGATCATCCTGCGCAGTTGCACTGCTAATTTGTTGTAACTTAGTATAAAAAAAAACACACAGATAGGGACTGGAGGTCTAGTTATTGTTACTGAATTAACATTGTAATAAACCAGATGTGGTCAAAGTGAACGTGGTTTCATCATTGGTGCCAGTTACACTGGTTCCAGCATTTCAAAAACAGCCAACCTGGTAGAATTTTTGCAGTGTAATTACTTTACTACAGCAACCTTTCCTGTCCTACTTCTCAAGCCAGCAGCACATCATTGGGATGAAGTGGAATGAGAGGTTAACCAAATGATTCAAAAACATCAGTAGAAACTGCAAATCTGATAGGCAGCCATGGATAAAGAACCCTGTGGAAACAAGAGCAGCACCTTGTTGGTGAATTCATGCTCATTCTGGCACAAAAAGAGGATCCTTCTAAAGGGCTGTACCTAATAAAGTGGCCAGTGAGTGTATATCTGTTCAAAAAATTACACTGAAAAGTAGTGAGATGTTTTGATTCAAACCAGAAGTTAAAAAAAAGGTTAAATGACCAACAGTTTATTCTTTTAAAATTCTTAGGGTGAGTGGCATGGTGAATGGTGCGACTCAGGCATTCCAGGCTATCGCTGGTATTTGTTTGTTTATTCAAAGTGTTTGCTGCTTCATATGAAGGAGATTTTGGGATGTCATTGTCCCTGATAGCAGGAGCCAAAGGAGTTGTTTCAAACAAGGTTAGGGACCACTTTTCCGGAATGAACATGCCAATTAGGAGCAGTCGGTCATCTGTAAGGCCCGACTCTGTCTGCAGTCATTGTCAGCCACAGGGAGGTTCACTCACAAACATCTGACGCGCATGGGGATGTGCGGCCGGACACAGCATCCTCTGTGGCGGACGTCCAGGGCACACCGAACAGCTCCTACAAAATCATATGCAGCCGTAATGAGTCCAGGAGACTTCTAAACACCACTGGATCCTTCGAAATTGAATCACGTAAATCGTCGGAAAGTTGTTTGCTCAACAAAGCAAGTCATCCTGGACAAAAATGCCATCTAAATTAAGGTTAATAATACATAATTCTCCTTTTTAGATGCAGTTAACCATCATATAAATCAAGTAAGCTACCTTGGGCTTGCATCTCCTTTCCTAAAGTATCTGGACTATTCCCTGGATTTGTTTGCCTTGCACTGTTTTTCTTTTTTGCTCTGTATTGTAGGCACTTGCTAAACTGGAACAAATGTGTTTTATTAAGTTTCGATTTCCTTAAAACCCTTTGTAATCTGTGATACAGCTGTAATGCTAATTCGGTTTTAACAGATGCTGCCATTTTAAGTCAGTTTTTGAATAGTCTGGCAAAACTAAATTTTTCAGGCCCAGACAAATATGTAATATACAAGCAGGTGATTTTCTCCTATTTTTACACACACGCATTTATTTATGCTTTGCACCTAAATGTGTGATGTAGCATATATTATCAGTTCCGATAAGTGCTGATAGATATTTATTGATTTTTTCGGACTCCAGAAGGGATTTAAGGCCTGAAAGAAAGGTGCTTCCAAAGTGTCCCTTGAAGGGTGACCCATCCCTTTAAGGCTTCTAAGCCAGACTGCCTTGGGGACTGTGTGAGCTCAGTGTGATTTCGCAGGCCGCTTTTGCTCCTCCGCCAGCAGGGCCTCCACTCCTTCTCCACATCCAAAGGCCTCCTGGGGGTCTGCACTTTATCACTTCTCCCTCAAACGCTCGCGTAATTGTTTCGGTTGAAGCCACGCGCCGCCAAAGTCGCCACACTGATGTGCTTCGTTTCTTTCCCTCCCGCTTCAGAGCATTGCCAGAATAACCTCTTATCGGAGTGGCTATGAAAGTTACAGGCCACATTTTGATGAGTCTCGTATGGGGAAAAAAATAACTGAAGAAACTGTGTAAATAGCCAGAGTCCTTGCTGGAAAAGTTCTATTACAGTAGCGGCACACAATTGTTTACTCTTAATTCTATTAATAAGACATCTTTGATCGTTTTTCTATAGTACCTGTGGCATTAAAACAATTGTGAACTCAGCCCTCTAACCTAAATCCTTAACTCCCTAACTCCCTAACTGTAACCCTCTAACTTTAACCCCTAACTCTATACTCCCTACCCACAACCATAACCCTCTAACCTTAACCCCAAACTCCCTAACTATAACCATAACCATAACCCTGTAACTTTAACCCCTGACTCTAAGTCCCAAACCTCAACCATGACCGCAACCCTTTAACTACAAACCTTTAACTGTAACCCCTTAACCTCAGCTGTAACCATAACCCTCTAACCTTAAGCCCAAACTCTATATTCCCTAACCACAACCATAACCTTATAACCTCAACCATGATCATAACCCTCCAACTCCCTACCCAGAACCATAACTCCAAACTTTGCCCTAAAGAATACGAAAATCTATATGCAGACCCTATCTGTGTACACACAGGGAGTGTTTTGCTGTTTTCCTGAGTCATTCATCTCCTTTCATACAGAAATGTCCACGTCTTGCAAGGATTTAAGAAATCCATTAAATATGTTGCCATTTATTTACAGCCTTTGAACTTTATTTAGGCATCACTTGTCTTTCATTTTGTCTCTTCTTCCTCAAGATCCTCTCAGCCATTGGAGCGCTTGAGCTATTCATAACCAGAACCAGCGATGCATTCTGATTTCTGCATTAATATGTAGAAGTCTGAGCAACCAAAGTGCATCTAATGATGTAAATAAACCTATTTAATGATGTCAATAAATTGTAAGATCTAATAGTGTGTGTGCTAGTTTTGCAATTTTCCTCTCCTCCTTTCCCACCCCTTGCCCCCTGCCCCCAGCACTACACTTCAGTACTTTTATTTAATGGTTTGCTCTGCTATTCTAGTCCAACTCTCTGCATGGGGCTCACAAGAAAAGTCAAATCTGATGATTTTATTGCACGTTTTCAGTTATTTTTGGGCTGTATTAGGAAAAGCTGCTGCAAAGCCTCAAGATATTGATGCACTATGTGTGTTACTCAGCATATTCATGGCCAAATATGATATTAGAAATTTAGTACAAGTCACAGCATGTATTTCATGTGAGACCGTGTGGTTAAAAGGTTATACATCTTGGTAATGATAGTTCCAGCAGCAATGGGTACGGTTTGGTCTCCCCTCGAACGTTCAATCAAATTTAGCAGGCAAATTGTGCAGTTCATTTCATTTCAGCCTGGGAATTGGATCATGGTGAGTTAGAACTCATCACACTGGATTGTTTTAGCTGCTCCACGTGTATTAGAGGGAGCAAAGGGATTGCAGGCTGAAGATATGAATTACGGAGGCACAATCACTGGAGAACACCTGCAAGGGCTGTATTTTTGGAGAATAAAAATGACACGCAGGGTTGTCGTGTGACGCTAAGCCCCGAAAGCTATCAGCAATTCCAAGTGACCAACCCTACGTGTTCGTCGGAAGCATTTTGCTGCTCCGTCCAGAACATAGCAGCGAGGCCTGGGTTCATAACATCTTTTGCTTGAAAAGCCTGCAGCATCAAAATTCGCTTGCTTATGTGCTCAAGTATGGATGCTTCCAGCTGAACGGTGGTTAAAATGTTAGGGTGCAGCAGTGGAACCCATTCAAATCCCACTTCCTTAGGGGTTTACCATAAATTAAGTAAGTGTGCAGCTTTATAAATGGCTAAATCATTGTAAGGAGCTAAGTGCACAAACTGCAAACTTCACATTGTAAACTTATACCACTAATTCAGGTTATTAATGGTTAATAACAAAAACAAAATAAATAATGATATATACAGGATTTGAATATAGAAGAGATTTTTAAATTTATTTTATTTTTAGTGCAGAAATCCGAGTGTGCCACAGGAGAAATCTTTGGCTACATGATAACGTCAAGTATGTAGAAATGAAGACTGAAATTTAAAGTTTCCCCTGCAAATTTTGTCCAGCATGGGGGTAAACCCTAAGAAAACAATGCTCACTGCTTTTGTTCCAGAAAACAAACTCAGTCTTTGTTTACTTTCTGGAGCCAACAGTTTATTTACCAGAACATCCCTGGATAAGGGTTACTACTTGGGGTTTTCGCTTCCACGTGCTAAACATTTCAAACATTACTAATTTAATTTAACCAAAAATGTTATTGAACTCTTGATTTATATTTCATGGTTTGAGCTATGTAAATAACACTGCGAATTTTGAGTCGATGCTCAAGATGATGGAGGCGATTTTTGGGCCGTTGCTTCTGAAATTGTGGCTCGCTAAATGTTTTCTGAGGTTGGAGGTGCCACCCCTTTGCTTTTGCCATTTCTACTGCATTTAATTCAACCTGCAGTGCCAGCATGGGCTTTTAAACAATTAAACTACATTAACAAACACCTGCTTGCCATAGTATTATGGCCTCCACCACATGCCAGATTTTAACACTTGATCTGTATATAATCCTGGAAAATAGGTAAAATGTGTAATTTTGCCTGTATTTCAGATAAAATGATCAATTTTGGTCCTTTGGTTAAAAGTGATCAATTTTCAGTTGATTCATAACCAATTCATTACTCATTGATTATCGGTCGATTATTCATTGCTTAACAGTGCTGCCCTAAAGGCATTAAATACCAGCGGCCTTTGCCTATGATAATTTAAACAACATCACATTAGCAAAATACTATTTTTCCACAACGCATGCAGTAGTTTCATTATATAGAATTCGCCGCAGATGTGGACCCCCCTGATGCCGCCTGAGGGGGAGATCAGTGTGTGAAGCACTTTGCTCTTTGCTGTTTTCCATTCATCACATTACGACATATATTCAGGAGATAGCCTAATTCTTCTGACATCTTTGAAAATTAATCAGCTTTCCATAGCCTTTATTATTCTATATGTGTCTTGTCAGACTTTGCAAATGATAGAGGGATGATGCTGCGAAGAAACCACGTGTATTTTTTTGGACTACTTTCTACTGAGACTTCAGGCTCACAAATTATTTTATTGCACATAAATGCTGTATATAGGAAAACTCCAGCTTGGACCTGCGTTCATTCTCTCTCTGTACAACCAGGTGGTCTTGTCAGATAGTGCTGGCTTTTAGTCAGACTGAAAATCTTTATCCCACAAAGCGCTTTGGAAGCTGCTTTTAAAATAGAAAATAATTATAATTGTATTATTATTATTATTATTATTGACAGTGGTTGTAACAGTATTATTTGTGTTATTACTTTAATACAGGTATCTCCCTACTTAAAAGCCTAATGTACTCCTGGAAATCGGCTTATAAGGTGAAATCGCGTAAGCCTGTGATGTAATAACCATCACGGCACAAACTTTAAAAATCCCCCCACCGTCAAGTCTTGTTACCTGTAAATGTGAAAAATCAGCCTCATTTGTAACTCGGTGAAGGGCATTAAATTATTTCGCTCCGAAACGTATGCTGAAACATGCAAGTCGATGACTCCTATCTCAAGGGATGCCTGTGCTGGAAATCACAGTGGAAACTCAAGTCTTGTTATAACCTCGAAAGCTTAAATATTTAAGGCAAGTTCAATAATCTGGCATCTTAAAGTCTGAAGTTCTTTTTTGTCTGACGTTATGGGATTATTGTGTTCACATTACACTGCGTAGCAGTTCACACACGGTGGGCAGTTTGGTTCATTTGGCCTGCCGCGCAGCGCGTGCTCATGATGGGGCCTCGCCGGAATGAAACTACGTCAGTGGAAGGGCTGCTCCCAAAGGCATCCTTATCTACTGTCAAGCACCCCCCCCAGCCTCACCCAGTGTCCCCTACCCGAACCCCCCAGCTCCTCCTGTGGAAGATTAATGCATTTGCCGAACCGCTGAGCAGGAAAGGCACTAATTGCAGCTCAGGCCAGCAGCCCATCACCGCACCCTTGTTCATAAATTGTTCAAGGCACCGACCCCGGCTGCGGGGAAGCGAGCGACGCCTGTCCTTCCCCAGCCTCATGATGGAGTGGAACGGCAGATCAAACGTATTCTCCCGCTTTGGGTGAGATGCCAGACTCTCCAGCTGATCCACAATGCTGTGGCATAAGGTGTGCTTAACCTGCCAAGACATTCCTCTGTATCTCCCATTGGGTCCAAACTGGCTTCCTTTAGCTATCAGAGTCAAGTTCAGCACTCGGGTTACAGTTTGGAAGATGGTCAGAGTATCCGCAGTCCTTTACCTAGACGACCCGATCTATCCTCATGAGCCAGCAAGAGGGCTGTGCTCCTTCACCAAGAAATCCAAAACAGAGTCATATTTGGGAAATTGTCATATTTGGCTCCAATGTGCTGGTGTAAACTTTGCAGCCTTTCTTTAAATAAAAACTGTATATTTTGAACAAACACCCCAGTACACAATTTAGACATGCACAAATAACCCGATCAACATCTATACATTTTAAATGTTAAAATTTTTGCTTTTTAACAGAAATAACAGCAGTACTCTTCTGCACTCTGCTGATACTGAACAAGTGACACACAGGAGGCTCCGCCCTCACCCCATCTAATTCACCAAAAATATCAGTTATTCATCTTCAAGTACGACAGAACAACAAAATCAGGTGGATAATTCACGAAGGAGCACAATTTCCCATTTTCTTTAATTCAAGTAACAACAACAAAGACTGCAACCACTTCCTCAATCTACTCCTCCAGGTGGTATTTAAGGAACTCGCATCCCACAATTCCCTTTTGTCCTCTTGGCCACGGAGCTGCCATTTTACTAAAAGGTAAGGTGTGTGTATTTTTCTCTTTGAACTAACACCCAACATCTCTGAAAACGTACAGTTCCAAAGTTTTTAGGTTTTTTGCAAACATCCTCTATCACTACATGCGTATCCCTATAAACAATATAACTAAAATATATTAAAATATATCTGTTTATGTGCACGGATCAGCTTGCTGTGGTATGGGCCAAATGAGCTTCCTCTGTCCCTCAGAGCTGCTGAATGACTCCCCGCATTTAAAAAAAAAAGCTCGCCCCTTTGCATTCGTTTCTCTCAGATCTCTCTATTCCAAAAACAAGCAACCGGTCGCAGTCATTTTTGTATTTCCTGTCAGACGCAACTCTGCGTGTGGCTTCTTATGCAACGTAGAGGGCAAAAATAGCGTTCTTGACTATGCGTTTGCACGCGTAACTGCATCTGTTACTGGCACACTTCTGTTTGTCACACGTCACTTTGAAGACATCTTCTGAGCCGATTTAGCGTCTGTAAATCCAAAAGTAAGCAGAAGCTAATCGGCACAATACAGCAAGTGTCTGTTTGTCTCCTTGAAAAGACCACGTGATCCGAAGAGCGATCGGAACCCGGGCCTTTGGGCCTCCGGCTAGTCCGTGTGGATCCAAGAGTCCGGAGTGGCTCGAGTCAACTCCTGGTCCCATGCAGACAACCGGAACGGTATCTGCGCTGCAGGTGTGAGCGGATTAGCGTTATCACAAGGGTGTTCAATTTCTTTATAGCAGCGCCTGTAGTCTATGATCTAGATAGTTTGAGGAGCTCAGTCCAAATAAATGAAAGTTCCCCCATCCTTGATTTATATTCCTTATTGAATCTGGGAGGCGCAGTTCTCATTTAATTTAATTACCCCTTTCCATGACCTCCGATGTTTGGCCAAATTCTTTTCCGAGCCTTAAGGCAGCTGATGGGAGTTTTGGAGAGTGGAATTTTAATTATTTTCAATTTACTTCAATCTATCGTATAGCGCATTGTTCAGATGTCCACTTTAATAGTCTTCTAGTCATCTGCTTCAAACATCAGAGCAGCAAATGTTACATAAATTTACATACTTTAGTTTTTCTTTTTATCCTTATTTTGATATATATATTTACATGTACTGTGTGTATATGGTATATGTTTCCATATGTACTGTATGTACATGTGTATATACATATATATATTTTTTCCACTTCATATGTTTTACTTTAAACAAAATGGATGTCATCCTCAAGTGTATAAAAACAGAAATGGGCTAAAACTTTGCATGTTTTAGTTTATGGATGCAGTGCATACGTAATGGAAGTATACCCTGTTTCTATTGCACTGCAACTCTAAAATGTTTTTTTTTTGTTAATTTTCATATGTGTGCATACTTTTTGGTACTGTGCTAGTTAGTTGAAGGTAGACTATCTCAGGACAACGGTCAGCAGTTGAGGTCTGAGTTTAGAAACAGAGTTTTAACAATAAGCTGAAGGTAATATCACCTTGGAGTTGTCAGCTTGCAAAAAAAGTCCTGGGTTTAAACCCCTGCTGTTGCTGTAGTGTCTTTGATGAAGTTGCTTGCCATTAATTGTTATAATAAAGTGGTTTATAATCATAGCAGCAATGATAAATCAGAGAACCAAAACTTTTACTGGTGGGCTTTGAACTTCCAGCTTGGAAACAATTCTTGTCTAGAGTGACCATTCTGAAGACAGATTGCAGTCTTGTCAAACTTTCCAGCTCTTCACAAGCTACCAGTGTTGCCCCCTATTGGTGATGTCACATCAGAAACCCAAATCATCATTGACATTCGGCTGCTCGAGTCGGGGGTTGCCACAGCACTCCACACAGTAGACTTGGCAGGGTTTTACGCCGGATGCCCTTCCTAACGCAACCCTCCCCATTCATCTGGGCTTGGGACCGGCACGAAGGAACACACTGGGTTGTGTATCCCCTCGTGGCTGAGCGTTCACAGCACCTGGTATTCCCAGATGGTCCCTCATCCAAGTACCGAGCAGGCCCGACCCCTCACAGTTTCCAAGAGCAGATGAGATCAGGGGCGTTGCCACACGGCTACCTCCTTGTCACATCAGAAACCCAAATACTGACAACTAATGATGAACTTCAGACAAAAACTAGCAACGGTGCTGAAGAAGGGAAATGACCATTACTTAAAGAAGAAGGTTAGGCCAGAAGCAGCTTGTGTTGAAGCTCCCCAGATGAACCCTAGCCCTTTGGCAAGAGCTACATCTCTGCATGACAAATCTTTGGCTAAAGAATAATTTGGAGACTTTGATTGTATGTCCGTGGTTCGGTTGTTCAGCTCTCTCAAACAGAAGGGGAGCTATTAAAACATTTTCTTAATGCCAGTTTAAAAAGATCAGCTCCTTCGTGGGCCATAAAAACAAATGAAGTAGAATGTGCTTCTGTACACCAAAGTTGAGATGTGCTATTTAAAACCATACTGTTGCAGCAGCAAGATCAAACCGAGCCTGCAAAGAGGTCCTTTTACCCAGTAAACAAAAACACCCTTTGAATATTTTTTTTTTTTTTTTCCCCTGTACTTCATGTGTTTTCCATCTGATTATTTGCAATCCAACTCTCATCCATTCCCAACTGCTTTCTTTTATTCAGGCACTTAACAGGTAGAAGGAAAACACGAACACACCCTACCTGTGCGAGTGTCAGTTTCAGGCCACCATTTCCAAGTTATTATTTTGGGTGGGATTACTTAAATGGATAGTATATGCAGTGTCAGGAATTAGCAGGCATTTTTGCATGTGTACGTTGAATTGAATGTTTAATTTTTCCTTTTTAGAAATAAAATGTAATGTAAACTTAATGAAACAAGTGGGATTGTCCTGTATAACAGGGCCACCTCATATATATATATATATAGTCTCTCCTAGCAGGAAAGTGGACTTTGGTTGTGTACTTGGATGGCAAACCTTTTTTTTTTTTCTTTTTTTTTCAGATGACTTGTACCTCATGTGGAGTTGAAGACAAACTCTTCAACTGCTGAGACATTTTATTGTATTAATATTGTAGTCAAGGTGGCTCATGCACAATTTAAAGGAAGGGCCTAATATTGCTGAGTCAGCCACAGTATATAGCAACATAATATATAAGAATAAATGAATGAGATGAAACGATGAAAGATGACTTTGTAGACTCAAAGCCTTAAGGCCATTTATTCATTTACTTTGGTTTTTTTGAGCCATTAACAATGCAGATGTTGGGCAATCGGTTTTACAATTTTACACTCCCGACCTAACCCTTTCCCAGCAAAACATTTGTTTTAGCTGCACTGGATATCCCGAACAAACAAATGTGAGCCCGAGAACCCCCGAGCAAGGACGGCTCAAACTGGGCAAAAGCAGGGCGAGATTGCGTGATGAATGAAAATGGCAGGAAGGCGGTCAGATATAAACTCAACTTTTAATATCTGCGCCGAAGGTGAGCTGGATAACGGACGTGTAATCTTCTGCTCATGATGAAATGTTTGAGAGCTCAACTCAATGTAAATAACAGCGTAATGACCTGAGCCGCACCGCTAACAAAGGCTGTTCTTGCGATTCCCGCTTGGCGAGACTTGCTGCCATGTTTTATTCATTTAATTATTCCGAAAGGGGTGGCAGATTCCGCCTATGCATTCTTGTGGAGAAGAGGGGTGTTTTCACTTGTGTGGAGGGAGGGTCTGGCGGGGGTTCAACTCACAGGGCGGTCGGTTTGTGGGGGGTGCTTGTCCTGTGGGCAAGGATAGTGTGAGAGGACTTTGGGAGTTTATTTCCTGTTGTAAAATGGACAATAAAATGACTGTGTGTGTGTGTGTGTGAGAGAGAGACAGGGTTTCCTGTACTAAGACAAAGTGACATGCGGGAGCAGAAGGTATATTTCCTATGGTAAAATATACTATGAGATCATTTTGGGGGTTTCCAGGTGACTTTGTGGTATAAAACAAGGTAACATGACCTTGTTGCTGGGAGGGACTACATTTTTGATGGTAGTGGGCTGAGGATGCGCTGACTGTGGTGAGAAGGGACATTTCCACTGCTAAAACACACATTTATGACTGTGACTGGGGGGTGTGTTGACTGTGGTAAATGACACAGCTCCGTGACTGTGCTGCGCAGACAGCGGCTGACAGGTGCACGATGTCGGCAGGAGCTGGAGCTGACAGGTGGGGCCGCGGGGCGGCGGCGGAAACCGAAACAAGATTCCGTCTCCTGGGAAATCAGAGTCCTTTGGAGAGGTGCAGCCCCGCGGCCAAAGCCTCTTTTGCTTTTAATGAATCGGGGTGAAGTGTTTCTTTCAGTGCGTTTCGGTGCCTTTGCTAGGCTGTGGGTGGTGCACCAACAAAGGGCCCTCGAGGATCTCTAGCTGTCAACCCGGCAACGGACACGCACACCCCGCACGCTAGAATTTTCCTCCGGAGCTGACACTCTCTGCCTGGAAACTGTCAAAATAGGGACCTGGCATTTTCTTCCCAAGCAACAGTGTTTTGTCACGCGACAATGCGGCGCAGCGTCCGCACATCATTCACACCTTTCGCGAGCACCTTTGCCGATCGATTATCCGCCCACGTGTTGACCGCTTGCCGGGCGCCCGCCTTGTTTTTAGCATTCGCGCCGCTTTGAGCTCGGTAATTGTCGGAAATATTTTCTGTACTGGATCTACGTGTGGAGCTTTCAAGCAGACGTCTCATTGAAGAGAAAACAAGGATTCGGCTTTGGGCCAAAGCGACAAGCCGTGCGGATGTCATTAAAAGATGAAAATCATAACGGCTACCGGAAATCCTAGGTGCCAGTTTTATTCACTGCTATTATTTAGTTGCTTCACTCATTTTACCCCAAAGTAGCTTCTCATAACTTATAAGTTATCATATTTCACAGCGGGGGATTTTATTAAATTCGCTCTTTGCTCAAGAGTGGAACAGCAGGGTTCCAGGGCTTAAACTTTTTGGTCATAAGTTTAATTCCACAGGAACTGGATTAAACTGCATTGAATTCTAGATGTTTCTTGTGCTCTGTTAGGGACAATTACCCCATAGAGGTTTAATGGAACCGCAGGAGGGGAAGTGCTGAGGGCCTTTGTCCTACAATCAGGCGGTCATTCAGGTCCTGGTCTTGCTGTAGTGCCCTTGAAGGTCCTTACCCTGAGCTGACGTGCTGAAGATGAGCAAAGCTCCATAAATGGCTACATGTTTGAACGAAGCTTAGGGTGCCAACTTAACTTTGCAAGCTTGCTTTGGGGAAAAAAAAAAAAGCAGCATAAAAATGTACACCCTTGTAGACTATGGGGTAAAAACGTTGGTTGCCCAAGTTCCTTTCAGAACTTCCCGCATTTTGGTTCCTTTAGAACAAAGAAGGACTTGAACTTTGAGTATTTCATATGGGTTATTCTTCCTGTTCAGCTCAAAGGTTTTAAAGGTCTACCTTTTCCTTTGATATGACCATAGTGAACTGTAGTGAATTGTAACAAACGTGGTGAACCATCCTTTTTTTTAATTTAGATGATCTGAGATCTTATATTTGGATTTTTTTTCCCCTCTAGCTATGACCTGTTGCCTTTTTATGGCTCATTCAGTAAAGCTTGTTCATAAGTAGGTTGACATGTCTGCAGCTCTCTGCTTCATGACTGTACTTGACCTCCGAAGGACATTGAATGGCTAAATATACATGCTTTGGTTATTCTGCACTTGTTGAAACTCAAGGACTCTTGCGCTTGTGGAATCTGTCAGCAGACATAGAAAAGGAGTGCAAAGTGGGTGCTTTGCTAAAAGGACAAAGGTAGAGGTTTTGGAATTTGTTCAGATGCTCCAGGTGCTCAATAATTTTTTTTCAACTCTTAGTGACCAGTCGTGACTTCCAAGGCACGGGAGGGAATGGAAGTGGTTTACCATTGCCCTTTTCCACACAACTTAAGAGATCTAAAAACTATGCCCAAAAACACGGGCACTGTGAGGGGCCAGCATCCCCGCCACACCACCGTATTCTGAGCCCATCAATGTGCACATAAACAGTGAAAATAATGACTGAGGGGCTTAGCTGACTGGGCAAATATCATTTTCATCCTTTTCATCCATGACCGTAAAATGTAGATTTGAGTTGGCATTATAACATTATTCATTTATGTTCTTTAATTATTTTTTATTGTTTATTTGTACATTTGACCTATAAGGCCACAAAGCTGCTTGAGTGGATCCACAATGCCAGGCAGCCATTTTTCAATGTTTGCTGTTACCTTTGGTAACTTTAAGTGTTACTGTGTTTAGGGAGTTAAATCTATAGTGCGAGCTTCATGCTGTGGAATCCACTCATGCCCACCAGAATTGTAATTTATGGGCCAGATTACTGAGGAGTTATAGAATCACAACTGAAAGCATTCATGTTTTGACACCATGGAAGTAAGATTTGACTAATACAACAAATTCAATTGTTATATATTTATTTTTCGCTGTAAGACATGGTGCTCAGTTAAAAATTCAACTCTTTCGGCTGAAATGTGGGCAGCCAACTTTTTTTTTTTGTTTTTTTTTTTTTTTTTTTTTTTAATAATTGTATAAAACTGCTACCGAAGCTGAGTCTTTGATCCCAGTGGCTTGCAGCAATGATATTTCTTGTTTGCTTATTTATATTTTCCCATCCCATGGAAAGTCACCCTGGAAACTGGAAGATGCTCTTGTGGTTAGCCTTAGCAAAACCTCTGTGAGTTTGAAAAATTGACAAAGTTATGTGCTATCCAGAAGGAAGGAAATAAAGGAAGAAAAGCGCTAATAATGTGCGCAAGTGAATCGCTGCAGGCATTGATGTGTTAATTTACAGTGGCGGATAACAATGGCTCCCAAACTCTGATCCGCTGGGGTCCCGAACCCCCTGCTAGAGTCCTATCACACAGAACTGCACTTTCATTTCCTCCTGACAGTATTTCAGCTTCCCCTCTCCTATTCTTCCATTTTTCGAGCCAGAACAAATAACCAGGTCCGGGGTTGGTTGCGTCAGCCTGATACAAAGCAGAAGGGAGGGTACCGCTGTGTTGTAAAAGAGCAGCACCTGGGTTGTAATCCGTTCGGAGGGCGGGAGGCGGTTAGGAGACTGTCGCCAGCCTCCGGTCAAATGGACACATGCGGTCAAGAGTGGTGTAACACAGTGGCCAATAAGCGCCGCTGGAGCTGCACTATCGTGAGGGTGAACCCGGCTTATTTTTTTAAGAACCGGAATCGCCTCCAAAGTCAAGTTTGTCCAAGGTCACAGAACAACAATCTTGTAAGAAAAAGAAAACGGTAAATAAATAATATACATATTTTTAAAAAAAAGCTGAGCAAAAGAGCACTGCAAGACCAGGGTATGGAAAAGGAGCTGTGAACTTTGGTATCCTGTCAGTTTCATAGAGAGGGCCAGGGTTCGAAGGGGCTCCAGTCAAGACTTCACTTCTAATAGGAGGCTGCATGGAAAGGAGTCAGTCGGGCTCCTGCTCAGCAACGGCACTGTGATCCTCCTCAGGGGGCCCGTCTGGCTCTCCAAATGGGAAATCAATACACCATCAATAAGAGCAGCATTAAAACGGACAGCTGTTTTTTTACATGCTCATCTCGTCCATTGTTGTCTTACTTTTTAAAATATATCCAGCAGTGGTATTGGATAAATAGTGCTGGTTTCTAAGGAACAAAGGTTGGCGAGCACCCGTGGGTGTTTCTGGCAAGGGTTGCTGGTATTTGCCATGCAGTCCAACAAATTTTGCGGCCCCTGCGTCATCCAGCTAACGAAAAGGTGGGTGGTTCACAATTTACGCTGTCACCGTAAAGTCCATTTTTTTAGGGTGAAATTTCTAATAAATAAGTGAAGTACCCATGGACAGCAGAAGTGTCGCAGTTAGGGCTGTGGTCTTAGTCTGAATGGTTGTTGGTTCAATTCCTGCCACTGGACCTTGATGAGGTTTTTACCATTGACTATTCCAATACTAATAATACTGTAATAACACTGTACTGTATAAATGGATAAATCAGTGTCATGTTGGACACTGCCAACCTTGCCAGGAGTTTGGGGCAAAGTAGTCACCTAAATTAACCTTAAAAAAAAAAAAAAAAACTTTAAAGGTTTCCTTAAGGTTGTCAGGTTAAAATTTCACCTTGGTTTACCCTATGCATACATGGTAATACAATTAAGGGATTCCAAAGTAAAATATATATTTAAATATCTCCAGTTACCCCTGTGTATTTTCAACCTTTTTGCTGTTTCCACTTTTGTGCTTGTATTACTCAGTTATGCTCATATGCATCCCCGTGAACAATTGTAGTACTCGCGGTATTTTCTTAAACTTTGTACCTCATGACTACTGCGATAATGTTGCCGTGCTGTTTAATGTGTTTGAAGCGGGATAAATTCCAGTCATACTTTGCCCGTCGTGTTATTTTATAGACAAATGTTCATAAGTTGTTCAGCATTGTACTACACAGCAGCAGCAGAACTGTGATGCGGTCCATAAAGCAGCTGAACCGAAAACAAAACTGCGTTCGATAAACACGGATGACCAAGCTGAACGCATTTCCCACAATCCATGGCTTGTCCTTGTTGAATTTTGCAGGGGTGGCTGCTGATCTCGTACAGAATCTACAGCCAAAAGTTCTTTATTTATCCCAGACCAATGGGAGGAATGAAGTGGCGGTAATTGTAGCTACATCAGTGATGTCAAAACCGTCGCTGTGTGAATAGTATCCCCCTCATCTTTTATATATATTTTAAAAACATCTTTAGACTCCACTCATGCTACATATACTCATGCTGTCTGCCCACGCAGAGTTTGTCACAGTTGGACCTAAAAGCTTAGACTCCTAAACGGGCAGTAGAACCATGATCCTCCAAAAAGATGGAAGCAGATTCCTTTGAGTCACACATGTGATAAGATGAGAAGTTTTTGCAGATCCTATAAATATGGGTGAACAGCTTGCACGTTTTCTTTCGGTTTACAAATCTGTTTATGAGCCGCCATAATATTAACTCACTTCATCTCAGGTTCTCTTCAGGCTAAGGCAGCTCAAAGTTTTAAGATGTTTGTCCTGGGATCCATCCAAAGTCTTCTCTTTAAAATTCAACCAAGATGCTTCGAAGCTGAAAAAAGTCGTCATCAGCAATAGCAGCGGAACCCCTTTTTTTTTTTTTTTTTTTTATCAGTCTGCTGCAGCATAGATCCGTATCTTCCTCTTTTCTCCGTAAGAAGCGTGTAACCATCCTTGACAGAGGCTTTGCGAGGATCCTCACAGTTCTCTTTGTAAGTGGAGACAATGGATGAACTGAGAGGTCATCATTCTACATTTGTACAAGTTTCTCCTGCTGCTTTAAAATAAGTTGAACTTTCTTTTTTCAATGTCTGTCAGCAGGAAGAAACTAGAGAGGTCTCTGGAGTATTTTATCTCTCTGTAATAAAAAAAAAAAAAGAAGCATGCCGCCAGTTGATCCGTTTGGGTTTGTTTAATCGATATTTAATCTGTTTTTGTTTATTAGTCGTTTTATTTTTAGTTATGGGTGTCAAATGTCTCCCTCTACCTACTTTATCCATTCCTCTGTGGCCATATCAGATTTTAATGCTACAGCAAATGGCATTCACTGAATTATACTTCCACCCTGTTTGCCTGAAATGTGTCCCACGTAAGTTACGTTTGTACCAATTTCTGTCAGATTTCAGTTCCAGTGTGTAAAAAAAGAATGAGCAGACTGTGCACTAAAAACTGCCACTAATGGTTATAAACCTAACTGGCTTATACAACACCAACAGCTGATATTGTGGCAAAATGACTAATATATATATATATATATATATATATATATATATATATATATATCTTCTGTATAACCTTTCATCTGCAGAATTAAAATGCTTAACATTTTGCTTGTTGCAATGCTCACTTATTCACATCCTGACATCAGAGACATCTTTACTTGTGTGCAGTAAGTGCTATATCAGATACCAGTTGCTCTGCAGGAAGAAGTGATGCCTAGAAAACAGCAATTTAATAAAAAAGTAAGGCAAAATATATCTTTTCTTGTACCTATAACATCAGGTAGCATTGTGGTTAAGGATGTGGGCTGGCATGTGTGCTCCATGGTAGCTAATATATACCCGTAGAGGTATATATTGTGGTGAAACTGAGGAAAAACCATAAGGTGATCAAATGGGCACCTAAATTCCATCAGTTTATGCTGCAACTGTGCATCCAGCAGCCATGAATAATACCAGATTTTATCAATTTTACAAGCTATTTTTTCTCCTTTGAAAGAAATACTGAACAGGAGGTTACAGCAGGTGGCACAGTGGTTACTGCTGCCCCCTTTTCTTTAAAGGATGTGGGTTAGGATTCCACTCCTGCTACCCTGAAATGAAACAATAAAACAATAAAGAACAAAAAATGATAAAAGTTCCCCAACAGTATGAATGAGTAAGCCATTTTAAAACAGATTTTCTAGCATGGGACAAAGGGGACATTATAGAGTAGAAATACAGTATATAAGTGTGTGTGTGTGTGTGTGTGTGTGTGTGTGTGTGTGTGTGTGTGTGTGTTGTTTATTAAATCATGATTTTCTATATATAGAAAAATCACAATCCATAACTTTTCTAATCAATGTGTCTTGATTTACTGTAGATGCAAAATAAGTTTGGAAATAGAAAAATATAAAGGTTAAAACAAAGTTTATTTAGATGTAGTGTAATTTAGTGAAATTATAGTTAATTTTACACAAAGCATCACTTACAATTTGAGAAATAAATGCCAGGTACATAATTTCCTAATATTGTCGTGATCATTTCTTTCTACTCTGTTTGAATGGACATAGTAACTTTAATACTGTTTTTCTTTTATTAAAGCAAAGTTCTCCTTTTATGTTATTCTTTCCCTTTCCAACTTTACATTTGGCTGTGTTAAAAAATTTTTTTTATTAAAATCCAAGGTGTTTGATGTCAAAAACTTTTGAATCTCATGGCCTTTTACATAAGCATTTGCCTTTTTTTTTTTTGTCTAACTTTGATATTCATAGTAAACATGGTTGAGGTTATTTTTTTCCTCTCAGACGTTAACTAGACGACATATATTGATACCGCTGAATGCATCTCCCTTTGATTCGTACTTCACTTGTTACTCGGCCGTGCCTCAGGTGAATTGGTGAGGTGTTTTTATACAGAATTCCACATGAAAGCATGTCGAATAAAAGCTGATTGATCGACTGTTTTTTAAAATTTATTTATTTATTTTTTTGCCTTCGTATTTCTGAAATCTCCTGTGCTACAGATGCTGGGCTTTAGTCTTGAAAGTGATGGTTAGAAGATGTTTAGCTAGCCCTGAAAACATCCCGCATATATGGTGGACCCTTTGAAACTACTTGAAATGACTGCAACTGTAGAGACGCTCAACATCATCAGCAGCTTGTTCTGTCAAAATTGTATTTTGTGTAACAATTTTTAGTCCATATATTTTATTTGTACCAATACTGATTTTATGTTGGACATCTTGCTTGCAGTTGCTTTTTCATTCTCCTTGGTCTATCTCTCTCTTTAGAGCCAGTAATTCAATACATGCTTTGTGAGAACCCTCCTCATACCATCTACTATATTTCTCCCTCTGTCTCAGACTGAATAAAAAGAAACTTATGAAAGGAAAAATTACCAAAAGGCATGTAGATAGCAGCAGCTGGTAAACAAAAGTGTATATTCAGTCTTACCTCAGTATGTCATGCACGTCTGATACTAATTTTTAACAAGAACTGGGCTATGTGACTAAATGGAGGTATGTCAGCAGTGTGTGTGTATACACAGCATGTATCGAAAAGAATCACTCCCTTCAAAACATTCACATTGTGTTGCTTTGCAGCCTGAAATGAAGATGCGCGCACACACAACAAAAAAAAGTTCTCTAGCTGCATTTATCCAATGCAACTTATAACAGCCAAGTGAAAGATATAATAGCAAAAGCTCAGATAAAAATGAATAAATAAAAAACCAGAACCACCGAGATGGTTAAAGGATCAACCCCCTCCTAAAAAAATACTTGTAAACTCAATCAGGTATATCTACTAACATTCTCCATTGTACACCAAGCTAACTGACTTCCACCTGTGATCACTTGTAATAATTCTGATGAGTTCAACATAAAAACAACTATTCCTAGAGCATTCCAATGCTTGGAAGTACAGCTGAAAGCAAACAATCAACTATAGGTGACAAGCCACTGCAAAAAGATCTCAGGAATAAAGTTGTGGACAGGCACAATTCAGGAGATGGATAAAAAAAAAAAATAAAAAATAAATCAAAGGCTTTATCAATCCCTAGGAGCATGGTGAAGTCCACAATAAGTGGAAAGTGTTTGGTACTGCTAGGACCCTTCCCGGATCAGGCTGTCCCTCCAAACTGGATGGAAGAGCGAGGAGGAAACTGGTCAGAGAAGCTACCAAAAGGCCTATGGCAACTTTGAAGCAGTTATAGGAATTTCTGGAAAAGTGATCATTGTGTGCATGTGACAACAATATCACAAATTCTCCACAAATGTGGCTTGTGTGGGAGGGTTGCAAGAAAAAAGCCACTCCCGAAGAAAGGCCACATTAAGTCTCAATTGAGCTTTGCTAAAATGCATCTTGAAGATTCTAAAACTAAATGAAAAAAGGTGTTATGGTGAGATGAGACCAAACTCAAACTATTTGACCTCAGCGCCAAACTGTATATCTGGCAGAAAGCCAATACAACTTACCATCCAAAGAACATCATACCTACAGTAAAGCATGGAGGTGGTAGCATCCTATTGTGGGGGTGTTTCTCTGTAGCAGGGGCTGGGGCACTTGTCAAGATAGAAGGAAAAATGAATGGGGCAAAATGCCATCAAATTCTTGAGGAAAACCTGCTGCCCTCTACCAGAAAGGTGTCAATGGGAATAAGGTTCGCCTTCCAACATGACAATGACACGAAACAAACAGCAAAGTTAACCACACAGTGGCTGAAGGAGAAAAAGGTGAATGTCCTTGCATGGCCTAGTCAGAGCCCACACTTAAACCCTATTGAAAATCTATGGCATGACTTGAAAATTGCAGTCCACCAATGGTCACTGTCCAATTTGACTGAGCTTGAACAATTCTGTAAAGAAGAGTAGGCAAATATTGCAGAGTCTAGATGTGCAAAGTTGGTAGAGAAGTATCCCAACAGACACATGGCTCTAATCAAAGCAAAAGGTGGTGATCCTTTAACCACCTCAATGATTCTGGTTTTTCACATTTTTTTCCCTGAACTGTTGCTACTGTATCTTTCACTTGGCTGTTATAAGTTGCATTGAGTAAATACAGCTGGAGAATTTTTTTTTAATCTTCATTTCAGAATGTGAATATTTTGAAGGGGGGTGATTCTTTTCTATACACACTGTGTGTGTGTGTGTGTGTGTGTGTGTGTGTGTGTAAAAATGTCAGCTAATAGTCTGGCTAAAGTGCTCACTAAACAATTTTGTGATCTCTTGCTGTGTATTTCAAGGTTTATTGCTGTACACAGATACACACAGATCAGCAGAAACTGTTGTTAGTGGAGAGTGGTGCCATAATGGGATAGAATTGGATGTGCTGTGACACTACATACCTGGCAAGGGGGAGAGGTGAGGTCATTTTTGGGGGAAGTAGCAGGGCAGGGAAGCCATTCTGTAGCAGCAGGTGGTCAAGTGTGAGGTCTGTGAAATAACAGGATAAAAGTGTCAAAGTGAAATGTAACCCATAATGGAATTTATGTGTTGAGCTGGACAATGTTTGATCAAGTTTTGTCATGATGAAAAAATTCTAAATACTCTCCTAAATACCTGGTTTAATTCTTCTAAAAGCATCACTCAACCAGTGATTTTTTTTTTTCTTTTTCTCTTGCTTTTATCACCTGAAACCTGAACATTCTTTACACATAAGCAACAGATTTAAGTTGTTACAAATTTTAAGTATGAAATGAAGTTAGATCTCTCATTTAGAGTTATAGCATTACTCTGCCTACAATGATAATGTGAACCTTAACCTTATTGTATTTATTTAGAAATTAATGTTGAGAGCTGAAATCATGTTTTTTCCATTTTAGTTCTGAAAATGTGTTTGTGGTGTTGCCAGAAATGTGTTGATAGGTTGCAGATCTATGCAAACATGGTTTCACATATTGCTTGTTCAGAGGCCGCGCTAGAAAGGGGTGTCTGAAGGTATGAGCCAGTCAGTGGTGGAATAGTTAAATCCCCTGGCTAGCATTTAGACCCAGATTTGCATCCAGTCTCCTGTTGTAGCACCCACGAGAAAGGTAATCTGGAATGACCTGGTAAAAATTACCCAGTTGCATAGGTAAGTCAAAAATTGTAAAGCACATAAAATTGTTAGGAGTCATCTTGCAATAAAAATGAAAACGTAGGAAGCGGTGCAGATCAAGGTGAGGTTTGATTCCTCCTGTGCTGCTGTGGAGGAAGCGTGCATGCCAGTCGTTGCCCACACTTGCCTTCAGGAGATGACGAAGTCCATGAGTAGGTTTGTAGGATGCTTGAGCAGGGATTGTGCTCAGCTGGGGGTGAAGTGAATGTCTCATAGTTCAAGTCCAGGATGCAGGGAAGGTGTGGTCGTAGTTCTGAAGTGAATATCAGGAGGCGGGAGTGTGATTGTGTTTAAGCAGGGAGAATTTACCCCAGTGCTGCAGGGGCTTCGTGAGCAGATGCTGAGGGACAACCTGCATTTAATGTGCTTCTGTAAAAGCTCACTCGAAAAGCTGGACGAGACTCTTGAGGAGTAAATCCAGTCATTTTCGTGCGGGGAAATCCTATCTGCCGTGCACACAGCAGTAATTCCCGCTAACAGACTAGCCTGTAGCCCCACCTTACCACCTGCCAGGAGTTGCTGTGCAGCACGTTCATCAGGTTGACTGGCGGATCTCGGCTGACCTTCCCACATTTTAAAGTGTTAATATGAGGGAGATATAAATAGAAGCTTTTGCCTTAGTGGCTTCGTGCCTATTGCACAGCGCTGTAATATTTTATCCCTTGTGCTTTACATTTACATGCCTATCATCTGTCGTGTACCTCTCTTGTATGAACTGTATATCCTTATTTGAGTGTCATCCATATTATCTCAAAATCTGTTTATTACATGAATTGAACAAGAGCTGAAATTAACTGTCTTTATGGGGCTCCCTGTCAGTGAGCTACACAGTCTGTTCAGGTTAGGTGAGAACCGAGCTCATGGGGTATATAAAAGTTTTTGCTACATACTCCTATAGTAGAGTAATAATGTTTGCGCAGTTGTTGCTAGGATATTATACATATATTCATACACTGTATGGCCAAAAATAAGTAGACCCCCCTTCTAATGACTGAGCTGTATCAGCCGCACCCATCAGCATAAAAATTCATTCATTCATTCTCAACTGTTTGCTTCCAGCTTTGTGGCCACAGTTGGGGGAAGCTCCTTTGATGCTCCAGCATGACTGTACCCCCATACACAAAGTAAGCTCCATAAACATGCGGTTTGCTCAGGTTGGTGTAGAAGAGCTTGAATGGCTTCACAGAGCCCTTATTTCAACCCTACTGAACATCTTTGGGATGATTTGGACTGCTGTCTGCAAGCCAGGCCTTCTCACCCGACCTCACTGATGCTCTTGTGGCTGAATGGGCACAAATTCCCAAAATTTGGTGAAAAGCCTTCCCAGAAGAGTGGGCGCTGTTATAGTAGCAAAGGGGGAACAACTCCATATTAATGCCAATGGGTTTGGAATGGAACATTCAGTAGGGACATATAGGTGTGATGCTTAGGTGTCCAGAAACTTTTGGCCATACGGTGTATGTGAATATATTTTAGGAATATCAAGTGGTGCAGTGTTTGACATCAAAAGCCTCAAGTTGGATTCAGTTGAAGATACTCTTAAAGTAAATTTAAAGTAGAATAGTTTGCACATCTGACACTGTGATTTCTTTTGGCAAAAGATACTAGCTAAATGAACAAATTTAATAAAGATAGACCACTGTTTGTAACTGACTACCAGATGGCATCATGGGTTGTAATGATACACACAGTCAGGGTTTGCGGAACAAACATCACCACTAACAGTGCAAAAGAACCGCTTTGGTACCTCCAGTCTACAACATGATCTTAGACTTTATAATTATTAACCCAACCAGCAAACAACCTTAAAATAAGCGCATACTTATTGGCAAGGAATGATGGGAAGGCTCTCACCTACCAGAGTACTACAACATCCAATAAATTGTTTTAATATTAAAGAAGCCTGTTTTGGATAAACACTTACTGATAATAAATAATTGAATGCATAGATGAATTAATGCATGAATATTAAAATGCCAAACCAGACTGTGGCAAGCTTAATTTTAAATTTGTTTTTTTTTTTTAAATGTATTTTTGCACATTGTGTACTACTGAACTGGTCTACTCAAGGTGTCTGCAGGTTACCTCAGCTCAGGAGAACCTCTTGAATGCTAAGATGTCTCCTGATGGTCACCTCACAGCATACCTTAGGCGGCCCGTTTGTCGTAGGAAACCTCAGGCCGTTGCAGGGACACGAGGTGCCGCCAGTGCTGCTGATAGAAGCAGCACCAAACAGATCGAAGCTTTTCTGCTGATGACTGAGATAAGCATGGCTCCTTAGAGTTTGTGTCAGGCTTTGTCCTCCATTGATCTGGCTGCACATGTTCAAACATGTACAAATCTACCCAGATCAGATCCCAATACTCACAGAAATAAATAAATAAGAACGGAACCCGCTCAGGCTGCCTTTGTAATCCGATGACAGGCCCATTGACATCTCCCTCTGGTTTTCCTCCAGTGCAGGAATGGGTAACTCGATTAAGGCCTTAAATGCAGAGCGGCCCGGTGGCATCTCTGATTCAGCAGGATAGGAGGCTCTGTCCCTCACGGAGCCATTTGATCAACTGCACTTTTGTGTTTGGATGTTTTCCCCTGTCTCGCACTTCAATTTTACATACAGAGGCACATTTTAATTTTCTGCTTACGCAGCACTTCCAATTTGAGCTCCTGACTCATTTTTTACTACCCATATACATTTCCAGAGATCACTCATTCTTATACTGGGGCTGTTCCCTCTTTTTGCCTTAGCGAGCCAAACTGTGTTTGTGCAAAATCGGATAATGGCCAAGGCTGCATCATCCATCCATCCAACCATTTTCAGAAACCTCGTGTCTGAACAGAGATGTGATGACCAGGGACCAAATGGCTTCAAAAATTTTGGAAGAATAAAAAAAAAAGAAAAAAAATCCTATATACACTAAAAATGAATGAAAATTTGAATAAATATTTCATTTATGAACCTGGTTTTTGTTATTGCTATTATAGTAGCACTTAGTGTTATTTCTTATAGCCATTTGTTACCATTGCACTCTTTTGTTGGCATATAAAAAAAAAAATATATATATATATATTTTTTTATATATTCCTATAGATAGGAATTTTATATTTGTTAACCATAAAAATGGTGTACAGTGTTAACGGTGTTTAGTTTTGCATTATGTTGTGCAATTTTTAAGTTCCATTTGTGCAAGTGCACTTTTATTAAGTACCGTTTTTCAAAAAAATTGAGGTATTGCTGTGTATGGAAATCTGCTTTTTTGTTTTGCTTAATCTGTAATGATTGCATGGAATTAATACCAATTGGGTGATTCCTTCATGAATTGCTTGACTGGTTGGTTAGTTTGTTGACTGATTTATTTCCAGTGGGATCTTACTGTCGCAGCAGTCAGTTTGCATCATACAGTCCTCCTGGAAAATCCAAGGACTTTCGAGGAAGCTGGATCTCTTCATCACTGCATCAGAGATGTGTGCAGCTCCTTTGCATTGGTACAGCAAGGCAACAGCTGTAGAGAACCTGGTCCAAAGTGGGGGGGGGGGTGACGTGGCAGGAGCAGCTCTGACTACTGACTCAGTTATGACAGTCAGCTATGAGTCAGAAGAGAGTGGACCTCAGAGAAACATCGTACAGGGAAAGATCTGCATCGGCCTCAGACCAGGACACACGAGCTTGTGGCTGTGATGGCCTGTGTGAAGAAAGCAAGCACCGAAATCCCTTTTACATGCAAACCAGAAATGGCACTCTGTGATGATCCATCATCTGCTATCAGTGACCCATTGCATTATTAGAGTCAGAGGTTTGAAACCAAACTCAGGTGCACACTATTGCTTCCAAACACTGTAATTTTTAGAATTCCTAACCTTGTGATGTGCACATATTATTATTATTATTATTATTATTATTATTATTATTCATCGAGCAAGACTTAGTGTGAAACCTGGAAACTCAAGTGGTACCACATTCGAATCCACATTCTCGGAGCTGTGAGCGGCCTGTGCTGCATGGCAAAAAGCGAATGGATTTTCTTTTTTTGAAGTTATCTCTAAGCCCAATGAGTCCCCAATTATTCCCTCTATTTTCAGATCAAAAACTTTCCTCGTAATTATTTTATCCTGTAATTAAAAGGGCAAAGGGACAGCGCCTTCATCTCCATATTTGGGAGCAGCCTGGTTCCAAAAGGAAACATGAAAACAGACAAATTCTAATCATGTCAATTACTGCTTTAAAATATTAAATATTTGGAACCCCTGCCGAGCGTTTCACTTTTCTGCTTCCTCGCTTGTTAAGCTGAGGTTCAAATTTGAATAAGAAGGAGAATTGGAAAAGCAGGGCCCGGAATTTAATATTTAGTGATGTGAAGCAGTAAAGATTTTGTTTTTCTTAAAGATGGTGTCCTGTTCGGCTGCTTAAAACTTTTTCTTATTTTCTGTCAATGAACTCTGTATGCATAAATCTCCTTTATACTGTATGTTGATTTTGAATGTAATGTAAACAATTGGAAAATATGTGCCCATACTGTTGAAAATATACATAAAACGGTGTTACGGCCAGTACTTTAAATTCTATACTTAAATGACGTTTGTGGTATAAACCTTGATTTTTCAGCCTCAAGGACTGAAATTGTTTTCTCTGAGCAAAATTAAACAAAGTTAGTTTCCTTTTTCCTGGAAAATATTCTTCACCATGCTGTCCTCTGTTTTTGACAGCTTGGAAGTGTTAGTTTTGTCTGCACACTGTGCACCTTTCGTCCACTTTCGTCTGCAGCGTTTGTTTAAAGAGACTGAACAACTGAACATGGGGTAGATTTTGGAAGACTTGATATGAGGAGCTGTTGCTTGAACTTAAACTCTGGCCTATTAATGATATAACCTACAGCAAACGTGGGAATCCTAAATCTTTCTTCAAGAAACGCTGTTCTTCAGTATGGAAAGACAGAAGAGCAACCGGAGGAGATTTTTTTTTTTTTTTTTTCCTCCATTTTGCTTATGTTTACTAGGCGTAGCTTAATTAAAATATCGTCATTATATATTATATATTCTAGGGCAATGGGGGGGCTGTTCACAACCAGGTTAGCTCTGCTGTTAGACATTGCAGGTTCAAATCCCACCTCCTACTATAGCACCTTTGTTCCTCAAAATTAAATTACCCCTGCTAGATAGCTGGCTTAATATTAGTGAGTAGCTTTTGGGAAAAGTGTCAAACGAATAAACGAATGTACTTTATTAACTTTGTGGCTTAACTAAAATATTTCTGTTATTGAGATTTAATCTGTATTTGATCATTATTTTACTGGACAAATTCAAAGTGCCTTAATCGAGGGTCCGGTAGCAGCGACCAGGTTTTGATGGTAGGAAAAAAAAAAAAAAACCTTGAGGTTATAAACTCAGCATATCGATGCCAATGTGTCAAACGGTCAAATGCATATGTTAGCTGGCGTTGTTTTTTGCTAGCATTTTTACAGATAAATATTTTCACACACAAAAGTTGTAGACTTCAGCTTTCTAAATGTTGCCTAGGACTTACTCATGGCTCAGGGAGCTGGCAGGGCCTCGGCTGGGATCCGTCCAACAGTTTAGACCCCATGTGGTGAAGTGCACCAGCTCCACATCCACATTAGTTCCATAGCCTCACCCGTTCCACATCCACACCTGTTCCATATCACATTTCACTTACTCCCAAAGATGCTCTACTGGCTTGAGACGTGGGACAGTACAGGCTACTGTAGTAAAATAAGGGTGCTGGCACGTTTGTGGAATTGCAGTGTGCAAACTCCCACAAGAAGGGCTGCTTCTGAAATGATCAAACCGATGATCAAGCCGCATGCAATGCTGTTTAGATCACATCTGGTCACGACCATGTGCAGAGCTACTGTGCAGGTGAGCTGTGTATATATAAACATCTAATACAGCGGCTGGTGATTTTGCATTTTGTTCAATTCTGATGCATGCTGTTTTTGTAAATACTTACAAATGTCTCTGCCTGGTGTTACTCAAATAACTCCTAATAGGGGAAAAAGCAGGTTTTCCCATGTCTGGAAAAGAGATATTGCCGCAGTTGTGGAGTCAGTATGAAAGATACCACAAAGAGCTTCACTGCAGTGTATCAAGCACCATCTGTAAATGCCATGTTCTGTTTGGCCAGAGTATTGTCAATTTAGGAAGATGTCTGTCAGGCTATTTCGTGAAAATGATCCATTGTTGCTGCACTCTGCTGGGAGCAGCCCCATATAATGCATTTATTAGGCCGAGTTTATCAGTCGTTCCTCAGCTCTTGTCAGTTTGAGTTGACTGCTGTGCTTTATTTGTTGAGGATGCAACACATGCGTAAATAATTTGTGCCTCTTAAATGAAGTTGGCGGAGTATTTGGATGCTTCATTCTGCAGTGTATTAGAACCAGAAAAAGGCCAAGAACGTTTCTCAGTCAGTAGCTCAGATGGTCAGAAATGGATTTTGCACAAGAGCACTCCCAGCAGTCTTTGAAAAACACCTGGGTCCGGCACATGATGCTTGGCATTGAGCTGCCATCCTTTGAGGCGCTTATGTTGCGCCTGCCAGCGTAGCATAGCACTACCCTGTAGATGTAAAGGATGTCTGCAGGCCCAAGGAGCTGGATTAGCTGCCAATGCATAAACGTTTATAAAAAGCTATGGCAATTTAGCCTTAGTTGTTTGAAAATCTTGAGACTTTCCGGCTCAAACTTGTTGACGTAAGCTACTCAAGGGCCTCCTTTAATGTTGTAGGTCCTGAAGATATTTGTCATAGATCCTACATTCACTCACTATGTCCAGATTATTGATGTCAAGCAGAAGAATATTCTAGATCTTGGACAAATTGGTGTCCTCATCCAGCTTTGGCTGTTTCCTTTCCCACCTCACAAGTTGTCCAGAATTGAAGGATCAAAAGTTCTCGGCTTTGACCCTAAGCTGGAGGAATAAACTCGCTCTGTCCTCCAAATGTGTTGAATATCTCCCAGAATTCAAGAAGTCTCAGACCCATTTTGTCAAGAGCCATTTCTATCCTGATCTCCTGACAGCTACGTAAATGAGTCCAACACCATCTGCTACGATCATCTACATATTTGCTTTTGAATGTCACTGCTAAAGGCAGCTACTTGAGGACATCCATATGGTCAACCATTCCTCCATCAATCAATCCATCATCATTAACTGCTGGTCCAGGGCAGGGTTGTGGTGGTCCAGATCCTGGTCAGCGGTCCTTCACAGGGCATTATCTCTCACACACACACACACACACACACACACACATACATACATACATAGAGAGAGAGAGGCATCAGATAAAGAAACTATCATATAAGTGAATGTGAAAAGATAAGTGTGGTTCATTCCGACTGATAAACCGCAACATAACCATGTTCCCAAAGTGCTGAAAACAAGCTTGCAGGCTTCCGCTCCAACCTCATTCTGTTTCATCATTTCATTTGTGCGCTGCCCATCTCGCTGTTGTAAGTAAACTATAATGCCCTTCCCTCCTGGGACGCAGTGATGAATTATTGAATTGCAGTAGTAGACTTACGATTGGGTTCACACTGCGTGCATTATGTCAGAGTTGGCAACAGTAAACAAATAAAGGATGCTGATTTACTGTGCAGAAGTTAGTAAATCTGGAGCTAGCAAAAGGTCTCTGGCTGTGCTCTGTGCTCTGCTGCAGTCTCCAAGCGTTCCGTTGCCATGGTAACGCCTCACAAACTGCCACACATATACAAACATGCATAAAGTATTATAAGCCCTGGTGAAAGATATTATCTGGACAGGAATTTGTATCTGTTCTACCATCTGCAGTAGCTGGGACCCGACTGTTATTCCCGATCAAACCCAAAGTGGATTTTTTTTTTTTTAATGTTGCAGGGAGATGGCACAGCTTCAGCACAAACTGCCACAGTGGTCGGCAATTTTAATAGAAATGGCCAGTATTAAAAAAAAAAAGAAAAGAAAAGCACAAGCATGGAAAATAAGTTTGCTGGTTGCCTGCAGATGTGAAACCCAGTAAAATCTGGCTGCCCCAGAAGTGGTAAATGAACAAGGTGAGCGTGGTAAAAGTAGCACGGTAATCACCCAGGTGGATTAACAGGCTTGCTCGAAGTGGTTGTTTGGCTGGCGGCAAAGTGAATACGCAGTTTAACCCCCCCCCCCCCCACCACTGCATTTCTGAACAGATCCTGCACTGAGGAATTAGCTGCCAGCTACTGTGTTGCTGTGCAGAATAATAATAATAATAATAATAATAATAATAATAATAATAATAATTGACAACAGGGCCGTCTTTTGTATTGTTGAACTTTCATTAAGGTTAATGCGTAAACAAGTTTAACTGACTCGCAAATAGTAGAAATGTTAAGGAGGAGCACATGATAGGGGGGCACCCTGCTATTGTACCCTTTAACCTAGAGGCTTTCAGTGAACATCACTGCGTGTATTTTTCTGCCTGGGACAGCAGGTGGTGTAGTGGTTACCGTTGCCACCTTATAATTGAAGACCCAGAGTTCAAACCCTGCTTCCTGCTGAGGTACCTTTGATCCAAGTACTTATCCTAAAGTGATACAGTAAAAACTACCCGGCTGTATAAATGGGTGAACCACTCTAAGCTGCTTTGGAGGAAAGAATAAATAACTGAACAACCAGGCAAAGACGAGCCGTTGGCGTGGCCTGTGAATGAGTCGAGAGGCAGGGTCAGATGAAACGGCGCCCCCTGCTTACAGCCCTGATGAAGATGGCGGCCATACATTATGCATGTGGCCTGCGATGCTGGATGCATTGCTTTGCAAGTATGCTGTCAGGGCAAAGTTTGTGAGATTAGGCCGCAGTTAAAGCATAATTAAACAGGTTTAAATAGACATGTAACTGTCTCCCGGGATCTCGCGCCCGTGCCTTCGGGGGCCAATGGGCGGCGGTAATTAAAACAGGAGTCTGTGGGTTATTGAACGTGCAAGCCCAACAAACCGTTGCTGGCTCTCCACTCCCCCACCACCTGAGAGTAAGACATTATTATATCTTATTTTTTTTATTCCCCCTGTCTGAGGGTATTTTGTTTTGTTGGATGTCGGTTTGCTGCTCCTCACTGGTCCATTATCACATGGCCTGACGTCTCCTCTCAAATGTAATGTGCATTCTGACAATGAATTATTATTATAATATATATGTATTTTAAGTATTATAATGTAATCATGGAAGCATAGCTTGTTTGTTTGACACCACCATGTTGCTGGTTCACATCCCTCAAGTAGCTGCCTATAGAAGTGACATTGAAACAGCAAAGACATAGATAACCACAGCAGATGGTGTTGGACTCATTTATGTAGCTGTCAGCTACATATAATGTATTATAAGTATAATAATAATAATAATATGTTAGAAAACAATTATTCACAGACAGAAAAAGCAGGTAAGGGGTGAAGAGGAGAAGTCAAACACCATTCAGCGCTTTGATGTTATTTTTCGTCTGCGACTAAAACTGGATGCTGACACATGAGAGCAGCGTGGAACTCTGTTTGGCAGTACTATCATATGAACTGTAAAAAATAGATTATTTGTCACCACACCAATCCCTCCTCCTGTTGTTGAGAATGACACAGTGCTTAGAGCTGCTGCTTTGCTCTGGAAGAACCCAAGTTTAAGTTCCACCTCCTGTTATGCTTCGCAGCTGACGCAGTAAAATTTACCCTGTTGCTTAAATGGGCAAATTGTTGTGTGTTGGACTGCGGAATAAGGTTTTTTTTGTGTATTTGAGTAAAGTTGTTTAAAACCTTTACCGAGTTCTGACCAAATGCAAAGCTGATTTTTTTTTTTTTTTTTCTGCTCGGTGGCTACAAGAGTTCAATGTGGGGGAATTTTCAAAGTTGATAACATGGGTATAAATATATCTCCAACTTAGAGACTTCACCCTGTGAGCCAATTTCCAGGAACACGCCATGCTCATGAGTAGGGGGACGCCTGTCCATGAGCAACGTAAGCAGCTGGCGTTCAGATTTCTGAAAGGAATTCAAACTGTGATGCCATGTCCTTCCATCAAATCTTCAGTTTAACTTGTATGTGTTGAACTTCCCTCAATTTTAAATCCAAGTAGGTAAACTTTGCAGAATGCAAGAAAGAGAATTTTAAGGCACATCTATTCAAACTATAAATGATGGAAAAGACTGAAGGAAAAACTTTGTAATTCTATCCATTAGCATCCTAGCACTCTGCTGTTATCAATGTGCTTTTTCTGCAGTATTCTCATTGTATCTTATGGACATGATGTCACAATCCATCAGACTGTTATAGTACAGCTGCGATAAGGTTGCTAACAGTCAAAAGCTGTTAACTGTTTTTAGCAGGAAACATTAATGGGGTATCGGCTAATTTCGGTTTTCCTCTCCTGGCGCCAGTTGGTCAACAGTTTTTCATCAGTTTGTCACTTTAAGGAGTCGCTTGGAGGTGCAGCAGGTAGCACTGTGGCCTCAAAGTGCCTGCGTTGTTCAGGGATCTGACTCGGTCTGTATGGAGTTTGCATGTTCGCCCCTCTTTGCATGGCTTTCCTCTCACAGTCCAAAGACAGGTGTTCTCAGGTTTATCAGGCACATTAAATTGGCTATTCAGTTCTGGCTGGGCATGGGGCAGACAGCCCCACCCTGTAAAAGCAAAACTGGATGGATGTACTAAGGTGTAGATAAGACAGGAGCTAGGTCTTGATGGAATCCAGGGGTCTCTAAGGACTACATTTTGTTGGAATTAGTTGTACTCTATAACGTCATTTCCAACCCTGTTAAATCTGATAAATTCATATTAATACATGTGTGTTGAATGGGAATGAAGAGGGAAGCATAACAGGAGGTGTCTACTTGTGAATTTTGTTTAGGTTGCTCTGAGATGTGAAGTGAGCTCACATTGGGTGCTGACCACAGTTACCGAGTGTCCTTTTAATGGCTGCTTTGATATTAAATCCCTGCTTTCCTTTCTTCATTGCAATCCATAGTTACCCTTTACCCACCATACAGTATCTACTGTACCCAGTATGCCCCCGCATGATGAAAATTCTCAGTGCATATGTGTGCACTCAGTTTTGGAGAATAAAACACAGCCTCCAGTAGCGAACACTTGGAAATCCTTTGGGGGTTCCAGAGTGCTTTGCGCAGAGCGTGTACAGAGAGAATGACTAAATAAACTTTTGACACTACAGTGTGTTTGTCAACAAACCTTACATGATCAACAAAGCCTATTTGCTAAATCATTTTGCTCTGTTATTGTTACCATTGTTTTATGTTTCTCTACTTGGAATTGGGAAGTGCCATGAAGTCATTGCTGACTCCTAGGTGACCACTGACATGGTTTTCAAGGCAAGGAGGAAGGGAAGTCATTGCCTTCTTTCAGGTATATTTTTTCCTCAGAGGAATGCAAACACAGAGGAGGACAAAAACTCTGCACACACCTTGTAGTTGGGCTTGAACCCCATATCAAGCAAGCAGCCCCAGCACTGTGAGGTACCGACTTACCCTGGTGCACTGGCCAATTCTCTATTAGGACCCTTTAAAAAGGAAACACAGGGCTCTGGTAGACAACTGTGTACCATAGTAATGTGATAGCAGGGGAAGTTTCAGCTTTCCCATCATGCTTTGCTGTTAATGCATGTGTAAGTAGTCGTCCGACCGTCCTGAGAAGTGCTGCTGTGTTTTGCATTCGGTAGTAGTGGGGTGGGTGTGTCGTGGTGCTGATGTTCATAATGCTATGCAAGAATGAAGTTGTTCCCACTCCTGAGTCTCCAGATCCCGCTGTCAGCAAGACGGATGACACGGGGCATTACAGTAAATTTGTAACACAGACAGTGCACACCTTTTGCATAAAGTAAAACTCGTACCGTAGTTGGTTCAGAAAGAGTGCAGCGCATTGCCCAAACACAACTGTGCTCATGTTTAGCTCCAGGTTTAAGTCCTAGCTCCTTGATCATGGCACTTATCTTGAAATGAAGCAGAAAAATTACCGAGCTGTATGAATTGGTGTAACTAGTGCACAAATATACCCCTTCAAGTTGTTTTGCAAAAATTGTAAATATAATACAATAAAATTAAAGTAAAAAAGGTAAGGACAGAACAGACTGCAGGCCACATGTATGAGGTGGAAAGCCAGTTCAGATCCAGTTATCACACATTACAAGGCAGGATATTGGTTTTACAGCCTAACAGGGTAAAACACACAGATACAGACGAGAGCGCACTACAGCAAGAACACCACCCCCCCCCGCAAATCGCGGCGACTGCTGATCTGTGCTTTTTTTCAAATTGCTTTTCCTGCTTTACGGATGCAGTGTGCTATTGTAAAGCAATAGCAGAGTGCTCTTT
The DNA here is from genome assembly GCA_018136845.1 of Heterotis niloticus. Lineage (NCBI taxonomy): Eukaryota > Metazoa > Chordata > Actinopteri > Osteoglossiformes > Osteoglossidae > Heterotis > Heterotis niloticus. Next base: position 8,162,443 of record CM030895.1, read on the forward strand.
GATATGGTTCTTGGAAAAGGACGGGGAGAGCTGTGCATGCAGTAAAAAAAAAAAAATAAATAAAAAATAATATATATATATATATATATATATAATTTATTTATTTTTTAATTTATTTATTTAAAAAAAAAAAAAAAAAACAACAACATTAGTAGAAACTACACCGGTGCATTAAAATATGGAGTAAAGGAAAAGCAAGCAAACCCATGCAGCAAATGCGATCCTGACCTGTTCTAATACATTAATTTTCTCTTCATTTTGTAAGAAAAAGAGGGAAATGTTTTGATTTACGGGAACAGGATCAAGAATACAACATATTGTACCAATGTAGAAAAATAGATAAATGTGAAACGGAGCTCGCTGTGAAGCCGGGTGCTTTGCCATAATGAGGTACCCAGGTGGCCTCACAATGGCTCTGCTCGTGGCAGAATCTCTTCTTAAAGGTCCTGCTACAGTGTATTTAAAGTTAGCGGTCAGTTTGTCAAAGTGGCAGTAGCTTTGGGAGAAGACAGGCACGAGGAAGAGAAAGAAAACCCATGGCCCCGCTAATTCTAAGAAGTCAACCTTTGAGGCAGAACAGACACAACAGATTACTTTTAAATCCCAGGAGCAGGGGTTTTGTTCCATAACTGATCCAATCGCGCATGACAATGTCAAATGGGGACAGGAGGCAAACGGACTAAAAGGCCAATTTTTTAATGTATTTAAGATCGACACGACTGCTGGAATTAGCCGAACTTTGACAAACTTATTGGCATCCGCAGACCCGTGCGCTAATGAGAAGTATTTCCGACAACATTTCGCAAGTCAATATGCCGACTCGTGTTATTTTCTGGGAGAAAGCGGACGTGAGCTGCTCATTACCCGCTCGAAGTTATACAAGTGTATGATGCCGGGCTTCTTCTCTCTGTCGGTTTAACTTGATCAACTTTTTAAATTTTTTTTTTAATAGCATTGATGAAGACTTCAAGGCAAGTTTCAAGACAGTTCTGATATGTTCTGTGTTTTTTCTTTCATTCTTGTCTACTGTAACCACAGTAATTCCAGTATGAGGGTGTAAAGAAGTGTAACATCTGCAGGATTACTTAGAAGCGACATAGTAGACGTAATGGTGAGTAAGGTGAAGAACTTTTGGTTATAACATAGGTCTTGTCACTGTGCAAGTGGTATCAGATAGTTCTTACGTAAACTTATTATTTTTTTTTTAGTCGTGCGCATTTGTCCAAGACAACTTCCAGCATAAAGAACAGATTTATGTGATATGACTGAGAGAAGAAGGGACTTTGTTGTGGAGAGAGTAAAGGGAGTGCTCCCTCTGTCCCTCAGAGCTGCTGAATATTTCCCAGCATTCAAGCAGGCTCTCAAACCCATTTTTCAGAGCCACTTCTCCCCTGATCTGCTGACAGCTACATAAATGAGTCCAACACCATCTGCTGTGGTTATCTATGTCTTTGCTGTTTCAATGTCACTTCTATAGGCAGCTACTTGAGGGATGTGAACCAGCAACATGGTGGTGTCAAACAAACAAGCTATGCTTCCATCAATCTGTGTCTGTTCTGTCAATGCACTTTTGTTCACTCTAAGTTATATGTCACTTTGGAGGAAAGCATCTGCTAAATGAATAACTAGGAATGTGCATGTTTGTACAGTAAGTTATTTATATAGTTAGGTAAATTTTACTGTATTAATTCTACCTCGATTGCTCTGGACCGTCTCCATGTGAGTAAAAATAAAACATCTCATTACTCCCACACCGTGTAAGTAAATGGGTGAAACTTTAAGCAACGAAACCCATGTTAGGTTCCCTAGAAGAGCAACTTCTGCACCGCAACATAAATAAACACGTTTTGCTATTCTACATCAAATAAACTCTCCGTCCTGAAATATGCCGTTTGGCAATGTATTCTGTTTTACGTTTTACTGCATTCCTGTTTGAACCCTTCGACTGTATGCCACTTTGGGATTCCATACAGTTTATTGTGCATCTCTCTGCAGCTCAGACCAAACACGTCTGCTGCCCTTATTCTTCCTTCGCCACATCAGGGAATAGCAGCGTTTTGCCGCACGGCTCTACACTGCATTACAACACACCTGGTTGTGTCTCGACAGCAGACATTCAATCACCAATCTTTTCACCATTCTTATCTTATTTGCTGTGTATTTTTTTCTTTCCAGCCCATTTCCCCTCCTCATTCTGATGTCTGAGTGAAACTCGGAGTACAATTCAGTCTACTATGTCCTCCTCTGAGGCTCCTTTCAGTCTTTCTCTTCAGAAAATACATTTTTTTCTTAAATTCTGTCCTTTTTAAAGGTTCCTTCAACTGCAGCACAAATGTAATTTAACTTGTATGATTATGTTTTGATTTATACACAGATGCCCTATTTCAGTTTCCTCAAAGTGAGGCCATATAAAGTCATTTGCCACTATATTAGGTACAACCACTTAGTTGGTGGGGTCTTTTTTGTGTCCAGAACAGCATGAATTGAGCAACAAGCTGCAGGATGCGTTCCATAGGGTTCTTGGATCATGCTGGCTTGACAGCTTCTGCTGATTTTTTTTGCCAAAATGTTTCTGCTAACATGACTTTGTATTTCATCCTGAGAGGTGGGGGTTTTGCAGGCCACCGGAGTAGAGTGAAGGTGCTATGGTACTTGTGGAACCACCTTGAGATGAAAGTGTGCTTTGTGCCACAACACATGCTGCTAGATTTCTGCGCTGATCATGAACAGATGCACCTGGTCAGCGACAACATTTTGGTACTTTTGGGCATTCGCGTATTGGTCATTTGGTACTAAACCATCACCAGTCTACCAGTGCAATACCTAATAAAATGGCCGTCAAGTGTATGGTTTTCAGTGTACCAGCTCTCATCATGTTTACCCCTGTTGTTCCATATCTCTGGAAATGACATTGTCTTGTTTAAAACCCATATGACAGATTACCTTGGGCAATAGGTAGCACAGTGCTTAGGCTGCAGATTTGAGCATCCAACCCTGCTGTAGTAGCCTTGACCGAGAAACTTACCCTGATTGATCAGTAAAAATACCCTGCTGTATAAATGGGCTAATCCCTGGAAAGTTGAATGTCTAACACTGTAAGTTATCTTTGACAAATTGGAAGAAAACAGTAATGCAATATCTATCCATTTTTTTTTTGCACATGGATGACCTGGATTATTTAATAAGGGGCTGTGTCAATTTATTCCACAGTACTGTACTCAAGAGAGACAGAATAGTTCATCTATTGGCCAACTAGTTTATCCAAACCAGCCACGTCCTGCTCCGCATTTCCTGGTCCCTGTTCCCAGGACTGTAGTAGCATTTTACCCAGAAGCTGTGTATTGATGTTAAGTGCCATCCAGCTGACTCTTGCTGACCACATATATACAATGTCTTTAGGAAGTTGTGTCCTGCACTGTTGTTCTTAAGTGTTGAAAGGAGTGTGTCTGTCATTGTGATCAAATTTAACCATCAGGTTACTCTTCATCCTTTTCCCTCGAAATTGTCCCATAATCACAGTGCTTATGCTGCAGTCCAGGCTACTCAGGATGTGTCCAAGACACCATCACCTCAATCTCAACATACTGTATGTACATCCAGTAATAAGCTGGGGACTTGTCCCAGTGGATCGGGACTGAAAACTGGAACTAAAAATGCCCAGACTATCACTCATTAACCCTTTGCAGCTCATACACACATATGTGCACACAGAAGCCAACTTGTAAATGAATTTCACAACCAGGTCTATATTTACGGTAATTTATAGGAATAAGGAATAGCCCCTCCCACACTGGCTGACATTTTACCATGAACTGTGATTGGTTAGTTAATGGTCACATGGCGCCACAACCAGTTCCTTTTTGACATTTTGACGGAGTGTTTATATTCGCGGCCAATTTAAAGATGGACGGCAATGATGGTAACAAGAGGAGGAGTTAACCATGTTGCTGAAAAAGCCAGGAGTAAAACAGGAAAAAAGCATGGGATCATGTGTTAAAGTGTTTCAAAAGAACCAACAGGGAGCAGAAGCATAAAATATTTAGGTGAGTTTTGCGCACTGTGCTGGTTGTGCTGTCGACAGTTGAAGCTTCTCTACATTATGTATTTAAAATGTCCTTGCTGTTGTGTTGCCAGTTACTGGTGTAACGTACCCTGGTAAAGACGACAGTGATGGATAGCGTGACAGAGCTAGGAGGAGCACATGTCTGCATCTCTGTCTGTGGTGAAATGCACTGTTGTTCACTCTGGGGAAAAAAGTGTCTGTGAAATAAAAGTAAATGCAAATGAGCGGTCAGTATGGGTCCAGTTGGACTCAGCAGCCGAAACAAAACATCAGTTTTCCACAGTCAGTCCACTGATACAGACAGGATACTGAACAATGTAAATATACACAAAAATGGCATAGGGTGCAGTTTTTTGGTAGCCTGGTAGTTGACAGCTGTTAATATTATAGAAAAACAAAATACAACTTTGTTACAGAATGACTGAAGAAAATGACAATTTTAGATGTGTACAGTTTCATTGAAAGTGCAAATGGAAATGCACACCAACATGTTAAGGAAATATATTTAATTTAAAAAATGAAAAGCCATTTTTTGTCTGTTTGGACTGCAGCAGTAGGACTTCTGTGCATTTTCTGCATGCAGTCATTCACAAAATGAGGATGTTGCGCTACAGGAGCACTTAGAAACATTTATACATCAACAGGGTAATAGATTCTCATATCCCTGGACAGTGATGAGGAGGCAAACAAGGTGGCAGAGCCCAGTGGCCTCCTGAGGGGAATAAATGCATTTCTGCAGGACAGAAGTCACTGTTTGTCAAGGTTTTACTGAAGAACTGACAGTGACTCCATGTGCAATATCAGGTCATAAACATCAGAGATTGAAGTAGTTTATTAGGAGTTGATATTTCAATTTCTTTTTGCTTTAGTGCATCATTGTTTAATTTATCATATAGAAGAGGCACACAGGTTGGTGTTTTGTGGCATGGCAACTGCATTCATGTTTCATTGTTCGACAAGCTTTGAAGGACTTCCATGTGACTGTACCAGAAGACCCCTCAGCAAGTGTGTGCAGAGCAGAACAGAAATCCTCAAAACATAAAATTAGCCTTGATGTTTAAAGACATGCAGAAAATTCTGCCTCCAAAAATTTGCAAAACGCATTCCCATAAAAGAGTGCAACCCGCAATGTGCTTCCACCCTTTTGTAGTGAATCAGCTTCGCCACTTTCTTTAGATTCCAGGAAAATGTCTAGAAAAAAACGCACAATAAGCAAAATGTAGGAATGTATCATAGGACAACAGTAGGGACTCCAAACAACATGTAGGCTGGACTTTTATTTTTTATTTATTTTTACTTTTTCTCACTGCTCTTAGTTTCTGAGCACATCAAGGGTCCCCACATACACTGCTGAGGTTTCTTTCTGCAAGTTCTAGGCTGGAAAAGGTTAGCATTTCTGGGAATTTGGGAGTTGTGATACTAAGGTACATGTGGTGCTGACATCTAGCATACCTTGGTTATATAGTAAATTGTTTCAAACTGCTCACCAGTTGCTACTAGAAAGAGGCAGATGGGTACAGATGGATGGAGAGAGAAAGTTGGTTGCAGCTAAACAAAAAGCAGCACTGACTACTCAGCCGCACTTGGCCCATTTACTGCAGTGCAGTTCTGTGGGGGTCCAAAGTTTTGCCTATTATTTAAACAGACCTCAGTAGCAAACCAGTTCCAGCAGGAGATGAGTTCCTTAGTTAAACTGCAGCTTGTGAACACAGCTGGAGTCAGAAGTCAATTCATAACTTAGTTTATTTGTGTTCCAGACTCAGTTTAACCACTAGATTACAGTCAATAAAAGGTTAATAAAACAGGCCTGCCTTGGTTTATTTTATAAATACCGATCACCCACAACATTAAAACCACTGACAGGTGAAGTAAATAACATTGATTCTCTTGTTACAGTGGCACCTGTCAAGGGGTGGGGGGTACATTAGGCAGCAAGCAAAGAGTCAGTTCTTGAAACTGATGTGTTGGAAGCAGGAAAAATGGGCAAGTTTAAGGATCTGAGCACCTTTGACAAGGGCCAAATTGCGATGGTTACACCACTGGGTCAGGGCATCTCCAAAACGGCAGACCTTGTGAGGTATGGGGTGTTCCCAGTATGTGGTGGTTAGTACCTAGCAAAAGAAAGCACAACCAGTCAACCGGCAACAAAGTCATGGGTGCCCAAGGTTCACTGATGTGCATAGGGAGCAAAGGCCAGCCCATTTGGTCTGATCCCACACAAGAGCTACTTTAGTACAAATTGCTGAAAACCTTAATGCTGGCCATGACAGAAAGGTGTCAGAACATCCAGTGCAACTATGCTGTGTGCTGGAAAAACAAGTCCAATCCACGGAGACCCCACCTCACAACTTACAAAACTTAAAGGGTCTGCTGCTAACATCTTGGTGCCAGATACCACAGGACACCTTCAGAGGTCTTGTGGAGTCCATGCCTCGAGGGGTCAGAGCTGTTTTGGTGGCACGAGGGGGACCTACACAATATTAGGCGGGCGGTTTGAATGTTGTGGCTAATCTGTGTAAGATCTCCTAGAAAAAGAGCTTTTCCATATTTTATTGCATATTTTCCTGGCCATTAAAAACATATTGCACTGCACATTGTGATAAAGGAATGTATAGTATTTACTGTATTTGCTGCAACATTTCCAGTCAACTTAAATATCAATTTAGGCAAAAGCAAAGTGTCTTTAAAGTTGCGTATGCAATACGCATCATCAGTTAGTATTACTGTCAACATCATGTCACACTTCAGATAATAATTCCGATGATGATAATAATAATAATAATAATAGTAAGCAGATACTCTTATTTTTTTTATTTCCCACGAGTCATATTGGATTTCCACAATTTGCATGCAAATGAATGAGTTTGTAATGGATAAACAGACATGGTGTGAATGCATAACACAAAACAGGTCACAGAAACACTTTTGTGTCCTCCTGCTTGTTTATAGCAGTGTTGCTTTTCTACCCTTTGTAATGAATGGGAGTAAATGTAGGTCTTCGGGGGCAGGACAGGGAGGAGCAGTTCTAGTCTGGCAGCTTTCGGTCAAGCCCGTTGCTAAAAGTATCGATTCCACTAATGTTTGTCTCCTCTGTCTCGTGGACCCTTTTGTCAGTGTTTCCCGCAGTTCTGGAAAGCAGCCACAGCGCCGCCCCTGAAAACCCGGTCGAAGCCGCATGCCGTGAGCAAAAGGGAATCTTGGCAGACAAAAACTCGGGCATTTTGTAGGAAGAAATTGCCTCATTGAAACCAAATCAAGGTGCATTCCTGTTCCATTCCACATTTAATAAAGGACTTGGTCTGTAATGAGCCGGTGGAGGGATGTAGGAAAGGCATCCGATGGTACTGTATGGAGCCGGGAACTCGGCTAGATGCATAAATTATCCCCCCCCCCCGGGGAAAAAAGAACATATTTTATCAAATCTGTATGGGCCTTCCTCCTATTTTTAGACTGTCCCTGGGCTGTTTGCATATTTTTAACATACCTTGTATTTGTAGTCCAGTCAGGGCATGGCACTGAAAACAGTTGCTGGATTTTTAATTTTTGTGATGTATAACCCGTTCTGTTGCGGGTGCAAAACTTATTTTCCCAGTTGCCTCCGAATAACAGGTTTTTTCCTCGCCGCCTGAAATTACTTGGCCGGAAACGCGGATTCGTGAGCTCCGGTGCGCCTTTACCGATTTTAGGTAATTATTATAATGCTCTTAGCTGGAGGCTTGCTTCATTAAATGGACACCTTGTGCACTTAACTGTTCAGGAAGAAAAGGAGAAGCAGCACCACACCCCTGTGCTGAGGTTCATTTTGAACAGCAGGGTGTGCGCAGTCTTGACCCGCGCGGGCTCGGAGCTTTCATTACCATCAGGCCCTTTTCTAAATGTTCTTTAAAAAAAAAAAAAAAAAAAGGTGTTCTAAGCGGCCTACAATTAAGTTGTCCGCTGAGCGGGGACCATTTTCGGCTTCCTCGTCTCCTCTTTGCGTGATGGTCGAGACCTGGGAGTGGCGCGCTCATTTGGCCCGCCGCTGTGCTGGGAAGTTCACTCCTGTAGGAGCAGGGAGGGAGATGGGGATGGGAGAGGTGCTGGTGTTGTTTTGTGGAACAGCCTGATCAAAGCTTGCAGCTAGAGTTTTATTTCCCTGTTAGTTTCATGGAACAGGCAGGAAGCGGGATATTTTTCCAGCTTGTAGCTTGCCCAAAAAATCTTGGGTCATGGCTTTTGATCATAAGGGTATGACTACCCTGTTGTTTTTATGGCCATATATTCTGCATAACAACAGTGATATAAATTATGCAGCCGTGGAAGTTGATAAATAGCTTTTTTCTTGAGAGATCAGAAGAGGCTGAAGCTCTTGCTGTCTTGGAGGTAGATGCTCCGACAAATCCATTTCTATTTTTGTCCCGAGCCAGAACAGCGCTTCATTAATGTTAAAACTCCTTGTTCCTCCGCAACGCGGCTTGGCTGGGGTGTCCAGGGTTTACGGCATAATACAGTATAGTAATAATAACAGCAATTACAACTGGAACAGTTCTCACGGGCCTTTCTGTATCTCATGCACATTTCTCTGTTGGTTTGGGTTTCTGTGTTCAAGAAAGAAGCAAACTAGCTCTGTGTTTCTAGTTACTCTACTTCACGCAGCTTATATTGCAAGGCTGTGTCTATAAGATCTAGTTTATATAGATCTACTTGAGCTTTCGCTTTATCTCGCAGGCCTGTGTGTGTGTGTGTGTGTGTGTGTGTGTGTGTGTGTGTGTGTGTGTGTGTGTAAACTCTGGCCCACAACAGCCCTGCATTGGACTAGTAGTTACTGAGGATAGATGGATGGATCACATACTGTGTGCGACTAGGAATGTAAAACAAATTCAAACTGGTTGTCCAGAACACTGAAATGGATCCATATGTGTTGCCGTCTAACTTGGTAAAATGACATTTTCTTCAGGAATTCTTGCCACAAATAGGTGATGCTTATTTCTGTGCCTCTTTGCACCCTGTTTGAAGCACAGATTATTTGCGCCTGTTTGAAACAGAGGATGAGCGAGATAAAAAGTTGAATCGGAGTGAAATTTTCCAGCTAGTATTCACTACCTGAGGGAGTGTTTTGGTACGTTTTAGTGAGCAAAACTGAAGTGGATGGTGAGAGAAACATGCTTTTCCAGTACTGTATCCTCCATGATGCCGCTGAATTGGCCACCTAGCCAGGTAAGGGACTATAATTTATAAGAAGTATGTGTGACTTACATGACTATTAATATTTACATCTTATTTACATCTTTCTTTAACCTGGGGTTAGGCAGTGGTGTAGCAAGATGAAGGTCCTGGGTTCAAAGCCCCCATCTGACTTTAGTACCTTTAACCCTGCAAGCAAGCGCATGTTGTTTTTGGCAAACTGCTTATAAATCTGCCAGTCGTTTGAGCGAAGGAGCCGTTGTCCCATCTGGGATGTCCCCGGCCCGCACCCGATCCGCTCTGCAGCGCCATGACCTTCAGAGGATAAGCGGCTCCTGAAAATGGGTGGATGAATGGGAATAAAGCGGAATACTCCGCTGCCTCTTCGCTGTGATTTGTTATTATTTTTCCCATTGCCAGCCTGTATTCTTGTTGCCTTTTTGATGCCTTTCCTGTTTGCTGTCCAGTATGATGTTATAAACAACTTCCACTGCCTGTCTCTTTAATTTATATTTTAATTCAAGAACAAATTACTATGTATTGGACATGAGGGTTGTTTCCACTGTAAGTAATGTTGTTCTGTGTCAGTGTTTGGTGTGGGGCAACAATATTTAAAAAAAAAAAAAAGACCTTTATATTTCCTTTTATAGATATACTGATATGATTAAAATAAACCACCGGTGGCCTTCGTGCACACATTTTTAAAAAAAATTTGAATATTGTGCACACTGATTTTTTTTTTTAATATATACAGTATAAATATAAATAACATTGTTAATCTGATAACATATACAAGGATACAAAGAATTCCAGTTTTGCAGGAAGATTTGTATTTATAGGTATCAGTTATAGCTGCAAGTGAAGGGGAAATATGAAATATATTCTGGGAGCTGCTCAAAAAATTGGTTTCGCTGTTAGATTCAGGATCCGTTTCTTACATTTCAAGGTGAAGGCTCTTGTAAGAAGACAGTAGTGCCTTTCCATTGTGCGGTAAATGTCTGTGCTGAAATGCGGAATAAGATTTTCACCAAGAACCGCGCAAAGACGTCTGGCAGCAGAGAAGTTTTCTTTTATGGAGCTGTACTTGGCTATCTGCAGGTTTTACTTATTTATTAATATATATTTTAACTTATTAATATATAAATTAACACACATATATATATGCAGATGAGGGCTGGATGAATAAATGTATAGCTGAAGGGACTGATGGGTGGATGGGTGGTTGGATGGATAGATAGATGGAAGTTGTAGTACTTCAGGTTGTCAGGCTGAATACTGGCCAGCATAGAAACTTGTCCACCACCACTGACCACCACCCACTCTGTTTACCTACTTATCTATGTGGAGCTTGGTTCAGTGTACTGTGGTCTGAAGTAAAATATGAAGTTGTGGTCTAAATTTTGTGTTGGTTATATAATTTTGCAGCTAGCTCAGCATAGCTTGCGGAGTCTGTTGCGCGGTCCATGTGCGCTCTTTCACATATAAAACCGGATGCTTCTACCATTTTATCGCAGGATCCCTTAAGAAAAATAAATGTCTGACTTATTTCTCCAGTTACGACATTTCACCTCCCCCAAGCTATTACCACTGTTCTCAGTCTCCCCACTGAACTGCATCTCGCTTATTTTGTTTCAAACCCCTTCTGAACTGCATCCGCTCACTACAAATTTCTGCAGGCGTCATTTCAGAGCCTTAAAGAAATTTTGCCGGGGGATCTGGAAAAAGGCAAAGGGATTTTTAATGAACAGTTCCTTATTGATCTATGGACAAAACAGCTTTTAATTGTGTGAGAGCAGACTTTTAATTATATGGGTGAAATAGGAGCATGCTGGGCTAATACGTGGTAAGGAATGAGTAGAATTATATTGACCTCAGCACTGAGGCAGGTGGAGGGACCCAGCACATTTTTCTCCAAAGCAGGGAGATGCCCGGTCCATCTTTCAGTCCCTCGGCATACCTTTCCTATTCAAATTCCAGCTCGCTGCTCCTCTAACAACGTGGGCAAACAATGGCAACAGAGAAGCGGCTGGCAAAGAGCGGTCCCGACAAAAATATTGGCTTAGACGCGAGGGCATGTGGTTGCAGCGGAGGTGGTCCTGTCAGCCGCGTCCCGTGTTTGCCTTTAATTTGCTGTTGTCAGTCACCTGTATTTGACACTCTACACAAGAGCGCAGGGTGGAAGGGAATTCAAAATTAAGCATCACTTTGGTCCTTCCTGTCTTCTTAAATCTGAGCATCAAACAGCCCCAAAATGCAGGCAGTCTCAATAAAGTTTCTGAAGAGAAGTTATTTCTTCAATGACCTCTTTCACTGTTCCCTTTTCTGTGTTTATTATTGCTGTCAGAGTTGTAAAATGCAACAGTTTTAATATCTTTACTCCCAGGATCATCAAACCAGTTTATTTATTTATTTATATATACAATACATTAAATAATTATCCAGATCTAAAATGTTATCCTGCTGAGGGGTTAATAGTTGTATGCCTGTAATGACAAATAACTGAGATTTGTTACTGACTGTGACACTAAGAGAAATCACAATAGGACTGGACTTTTGAAAACAGCACAGTACAGTTACTGTAGCTATGAAAGTTACAAATGCCATAATTGATGTTTAGGATTTAAAAAAAAAAAAAAAAATCTGTGTTTTTCTCCATTTTTTTTTTTTTTTTTTTTTTTTTTTAGCCCAGTCAACCAAAACACCATGTTGCCAAGTCTTTTCAGTAGGGTCTACCAGATGATGCCACCAATTGGTTTCATGGTTATCTCACTTATAGCAGTATTTTATGTGTACTGTTGCATTGTGAAGGAAGGGAGGATAGATCAACACCCAAAGCCAGCTCAGGCCTCCTGAGGATGGCATGGGATTGCTTTTTAAGACTCGGAAGTAAGCTGTAGATCCACTGAAATAGCCTGCAAGGAAGTTTGCAAGGAAATTGCTGAGTTTTACCTACAGGGTGACTGGCATTACAGATAGTCAGAAGAAGAAGGTTATGAAAATCTGCAGAGGTCAGTAGATGGTCCAATTTGGCACCACCTAGGTGCCTGGTGACTCTGAAAGACCCCAAACATGAAACAACCCCAAGTTACATCACTAGTAGTAGTGTATTCAGGTGCACCACAAGATAAAAGCAATAAATATTTATAATTGATTTAAGAAAAATGGACACCTCCTACAAATTTTGTTCCTCAGGGTTCGGTCCTTGGACCACTATTTTCTCTAGGATCGGCGACACCATTTCATAAGACATAAACTCTTACATATAAGATTAAACAAATTTCCTAGGCTTTTATATGAAAGAGTAAATTAGTTTGTGAGTGTATAGTACCTTAAAATAAGTGCAGCATACATTTTTATCACATTTGTTCTGTATGTAATGTGTATAGTGATAAAATAGTGTGTTAGATGGTTACAAAAAAACATATATAGAGTAGAATAAAAGGCAAACGTATCAGATGCAAACTATTGCACAGTATGTGGGCTTGTTGACTCTCCAGTGGTGCAAAGCTTGTATGCAACACTTGAGATGAATAGGATCTGGTGACCTGCCTGCTCTGGGAGCTTTGAGTGTGTTAACATGTAATGCAGTAATAATGCACAGATGCCCCACGCAAATGAAAATGAAGACCCTCGCTAATGACTGTTATAGAGAGGAGGTAAAACACCTCCACTGCAATACAACCAAAAGGAATAAATTAATGGCGCCGTTGGATTGCTCACTACATTCCATTCAGGACCTCCCATTGAAATGGTCAAAGGGATGCAAAGCCTGGGGCACAACCTTCAACAGTTTAAGTGGACAAATGTCAGAAGCGTTGCGCTTCCTAACTTCTGGGAGGCAGAGGGTGTCACGGTGGTGAGGAGTGTTGTTTTGTGATCTGTGAGTTTGTGGCTTGAGTCATAATCTTCCTGCCATACCTATAAGCAAGGTACTTACCTTGAAGTACTATTAGAAATTGACTAGCAAGCAGCTCAGTATACAAGCCTAGCATTGTAAGATGTCTTAAAGGTGTTAGGTAGAAAAAAAATAACAACAGTATGCAAACTAGGATCTGTTTTCTTCCTTCTGAAATCCAGTAAAGCATTTCAGCCACTCACATGATAAGTATTCAAAGACAATTTTGTTTCAGCAGAAGGTAAACTTTTCTACAATTCGCACAAAGCAGAGAAAGTTCGGTTTGACTGAGACCCCCTGTGGCCATTGCAGCGTTTATTATGGAACGCCCACTCACGGTTAGCGGGCGACGCAGCCAACACGTGTAAGCACGATGTTGCAGGGCTGAGCTTTGCCCCGGGATTAGGACCTTTGATAATCCGAGGCCGAGTCATGCAGAAATGCATACAATAAGGCTTCTTAATGGAGTTCTGTGCTGTGTTTACCGTTTGTGGAAAGGGCCGCAGGAGAAAAGGCTTGGCGGCAGCGGGTAGATAAGAACAGCTGGTTGCTTGACAACAGTATTATTGGCTGCACGTTGTGCTCCATTGCACATTGATTGGCCCATCTTTCTGTCCGTTCACTTAATGGTCTGTCTCAGTCTTTATTTGCTATATGGCTTCTTCACCGTTCCTCAAACTGCAGCCCGTTTCCCTTCCAGCTGCAAGCGAGATGTGCAAGAGGCACTGTCCCGTATATTTATGAACTAACAGCCGTCCCCATTGCTTCAGTCCTAATAGTCTTGAATTAAATAAAATGTTCATGCAATATTTGTCCTGTATTTTCTTTTTAGGATGATGTACTGTAATGCTGCTATAATGACAATCTAACAGAACCTCATTACGAAACTAGCGGTGTAGCTCTTTATTTTATTAACTGGGGAATTCTGGCTCTTGTTGCCTCATGAGGAATGGAAGGATGCTTTCCAGGCCTGTTTGAGTTTGTATATTCCTAGTCTGCAGTTATTTATTTATTTATTTATTTATTTATTTATTTATTTGCACCCACCCTGGGGGAATATTACCATGTTTGGAGGCAGATCATTAAAAATATGGATGTATTGATTTGTTTTATTTAGCCAGATGGGATTTAACAGTGTTTCGCTCTTACGTTATGAATTATTTTGGGTATAAACACCCCCCCAACACTCCATACAGGCACATGCACCAGCATGCACACATGCATGAGCAAGAAATTGTCTCGAGGCCAAATAAAAGCAAAAGGAGCAGATGCTCTGTGCACATATTGCTATATGTAATGAATATACATATATACACTCATCCATCCAAATATACTTACTGCTTGCCAAAGCAAGGTCAAAGAACGCTCGGGTACCAGGGCTATGCAGATGCTTAGACATCCTTCCTTGTGCCTGCCTGCCTATCTATCTATCTATCTGAGTGATAGGCAAAGTGGCAGTAACTCTAAAACCTGGACGTTGATAGCCCTCCACTTTTGTGGGCAAAATCATAATCACTGCGGCAGTAAAGTGTGAAGTGTATAAAAGTGTCTGTTTAGTTTCATTCCTAGTCCAGCAGTCTTTGTTGTGAGGAGGGGAAACCAATGTGTGGAAAGGTCAACAAGATGCCTAAACTGCACTGGATGAATTTGTGACCGTCATCTCTTTTATTTATTTATTTTTTCCTCCATCCCCATACTAGGGATATGCAGCGGCACATAGGATTGGTGTGCATTCATAGCAGCTGGCCAGAAAGTGAAGAGAGCTTTGAGCACAAGTAGCAAGGCTTCATAAATAGATAGGATGAATGGATTTACAGGACTTTTTGGAAAGGAGTCAAACAACAGAAAGGGAAAGAAAAGTAACGTACGTTTAAAAAAAAAAAAAAAAAAAAGTTTGCCTCCAAAAATTTTCTCGTTGCCTTTATGTAATGTAAAACTTCTAAACTTGAAAGCGGTTGTGCTACTGGGAACCAATTATATCGTGGTGTATGTCTTTTTAAAGTCAAAGTCTGGAGGATTTGTGCACCGTACTGGCTCATTAAACGGACCGAAGCCTTTTAACATTCGGCGTTCCCCCACTATTGGGGTGGCTTGTTTTTGCTCACTGTGCCAATAGAAAACAGGGAGTTATAAAAAGCAGCGATTTGTCACATGACAAACCATTAGTTTGATTCAAGAAAACACTAAACATTACTGGGATCTGGCTGCTTCTTTTAAGTAACACTCTGGCCTTGGCTGTTGGTAATAAATAGACACATTAATGAACTATGGTCTTGGGATGTCCATTTAGATTCCTGTATTGGGGGAGGCTTGCTGCAATTTTGCTAACTCTGATAAGTGTCTGTTGTAAAAAAGCTGCTTTATCACTTATATCTGGAAAAAGGTGCCACACTGCATAATCAGGTTAAAGGACTGCAATGAAAAGCAGCATAAAGTTATCAAAAAAAAAAAAATGACCCACCTACTGCCATTAAGAATGTGAATGAGAATGTGAAGCAAAACTGGCTGCTATGTCATGGAGATTGTGAGACTGAAACGCATCCTGTTGTCCCGATGCTTGATTTTCAGGTGGCGGAGCAGCATAACTCAGGGGAGCAACTGGCCATGTTGTCGCTTCGTACTGTGGAGTTGATGCTGACTCTTGATCGTCCTGCAGAAAGTTCTTTACTCACTTGTGTCCTTAGTGATGAAACGGGATGTGCTTGCTGTCACTGAGACAGAGTCCATCCATGTGGTTGCTGGTCTTCTTTCTTCCAACTTTTCCAAACATCATCACATTCTTTTTTTTTTTTTTGCATCCAAGTACAATAACCTCCGTCTTTTGTGCTTTCAGTGTGACTAATTTGTCTGTATAACATCAGAACAGAACAAGATAAATTGTAAAAGAGTGGTTTATAATGATTTTATAGACTGTATACAATGAAGAACAATTGGCTTAAATCTCACAAGACAAACTGTCCATAGGAACGATATTTCACCCCTGTTGCTGCATTACATTTAAAATGTGTGCTGTTTAGATATGGACATTTTAGAACTACAAATACTTTAATGTAATTCCACATTGCATGTCACAGTAACTGCCCCAAGCTTCAAATCTGACTCTAAATTCTCACTTTGGGTGGCTCTCTTTCGCTCATATTCTTATTATGGGCTACTCAGGGCTTCATCCCAAATGACCTTTTGTGAGTTGGGGTCTGCATACGTCGGTTCCTTTACTGGCCTGGGGTCTTGCCCCGGGGAGCAGTCTGGCCACCTCTGCGGCCGGACAGGCTTCAACGCACTGTGGTCCTCCTCGGATCAGCCGATATCTCAGGATTATTAAAATCGCGACGGTACCACTGCCCGTTTGAGGCGGTCACCCCGATGATCCACAGGAAAACATAACAGCGCGCCGATTAAGCATCGCAAACACGAGTCGAGCTTGCGCTCTCATTTCATGCTGCGCACGCTTTTGAAAAGGAAATCCTGTGGGATGCAGGAGGCATGAGCTGAATTTATTGGTGGGATTGCTTTTGTCCTATTATACAAATGAATACGCCACATTGACTAATGTCATTACCCACTTCCAGACGCGTACAAGTGTCCACGCTTCCTTCAGCGGATGTCTCGGGTGCCAGTTACCACCGATTAATTTCTAATTCGCTCCTCTTAAAGCCACGGGATGGCGAGGCCACAAATTGTCTTTACCAGATTATTATTGCGTTTTGTCGAGTCACGGTGTAATTCGCAGCGTAAGGGCAAATCTACCCACTGCTTTCCCAAAGTAAAACAGCTGACTGTGTAAATAAATGAAAATGATCCTGAAATTAAATTTTGTAGCTATTTTTTATTTCTGTCGGAGATCGCGCTTTTTCTTCGCAACCGCATTGAAATAAAAACCTTTACGTAAGGTAGCTTATTCAAGTACAGTTTGGTAGTAAATGCGTACGGTATGTTGAATATTCTTTGCTGAGATGGGACAAGAAGACAGAGTTTAACAAGAAGGTGACTGGCAAATCGGTTGGCATCGTGATGTTTTAGCGCCAGCGGGGAACATAGTGGTTAGGGTTGCCACATTGAAATCAGAGGAACCGGGTTGCAATCTTTGCTCCTTCAGTCAAGGTGCTTGCCCTGAAACCTGCTGTATGAATGGGTAAATCATTGTGAGCTATAAGTAACTTTGCTTCACGTTATCCTCTTGACTTCCATACTTATTCTATCCCACCATTGCTCAGGTGTTTACCATACTATAAGGAGTGTAAATCGATCGTTTTCAAGAACCATTGACTACGTTGCGTTGTTTATTATCGGTTGCATTGATCCTATTATTTGAACAGCGAGTCACTTCTGGTGGACAGTAAATCAGTCATTAATTGACCGGTGGGTCTTAAAACCTCCCAACCACTGAGGACTTGAGCTGTCCGCCCCTGTACAGCCTTCAGGGGCAACTAACCTTTCGCATTGTAACGCCTTTCTCATCCAGCAACTTCCTCTCTTCTTGCAGTCTCCCCGAAGATGGGCCTTGGCAGTCTACATCAGCACATTGATTTTTCAATTTGCAAAAAGACAATACATATTGGAAAACAGTCTTTGCTGGGGTTTTTTGTTCCCTTTTTCCCCACATGCACTGTGTCGGGAACAGAAAAACCAATGAGCTGAGTTTAAAGCGCTGCACACTTCAGTATAGTGTGTGTGTGTGTGTGTGTGTGTGTGTGTGTGTGTGTGTGTGTGTGTGTGTGTGTATATATATGTATATATATATGTGTGTGTGTGGGTGTGTATATATACATATATATATGCATAAACCCACAAAGCAGAAAAGGAGTTAATCCATAAGCCTTTGATTACAGATCTGGGTTGGTCTGGAATCCATGCTGTTTACCACCTCATTAAAACAGTTTTTATTATAGTGATACATCCAGATAAATCTTTTTACGGTTTGCAGACAATGCGGCCCTCAAACAGACAGTAAATTGTCACAGCGGGCGGGATGAAACGCGAGGCTGGAAGTGAGAAAGGATCCGAACCCATCTTTTTGCGCTCCTTCCCAAGTGTTGTTTTTGAGGCTCCCGCTCTGCTGGAGCGGGACGCGACCGCCATGGCCGGTTAATGCTTTGCTTTCGGTTCCCCGCACGTCGGCTTTAGCGGGCTGCTAATTGCTTGTGCTCCGAAGTCTAATGTCCTTGTTAATTCTTCTTCGGGGCGGCCGTCGCATTCTGATGTGCCGGGCCGGACGGAAGATTGGGTCGACGCACTAGGACGGCCGCCATTAATTGTCTCCAGCTCGCCGCCTTGCCGCTCGCGCTGCTTCGGCGCCACATGTCAAATTGGGGCCTGTGAAAGCCTTATAAATAGTGATTACTTGAAGCGCCGCTCGTGGTAACACAGGCGACCTTGACTTGTCGGATGATTTATATACCAGAGCGACAGGCCCGGCCAAGGTGCCGTACCTTTATGTTTATGCATTTACGCGGCAACTGATGTTTATGTCCTGAACGTGGCCGGGTAATTGGTGAACCGGAGGATTTTTTTATTGGTGCGCCTTTACTGGGCGGCCCTTTGCTGTGCTGCCCATACCGCCTTGTTAGGGCTCTTCCCGCACTGTAGCATTTGGGGTCAGCTGAGAACTGCAGTGTTTGGTCTTAAGTTCACTTATGCCCCATTATCCATCCAGATTTTTTTTTTTCTTCCTGAAAAGGAAGTGACTGCTTAAAAAAAAGGGATAACAAAATTACATAATCCATTTGTTGTTAAGAAAAACTACAACAAGTTCTTAGCCCATCCCAATTTTACCCCAGAATCAGCTTAAGGGATGCCAAATACCATAGGGAAAAAATGTGTAAAACTTTAAATTGAAAAAATAACCATAACATCCACCTATTTTCCTTAACTGCTTCTTCATCATCCGGGTTAAGGTGGTCACTGGATGCTGGGCTATGAACTAGACACAGACAGACACACACACACTTACACTCTATGAGTAATGCACAGCGACCAGTTGACCTGAAATTGTATATACAGTAAAATAAATAAATAAATAAAAATAAGTAAACAGGTTCATAATGTAAACTTAACATGATGGGGTTGAGCAGGCCAGCTTGAGGAAGATGAGTGCTACATGTTGCATTAAATAAATTAAAAATGAGAAAAAATTGAGAATGCACAGTCAGAAACACACTATGGAGCATACAAATACATGACTAAGCAGGCAAGATGGAGCACCAGACCACAGCTGAGAGGGCAGCTACATGGTTTCCGCAAATCCATCCATCAGTCCTTCTCACTCAGCCACTTGGCACAATTTTGCAGGTCTGGTTTACCAAAGGTTGTGCGGCCTGATGTCTCGGAGTGGGTGCAAAAACCTGCGCCACCTGACAGTAGGCTGCATTAATCGAGGAGTCGATAAGTGGAAAAACCGGCTACTGGGAGAGCGAATAAAGGAGAATAAGCGTAGTCATGTCAAGTCCACACGCGCCCGTGAAGCCACAGTTTGTATTTTTACACGAGTGTTTGTGTTTCCCTCGGGCTTCACCGATGTTGAGCACAGATATCACCATAAGAAACCGAACTTTAAAACTTGTGGGAGAAGGAAAAAAAAACTTCATTTTTATCTGCTCTTGCATTTGGTTTCACACGATCATCTACAATATCAATTTTCCACACTCCACACTGTCAGCAGCGTTGGAGAAATACAGAGCCTATAATTTCAAAGATGTCAGTGTTTTATTGGATTGAACAGACCATGTCATTCCCATCCATTTTTAGGGGAAGCGGTGCTTCAGCCGTGTCATTTTTCCCCCGCTATGTATTTGAGGTTAGTTTAATTTTTAGCAGCCATTACAATTTGTTGACGCCTCCCATCTGATAAATATAAAAAAGCAGTTAAATCTCGGATGGCTTGTCTTGAATATAATATTGCATCTTTCTGTGCAATCATAGAAACTTGGACTGATGGGAAAGCACACTGACCGTGTAATAGCAGGAGTGCGGGGAACGACGTTTCCATTTAACAAAAATAACGTTTTCATTCTCAAGCCGTCCGCCAGGTGACCCCGCTTTGCCTGGGCATCGCCTGCCTTTTCCGCCCCCCACCGCCGAACTTTTCAGGGCTGCGGCGATTGATGGCCGTCTCTGAATTCTGTCTCTCACAATTAGTATGGGTGTGAGGTCTTTCTTTGACATCCGAAACCTTTCGCGTCTGACGCCGCAGATGCATGAGGCCATTTCCAACGTGACATTAACAAACACAAAGAGCAGAATAACAAAATGTGTTTCCAGCACTGTGACCAGAAAACATTGTACTCTTTAAAAGCCTTAATTTGGGTCCCATGCTTGCATTTATGCAGCGCTATTGATTTCTGCCGCAATGAAACTTGAAGTATGAACGTATAAAATGAAATGGAATAAAATGCTGAGTGCAACACAACACTGATTTCTTTTTGCCTTCTTTTTTCTTCTTGACATGCAGTACATAATACAACTTTTTTAGTTGTTTATCCAGGCCAGTAGTACACACTTCTTCATTCTCTCTCTCTCTCTCTCTCTCTCTCTCTCTCTCTCTCACTCACTCACTCTCTCACACACACAGAGCAAGGGCAGTTTAGAGTTACCAATTCCCATGAAGCACACATCTTTGGACTGCGGGAGGCAACCAGAGCACCTGGTGAATACTCGCATAAGCATGGGGAGGAACATGACAGTTCCGCAACAATGGAGCCACATCCAAACTTATAGTACAGAAGCTGAAGCACGAACTCTACCCTCTCCACCGCCACCCACTTTTTTAAAACAATTTTAAAATGCTTAAAAATCAATAAACAATTAAACAATAAAAATCCATTTACATTGAAGACTCTGGGACCGATCCACGTTTAAAGCTCCAAAGCACCGTACTGTACTCATGGCTGAAAAGCAATTTTCTTCTA
Organism: Heterotis niloticus; assembly: GCA_018136845.1. Lineage (NCBI taxonomy): Eukaryota > Metazoa > Chordata > Actinopteri > Osteoglossiformes > Osteoglossidae > Heterotis > Heterotis niloticus. Next base: position 8,183,468 of record CM030895.1, read on the forward strand.
TTAATGTATTTGGGAAAACAATGTGTGTATTTTGCCATAAAAATATATAACAGAAAGCGATGATGTGTAGAGACTTCTAAATCCCAGAAATGGTTTTTCTCTAAAGAAACAAATCAGGAGGTCTCCCACTAATAATTTAGTAACATCATGGTAACTGTGTAAACTATAGGTACAGGTCATAGGCTTTTATTCTGGATTAAATTAGACAGCATTTATAAAACATTATTGTGGTTTCGTATTTAAATTTGGTGTTGAAGAGCTGTTTCGACATGTGTGTGATGGCAGTCGTGCTTTGCAGTTGCAAGGTCCGATGGTGGAGCCCAAGTTCTGCTGTAGGTGTTTACCCTGAACTGGTAAAGTAAAAATGGACCCTGCTGTGCAAAAGCATAAATCTGTGCAAGTAGTTAGTTATGTAATTGTAACATAGTAAGTTGTTTTGGAGAGACTTGTCAGTCTTCTGAAGGAATTGGGTGCAATCCTCTAGCCCTAAACTTTAGACAAACAGGCTTCCCGCAGCATTTTGATGAACCACCTGAAAGGAAGGCAGTGTGAAACAAGAGGCTTTTCTGTCTCACTGTGTCAAGGTGTTGTGCGTAATATAGACACAGAGTCTTGGCTGCAGCTTTACTGAGGTCTACAGTCCTGTCTGTCTTAACTAGAGACAAAGGACAAATGAGTGTTTCGGGGGCCGCCCTGAAAACCTCCTTTCTCCAGGCTCTGAGATTCAAAGCACCAACACAAAATTCCCATTAATTTCCATATGTTTTGTTTCTTCATACTGTTTTACTGAATTAGTTACCAAAATATTTTCAAAGAGTTTTGGACAAAGTGAAGAATACTCTATGTATTGACACAAAAATTTGATTTTATTTTTCTTAGTGGCTACCATGGTACTGCTTCATTTTATTAAGGAGCTAAGTCTGCAGAAATGAAAGTATCTCCTATAATGTGGCAATGAAGATAAGAGTGCTGCTGAACAACAGGCTTGACGCTCCAGTAATGGACATGAACGAACCCAAACATTGTTATACTAATGCAAAGGGTTTTGTATTAGCCACAACTGTTCTACTTTAACTACAGTTTCACCGATCCTTCATGTTTGGCCAGTGAGGAGATCCCCTTTTTAACACCAATTTTTGAGAGAGTCTCACAATTATCGGAAGCACCCTCACAGCTCTTGGGAGACCTCTGGGCAAAAAGCTGAAATTGTGATAACGCAATGGTGCAAATATAGCTACTACATTCCTTTGCCTCCTTGTGGAATTATTTGAACCTAAATATTTGTATTATATTGGATGGACGATGGGTGTTGCTATATTGCTTGGTTGATGCTGTGCTCATTCTGTGCAAATGGTATTAAAAGTAATGTCAGCTGGATCATGTTATTGCTCACATATCAGTGGATCCCTTGAAGCTGCCGCATGGTTGGTGTCCAAATCAGGTCAGTTTGATTTGTATTTGACAGGACACCGAAACTCTGGATACAGAAAACCAATTTCCCAAAAGAGAAAAAAAAAAAAAACCACCTACTGTATATCAGATATAGGTATATATTATATAACTATCAAATATCATGATAGAACACTGTAAACACAAGTTTCCTTATTAGAAAATATTTAACATCATTTATTAGCATATTTATAATACATGGTACAGTAGTTACAGTACAGGACATTTCGCATTAGCGGTGCCAACTGAGCCGCAGCGTTGCATTGGGAGTGTACATGCACAGGGTTTGGAGCAGGAGATCAGTGCTGTGGGGTGTTGAATAAGGGGGAGAAGTGTTTCAAAGTAACCCGCCGTGTCCGGGTCTTTGTTTGCCACAGCAGCCGGCATTTAAATCAATAGGTTTATTTAAAAATGAAACGTGCAGGTCGACTGGTGCGATGGGGCAAATGTACTTGGGGAAAGCAAAAGTTAGGGAAACAGGTGATTCAGGTGCCTTGCTTTATATAATACACATACAGTATTCATTACAGCACACGGAAAGGTGCTGTACAGTATTTGTTGATTTAAAAAAAAAATCATCTTGATTTTTATTCATTCTTTTTATTATGGGTTAGTTTCAGGTCAAAACTTGTTGCAGCAAGTTTCCATTCGGACACCATTGTATAGGTATTAATTTCCAACTTTTTTTTTACATTTTTAAAAAGTATTACTTTTTTTAATAGCAAAAATTTATAGGCAGAGAATTTGAATACTGTGGGATTGCTGTAAATAACCAAACTCAAATACCCTTGCATCTTTAGTGTGTGTATGTGTGAGAGAGAGAAAGAGAGATGTAATTTGTATGTGTCAGAATGTGTAATTTTTAAATTAATATTTACATTTTGGTTATCAATTTTATTTGCTCACAAATAACAGATAGCGTCTCCTGATGGGGCACTGAGAGTAACGTGCGCACAGGCCATAGTGACGTGAACACAGAAGCAACAAATTATTTTATATATAATGTACATTTAAGTGTATAACCTTTGAAGAAAGATGTCAACTAAATAATGCAGTAACAAAAGACTTTGATGTCTGATAAAATCCTGTCAGTATGATTTCATGGAGCATATTAATTTTTCCATCAAAACTATATTTTCATGAGTACCAATAAAACTTCAAGTTAAACCTGAATATCTAGTTTTCCTAATCATATTCAGACACTTCGTGCACATTTACCAAAGCTGTCAGTTAATTTTGTTGTGAAAACCTTCTGCTTGGTAAACATTTTTTTTTTTTTTTTAATAAAATGAGTGCAACCTGCACTAAAAAGAGCATAGCTTGTGGATATGAGCTAAAGTGACCTGAGTGAGAATTTAGCTTCAAAACGGATGTTTGCTGGAAGCCTGAGAGCATCCTTTGGAAGCCAGCTCTGTTTTGCATATCGTACTGATCGATTGCTGCTCTTTCACCTCCTATTCTTTATTCAGATTTTTTAAATTATTATTTTGTTCCCTGTTTCTCCTCTTCACACTCTCGTATGCTTCCGTGTACCTCCGTTGATACATTCTCTCTTATCTTCTCTCTTAACTTAAATCCCAGATGAAGTCGTCTGGCACAGATAACCGTTTCTATGGTTGCCGGTGAAGGGAAAAGGCTAACCCTCTTTCTGGTGTCTCTGGACCCCCTCTGGCTCTCCCTGATGCCCGTCAACCTCTCCTCGACATAACTGACATTGTGGTCTCCTGCGTGGAATGGGGGATAATTGAGAATAAAGAGTAACGTCTTGAGGATTGGCATTCGAGTTGGAATGTACACATAAGGGCAGGACATGAAGCCAAAAGCTCCCGCTTGCAGCTTGGGATCACATTTTTTTAAATGTATTTTGGAGGGAAACAGTGAAAGTTGAAGGCCTTGATGCTTGACTGGGATGGCTAAGTGCCAAGGGAGGGAATTGAGTAGGCCGCCAAAGATCTGCAGTATCTGAACCATTTGTATGATTAAGTGCATTGTAGACTGTATGGCCAAAATTATGTGGACCCCCTTCTAATGACTGAGCTGAGGTGTTTCTGCCACACCCATGTAGCATAGAAACACATTCTAGACAATTCTGTGCTTCCAGCTTTGTGGCCACAGTTTGGGGAAGAAACTCCTTTCCTGCTCCAGCATGTCTGTGCCCCCTTCCCCATGCACAAAACAAGCTCAATAAACACAGGATTGCCCACGTTGGTGTCAACCTCAACTCCACCGAACACCTTTGGGATAAACTGGAGCACCTACTGCAAACCAAGCCTTCTCACCTGGCCTCACTGATGCTTTTGTGGCTAAATGGGTAAAAATCCCCATAGCCACAGTCCGAAATGTGATGGAAAGCCTTCCCCGAAGAGTGGAGGCTGTTAAAGCAGCCGGGGCCCTCCATATGAATGCCCATGGGTTTGGAATGGGACGTTCAACAAGCTCATATGGTGTGATGCTTGGGTGTCCACATACTTTTGGCCATAGAGTGTATGAAGTGACTAAGCGGTTGCACCTGTAACCCACCCTTATGAAAACTTTCTATTTTTGGGATAGCCATTATGGTTAATGGTTAATAAAGCAAATATGCTATGCGGCATATCGCTTAATGCGGTTTTACACCTTTTACCCAACTTCATTCCTTGACCTAACAAGTTCTATACTTCCTAGGATTTTCTGGAAGACCTGTAGACCTCATTTACCTGTAATTACACCTTTTGTTTGCGTATACAAATTCCTGAAACTAGCGTTTGATACTCTTTGTTTCAGTTATGGTCTCACACATTGGTCACGACATTCCAGTACAGCACAACATTCAGGAAGACAGGTATTCATTAATTTTATAAGTTTAGATGCAAAATCTGGAGGATGCCATGAAGTCTTCTGACAATCAGTTGAAAAATATCATATTTATGGCAGAGAAAATTTCTAAATGGATCATTTTGGACCGGAGCACAGTCTGGGGGTTAATTCATATTCCTTATTGTTTTATTCGAAAACTCTTCTCGGAAACCTCAAGGCATAAAACCCAAAGGCAAACTTTTCCGCCTTGTCGCGTTCCTCAGCACAGCACAGTATCCCAACTTTAAAATCCCTGTTTGTCACCACGTAGCCCCTGTTTAATTTCAGCACCGTCATTTGTTATGGCTCCAGCCCCCAAAATCGTGTTCCTTCATCTTCCCCCTAACAACACTAAACGCTCAAGAAAGAACCTAATGAAGCGCTAGCTGGAGAACGCTTGTGCGAAAATTAAGAAAAATGGAAAAAAGGGATTTTTTTTTCCAGCCCAAAAGGGCTGCCTCTAATTTATCCCTTTTTCCGCTCCTTATTTCTTGCCGTTTCCTTGAATGAAGAACTGTGAAGAGTTGAGCTGAATGCGTGGCTTTCTCCGATGCGCCTAACCTGGACAACACTGCTGTTATTTACGCTTTAGCGTCTCAAATATTAAACGTTAGATTTTTTCTTCAACTTTATTTCTTTGTTCAATTATTTGTTTTTATTTCTTCTTGTCATAGATTTCCTTACGTTCTTATCTGGTATTGGGGAAAAACGGTTTAAGAAATCTTATGCAAATAAATTGAAAAATTTTACCCTATTTTTCTTAAATATGTGATCGGTATGACTATAATTTTTGTTGAAATTGTATGAATTTGTGAGTGGGGCAGACTCAGTTGACACTGTCTAGCCTCATAACTATCCACAATCTTTTTAAGTAGCTGCAACTCCTATTGAAAGCAAAATATAGGCTTTCCTCTCCAGGAAGCACAACTCTCTGTGTGCGTGCATGCGGTTTCCTCCGACACACAAACCGGGACTCCTGGAAGGGCTGTCTGTGGAGGCTGATGCAGAGAACGATGACGGTGGGGTAATGGTCCCGCTGGTGGCTGAGGTGCGGAACAGTAGCGACACAGGTAGTGACCATGGTGATTCACTTTAGACGTGTTCCTGCGGTGCAGTGATTACTGCACCAGGTCCCAGCGGGATGATCATTCAGGATGTGCAGGAAGGCATGCTGCAAACCAGCAGTACCTCCGTTTGTTTCTGTGGGGTTTCCTACCATTAATGGCGAACTTGTCCTCCTCCCTGGGTTTGAATCATTGGTAAATCCAGCAGACTGACAACTTTCCTAACCCGTTCCTTCTTTCTCTTAAATGCTGAAAAATGGATCAGTGGTTATTTATTGGATTGGAGCCCCTCTGCATATGACTAGATCTCAGGTTCTTGGATGCTGCAGTAGCTGAACAACCCAATGCATCACAATCCTGTTTTTTTAAAATACAGTGAATTTTCTAGAATTCCAAAAAAAAAAAAAACCAGGATCCAGGATCCAACGCTTTGTAAAAATAATTGAGTTGGACCGGAAGCCTGTCCGTGACTCCAATGTCTCTCCACCAGGCTGCAATTGATAAAAAGTTGATGATGAAGTCATCCCTTTATTTATTTGCTGGTTGGATATGGCTAAAATAAATCCAATAAACTTCGTTCTGAGACATCTACTTTTAATTTTTCCTTTAACTTCCTGCTACTGAAAAAATAAAAAAAAGATTAAAAATGAATGAAAATAAATATTTTTCATCCCTCAAGCCCTGTTTAATACTGGGTGTTGACTGATTGATCCTATAGACATTTTTCTGCCTTCCTTTTTTTTTTTTTTTTTTTTTTTTTGTTGTCACCATACAGCAGAATACCATGGAATCATTGGGCCATTCACTCACTACTGCTAACCGGGAGTCTGGTTGGCAGCAGTGAGTGAGTGAATAAATTAGTTTTAAATTAGTTTTATTTTTACTGCAGCTAGAAGTAAAACAAATAAAATAAAAATCGCAGTTTCATTTATTTTATTCTATTTGTATGCAGCGTTCTTCTTACTTGGTTCACAACATGCGGAGGCAGGTTCAGATCATCGGGAATCACCCTGCAGGAATATGATAGAATGCCCACCAACCTCACGGGATCCCACATCCACTCCCACGTCCACCTTGACAGTCCTGCTCAGTGTCCTAATGAGAGGGATTGAAATTTGCGTCCAGCTGGCCAGGTCTGAATCCCTCAGCAGGATCCAAGCTGAAGGCCACCTGTCTTCCCGCTGCCTGGTCATGTATAACTGGTTGTTATTATAGAAGACAGTTTCCTAACAAGAGGGCCTTGCTCCATAATGAAGGGCAGTCCACTCTAACTGTGGAAGGAGCAGACTCGTGTAGTCCAACATCTCAAATTCGGATCAAGATTTTATTTTTAGCACCCATCACTCAAGGGTGACGCTGTTCTCCCTGTTGCCGTCACACACGCGGCCGTTCCCTCTAAAGGACAAGTCATCGAACCGTGTGACACCCCTTCATGTGCGATCTATGCACTGCCGGACCAGCAAAATACATTTGGCTGTTGTCACCCTGTCACGGAAACCCGCCTGCCCCCCATGGCTCAATAATTGTCTACCGTCGCTGATCGGTTTTGCCTTGCAGTCCCGACTGAGGCCCATGCATCATGTTTTGCATTGTTGGATTTGCATATTTCACACATCAGTCTTGAGCAGCAGCCAGAAGTGTTGCCCGGTTGCTATACGATAGTCACACCCTAATATTTCAGCTGATTTCTTCTGTCGGCTACGTGTTCCTACACTCCAGTTGTTTTCCATTTCATTCCTTTGCCTTAATTTCTTCAGATTCACTTGTATTATAAGACCTGTATATAGATTTTTATTGCTTGTCTTGGCTTTCTGTGCATGAATCTGATTTTTAGAATCCAGTATTTTGTGTGTTCCTGAGCTTTTTGCAGTCACCAGACAGCCTTTGAATGTGTAGGGAAGTGCAGGGTTCAGTATGGTTATAACTGTTATGTAATGATTTCTTTCCAAGAAAGAAAAGTGTGGCTTCTTTTTGTCAGACAGACCAGTGCCTACGCTTCTGGGATAGCCTCTGGACTGGATAAGTGGGTATTGATAATGGCTGGATGGACTTAAAAATGATAACTATACTTAAAATAGTCTGCAGTTCTCATGCAAGGATACTACATGATCTGTCTTTACCAGTCAGCACTATAGCATTTAAAGGCAGAAGATGAATGTTGCTGGCTATAGTCTCTCTCTAGCACTTCTGTTGTATCCTTGACCAAGGCACCTCCCTGAATTACCGAGCTGTGTAAATGCTCAAACAAGGTAAGCAACTTTGCATGAAAATATAAACCAGTCAGCATGAATAATAAAATCTGGGTCCTTAATGACACCCTGCCACCTTTTTGCATCTTTTTTAAATGCTCTGTCCCTTGTCCTCTGTCGCAGGCCCAGTCCTTGGTGCGGAGATTGCCACAAAGTGGTACGCAGGTTGCAGATTGTCAGGAAAAATGGAATGAGTTAATAATTTTTCCAAAAAAAATAAATAAAAAAATTAGACACCCTTGGAAAATTCCTCAGAAGCGTGTTGCAGGTGTGACTCAAACCTTGGCTCACGTATAAACGGATGCTTTTCACTTTCATGTGAAATCCATTACTGACGATGTTGCACTTAGCTGCTTGGGTTTGAAAACTATGCAAATGGTGCAAAAACAAACAAACAATTTCAATAATACAGGTCCACTTTATTTTTGAGCAGGTTTGGATCCCACTTCCTGCTGTTTCAGACTGCAAAAATCTCACTGTGTAAATGGGTAAATCGGTGTAAACTGCTTTTAAGAAAAAGGTCACTGAACTAAATAAATGTAAATACAGTCACTGAAAGCAAAATACAACGAAAGCTATTAATTTCCCAGGATGAAAGTTTTCGCAAACCAAACATGTGTAATAAAAATATATTATTAGTTTATTCAACAAATTTCTAGTGTTAGGCTTGTACACTGGGTTCCTTATTACGCACCGCTTTGAAAAGCAGGCTGATTTTTATGACATTTTTTAAAAAAATAAAGGCTTCATTTGTATTTTTTTAAATATATATGTTCGCTTCAAAGAACCAGAATGAGTAAGAAATGTGCTAAACACTCATTTCCCTTGAAACCTCCCACCTGGGAGAAATGCTAGTAAATTGCAAAAAAAATACCTTTAAAAAAATTAATTCACTACATTGTTTGAAATAAGGAGATATGTAATTTGGGAAGTTAAAATTAAATAAATCATTGCATTAGTTCAGGGTGAAGTACCTGGCTCAGGGTTTAAAAACAGGAGCAGGGGTCCAAACCTTAGAGCTTATTATTTCAAGGCGGGGCCTCTAAGCACTGAACCACCTGCTGTCTCATGCGGTCCGACTACCTGCTGGGGGTGTGATGTGTGGAGGAGGAGACTTGGTTATTTAAGCAGTTAACATATGAAATGAACAGACTTCTCTGTACGCCAGTTTCCCCTTGTCCAGCCATGTGGCTATCCGCAGAAAAGCTGCCCTGCACTGAGTAACTGTTCACTTGTGTAAAACTACGGTAAACTACCACGCAGGGACTAGGATCCTTCGCACTGAAGTGCTTTGGACTTCTTTGGCTACGGCTGCTGAAGTGCTTCTAAAAGGCCTCTCTAAGTCCATTTCTCCACCTCCATGCTCGGTGAGTGAATAATGGATAGTGGTGTGTGTGTGTGTGTGTGTGTGTGTGTGTGTGAGTGTGTGTGTGTGTGTGTGTGTGTGTGTGTGTGTGTGTGTTGGGGGAAGAGAAAGCCCTTTTAGAGCTCCTTCTGCAGTGTGTTTCAGAGAATTTGAAGCCATGGCGTGGAGTTTGATCAGGAGTTGTGTGTGTAGGACTTACAAATCAATACATACATTTAATAAATATATATTAAACTTTTTAATATATTAACTGTATGTGCATGTGTGCATGCATGTGAACAAAAAATGTAAATATAAAATTACACTTCTCATAATAATACTGTTGTTGCTGTTATATGTTATTCGGTTTTTATATGATTGAAATATTGTTACGATCATTCTTTTTTCTTTTGATATCCACTTTATGCACACGACTTTCCCAGAACTGAGATAGTAAAAGTTATTCAGAGTAACTAACCTGGAACTGAAGGCAGCACAGTGGTTAGAGGTGCTGCCTTGCGGTGCAAAAGTCTCCACACCGAGTCTTGGCCCCTGCTGTTGTACCCTTATTGTAGGGGCTTCCACTGTACGGCATTCATATTGAGCAAAAGCATCAGCCAAGTAACAACTTCCCCAAACATTCAGTTATTATGGCTATGATTACATAAAACAAACTGTCTCCGAGGTTTGATTTGCTTTAAAAAAAGATTTGACATGTTTAGTGGATTTGATCCGACGAAAGCTTTGGAAGTTGCGCTTTAAGCCGGTGTAACAATCAAAGCTGCTGTATCAATGGCGGAGGGACCGCTGGAAGGCCGCATCGCGCAACATGGATGCGCACTACGCTTGGCCCCGCTGAGAATAACCATCATGTGAGAATAATTACGGCTAGACAGCCAGGGTGTTGTTCGGGAGACGGAGTTCAAATGAGCCTCTTTTCAGAAAGGCAGAAGGGAAAGGCAAGCGACGGGAGGCTCGGACGGCTCGGACGGCCTCGCCTTGATGCCTTTTAACGTTAAACGTACAGATGCGAAAAGCGTGTTGGTAAAAATCGCTGCCGCTTGCAATGTAACCTACAAAGCTAGTTAAAACGTAGATGAAGCAGGAATGTCAAGCTGTCAAATGCAACTTAAGGCAACTTAGCGTAATATCTCATCGAATTGTGGAGGAGGCCTTTCTTTATCGTAATAGCGCCATATAATGCTAATATCGCAGAAAGCGCTCCTTCCAATACCGAGATAATTTTCACATTTTACGGCACATTAAAGTAATTGTCTCTAATTGCAAGCGTTAAATACATATAAAAAATGAATGAATGAAAAATGAGGGGGAAAAAGTGACGTGAAAACTGCGGAAAAATCACAACACGGTCAGTTCCTCCAGCGCTGCATCTGAGCTTGCATGTAAAACCGGTTGCCTTTTTTTTTTTTTTTTTTAACGCTTTTGGGCTTTTTGCTACATCTTCAAGCTCAGGGGGTCTTCACAATTTCAAGGCAAGGACCCCTTTAGAGATCTGATGAATGCAAAAGACAGAAAAATATTGCATTTCATTTATTGTATTTAAAATCGGTTACTTTCATGTGGAATTATGTCATGACAGTATGCAATAGTGCAGTAATACTTGTTATTTGTACAGTACTAAATACTTTTATTTAGTTGGGCAGTGTTATGTTAGCAGCAAGGCTGTACTTCATCCAGAGGTTAAGAACCGATCTGGGAGGTTCTGGATTCGCTGCCCTTAGATTTTGGTTGCATTTAAATTTTTGCCTTCAGCAGATGTTTTTCATCAGAGTGATGTACAAAAAGTGCATGAGCATCGGAGAAGCTTAGATTAAGATACAAGATGTCTAATGCCCAGCTTGTTTGTCCGATACCGCTATGTTGCTGGTTCACATCCCTCAAGCAACTACTGTACCTGTAGAAGTTACATTTAAACAGCAAATACATAAATAATCATAGCAGATGGTGTTGGATTTATTTATGTAGTTGTCAGGAGGTCAGGACGGAAATGGCTCTGAAGGTGATGGGTTTGAGACCCTGCTTGAATGTTTAAAGGCCCTCTGAGGTACTGTGGGAGTTGTCGGAGTTGTCACCTCTGAGAGTTGTTTATTTCCACAATGCAAAATGACAACCTTTGAAATATGCTTATTTACAAGAGCTCATATTGTGGTCAGAATTGTTTATTTTGTAAAGCTTCCATAAGGCATTTCTGTAAGGGAGTGATTTTAAACATCCAAAATTGTAACTGCCACATCCCATAGATCCCCAATGTCTCATTACAAACTGGGATGCTGCTGTCAAAATATTTGTAAACCTTAAAAGCGCTGTTAGGGTGGATATAGACGATGGCTGCAGGAAAGCCCTCCATCAGTGGTGGGTTGTTGACCAACTATTGATTTGCAAAATGGCTCTTTGCTATGATGAAGAGGCCTTTTTTCGTGTGCTGTGGTGTTCTATGAGGTTGTCGGGCTGGGCCGCGATGGACTGTTAGCCAGCAGAATCCTGGGAAATCTTAACCGCTGTCCAACAAGCAGTGTTTGACTTCTGTTGGCTGCTCCTGTTGCTGGAACTCCCCGCTGGAAAAGGGATGACATGCCTTTCCCGAAAAGTACTTTGTCACAATTTCTGGAGCTCAGCGTTTCTCAATCTGTGCTATGCAGCCGGATCTCCCCGCTAGAACATAGTCCTTCAAATTGTGCTTTGCTATTGCAACTGACACTACAGAAATGTTGTGTATGTGTTGGATTTATGGGTACACATACAGTAAATATACTACCATATGGGCTATGACAGAAGGCTGGGACAGCTGCAGGTGTGTGTTTATACACTGGTTTATATGCTTGGGCTTCTTTTTTCCAGGGCTATAGTCTGTCAACCCTAGGTATTGTACCCGGGTCCTCCATGATAGCAGGATCTGGAGGGGAAGGGGAAGGTGGAACTGGAGCTGCTGCCCTCCATAATGGGAATCTCATAGCTCAGTTAACATCTGCTGAAGGCAGCCCAGGTTGCATGAAGAAAACACCCTGAGGTGCGGTAGCGACTGACCACTCTGCGAATAGCGGTGGTTCCAGCTTTATGATTTACAGCTGTTGTCATTATGAACGTACAGCCCATTTCTAAATATTTACCCTGTTATACAGCAGTTTATTCTATCTCTGTTAATTCAAAATATTCACCCTGATCAATATTCAAACCAGAGTCCTTCAAAGTGTAAGGGCTTGAAGTTCTATGATACCTGCAACCCCTCATGAGATGGGTATGTTATGAAGCCGAACATAAAGAAGAGGCCCCCCCCAGACAAGAAGGTATCTCTCGCATTCAGGTGCGCATCTGCTGTACGTCACATGCCCCCCCCCCCCCCCTTCATTATGGATGATGGTCATTAACATCAAGTTCCATAAATCCAGATGCGAGCAGTTTCAGTGCAGTTGGTGGCAGTCCAACAGAGGTGGCCGGCGCGCTTCAGCTGAAAGATTTCCGCTCTGTTTCCTTGCATTAGAGTTTGCTTGTTCTGAAGGCAGAAGCAGTTGATTTTGTTCCAAACCCCTGTCCTTCTGCGATTATGGGATGGCTCCCTTTTTTGCACAACCCTGAGATGGAGACTCACGTTGAAATATCTTGCAAGAGCATCAGTAGGAAGGTCAGATTTGTATTCTGTTGACCAGCGGACGCAGTGTTTTTTTTTTTAGCATTAATTTGACTTTTTTTTAACAAGCATCTAAATACTTTCAGGATCACCAGTCTATTTAGTTTAAGAAACCTGCACTAATTCAATTTCCGTCTTGTTCTTCGGCTTAAGTAGCGAAATCTTTTTTCTTCTGTGGGTCAATACAGGTTGTTAGAACATTTCCCAGTGTGTCGATAAAGTTGTGAGGTTGAAAGACCTAATTAAAATGCATTTGCTCACTTGGCTGCCTTTGTGCTCCCCTTCTCATGGCTTTGCCACAACCTTTCTTGCAGCACAGTCGCAGCAATGGAGTCTGAGACAAACTCAAAAGCTGGACACAACATTTAAGATGTACAGTAATACACTGGACAAAAAACCCATACCACCTTGGGGGAAAAAAAAAAGATTAAAATAATGGCTTGGTCTTTTTCAACGGTGGGGATAGTGCGAAGGAATCGGCGCGTTGTTGGGTCGCTGATGGTTTCTCAGATGTGCGCGAAAAGTTTGTCCTTTTAAAAATGTCTTCAGTTTTTTTTAATTTTGGAAAACCATTAACTTGTTTAATATTCATCAATCTAAAGAAGCAAAAAGAGTCTTTAATTTGAGAAGGACTTTCATCTTCTAGATGGTGTAGTTTTTAGGGATGATATGCAATCCGTAGGTCCTGGGTTCAAATCCCACTCGATATGTAGTACCTTTGATGAGGCATTTACCCTGAGTTGATGTGGTTAGGCTATCTTAGTGTTAAATCAGCCAGTACATACATTTGATGCTAAGCACCACATTTATGTCAATGTTAAATTTAAGGAAAACTTTAAGGTTTTTTATTTAGCCTTTGATTATAACTTGTTTCTTTTCATTAAAAATACAAAAAGCGAGTCATGGACAAGCAGACCCTATGACTCCACATAAGGCCGGCATCCACATCTGAGCTTAATCGCCTCCTTAATGTTCCTCGGATGTGAACCTTCACAGGCGATTTTGGACGTCAAAACGTTTAGCTGTCGCCTCCCGATCACTACCGAATTGCATATCAGAATGGCTTGGGAAAGGGACGTGGACGTTGTGAGGGGACAAGGCATCATGCATGTTCCACCAACCTTCCATCTAACAACGCCAAGTTGTTCAATGCCTGCCTCACGCTTCCCGCATGAAAAGCTTTCATGTTTGTTTCATGTTCGAGCCGTTTCACCACGAAACACGTGTGTTACCTCCAGCACCTCACTTCCTTTAGAGCCTTTATATTCAACACGTACAGTTTTAGATGAAATTTCGTTAGAAAACTTTGCAGCAAATCTTGAAAACTGGCTAACCTCTGATTTAGTGCTGAGGATCTTGTTTGTTCTGTTTGTTAGTTGTGCATCAAACACGGATTAATGTGTGAGAAAGTACTAATTGTTCCTTCCATCCATCCATCCATTATTTTTAACCATTTGACCTGGTCAGAGTTGAGGAAGCCTATCCCAGAATTCCTCAGTTACCTAGAAGATACACAGGAATCTTGACAAATATTAGTAAAGACGTCATTTGTACTGTTTTCCACATGCTAGCTCTAGAGGAAAATGGGATTCTTTTTCTGATCATATGAACCACTTTTTTTGCATATCCCTTCGTCATCATCTTTACCCGCTTTTGCCATGTCAGGGTCGCGGGAGTCCGGAGCCTAAACTGGAAAAAATGGGATCCACCCTACGGATGGGATCCCAGCCCATCAAAAAATACTTTATAATTTAATTTATTATGATTTTGCTGTGTTCCTGATTTGGACTTCCATCCAATCTGATAGAGCAGTGGAGTGACTGTTATTTTATTTATTTATTCATTTATTTATTTATTTAAAATAATTTGTTATAATCTTTATTTTACTAACAATACACTTTACAGAAATACCTGCAGAAACGTTAACAACCGTGAGTTCTTATTCCACACAATGTTTATATTCGGCAAAGCAGTCATTGATCCTGCTTCCATTTTCATCTATGTTTTTAAATGGTCTAGATTTAGATGACCTTGAAGACCTTTCCAAGACCAGAGTGCAAACAGGTTTAATTTATAAATTATATATAATTTAAAAAAAAACAAAAAAAAAGCCCAGATAAGGGAATATGGCATTTCTGAGCATGTAATAGACCATCAGATTTCTTGGGAGCTGAACTTTCAACCTTTGTGTAAAGCCCAATTCCGTAACCACTGCACCCTCCACCGTCTGCCTTTATGATCTAGATAAGGTTTCCTGCTGTGTCTCAGCATTTACCCCATGTTTCTGGTTGTCTGGGAGATCTTTATAACCATGTGCTGTGAACCGTGTCGTTGCACACATTAACTGATATGATGGGAAGCAGGAAGCATCTTGCACCGCTTTAGGTTTCTACATATCTTCCTACACATAATATTGTGTGGATGATTTCATATTACAGCATCTAATTCCACATCTATGCCTATTCCTTCCACAAATGTACCTTGTGGTGAGATTAGTCCTTCACCTGCAGCCATCCATTCATATCCTGCAGCCTTAGGGAGTAATTCCAGCTATCATTCTATCAACAGTATTGACAGTTTTTGTTTATTCTGCATTCAGGACAGCAGTCTGTTCTTCTCCTGAGGTCCACGCCTATACAAAGTAGGGCATCAGGTAACATAAGCTCTAAAATTATTACTTATTTATGAAATTATTTGCTTTTAGGTTTAGCTGTCTGGTGCACCTATAACACAATACATTAGAAATGCAAATATATTTGAACCATGAAGACAAAATTATGCTAATAGTACAGATTTGGCATTGTAGCACTAATGGAGATTTATGTAATTTATAAATTATGATAATGAAAAATTTGCTGTACCTTTACAGTTATTGCGTGTATAATAATGTCTATTTACTTAATATAAATTGTTGTTTTCCAAATAAACAATAGAAGGCAAAATGTATTTGGTGATGTTAGAAAGTGAAAGAGTCAAAGGATGCAATGATGGACTGTAAGCATTAGTAAAACAGAGTAAAATGTCTTTTATGTACTTCTGTACAGGGAGTAGCAAAATAGCGGCACAGCCCGTTGGGTCTGGCGTATGTGAGCAACCTGCAACCTTAACCCTCAGCATCCCTGTCTCACACCAAATGTCTGCCTCCCTCTTCCCTCCTGTGACCTGGACAAGCAGTTATTGATAATGGAGGAATTACTATTTCTGTGCAGCACAGGGGCCTGGAACCAAAAAGCAACATTCAGATTACAATGTCATGCAGATCTTTCCATTTCAGCACCTCCAGGAATGACCCCAGATCCCTTCCTTAAACACATTTTCAGGATTCGCTCTCAGATGACACGTTGGACATTTCTTGTCCCAAAAGCACATTTCCGGCACGTTAAATCGTGTTCCGTTCCATTTTGCTTCGGTGGATCCCAGCGTCCAGACAGCTGCCAGCTGCCCCTTGTGGCCAGAGACCAGAGGATGGTGGGAACCTCCAACCGGAGGTGGGTAGGGCTTGCCTGCCAGGCATGGGGTGAATGACTGAGTAATTGTGCAGCTGCTGGCACTGTTGGACAAGTCAGTGCGGGGAGATGGGTGGTGGTGGTGGGATGGGGGGTGCCAGATTACCCCTTCGACACCCTCACCACCACGCCTGCAACCCCTCCATAAGTAAGGGTACACGATGAAAAAGACCGCCTGTGTAAGCCTGTCTGTGGGCAGGTGCCGCAAGGGGACCATCCATGTTGGAAGGAAGCCGCCGAGAAGGAGGGAATGCGTGAGAGAGCGAAGGGATGGGGGTGGAAAGGCGTAATTGGTACAATTAGCAGACGGGCTTTAGCAAGGCTCTCACAATATACGTCACCTCTCATTACGTCGGCAAACCAAACACAGGCCTTAATTTGACACGGCATCCTTCTCCATTCTCGCATGTACTTGTTGTCTTTTTTTTTTTTTTTTTTTTAAACTTCCTGCTATGAAACATTTAATTTGTGAGCTGCCAATCCAGTTTTTTCCCCCAAAAGTAGATTTATTTTTAAAATTTTTTTATTTATTTATTTTTTTTTATTTTCTTCCACCATCGCTCATTGCAACAAGGGCGATGGTGCAGAATGATGTGGACAATGAATTTTGCCGAGCAGAGGACAGCGGTGTCAAAGCCGCCGCGCTGCTCTGAGCGGAATGGCTGCTTTCATCTTTCTTGAAAGAACCATTTTCTTTGTTCAAATGCCAGAAATAAAACGCAATTTTGGTGTTTAGCACGTTTAGGCTTACTTTGGTAATTGTGCTCGAGCAATCCTTGCAGAAAAAATAAAGGTAATGAACATCTATTGAACAATACTGCATAGTGTATAGGCTTGATATGTGAAAACTTATCATATTTCAAAGTATATGTTTTTTCCAGTGCAGTATTTGTATTATTTTAGGGCATGTTTTTCTAAATCAGTTTACATTGTTAGGTTACATTTGGTGGTTTTGCACATTTATACAGGGCAATTTTTGCTGTATATATTTGGGGTAAATACCTTGGTCAAGGGTACAAGAGTTGAACAGAGGATTCAAATCCTAATCGTTGGACTCTTAGACAAGGACTCTACCACTCCACCTACTGCCCCATATTTAGTTGACAGTTAAATTTATCATCAAAACGCTTTTAAAAGTATGTATTTATTTTAATGTAGTCGTGTTTTGTTTCAACAAATTTTCAAGTGCATGAATAGTGAAACCTTTTCAAGTCCCAAATTGCCTGTCTGCATCTCTCAGTTAAGTCCTCCACATCTTGGGGCAGGGGGAGCACCGGTCAGATGGAGACATTGGGTCTGTTCATTTGCGGCACTTTTCTGCATTTCTCTGACACGGGAGCTGAGCATCCGTGACAAATTGGGGACTTTAAATGACAAAATTGGGCTTCTTTAATAAGCGGCAGAGGGATCTGAGTCTGGCAGCTGACCTGCTGGGGGGGCACGTCGGGGTCTGGACTTCTCAGGGAGCCCTGCTTTGATAGCTGCCAGACTGAGCAACAAGGGATGAGCAAATACGTGGGGCTGTGTACTGAAAGCATATGGCAGGAGACTGGGTTAAATCTATACATTAAACACATACAATGAAATTCAATTCAAATAATTGTTAAATGTATTCATTTTGATCTAAAATTATGAGGACAAGACCTTACTATTAACTGCCTATATTTCCAGGGTATATCAATGAGAATGGACATACATTTTGGATTAACTGGGTTTTTACGCTTGAAAAGATCGCAAAATACACGTTTTATCATTAACCATTATTTAGCAGGTGCCCAGGTCTGAGGTGACTTAGTGCCGAGTTTGTAAGCTGGTTATAATGATTAACCCGATAGGTAATATTTACTGTATCGGCTGAGGGAAAATACCTTGTTCAGAGGTACCAGAGCGAAATCGGGGATGTGAACGAAACTCCACCGATGGGAAGGTGAAGGCCATAACCATTGTACAACCTGCCGACCCTAAAACATTTCCATCAATCAGTTCGATAGTCACTTCCTTCCTAAATTACTCACCTTAGAGCTTCTTAGCCTTTAATAAAGAATATATGCATAACCTTGCTCCGCTGTTCTTCCAGACTCTTACATAAAGGTTTTGGTTTGAAAAGGGTGGCAAAAATAATGATGCAGTATCCTGGCACCAAAAAAACCTCAGAGGAAAATTTATGGCTCCAAATCACAGCATCACCTTCTTCTGAGCTAATACTTTTGACCGTTTATTTCACCGGGGAACTTGAAAAACAGGCCCTTGACCCCGGCCGCGACTTTGCCCGCCGCCCTGCAGAGGCACTGCTTCTTCCGTCCAAATGCATCCGCCTTCTTTCGCGCTGCACAGCGGCCTTCATTAGCACACAAGGCAGAGGGAGCCGTGTCCCCTCCCTCCTGCTGGCTGCGAGCCCATCACTCCGGGGGGCGATTAGTCCCTCGCTGTTCGTCGTGTGCCAGCTGTCACCCACCCACCCCGTCCGCCGCGCTGCGACGGATGGGAAGTAGCAGCCATGTTTTCTAATCAATCCACGACCTAATAGGTCACGAATGACTGCTCCTGGCTTGCCAATAGCATTCGGGGCGGAAGGGATGCTGCACGACTGTATTAGCGGGCTGGCACCTCCGCAGGGGGCACTAATTGACAAGGCACCCATTAGCTGAGTCCGGCAGCCTGTCGAGCGAAGGCCCGTCTCCTTCCAACCCATTAACTCTTTGTACCTTCACTCCGGATGGAAAGGCAAAATGTTTTCGCACTTAATCAAATCTTTACTGCGGTGCTCGGGATGGAGAACGGGGACCCTCGAGCAGTTTTAATCTAAAAAATTGTGCTTGTTTTGGTGCAAAGAGCTACTTGAGGGGAACGCCTTGGCAATGGGAAGAGGTCGACGCTAACGCTTTGAAATTCCTTTTGCGCACGTTCGAAAGCGTGCCGCAAATATCTTCATTCATGGCAAACGCGTCCTAATAATGGGACTGGTGCTGCAAAGGGGATCCAACGCCTTAATCTTCATTCCTACCCTATCCTGACCTGTTAGTACCATGGCAACCCCACTGTCAGACCTACGGCAAACCTATTTAGCTGCTATGCAATGGACTGCGTCTCCTTCGTCTTGACCGATGCCAGCAAAGTTAGCCGAGTACACACACAAACCCACCCACGATATGACAAAGCGACGATACGGTATCTCATCGGGGTTCTCGAGTGGGCACCTCTCTTCGCAGGTGTTTTGTCAAGTTAGGCCCACAACACCTCCAGAAGGGTCAACCACAATTCTAGTATCCCAGAACTGCTCTCCCCAACAACTGCACACATCACCTACACCATCCAACTTCACAACGCAAGCTGCATCCCTTAGCGCCTATGGTAACCAGCTGCACACTGCACGAGTAAAAAGAGCGACACTGTTAACAGACAGAAAAATTCTCCCCTTTATTTCTTCTCCAAAGTTGCAAACAGGGCAAAGATCCTTTAGCTTTGAAGTAAAGCCTCGACATAAAATCCTAATTTTCCTGTGACTTTTGTTATTTTAATATCAAAATTCAAAAAATGCTTGCGAAAAATATTGACTTTAAGTCCTTTGAAATAAGCCATCGGTTTCGGATACTAAAATGTCTAGACCTTTCGGGCATAAGTATAAGAAAATTATTACTTCTTGGACAGTTGTATATTGATTCCACATCAAAGGTCTCCATCATTTTGTTACTTTACATAATTTGACCGGCAAACAACAAAAGCTTTGTGTTTATGTCAGAAGTTGCAGAAAAATTCCAAGTGCATGTGTCTAGTTATTATGCAGTGGTTGCAAAGATGGAGACAACAGAGCAAACAGATTTTTTTTTTTTTTCCCCCCCTTCCTATTACGGTCCATTCTCGTTTTAGCGGCACTTTATTTTACGGATTTTGCATTTTACGGCCCCTCACAAAAATATTCCAGAAAAAGCATGAGGATTATACATATTGAAAAAAACCTTTTTTCATCCATAAGATAATGGAAAATAATGACATTTAATTAATTTTAGCTTATTTGGAGAAAATAAGTTATTACGTAGAATATTTCCATGCGTCTCCGAAAATAAACATACAGTTATCTTTATCCTTAGTGTCAAAAACCCTATTGGTGACTTATTCACTGCTTTTTGCATATAATTCAATCTACTGTATGTATATTGCAATTACAATACTGGCTTCATTTTATTTAAAATGTCCTTTTATTTATCGATTCATTTTCTTGCTTGTTTGTTACACTTTTCATTAGGTTATAAAATACAGAGTAACAGAAAGTCCAGGTTGAATAATTGAGATACACAGAGTCTGGCAGCTACTGTGGTGGGATATGTTCATGGAACCAGTGGCTGGGAGTGGTTTTCTGAAGTGTAAGCAAACAAATCTCTGATAGCAAGCGTACCAAACGCTGTAGTCTCGGGGCCTTACTACAATTAGTCACCGCTACCCCAAAATCCACACCTCCGCCCCATACCCTTACACGACTGGGCCCTTTGGTTAGCTTCTCCTGCAATATTACCCACAGCAAGCCTCATGTTAGCAATCCACCTGTAATTCATCTCTGACCTGTGGGAGCAAAGCCCCACAGGTATGCGGAGAACAAGCAAACCCCCGCACAGACCCACAAACCCACAACCCCGTTCTGCCACTGCTTGTATGTAAAACATAATTTATACCATTTTACTCGAGCCCTGACTCACATATCATTTTTTTGCTTTAAAAATACCCAATATATTTAGCTTTTTTGTTCATTTAGATGGTAATTTCTATTTATGAAATAAAGAAAAAAATTACACTGTAGTTGTACTGTTATGACTATTTCCGAGCAAAAAATGAACTATGCATTATCATTACAAATGAATTATGCTGTAGTTAACATAGCAGATACATGTCCTGTGGTGCCATTATTTCTATTGCAGTGATGAATGCGGTGAGTTACCCAGTCAATGCCCTTTGTTTTTTAGTGTCCTTTCTATTGGGTGACCAGCTAGTAGCTTCCAAATTTCTGCTCTGAAGCACAGGCTTGAATTCTTGATTTGTTTGTTTGTTTTTTTTTTTTTTTTTTTTTTTTTCCATGTTTTTTGGTTCAGCCCATGTTCTTCCAGTGGTATAAAGCAGTGTGCTTTCCATCTTGGCTCAGAGTGAGCTGCAGGGCAGGTACCTCCTGTCAGCGAGGTTGTTGAACCCCCGTTGGGACACCTTTGAACAAAAGAGATGTGGAGGTGGGATGCTGGTAGGTTTATGGAAAGCAGTGCATGTGGGAGCGTAGAGGTTACTGGGTGTTAGTGCACCTTGTGTGTGATTGACAGCTGATGTAATGCCGCCCAAACAAAAATGAATTTTTGCAAAGCTTCAGTTTTGTACGCTAAATACCAGTCACCCACAAGTGTCAAGTAGTCATGTTCTCCAATGAATATTTTTATTATTATTAAAGGATCTCAGATGCACTCACACACACACACACACACACACACACACACACACACACGCAAGACAGATCAGTCTCCGCTAATGCATTCTGAACAATGGCTAAAGTATCATGCAACAGCCACCATATCATGCAGAGAATTTTATTAGAGTGGTATTTGGTTAAACAAAAGCTTACATCGAGCGAGTGGGCAAAAGTTAAAACAGTAGAACGTTCCTTGGTAAACATCCGCCGGGGTGC
Organism: Heterotis niloticus; assembly: GCA_018136845.1. Taxonomy (NCBI): domain Eukaryota; kingdom Metazoa; phylum Chordata; class Actinopteri; order Osteoglossiformes; family Osteoglossidae; genus Heterotis; species Heterotis niloticus. The sequence goes on from CM030895.1 coordinate 8,205,221, forward strand.
TCATTTCATAAAAGCTGTTTTGTGATGAAATCCCTGTGTGGGCAGAGTTGCTTAATTTGGTCCCAGCATGCTTTTCTACCTGAACCCCACTGGCAGCAGCTTGGCAGGATGCGACGCGTATTGACTGCATCTGCGATTCCGTTCAGTTAGCGCCGATAACCAGGGAGAGGCAGGAACGAGGAGACCTTAAACCTTAGCGCTTTGTCCTCGCCGAAAAGCGTTAAGGCCTGACAGATCCCTGAAGGAATCCCAGGGCTGCGCTACAGATCAACAGGTTGTGCGAGTGACAGATGTGGACTGGAGCCCATCCCGTAGCCGGGGCCAGGCTAATTGACTGCAGTATCAGTATAAGCGCTGGAGCACTATTTGTGTTGGAAGGCACAAAGGACATCTGCCTTTTATTTATCCATTTCCATTTCATTACGCCCCGGAGAGCGGAATCTGTAAAAAAAAATAAATAAAAAAAATACTTTGAGGTCATTTGATATTTTGCCATAGGTGTTTCAAAGCCTCTTATTCAAGTGGCCCCAACTAGGATAGTTACGCAAAATGTGAGGCCGAGTGGTTTTTGTGCCACTGGTTTACATTTCTGAAAAGCCCGTTTATTTTAACACCCTCTTTTGGGCCTGACTACATAATGCAGATTTTGGATGTAGCAGTCGATTTTGCAAGATGAGAAGATGGAGGCCTTTGCGTGGCTTTGCACTTTGTTAGACTGCAGTGAGAATACCTTTTTTTTTGGGGGGGGGGGGGGCTTTTATGCTGTGTGCTTGACAGGGGCTTGACTCCTGCTCCCTTGTGTCTTTCAGCTGGCCGGCGAATGAGTTCACGCCGCTCCTGCCGGGATGCTGCAGATGGACCGCGTTCAGTGCGCGCATGCTTCTGAGGAGAGATCTGTGAAGATGGAGCCGTTCCGAGGACGGCATGCCCAAATCAGCTGAGGCAACCGGCACCGGAGAAGAACCCGAGACCATCGTAACCAACTCTGTTTGACACTACTTCAAGAGGCCCGAGCAGCTAACACAAGGAGGGACTCTGCTGCTCTTTGTTCTTGAAGGGGGGCAAAAGCAGTCATTTGGGAGTTTCTCTTGCATTCCTCTTTCTCCAGCTCGACGTACTCATTCTTTTGAAAAAGTTTGCAAGGTTTAGCTGGGCTAAGGCTTCCGTGGAGTTCTGTCGTCCCTCGTAGGGCAAAGGAATTTGTTTGTGCTTGAAAGGTATGCAGGTCTGTCTTTTGCAGCCACATCTCACTTAGCCAAAGTCATTGATCGGTGTCGTCCAGACGAAATGGCTCACCGTTTTTCAGCGTAGTCCCGTTCCTGCGTCTGCGATGGAGCCGCCTTTTTCATTCCTGGTCCCTCTTTGAAATAATGGATGTGGAGCAGCAACAAGAAATCCTGTGCATGATTCCGCTGGGATTCTATCCTCTTGGGGATTGTTGTTTCTGAATTTTGTGAGAATGGGGGCGCCGCCGCTTCTTAGGAGGAGGTTGCCACATTTTGACCATGCAGAACTACGGAATCACCTTTTTTTCTCTCTCCATCTCCGCCCCACCAGTTTTCCACAGCACAAGAGCCCTGTAGCCTGAATTTCCATGTTTGCAGAGGATGCTGAACGGTAGACTTACAGCTGAGCTCTTCACACTGAGTTCTCAGTAGGCCTTTATTTAGGGTGAACCAGTAGGTTTGAAATATTATTAATTCCCTTTTCTTAAATGAGTGACTTCTAATAGCCTAATATATATTTTATTTTTCCCCCTCAAACTGATGAAGGCTAAGTACCTGCACTGTATTCATATCCAGATCATTTTAATGATTTAAAATGGCTGAGGTGCCTTGGGCTTCTAGAAGATGTACCTAAGCCAAAACAGAACGAGGATTCAGCTGCACTGGGGTTGATTTTTGGTTTGGAAACAACATCCAGCTGGAGGACGATAGGATATCATTTGAAGTCCCATCTGGATTCCTCAAACCCATGTAGGACATTGAGAGGTGTACCTCATGGCTCCTACTCAGGGTCTGGGGCCCGCGTTCCTGCTGCTGCTGCTGCTGGGCGTCTTGCACGGCTGCGGCTGCGAGCTGTCGGCCAGGACTAGTAGCGCAGTCGATGAAACGGCCAAGGCCGAGGGGACGTCTCGTGGGAGAGTGAGGAGAGGCTGGGTATGGAACCAATTCTTTGTCGTGGAGGAATACACGGGAACGGAGCCGCTCTACGTCGGAAAGGTGGGTTCCTCGCCTCCGCTGGCCACGATGCTCAGTGGGCTTGTAGTCATAACAACTCTGAATGACCTCTTTGACAACAGACACACCCGCACGTGTGCCATGCCGTGCCACCATGTTATTTTGTTCATCTCCACTAGTTTGCGTAGTGATTGACAGGATCGCAGACGAAAGTCCCACAGCGTTTCGTCTGCCTCTTCTGGTCTCCAGTTCCCTCTCCGTTGTTTGCAGTTACTCGTTGTTTCCATTCCGCGGCCAAACACAAAAGAGTGCAACAGCAAATTCGGCAGCTAGTGGGTGTCACACAAAAGATCTGTTGTCAGCATTTATGTTCGATATTAGTGAGGCCCTTATCCGCTCATATTAAAATTAGCTAACCGGTCCTACGCAACATTAATATCGAAGTTGACGGAACTTCAAAAAGTGGGTCCATACATCTACACAGGCACACCGTTTTGCAGCTTTTTATAAACAGATGAAGGGTGATAAAATATAGCATAGGTATAAAAATTAATATAGTGCACAATCTGATGACTGACAATAGAATTTTTTGTCTCATTTGAATAAGAAAGACACGAAACACGGATGCGGTAAGAGGGGAACAAATTATTGCGAGTCCGACGGAAAATTGCGGGCGCTGCTGTTTTCCAGTCCGACGGCGACTCTGCGATGAACGATTATGCAAACAAACTCGGGGGAAACCTGCTCATTTGAACGCTGCCATGTCGAATTAAGGCATGCGCCATGTAAACCGTTCGCCAAAAAGGCGCATTTTCACCTGTGGAGCTGGTGTTTTTGTTTTTTTTTCTTTTTCTTTTTCTTTCCTCCTTTCGCACAAGCTGAAAAGCAAAAAAAAAAAAAAGCATACACTCGCAGAAACACTTGGATCCCTCCCCGGCAGCTCTTCGTGCCCCCTCCCACACAACCCCCCCCACCCGCACGGTCCCTTTCAAATACAAATACGGTAGGAAAAGGGGAAAGGATTCATTTGCAGCGAGAAACTAGCAGACGTAAAAGGGAGGGGGGCCTCCGAGGTAGTGATGTGAAATAGCAACGGGATAAAATGCTGAAATATTATAGATGCTGCCATAAAGCGGCAAACTCTGATGCTGCCATTGCATTACTCCGCGCAAGCAGTTGCCCGCTTTTGCGCCTTTTTTGCAAATCAGCACACGTCTGCTTAGTATTGTCCATTCGGGTTGTTCTCATTTGCGTGTTGCGCCAGTTTCAGCCGTGCCGTCTCTCCGCGCTGCTTGCCGGGACGCAAGCGGAGCATCGTGGATCAATCTGCTAAGTGCATTTTCCGGCTCGCGGCCGTCGCGAGCGGCTCAGGGATGCAAGTCCAGCACTTTCCCCCCCGAGACCGCAGAGTCGAGGCTGTTGTCTTTATTTATTTATTTAAACTAAGGGAACCATTTGCTGAATGGCCTCCTGCACTCGCAGTTATCACTGTTATTGTCAACAGTCATCCCAAGGCCTGTTCTTATCTTCCCGCGGCTTCGTCCGTCGGGACCCGGGGCACGTCCGATGGCCTGTCGACAGAGTGCCACCATCGCGTCTCCGAAAGAGTCGCGGTTCGCAGATGGCTAACCGAGGAGAGAGTTTCTTCAAACCGGCGTAGCTCTGACATTTTCTGATTTAAGACGTGTGTGAAATCGAACTGACCCCCCCCCCCCACCACCACCACCATTTGCCTTTACACAAAGCTACATTCAGTGGTGGGAGGTCTCCATGCAGGCCGGGACGTAGCCGACCAACTCCCTCGGTTAAACGCTTATTCTGGACTCTCTTTCCCCTCCATTCAGCGGTGACACACAAAAAAAAATATGCTGCCTTGTCTTCCTCTGACAATGCAAGATTTTCCCTTGGCCACCGTAGTCAGCATGGGACTTAACAGTATGCTCAGATACGGTTGTTTGCAACATTTATTCAGAGAAATGCTTTTGGCCACTGCAGCTGACAGGGGACTTGTGGAGAGCTGGGATACAGCAAGAAGGCTCGTATTTACTCAATGGCATTTCTTGCAACATTTTTTTTTTTTTAAACATACAGTAGCTTGGCATTTTATTTGAAATATAGTAATTGGCCTAAGGAGATTATGGCATGTGTTATTTATATGTGGAATTCCTCCATATTTGAGCAATAACTGAATGCTATTGTGCACATCAAAGCGCTGCTATGCAAATAACTGCTTCATCTGGTCAGAACCAGTTGCGGTCGATGGGATACTTGTTGAACGTGGATTAAAAATGAGGGAAAAAACAAATAGACGACAGACGGTATCTGGTTGCTCATCTAGTCAAGTGTGTATAACACAAGCGGTTTGTGTGCGGTAATAAATAAAGGGGATGGGTTTATTTTGGTCTTGGACTGGAAGGCCTGGACATAAGGAGATTTAAAGTCTGAGCGAGCGAATGACAAATTTATTGGCTCACTATACGTTGTGCTTAAGTTATTTATTCCCTGCTGTCATGTACATAAATATGGTCTCGTTCGGCATCCACTGACATGAAAGGGTTGTATATTAATGTCTGACATTTGGTGAAATCTGAGAACATTAGGTTTAAATGTTTTTACTGTTTAAGAAGGTAATGCAGATTGCAGTTATTGAAGGGCCACAAGTGGTAGTTTTGAATGGAGTTTATTATCCCATCAAGGTTTTTTCTGTTATGCAACCCTGTGCAGTTTTTCTTGCCCCAGTTTCAAAGGAGACTTTGAATGAGCACCGAAGTCTCTGTTGTGAGGACTGAAAGAGACCACACATCACCTGAGAGGCAGGCTGAGCTTCAGTACTGTCGCTCTGGTAAGGCGCTTCCATCTCTCAGGTTTGTGAGCCGACAGCTGTTGGTTCTCGGTTCAGGAGACGCGAGGTGAACCTCGGTGCGGCGGATTGTGGCTCAAAATAAGGGAGACCAAGCGTGCACATCTGGGTCAAAACAGAGGCTCTGTGTTTGCACATAACAGCATATGTGTAGGCTTCATACGGAGCACCGGCGAGGTAAACATGGTGAATGTGCACGCTCTTACGTTGGTTCCATATGTCCTCTTGTGTTCGTGTGAGTTTTAGTCCAGCTGCGTTTGCTTTCCTGCAGCATTCCAGAGACGTACGGTTCAGGCGGGTCAGCGAATGCGCCGTAAATCAGTGCGGAGAAGTTCTGAGACAGGCCGACATCGCGCCCCTCAGGGAGGGGGCAGCTTCCGAGGTGAATGTGACATTAATGCGGAAGCGGTCCTCTGCCGCCTACGCGCATCCCGAGCAGACAGCTGCCGGCTGCTGTACGCGAGACTTAATACGCGGATGCATTATTTAACAAACGTGATGAGGTTCCGTTCAAAGCGGTAAGTGATGCATTGTGGCCAAGGGGCGGCTCGCGTATGTATAATTCAGCAGGGGGAGTCGGGTGCGGGAGAAGAGACTCCAGCCAGATGCACTTGTTGTGCCACGCGACGGTTGTCATTTCCGACGCCAGGTCTCGAGGCCGTGGTCTCAAATCTGTCGACTCCCCGCACCCCCCACGCACCCGCCGGTCCCACCGTTCAGTTTTCTGCTCCCTCCCGCTACACCCCTTCACTGTTGGGTAACACGAGCCGCGGTTCTGGCTTCCGGGCCGGAAGAACCCATTAATTACTCCATGTTGCGTGGGTGGGTGGGGCTCGAAAAAGTCGCCAAGGTATAAATGGGAAGGCACCGGGAAGAAAGATGATTTTTAAAATAAAATTACAAAGAATTATTGCAGTCCTTGAAAGCGGACCATGAGCCAAGACTATTAACCGGGCCTGGTGGTGTTGCTGGACTCATCCTGGGCTGGAGGAATCGGAAACTTTCATTAGGGAAATACAGGATTAAATACAAGCGGCAAGCATTTTATCCTCAGCGCCCCATTTAGAATAACGTTCTTCTTAGCTCAGCAAAGATGTCCCGACTGTCCTGCGTATTAATCCACTAATGAAGTTCATTTTTTTCGGTAAGTGGGCGCACACAATGCAATAAACCGCCGCCTTTACTCGATGCATTTAGATGATGGAATTCAATGACCTCCGTGACCCACCGTGCTTCTTTTCCATGCCGCTCTAACCAGCGCAGTTTACAGTTACTATTACTCCCTATTTATTTGTCAGCTTTGAGCACTTACTGTTGCAACAAATATTGTTTTTTTTTTTGTTTTTTTTTGCAGTGCTAAAAGCTGTCCAGACAGCAGGTGGCATAGTGGTTGGAGACATTATTTAGCAAAAGTGGCGATTTGTTTCGAATCGATGGATCCGGAAGCTTCCTTGGCTAATGTGCTTGCCAGTATAAATACGGTAACCCTCTGGTATAAACGTGCAATAACATGTAAATCATAAAGTTGCCTTGGAGATGAATGTCAAGTAAATGAATGAAGTGGGTGTGGAAAAAGTCCTTCAACAAACGGGGAGAAGGATAAACCCAGCGTTTCCCCCACTGACTTACGGTATCGTTCATTAAAAACAGTTTTTCCCATTGTGGCAAACGGATCCCCTTCAGCTCCCGTCTTCGTCGGAGCAGCACGACGTCGCTCGGCGCACGTGTGGTTCGCGTCGTCCCAGGTGGCGCTCATCGCTTCCAGGTGCTCCTTCCAGGTGTTGCTTCCAGGTGTTTGAGAACCTCGTTCTGCTCTTCTCCATGCTTTTTTTTTTTTTTTGTAGGGCCAGTTCCTCACATGTGAAGGAAAGATGAGTCGCTAGCAGCTCCCAAGGTAAAACAAACGTAAATGTTTACCGAGGCGTACATTCCCACTGGTGAAACACCTCCTTGTCCCTTCAGCTAGAAAAGAATTTTCCTCATACAGTCTTTCCGGACTGAATTGTTTAAAATAACGGAAACGTATCTGGGTTTTGATAATGTCAGGTCAGTTCGAATGCCGTGACCAAAATACAAGTGCATCTCAAAATGCATTTGAAATAAAATACTGCCGATGTTTATTTTAGCCCTGCTAACTAAATAAATGCCTAGAGATCAATAATGTAATGCAGACCATTTGAGTCCCTGGTTCAAATTCCCTCTCTTATTGTTGCATCCTTGAGCAAGGTGCTCACCCTGAATTTAATGCACGAAAAATTACTCACCTGTATAAACTGGTGGATCAGTGTAAATAACTTGAAATATAAAGCTAACTTTATTAGTTGCTTTGAACAATGTTGTCATGTGCTTTAATATATTGGAAATCGATTTGAGTCCCAATAAAACATGCTCTGCAGTTGCCGAGTGCGCCAAAATTTTCCACGAACCCCGACATGCCGGCATTTCTGTGAACCTTACACACCATTGCATTATTACCAAAGGCCAAAGAACCCTTGAAGTCCCCAAAGAGAACCTGGCCATGGCACCTATTTTCTACACAGCAAACACAGCTGTCCTAAAGGCTTGAGAAGAAATATTAAGGAACAGGTGGAAGCCGAGCTCAGGGAGTTTATGAAAGGAAACCACCTTTTGCAATCGATCACAATGTGTTGCCTGGAAATTTATCAGTCGCTGTGTTGGGGGGAAAAAAGAAAAAAAAAATAGATCCCCGACTCACCATTACAGTCAAAGGCCTTCTGCTTGTACTTCTGATGAAGCTTTTGTTCTCTGTCGCTTGGCAACACTTACAATAACTGTATTTGCTGAATTGTAATGGGTAAATTCAAAATATTAAAAATGGAAAAAAATGCTATGGTACTAAATGACAACCTTTCAGAAGATGTGGGTGATACTGTTGTTTTTTTCAAAAGGTGCCAAATTGGTTCAACCCATTGTAGATTTCGATCTTGAACCGGGTTTAAGTTTTTGACTAAAGAGTCGAAAGGCAATCTGCATAGCTGTGCTTGCCATCCTGATCGAGGTCAGGAAGAACTCAAACTCTGGGTTCTTGCTTTGAGAATGGCATTGAGATGCTTGTTCTCTGGTTACCATTGGGACTCCAGCAGTTATGCCATCGCTAATTGGTTCTTCCCACCTGGAAAACTCTCAAGCTTGACATAACCAAGGAGTCCCTTGTCCTGTCATAGATCATGCAGAATAGATCAAGACCACATGAAGGGACTATGAGCCAACAGTCAGACTAGCTCTGTACGTTCAACACTGACTCATGAAGTTGGTTTCAAGCAAATGGTTGAATGAAGATTATCAACGACAGCCTGAGAGCTTAAATCTGCTTGGTCTGGGTAATTTTCAACATCTATACATACAGTAGATTCATAGTCTATATAAACTATTCAGACATTTGGCCTGTTTTCTAAACATGCATTCTCAGGTCAGGGAACATCATAATAATATTGCTGATATCTCCATAAATCATATCTTCCCTAGAAACCTCAGTGTTTGCATGGACCGTCATATCTGAATAGCTAAAGAAAAAAAATACAAGATGTGCCTTATGGGACTGAGCCAAGTTACTCCTTAAGAAGTGCCCTTGCTGAATAAAGACTGCAGATTATAAATGTTTCCTGGGATTGCAGCTGTGCTGCATCACAGATCTAAGGGTCGTGCTGTAGAATCCAAGGAGGCATTTGAGTGATATCACCGGGGGGGGGGGGGCAGTGGTATAAAATTGTGCAGATTAGGGTCATTGTGAGGATAAATATTTCCCTAAAGAGGAATTTCTCCTATTATTATTATTATTATTATTATTATTATTATTATTATTATTATTATTATTATTATTATTATTATTATTGTGGTTAGTAGTAGTATTAGTAGTAGTAGTAAGGTTATAATTATTACAGTATAAACAATATATTATATGTATATTATATAATGACAATATATTTAAAATATAATATCCTTGACAATTTTATGCCTATTTCTGGCAGTTTTCTCCAAAATAAGTTCTTTTTCCATCATTCGTATACCTGGATAATTTTTGCTGAAGTTATGGTAAGCACCCTGATGAATTCCATCATGTCTCTTAAAGAAAAAAAGCTTTTATTTTTCTTTTCTTTTTTTTTACCCTTGACCCCTGTGAGACAGTATGGGACATTGATCTGCAAACCACACACACTCACCATGGGTGCCCCCAGACCCCGAAGGACATGTGTGCTGGTGTTGAAGCTGCCCAACAGCAGGGGTGTTTACACCGCTGGATGAGCAACAGGCAGTCGTAAATATTTGAACAATGACTGGCGTCACGCACAACAGGGACTGTTGATCAAACTGTACAAATGTTTTCGCCAGCGGGGTGAGTAATTAATAATACATCCAAGATCAGGAGATCCAAATGAATGGTGTCCATGTACATAAACCAGTGCTATTGACACTGCCACCGACTTCCTGTTCTGTGTGTGAAGGAAAGCGGTCGTCCCTGCTGTACAAGCATATTTTACTGCAAATAGGATGTGAATCAGCCCACTGTCTCCAGTCCCCCTACCTTCTGAAACTGCTGAGATTACTGCACTAAATAGAAACCGTGGTCCTCCGCTAAGATTTGTCAGTGTTGTAAGTGTCTATGTGGCAGCCGAGCTTTTAATTCTGGTTTAAAGTGTTGACAGAGTTTTTCGCTTGTCAAAATCATCTTTTGTTGCTCTTGACAAAACTCGAAATGTGGGGACTGTGCATTTATTCACTAAGAAAGAGCCTCTGGGAGCAACACCAGCCTATCATAGGGTGGCCTCTCGCGCTTGCTTTGAAGCGACCAGCTAACCGGAAACGCACGTCTTTGGACTGTGAGAGGAAACTGGAGCAAACCCACACAAATTGAGGTGGTTTCAAATCACCGATGAAGCAGCCAGGCACTGTGAGGCGGCAGCGCTACTTGCCGAGCCACCGTATGTTAATGCACATCAACACAAAAATATGAAATTTAATAAGACTTGGCATAGTGGTCATTGCCGTCACCTTGTAGTCTAAATTTTAGTCTTGGTCTGAATTCTCCCCCAAGTGATGCAGCCACGTGACGCAGTAAAAATACTTTACACTGCTGTGCAAATGGTTAAATCATAGTAAAGTAGGTTATCTAACACAGTAAACTGCCCTGGGCAAAGGAATACCCCAAATAAAGATTAATAATCAATAATGGGCTACTGTGCACTTTGCCACTGCCAGGCTTTTTAGTTTCCCTTATTTTGAAAGCACAGTTAGGAATACATCAGCTCTCAAGGGGCAGCCATACTATATTAGATTAAAGAATATATAAAAATTTTACCGCTGGGTGCTGAAAGACTGCGTAAAAAAATCCACTGTGTAGAAAGAGTGGGGCTAAAGTATTGTTATTTAGTTTAATTTATCCTTTACTATTCCAGATTTATATGATTAGACTGCAAGCATAAGTGCAAAGAGTAATAAACTGGGGCAGGGAACCGTAAAGCTATTTTTAAGACCTGATTAAGTAATGTTTGTAAATTTATCAAATATGGACTGAAACACGGGCAAGACAGCTAAAAAAAAAAGTTTCACCTTTTTCTGAGATCTATGTTTTTGCATTCTACTGCTGAATTTGTGTAAAGTGGAGCAACACTGTGTGTAAAGTATTTTTTGTGGGCGTGGTTAAGACATGAGGACACGCCCCCATGACATTCCCAGTAGAACTTTAATGAAACGGGGTGGGGTTTGTATCACAATGATGTCGTGCAAGCCTCAGTTGCCCCACTATGTAAGTTTAGTGGCACCTGTTCATCAGCATGTATGTTTAAAAAATAAATTTTTTTTATGTCCCATGTACCAGATATTGGCTATTCTCCATTTTTCCAAAATACTACAAGAAATATCTATCTTCTTAAACTGTGAAATTGCATATCTATCTATCTATCTATCTATCTATCTATCTATCTATCTCAAACCCAAGCTCCAATGTGTTATATTTTCACTTGCCTTTTTAACTATGAATGCAAATTCCTTTTATTGTACACAAATATGCAGATAAAACACTGAACCACACTTGACTATGTTGTGTATTTAGCAGTCGTGTATGTTTACTGTACATTTGTGGATTTCTGTACCGTGTGCGCGGAACTCCTTGAAAATAAGATTACCGGGAACGTGCAAATTTCAATTTTGCAAGACAAATCCTTTAAAACGGCAGGTGCGCACCTTTTCTATCAATGCCAGACATCTTCCCATTGGTGTACAAACCGTGGAGCTGCAGCAGTTTGAACGAGTTCACGCATTTAACGCAATTCCGCCTGCTTCGACTTCCCGGCAACTTTTTCCACAGTTAAGTAACAGTTTTTCCAAAGTGAAACTTTTTTTGTCCTAAACCAGAAGCTGCATTTCCATCTTATGACTTCTGATTTTCTTCTCAAAACACAGCTAAACTGTTACTCTCGGTCAGTGTCCACTCTGCAAACTGTGCTGCGTGGAGGCCACGGTGTCTTTAGCTGCCCGGCTTCCTGGCGTACCCGCGACGCGGTAACCGTTCGACCACTTTACATCCGTGTTTCCAGCCAGAAACACTAAGTGGCTGGATATTGAATAAATATGCACACTTATATTAAAGTGCCATTTTAATTGTTCTCTGTGGTGCAGAGGCAGTGCCACTGTATAAAAATAATTTCTTTCTGAGCCTCGGACTCAGATATTGCACAGCTCTCCATATCTGGCTCCCGGAGATAGACTGTGTTTTATTATTGCTGAAATATTGATACTTGGAAAGTGTATATTTTTTGGGCAGTCATTTATTTGACTTGGGGTGGATTCAAAATGAAATGGGGGGAAAAAATGCAATATTGTAGCTGGGCTTGCATTATTCGTCTGTTTTACGACAAATAGTTAATGAAAATCCCTGCAGGGGGAGATAGAACCCTGCATTTAATTAACAGTTTATAAAATATTAATACGGGCAAAAAGTTTTTTTTTTTTTTTTTTTTTTTCCCTTGTTCGTTCCCTTTCCTGTTTGTGTGATGAGGTCTCAGGATGTACTGATGGTTATGGCTTAATATTTGGAAATCTAGAACGTTCCCCAAAGTTTCATGGATCCCGTGGAACTTTGTGTTACAATTTTCACTAATATTTGTAAGCAATAATCTTAACTCTCTCAGATTTTTGGTTTGAAATTGTTTCGAGATTGTAATTCATTAAATGTATGTTTTTCGGCCCAGCTGGTGGCTCCTTGGTCAAAGTGACAGGTACAGCAAATGTGACTCAACTGTGTAAATGGGTAAATTAGTGTAAGTTGCTTATGACTGTACATCTTTGGAGAAAAGTGTGTAATAATAGTCAGTATTAACACATTGTGAGGGAATTAAACAGCCGCGAAGTTAAACAAACACCTTTGTCAGTTGTCTCAGTGCAGCAGGTATCTGGGAGAAATGTGACTAGCAGGTGTTCTCCCAAAAAAGGGGTCATCCCAGCTTATATAGCAAAATGGGTGACGCAATACACATTAAAGAAACTTCCAGAGAACCAGATGGCTCTGTTTGTAAAACAGGAAACAAGTTTTCCAAATAGTGAGGGGTTTGTATGTAAAACAAGTTGTCGCGTTCATGCAGGCTACAGGAAACGGTCACATATGTGTTAAGCACAGTCTGCTCAATGGCATGTGGGAAGTTCTGCTCTCGTTTTAACCCAGCAGCTTATGTGTGACTTTGAGGAATTTTAAATTTTCTAGTGAATAACTGCATGCATCGCATTGCATTTAAACCTGAAAAATGTGATCCTTACACCGGAACTGCAAGCACCAAGTTGCGCAAAGGGAATTCATTGAGAAACCAAAAAGGATTATTAGACAGATCATCTTGCTTGAAATAAATGTTCATTTTTTTTATTACAAGCACTGATTAAATATTTGAAGTGAGTGCAGAGAAAATCACTACAATAATTATACATTTGTGATTTTTCTTATTATTAGGGTTGCCATCATTTCCAGCAAACTGTTTTAGTTCTTTAAACATTTAAGATCAGAAAATGAATCGGCAACAAAAAAAGGCGAGGCTTGAAATTGAGATATATAGTCAAACAAACGGGCATTTTGTGCAACATTATTATTTCTTTAAAGGGAATTACAGTGCAGGTTTGTGCATACATACAGTATTTAAGCAGCAGGGCAAGTTTTACTGTGTCTGTTCAAGGTGAGCAGTTCTTGGCTTACGGACCAACATCTCTGTTATCAGCTGCCTACAATTACAATATTCGGTATATTCATTTAAAAAAATATACAGTATATAACCTTTTAAATACAGTATATATCGAAATGTATCCATTTTTAAATAAAATGCTTTTTCTGTGTATTCTTGATGATGGAGAAGTACAGAATCTGTTAACTTTATTATTTAAAATCTCATGATCCTTTTCCATTGGTTTAAGCTGTTTACCCATCATCTTAATTATGATAAATGTTAAAATACCAGCAGGAGGCAGGAATTTGATCGGTCGGAGTATCTATCTCTGTGGCCGCAAGTTAATGAAATAAGGTTGCTTTATTTATTTCTTTTCTACAGATTCATTCAGACTCGGACGAGGGTGACGGCTCCATCAAGTATACCATCTCTGGAGAAGGAGCAGGTACCATCTTCATCATCGATGAGATCACGGGGGACATCCATGCCACCGAGAGGCTGGATCGAGAGGAGAAGACTTACTACACTCTCCGGGCCCAGGCCAGGGACCGTCTGACTGACCGACCGCTCGAACCCGAGTCTGAGTTTGTTATCAAGGTGCAGGACATCAACGACAGTGAGCCCAAGTTCCTAGAAGGACCCTACATTGGAAGTGTGCCTGAGTTGTCTCCCATTGGTAAGAGGGCCGACTTTGCCATGCTACCTGCGTGCAAGTACAAAAAGCACAAAAATAAGACGGACAAGGGTACTCTGGTTATGCCGCATGTGGCATCACGTAGTATCCATTCACAACTGTAATTATTGTACCATTTTTACCGTGATAATACTGCAAAACTTCTTCTGTGACCAAAATATACTGGCAAAGATTTGGTAGGCACTGTGGAGGAAGAAGAAAGACGTAGAAAGCAAATGGGTAATCTTTTTATCCTTGAACAAATCAAAATGAATAACTAAGCTGGAAAAAACAAAGAAGAATTAAACATCCTTATGTCCATCCAACCGCTTTCCTGCTCAGGGTCACTAGGCAAGGAAACTACACAATGGGTGGGATGGCAGTTAGAAGCGAAAAAAAAAAAAAAAAAAATAGAAAATCAACTACCGGTTAATAATATCATCACACTTCAGTGTAAAATGTAAAGATAAATTTGCAGTTTATTAAAATTAAGTTACTAATAAGAGTTATTTTTTGCATGATTTCGTTTTTTTAGCTCTTCACATTTTTGCTTTTTTTTTTTTTTTATTATAAATGCTTGGAACGGCATTGGTTGATAACTGACATTTGGACCCACCTCCTCTTCCTGTTCCTAAGGAAAGCATAAAGATTTTGTTACCTAAAGGTGGACATTTTCACTTTCTGTGTTGCTCTGGTTGCTTCTTATCTAGGGATAGAATTCACATCGCTGGTCTGGAGAGCTCTGTAACAAGTAGAATGGCTTGTGCATGCCTCCTCCTGCAGTGCTGTTTTTTGTGAGCTTGGGGTAGTTCTGCATCTTAGGCCTCAGCCTTTTAAGCCCAGTCCATCACCAGTTGTGCTGAGAAGTTTCCAGAAAGGTTCAACGCAGTCCAAGTTATTATGCTGTCGTGGGGATGGCGTACGGTAAATCGGTCGGAGTATCTCGACTTACTGTTAAATAAACCCCTTCACATGCGAATACCTCAGCTGCTGTAAAGGTTGGGAAAGATCCTGTGATATCCCTGGCCATGTTTAATTTAAAAGGAGTAAATGTTTAAAAAAGGGAGTCTTTAGGTTATAAGGTAAAGTGCTGTGCGATGAGAATAAAAAACCGACTCACAGCTGCTCCCATCAGGGGTCGCCACAGCAGATCGGCTCGTCCGCATATTTGGTTTGGCAGATTTTTTACGCCGGATGCCCTTCTTGACGCAACCCTCCATTTTGCCCGGGCTTGGGACCGGCACAGAGGTGCACCCCCTTGTGGCTGGATTTGCAGCAACGCCCAATGTGGGGCTTGAACCCACGACCCTGAGATTACGAGTCACACGCTCTACCGACTGAATAAGGCTGTGTTTAAACCCGATGCGCGCGCGTGCATGCATCCATATGGGCTGGGGCAGCAGGGGAGGGGCGGCCAGCATGTCGGTCGAGTAACTCTAATCGGTTCAGCTCTCCTCCGAATCGAGCCGCCTAATCAGAGCAAATTCCTGCCTCCTCAGCATGTTGGCGGATGCGACTGGGGACCCTCCGGTGCTCATTGAAACAAGAGCGAGCGAATGCTTTGTGTTCGTGCCCACCCACCTCTTCCTCCTCCTCCTCCTCCAACAATCCCAGCCCTCACTCAAATTACACATTGAATGAGTGTGCACTTCATGTTTTATACATTGAACGGAGCGCCGGGCCTAATGAGATAACGCCAGTGCTTAGTTAAGCATTTTGGGTCCACCCGCTGCGCCGCATTTGCTCCCCCACCGAACAGCGGCTAATGACAGCCTGTTAGCTCACCGCCGATAAGGCGGCTACGAACTCTGCACGCGCCATGTGGTTGGCAAGCTGACAAGGAACCATCCAGCGAAGGGTGGGAGGTAGCAGCGCTACTGGCCGACCGCGTTTTTGCGGGCGACCGGCTTGCTGCGCCGCAGATGTGAATGAGGCCACCTCGGTAACTGCGGTCAAACGGTGCTTTCCGTCCCGCCTACGGGGGGTAACAAGGGGCGTCTCCCTCAATTCGACAAGCTCCTCATCTGAGGGTCACAATGCAGACTGTAAAAATGCCTGGGAACAAATGGCCAGCAAATAAGCATTTAAATTCGCTCCAAAAAACTACACTCTAGGTTTGTCCTGGGTTGGCTTTAGATATATGAAGCACTTTTGGCGTTTATGTTTTAAATCTGCTGCGGCGAAATTAAATTCAGGCCTTGTTGGCGTCTTTGTTTATTACCTTTATCGTGGCCATTAGCAGGTGACAGCAAGGTGCTAAATAATGTTTGTGACTGCATGTGCAGACATTTTACCAGGTAGAGCAACGCGTACAGGCGTGCCGCATTTCAGGGACGTGCGTTCCGAACCGGAGGATGAATTCTGCGCGTGAAAGGGAAAAACACGATCGTGGCTGAGGTGGTGACACATCGGGTCTGCAGTAATTTTATGACATTTTTCATTTCTCCGGCACGATTGCTGTAATTGTTTATTTCCACGGAGTGAAAATGCTTTGCAAAAATCTTTAAAAAAAACGAAACACACAGACGCCGGCGGGTGTGCGTTTATCCTTCCAGTCGTAAATGTGCGCGCGTGAGACCATGTGCGTTCCCTCTTTCCTTTTTCAACTCCACCGTCGACATGCCCGGTGATGCGAGGTGCCGACCAAACCGTGCTTGTTAAGCATCATTTGTTTAATCGCGGTCAACACAAGTCAGAGCCCTTGCAAACACCAAGGATGCTCCAGAATATTCCAAAGCAAACTGTCAGACAAAGTCCACCGAGACACTGAAGGCCTTTTTAAAGGGGCTGTGCGTCACAACGTCCCTTCAGTTGGACTCTCAGTATAAATAGCACACAGCAGCATTACACGGTACCTGTTCCGCTGTTAATAAAGTTGAATTATATTTTCACACTTCCCCTAACAGTTTGAAGAGGCTCTCCAGACTGTGAAGCCATGGCCGTAAGATTATCCTTCCGTGAAATTGGCTGAGGGGCTTGAGGTCTGTGCTGCCTACCTTCGAGAGATCACGTCTTCAAATTCGGGGATGAACAGAGCAGTTTGGATTGGTGACAGGATGGATGGTTAGCGCGGCGGTTTAGCTGCGGTCCCGAAAGCAGGAGACTGCGATAACCAGGCTTGCACAAGACGTTTTGCACCTGATGTTGTCAGCTGAAGGGGAATCGAGCTGAACGTCATCGGGACCGGCATGCTTCATCTTGATGTTCAAAAAAAAAAAAAAATCTTGCAAATGAAGCCAAAATGGATGCCCCGCTATGTGGTTTTTCTGTGACACAAACTACCGGCAGAAACACCCATGTTCCCTTGTGCCTGTAAATTTCATAACTTCCAATTTCAGACGGCACCTGAAGTTTCAAACGTGCAGCTTTATTTGGGACCTCGCAGAGTTGGAATTGAGGCTGGGTTTGGCGCAGTAAAACATCGGTCTTTCTTTTGGGATACATTCCTCTGCCTAATACAGGGTCCTAACATTCACGAGCAGTGGTGACTGCGAGCTCCATTTATCGCATGCGGCGATGGAAACAGTCTCAGGCCATCCTCGTCGATGCTGACCCTGGGAGGCCCATCCAGATCAAATGCAGACGGGGTTTGCTAACAGTGTGAAGCTGAAGGATGCTTTGAGGCGGATGGCAGATGGAGGAGAATTGTTTTTCTTTCCAATCCTATTTTCCTACTTTAAACCAATTGGTTGGCTGTGTTTTGGGGCCAGAGTTTCTGCTACAGATTTTGTGCAGTCAGCTGACATAGGTGTAGAATATAAACAAGGGGTTTATAGGTAAAGACCTGTGGCCTTGCCATATTTCAGCGGAAGCCTGCGCAGTTATACATGACGTGGTTGAGTTGAACCAGGATAGGCTAGGGTAGGCTCGGTTGGTGCAGAATAGATTGGACTGGGCTGTATTGGGTAAGGGTAGTATTGGATGGACTTGGTTGGGTCAAGCTGGATGCAGTTGATGTAGGCTGAGCTGGCTGGGCTGAGCTGAAATTGGCTTGACTGACCTGAGCTGATTTAGACTGCCTTGCACTGGGCTGGACTAGGTTAATCCACACTGAGACCAAAAAAAATCTGTTCATACTCCTTCCTAAAAAAAGTTCTGCAAAAAGTTGAAGCCACATCATATGGGCACAGCAGAGTAAATACATCACAGCTGATTTATACACTATTTTATTGCTTTCTTTTCCATAATATGAAAATATTAATATTAATGAAGCAATGTTAGGCGTTGTAAGTGGAACCTAAGTAGCCATAAGAAGCTTGACGACAGCTTTGCTCATGCAAGAAATATCAGTGATGATTATGTTGGGAAAAATTGTGTCGACCGAATAATTTTTTAAAATTTCAGATTAGTGCCAAGCAGGGTAAATTTGCCAACTGGATACGTACAGTCTTTCATCACCCACGCTTCAGACTATACTCACAGCTGGGGCTGTTGGGCAAGTGGTGCCCGAGAGGTGCTTTTAAGCAGAAATGTTCAAAGATGGAGTGTGAGGAGGGCTCTGGTGGGGTGAGGGCCTCAGTTTGCTCAGGGTTTTTGGAAGGGGTTTCAAACGAGGCCTGGAAAGTGAGGCACCTGGAAAGCCCTGCTGAAGTGCTGCCATGGTGTTCTCTGAAAAGGAGAGGCAATGTCAGCAACACGGAAGCTTAGGGGGAAATCCTGTAGTTGCCCTGGCAGCTGGGCTACAACATCAGCTGTGGAGTGTCACAGAGGGCCCATTTTCATCTCTCTTTCTCCGTCATCATGTGTCATGCAGTCGTTTTGGATGAAGTTCTGATTTGGATGCTTTTGGATTGCTTGAAATGATGAGAGGAAAAAAATAACCGAGAGGCATGGCGGATCTGAGTCAGAGTTCGGCAGAAAATTCTGGTTTAAGGTTCTCTGTAGTTGGGGACTTCTGCTTTCTGCCTTGAAGAGGTTTAATAGCTTTTGTGAATGCTGGGAACACGGGTTGTCTACCAGTTTTAGTCTGCTGAACTTTGGGTTTTTTGTTCTGAGTTGGTTTATTTCAGGTTGATGGTTACTTTTGTTCTTGGTTAAGAATAAAACACTACCATGGAAACTTTGTAATATTAATATCTACTCATTTTGCAAATTCAGTTCAATTTTATTTTTATATAGCACTCTTCTCACTGCAGTGACACAGAGCGCCGAACAGACGTGTAAAGGGCAAATACGTTTCTCCAAATCGGCTTAAACTCGGAAAACAAAAGCGCATCAACAAGACACAAGGGGCTAAAACTTTAGACTCATGGTCAACCATTAACTTTGCAGCAAATGATCTGGGTTGAATCCTGTATGCATCAGGTAGCGACCTGGTCGGTTGACAACCTGGAATGTTTAGAAGAACGGCGGTCAAAACGGTTGAGTAAATCGGTGTTAAAATGAAAGCTGCAGACCTGTACGTGACCGGTGAGCAGTCAGCGCACAGAAGCGCAGTGGTTAAATCCGAAGGGCAAACAACGCACGGTTCAAGGCCTAGCGGTAGTCGCGTTGTGCTCTTCAGTGTTGCACTTTGTTGGAATCACATCGGTAAATACATCCAGCTGAATAAATCACATGAAGGATAACATTGTAAACTGTGCAAGTGGCATTAGATAAAAGCATCTGCTTAATGTCTAAACAATAAAAAAAAAGTGTGAAGTGTCCTAGAAAGTGCTTTACTAAGGCACCGAGGAAGTACTCTCATGCCAGAAGAAAATACCAGGAAAATACATACAAAACAATGTAATTTATTGCCTGTGTTGACCATATGCATAATATTTATTATATATATAATGATTACATTTATTTATTAGTTTTATGGATTCCGGTTTTTTACCTCAGAGGAAACTGTCAAACGAAAGCACGAACAGAAAAGCATCAGTTATAAACATGATTTGTAAAATATTATTCCCATCATTCGGATTTCATTAGGTTTCGTTGACTTATTAACTCCCTTAAGCGCAGAGCTGCCAGCGGACAACAAATTAGAATTTTGACCCTGTTGCTCCACCATACATTAAAATGCAAATGTTTGCACATGACTTTAGCATCCCAGTACAATGACAGAATAAATCTGCGCGCACAGAAATGGAGATGCCAACCGAATCTCAAACTGAATGGGAAGACGTCTTTATGCAGATGCGCAAGGGATAAAGGAAAAAACCTAAAATAGAAAACAGCTCCTGATGCAGCTTTTCATATTAAACCCTCGTGGCAGAGCAGTTCTTCCATAACAGATGGTCTGTGGTCTTGACATGGTCTTAAAGTATTTTAAGGTTGCTCTCCTGAAGCGTCCTTGAGAGCATAACTCTGCTGTCCAGTGGGTACAAGGTCCCGGCTTGCTGCTAAGCTCCATAGTAACAAAGACTGGATGATTTTTCTGTCACTGTGTGGCGCGTGGTCCTTTGATGGGATGCCCTAGCGCTCAAGCTGTTGGCGATTCAAGTTTCAGAGTCACCAAAATCAGACGCAACATCACTTGGATGATGGGAACTCTTAAAAAGGTTGACGTTTAAATGACAGCCGCAGCCAGAAGGACGAGAGTTTGATGAACGGCGTGCGGCCTCTGTTCCAAATGACAAATCCATTGTAGAAAAGCTTCCAAAAGATGAATGGAGACCTGTGTGTGGATGGGCAAATAGTGTCCTTTTAAAGATGACACCGGCTGAGGCAATACCTTCCAAAGGACTGTAAAAAATGGGCCTGTAAAATGATGGCCTTTGCTAGCAGTGATGAAATCATGGTCAGTTTCAAAGTTTACAAGAGTGAAAAAAATCATTCTGCACTCAACTGTTTGATGCAGCTCAGTTGCGCTGTTCTGAATAGCAGGTACTTCAGACCACACTCAGAAATCTGGTTTTATGGAGTTTCAAACTCTTTGAATGCTGACCTAAAGAAGCGAAAAACTGTTTTGATGCTAGCTGAGCCAAAAAGAGATTTTTTTTTATCAGAAATAAATCGCAACCTCGAATCAGATCCTTCCACAAAGCTTAAGGCCTCACAATTGTTGTTTCTCTCACTGCTTTGTTGAAGGTGACTTGCAAATTTGTGTTTACACAATAAGCTGCATGCAACCCATTGGTGGAGCTGGGTGTCTTGATCAAAGTCACGACAGCAGGAGCAAGGATTTCAACCAGAACCTTCTGAGTACAAAAATATTGCTGTAATAACTACAGTGCCAACATTTCTCCTCTCAACACCAAGCAACTGAGTCTCGTGGACCATCATCTGTCACAATGACACTATGTGTTTGATAGCTGGCTGGTGATCATGGATAGTATAGCACTTGAGCAGGAGTAGCCCCAGTTCCGATAAATATTTCAAAGGGAAGTATTTAAAAAATGTAGAGGCTGGAGAATGACCAAGTGCCAATCATTTTCCAGTCATGCTTGACTCCAGTAACCACCACAAACTTGAACCGATCTCCTGTTGAAGGGATTCCAGATGCACCTGGTTGAGAAGACAAGAAGATCTTGATGAAAACTTCCTCAGTGGTCCTCAAGGGTCCAGGCTCCGCTGGGGTTTAGCATGAATTTTACTTTGTTTGTTTTTGACTTTTTTTTTTTTTTTTTTTTTTGTAGCAACCTCAAAGGGTCTGTCTTTCATTTTGTCTTTTGAAAGCACTTTCGGTTTAGTTTATCTTTTTTTGCCACAAAGGAGTTTTTTTTTTTTTAAACCACCTTTCGTTTGATATTTTTAAATGCTTTGAGTTCGCTTTCAGCCTTCCTCCATGTCTGTATCGCTCAGTGGACCAGACGTGTCCTGGCATGTCAGAAGACCACTGGTGCCTCCTCCGCGCATCTTTCATAAAGCAGAGTCGAACAACCAGTCCTTCATCCTCTCTTTCATCAGCAGGATTGGTTTTTCTTTCTTCTAACACTGAGCAGGTCACAAAAACCAAAAAATGCGACACAGAAACACATTGAAGATGTCATTACGGATTAATTTACAGTCATGTTTAAATGAAATCATATTCCTCTTTGGTAAGAATTTGCATCTCTTGCAAATAGTCTTCATATTTATTAAATAGGTTTACAGCACTTGATATTTGTTTCAGTTGGGCCAGGTTACAGTGCATGGACACATAGCATAAGCTCTAAATATATTGAAATCAGTGAGTGCCAGGCAGCCAGTTAAAATTTTTAAAGCCACTGAGGTCCGGCGAGTGTTGGATGCTTTAGGGCTGTTCTGGAGCAAGCATGGTAGAAACCCCAGATGGAATGAAGCCCAGCTGGAGGAAGGCCTTTAAAGAAAGTGGTACAATCCGAGCAGACAGCTGCAGAGATAATGCAGGAGATCAACAACCTCCAGACACGTGTGAGTCCAGGACCTCTACTAGACAAAAGTCAGTCTGCTTTTCTGCACAAAATACTGGAGCAAAAGGCCAATGAGCACCAGGCAAGAGAATAAAAAAAATTGTGGATTTAAACTATAACCTTCCAGTGTTTTATATAAAATAAAAAAAAATCAAATACAAAATAAGCAGAATGGTGGTGTATATAGTAAGACCTCCCTTTAGCTGCGGCCTGGCCTGCTGGTGCGGAGTTAAAGCTGCGCCCAAAGGGCCTGGGGTTTGAATATATGCTCCTGCTGCGGCAGCCCTTGTGAACAGTGCTTAGCTTGAATTAATGCCATGAAAATTGCCCAGGTGTATGAACGCGTAAGTGATCATAATTTTGCAGAAGAGTTTCAGCTAAATGAATAGAGTGATTGTTACACATTGCAAGTTCTCATTGTGAAGCAGCTTGCATGTGTTTTACTGCTGTTACAATAAATGTCCCTTGGTAATACTGTAAAATTCATAATTAAAACTACACAACGATGAATAAGAAACCATTGTTTAATATGGAAGGTGAAAAATAATTATTTAAAAATATGATCACTTGTTATTGAACGTGTAGTTGGTATGAAATCTTCCTTGGTATATGTTAGACGGCCCTCCTTTCAAGAGTGTCAGAAATGGCCGGACCATTAATATTTGAGAAGCTCCCCTCTCTTTCCCTGTTTCAAGCACGCCAGACCATTGTAGGGGTTTAAATATTTAGGCCTGTGCTTGTCCCCGAATCTTGCATTGCAAGCAGAAATAAATTGAGGCTCATCAGAGAGACAGCACACCTACTCGGGCTATTCCACGCTCGACATAAAATATGTAAGGATATCGATTCAAAGAGGAGGGAAAAGTTAGGCTGCGCATTTTAAGGCAAAGTTGCTATGCAGCACCTGGGTAAATATCTAATAATGATGGCAGATGCAAGAGAGAGCAAGCAGAGGTGTGGTAGAAAGGGAACTTCTGGCCATTGGATTTATGAACAGATCAGTCAAGATTTTCTCAGACTTTTCGTGTTGCATTAGGGAAAATGTTGAACTGACATATTTACCTCCAATTTTTTAAATTATTATTATTAGTAGTAGTAGTAGTAGTAGTATAGTATTGATGCTGTTGGTGTTATATTTATATAATTTAGAAATAATAAACATTTGCTTCATTTTGTATAAATGATTTTATAATAGTAACATGTTCTAGACATGTTCTAATAATGTAAAAAGTAACATTTATTACTTACAGTTCAATAATGGTTACTGAATTGATACAGCAGAAATTACTCAGCTCAACTAACTGGCGAATTGCTTTAAGTAGCATAAGAAGGCACTTTGGAGGACTGTGGCTGAATTAGTAAATCACATTTTTTTTATTATAATTAACAAAAAAATAAATAAAAAGTAAAAATTAGCTTCATTCCATTCATGCCTTGATGGACCTGGAATTTCAACGTGGATTTCTGCAAGACTGTGGGGTCAGAACAATCGTACAGTTCCCCGTCTTGAGCCATCTTTAGTTATTTATTATCTTTATTATTATTGTTATTATAAGGGCATGATTGCAGTGTTTTTTTTTTTTATTCCGTGAACATGCCGGAGGAATCTTGAACCGCATAATACCGCTAAAGACATAATACAACAGACTGTAAGGTGACGTTCCGAGATTCGCTGTGACCTGAAGTCAGCCATGAATCATTTTAAAAGCAGCTAGCATCGAGCAAAGTGCACCGGGTCACACAAATGCAGCTAAAAGCTTCACAATTAGGTGGAATTAGTCTGAGAGCCTCACGGTCACCTAGAGTTACCCCATATTTAATAGACCGAAAGGAGTGTCTATGCGTACAAGGGTGACTCATGCTTCATCATACATATATTCAGTAAACCATTTATATAGCTTGCTCAGAGCTTGGTCAAAGGTTCGATATATCTCGCTGTCTTACGATTTCAACATGGACTGCCCTTGGCATGATGGGTACGGTCGACTTGACCAGCACCAAGGTGCGTCCGAGGCATCAATGCGCGCTTTAAGAAAGCGCGTTCTTTGCTTTTCCCCTATGTGTGGAACAGCATGTGTATGCATATTTGTTAGAAAAAGGAACTCTGCCTCTTAAAATGATTGGCACTTGGGCAATTTGGAATTTATATCCAACTTTGACCAGAGCTGCAGTAGAAACACAGATGTTGTTATGGCAATTTACTGATAATGGGTTGTATCAAAAGTAAGCAAACACATTTCGAATTGATATTGTCTTGCATACCCCAGTGCTAATGCCATGCATATTTAATTGGAATAAAAATAAAAAAGGCCTCGTACCAGCTACTTCTGAGCTTCTGTCACCGAACCCGAGACATGCGGAGAGTATTAGCGGTTGTTGTCAGCTTGTTTATGCCGCCACCTAACACTTACCCGCACGGTATGAGATAAAGCAATGGCTCGCCCTGAGGAATGGAGGGTAACTCGATGGTGTAGAAGTTGCTATGCCATTTGTCGACAAATAAAACGCGGGGGGGCAAATAAATATTTGAAGTGTCCTCATTAGACAGGGGAAGGCTTGATTAAATATTTGTGGAGAGGGACGACACAACATCCTTGCAGAAATTGTATCACCGGCGCGTGCAAACTTTTGGTAAGCAGACCATTAGCTTTTATAGAGGCTTCTTTCACCCCCTCCACCCAACATTCTTTATGTGGAACACAAAGAGATGAGAAAGTGGGGAATTGGAGAAGAAATAACTTTTTAAGGGATGTCGCCTGGGCATTTAAGTCTTTGCTAAACGAGTGGCAATGTGGGGAGATTGAGGTGTGAATCACAGTGTCTTGTGGACGATGGCTTCAGTGCCAGGGCCGCCTGCGGGGAGTTCTAGCCATACAATGCAGCCCAGGTGAGCACAAATCCTCTTGTTTTATGATTCCACCTCTTAACCAGTCATCGGTGGCTGTGCGTCAAAATGTGGCTGACTCCTGAGGGTCCCTCGGTGGTAAGCAAGCCATCTCACTCCGAGTGTGGGGCACCCTGGAAACTGCTGGTGCGGACGGCCCTCAGGCCATTAAATGGAACCGCACATAAATCAATATTCTGAATGGGAATAGGATGGAGGTGTTTTTTTCCCCATCCTTAGATCTATCCATCTATTTCGCAGCATCAAGATAGGCCTAGATTTTGAATTGGCCTCTTTTTGAATCTCGTCTCTTGTCTTCCCAACCTTCCAAACCATCCTATCCCTCCAGTCATTTGTTTGCACTACTATGAAACTACTCAAAACACCCACCACTTTAAAATACTTTATTTTTTAAACTGAGATACATGGCAGTTGCTTGTGCCCAGGAAGAAGAGGCAACCACTGGTATTTGCATCTCAAAAGGCTAAAATTTGTCTAGATTGTCCAGCCCTTCTTGTTTTCTTCTCCTCAGTTGTCAGATGATGTATTTCAGTAGCTATTAGCAATTGTCTTCATTTCTTGTTGTGTTACTTTGCTTAGAAGAGTGCTATATGAAGAATATTAAAGTGTTAACAAATGTTTGTCCCAGTGCAAGGTTGATTTTATTATTATTATTATTATTATTATTATTATTATTATTATTATTATTATTATTATGTGACTGGTCAAAAGATAAAGAATGCATAATAATCAATAAAAAATGCAATAAGTTACTGTAGGAGTGCTGAAAAGGAAAATGTACCCTCAAAAATGTAAACTCAAATTTTGTACCAAGGTCAACTCTTCACTTATTGATCACACAGGCGATTGCATAACAGTGTTTTTTGATCTCAGACAAACCCAAATAGTCATCTGCTCAACACTTTCTAACCCTGACAGGGAGGCTCTTTGTGGGTCACCACTCCTGCACTTGGCAAGGAGCTCTTGCTCGAGGTTACAGTTCGACTTGTGGACTTTGTGTAGACAAAGGGAATCGATATCAGCCTTCAGCTCGGTTTTCAGATGCACTCCTGGCTGAAGAGTGTATTTTTTCCCTGAGTGTCACTGTATCCCAGTAAAGCAAGACCACCGGCATAAACTGTCTAATGAAGGGAGAGTAAAATCTGCCCTTGGTGTGAGAATGAGTATTCTTGTTGGTGGAGCATCCTGTGTTTGTCACCATTGTGGAGGCCTTGCTGAAAAGCTTCTGAAGCTCTGGTGGGCCACTAGTCCTGGGGTGTGTTCGCACTGAGAAAAAGGGAGCACAACAAACGGCTCCGTATGAATAGCTTCAACTGGGAAAGCACTCTGAAAAATTTGTTAAAAAAAACAACACCAGAGCGGTGAACAGCCGCTGTGTACGTTTTTCAGAGAGCCGTACATAGCCCATAGCTACCCATTTTGAAGGAAATATTGAACGACACTTGCAGCATCTGCATCAGCCTCTTGTGTGGTGTTCCCCATCTCCTGGCATGTCTTATGTAATCCAGCTGCATGTCATTCCATTTGTCATGTAAAAAGCTGTCATATATTTGCAGCTATTGAACTTCAAAATTGGGATTATTTAAGGACCGTTTTTCAAAGAATGGCTTTGTTCAACACGATATCCAGTATGAGTTTTGTACAATGAGTCACTTATACCGATTTACCAGTTCATACAGCTGTTCAAGGTGAGTTCCTTGATAAAGGGTACAACAGCAGGAGTGGGGATTCAAACCTATGTCTGATTGCAAGGCAATGACCGCAAATCTCGTGCCATTTGCTTCTCCTATTCATATGACAATGGTAATAATTTCCTGGTTTCCTTTGTCTGAGAGAGAAGTGCCCTAAAACTGAGGTAACACCTGAAGCTGGAGCTGTTTTGGCAAATGCCTTTGTGGCATTCTGCTGAGAAGCAATTTACTTGCATAACTTGTCCATTTTTGAAAGGTATTAAGGCATTTTGCATAACCTTAAATAGTTTCTCAAATCTTAATAGTGGAAATGTTTTGCATATGCATGCTGCTTCTATGCTTTGCATTTACTGGGCGTTTATCAAGGTCGGTTTTGCCACAAAATATTTAACCTTAGGGTTCCCTGCTGAGGAATTCGTTTTAGATTTTTAAAGTAATTATTACAGTACAGAGACGAAACTATAAATAAGCAACCGGAAGTTGCCTAGGAGACCTCCTCTTCTCTAGAGTAAGCTTGTGTGATGTCAGTGCCACTGAACTATAAAATGTGCAAAGTATAGTTTTATTATTGTTTTTATAGACACAAATCAGTATGGAGTCCTCCTTGACGTCAGCGCAGCGCATGACGTCTTGGCAATATATTGCATCCCAGAACAATCAAAGCATCTCAGCCGAGACAATGGCTAAATCGAATGGCAGGAGGAGACTTGCTGGCCAGCAGCCTTTATGGCTTCAGTCTGGGAAGCGCATCTTTAATGTATTTTTTATGATGGTGCCCGTCACTGCTAATCTGCAGCAACTGTTTCTATAGCAAATGGATGTTGTCAGATGTGTAAAACAACACTAGGGTCCATAATTTATGTCTGGAAGAGGGTATGGCTAAGTGACAAGCTGTAATGGAACTGGGGGAGGCGGGCCAGGATTGGGCTAAGGACGGCTTTCTTTACACACTCTTCGCCCTTTCTTCATTTCCCCCCAAAACCTCACCAGATCTCAGTGTGGCTCATCAGAATAAATAAAATACTGTTTGTCCTTTGTGGAGCGGCTACAGCACTCGCTTTTCCTCCACTAACATTTGCTCCAGCTGGAAGTTATAGCAGCTCTGTGATATCCCGTTCCAAAGGTTGTTAATCCCAGGCCCAAATTGCTCACGTTTTTATTTCCTTAGCAGATGCTTCCGTGTGCACTATGGGAGAAATACAACCTACAAAAAAAAAATTATACTGCTCATTTCGTGTCTGCAAGGGGCGAGGAAGGGATGATTATCAAGGGTACTGCTTCTGGATCACTGTATGGAATCACCATCTATGGACCTGAATGCTGAATTCATTACTGTAACCACTGCAAACATCACCCCCAAAGGTGGAAATGGTCCATTAAGCATTTACCATTACGGGACCTGTTATTAACTCTTATTTAACTGACACTTTTGTCTTTAGCAACTCGCAAAGTTTCTACCAATCTACTTACAATGGCAAATTTAAACAGTTGAGTAGCTTTTACTTTGCCAGCTCAAGGTGCGTACCTTCCTCAAGGCTCCAACAGCAGAATTGGGGACTGAACTCAACACCTTCATACTAAAAAGCCATGGCTCTAAAGCCACCTGCTGCGTGACCTCCCCAGTCTTTCCTCCCATTCAGGATGTATCTAACCCTGCACTTATTGGATGCAAAGCCCCCCGAGCCTGGTCTGGACACAGTAGGTGGTTTTTGAAAAATCAATGCATTTATATTTTACAAATTCACAGAGTAGACATTTCGGCGTCTGAAGATTAGCAGCCACTAAACATTAATGACAACTCCTTCAAGTATGTATGCAATTCTGTATGGTTTACACAATTGGTATAGTTTCACCTCAGATTACTGCCAGTTCACCACTGTCTTCTTTTACCCCTGCTGAAAAACTTTCAAGATTTTCAAATATGAGGTTTTATATACATGCTTATAGTTATGGTATGAATAAAGCAAGCATATTGCTTTGCTGATATTACAGTGTCTGCAGCAATTCTGCACAGTTAATTTCTTCTACCTCAAAATAAAGTTTTTTATTTTTTTATTTTTTTATTTTTTATTTAAAACCTGGAAGAGTAGATTTCCCCCCTTTATTGCAGTCCCATCAGATGGAATAATTGAAATGAGTTCATATTTACGCCAGTTTCTTGCAAAGATAAAGAAAAAAAAACAACTGAAATCTTTCCCTTCCAAATTAATGAGTTAAGGTACTTTAGGGTCACTTATAAATTTTTATCCATCCATCCATGTATTCCTTATAAATAATCTCTTGTCCAACTCAGGGTTGTGGAACCAATACAACTAATGATTTTTAATGCAGTATAAAATCTAATTTGATAATAATTTTTTTTCAATAAATAAATTAAGTTTTTAAATAAATTGTGTGTGTACGTGCACAATAATACAGTGAAGGTTATTAAACAATTTCATGTGCTTATTAAATGTATTCTGCTATATAGTATGTATGTGCATCATATAAATAAACATAAAAGATTAAATATATTAAAAAAGTAAATTGGAAAAAAAAATAGAAGAAAAATATTCTCACCCAGGTATCTTAATCTTGCACACTATGTTTGCAGTTTTATTCCTCCTTTATTTCCGTTCATACAGTTTAAACACTTCATTCTTTTATATTCTCTGTCAAATAGCAGCAAAATGTGGCAACTGGCCTCTTGCAACAGCGGCTACTCTATTGTTTGACAAATGAACATAGCTTTGGTTGGCTGATCTTGTTTAAAATGCAGGCCTAATGCGCCATATGTGTTGGGCACATTTAGAGCCAAGATGGCTCACACTGACACTGAGCTCGGCACATGCGATTATTCATGTCAGGGTGGTTTGCTGTTTCAGGTACCACCTGGTAGCTGCAGTGTGAAGGACACCATGGCCTGCAAAAAAACAGATAGATAGATAGATAGATAGATAGATAGATAGATAGATAGATAGATGATAGAAAATTAAATTTTAACCAATAACTATTATATGGTAATGTTTACCATCAAACAACATTTCCCAGTGAGTATAAATTGATTTAATTGATTTAGTACATTTTCTGATGGTTTTACCAAAATGTTCAAAGTTACACTTTTGAAAACCTGTGTTTTGTCACTGAATTGTGATTTTCATGGGCTGTTTTAGTTTTTCTTGGTGTTTTTTTTGAAGAAGAGGATGCTTTTTTAATATAAATATGTTAGTGAAGGCTGCAATAAATTAGCTATGATTTCTATTTATTATTCATTAATTTCACTTTTTTTACTCATTTTGTTTGCACGTCAAAGTGCTTATGATTGTTTATGTGACACCTGTAGTTCCCCCGTGTTTTTCATGTAGCCTCCCTCATTGTGTATGCTGCCGTACCATCAGCTTGCTCACAATAGAGGTGACCATTTCAGGGAAGACCCCAGGTGCACACTTTGCAAAGATGCCCCTTAGACAGCCCAGCACCTAGAAAGTACTGCAAGATGCAGGCAGAGACAGCAAATACTGAGGCGTAACCCAGAGGCAGAGATCTTCACATCTGCAAGGAACGTGGCCTATACACCCCCAGGTCTAGATGGGAGGCACCACAGAGAGTGGTAAGAACAAAAGAGCCAAGATCCTGTGGGACTTCCATGTCCAGATAGATAAACAGGCTGACCAACTAGACATAGAGGTAATAGATGAGGAGGAAACACCAGTCGTGAGAGATGTGGTGATTCCAATTTGTTGAAACACAGAAGAAGGAATACAAAAAGCTGGAGAAGTAACAGGGATTGAAAGAAGAACTGGGGAGGATGTGAAAGCTAAAAATTAAGGTCCCATTGTGGATAGGAGCACTAAGCTAGAAGAGTAGCTGGAGCAGCTCCATCAGGTCCCAGGAATGAGAGCATCGGTTTCAAACCAGAAGAGCACCATCCTAGGAACAGCAAAAATACTGCACTGTAGCCTCAGACTCCCAGGCCTCTGGTAGGAAGCCCGAGCCTGAGGAGAGTTACCACCCACAGAGAGAAAAACAGGATGAGAAAGAAATTTTTATATGTGTATAAACTGCTACACCACCTGCTGACCCTCTATGTGGTGCAGAAATTAAAAATTCAAAAAACAGAAAGAAATCAAGGTCCTGTATTTAACGTGACTCTTTTGAAATTCCCGAGTCAATGAGAAACAGCTGAATACTGACACAAGCATTTCCATTTAAACATGTAGGCAAATAATAAATGTCATCTTGCAAACATTCATATATTTAAATGAAAATTTGTGTACAAAACAAATGTAATTTTCACATGCTCTTGCGAGATATTTGTTCTTGCACGTAGAACTTTGTTCCATAGGTGCATTGACCTAAAAATGCTAAAACTCAAGTGTAGCTTCATTTTATTAACATGGCTCGGTTCTTTTTCCCCATGGCACAAAGATCATTCTTCAGCAGTACAGTAATTATAATAGAATCAAAATGAGAACTTTATTTGAAAGACCCATAAACTGTTTTTCTGGCAGAGACAAACACACCAACTAGTAACTAATGACTGCTTATGAAACTCAAGGCCACACTTTACAGAGGGCTGGAGTTTTTAATATGAACTCCAAAAAAAGCATTTGCATTTATATAGGCCTTTCACCATTTGCACACTCTGGCAACTCAAAACTGCTAAGATTATTACACAGGGAAAATTAAGATAAGAAAGTAATCCCATAAAAATGAATGACTTTCCAACTACCAGTAGGTGTGCAGAATGAACAACTGTCTGTTTTAATAATAAAAAATTATACAGATTATGCATCCCATTTTTAATCTGTAATGAGGCAGCCCTGGACTGGCCTGAGAGAGTCACTGACACATTGGAGGATGAATAATGCATGGTTGTTGTAACATATTCCTCCCTACAGTTAACAGAGGAACCATGAAACACACAGGAATGCACTTGAGCCATAAATGAAGGACAGTGTAGCAATGACCAGGCTGAATATGGCATCTTTTTAAAATTTATTAATTCCTTTGTATGTATTTGAATACGTATACATTAAAAAAAGCCATAATCCACTTTTTTTAAAATGGGTTTATCTCTGACCGTCCCTCACCACTGCTACGCATTAATTGCTCAAGCAGTTGTTCAGATGTGCTGCAATGTTCTGACTTGTGAATTCTTGTACTTTCCCTTAAAGTGCATGTGATCCACCTCACCATTATCCCTACTACTATGGCTGTAAAGTAGGCTTGTAAATGTGTGGTCTAAAATCTTACAGGACAGGCCTTCCTGCTTGGAGGAGAAGGACCACTCACATCCCTTCTGTAGTTGTAGGTTTGCCGGAGGAATAACTCTTAGAAAACAGTAACGCCAGTCATGATGGCCAAATAAGAGGTGGATATAACATCCTAGTCAGCATATGGTTTATTTCTTTATGAAGGAAGATATTCCTGAAAATACTGTGTAAATGGATGGAAAAACAGTGTACCACAAAACACTTCCTTCTTAATATACGTGAAGAATGAACCTTGCATGAAATTGTTTTATAATTTTTACATTGTTATACTCTAGCCAGCGTGTTAATTTTGTTTTAATCTACACTGTATGTGTGTGCAGTGGATATGGGGGATAAAACATGTTTTGCAGACGTGATGGCCGTCACAGCGCATATTACAAGCCAAAGGGCATCATGATCAACTGACAGTTGCCCATCGCAGTGTCTGGAAATAATGGCTTGACTGCTTTTAATGATGAAACCCTGTCTATCTGCCCCTTTCCCTCCCCGAGACTTTCGACTGCCCCCAACGTCCCTCTGCCCCTGGAGACCCCTGGGCCACGACAGGAAACAAACAGCATTCTGACACATCCCTCTAATTAGCACAATTAGCTTGGTGTTATCATGTCGCTGGAAAGTAGCATGACAGGTCTCTGGGAAGACTGCATCTGTGACCTTTGTGGACAGCACCAGCTGTCAGTAATTACGGACTGCGCAGGCCGCATCGCGGGCAAACAGGCATCGACACCGTCCTTGAGCGCTCTGCCACCCCCCGCCCCCTCCCCGCCACCCAAGCTGCTGCCATACTCTAATGGTACGGAGGGGGTGTTTAAACAGTTATCGAGCTGTGTCCTCCGGGCCTCGGCTCTGCTGAGCTTCACGGGCGATTGGCCATAAGTTTTGAGTAATGTGGAGACCCGATCGCGTGCGACTATCTAAATGTAAATATGTCCCGTTTACTGTGAAACACAAACGCATGCCTACTCAGTGTTATTGCTGCACAGGCAAATAGAGCTGAATCAATATCTAATTCACTCAATAAAAACAAAATAATTTTGCTGCTCGGCGTATGTGGTGGGAATATTTGTTTGTACTCGGCTAAGATTGAACATTGTTCCCTTCATACAGAAGGTGGGGAAATCTTGATTATTCTGAAGTGATTAATGGAGAACATGCTTTTTCGCTACGTGTGTGGCTAAAAGTTGACCTGAAATGGTCAATTAATTCCAGGACTGTACAGAAATGTAGATCTATACAGCCGTTTCCAGGTGTGCTTCACTATTTTATTATGCATTTTTATGCTGAAGTGTTTGCCAACTGATGCGGAGGGATCAATGTTCTGTTTGTTCTTACCCTGTGTGGTCAGAAAGGGTTATTTGTGCAAAAGGGATGCAAGATGGAAGCCATGAAGTTGTGAGTCTTAGAGTGAAAATGGGTTGTCAATAGAGTTTAGCTGCCTTATGAGGTACAGTAGGGTGCTGTGCTGAATGTCTTGTGAGTTGATGGCAGAATTTGGGAGCGACTGGGTTTGTTAGCTGATGCTAGATGCTCTACTAGTACAGCACCATGGAGAGAGATGATGAGTTGATCTTTGCTGCCCATTTTGGTTATAGTGGAATAAAGATTGCATTTTATCCCAGGATGAAAAGTGGGAGGACCAGTTGATGGTCTGTGACCTCTGGGGTATAGTGGGATGACTAGATGAGTGTCCAGCCCCGTGGAGTACAAATGGGTGATCAGCTGATGCTAACTGCTCCCACAGGCACGTCAGTTATGAAAGTGACGGCATCAGATGCGGACGATCCCACGTACGGCAGCAGTGCCAGGGTGGTGTATAGCGTGCTGGATGGAGAGAAGTTCTTCACTGTGGACAGCCAGACAGGTAAGTCTCACCACCAAAATACCATCCTTTAGTGGAATGTGCATCCTCCAATGAATTGAATTTCAGATGTTTGTCAAGAGAAGCCCTATGCAATGATAATGTTTTTGCAGTCTCCTCCATCCCCGGCTGTACTGGAACAGTAGATAGAAATTCTTGGCACTCCTTCTTTTGACTTGTGAGATGATTTAGTATGAGATGCGATGCTAATCTTTACAGTAGACAAAAATGTCATTCTTCTTCATATCGCTCCCATTCAATAAATGAGTCACAGGTGCACATTTGTATTCTTCTCATCCCTCAATATTTACCTGTCGCAAACAGTATAATAAGCTGTGACAGCATTGTGTAAGAACGCTAATGGCTCCTGCTCCAATCCTGTTTTTCATCCTGTGTCAGACTCTTTGTGCTAGTGGTACACAGTGGGATTGCTCGTGTGCATTAAGTACTGCTTGTTGATCTGGTACAAACCTGCAGCGGAGGAAAACTCCATGCTTGGTGTTCTTACAGCAGAGCGCACGGGGGAGGGGGTGGTGACTGAACTTTTCACACGCTATGTTTGCAAGATGTCTGCTGGTTTGTGTCAATGGAGTCTTTCTGTTTTTATTCAAACACCATAGAGCAATGGAGTGGTCAAAATATCTATTGTATACATATGTATTTTTCAAATAATAAGGTCATGGGTCCACAAAGTTACAGCTGAAAATCACATAAACATTTCGAAACACTGCAAACATTAAAAACATCACAGCAGTCTGTTTGATATTTCTGACCACAGTTATTGCACATAACCAGCATATTTGAATTTTAAAACAGGACAGCTGATGTAAATATAGTTCAGATTATTTTAAATGTAGCTGCTTTACCTGTAGATTAAAAGGGGACAGGACCCCAGCCTAACATGTAAGATGCAATATTTGATCATGTAAAGCATGTAAAAGTTATAAAAAAAAAAAAAGATCTCATACAACTGGCAAAAACACCACAATACTTAGCCGAATTCTTGTTTAGTGAGGCATAGTGTAACAGACTTCCTGCACCGCTCTCTTGAATTTCGGTTATGTGCTGGCACCTCACTGCTGGAGGTCAGTTGACCTTATATTTTCCCCCATATTTCATATGGCTGTAGTTCTGATGCATGCTACATTTTTTTTATTTCTGTGCTTTGCGGGTGATGGACGACACGTTTTCTATACCGGAGATGTTGAGATGCGCACGATAAGACTTGCAAGGGGAAATTAATCTGCGGTGCACATTTCGGACACCGGTGCAGCCCACACAGAGACAAATCCTGTCAGGGCAGACATGAATGCAAGGTGCTTAGTAACCTGGTTAGCATCTGACCAACAGACAAGCGTCAATTTCATCCCCTCTTTAGAGGCAATAAAAGAAGCTGCCTACTACCATCATGCTCTTTCGGCCTGAATACACAAAAAAAAATTCCATGCAGATTACAAGAAATCAAAGCGGACCATCATATTTTTTATCAAATCTTTTATTCCTGATAGCAAAGGTATTGCCTGCCACCTTTAATGGCACACGGGTGCGTTTGGTGTAAATTCGCATAACCCGATTTAACCTTGCCTTCTGCGGTGCAGCTGGAATGTCAGCTAACAAACAAAAACACAGCGGTCAGAAATGCACGGGCAGACGTTTCCAAATCTCCCAGACAACCATGTTAACCCCATGCTGCTGTACCATCAGGGGCTGCAGCGCTCCCTGTGAAAATTGTTAAGGTGACCGTGACCATACAATTTGCCAAATAATTTAATTAACTCCCTTCACAGCGATTCCGTTCATCCCTTGCATCCCTGCCTTGCCGTCGTTCGCCAGCTACACAAACACATGATGTCAAATGTCGGCTCTGAGCCCTGGCTACGGGTCTCTACCTTGACAGGGTAGCACTTAATAGAAGTGACATTTGTGCGAGTGTCCTCTGAATTATACATACCAGCTGAAACCTCAGCCCTGGAACTCGGAGGAAAGGCTTTTTTCTAAGACGTTCTCGCAGCATTTTGTAGGGAGAGTTGGAAATTGTGTGCTGGCACATTGTTTCGGCGCACATTTTGGAGGGAATTTTTTTTTGAAAGAGCGTCTTTTTGCATTTTGGAGGGAAATCGTTTTCTAACACCTTGCGTTGTTTTTGGAGGGATTGCTCATAATGTTTTTCTTGTTTGAATTAATCTCCAAGGGCTTTATATCCTTGTTGATTAATGCATCTAACATTGGAGCTTTAAAATAAACTAAACTTGAGAAACCCAAGTTTAGGTGAAAATGTGCAGCTACATCTCTTCAACATTTTGGACTGAACTCTGTGAAAGACTTTATTTCCACATTTTGAAGGCTTCTCGTTTCGTAACTCCTCATTTCGGTCCACATTTTGGAAGAAGGTAAGGCCTTCTTTCTACATCTTAATCTCAACTCTTTTAGGGACCCCCCCGACACAGTTTGGAGTTTATTTCCACATTAATAATGTGGTGATTTGTATGTGCGGAATTGTAACCAAGTGAAACAACTGGAGAAAACAAGACTAAAGGGCTGTCGGGGTGCAGTCGGGTCCTTCTACAGTTTGGAAAAAAAGACACAATATCCATTTCTATGACTTCCTTTCCATTCTGATAAGCCATATAATTTCTTGAGTTGAAATAACAAAATGAAACGGCTGAGGAAACGAAGCAGGGGTTGAAATGACAGATTATGTAACCTTTCCAGTTTGTTATAACTCTCCCACAGGAGTGATCAGGACAGCAGTGGCCGACCTGGACCGAGAGACACAGGACCGCTATGAGCTGGTCGTCAAGGCAACTGACATGGCGGGCCAAATGGGCGGTCTCTCCGGCTCCACCACTGTGACCATAGTGATCACAGATGTCAACGACAACCCTCCACGCTTCCCGCAGAGTGAGTGCAACCCAACACGGGCGGAAAATAAAATGAAATTTTAAAAAAGTTACACGTCACAATCCCTTGCAGTGGA
Source organism: Heterotis niloticus (assembly GCA_018136845.1). Lineage (NCBI taxonomy): Eukaryota > Metazoa > Chordata > Actinopteri > Osteoglossiformes > Osteoglossidae > Heterotis > Heterotis niloticus. Next base: position 8,242,082 of record CM030895.1, read on the forward strand.
AGCGACAGCTATTATCAAGGGAGTTAAGTTTCTCCTGCTGAAGTTTTCCATTATTTTTTGCTGCTTTTGATTTTTTTGGCCTTAGACACTTAAAGCAACCAAGGAAGTCTGTTTAACGGGATCGCCAGAAACCCTTTTTGTTCCCAAAACTAACATTTCCTGATCACGACACTCAGAGACATGGCATCCTCTCCACCTGGAAGTAATCCTCTGAGAGTCTAAAGAAAGGAGCTTTGATTCGTGATGGAGTAGCTCTCAATAAATGTGTCACCCTAAACAAATGGAAAGCACTTTTTTATACCCTGGCACATGTGTCAGAGATCACCTGAGAAAACATATCTGTTTACTCTGTGCCTGGGAAAATAAAAGCTTGGATGTTTGTGATTTTCTCTCGAGGCTCCCCGACACATTTGTCTCGCCTCGCTTGTGCTCCCTTGTGCACAAAACAACATTACTTTTATTACAGTGGAGACGTACGCTATTTCGGCCCAGATTGTTCTGTATCACTGTTTTATTTTATTTATTTCACTTCCCTTGGTTCTTCCAAGAACACAACGCAGGTAGCACATCCCCACTTAAACTTGGTTTGGTGTCAGTGTTTTCAGTGCTGCTTTATTGTCTATTTGGGGTGGTCAGGCTCACCAAGAGAGGTCTGAGATTTTTTTTCTTTCTTTTATCCCTCCAAAGAGAGACGGGAAACAAAGGAAAAGATGAGACATACTTTAAAAAAAAATTAGTCAGCTCAGCTTTGGCTTTCCTGTATTTATGTTATGTTATAGATGTGTAAATGTTTCGATGATGATGATGATGATGATTATTATTATTATTATTATTATTATTATTATTATTATTATTATTATTATTATTATTATTATTATTATTATTATTATTATTATTATTATTATTATATTGCATCGTAAACTAACTAACAACAACATCGAAACAACAACAACAACAACAACAACAACAATAATAATAATAATAATAATAATAATAATAATAATAATAATAATAATAATAATAATAATAATAATAATAATACTTACTGATAGGCCATATTACTGTTATAGAAAAGCTTTATAAAAGTTGCCAGCGATGTCCTCTAGATGCGGAGCGAGGACCGCTTTGTGGCAGACACACTCCTCTGAACTTGGCAAGCCTTGATGTTGCTGCTATTAGCAGAGAAAATTTTAGCACCGAGAAGCTGATTTGTGTTGCTGCTGCAGGTGTAATTAGTCTGGGATTGATGGCGTCTTTTGTGGGGGCAGTAAAAGGACACTGGCAGTTATTTTGTTTTACTACGGACCATTAGTGATTAATAGCCGGTAATAATGGATTTTTATGCCCGGTACTAAAAACAGAACATACTTTTTTAGTAGATGAGACTATTTATTTGCACAACAATAGAAATGGACAACAGACATCGGCCAATGAAAAAATGAATGTGCGCACGAGTTGAGTTGATCAGAAGGGGTAAATGGAAGTTTCTCCTCTTCTACAGGATACACACACACGCCCATCCATAAAAATGTCCATCATTACAGTCATAAGCCCTGTGTCGTTGAACTTAATAACATTTAAATAACATTTATTGTCAGCTGCTTTAACTGATACTTAGTACGGAATATAAAACATATTATTCATAAACAAATAATTTATGAATTAGTTTTATTTAAGTTAGGAATTTCTTCAAATGCTTTGATGACATCTGACAAGAAGTGGTTAAGGTAATGGACTGCTTTTTAGTCTGTTGTGCTGTCTGCTTACCCTTCCTATGGCAGTTAATGTAAAGGTGCAGTTAAACCCTTTTTATTTAATGCACTTTTGTTTTCTGAGTTGCATTGCTTTTCAGAAAGTGTCTGCTAAATTATTAAATATTACTGTAACCTTTTGGGTTAAAGTGTAACACAATATGCAAGTACAAGTAGTCGTTGTTTCAACTGATCCGTTTTCATGTAAGAACCATATTTTGACCTGGCAGCAGCAGGAGACTGTTGTTTCCTGACTTTGGGCCATTTGGCACCCTGGGATCCGACCTGTATTGGTTCCTGGATGGAAAATCTGAGACACTCTTTGCAAGCCCTCTCAACACTCTGCTCTCCGCTTTAGAGATGTACCAGTTCTCCGTCTCCGAGAGCGCAGCCGTGGGGACCCCGGTGGGCCGGGTCATGGCCACAGATGCCGACATGGGGGAGAACACAGACATGACCTACCTGATCCGTGACGAAGAGGGTGGGGAGCTGTTCCGCGTGTCCACCGATGGAGAGACCCAGGAGGCGGTCATCACTATCCAGAAGGTATGTGTGTGTGGGGTTTGCATGCTGAACCCTCGAGTTGTGGTCTAGTAAAATTTTACCCATTTATAACTTTCGTCTACTGAGGAATGAAGGTCAGTAGGACTAAGACAGAATACATGTGTATAAATGAGAGAGAGGACAGAGGAGTGGTGAGGATGCAGGGAGTAGAGTTGGCAAAGGTGGATGAATTTAAATACTTGGGATCAACAGTCCAGAGTAACGGGGAGTGTGGAAGAGAGGTGAAGAAGAGAGTGCAGGCAGGCTGGAGAAGAGTGTCAGGAGTGATTTGTGATAGAAGGGTACCAGCAAGAGTGAAAGGGAAGGTCTACAAGATGGTAGTGAGACCAGCTATGCTTTATGGGTTTGAGACGGTGGCAATGAGCAAAAGACAGGAGGCAGAGCTAGAGGTGGCAGAGTTAAAGATGTTAAGATTTGCATTGGGTGTGACGAGGATGGATGGGACTAGAAATGAGTATATTAGAGGGTCAGCCCAGGTTGGACGGTTTGGAGACAAAGTCAGAGAGGCGAGATTGCGTTGGTTTGGACATGTGCAGAGGAGAGATGCTGGATATATCGGGAGAAGGACCCTAGGGATGGTGCTGCCAGGCAAGAGGAAGAGAGGAAGGCCTAAGAGGAGATTTATGGAGGTGGTGAAGGAGGACATTCAGGTGGTGGGTGTGACAGAGAAAGATGCAGGGGACAGGAAGAAATGGAAACAGTTGATCCGCTGTGGCGACCCCTAACGGGAGCAGCCGAAAGATAAAGGAGAAGATAACTTTCGTGTACCACATTTTTAGTTTCTCTCTTCCGATTTTCATAAGGCTTAATCACAGCTTCCACCCCGGCCTTCTAAAAACATAAAAAATGATCACCAGCCTGAATTTTATATGTGTTTTCACATTTTGTGCATCTGGGTTGTGTGTGGTCATATCTGGTCAACCATAGGAATTCAGGGAAGGACCATACATTCCTAAAAGAGGTGTTAGTGTGATGATGCCCGTGATTGGTTAAAAGGTGTGACATACCAGCAGGAGATCACCTATGATTTACAAGTGTTTTATCAAAAATAATGGCTGCCCAGTTTTGGATAACTCTCTCTAACACAAAACAAAGGTTGAAATATCACTTTGGGATTGTTAGTCCTTTGGGTGCTGGTTATCCAAAGTAGCTGACAAAGCTGTGTGTTTTGTCAAAGCACTTCAGCAATAAGCACCTCACTCAATGGTAAAGGAGCAGTGTCACTCCTGTAGGCCATACAGGTTACAAGTTCAGATTCTTATTAAAACATTTTCTTCTGTCAATCCTACCTTTGAAATTGGAAAATGCCATTGAGTCATGTCTGACTCCTAGGTGACCACTGGCACTATTTTCAAGGAGAGGAGGAGTGGAAGTCGTTGCCTTCTTCCGGGCATATTTTTTCCTTAGAGGGGTTCAAACACAGAAGAGAACTTGTAAATCCCACTGCTACCCCTGAGCTAAGCTTGAACCCCACATCAGGCAAGCATTCCAGGAGCTGGGAAGCACCAGCTTTCCTTGCCTCATCCCCTTATCCTCAAACACCCCTACAATTGTAGCTTCTGCACCGAAACACAAAGGCCACCAAATGCCATCGAGTCTCTTTTTCGACTGGCAGTGGCAGCTGAAACTGTTCCGATGTCTCGGAAGATTAAATGCGTATGCTTGTTGGTTCGTGAGCCACTGAGTATTTATATAAGACGAGCACTTGAGGAAAACAAGAGATTTTCTATGTGACTTCTTTTTTCAAAGGGAAATTATTAAAGCCAGCTTTGTACTTCTTTTCCGCGCCCGCCCGGGTTATCGTCTCCGTTTAGAATCCCACTTAATGTGATATATAGGCTGTTTTATTGCCTTTTAACAAAGAGTGGTGCACCGCGTTCAGGAGCGCCGAGATAAACTGCGAGGTGGGCTTTTTAAAGCGCGACTGTAAGCAGGAGTCTACAAGGACGGTCACAGCCTTTGGACATGAAAGTGTTCCATTAACTTGTTTTGGTCACTGGTCCTTAACTCCAAAAGCACGGCTCTTAAAGTTTGTCTGAGTGCTTGGAATTTATCTGCCAAATGTGAGCGGCCGAGCCAAGCTGGGGTGCGTTTACTGAAACTCCAGGTTATGCAGCTAAGGTGGTTTACCACGCGAGAGGTGGTGTATTTCCAGCACCATACACATTTACATGACAACCCCTGTTTGAGACTGTTAAGACCCGGGACCCCCAAGCATGCAGTCCTTTGGGGCCACAGGTGGGCGCTTTAGTTATATACAAAGTACAAGAAGGGTTCATATGCATTTAGGCATGGTCTTTAGCAACAAAAGTGGAGCTCAAACCTGTGCACATGAACGTTTGCCCTCTTCCCTACCTCACAGACCTTGGACTATGAGACCAAGCGTACCCACAATGTGGTGGTGGAAGCTGTCAACAAGCACGTGGACCCACGATTTGTGGACTTGGGCTCTTTTCGCGACCAGACTATCGTGCGGGTCAGCGTGTCCGATGCGGATGAGCCACCCCTCTTCCGTCCACCAGAAGGAACCATCATGGAGGTTCAGGAGGATGCCAGGGTGGGGGCACTTGTGGGCATTGTGACTGCTGTGGATCCCGACATGGAGAATGCCCCCATCAGGTATGCGACACAAGGCAACGCCTACAGCAAAGTTTAACCCACAATACCAAAATATTTCAGAAGAGACTGGAAAATCATATTCCGTGCCTTCCCACAATGCATTGCAGCAGTTCCGTGTCTTTATGTGTTTTAGCTGCTCACTGTGTGAAGTCGATCTTTTGTGTTCTCCCCATACCTGCACGCTCTCTGACAAAATATAGGCATGTCACACGACTTGGGAATCTTAAAAATGAATAAATATGCATGAATGTGTCACACGGTTCCGATGGGTGAATGATGGTAATGTTTGCGGGGCCTTGGATAAAGCCGTTGCTTTAGAGGAAAGAGCGGTACATGCGGAAAAATATAAACAGGAACGAAACGGGGACGTATATAAGGCATGAAAAGGAAGCTTTTTAATGAGTTGTATCATGAGCGCAAAGTAAATTATAAAGGACTCTGCTATTTTGGAGTTACGTGGTTATTTCATGTTCCTGGTGAATTATTTAAATGTGGAGCCCGTGTGATGAGCTTTGGAATATGGGTTGGGACAGACCTCGACAGGCAGCAGCACGAGGCCTTCGGAATGACTCCTCGCTGAAGGTAACTGCCATGGCCTGCCTTGGGGGCCCATGCTGGGCCGGCGCTCTCTACGGAGCCGAGCCGTACCCTTCGGGTTCGCTGAGTGACCAGGTGCGGCGGTCGCTGTCTCCTTCAGTTGCATGATGAACATGTCATCGAGGCTGGAGAAGCAGCTCAGCGGACCATTAAGGATCCCGGCTGTCTGGCCATTTCGTCAACAGTCGGAGTGCATCGATGTGCACGAAGGAGCGGCTATAGAGCGAAGGCAACGTTTAAAAAATACCTTAAAATGTTATAATCTTTACAGTTGGGAGGGGGTTGTCCTTCACACAAAGCCAACAAACACGTGCGAAACACAGCAGCGATTTTCCGTAGCTTCCATCAGCACGGTGAGCCTACCCCCGTGGGCAGTTTGTCACCTCAGCACTGACTGCTTATATACAACTGCCACAATCCGTCTGTGTATTTATTAATATTGCTGACAGGTGAGGCGTAATACGCGCCATAAAACTGTCACCAAACTATACAGAAATACATTAAAGGGCTTCATAGTGATTTTGGAGCGTGGCCTCTGCATAAAACCATTTCCCTCTACTTATGGCTGAGCTGGTTAGCCACCTGTGTAGCCTAGCCTGCAGCTGTTCGTAGCTAGCAGCCTTCAGCGCTACTTTTGCTGTTAAAATAGTGTTATTTATTATATAATACCGCAATGATGTCAGTGACAATGAATATATTTATCGAACTTATTTGCAGGAATTGCTTATATGGAGCGATGAATGCGTCGAGATTGTATTCCTGTTCATATCGGAGCTAAATTTTGCCCACCAACATGTGGCTGATAGAAATGCATAGACTCTTTTGTTGTGTTTTTTTACACCTTTTCAGCAGGCATGGCAGTGGAAGATCCATTTCCACGCGTTCTGCTTACATAACAGCATCACTAAGATCTCTTTTTTTTTGATGACATCTACAGCTGTGCTTTTCAAAGCGAGATGTCCGGAAAAGTGTTCAGGCCCCGATACACGTATATTAAAGGAGCGTGAACCGTGACGTTCCTGCTGCGGGGGTGTGCAATTGAGTTGGATCCGACTCGGAGGTGACCGCCGGCATGGCTTCTGAGGCGAGAAGGAATGGGGTTTACAGTTGCCTTCTTCCGCGCCTGTGTGAGGGGTACAAACATGGACAGAACATGCAAGCTCCACGCACCCTGAAGCTGGACTCAAACCCCACCCTTGGTAAACAGCCCAGGAGTGGCAATGCTCCAGCTTACCTGGCTGTGCCACCGCATTCTCATCCGTGACTTGTCTGGTGCTTCATCTCAAAACACATAGTAATATTGTTCGAAATTATCCAAAAAATCTGCGCTTGTACAAAACTATGATCTGCATCTTCTGTAGTGTGAAGATAATTATATTTCATAGTCAATTACTTTTAACATGTTAACAGTTTTGCAGGGGGTTTGTCATGTTTGTTTGTTTAAATGGAGCTTTTAATTTGCGTATTTGTTTTTCTTTTTTTCTGAAAAAACATCGGGTCTTGGGTGTGCTTAGGTTAGCATAATTTCCCAAGGATAATTTCACAAAGTTATGCTTACGTCTGCTTTAATTTACCTTAAAATGAATACACTATGGGAGCACCGGCCTGGTACATGTTGCTTTCACACTTAGCGCCTTGACAGGCTTTACTGCCGTGTTAAAGTTAGGGTTATGGTAAGGCTGTATATTAATTTTGATAAAGTGCTATAATTCTTTGCGGTATACATTGCAGCGACACGGTTTATTTCACAGTATTGAGAGTATATAGCGTAACATCACATGGAAGTGTACATTTGCCAAGGCATTTTGTAGCCGTGGTGTAAACCCCCCCAGGGTATCCCATGTCTCCCTTTGAGTCCCAGCCCAGCAAATAGACTCCACTCATCCTTGGCGCGGTGCCTCCTGCTGGCCCTGGCACGATCTGTAGCTGCCTGGCTGCCCTCGATCCCAGGCAAGCTGACATATCTGCTCTGGCCCCTAGGGGGCTCCATCCTCAAAGTCCTCAGCTTGGCCCATGCGATTCGGTGGGTATCCGCATGCATTTATGCTGTAGGTGAAAAAATAAACTGTTGGAAATGGGCCAAAAATGTCCATACTCTTGTACTCCGGAGTGAATCCATGTTCCTGCACTGAAGATGATTTTGTGAAAAAAGATGCTTTCTTAACCAATTCAGACTTATAATGGTAGCTGTTCCTTTTGGATCTGCTGTTTACTAAGTCCTCTGCTCTGGATTTTCACAAAGTCATCCTTGTCTCCTCCTGAACTCAGCTAAATTGCAACTCACCGTACAACTGTGGAGATAGGAGGCCCATGCTGTGGGTTTTCACTGTCAAGGTGTGTCAGTGCCCCCTCTGCTCCCTGCGATCTGCAGAAAAGACTTACGATTCTGAAAGTATTTGTGAGCACGTGAGTAAGCAGTAGTGTGTGATGGTGTGTGATCCCTACTTAACACCTTGGCTTCTCACCTTTGCCGATTCTCTTCCTCGCCTTGCAATCTGCCCAGTATTATGGTGCTTTGAACATCTGCGGCCTCCTTTGCTGGGCCTAAGGAGCAGTTCTGCTCAGCTTACCCTGGGCAACATGAGTAGGAGCCCTGCTTCCAACTCGGCTAGCATCCCTGACTCTATGTATGTATAAGCGTTTTAGTTTTTTCTGTTAAATTTTTTTTATTTTTGTAATACATTGCTCACAAAACCAATGAGCTACAGCATTGCTTCCACAGAGACAGCAGCTTTCATGCTTCAGTCATCATCAGTTGTAGCAACCTGGCTCAAACCCCCTTCTGACCTAGTACACCTGATCAAGGTATTTACCCTAGTAAACATTTCACCGCTGTATAAATAAGTAAATCAGTGAAGGAAGAACAGTGAACAGGAAGGACAAACATCACATTGTGAGTTGTTTTAGAGAAAAGCGGACGCATGTAGTTAATGGTATGAAAAATACACATGAAATAATGCTGTGCACATAATTTTAAAGTGACACCTTTAAGTTACCACCTTTTACATGTGGGTATTAACATTTACTTGTTCCAAGGTTTTTAGCAAGGAATTCCACATTTTCAACTGTAGACAGACTTATTAAACCCTTGAGGGGCTAGGTTCTGACCTTTGAAAGAGTGAATATTGGTCGGTTCAGATAGTCTGAGGATCAAGCCATAGAATTCTAGACAAAATCTGTTGGTGTGACAGAGCTACACAAACTGGGCTATGAACTTGAGCTGAGCTTTGATAAGGAGCCAGGACAGGTGTGACGTATAAAAGTTCAGGCAGGTAGAAGGTGTGACCTGGGGCGGCATCGTTCTGGAAGAAAAGGAATGCGTGAGCAGGGGGGGAGTCAAAGCGTTTCCAGGTGAGGGCTCATGTGGGCGACGGGTTGGCTGGACATCAGGACGAGGAGAGGTGGATCCTGCGAAGGCCATTGTGGGGAAAAGTGCAGGATCTGTTCACGCATCGCTTGAGGTTCCCATGATGTTGATGTTCCGGTCCTGTAATGTCTTTCATCTTACGGATGGGTTTCAGCACCAAACTCTTCACATTAAATTAAAGCTCATTTAATTCACTTAGCCTCCGCCGCTCTTAAGTATTAATGCGCTCGATTGAGGTGTTCTTTCTCCTCTGAAAAACATCCAGGTTTAAATTGGAGGTTAAGTGTTTCGATGAGGTTTTCCTTGCACCGGTTGCTTGGGGTGAGATGTGATGCATGCGTGCGACGCTTCGCACGTTTGCCTCCCCCCCCGCGGTGCTTCTAAACGGACCGCTTTGAAACCCGATTCTTGTCCTTGAGCTTCAGATCTCTTTGTGTTTTCATTTATATTGTTGCGGTGCCGCTCCTGCCATTTTTGTATCCGGTGGTTTCGCGCAGACCTGTTATAAAGCCCAAAAAACAACAGCAATAATAATTATTATTATTTTTTTTGAAAACTGCCGGGTGTGGAGTGAGCACTCGCCAGGCCTGTGTGCAAATTACCTCCATTAAAAATGCATGAAGCTGAAGAGAAAGAGCTCCAGGTATAATAAAATGCCACCCAGCACCCGGTCCGCCACCCTGGCGCCGGGCCATGCCTGCCGGTGCCGCTTTAATCATCTCTATTGGACTGCACCTTGGCAATAGGTGCCCTCCCCGACTCCAACCCCCATGCCGCAGAACTTCGGTGGGGCTGCGAACAGGGTGGGTGGGTGGGTGTGGGGCAGCAATGGGGGTCCTCTCTGGTGCTGCGTGGAATGGACCCATTGCCATTCAAAGCACAGGAGGTTCTCCTGGTCCAACAAACAGGTCGAGGCTCTCTCTCTTGCCACCATCTCTATTAGCTCCAAATTAAACTATGTTTCACGTGCGCAGGTCCCGTCCCTTCCTGTTTACCCCGGTGCTGCCTGTCTGCCACCCTGCTAACAGTATGGCAGGTTGTTCCAGCTCGTGCCTCATTGGAATTCTCTGCTCACTTTGCTTCCTTTTTTCGTTTTTCATTTTTCCATCCAGTTATACATTTGTTTTTTTTTTTTTTCCTCCCCTTTGTTCTGGATAGCCGAAGGTAAATCGCAAAGCAGGTAATTATTTGGCTCGCCGAATGTACTTGGGATTATGGGAAGAGATCTGTCACCCGTCCTTTATTTCCACATACAGCGTCCCAATAGGTTAATGGACATACATAAAACTGCGAAACCGATAACAGCATTGTTAGCAAAAGTATTATGTTGGTTATTTTTTTATCATAAATGCATCAGAAGTCTCACAGAGACTCAGCAGTAAGCCTTGTGGCCACCTGTACCCATGTGTGGGGGATTCAAAACACAAATAAATTGCGAAATAAATACTTCTGTGGCTAAATACATATAATCTTAAATGGTGTTAATGCTGTCTTTGTTTAAATGTCTGCTGTATTAAACTAGATCAATATTACCTATGCTTGACTTTCAGACATGACAAATGCGTGTGCAAACTAAACTTATCTTTATTTATACAGCTGAGATGTTTTAAATGAAAGATCTTAAAAATAAACCAAGTTCCTTAATGAATTGGTTCATTCCGAATTGTCGGCTGTCCCGGTCAGGATTTTTCTTTTATGTATAACTGTGTCATAATTTAGCTAATAAAATTTTCGCTAGGCTGAAATGTGTTAGGCTCCTCAAACTACAAAAAGCTGAATTAGAAATCATCAAGGAGCCAATTGATATTTTCTTTTTTTTTTTTTTTGTTTAAATTTCTTTACGGTCACAGTCCGTGCTTTCCCTTCCAGCTGTTAGATGGCAGTAAAGAGCACTGAAAGAATATAATTGTGTAACCACCTTAATTCAATTAACAGTCACGGTGTTTACAGCTCAGGTCTGGTGAGCTTGTCTGGTTTTTGGTGACTGATGTCAAGGTGAGGAGCGCTGGACATGTTTATGGAATGAATCGGTTAACAAACAGCATGGAATAGGAGTATCAGAAGCAGATACTTTCCAAGTTGATGAACATCTTAAAATAAAAAGCCTACAAATTATTTGTTATTTAAAGTATATGTAAGATTTTTCCAGATACTAGCATAGCGGATAGAATAGAGCATATTTATCTAAATATATTATTTTCTTATTGTGATGTAGAACTTGGTAATGAACTAAACACATTACTAACCATCTTCCAGTCCCATGTGCTCATAAGTTGAGGAACCAACCAAATAATTTTTATTTATTCCCTCATTTAGGATTTTTTTATTTTTTTTTATTTTCTGTTCCGGGGGTTTGTCTCATTCTTTCTTGGTGATTCAGCATCTGCAGACTGCACTTCCCTGAAGCCCTTCCCAAGCCTCTTGACCGTCTGCCCCATCTCTCCTACAGGTACGCCATTGACCGGGACACGGATCACGAGAAGATCTTCAACATCGACGCCGTGACGGGAGCCATCACGCTGGGGAAGATTCTGGACAGGGAGACGGCGGGGTGGCACAACATCACCGTGATGGCTGTGGAAGCAGGTGAGACACCTGACAGGCCCACCTTTGAGATGCCTCATAGAATAACAACACCCGGCACACTCTCTCAGGCCGCTGTCCTCATATGACCCCTCCAACGAAGTAAACAAGAGGAAATTGTCAGGGTTTACCTTTTCAGGCTTTATTCACTTTCAGAACATCTTTTGTGCTCTTGCTCCAGCACAACTCTAGAAGATGAATGGTTGCCACCATTTGCTTCTTATTAAACCAGAGCTTCAGTCGATACGACTCAAAGTCGACGGATGGAAAACCTCTGTTCTGAACCATTGCCCTTGTGTAGTTGAGCTTGGCAATGTTGGAGTAGAGCAATCTTAAGCTCCTCGCTTATTTATTTCATTGGGCAGGAGGTGGCACAGAAGTTAAGGAACTGGAATTGAGATCAGTTAAAGGCACAGAACATCATTTAGCCTTCACCTAGGTCTTACTATTTTCAGTTTAAGTGAGTCTTTATGCTTTTTTTTTTTTTTAAATTCATAAATCGTTAAAGACATAAAAACAAATTTTTGGAACATCGGTGCGATTTTACCGAGATGTCTAAACTTTTCCAAGGTACCTCCAAAGAAAGGCTGCCACCGTGTGAGAGTTTCTTCTGGCAAACAACCATCCGAGTGACAGCGAAAGACTAATTTGAACTAAATGAAAGGATTTGCCAAGTATGCAAAAATAATAGCAAAAACAATAATGAAAGGTTTCTTTTCTTGTTTTCAGTACGCTATCCTTTTTTTTTTTTTTAAACCAGCGTACATTACTGCACCACCACCCACATTTAATCCACTCTCAGCATCACTGGAACTCTGTTTTTCTTCTGTCAGCACACAGCCCAGGTTTGATATTTTATTTTAAATGTGTTGATAAAAACAATGCAACTGTCGTGTTGAAAAAGTAAGCAAAAATGTGGAAAAAGGAATTAACTGAGGCAGGCAATTCTTATATAGTATACACTGTATGAATCAGTATTAAAATTTAATTTGAATGAACATAGAGCTTCTTAAGAAGAAGAAGAAGAAGAAGAAGAAGAAGAAGAAAAGTCCTCTGATGACTCAATTGCATAGCTGTCTAGAAAAGTACTGTTTCCAAACTTACTCCTTTTTAAAGAATAATTCAAATGGATAACTTAAGTTTAAGAACATTGTTTTCTTTGTATTGACTAACTAAATAATTTAAAGCTTTTCAGTTAAAAAAAAAAAAAGGAAAAATGCACATATCTTTAAGTTACCTTTTAAATAATGCAGCAGCACCAGAACATTGGTCTTTCCTTTCGAAGAATAAATAAGAATGCTTGAATCTGATACATTTTTGGAATGTCATCTTCTAACTTGATATTTGCACTGTTGTGGGTTAACAGTAACCTTGTTCACAGTGACTGTGTGAATTTGTCTCTGTGTGTGCAACCGTAATACAACAAAACTTTCTTTGTCTCTACACAGTGTCCAAAACTGAGGGTTTGTAGGTCACTGGTTTTTGTCTATGATGCGGTACAATGAGCGCTCTCTGTTCCTCAAAGCTGCTGAATCCTTCCCAACATTCAAAATGGGCCTAAAACCCATCTCCTTCAGAACCACTTCTCTCCTGACCTCCTGACAGTGACATAAATGAGTCCAACACCATCTGCTGTAATCATCTATATATTTGTTCTTTGAATGTCGCATTTATAAGCAGTTACTTGATGGATGTGAACCAGCAACATCCTGGCATCAGAACCACAAGCTATGCTTTGATCATCATATGTCTGTGTCTAAAGCTCTTCAAAAACCATCAATGTACTTTTGTTCACTCTGGTTTATATGTCATATTGGAGGAAACTGCCAAATATAAATATGTGTATAAAAATATAGCTGAGCAGAGACAGATGTTACAAGTTTCTTAGATATCAGGAATGGAAGTACAGTCACAGCCTCCTAAGGGAAAAAGTAAACACACCCTTTGGTTCTAAGTTTCAGCAAGCATTTAAAAAAAAACAAACAGAGAAAGAAATGAAATTTGGAAACATTATGAATATTAAATATAGCTTCTGTCAGGATCAGTCAGGCAGCTCCCCCGGCCCTGATCCATTCTCTTGTTCTCGTCCAAGGAAACGCGGACCTGTATGTCTGAGGCTTGTGAGCCGCAAGAAGTGAACGCAATCCGAAACCCCACAATCGTTTAAATCAATATATTTTTGTGTTCTTGGAGATTTTATCTGTTTAATATCATTGCATGGCACATTTCCTCTGTCTTGCTGAGGTTTATTTGAATTTGTGTCACCTACACATAATGTTTGCCCAGCGGGCTCATATCTAGCTCCTTTCAGAGGATAATAACCCACCCAGGGAACGTGACTCTTGGGGTATTTTTAGGAACCAGAAATGATTTTGTATCAGCATGGGAATTTAGATTTATTGGAAAATATACATTTTGGGGGTCCTCATGTCGGTAGGAGGGAGCTGAATCATAATATCAACCGAAGGATGAGTTGCTCCAGCAAATTCCTGCCAGCTAAAAAAAAAAAAGCTTTGAGAAGAAATAAAGGATTTCATTTCTTACATTAAATTTGCTGTCATCTGAAGCAGACACTGGACATCCTGTGCAAAACTGTGATTCTCAAGACAAATTGTACACTTTTGTGTGTCTCAGTCTGTCACGGGCACATTTAAATGTAAATGAACAATTTTAAGGGATGGGACAGACAGTAATTTCCTAACGTCTGGGATAAACAACAGGCTGTACTTGACAGATAAAGAAAATTCAGTTTTATTTTTCTTTTTTTCTTGCCTTGGAATGAGAGGAAACACCGTTTCACCTGATTAGACAAACAAAGTAAATAATTGTCGGATTTAAAACTGTTGCCAGGCATCCTCGTGCCATTCCCTCGTGTTTCTGTCATGAGTGCAAGTGAAACTAAACTGGATGAAATGGGTAGAAGGTGGCCATTTTCCGTATTTTGGAGACATTTAGAAGCATTTCACAGGAAACTGAGGAAGAGCGGCGGCACTGATGACCTCTCCGACCCCCTGTTCTGCCCTATGAAGATGTGATATTTACCACGCTTTTCCATGCCAAACGTCCAGGTATGCAAACTACGTTGTGGCTTCTGGGAGATTTCCCTTCGTACCACAGTCAAAAGTGTAAAGGTTCCATGAGAAAAGCAAGCATTTAAGTGCAAATTCTCACACAAATGCCAAGCCATCTTGTTGGCGGTATAGGCAGGCTACATCCAGGCCTGTGACACACAGACTCATATATGAAACTATTAAGTCAAAACACTGTATTTAGATTCAGAGATCAAACGTATGATTTTTTTAAATTTTTTTTTTAATCAAAAGCACCTTTACAGCTTTTTGTACATTTAAGCAGCAGAGTAATTTTTACTGTATTAATTTCTGGTAAATACATTGATCAAGGGTACTGCAGCAGAAAGGAAGGATTCAAACTAATAACCTGCAAATTATACCCAAAGAGCACAGTCCTGGTTTATTCTCTTGGAAACAGGCAGCTGCCCCGCCTGAGCTCAAACCCTTAATCCTGAGTATCTTTTCTCTACCAACTGAGTTATATTAAATATGCAATATAATTAATAATATACCATTATATATGCTTTTGCAATTTTTACATGGTAGATTTATTTACTAAGATACATCCATAAATATTATTAAAATGTAAATGATAAATCTAAAATTTCAAAGTCTTTTTTAATACTATTAAAGCCGGCAATAAAACTATGATGTTAAGCAAATTAGAAAAGGTCTTTTTAATAGAACCACACATTTACTGAGCACCTTATTTTCCATGGCATGAATAATTAAGGAGGGGGAAAGAATGAAACTGAGCAGCAAAGATGAATGGAGCATCTGTGCGAAGTGTGATGCCTGTGCCAGCATTACCAGCATTCATTCTGTTTGCCTCTTCTTTACATTATTTGCAGTTGTTTGTACTGGCATGCACACAGAATTCAGATTTAAGGCTGGAAAAAATTGTAAAATAAAATAATTAAAATATAGTTTTGCCTCAAGCTGTTGGGTTAGTTCCTCTTGACTTGGTAAAAACTTGCATTTACAACTTATGTGGACTGAGCATGTAAGTAGTGCATAGCCAGTAATGCTTTTTATAATATCAAAAAGTGTGGTTCTGGGAAGATAAAAAGTAATAACATATTATGTAACCACTAAACTGTTTTTCTATTAAAGTGGCTGCATGTAGCACATGCATTTGGTTAGCGATGGTCAAACAAAGAGAGTAATACAAGCTGATTGTAGTCAAATGAAAAGGAAAAAAAAAAAAACATTGCTAAGCACTATTACCCTTACATTGCTAATGTGTGGTGTGTGTGTGTGTGTGTGTGTGTGTGTGTGTGTGTGTTTTAACTTCTCATTAATGTTAACATTTTCATTTGCTCACATGTATTAGCTTGATCTTGTGATCAAGCATGGAGATTGCACTGAGAGCAAAGTGTGCACTGGCCATAGCGATGCGCTAACAGTAATAATTAATATACAGTATCGCTAAACTTTATTACTGTTTAACTTGTTGAGTTTAGTACATTTGTGTGTGAATGAGAGAATGTGTGCCAGTATGTGTGTATGTGTGCATTTAGTGATAAAATCCCTCAGCTTCAAGTATTTGTGCTCTGCTTGTGATGGCTCTACTTTTTCAAAGTACTAAGTGTTTTTTTAGTTTAATGAACAAAAAAAAAAAAAAAAAACACTTGCGAAATAGCTATACGTCAGATTTTTACTCTGTAGCTTAAAAAGCAAAGCTGTGCATTAAGAACAAATATATGGAGAGACAGACAAAAAAGTAGAAAGGAATATAAGCAGAATCTCAATACAGAGTCTCTTTCAGTGTAAAGGCTTTCACAGACGTTTGGAATAACATTTTTTAATTTATTTCTTACATGTATTATTAGGGTTATAACTCTCTTCAGTTCATTCATGACTAGCAATATATGAAGCAGCATGAATGCAATCAATAATGCTTAAAACTTCATACCAAACAACTGAAGTTACAGCTATGTTCTTGCAGCTGGACAAATGAAAATATAATGTAATGTGGTTCTCATTAAATCTCACGCGTACTTGTAACATACTCGTGCATAAATGTATTACACTGTTTTATACTGAAGTTGAAATGGAAGTGTTCTTAGGCAGTGGATGAATTGGAAACCTGTAAAGAGCAGTGACAGCTGCCAAGGCCTCCCTAACTGCACCAGTTAGCTGCGAAACATGACACTTCTATGACAAAAGCATGATGGCTGATGATTAACTATAAAAAAATAATGCTGTGTGACATCAGTGGTCCTGTGAGTTTCAAACATATATGTTGAGTCCCATCCTCACATGTATGTCAGCATCATTCGGAGCACTTTATAATAAATCAGAGGGATATTTTATCTATACTAACTGTATGCTGTTTTGTTTTAAAATATACAATTGCAATAAAATGTAAGGATTCAATAGGATTTGTAGAAAAAAGCTGTATCTACAGGTGTCCCCCTACTTGCAAGCATAGCGCATTCCTGGAAAATAGCCTATAGGGTAAAATCTTGCAGCCCAGAGATGTAATGTGAATGCAATGCTTTATGACAGTGGAGCATTATGGGAAGTGAGTACATTACAGAGCTTGTCTGTCGGCCATTTTGGGTGTATCACACGAATGAATAAATGGGAAAATCCGCCCATGTTCAGATTTGCTATTTGTAAACTTCCCTTTTATTTGGTTGTAATTGATAAAAAGATATTAAATAATATCACTCGTATATGTGACGTATATGTGATAGTCTGATTTTTTAGGATCTTCTGGTAGACTTTGATTTTTCTAGCTGATGCTTTCTCATGCCCTTTCTAGTTTTGTCTGCTTACCTGAAAAACACAATTGTACAAGTTAATGATGGATAGACCGATGAAACCCATCCCTCCTGCACTATGTCCAGCAAGATAGATTCATGCTGACCAACATGGGATTAATCAGTACTATGTAATAAGGAATGGATGGATGGTTTGAAGAAAAACACCCATAGGACCCAGGGTGAGAATCAAAGACCAAATTTCTACATAAAAAAAGTAGCTTGTTGAAGCTAAAAGGGCAGCAGGTGGTGTAGCAGTTAGGGCTGTCACCTTACAGTCTGATGCTTCCTGGTTCGACCCCCCCCCTTGCTTCAGTACCCTCAATGAAAGTATTTACACTGACATGATGCCGTAAAAAGACCCTGCTGTGCAAATGGGTAGATCACTGAAAGCTGAACATCTAACATGATAAGTCACAATGGACAAATAAGTCATCTCTCTGATCCGGGGCATTTCTGCCCTACAGCCACCGACAGCTGTGTTTAGGAATTATTTGGAATCTGGGATGTTGATTTTGCCTGTCTGCTCTGTGTGTTGGTATGAGTCAAGCAATGCTCTGTCCATGGAACTTAACTTTACCTTAGAACTGCTGCTTCACTGCTGCCCATAGCACTGAAGTCTGACCTTTCTGTTATTGTCAATGATGCTGAATTTTGCCTCCATATCTGCTGTCCCTGATTCTGAACTCAGCATTTCATTAACAGTTTATAATGCTGAACCTGCCATCACCTGCACTGTCCACAGTCTTGAAAACATGTCATCTGTTCTGTCTATGGTGTGGATCTTGCAATGACATCTGATGTCTGTGCTTCTGCACAGTCTCTCTCTTCTTGTGTCCACTGGCTGAAATTTTTCACCTCTTAATATTACTGAATTCAGCATTGTGTCTGCTGTACATGTGCTGAACGCATTATCACATCCCTTCTCCGTGGTTCCAAACTTTGCTCTTGTGTCCATTGTCCATGGTTCTAAACAATTCTCTTCTTTGCAGTCCAAAAATTCAATCGTTCCAGTACTTCTCTGCTGTCCATGGTGCCAAACTCCCATCTTCCCTCTGCTGTTCAAGGTTCTGAACTTTTCTCTCCTCTCTGGAGTCCATGGTCCTATGGTTCCAGCTCTCCTCTGCTGTCCATGGTTCTAAACTATTCTTTGCTCTCTGCTGTCTATGTTGCTGAACTCTTCTGTGCAGCCCATGGTCCTGTAGTTCCATCTCCACTGTGCCGGCCATGGTGCTGAACTTTTCTCTCTGCAGTCCGTGGTCCCATGGTTCCAGCTGTCCTCTGCTGTCCATGGTGTTGAACTTTTTTACATTTTCTACAGTCCATGGCTCCATGGTTCCAGTTCTCCTCTGCTGTCTATAGTGCTGAACTGTCCTCTGTTGATGCTGGTGCCAAACCGCTATAAGTGATTTGTGTTAGTTTTTTCCGAGTTATTTTCCCCCGTTTCACACATTTAAAAAAAATTAAAACCTCAGTTTAAGCCCTACTTCTTCACATTCAAAGTATAAGTAATTCCAGCAAGAGAAATTAACAATAGGTGCTTACATCTTGTCCACATGTGCGTCTCTTCAAGGTGCTCCAACTTCCTCCGCAGATGGTGTGAATATGCTGTGAATACGAGCGAGAACCTTTCGCCGCTACTGCATTTCTCAGCACGTCATCTACGCATTAGTTATTTTTCATGTCTAAATCAATTAATGTGCAATATTATAAACCGTTCCATTTGTCTGCATTTCTTTTTCAGCAGCTTTTGCTCAAGAGATACCTAAGAATAAGTAGATAATACATTCAATGCGATATAAATGACCATTTTAGCTGTGCAAACAAATTTTATTCGGTTTGGTTCAAAGTGAAGCAGAAATGAGAAAGTTATGAATCAATTAACTTTTAAAGTAAAGAAATTACAAATTATTATTTTAATTCAGGATAGATGTACATTGCAGATCTATGCCCAGGCAGCATTATATTTGTCGTATAGCTGTTCATCATATTGCAGTTATGCTTATTTGCAATTCATATTCCAGCAAAGAGATGGCTGGGATCCTTCCCACCATCCCTTGCCACTCAGTACATCCTTATGTTATAGATTTTTGCGTGTTTGAGGTGACTGCTATCCTCCCGAAGCCCAAACACAGATTTTTGTCCTCTACAAGGCACAATGTAAAGTTCTTTACCCAAACAGTGCATTACAGAACTGAATAGAATGCACCTGAAAATGTTCTCTGCTTTTAAATAATAATATTATATTATTAGGGATAGTATTTTTTGGGGCATTGTTTGTTTTTTTATTTCTTTCCTGTCCTTTTTTGGCAGTATAGTCCGCAGAAGGAAAGTTGTTTTGTGCCCTTCTTGGTACCTTTGTTTGTACATTTCCTTTTATTTATTTATTTGTTTAAGCTTCTGGGTATATTTTGTAGAAGCCATTGCAGTCCCTGTTGTTGTCTGCTGTACCTACAGGGGTGCTGGAATTTTAAAGCGACTGGTTTAGGCCCAACACCTGACAGTGAAAGGTATGGAAACTTTACTCAGTCACCTGTTGTTGCCATGTATTTAATTGTAAAAGGAGAAATGCAACATCTGTATTTACGCTTATTTAAATTCTTTTTATTTTTTAATGAACAGTTTGAGGTTCAGATAAACCGCAGTTTTCCGTTACTGTATTTACAGTACAGGGTGTAGCTTCCACTTCATTGGCTACAGGGAGCCCAAAGCATCTAACCTCACTGCTCCTCTGAGGAATGCAGGGGCCACTCTGGTAAAAGTGGGGTAAAAGGGATGCCCTGTAAAATAAAACATGCATGTGGGGTTTGAGAGCAAAATCGATACCCGGAGAATGCAGAGACGCATCCAGTGTTAAGAGCAATTACCGCAGCTTCCAGGCCTTTCTGAGAGAGCTGAGCCGTGCCACGACGGCTGGCATTTTAAAAAGAGGGCTTTCTTTGATCTGTGCTTGTGTAATACAAAGCGGTACTGGAGCCAAATACAAAATGGTGCACATGCTGAGGTTCAAAGGCCCTCCTTCACATGCCGTCACCCCACTTCCTCCCCGTTTACCCGTCCTCTGTCTGACATGGATCGACGGGGCGCAGCGGAATCAAACCCACCAGAAAACAACCGCCGCATCATCGCGTTCCGCCCATGTTAGCCTTTGGTTTCCGAAATGCTGTTGACATGTCGCACCGTTTAAATTTGGAAGGATGCGTTTTTTGTTTTTTTTTCCTTTTGAACACATCTGAAGACATTTTTTAAAATCTTTTTGGTTCGGCGAAGCTTAAACATTTTCGCTCTCTGTTCAGTCTTTAGATGTATTTTCAAGTCAGTTTTCTGAGGATTCCCTGTAAGTTGTTTTGAAGTGTAGTGTGACAGAAGTTCGGTTTTCCATTTTGCTCCCCTTCAAGCTTTGATCTCAGTATCGGTCGTCATTTAAGGGGCTGTCGGTTTATTCTTTAATATGCGTTTTTCGCAGCGGTGGATCCAAAGACCATTACAAGCCATGTTTAAGGAACTGTGGGGCCAGTTCAGGATGAAATGTTTCACATTAAAGAAAGGAACTGCATTTCCTTGTTAGATGTAAACTAATATCGGGGAAAATTTTAAATGTGATTATTTGGATGTATTGTTAAACTCGCAAAATTTGAAGCAATATTAGATGAGAAATGGTCATTTGCAGAGCATCGGCCCTGTCTTAGTTGTGCTCTTGCTTTGCGATATTTTCCCAAATAGTTTCCCACTTCAGCATTTCCAGCAGACCTCCATAAAAAACAATCGATCTCCATCAATCATTTTTGCCAACGCGGGTGTTGGAGAGCATAGTTTTCTGCCAGTGTGTTTACTCCCCTGCTTATTAAGCAGTGTATTATGTGCCAGTGGTCTATAAGAAGAAAGCGCTGTTTGTGAGTCATGTAGGAGAAATTAAATGTAAGCATTTGGCAGACACTTTTCTCCAAAGTGACGTATACCATGGTAAACAAATGAGCATAAATAGTAGATGAAGAGCTGTAGACACAAACACAGGATAGATACCACTGTGTTGCTGGTTCACATCCCTCAAGCGCTTGCCTGTAGAAGCAGCTTTCAAACAGCAAATACAGAGGTGATCATAGCAGATGGTGTTGGACTCATTTATAGAGCTGTCAGATGGTCAGGAGGGAAATGGCTGTGAGGGAGACGGGTTTGAGACCCTTCTTGCTGGGAGGGATTCAGCAGCCCTGAGGAGGAGAGGGAGTTCATTCCATAACATCAGGGCCAACACCAAAAACTGATGGGATTTTGAACAAAGGCCTGAGTGTATTTTGGGTATGATGAATTAATGTAAAGTTGCTTGTCTAACTGTAAATCCCACAGGACAAAAATAAATGAATGAATGAATAAATAAATAAATCTGCAGCTTATAGTGTTGAAACTACAAGAGAGAGCTGGATAAGTTCATGTCATGAATGTCTATGGAGTGCAGAAGGTCCAGAAATTTCTCTGACTGCTGGTAGAGGGCTGAATTTCCCTTGAGGGGGTGCTGGGTGATGGGCAGGTAGACTGTGCAAACTGACAAGCTCCACAGCAGCAACAGGGGCCTGCAGCCTTTCCAAGGGTGATGCTATTGGATGTCCATCTCCTGAGTACATCTGGCCATCACAACAAACAAAAACTGCGGAACATTTAAGAAATGTTCTTCACATTTAGATTTATTCACTTAGCAGTTGATCATTTCGTCTAAAGCGATGGACATTGACTATTAGTTACCATTTAACTGACAGCTTTGTGTAAGGCAGCGTATTGCACTACAAAGATGACTGCTCCCCACAGTCACTCGCTCATCTATACAGCAGTGCAGAGGAGCACATTCTAAGGGTTAGGATTAACCAGTCCAACTGGACTGTGGGAGGAAACCCGAGCACTCGGATAGAATCCACACAGACATGGGCGGAAACAGAAATTCCACAAACGGAGTGATATTTGAACCCAGGTGTGAATGAGTAGCCCAGGAGTTGTGAGGCACCAACGCTGCCCGGTGTGTTGACATGAAATCTCTTAGCAACAGGGCACCACTGTCCAGCTCCACGGAGTTCTTCTTACTCAGCAGCTTCAGCAGACCCCGCTCAGGCAGAAGAAGTTCAGAAGTGCACGTTCACCCTCGCAAGATGGTTTGGAGAAAAGTTTGACTATTTGAATGAGGCAGTTATTAATTTGCCATTCAAAGCAGGAGATTACCCTACAAATATGCACTGTTAAGGTAAATATGATCGTTCCTTGGTCACAAGGATGACAGCTGCATGAGAAGCGGTGTGTTTTTCCTCTTTTGTTTGGCTGTAACCCCACCGCTGGAAGCATATTGGCTTCGCGAGCGTTCCTCCGCCATCTGGAACGCAGGGGTTTCAAGGAGATCGACGCTGTTGATGAAATCGAGACCCGTCTGCCTGGTTCGGGATGCCATCGGTCGCTCTGAGCTTTGATTCTGATGCCAATTATTTTGTGTTTAAATGCTTTGTCTGCAGGCGGCGTCAGGCGCAGTAACAACGCAGAACAGAGGCTGCGCTTCGCCTTTGACTGCACACCTGCATGTCAATTGAATCCAGTTAAGGCGCTGTGTTCAAGTCTGTCTTTATGCAATGAAATATTGCATTATAATGCCAGTTTCGATCCTCTGATCAGCAAGCTGAATTTTGTATATGGTTTTTCCACACTTGGACATTTATCTCAAGCTCACCTGCAAGACAGCTTTGTTCTTAGGGTTTGAAACCTTAAATACATTTTGAAAGATTTGATGTCCATTCATTCCTCTGTACATTTTGAGAGAACCGTGGATGAGATGGAACTCTGTCACAGTTGAAGACATTTTATTATGTTTGTTCACATTTATTCCTTGTTTGGGTCTGGACATTTGATCTTATGAGTGCACTTCTTCTAGCATCTTTTTGCACAAAATTTTTTTAAAGCCGTGTTTTACTTCAGTACTTGTTGAGAGTTTGTGCCAGCAGTGCTTCCATATAGACTGCCATAGAGATGTTTTTGATGATGTAATTCAGATGATTTAGTCCATACTGGTTTGCCAAGGCCAGATGAGAACTAAAACATGGCTGCAGTGGGTGCATTATTTCTCCTTATGCCCCTTTAAGAGCCATCTGATATCACCATTGATTATCTAACAGTGTAAGACATCTTCAACAGCTTGGTCACATAATATTAATATCAACAATAATAAGAAATAATGTGGAGCATTTATTATAGAAGGAGTTTGGTCACTGAAGAAGGAGAAGAAAACTTGGCGAGAATCGATGCAGATGACGTTTGATGTTCACTTTGAGGTTGGACATTAAGAAGCTTTTTGAGCCGCTCGGTCAATATAGTGGATTCTTTTTGCACGTTGACAGGTAATGGGAAGCTGCGCCACAAGAAATTAATGGCATACTTAGACCAGCTCTGTGTGTGTGTGTCTTGTTTGTGTGTCTGATACAAAATGTATTACACCAGTTGATGTTGCATTCGGTTCACATTTATAAAAATTTGCTGTTTGAGATGATTTAGTTGTAGTTAATAAGTGGTTTATGTTTTTGTGATGTACAAGCAATGTGTAAAGGCTGTAAAGTTTATTAAGTTTTATTGCTGATCATTGCTGCATTCTGTTGAGCACAGCTTTGATGTGCTAGACAACTTGCTTGTATTCTACAAGCCTTTTCTTCCTGTAGAAGGCGTCCAACATCTTGAGATTTTGCAGCCGATGCACTCCTGTAATCTGGCTCTGTCTCCTTTCCTAATACGCAACACTGGAGTTAAATTTAGCCCCGAATTTGAACTGATGCTGTGCAGAAACGAACCAACGTACTGCGGTACAAAGCGCGACGCTGAAGGGAGCGCTGGTCGGCTTTGCGTGAGGTTTAGACTGACAAATACGGTGTCGTGTTCTTCTCAAATTAGGGTGGAAGTGGCATGAAAAAGGATTTTGTTTGTTTATCTGCCTGCTTGTTTGTTCCGAAAAGGGTTCAGAAATAATCGTTTGTGTTATGCACCTCCGCACAGGAGAGGCTTGTGAACTGGGGGGGATCTGCAGATTTTGCCGTGTTACTCCAGTTTTGCTTTAGTCAACTCTCATCCTCAGAAGGGATGTAAAAAATAACATTCTGGAGTGTTAAGTGAAATAATTCCATAGGTGTGCAAAGAATGAAAGGAGATGGGGTTTGCAGCCATGGGGGGCCACTTGCCCACAGAAGCGATTATAGCCGTTCCGCTGCGAGGCCGCAAAGTAGGACCTGAGGTTCTGCAAATTGAATCTAACAGTAATTTAGGGGAGCATCGCCTCTTCATTGTTTTTAAGGGATTTAAGTATGGGTGCCCTGTGACTGCGTTTCAGCACTAAGTCTATCGGAAAACAAAGTACATTTCAGGGGAATTGTACATCGGTCATGGGCTGTCAGTCAGCACTTTGTTCATCGCCAGGTTCGTTGTTTCACTTTATGGCAAGGCTTTCAATTTTCAGTGAAGTTTGCGTCCTCCTCGATGGTGTGGCAATTTATATAGATTACAATGTCTCTGAGATTGCCGCTGCTTCCCGATGCATTACGGCTGTAAAAATATTTCCAATTATAGGCATTTTCCTTACATCAAAATAAAGACTAAAAAAAAACTTAATTTATACATACAAATGACTCTTAAAAAGGTTGTAAAACTTTACTGACTCCCATATACTGTATTACTACATGATCAAATTCATATTTATATTCTAACCATATCACTCGCGTTGCCTTTTGTATTAAACGTCATTTGTATTATATCTCTGCAGGCGTCCCTTTATTAAGTAGGAGTTACGTATGAGGCGAAAATAGCAGAAAACCTTGCCGACGTCAGTCAGTGTTACGGAGTTCAAAAGTCCTTGAAGTACAGATTGTGCAGTGACTGTAAGGATTTGAGTACACAGATTTCAATTAAAACATTTACCGGTTTATTTGCACCGCTTGTATTGTTTGAGCAAAGGCACTGAGGTGATGAGAATTCATACACCGGTATGTTTATGCAAATATGCTACTTAATATTCATGAGATCCCCACTGTGACGGTGCTGCCCCGGGGACCTTTTCCCTAACACGCCCTTCCTCCTTCTGTCCTCCCAGATAACCTCTCGCAGGTCTCTCGGACCGCAGTCAGCATCCGCATCCTGGATGTTAATGATAACCCCCCTGAGCTGGCCACCCCCTATGAGGCCTCCATCTGTGAGGACGCCAAGCCTGGACAGGTAAAACGGCTCCCTTCTGTCAAACACATTATGTAAGTGACCCCCACCTCCCTTCAAACTGGCAGACAAGAGTGTTGGTTACTGTATGCGTCACGTTCAGATTTTTATCCAGAATCAGATATTTTACAATTGCATTTCATTTATGTCTGCACATGAAGTACAACACTCTGGGATATAATAGCATAGCTCCTCCCGCTAGAACTTGAACCTGCAACCTTACAGCTGTGAATGCAAAGCTGAAATGAGAAATTAAACTTTCTGACTCATCTGCTGCTGATGATTTTTGAGTCTTCAGCGTTACGAACGTATGGGGCGCAGCCAGTCCTTTTGAGCAGCGTCAGAGCATAGCTGGTCTTAGAATTTATTGACCGCACCCCGTAATTTGAGTTGCTTATAGGTTTATCTAAGGTTTATTGTAATATGTTATTGATTTATTTCATTTCTGTTGACCAGATGAAACTCTCTCTCAAAGAATTTCACTTTCTGAGTTTATTTAGCGTCCTTGGTTTCATAAGCAGAGGCGTCCGCAGACCTGCAACCATTGAACATCTGACAAGTTTTGAATGCAAAGTCCTCGTTTCTCCTCTCGAAAAATAAGGAAATAAATAAGCAGGCAAATAAATAAATAAATAAATAAATAAACAGAGCTGCATTGTTACCCAATGCATTATGTAGCGTTTTTTTATTACAGTGCACTGTGGATTTAAGCCGTGGATGTAAAGCGCAAAACATTGTTATCTCGGTACAGCGTTTGTGTGCAAATTGAAAAACTAATTATAAGGCACAATTGCAGTTAAAACCTCTCCTCCATTAGAAATTTATTTCACAGCCTGTGCAGTTTTATGAGTTTAAGACACCCAGTGTAGCCAAATCACACTTTCCCTCCTATGATCATATACCTCCATGCCGAGAGCTTGAAAGATGTTTGAGATGCGAGGTCATTTACATTTTACTGAGTACGAGGAACCGAACTATCAGAAGACTGTTTTTTGACTTTAACTTTGGTGAAAATAGAAATTTGAATCGCATTTGGTTTTTTTCATGACAGTTTTGACCAAAATTGAAGGGAGGCGCACTGTATGTTATCATGCAGCTCACACAGTCATGGTGCAGTGGAGGGGGGCACATCAGCAGGATGGGGGGCAAAGGACGGCAGGTTTTTCCACACAAGCGAAAATTTTTCTTGGGGGACGAGTCCGCTTAATGAAAAGTTTATATCCAAGCTAAGTACAAAGTTGGACACAAAGTCATCGGCAGAAGTGTCCATAACAACCCAAGCAATGCCTAGTACAGGTTGTTGTCCTGCCCCATCTACTCCTTCCCCAAGTCCTTCTGCAAGTCTCACTACCAAGCCTCTCCCCAAGCCTTCCTCTAAGACTTTCCTGAAATCATCCTTTACTCTCTCCCCAAGTCTTCCTCCAGGCATCCTGTGATCAGATGTCTTAAACAGTAGTAGCTTGAATTCTCTTTCGCTAACTAGCAGCTGTGCTCCATAACCCTAACCTGAGAGGAGCAGCAGGTTCCTTTGGGCCCCTGCAAACATTCCACCAGCCAGTATGTGTAGTCAGGGCGAAGTGGTAGTTTAGTGGGGCAAGCTGGTTCCTCACAGCTCCCGGGCTGCCTGCCTGATGTGGGGCTCCGGCCCAGATCAGGGGTGTGTGTGGAGTCTGCATGTTCTCCTCTCTGTTGCCAGAAGAAGGCACAGGCAAACCACTTCCGTCCCTTCTTGCCTTGAAAACCATTCCAGCGGACACCCGGGAGTCACAAATGACTCAACGTCACTTCCCAATTCCAACAACACTTAGTCGACGGTTGCGTGCTCAGGTAATGATACTAAGCATTCAGCATTAAGGTGTGTAACTGATGTTCAGCATTAAAACCGGTAATTAAATCTCCTAACACGGGATGTGCAGACTGTCTACAAACAATAACCACGTTTCACAAACATCGGAATTTACATGTTTTTCTTATGCATTTATTCAAGTCTTTCATGCTTTACAGTGCTACTCATTTCCCGCTAGGTTTAAGCCCCGTTCCCCTTAAGGATTTTTTTTCAGGGCTAACATAGCAGCATCCCTTCTGCAACTTGAACTCGGTCCATTAACAAGCTCGGTTCCTTAACTGGCACTCGGCTTCTGTGATTTCACGAGAGCCATTTTCCGCCTCTGAGATCCTTCGCAGCACCCAATTATTCACGCTGGTACTAATGAATTAAAATCAATTGACTGTGAATCTGTTGCTGACTCCGAATCGGCAGTCAGCGAGAGGTGGTAAAAGGTATCAGGTGCACCAAACTGAAACCGTATCGATTTGGAGGACCCCGAAACGTAATAATGTATGTAATTTATCGCAATATGAATATGTATGCTTCAAATCTTTTAAGCAAATATTTGGGCAAAAAGTGTAAGGGGGAAATCATTTTCAAAGAGAGAATGAAATCATAGCAGTTCTAAACCATTTAATTTGGCACCTGTTGTCATCATCATCGTCATCATCATTGTCATCACTATTATTGAATATTTTTTTTAAATTGCATAATGAAAATATATTACAGATCACAAGAACATATTTACTGTACGATAGACTGGCATCCCATCCAAGCTATAGTCTCCTAGCTTAGTGCCCAGTGGCTCCACGATAGGTGCAGGACCGGCGCAACCCTGATCGGGACATAAAGACAATGGATGGGTAGACATAAAACATCCTAACAACAGCTGGAACAATTCTACAAATTTGAATGTGAAAGTAGACGATCGGATGCGTTTGATGATGCGCAGTGTAAATAGGCTTAACTCAGCTGATTTCTGACTGGTTTCACAGCCCTCCATAAGAGTCCGGCTTTAAAACCTGGGTGTCTGTGCCCTTGACTAAGGTTCTTCTAATGAACAATACATTGAATTAATTCAATTCCAAAGCCAAGGAGCCAGCCCCAGCCAATGTAGGCATATTTGCCACCGTTACCAATTTTTGATGGTACTTGTTGTTGCATTCTGGGAAAAGGAGGGCTGCTGGTGAATGAAGACAAGCCGGACGCTGCTAAATTAATTGTATGAGGCAGGAACTGTACCTGTTTGATGATTTTCAAGGTGCATTACTGCTGTGTGAAAGCAAAAGCTTTACTGTATTTATTATATTTATCACATTTATTATTGTATATAGTCTTTCAAATACATGGTCTCCATTAGGGGTGGTTGCTGTTTGAGAAGAGGAGAAAATTTTAGATTTGTCCCAAAATGTAAATTGACATTCATTTGTCTGGCTTTTGTGATTTACACAAAACATAAGGACTCACATTTTTTATTTAGCTTTTATTCAGTTTTTGCCTTAGAAATGCAAGCTGGGAAACTCCCCCAATGTTACACCAGCAGAACTTGTGGGTTTTTGACCATAGGAATGCTTTATGGGTTCAGAATTATTGTGGTTGATGGATCAAGTTTATCCCAAAACAGGAAATGCATCCATTTATGCATAGTTGTTATTGATAAATACCAAAAAGCAGATAACGGGATCAAAACCAATGAGCCCTCCTCCTGTTCTAATATGTAGCACATTTACTGTATGATGTTATTTCTGCCAAAGCTGTGACCTCAAGGTCAAAGTCAGTAAAAAGGGGCTAAATTATTCAGGAAATAAATCATGCTTACAGGCTTGTGTGAGATCCCGAGGAAGGATTACTGACAAAATGCAATTTTCAGTGTTGTGTGGGTTGTTTGTTTCAGATTTACTGTTTATTCTCTGCTTCCTGCTCTAGAAACATCAGCGATGATTTGCTTGGAAAGTGACTGCATGAGTCAAGAGGGTGAAGTTGGGAGTCAATAGTTGTATTTTCTATTTTGTACATCCTGTAATTAACATTTTAAGTACTTTAGATCTAATACCCATTCCCCAAACTGCCAATACCCCGGTGATCCAAAGCATAATGCTCAGCGAGACTATGCAGCAGGTAAAACAGTTGACTAAGGCCTGTGGGTACAGAGGTACTATGAGCTGGTGGGCAGTACCACCCTGGCGAGGCCTGGTTGAATTGATGACAGCTCCTCACAGCCCACCCCTTTTTTGCCTCAACTGGCTGGATGAGGACCAGCTGCTATCACTTAACAGAAATGGACTAAAGTATTTAAGGCAGCTGGCCTGAGGACTGGGAGAGTGGATGTGAGGAACATATGTGGTCATCTTTCTATTTAGAAGTGTCATTAAATTCAAGCCATTTTTGTTTTTAAGACCTGATGTCTGGTGCCTTTGCCACCTCCATGCCCCCAACAGCCCCCAGAAAAGTCCAGCAATGTATATCTGATAAAATGTAACCACGTAAAATATATCAACAACCAAGTAAAATAAGAGCACAACACAATTTGTTATTATTTAGCGGACAGACTGAGAACAAATTCTCAAGGCTACGCATAATCCAAAAGACAATAAACGATGAGAAATATTACATATATGCAGGAGATGCATTTTAAAGTAAGAAGAACAAAATAATAAGGACAGACGCACAGAGTGAAATAAGTGGATAGATACTTAAATAGATAAAATATGGAGTCGTAAACAATGCTCTGTGTGGGGATGAATACCAATGAACGAGAGAGGTGGCCGTAGGGAGAACGGCAGTTAAAGTCTAACAGCGAGTCCCAGCGAGGGTCCTGCTGTTGTACCTTCAAGTGAGAAACTTCCCCAGAATGCTTTGGTAGAGCACCAAGCTGGCTGTCGGCGCAACTATTAACTGTTGGTCCAAGCACGGCTCCACTAGGCCCCTCTGTAATGTGGCGTAATGACACTGGAGAGCAGAGTGAGATCACAGCCCGCGCTGGTTCTGGTTCTTGGCACGCCAGTAATGAGCGCAATAACTTGGGCAGCAAAGAGCCTTGCAGGGCCGTGTATAATTAAAGCTATCTTTCTTGCACCTGCAAGCCAAACCTTGGCTCTCGAAACTTTGGCCCAGCCTCAGCGGTTCCCTCCCCAACAGTCTCCTCTGTGTGCTTTTTCCTTCATGAATAGTTCATAGCCCGCAAATGAGAGGCAGTCCTCTGTTTGAGGAACCCCGCATTCTGGACATGTTCATTAAGAAAGCATGTTTTTCACCCGCCTACCCTTACTTCTCATTGTTATTATTATTATTATTCATTTATTTATTTTTATTTCTTTTTTTAATATCCATTTCTTGTCTTGTTGACAATCGCAGCGGGCCGCGCTGATGGACGACTTAAAATCTTAAAGTTGTTTTTTGAAATGAGAAAAGCAAGTACACCGGAGGTGGGCAGAAGGGTGTGTGTGTGGGGGGGGGCATTTTTATGGAGTTGTCATAACAGTCCATGGAAAACAATCATTACCCAGATCCATGGGAGGTTTCAGGGGCCCACGTATCCTTTTTTATACATATATATGATTCCATTAAAAAGACTTGTTTGTCACATAAGGCATATTAACACATCTTTAAAGTCTGCTTGCAGCGTGCACACATTTGCCTGGTAGAGATGCCCAGGAGGGGCTTGTGTTTCAGTCAGGTATGCAAGGCTTCAGTCTTTGTTTCTTTTTCACATCTTAAAAGCTTATTGAACGATAGACTACACATGTATTGAACAGTTTTTACTTATATCATTTTATATATTATAAAATTTGTGACATTTGCCTTTTTATTTTCAATTTTTTGTCTTTTTCTTCTTCTCTCTTGTTGTTATTATTATTATTATTATTATTATTATTATTATTATTATTATTATTATTATTATTATTATTATTCACAACTACAGTTCTGATCCACAGTGGTCAATCCAGTCTGTCAGGTCAGGGTGGGCACCACAACAGAACAAAGAGCAGCGAAGTGGTTAAGGGCCCAGGCAGGTGATTCAATCGCCAGGACCGGTCATCCTGTGGGTCTACTTGATGAAAATCAAGTAGAAGAGGACAAAAGGGAGGAGGAAAAAGTAGTTTAAACACAAAGAGCTGTGTAAGTTGCTTGCAGGGAGCGGTTATGCTTCTTCCCCACGGTCACACGCAGCTGTGCGACAAGCAGTGTGGTTTTTCCTGATGCGTTTGACTGCCGTTAGGTGTCCTTGGTCAGGTCGGTATTGGTTAGTAGCAATAACAAGGGCTGAAACACGGTCCCCCGCGCCACTGCCAAATAAAAGTGGATCTCCTTTTCCTCCTGCGCCCACAAAATCGGTCCCCTTATTGAATCGGCTTTCATTTAAATGCCATCATTGTTTACTCTGCAAACTGACTGGCTGCTTTGCATCTTTAAAACCGGCTGCTTAAGGATTGGACTGATGTGGAATACGGATTTATTTATTTATTTATTTATTTATTTATTTATTTATTTATTTTTGTACATTTTTAATTTCAGTTTATTTGTTGATGCCTCTAACTCCTCTTAGTTGGAAGGAGTTGCAGCAGAGCCTTTTATTGGCTGTAGAGCAGTAAATAATGTGCAGAAAATACAAGAGTGGGGAATGCAAAGGGTTTTTATCAGGCGTTGGCAGTGGAAACACTTTGACTATCTGACTAAAGCCCACCTAAAGCATTAGCTAGAAAATGAGCAGCCGGCAGGTGGCCCCGTGGTTAATATGGTTGTTTCACAGTTGTAAAGTCCTTGGTTCAAAACCCACTCCTGCTTCAGTACTTCTTAAAGATAACCCTGCAGCTTAAAAGTAGAACATTATTGTCAACCAAATAATAAATTGAGTTCCGTACATTTGGTTGTTTCCATTTTCATGTTAAAATGTGTTTCTTTTATGGGAATATGCAGATGCTAAAATGACAGTTCACCGTTCTTGACTTCACGGTCATGACAACCCCCCCATGAAGCAAAGACAAGTTGCGCCCCTCTCCCTCACCCGTATTACCTTGCTGACCCAGTGGTATTTGCTGCACCAAATGCAAAGAAGCAGGTATCATACAGCCCGGCACTTGGGGAAGTGCTTGCCTCTAAAGCAAACAGCGAGACAGGTTGAAGCAGAATCCGGAAGGATCCGCTGTCGGCCGACACCGCAGATCACAAGGGCCCGTTCGCGCAGAACATGACAGGTAGACAAGGTTCCTACACAGAATAATTATAAGGCTCAAAAGTTCATTATTCAGATTATTCAAATCTGCAGGAATATTTACATCCATTTGCTTATGTTTGTACAAATCCAGCTTCCTGTCGAATAAGAAGGACACCTGTGTACGTTCTGCATCTGACAGAGCAGATGGACTTCACGATTAGCGGTGACACGGATCATTTTATGACGCAATGAAGGAGCCGCACAGACAACTTGGCAGAAAATTGCAGACTTCACATCCGTGTTGACTGCTGAGTCAATGTTACATTGCAATCCCTCTTTAGGATTTACTGATACGCGGAGTTCTTTGCTGAAATTATGCCGTGCAGCTTCGAAGATCTGACACTTTGTGGACTGCCTCGAAAGCATCTCATTTGCTGTTTTATTTTTATTTTGCTTAGTTATTTACTTTCCGTTTTAATGCCGCACAGTGCCGGTTCTTGCTGTGGAACAGAACAGAGTGTCACAGGCCATTGAGGTGCACATGCTGCCTGACTCTACAGTCCGAACCTCGATAAAGTGAGAAACCCGGCAAAAAAAAAATTCATAAATAAAACGCTGAAAATGATAAATAAATTATAATGGATATTATTTTCCTTCTGTCCAGCCAAGGCACACGATCAACACTGAGAACTGTAAGAGGGCACTGGTTGTTTGAATGTATTTTGATTCTTTTATTTGTTATATAAGTTCCACTTCATGGCGTTCGTGGCAGGTGAGATTGCCTCTGAAAAAAGGCATGTCCTCCTGTACATCGTGGGCCTTGCAGAGGCGGGTCCATTCTGGAGAAAGTTCACGCTGTCACTGTCCGCACTGTGTGTCGCGGGGACGGCTGACTGGCAGAAATCCTATTAAGCGACTGAGCTGAAGGGTCTTGTGTTTGCCACCCACTAAACTAAGGCACACAAAAGTTCCAAGAACAGCCACTGTCATCCTCTGTCATTCTTTACTTTGTAGAGCCACAAATATTTATCAGGCCCCGATAATGCGTTTATTTATACATCACATAGCAAAAAGTATGTAGACCCAATTCTAACAACTGAATTGAGCTGTTTCAGCCACCCCATGCAGCATACAAACATTGTAGACAATTGTGGGCTTCCAGCTTTATGGCCACAGTTTGGGCAAGAAGCTCCTTTCCTGCTCCAGCATGATTCTGCCCTCATGCATAAAGCAGCTAAACTCCATAAACACATGGTTTCTTAGGTTGGTGTGGAAGAACTTGCGAGCCAGACCTTCTCACTCAACCTCACTGATGCTCTTGTGGCTGAATGAATTCAAATTCCCACAGCCGTGCCCAAAAATGTAGCATAAAGCTTCCCAGAAGAATGGGGGCTCTTATAGCAGCAACAGTGGAACAACTTCATATTAATGCCCATGGTTTTGGAAAGGAGGTTCAACAAGCACATAGGGGTGTGATACTCAGGTGTCCACGAACTTTTCGTGTATATAGATGCCCAAACGCAGAGCAGCAAAATGGAAATGGAAAGAACGTCTGTTGGTCCGAATGCTTTCCTTGCAGTTTTCCTGATGAATTGCCGATGTGCTGAATGGATGCACCGACACAATGGCAACCTCTGAGTTTTTCTGCACCTGTAAAGAATACCTCCACCACCAGTTATTCTGTGTGAATTGTGTGGAGGAAGCAGACAAGGGCAACAGAGGGCAATGAATGCTAAATATTACATTAGAACCCTGTGTAACTTGCTACAGATATCATTATTCTTTAATAATATATAAGTGTAGTACCATGTAGTTACAGGACATTAGGGATTTGAATCTATCATATTTTTATCACTTTCGGCAGCAGGAGGCATCATGGTTGAAGGACATGGGTTTATATCCTTGTTCCTGCTCTAACAGCGAAATGGATACCCTGAACTGATATAATAAATATTATCTTGCTAAATAATAGGGTAAATATAAATGGCAAGATAAGTTATGAAATAACCTACCTTAGTAACACTTACCAAAAGTCACCAGAATTACACTGCATGAGTTCAACAACAGCACAGAGGCAAGGGATGATGGGAAGGCTTGGCCCAATCTGCTGCTTCTGTCCCGGTGCTGATAAAGGCCTGGTGTGGAGTTATGGTCAGATGTTAGATTTCCACAGAAAGAAAAAAACCTGAATGTGTGAATACACCCCTATGTTGAAGTCAGTATCTGAAATGCACAACGCTTGCAAAAACATGGATCCACAGCTATAGCTAAGCAAACTTCCATTAATAGCACAAAATTAATCCAGAAATATTTTAATTAAAAATTGAAACTGCAGGCATGGCTTCACAAATTTCTTTATTATTTAGCAACAAAATGTCATCCCACCGCTGCCACCAATGCGGTTTCCACCTGAAGTGAATAGTTTTCCACTTTTCATCATTATTTTTTGTGTTCAGACGGCTGAGGCATTTAACCACAAGTTTAGAACAAATTTATTTAACCATTCCCCCAGGGTTAGCGGTTTGAGTGTGAAACTCTGATGAGAAATGTATATTTAAATTAAGCACTGAACTACTTTGTTGCCTTTGGACACTAATACTTTAGTTTTGAGTAATACGGTTTACTATCGCACTTGACTTATGAATGGTGGGTGCAATTTAAAGCTAATTTCCAACTGCATGCTGATTCCATAAAAGGGGAGCGATGCGTCAGTGTACGGCATCAGAAAATGGGGGGGGACTTTTTTGTTTTTTTCTTATTAAAACAAACTTTTCAAACATGCCTTTTATTTGTGCATGTGTTCATCTGCACTGTTTTTTCAGTTAGTGCGCCAGGTCCTTTTCAAGCGCCCCGTGTATCGATGACATTTACAACAATTTATTATTCGTGTGCCAGTTTTGGGCCTTGCATCATTTTTTGAAGGTCTTTCAAGTTGACAAAACATGATTGTACCCCGAGAGTCCTCGGCCCTGGAGTATTTTTAGAAGTGCCATTTTGTTCAGTCATGCATAGCTTGGCAGAGACATTTCAAATCTTACCCTTTTTGTCCCAAGGTAAGGTAGACGCAGGGAGGGAGTTCTTCTGATCCGTGTCAGTCCAGCCTCTTTATGTGCAGGGCCCGGGTCCATATGGTGGTAGCTATTTAAGCAGTTGCTGGAAATAATGAACAAGAATTCTCCACTAATAAATTAAATTTAATAATAAAAAAAAACAAGTTCATTCATCTGTCAAAAGTAATGCAGACTGCTTTAGTTGATATAGGCTCTCTTTACTTTCTTTTCTTACACCATGCATTCATTTATTGATCCTGTAAAGTGAACCAAATCGTACTTAAACCTGTGCTGCACATCTCAGAAACCCCTACCTTTATTGTACATTTTGAAGTTGTGCTGCCGCGATTCTAGCAGTTTGCCTTCAGAGAAGTCGGGCTACGTATTACAGACAGTGACTGAACATTTAGTCTCTGGGGGGCAGAGAGGGATCGGGGGGGACAGCACTTGTTTTTTATGCTTTGCACACAATGTACTTTGCACAGCATTAAAAAAAGTGTATTTGAAATGGACGCACTGGGCGCGCTAATTTGGATTTCCGCTCATTCCCTGCAGAGTCAAAAATTTAGCACAGGCCTGTTGAAAAACACATAATGAGAACAGATTGGTAATTGTACATTGTTTTTTAGGTCAATTGCCTCAAGTGTTCCCTACTCCTACTTCCCTTTTCCCCCAGTATAAATAAACTCATCTGTTTTGCATGAGTTGCTGATTTAATAACCGGGACCAATTTTTACATCGACCTCGTGACAACCCCTTCCCCCCTCCCGGCTCCTGTGCCATTCGTCAGTCAACCGCACTGATTTATTTCTGTGATTTACAACCTTTATTCTCATTATGAATATATGTATTCATTTTGTTGCTTAGCAAAGTGACATATTTTACAGGTTTTACACTTAATATGGCAGAATTTTCTTCCGCTTTTGTTACTGCAGTATTTTAGGTTGAGGACCCACTCGAGGGTATAATAGCAGGTCACCGCACTGGAAATTGAACAGAAATTTGCATGCAGGCTCTTGGCGCTAAAAGCCACACATCTGACTTCTCGGTTATGAAAAACAATGCGGATGTTTTGTCTTCTCCGCTTTCAGCTCATTCACACCATCAGCGTGGTGGACCGGGATGAGCCCCAGTCCGGACATCGTTTTTACTTCACTCTGGCGCCGGAGGCAGCCAACAACCGCCACTTCACCCTCTGGGATGTGAAAGGTAAGAGATGGGCCCTGTGGTATAGGGACCTTTCTACCCATTTAGGCTGAGATATGTCTCCAACCACCATGCAGCAAGCATCAAAGGAGAAGGAAGTGGGGAATAACATGGCATCGTCATTGGCCAAACGTATAAGAAAAATAACACTAAAGTCACACAAAGCAGGAATAAGTGAGAAGGAATGTATGAATTCTTATCAGGGCCTTTAAAGCAGTCTTGGAGCTGTCCTATCAAAGCAGGACAATAACATTTCCTGGCAAAATGGGCCTACTAGTACCAGTGCACCTGGGGCACAATGCTGGAGTTTGTTTTGGTGCGCATCATTCTGGTCCATAGCACGCTGCCATTGTCCCCTGCTTTTGTTTATTTGTAGGACATTTGAAGTGGGGATAAGTTCATTTCCCAACAGACTACTAAATGCTGGGGTCAACTCATGGAAATCCTTTACTACTAATTTAAATAACAGACTACCACACCTGTAGTTACTGAACCTCTAAATGAGATGGAATAAAAAAAATCCCTCATTGGTAAATTATGACTATTTCATTTGTTCACACTTCAAAAAGCTATGGTTTTTCTCCCTTTGTGATGGTGAATATTTCCTTGTTGACGTCCCAGTTGTAGCTGAGGAACCGACAATGAACTCGGCCTTCAAGTACGGGCGCACGGCAGGGAGGAAGCGTTTCACGTATTTACCAACTGAATAGAAGCTGCTTGGACAAAGGGAGCAGCAAGTTTTTGGATCTGAAATATTCCATTTCGGAATTCAATAGAAGCGAAAACAAAAGAGCAGAACAAAGAAAAGGAGCGATAATTAGCCGTGCCACTCTTTACACTTTAGGCCGCATGTGGGTCTCGGACGTCACTTGGTGGTGGAGCGCCGTGCCGCCCGCAGGCTGCCACTTTGACCAAATCGATTAACAGGCTGGAGAAAACAGTGCAAAGACACTGCTTGTTCACTGTTGACCCATCTCTGTTTTACCATTAATCTACTGTAGTAAAAGGTCCCATCTTTAAACTGCTAGTACTTTATTGCGAAAATACCCTAACAGTGCAGATTTTGCTGAATTAGCACTGTTTTATCGCTA
This sequence comes from Heterotis niloticus, assembly GCA_018136845.1. NCBI lineage: Eukaryota > Metazoa > Chordata > Actinopteri > Osteoglossiformes > Osteoglossidae > Heterotis > Heterotis niloticus. The sequence continues at coordinate 8,279,949 of CM030895.1, forward strand.
AATTAATAAAAGTTTCTACCAGTTGCTGAACCACTGCTACTTACTTACTCGTGCAGTGTTTTGGCGAAAGTGGTAAAACCGTTAACACTTAAAAAATAGTACAGGCTTCTAGCTGTTGCTAAACCAGTCATTTTTTTATGCCATAAAAAAATGCTGTTAGCTGTTCCTAAACTTCCTAAATTGTGTGAGATTTCTAGCTTTTGCCGAACTGGTGATTTTTATCAATCAGAATCATCTGGATATATCGGGAGAAGGATGCTAGGGATGGAGCTGCCAGGCAAGAGGAAGAGAGGAAGGCCTAAGAGGAGATTTATGGATGTGGTTAAGGAGGGAATGCAGGTGGTGGGTGTGACGGAGAAAGATGCAGGGGACAGGAAGACATGGAAATGTTTGATCCGCTGTGGCAACCCCTAATGGGAGCAGCCCGAAGATAAAGAAGAATCAAATTTATTTGGCAAAGTATGCACACATACAGGGAATTTGGCTTTGTCTCCCAATGGCTCTCAGCGTACAGAAGACAGCACAACATGCACACATCTACACAACAAGTGCAAGATGCATGGCAGTGCCAGAGAATAAGAATAAATAATGAAGAGGGGATAAATAATAAGGGAGTGAATAATTTCTCAGACTAACAAACAAATCATCTGTTCATGAACATAACAGTGTGGGGAAAGAAACTGCTTTTGCATCTGGTTGTTTTGGGGCGCGGTGGTCTGTAGCGCCTGCCGGATGGAGAAGTTCTAAAAAGCTGTGGCCTGGGTGAGAAGGACCTGTCAGTTTAGGAGGAGTACAGGTCCTGGAGTCAGGACTAAACTGGTAAATCTGTACAGCTGTTAATAACGTAGTGCCGTGTCATGGCAAACCGACACAAACTCTAAAATATTTTTTTCTAAACTCACTTTTTATGGTTGTTAAATTAGTAAATCTTTCATCTGTTCTTAACTCGCACTATTCTTTGACTAAAGTAAAGCACATGTCCATCTTTCACAAAACGTATGCTATATTATTGGAATAGTAGCACATTTGGACTAACCCTAGTACATTTATCTTTCTATTTCTAAACTAGCAAAGTTCTAGTGCTGAACTGGTGAAAGCTCACGGTTGTTAGAGTTGTCCTGTCTTACTGCTCCGTCCAGTTTCCTCCAAAAATCCGGGGAGCGCATTGTAAGTAAAGCCCATATGTTCCCTCTTTCTTATAATCAATACCTCACGGTTGATATGACAATGGTTATTGGTAGCATATTGGCCTAACTTTGGGCAGCCACACATCCTGCTCTGCTCTGCTACCCGCTGTTCTCCTGAAGCAGAAGTTTAGCATGAGATTCTCTTTGCTGACTAGGAATAATTCCACGTTCACGATAGCGGAGGTCTGGTGAAAGGCGTACGATGACAGTGGGCTTCATCTCCGTCTCATCATTGCTATCGCTCTCTGATGTAGTTTCAGCATTTGTTTATATCAGAATGTCATTTTGTGCACCATCTCAGAAGAATATATAAACGTGCACCCAGGACTCGATCTAGGCAGATAACGCTCAACCATTTTTGCTCTTCTCACAACGTTTCTACTGCAGTTCACATAAGAAATTGCTTTTCGTCTTTGGGAGGACTTCAGGATGACTCCTAAGCAACGTGCTTTGCTGTGTGTTTTCCCTAACATCTCGAGGGTGCACTTTGTGTTTTTTTTCAACTATGTGGACTTATAAACGTGTTTGCTGGAATAAGTGTGAATATTTAGTTTTCCAATCCCCACAGGGGAAGAGCGCTTGGGTACACACTGGCTCTCGCTTTTATTCTCTCTTTGTGCACTGTCTTCCGCATACATATTCACTGTATGTTTTTTTTTCTTTTTTTACTTGGATTTGTAATAATTAATATTAGTCAGTGCTTGCTTAGAATAACTGTTCATGTATTTTTATTATTCACAAAGGGAAACTAAGAAGTAGCTGCTGTTGCACTTTTAATCGCATGTACATGTTAAGGCGCTGCTTGCCTTAGCAGATGTAATTTTTGTAGCACATATTGCTAAAAATAGCTGTATAAACTACATATTAAAGCAAAGTGTAATAATTTTTAGTGCATAACCTTTGAAAACTATCATGCTGTTTAGTAAAACCTATTTAATTCTACCCACTAATGTTGTGACTTACTGTCCAAAAGATTTATATGAAAATGAAGACACATACTGTATAACTGCCAAAAAAACATAATAACTGAGGGCACAAAGGTAGTCTTTTGCATGATAAATGTGGTATGTCAATACTGTGAGAGTTTAAGTTTGATGTTTTGTTGGGTGTGAAGTGGGTCTATTTTATGTAAGGTTGATTGCGGAGGGAGCGGGAGTGAGTGATGTGTGAGCGCATTGGAGTGAGAGGGACGGACGTTGGAAGTGGCGTTGTGTGTAGTGCTAGTCCAAGAATCATATATATATATATATATATATATATATATATATATATATATATATAACACTCCAATCTTAAACAAGTTTTATTTACATTTTTGAACCCGGAGCTATAAAAAGGAATGTTACAATACTAAAGCAATACACACGTTCGCTGCTGGTGCCTGGCTGGTTATTAAAGAGCATGCACGTGTGTAACTGCTTAAACTTCATTGACTACATTGTTTGGAGGGACCGCAGAGCGGCGCCCCAACTGTCCATTGTGTCGATAGATGATCAGCAGACTGTAGTCCTCTGGTCGCCACATATGCACTTGCACATGTGCCACTTGAAATAAAGGTCTAGGCCCAAGCCATGCTGCCATCCTGTGGGCTAGCTGACATGAACTCTGTCATCTTGCTGTACCTCCTTAAATGTAAGAACTGATTACATCAACAAATAAATCAATATGTATTGACTATGAACACTGGTTTAGATGAAAGTAGTAGTTTTTGTAAATGTATCTCCAAAAAGCTGGAGGTTGTGTGCAATTTTACCTTTCCTCTACATCCATAACCAGGTCACCCCAGTATAATGGACACAGTTTGTTCTGATATTACCCCATCAGGTGACGGTTTGGCTCAACAAAGATCAAATTGCCATTATTTTGTTTAAAAAAAAATGGGTTGCTATGTACAGTTTTCCTTGAATAATATAAATAAAAGAAACACACAAACATATTTTGTTGTAGTTTTTGGCAACAAGTGCTACGCAGTACCCACTCTTTTGAATTTCTGAACAGTAAAACTAATTTAGAGCACATTTTTACTACTCTGTGCCACAAATTAAATTAATATGGAGCTTATAACAGCCAAATGATCATTAAATGAATCTGTTTTCATTTATTTTCATCTTTTTTCTATGAGTCTATTAGATCTAACCCCTTTCTGCAAGGAATTCCCGTGTTGTTGAATTTAGTTGTGACAAATGGCGCGATGCCACAACAGGTAGCGGGTTGTTTGGATGCGGGTTCAGATCCAACTCATGCTGTTTTCCTACCTCTGTCTGGGTTTCTTCTGGTTGCTTTTGTTTCCTCCCACAGTCCAAAGACATGTGTTTCGTATTAATTGGTCACTGCAAACGTGTAGGATCTGCATGCGTGCGGACACCCAGGATGCACCCTTATTTGCCCCAATGACTGCAAGACAGGCTTCAAACTCCTCCCACCCTGACCAAGACAAGAGGTCAACAAATTTAATCGTCTTATCGATTCGATTTATCTGATTTAATGTCATAGGCGATGCTACGACCGAATGATTAAAAAATACTAAAAAACATAAAAGAGAAGGCTGATGAAAGCTTCTAAAATATTACTGCCAGCATCTTCAAAACAACCCATTCTGGTGCGCATCTTTGTTCTAGACTGGCACATTGACCACTACTGAACTCTCCACGGTCACTATTTTAAATGATGTATTGTGCAGAAATTAAAGCATTTAGAAGCATGGGAGTCACCCACGGGGTTGAGGGAAATGCTTCCAGATCAAAGCTACCCGTCAGTATACATCACACTAATTTAGTCCTCATGTAAAATTCCATAACCGTCCGACTCTGATCAGAGTGATGTTGTACTATTTCAAAAATACGGTTTATATCAGCCTCCAGAGACAGAACTGGGTTGTAGAGCAGAGGAAGAAAGGCTTATTATAGAAGGAACAAGGATTAAATTGATCTTGAAATGTCACTGGGGTGACATTTACAAAAGGTCATTCATTGTCATATATAGTAGTGTCATACATTGTATAATAAAATAAAATAATAATAAAAAACTCAGAGGAACAGGCTTAAACGGCGCTGGATACCTGCCCCAAAATTTTTCTGCTGATTCGGTGCTGTGGAGTTACCTGGAAAAATAAGTAACTAGTAGTATTTTTGTGTTCCATAGTAATTCACTAGATTCTTTTTTTGGGAATTATTTCATGGCATATTGGGATTTTTTGTTATCAAAACTCTCCAGCCAGTTTATCTGTGTTTTCATGACAGCATTTGTTCAGTAAACAGCTTACACTGATTTACCCATTACTGGGTAATTTTTACAATATTGACCCTTGGTCAAGGATATTACAGCAATGGCAAAGGCTGTAGCCACTACAGAACCAGCTGTTGGCCAGGTTAGCTCATGGGATGCTTTTCAACTTGTAGTTTAGAATCAAATCCCTCAGGTCCATCTGCTCTGTTCCACTAAGCTCAAAAATGGGGGTTAAATGAGTTCAGTCAAGACAGAACTGCGGATCAGTTGGTCCACCGGCCAAGTGGAACCAAAACCTCCAAGACTGAGCCCTCAAGAACAATGGCTGAATAGTCCTGGTGTAGACTAACATAAGGGTCAGATGAATCTGATAAATGGTGGAAAACATGAGAACTTTAGAGAACTTCGGTGTGCTTCCTGACAACACCTACACACAAGTTTCAGTTTCCTGGAGGGCAGACAGACGAATGCACAGAATCACCTCGCTCCACGTGAGAAAACCATGTCGCTTTCTCAGACATTGTCCACACGCACACAGATCCCAACAGGCTCGAACGGCTTTCCTTGCAGAACTTCCCAGACTACTTTTCTGGTACCTTCTGTTCAAGCATTTCCGTCAGTCTGATGTGTGCCAGGTTCAGGCGAGTCACGTGAAGTCGGACCGGAAGCAAAGCCAGGTTGGCGAATCCTGGTTGCCCATTAGCGCTACTCTACGAAACAGCCCTGATTTCAAAAGCAAGCATTTTAACACATTCACAACGAGGCTGGAAATAAGTAAGAAAGAAAGAAAGAAAGAAAGCAAGCAAGCAAGCAAGCAAGCAAACAAATAAATAAATAAATAAATAAATAAATAAATGTTGCTTTCTTTAGGCGATTATTCACTTGAGTTGGTATGCCTTTCAAAAAGGGCACCGATGGAGAGGAGCGAGTCGGCGGCAATGGCGGGAGCCTCTCACCTCCTCAGCACCCTTTGCCTCCTGCCAGTGCCATCCTTATCTGGCCAAACAGGATTAGTTCCTGGCAAATCCCTCCTTAGAGATACGTACATAACTGGATGTGACGTGCGGGTAAATCAAAATTGATCTGACACAATGGAAATGTCAGGGGCGAGAGTACGGGAAATGTCAGCAGGGAGAGACGTGGTGGGCGCATTCAGCTCTTGCGTGCTCCGCTGTGCTCTTTGCCTCTTCCGCTTGGGCGGCCATTGCATTTGCCTCCCGAGCTTAATCATTACCCCCCCCCCCCCCAAAAAAAAAGCCTCCCCAAACATTTGCAGTGTTTTTTCTTTTTCTTTTTTCCATGCAACCTTTCATCCACCGCTCTTTTACTGCACGGGCATATTTGTCATCCTGTCGCATCAAATCTGTCACTTTGTTCTCCGCGACGGCGGCCTCATGCCGCACGAGGACGAACGTACCTTTTTTTCAGGGTGGGGACCTTCATCCAGAGCCCTGCACGAAGAGCGGGGACTCAAACCCAGTTTGCCGGCTGCTGCGCGAAGGTTTTGTGTTCATAGCCTGACACTGATTTAATCATAATATTACCATATTGTAAGTGACTGGCACAGTGAAATTCAGAGGTACGTCTGAGTATTTCCTAGAACCGGGAACCATTCATTTGCAGATCTTAGCATATTTGCCCCTTTCACTCCTTTGTAATAGGAGTTGACATGACATTTATAATAATCATTTTCTGTCGCTGTTAGAGAGGGAAACGAAATAATGCAGGCAGAACAAACAAAACAGGAAGAGAAGAACAATAAAAAGCGAGGGGTTTCACAGTTGCTCTACGGTCCCTGCAAGGCAATAAATGCACACGGTTTTCCATAACAAAGGAGCTGCCAGGATGTTGACACAAGTCTGTGAGCGACGTTCATGCTTAATGGAATTGTGCAGACACCGGCATGGTAAAGTATGATCTTTTTTCCTCTTCCTTTGAGCTGGTGTGCTGTTCCTCCCTCAGTGTGAGACTAAAAATGTATATAGAGTGCTATTGTTAAAAAAAAAAAAAGAAAAAGTAAAAATACAGTGGAGCACTGGTGATGAGAAGTTGTTAGTCCATGTCTGTTTCAAAGTACGGTGGTGGTTTTTGCTGGATTTTGCCTATTTTGGAGTTCCAGAAAATGTAGAGGCCAGGTAGGCAGTTTGGGGAGGATGTGGTCGTGCAGTGGGGTAAGCTGGTGCATCACAGCTCTTTGGCTATGTGTCTGATGTGGGGTTCAAGCCCAGCTCAGGAGTGTGTGTGAAGTTGGCATGTTCTCTTCTGTGTTTACAACCCTTTAAGGAGGAAACATGCCAGTTGACAGTGAAACCAGTGGCAAACCATTTCTGTTCCTCCTTGCCTTGAAATGGTCATGCATGACTCAATGGCACTTTCTAGCCCACTGTTATTCAGGCTACATTAAAGTATAGTTAGCACTGTTTCTGATATCTCTGATTTGCAGCAGCACTTTAGCCCTTTCAGTAATTTATGGTAACATTTTACCATATTTTTAAAAAAAATTGAAATTTTGTATTTAGTACAAATAAATTAGACTATTTTCTGTGTACATTCAATGTTATTAAATGTATAACGTTTTGACTGCTTTGTATTTTATCCATTACTGAAATAACCTATTTTTTGCAGGTTTTAAGCTTCATTTATGAAAAATGCTGTATTAATGACTTCTCATGGCACTGTTTCATTAAGCTCAATGTCTCAAGAACACATCTAGAACTGCATTTTGCTTTGTACCAAAAATATAAATATGCATCAGAATGAACAAATAAATACGCACTTGCTTATAGACTTATACACTTATGCACCCTAACCCTAACCCTAAATCACATAACCTATTGTAGCGCCCTAGATCAAGATGCTTACCCTGAACCGGTAAAGTAACGCGCTGTATTAATATGTAAATCATGGTAAAAGAATTAAATTTACCCCATTAAACCACCGAAACAGGTACTTGAATATACGGCGAATATAACATTCATGCACCGTAGCAGTTGTGCAGTCATTCATTTTTTTCTCCAAAGCCTCATCTAAAATCTGTGCTGGACACTTCATAGGTTTCTTAATATTTTTAAATATTAATTTTCTTTCTTTTTTTTGGTTCATTTCATATTATTAATTAGGCCCAATTAGGGAAGCTGCTTCATTTACCAGGCAATGTTTGGTGAACCCCGTGACCTCTACAATGTGCCCGACTAGCGTTCGAACCCGAGGCGCAGGCCAAGGGCAGGCAGGCATGGCGCGGGTGGGACGTTGCGCTGTGATGGATACGTGTCTTTGGGAGGCGGTCCATGTGGGGCGACAGTGATGTATGCCCCCCAGCGGGATGGATTGCGAGGCACCTAATAGGGGAAGCCGTCGGCTGTGACCGCAGTTTTCACTCTATTTGTCAAAGCCCCCTCGCTATTGTTTATGCATTCATCTAGGTGTCCGCCAAGAAGCGCGCTGCCATTTTGCGCCGTGTTCAACATTCCTCTGTGAACCAATATTGTCTGCTCTCCAGCGCTAAGACCATAAATATCTGCCAGGGGAAGCCTGTCCAGATAGCGCACACACGCAGGAATGTGCTAATAGTTTTATTAATCAAACCGGAAACACGGGCACCTTTCTGGCTCAGGGTGCGCAAACGCTAGCATTGGACAGTACCATTTACCCGATGTAGATGTAGCGTACATGCACCAGGCGGCATGGCGGTTGGAGCTGTTGCTCTGCAGTCAGAGGACCCGGATTCAAACCCCTACCCCCTCCTGCTGTAGTGTCCTGGATCAAGATCCTTCCCCAAAATCGATGCTGTAAAATTACCTTGTTGTACACTATGTTGTTGTAAGCAACTTACAGAAAAAATTTTCAAATAAATATGTTTGATAATGGTAAAAAAAAAAAAAAAAAAAAACTGTTTGGATAGTAAAGAATAATCATAAAGAATTGTTTTTATTTGGAGCGGTAAGGAAATATAGCACAACGGAAATGCAGTATATTTAGCTTCGGAGGTCACACATGTAGATGTTGGGATTTTAAGTTTCTTTATAGAAAAGGGTCGGATTGATAAATTATAAAATTAAGAGCTTACTTGTACTTGTGTACTGTAGGGTGATTTGAGAGGAATTGAACATGTTCACAAATGTACTACTGCGCCTTGTGACACGGGGCCAATAGTGAGCATTTATAAAATCAAGAAAAACTGCAAATTGGTTTAAGCTACATACATGTTCGGATGAATAATGAATAATAAACTTATGAAAGTGTTCCACTCTTTTTGAATCATCCTGTACTTTTATATACTTGCTCATGCAGTAAAAAAGGCCTCCCTGAAGACAAAGGCTATGAACTACTGTTCCAGATGTGAGGAAGTATAAATGGCTGTTGATTTACATATTTTATTATTAGTAAACATAAGAAAATGCATTCATTTGACTAAATTCATTTGTTATGTCACTGATAGACTGCTGTTCCATCCAGGGTATGGTCTCCTACTACAGTGTCCAGTGAGTCCTTGAGGCTCTGTACCACCCCAGCCCTTAATAGGACAAGTGGTTACAGATAATGGATGGATTTATTATATCATAATTTCAATATTTTTTTCTAATAAAATGTGTATATAGAGAAACTTTTTTTTTTTGTGGCTGTTCTTTGTCTGAGCGCTGTGATTGGTTGTGAAATTTTAAACAGGTTGTGTTCTTGTCTCGATTCAAATCCCCTCCACCCACTCTTGTGTCCATTTGCTCCTGGGCTGGGATCCCACCCACTCTCCCACTGGACAGACAACACTGCAGGCATCAGGACCCAGCGTGCTGGCTTCAACCGGCAGGAGCAGAACGTGTACCTGCTGCCCATCCTGGTAGTGGACAGTGGGCCCCCAGCGCTCAGCAGCACAGGAACGCTGACCATCCACGTGTGTGGCTGCGATGCAGACGGCGCCATCCAGTCATGCAATGCCACGGCCTATGCCGTCTCAGCGGCGCTCAGCCCGGGGGCACTCATCGCCCTGCTCGTCTGTGTGCTCATCCTCATCGGTAAGGTCCCTGAGCCACTGGCACCCTGGTTACATTTCCACTACGTTGTGGTCATTTAACACAAAAAAACAGCACCACATCACAGGAGAGGTCAAACTTGTAACAACCCCATGCGTTTTGAAAAATAGATATCATTTGAGTTCATTCCATCCCTATGCTTGTCCCAAATCCTGCAAAATAACTCAAAGACAATGGTTATATTTAATAATTATTTTATGCATCACAGGGCAGAAGCTGATAAATTACATAAATTCCATTAGCAATATTGCTGCCGCAATGGAATTGCATTTTTTATCATTCCAGTTTTTAGTTCATCTTCATATGTGTCCTTATTAATGGATCAGACGTGGAAATATTAGAAATATGTGTAATGGCAGGAAAATGACAGAAAGGCAGCAGAAATGCTGGTACGGATGAAAAGAGGGCCACACAGGGGGCCGTGCGACATCTTATCGGACTCTTGACGTCCCTACGCTTGGATGTGTGCCTTAATGGGCCCCTCTTCCCTTTATAGCCTCGCTTTGTCTTCTTTTGCTGCTGCTGCTGTTTTTTCCCCCCTTCTTCAGTCTTTGAAGGTTCACATCTCATGTAGAAGGCTAAAAACAAGAGTGAACAGCATAAAAGGCAATCAATTTTTCATCTTCTCCCGGCTGCTGACTCTATGGCCGGACGTCGCTTTCATGAGTTGGGTGGTGGTAGCGGAGGGAAGCTTTGTTGAAACAGAGAGCACAACACTGGGCTGTGTGAATGACACAAAATCGCTTTGGCGCAGAGGTTGCGGGGATGCCGAATGAACGCGGCTGGTCCGGCGAGAGCCCTTCTTCAGCACTTTCACCCCATCAGGACTGTGGGCTTTAAACAGAGACAAAGCTTTCCCGATGTCTGTCATATGTGCGTTCGCTCGCGCCACTCAGCCGGACTCAGGTTGAGCGATGGGGTTCTTTGGGTGGACGGGGGGAGGGATCGTGTACTGTCACTTGTGAAAATTTAATGAGTTCTCTTTCCTGCTCACATCCATCCATGCTTTGAAAGCTCTGCTTACACAAAGTTCTGTGCTTTATTCCTCTTTCTTATGCTCTTATGCCTAGTGTTCCCATTTTAAATCAGTCTGTTCATCCATTTCTTTCTTCAGTACAATGTGAGCCAGATAATCCACAACTTTTTCAGCAGTTTATACTGTTTTAAGTGTATATATGTATATAAACATATGCTATCCATCCATCACCTTATCCACACACACACACGCACACACACACACACACACACACACACACACACACACACACACACACACACACACACAGCGGCCACTTTATTAGGTACACCAGTTAAACTGCTTGTTAACACAAATATCTAATCAGCCAATCACATAGCAGCAACTCGATGCATTTAGGCATGTAGACATTGTCAAGATGACCTGCTGAAGTTCAAATCGAGCATCAGAATGGGGTTTAAGGTGATTTAAAGGAGTTTGAACGTGGCATGGTTGTTGGTGCCAGACGGGCTGATCAGAATATTTCAGAAACTGCTGATCTACTGGGATTTTCACGTACAGTCATTTCTAGGGTTTACAGAGAAAGGTCCGAAAAGGGGAAAATATCCAGTGAGCGGCAGTTCTCTGGGCGAAAATGCCTTTTTGATGCCAGAGGTCAGAGGAGAATGGCCAGACTGGTTCAAGCTGATAAAAAGGCAACAGTAACTCAAATAACCACGTGTTACAACTGAAAAGCATTTCTGAATGCAAAACACATTGAACCTTGAAGCAAATGAGCTACAGCAGCAGGAGACCACATTGGGTGCCACTCCTGTCAGCTAAGAACAGGCAACTGAAGCTACAATTTACACGAGCTCACCAAAATCGGACAATAGAAGATTGGAAGAACGTTGCCTGGTCTGGTGAGTCTTGATTTCTGCTGTGACATTCAGATGGTAGGGTCATAATTTGGCATCAACAACATGAAAGCATGGATCCATCCTGCCTTGTATCAATGGTTCAGGCTGCTGGTGGTGGTGTAATAGTGTGGGAAATATTTTCTTGGCACATCTTGGGCTCCTTAGTACCAGTTCAGCATCGTTTAAATTCCACAGCCTGAGTATTGTTGCTGACCATGGCCTTCTCTTTATGACCGCAGTGTACCCATCTTCTGATGGCTATTTCCGCCATGTCACAAAGCTCAAATCATCTCAAACTGGCATCTTGAACATGGCAATAAATGCACTGTACTCAAATAGCCTCCACAGTCACCACATCTCAATCCAATAGAGCACCTTTGGGATGTAGTGGAATGGGAGATTCGCATCATGGATGTATAGCCAACAGATCTGCAGCAACTACGTGATGCTGTCTTATCAATATGGACCAAAATCCCTGAGGAATGTTTCTAGTACCTTGTTGAATCTATGTCATGAAGAATTACAGCAGTTCTGAAGGCAAAAGGGGGTCCAACCCAGTACTACTAAGGTGTACCTAATAAAGTGGCCGGTGTGTGTGTGTGTGTGTGTGTGTGTGTGTGTGTGTGTGTGTGTGTGTGTGTGTGTGTGTGTGTGTGTGGTATTTATTATATATTTATGTTTGTTTGCCAGTAAAGAATAGAGGTGGACTCCCACAAAATAAAGATTGCATCAGTGCACTACAAAAGCCCAAATGCATACAGATATGGCAAAATGGCTCAGGGTTGCTGTATTTGGCAGAGGTGGCCATACAGCTGTAAGGAGATCCAGAAAAGAGACCTATCCTACCTTCAGAAGGCTGGGTGAACTGTTCCAGAAAACAAAACTTAAATGCTTGAGCAAACCATTTATTTGTGGACAGAATTTTGGCATGGACCCCAGCACTAGTAGTTTTATTTAAAAATGATGGTCAAATGACTTGTTTGCATCCTTCAAAGTAATATCAGATTCTAATTTGTGTTTTACCCGCTGCACTTTCATTAGTTTTTACTTCTGGAGCTGAAAACACGCCATGCGGTGCCACAGACATCAGGCACGCAAATAGAAAATGAAGGTTACAAATGCACTATGGTGTGATGAATGGCACAAGGCGAGTGGAGGTCACTTAGAAGTGGGTTTAGTTCTCGTCGTTCCCAAGCAACTGAGAGCCGTGCGTTACGTCCACATTCTCTTGTTTGGCTGCTTCCCAAAAACAAAGCGTTTGAAACGGAGAAACTGAGCATCCGCATTGTTACTCGCACTGCTGCCATATTTGTAACTTTGATTTCTGCCTCAAGTGGCAGCAAAGCCAGAAGACAAGGACAAGCATCAGACAAGGCTGTGCAAACTCTTTATGTTTGTTCATTCTGACACTTTTCTAACTCTAACCTTAGCTTTCAATTTTTGGTTGGTGTGTTTAATTCCATTAAATAGTCGATACAGCTGGTTAATGTATACTGTATTGATTCAGGATGAACACCTTGATCAAGGTTCTATGCCACTAGCAGCTGGACAGTCTGAACCGCATTCTGTTCCACATTCCGGTTGTCACTGGTAAGCCCCACTGAGTCGATGCTGACTCTTGTCCATCACATGTAGTGTCTCTAGAAAGTTTGATCCTCCACTTGTGTCCTTAGTATTCGAAGGGTTGTGTTCATTTCTCACTGCAATTGAATCCATCTGTCTCGTCGCTGCCCATTCCCTTCTATTTCCTCCAGCTTTTCCAATCATCACCTTCTTTCTCAAAGAATCCAATCTTCTCGCGAGGTGTCCAAGCTACGATAACCTCAGTCTCATCATTTGCGCTCCCAGGGAAAGTTCTGATTTGATTTGATCCAACATCCATCTTTTTGCTGGGCCATTTGCAGGGTTCTGAAAAGTCTCCTCCATCTGTACAGTTCAATTGAGTCTATGTTTTCCTTTCCTGCAACTTTAATCTTCAACTTTACTTTTTTATGTACATTTTACTGTATTCCAGACGGTTGAACAATTCTAATGTCCATTCTGTTTTGGGCAAGATTACCTGGTCATACCAGCCATGTGCCCCAGGGCCCTTTGTCTTTGGGGGCCTTTGGTCCGTACTCAGGGACCCAACCACCTAGGGTCCCACGAAGGGCCTTTGTGCTGTATAGACAGGCTGGCAGATTTCCCCTGGGGGCCCCTGCCACCAGAAAAAACATGACTGGGCCCTATTCCTGGTTTGCCTATGGCCCCAGACTCATTCAGTCAATTACGTATATTGAAGAAGCCTACATTATAGACTCCAGGTAGGCCTAGGCAGGCAGCTGCCAAGCACCCCTAATAGCCAAGGGCTGGCAGTTTGCACAGGGGCCCCCTAACCCCTTAAAAATATATATATTTTTTTAACGCTTTGTGCAATTATGGAAGCAGTTTGGCATAAATGTGAAAATGCGGAAGTTGGATGTGTTGGTTCCCTTGGCATTTGCTTGTCCAGGTGTCCTCTGATGGGTTAATCCAGCCATGATCGTGTTGGATACAAAGTAAAGACCCAAGCTGGCAGCTGGAGTAAAGTTAGGGTTGGGGTTACAGTAACTCCAATACAGCAGGAAGGCAAGGTGAACTCGAAACAACTTCGCATTGACAAGTACAATGTAGAGCACAGGCAGAACCCTGTTGGGTCGATCAGATACACTAATGACTTTTCTTCTGTAATTTTTACTTCAAGTGGGGTTTTTTTTATTATCTGGCTAATTATGTGGCGGAGCAGTGCTTGCTCTGCTTCGGGCAACAAAACCGGAATACTTATTGGAAAAAGCTCGAGTTTCTCTGTCAAAAGTTGAAGTCTCGCACTCAGTGCCTGCAGTTCCCCCGTTTTAATTTTAGCTCCACAGCAGTCAATGCCAGCAACAGCGACAACAACAAAAAAAGAGATGATCCCACAGCCTAACCATTGGCGTCCAACCGATCATAAGATTTGCAGCTCTTTGGAGACATCACACTTGAAATGTTTACGGGAGCAGCTCAGAGGAACTTAAAGATACCACAGCTGTTTATCAGCTGTGTGGCTTTATGAAGTTTTACAGCTCAGAAGATCTTAAGCGACCATCATGAGCTTCTACACGGTGCTGGTTCCCTACTGTCTGCTTGCTTTCACAATAATTCTTAAAGTTGTCCTCCATGGCAGAGCTGCTGTTTTGTCAGTTACAGGGATGGTTATATAGTGTTTCTGGTGTTAATGAGCAGTTCTGAGCTAGAACTCCAATATTGTTGTGAAAATGGCAGGGTCAGCTACCGCCTTATAGCCAGACAGAAAGAGCAACTTCTTGTTTGTGGTTGTTATTTTTATACCACATATCAAGAAATCATATGTATTGCCACACAATTAAAACAAAGTGCAAGAAATTGCTTAAGAAGGGCCGGGAAGCTTATAAATACCACACATCCACAAAATCCACAATATATGCTTATTCTCAAACATATGAACCCATGCTACACACATTAGTTGTTATGTGTGTCAAAATAGTTCTTTTTTCTCTAGGTTAAAAGCCACGACCCCAGCTAAGTCTGCGCCTCATATTCCATCCAAATATCCAGAAAAATCTGGGCGAACAAACCTCAATCCCCCATCACTGCCTGTACATGACACACCCAGCCAAATAAATTTGTAAATTGCGGTGTTTGGCTTAAACCTTGCACATTAAACATTTTAAGTCGCTTAAAACAAAGGTGTGTGCTAGAACTGTATAGTTGCACTGCAGCAAAATATTCCAGAGGTCAGTGCAACTTTTGTTCATTCTTACCCCGGCTGGAAAACAGCCTGAATAGTCCTTAAAATTTGACTTTTTGATCCATCTGTCGAGTTGCTATCGACTCGGTTTGGTCTACGTACGGAGTTCCCAGGAGTCATGGACGATTGACCGGCCACGGTGTCTGCTGTCTGACCAGAAACAAAAGGTTTCGTCTAGCGCCAAGCGAGCGCACCAGATGGGATACGTGGTCTTTGCTGAATCCGAGGTGGCCTCGCACAGCACTGTGAGCTTCCTGCTACTCAGTCCTGTCAATGACAGAAGCTCATCACCTTCGCAACCTCACCCACGGCTGCCCTGCGCAACAGCACGCATTGACAACAGATGCTAATCGTCCTCGTAATGCCGGCCGTGCTCCGCTTTTCCAACACAAAGTGCGTATTCCTCGCAGGGGTTTATCTCTTGATGTGGCCCAAGCACGCATGTTAGGTTCACGCTGTTTGTTATTGCGCTTATTCCGATATGGAACACTGACGGGAGACACAGCATCTCATATTAAACCTGCACTATTTCACACAAACCGCTTAGAAAATGATGCAAGTAACAATAAGGTCATCTCATTTAATAGCAGCGTCACGCACATTCATGGTGGGTAACCAAATATTTCAACATAATGCACCAAATATATCAAATTTTCAAAATAAGATGCCTCGATATCAAAACAGCTAGCAACAATACCGAGATGAATGTTAGGGAAAGCTCTTGAATGATATTGAAACACTGAGAAAACATGGCGCGGCGTGGATGATGGGAAGGCTCCGCCCTCTGCGATTCTATTTGATGTCACAAACTAGCCAAAGGTCACAGGAGGTATAGGGACACAAACATGACTTAAAGCTGCTGAGTATGGAATAAACGCTATTCTTGTTCTATGTCGAGGTCAGACATTTGTTCTTGCCACTTTCATAATTTTGCAATGAGAACAGCGATGCGAGCCGTTAATTACATCCTTTCTTACACAAAGAATATTGAGACGGGTATTGAAACTCTTTAAAGTTTAATAGAGTTCAGGGAGAAAGTTTAATTTTTACTTGTTGTTTCAGGCAGGGTGTAATTCATAATCGCGGAACGGCTTAGCAGGCTGCTGGTGAGTTTCTTGTTATTTATGTTTTATTTTAATTTACATGTGACAGAAGAATATTTATTTTGTTGTGCTCACAGGCAACGTGCAACAAAAAATGAGGGTGTAGCTTGGCTTATTCTGTTGTTTAAGCTGCAGGGTCCGTGCATGCATACAGATTTTTTTTTTTTTTCTTGCTGCGAGACGCTCTCATTTCTATTTAATGGCATGACAACGGCAGCTGAACTCTAAGGAAATAAGGAAATACGTCAGGATGCTGAGCGCGGCAGTGTTAGCCCAGGACTTATCAAATGCTGTCAGCCTCAACTTAATATCGAATAAACTTCTGCCCAAATTCAATCCCTGCGCGCGGCCATTAGCCGCGTGACTACGACTGAATGCACTTTGCTTCAAGTGCTTTGCTCCTTGAGTGATCTTTACAATTTAATCTTGGCGCAAAGTCATCCCCTCTTGCCACTTACATATTGGTAGCTCCTTTTACAGCCTGTACCCGAACTCTTCCTCCAGATAATGATGTCTCGGCTAATTTTTCTTCAGCTGGATCTCAAACAGATTGGTTGCTGTGCACCTCTTATTTTGGTGTGCTTATCATTATACAGAGTTATGAAAAACTGACAGAGGAATCATATTTGAAATTCAGAAGTAATGGCCATAATTCCAATGTGGTTGATTTGATAAAAGTAGGTTTCCATCTTGGGCTTGGAGCATCCCCAAGGATGGATCGTTGCTACAAAAAGATGAACATCTGTGTGGATTGGAAAACAAGGTTTGGTGATCTGTACTGATGATACCTATTCAGATTTCTGAGCCAGTTCAATGATGGCCCACAAGCTTTTTCTAAGGGATAGAAGCATTCTTGAGCAGATGGTGCAGGAGAAGAAAGTAGCAGATCAAGAAGTTATATTTGTTCTCAATTTTAAATATTAGGGTTGTGTTTCATCACGATGCAGAGTGGAAGAAAAACTTGTCAAGGTTATAATTTTAGGATGTAATGTTTAAACTTACATGATTTGTGCAACAAAACTGCACCCCTAATGCCTGAAAGAAGAACCCTTGATGTGAAGTTCAAAGGATGAATGAAATGGGTTCCGAAACAGAGCCAGAACAACAAGTGTCATTCTCCCAAATTTCAATTCTGTTATGCATCAGATAGCTAAGAAAGCTGGCGCCCGTTCCTCGGGAAATCTGGACGCGGTACAGCTACACGCCGTTAGCGCCAGCTACATTTGAACGCGTCCTCAGAGCACCGCTTGTGGCCACCCAGTACAAGTGTTGCGCTGAAGCACTGCCAACCCCCACACCTCTACAGCTTCCGCATGAGAACAAAACAAGACTCGCGAGCAGACTGCGTTTGCCTGCAGGAGAAAGGAGCCATGCGTCCAGAACCGGGACGTGGTTGGGATACCAAGGATCCTGCTGAGTCAAGAAGTGGTTGGAGTCACTCTGGGGTTTTGCAGGAAGTTGTACTGGAGGTCCTGGTGGCACCTGTAGTACGATCTATCATGGAGCGTCATAGCAAATGAAAACAAATTTCCACCTAATTACCCACGAACAAACAATGGCTCCATCAGTCCATTTAGGGGCCGACATGATAAATCCATCGGCACGCAGGGAAGGCATCTGCGCACATCCTTTCCAATTACAGCCCATCTGGCGTGATGAGTTCCCAGAAGCAAGCACTGCACCACCGCAGCTCCAGGGTAAATTAGGCATCTTGACAGGGGCGCTTACGGGAACATCTGTATGCAGGTGGGCGAGGGGGGCCATCGAGAGGGACAGAAGCATTGGCCTGACTTGAGTCACTTCCTTTGGTGGCTGTTTTGCAGTCATGATCTTGCAGAGATGTGCACAATATGGTGTAAAGTGTATGGACACATGAGCATCTCACCCATATGTGCTTGCTGAACATCCCATTCCAAACCCATGGGCATTAATATGGAATTGTTCGCCTCTTAGATGGTGTAACAGCCTCCGCTCTTCTGGGAGGGCTTTCCACCGGATTTTGGAGCACAGCTGTGGGAATTTGTGCCCATTCAGCCAGAAGAGCATCGGTAATGTTGGGAAAGAAGCCCTGGTTTGTGGTTAGTTCATCCCAAAGGTGTTCGGTGGGGTTGAGGTTAGGGCTCTGTGCAGGCCACTCGAGTTCTTCCAGGGCAACCTGGGAAAACCTTGTGTTTATGGAGCTCACTTTATGCATGGGGGGACAGTCATGCTGGAGCAGGAAAGGAGCTTCCCCGGTGCTGATAGCACACAATTGTCTAGAATATGTTTGTATGCGGTGTGGGTGCGGCCGGAACAGCTCAACTCAGTCCTTAGAAGGGGGGGGGGGGTCCACATACTTAGTGGCTACATAGTGTATGTATGTATTACTTATAAGCACATATAGCTTTAACTCCAAACAAGTACTTTCTCAGGCATGTATCTTCACAATAAACCACCTTGCGGTTTGCTGTCCTACAGTTTGCCCTTCACAACAAACAGGAAACCTTGAAAGCATCGACAGGTGAGTGTTAAAACGCTTATTTCCACGATGCAAAGCACTACAACAAAAACCCACGTTTGATACCTTGTTTATTCCAAACACTTGAATTTTTATGAGGAAATCGAGGATGTTAACTGGAAGATTAGCCCAACGCAAGCTTTGAAGTTGCAGAGCAGTCGCTAAGTCACCACCACTACATTTAAACGCTTGCATGATATTATCCCCCCCCCCCCCGCCCTGCACCCCCACCACCACTTAAATAGGGGAGTTCAGAATATAAATAGCATCAATTGACTGCTGTGAGCACAAAACGCATTTAGCATTTGCTTCCGAGGCTCCGTGGCGATGCGTTTGTCAGGATGAAAAAGGTATTTAGGGTTCCGCCATATAATTGCTCGAGTGAAAAGGGTGAATGAAGAACAGATGCAAATCGGGCCCCCCATCCCCTCACTGGTGCATTAACAAAAGATGCCATAAACATTGAAATCCATCCAGCCTATTTATACTGGAAGCGTGCACTGTTCTGTTCGTCCATTATCTGAGCCGGCCGTTCGATACATCGCAATGTATAGTGCTTGATAGTTCCACAGTGCACATGCACACAAAATCAATATACATTTGGAGGACAAGTGGCCTGTTGGCTTTCCCTTTCCACTGGGGGTTTCATAGCAAACTGCGGTGCAGATGCAATCTGATTTATTTTTAATTTCGCCGTTAAGTATGAACTGTATATACGTAAATGTATCACATTTTAGGAGCTCACTTTGAGGCCTTTTTTTTCCCTCCGCCATCTTGGCATAAGAGCCGCAGACCATACATCCATGCCAACATGTTCCCAACAGGCACTCTCCAAGCATCTCATCATAAAAATAGTTTCTCAAAATGTTATTTTTCAAGCCATTAATGCCAAAGGCAATTAATGTGTCCCTATGCAAGCTATTTATACGGATCGTCACGCGGCGTGCAAATTCATTTTTTAGGGAACATGACAAAGGCGGGCGGGAAGGAAAAAAGCGCAGTGCCGTCACCGCGACGGTACTTTGGAGGTCGTTTCTCAGTGGAAAATATAGACTACTCGTCACGGGCCACCTAAATGTGTCTTTCCTCAAGGCTGCTGCACTGTTAACACCCCGCATATCTGCCTCCTGGATCAGCCATCCTCCTTCAGCTCCGTTTGCTTCAGTTATGCGTCATGGAGTCCAAAGACAGCAGCGCTAAGCAGCAGCGCAACTTGACTGTAGCAGCAAGGAAAAATCAGGATGGGGTAGCTGGCGTAAGCACAGTGGAATGCCTCTCAGCTGTCGGACTTCGGAAGTCCTACATGGGAACAGTTGGGGACCTTTTACCAATTTATGTGCCTGGTTCTTTCTAAGAGGTCAATAGGGGTGTAGAACACAATGCCAATGCCAGGGATCACCAAGTTACTATTAATACACAGGCTGCGCATGTGCAGAGTGGCTGGCAAGGCCTCCCACCTGCATCCTCACTTTATCTTCCAGTCTTTATAACTTGTATAGATATCAAGTAATAGATTTAAGGAACAAATACATATTATAAATATAATTTCGAAACAAAGTGTCTCTTCATTCATACTATTCTTGTCTGTTGAAGGTGACGATGCTGATTGTATAAATAAATATTAATCACTTTTGTGCAATCCCTAAGGCCAAAGGAAGTATCTTATGTATCTCTAAAAAAACGACTTTCGGCTGCTTCCTTTTAAGGGTCGCCAGAGCGGATCGGCTTGTCCGCATATTTGGTATGGCAGGTTTTTTTGCCGGATGCCCTTCCTGACGCAACCCTCCATTTTGTCCGGGCTTGGGTCCGGCACAGAGGTGCACCCCCTTGTGGCTGGATTATGTATCTCTGCAAACCCAAATTTAACCCAAATTGCACCAAAATGGACAGAAAACTTAGCAGGTCTTGATATATATATACAGAACACGTATACAGAGTGTGTGTGTAGTTGGAAGTGATATGATTTGCAGATTTCTGACTTAAAAAAAGTTGAGGAGGAAGCAAGCTTTTTGTTTATGGAGGCACATTTTCTGTACAGCAAATTGTTTGGATCCCTTTGGTTGAATGCCAATGTGAAGTGTCCATTATTGAGCCACATACTAAACAGATTGAAGTTCGCACGTTTTCACAGTAGGCGCTTTCACGATTCTGCATTCTGAAAGAGTCTGCAGGTGGCATAGTGGTTAGAGCTGTCACCTTGCAGTTGAAGGGCCCCTGTCTGAACAGTCTCTCCTTGTCTAATGTGCTTCTTCCAAGTACTCACCCTGAACTAATGGAGTAACAGTAACCCTCATGTATAAATTGGCAAATTATTAGTCTAATACGTAGCTTTACCACAGAGAAATGTCAGCAAGGTAGCTAATAATCAGAAATATACAGTACATTGACAGCGACACATTAAAAATGCGTTTGTCTGTAAAGAGGTCCTCCCTGACACTGCAAACTGAGTGTGTGACTTATCGAGCGAACTGAAAGAGTCAGAACATCGCCGGAAAAAAGTGCTCAACTTCCTGCCACACTGGGCCTGTGAATCAGCAGCATGGGGGCCAGCAACCTTGAGCCTCGTCTTTGCGTCAGGTGGCAGTCTGGGATGTCCAGTAGTGCCATTTTGCTATAAATCCACTGCCTTGGTGACCGTGACTCAATCAGACAGGTTAAAATGTACGGTAGTAATAAATCAGCTATTTCAGATCTATGTTTTTCAGTGCATTTCTTATGGAAGGTGACAAGGAAAAGCATTATGTACACACTTCAGCACTTGTGTCTGCAGGTGCTTTCTGCACATGCTGAGAAGGACCAACATCTATAAGGAGGAAAAAAGCAGTTGAAAAACTCAAACTGTTTGCAGAATTCCCAGTCCTGTCGTAGGGAACTCGACAGGCTGGGCTCAAGTTAAGGTTCACCTGCAAATTTTTACTAACTTGATCATACTGGTGCCATTGATTCAACTCCCCTTGTTTGCTTGTTTTTTTAAACATTTTTTTCTTACTATTTGTTCACTTGCAGTGTCAGCTTTGTACAATAGGCACCGTGTAACAATTCCCCCATTTGTACATTTGGACAGTTTTTACCGTATCACTTCAGGGTACAACAGCAGGAACCGTGAATCAGATTGCATGCAAAATGGCCCTTCTCATTTGGCCCTTCATTACCCAGAAGCCCTTGCTATGGCCTTATATATTTACTCAACGCTGCTTAGCTTGCTTTTTTAACCAAAAGTCTTACAAGAAGCATTTTAGATACATATTTTATTCACCAAAGCACATTTAAAGAATAAACTAAGAAACTTTTGACAATTTTTAGCTCTTTTAAATCATTATTTGATATGTACTGCATTTTCCCTGGTTTCCTATAATTTTTTTTTTTTTCTTTTTCTGAGCACATTGAATATTTAAAGGTATTTTAGAGTAACTCTTGTCTTTGGGTCTTCGGGCAATAAAATGCACCCTGCATGATGTATTGCATTTGCAGATTGTTGAGTTGAATTACCCAGAATCTGCTGTCAACCCCACCCCCCCCCGCCTTCTCATACAAGGTGGGGGGCCCTAATCCTGACAGGCGTGTGCGGTGCTGACGTCAGTTACCTCTGTGGTCTGCTTACTAATTCCCTCATTTAAATAAGCATTATTGTGTGAATACAGCCAAGGCCATCCGTGTTATTTATAAACTGCGTCAAGAAATCCAATATGTTTTGAAGAGATTGTTAGTATTGCTGTTATTATTAGTTCATTATTTGTATTAACTCAGGTCTCATATGTATAGTTTTTAATTCAAATCCTTATGCTTATTCGAATGCATGTGTACAATTTTCCTTTCCATGGCTGTACTGCTGATTATGTTATATACTTTGTATCTTGAGGGATCCTGTAGGCATATTAATAATTCAGTTTGTTCCATGAAGAGCGAGACATTTCTTTCAGTTCAAGAGTGCTGTGCTCCTCAACCACCGGCTGCTTAGTGGTCCCACTCACAAAGGGTCCAACACTGAAACACTGTCATTTCTCAAATTTAGCCCCAATATGGTTGAACAGACTCCCTCTGTCCCTCAGAGTTGCTGAATCCTGTCCAGCATGGGTCTTAGACCCACCTCTTTCAGAGCCATTTGTCGCCTGACCTCCTACATAAATGAGTCCAACACCATCTGCTAAAATCATCTATGTATTTGCTGTCTGAGTGCTGCCTCTGTAGGCAGCTGCTTGAGGAATGTGAACCAGCAACATGGTGGCATCAGACAAACAAGCTGCGCTTTGATCATCTGTGTCTAAAATGCTTCATCTGCTGTCGTTGATCTTTTTTTACTCTCACTTGTGTGCCATGTTGGAGAAGAATGTTTGCTCACAACTTCAGCCTTGCCTTCTCCCCACAGTCCTGGTGCTCCTGATCCTAACGCTGAAGCGGCAACGCAAGGGCCAGCGCATGTCTGAGGATGAGGAGGACATGCGCGACAACGTCATCAAGTACAATGACGAGGGTGGCGGGGAACAGGACACGCAGGCCTATGACATGAGCGCCCTGCGCAGCCTCTACGACTTCCCTGAAGTGAAGGCCTCCGAGTCGGGGCCCGATCTACGCTCGCTGCCCCAGTGGATCCAGAACGGGTCGGCGGACTTCTCTCTATTCAGCGGATACATCCGCAAGAAGGTGGAGCAGGCGGATGGTGACCTGTCCGTCCCCCCTTATGACTCCTTCCAGACGTATGCCTTTGAGGGCTCTAGCTCCCCAGCTCTCTCCCTCAGCTCCATCCACACCCTGTCCACTGCCTCCGAACAGGACTTCTCCTACCTCAGCGACTGGGGTCCCCGCTTTCGGCAGCTGGCCGGCTTCTACGCGCCAGCGCACACTGAGGAGGAAGGCTCCTAGCATCTTTACCTGCCCCTCGGACCCCATGCCCAACCTTCCACTGTGCTTGCAACCCCACCAACCCTTTTCCAGTGAGTTTCCACAAGCCGTCACCACCACCCACGACCCCGCAGAAGATTCCAGTCACTTGGGTTGAGGCAACAGGTGAGGAATGTCAAGCTCCTCCACCGCTGCCCAGATGACCCACACATGAGGACATGAAGCAATCGCATCCGGTGTGTTTCCTTACACCACATTTATTTGTCTCTGTTCCTCTTCAGGTGGAGGCAAAGTCTTCACTGTGCCAGTTATCATTATTTTATTATCGTTCTTATTATTCTTCTTATTATTATTCAGTTTTTTTTAAGAACTCAACCTATAGAAGCATCACGTTTAGCAAATCACGCACCATATAAGAAGTTATTTCCATGCCAAGGCAAACTCTCTTAGTTCACTGTATATTTATTTAAAATCGCCATATTTATTTATATTTATTTGTATTTATTTATTTATTAACCATGGTAAAGAGTTGTGGACTGCAGAGATATATTTCACCCTTGATGTTTTATTGAAATTCATGGGATGGCCTGAACACTTCGGAATACACGGTGGACACTGCGCTTTCAAGTCAGGCTGAGGAAGCACCACGTGGAAGAATATTCCAGAATTCGACACAAACTGTCAGTAGTTCCTCCGAAGAACAGACAGCAAGAGTCTTCAGAATATTTTTTATTTTCTAGGAACACTTTTATAATTCGAGGCAGCATAAGCTGAAGACACTTACAAGGGGTGGGAGTAACCAAGGAAAATAGTTTTATTTTATTTCATTTTTTTTTTTGTTCAAGGCGAACTGCGGTGCCGGCCAGGTTTTCTTCTGCAATGACTCTTTTACTGGGAATTATGGGAGTGACACGTCGTGGACATTGTGTTTCTGTTTCCGCGTCCTTCTCGGCAGTTTTGAGAAATTATATTTGTTAAATAGCAGCAATAAGAGATAAAAAATACAAAGTGGTGTACGGTTCCGATATACAGGTATTTGCTTCATGACGTTGGGTTTTCCACGACTTTTTTTCCCGGGTATTTTCTGTTCTGGATTTGTATGCGTGACCGTCTTTGAGTCCTTTTTCTAACTTGGTTTTTATCCCAATTGTTTGTTTCCTTCTGTTCCGGCTGACTATGATTTCGAGTGAGGGGAGAGCGGCCAGTCGCCGAGTGCTACCACTCCGTTGTCATTGACCTTTACTTGCAGATGTATGGAAATACTATTGAAATCAATAAATATTTGTTATATAATAAATATTCTCTTTGTTGGGCTGTGAAGAAGCATGGGACAGGGTGAAGGACGGACTGTGGTGCAATGCCATGTCATTGAGCAATTCTAGGGATATAATACAGGAAAATATTTTCACTTATGGTTTTCGTTTGCCCCATTTGAAAGGTGAGCTTCAAATTTCATGAGTTGACCTCTTATCCCCTCTTTCCCCTCAGCTTGATTGAAGAAGTTTGCTGGCTCGCTCGTATGGCGCAGGTTTGGCATCTCAGACCATTTCGTTCGGGCCGTAATGTTGACACAAAGAACATATTTCTGTTTTTATGTACCAACGATGGATTATTTATTTATTTATTTATTTTTTGCAGCAAGAAATAACCCTAAAATTAGTGAATGCTAAGAGACTCGCTTTTAAAAGGGGAAACCCAGTTTGAATCTATTATTTAACAACTTGTATTTTATTTATCAAATATTAAGCTGAAGTTGTAGGAGCTCAGTTCCAAAGTACCAAAAGGTAAAATTCCCTGAAAGTGGGTTGACATAAGGGTACTGTAGTGCCTTCTTTGGTTTTGTGTTCAAAGGGGTTGCAATGTTTTTGCACAACCTGTGTTTTGGAGGGGGAAAAAAATGTATTTATCTTCAAAGCACAGAAAGATATGCTGTTATCTTCATGCAGCATGAACGTCCTCTCCAACTCCCCTAATCCTAAAACACCTTTATTGTAAGCAGCAGGTGCCCCGTTGGATCAAACTGCCCTGCAACTGAATGTTGTTGTACTCCTGATCAAGGCACTTACCCAAGACTGACGCAGTAAAAGGTAAATTATAGCAAAGTAAATCACAGTAAATGGCTTAGTATAAAAACCTGATGATGTAAGCTGCCTTGGAGAAATGAATGAATGATAAAATACACTGCTTGAGATGCATATATGTATCCACATAAGACGCAATAATACATTTACTTCAAATACGGTCTGCTTCATTTCATTCTAGACCTAAACATCCATAATAAGAAAAAATATAGTATTTTTCAAATTTAATGATGTCAGATACTTAACTCTTTGCGCATTTACGACAGTTTGATTTAACACATCCCGACGTTGCTCCGTACAAGTGTTTTCCAGTTGCTGTTGATTTACTGAATGGCTGCACGTGTGGACTGCATGTGGGCATGAACAACACCAGTTGACTGAATCTGCTTGCGACAGCCGATCACTACGAAGCGGCGATTTGTCCCCCCCCCAAAAAAAAATCCATCCTCTTGATTCTGTTTTCAGTTTATTTTAGAGATACAGAATTGCATAATAGCAATAATGACGATTCTGGGAGTCGCAGTGTTCGCTCTGCACCGCACGCCTACCCTAAGTGGCCACGATGACCATCAACTGACAAGCAGGCGTCCGTCCCACGCGCATCTTCTCATCAGAATTTTAATGGGCCGCTCTTCAGAAGGACTGCGCCCGAACTGCTGGGGAGAGGACAAGTAGCCCTCAGAACCACTCCAGCCCTCCACAAAAATATACTTACTTTTTACCACTTCTGCACAGCTCTGAAAATAGATGCGGCTCTCGCTGTCAAACTGGCCAGCAGGGTAATGGTGATCTGGCTACATCTCTCTGTGCAAACCTTAAGACAGTTTTAAACAGGCTAATAAAAGCAGGAAATAAACCTTTTGAAATAAATGTCATAAATACAGTCATAATCCAACCAAAATGGATTCGGGATTCTTGAAATTATCCCGGCCCTCGAAACGCAGCAGACGGCCGCTTATAACAGGGAAACAAATAATTCTGGTAATGAGCTGTTCATGTGGGCTCCTCCTTAGGCATCCAGTTTATGAGTAGATGTCAAGCGACTGTTGAGTGGATTAATAGCAGCTTTTCGGGGACGGGATCAAAATTTCCCTTGCCGTGTAAAAGATGAGATGTACAGTATGTTTAGCGGCCACCTTCCTGCTGATATAATACTCAGGCTTTGGCCTGTCCGGGACGTGTAGTTTCCTCGCATCCATTAGGTGGAACGCAGTAGAATTTGGAGCAACCGACGGTTTTTTTTTTTTTTTTTTTGCCACGTTCCAAACATCCAGTCAACCAGTTCTCACATTTGTGTTTTCCACAGTATTGTGTGCTTCCTGCTCATAAACCCCCAACATAGTGTCGCTCCGCTCCCCCACAGAGGAAATTCCCACCTTTTGCACCGATCTGGTGGACTCAGAATTGGTCGTGATGCCGATTCCATTTGTATGCAGTTTTTGTTCACGTCATTTTAACCTCCGTTGTTGCACGTTTTAATCATGTGATTTAAATACAAAAACAAGTGTAGGAACGCATTTTACATCACACACACTTTTTTGGGAAGAAACCGATGCCATTCTAAAAATCCCATCTTTCACAATGCGGTTTATTTTGCATTTCCATTGTATCGGCTGTTACTGCATAACAATTAAACATGTTTGGCCACATCAGTGAAAGCATAAAAGCACATTTTGGTCCTTAAAGAGCATTTGGATTTGTAAAATTTGATCAGGCAATGTAATAATTCTGGAAATCCATAGAAATAAATGGTCAATAGTGATTTTACTGCTAAATAATAAATATTTGGGCATTTGTTCACAGTCAGGTAAGTTTGCAGTCGAAAGAGTGTAGCCTGAATCCAAGTAAACTAATTTGTATTTAATAATACACCTTGAGTGTATATTCACCTTGAGTTGAAATGAATGGGAGTTACATCTCCAACCTATATGGGTTCACCTTACAAGCCAAATTCCAAGAACACATTAGAATTATAAGTAGGGGAATACCTGTATTTGTTTTTATTTGCATGTACTAGCAGGTTAATGGTCTTGTGAACATCCAGCCTGGAAAGCAGAGATGGCAGCACCACAAGGGCATGAACTTTGGCACGCTGAGGACCTCACGAGGACTTGATTCATCAACCCAGTAAGGCACTGCTGTGTGGACGCCATTAAAGTTCAGGTGCCATTCTGTATCTTCGATCCTAGCTGTTCCTAAGGAGACCACAAGCACGGGCGGACGTTCTAAGCTGTGCCAAAATGCAGGCCTTATTTTTCATCTCAACATTTTAAGAAAAATGTCCAGCAGATTGCTCCCATCTCCAGCATGTAACAAATGTTGGAATCGATATGTGCAGTTCAGAGGGGAGCGTCCATCTTTTAAATTGCATTTCTTCATAGGTAAATCTTATTTATAATCAAAATCTAATATTTACAGTTGAATCTTTGCCATCTTCCCAGCTCATTGCTGTTGTAACCAGTTGCTGTGGTCTAGATAATATGACAGTCTTGTCATTTATAAATATGCTGTAAGCATTTACTGTACACCTTTGACCGCCATGGTTAAAAATTGTCATATTTTGTGATCTAAAACATTTTTTTCTTAATTTATCAGATGCTTTTTCTTTTTTCACTAAGCTACTCACAATTGTTCACTTTACTTACTAACAGGGTGATTTTTACTGTGTCAGGAACAAGTAACTCAATCGGGGGTCCTAAAGCAGAAGGTGGACCATGAATCTATGCCCTTCCAGTGTAAGGTGGTCGGTCCAGTTGTTGCGCTCCTTGCTTTGCTAGAAAGGGTGAACATTTTTCATTTTTCACCTTCTGTTTTTAAATTTTACTGAAGAGGATTAAAAAGGAAATAGCACTCAGCCTACCCAGTTGAACCTTTTTAGGATCTCTTTAAGGACCACATAGTGCACCGGAGACATATCGAGGACTGAGAAGGTCCGGAGAGAATCCAAATTTAATTTAACCCTAAAGGCTGAAAAACTATAAAAATTGCAAAGACAGGAATTTCTCAAGTTCAACTATAGCAAAGGAAAAGTTGAAGGTTTGCGAAGACAAATTAGTCCCACGCTGTTACCCTGAACTTCTGCTGGGGTCTTCTGTCTTCGCCCCAACCCATCCTCAGTGGAACTTGTCGACTTTTAACAAAGTCATTAACCGATAATAAAAATGTTCTGACAAGTTCTTGCAGCTCGGCAGGAAAAAAGGTGAATTCGCCGTGAATTTTACGACCCCCTGCATGCATGACGGAAACCGCCTCTCTGATGGCATCATCTCAGTGTGCCGGTGTGGACATCTCAGGTCCCCGATGCTGTCGCTGTCATTTCAGGTGCTACCTGCGCACCGTAAGCCACACACCAGGCTATCAGTCGAGCACATGTGTAGAAAAAAGCGCCAAGCTGTCTGCGGATCCGATCCAGATGTGAAGAATTAGGCGGATGGTCGGACGTGCTGACTGGACATCGGAATGACAGCCGAAGCCAGGGCGCCTCCCGCAGAGACGACAGTCGGGTGTCGGCAGGTGCAGTGATATGTGAAATAGCATTTCTGCAGCCAAGTCACGTGCTAAAGAATAACTGAAGGACCAGAGTGCTGAAGGTCAGGTGCCATCCCACCCATTGGCCCATTTTAGCATCGGCCTAAATCTTTCAACCATCTCCAAATGTGCCTTAACTTTTGCATACGGTTGAAAATGTACTGACAGCAGCCTGGGTTTCTGTCCTCAAATTTAATTTGCTCCTTTCTCTTACCAGAATTAATAACAACAAATGGATTTGCTATCGATTAAACATTATATAAAATATGAGGGTTTGGCAGAAAAAATATCGATCTGAAAATGGGGTAATGCATTAAGCGCACACTATTCAGCCTTTGCAGATCTGGCAGACAAAGATGTTTTAGAGAGGAAAAAAGACATTTAAGGCTTCGGTTTTATGGTACATTTCTAACGGAGTTGTAGATGTAGAGCAGTGCAGTGTGCACGCAGCGCTGACACCGCAACCCAGTTTACGACCCCCCCAGTTTCAAATGATACGCTTTTACGAGTCAAATTTGGACCTCAAGTTATGTTTATTAGCTTCATAACCCTAACCCTCCCAAAAAAAGCACTGCAGGCAAAAACACTCAAGATGTGGGAGGAAACACAAACAGTGAGTGGCAACAAACGCAACATGAGCAGCTTCTACTGATTCCGTCCTGAAAGAATAGCTTGACCACATTTTATGCCATTTTTCCTTTGCTGGGCGTTTCACTTGGATTCATCTGGATTTGGCATTTACCAAATATTCATTAGCATTTATTCAACAATATTTATGAAATATTAAACAATGTGTAATATCTGTTACACAGCCAAAAAGCAAAAATAAAGACAAACAAAAAAAACAGAAAATATAACATCAATGTGGACTTTTTATGTTAGAATGACTTTTGGCAAACAAGCATGTTTTATAGAAACCACTCTGCTGCAGTGTCTTAATGGGAGAGACCCCTTGGTTGCCAAGGCAACATGTCCTTCATCATGCTTTTCCACCTCCTATGACCTTTCCTCTTACTGCTGCCGCGCTTCTCATACCCAAATATTTCATGATGTAAGGCCAAGTTTTCTTAGCCATTTTTTACGTTCCGTTTTATCCTTTTTGTCCTTTTTGTTTCTTTTCAAAAATTATTTTCATTATTTAATGAAATATTGATCAGCCAACCAAGTTGACTGTGAAGCTGCAGTTTGGGTACACACCCGTTTGCCCCACTCGGTGCCTGAATGTCACGTCTCCATCTGGCAAATGGAAAGTAAAAATTATATTCACTTTTCTGGCCACATTGCAATATTCTGTGATGAAATAAAATAACAGCACAGTGACTTTCAACTTCCAAATCTTTTAACTGCCATGTCAAATCCCTGTCACAATTTCAGTGAGTCTAAGACCTTGGCAAAGGCACTTTGCCACTTGATGCGATTTGCCGGAGCCCCTCATCTCTCCGTGTGTATCAGCACAACTCAAACTCACTTCCCGGTTGCCAGTCGTCCTTGCGGTTCACAGATGGGATTCAATGGGCTCCGTGAGGGGCCTCCTGTCTCAAGTCATGGCTCATGTACAATATATTCACAATTGCGATGCAAGAATCGTTCATTTTTTATAAGACAATTATAGAGTTCACTAGCATTAAAACTTATCGGGGTTCAAACAACTTCTTGCCTGCAAGGGCCTGGAATTTTTCAACTGTACAGGAGTTGGAAAACACGCAAGCACATATTTGCAATGTCAGCGTTCTGGAGATTAAGGGATAACGCTGATTTTGCATACTATGTGGTGTTTTAACCGAGTTCAGGACAAAATATTTCCAGGATAATCCGCTTTCTAAAGCAAGAGTTGACGTGCGCAAGAGGGAATGTCGAGGATTCACTTCCCTGAAGTGGCAAAGACTAAAAGGGGACCCACAAGTGACATGGGATGCATTCGTGCTCCTCATGACACTGTGACATTGAGAATGGTTGCCGTTTTCATTGAAAAAGGGGTTATAATTGAAGAATAAGAAATAGCATTCATTTAAAAGAACAACCCACACTTTTCAACATGCTCGTGCATTTATATCGGTTTGGGAAAAAATAAATTGCAGTTATCAAGTTTCATGAGTGTTATCTTAGTTTTATGATATGATAAATTATAGCTTTTTACTGAGAAGGTCTGGTGGGTATGGAACAGGCACACACACACACACACACACACACACACACACACACACACACACACATTAAGGCAAACTTCACATAAGTGCAACCAATCATCAGCTGTAAAGACATATGGAGGAAAGGAGGTGCATGTGTATGCCAGTGAGATGGGGCCAGTTGGCATCTCACAGTTGCGTCTCTCTACTGACTGAGAAACTGTGTACTCCTGCATCAAAAGGAGAGATTCATTTCATGCTTAAAGACATTTCTGTGTTGTGAAGCTATGGTGGCACAACTTCTTGGGTTTCCTGCTTAAGGTCCCTCCCAGCTCAGACACCTTCTATTAAATAGGAATTTAAATTTGTGTGCACATGCATGTTTATTCTATAATGCACAATTTACCAGGAAGCAGTCAGTTAACCCTAACCTAACTAAATTTTTAACTTGTGAAATTATGAGAATTATGAATGAATTATCTATACAAGTGTTTATATATACAGTATATTTAATATACAGTATGTACTGAATTACACTGAATTATCAAATATAAAAAACAAAACCTAAGTACTGAAAGTGTTGGCGGTTAGGATGTATTAAAGATTTATAATATTTTTTGTGCAATTCCTGGTACATTAGGGAGAGGAACAGGTACTGGGGAGGAAGCTGATGTTGTACCTCGGGAAAGTTTGTTTTCTTAGCAGTTCCATTTCATACAATAGATGTGGTTATGCTTTATAGGATTTTTGTCTTCCAGCTCAACATATGCTTGCAATTTGCCTTTGCTCTGTTGATTTGTAGTTAGTAGCATTTTACAGTCTTGCTTATATAACTCTCTTTTTTATATAACTTAACACGATTCATTTTGCTGTACACGGCCTTTTATTAAAAATTAAACCATACTTTATGGTTCAACAGAAGAGCCTTATAGCTGTCTGGACACAAGCTGTACTGCCTTGCACTGGAGCAGAATGAGGGAGAAACTGGACTACAGATCGTACATAAAAAAGGGCAAAATTAAAGAAAAAGAAATTTCTGTTAATAATGCACTGAAAGAAGAATTGTCATACGATGGGGGAAAAAGGAAAGAAGTTTATTTTTAAAGGCGTCTGAACTGCAGGCTGTCAGTCGGGAGCAATCTTCGATGCATGCACCTCTCAAGTGAACGCTGCTTTTCCAGGTCCTGGAAACACCACACGGTTTGTTTTGGAGCCTGAGGCTTCAGTTGGGTCATCAGCCATAAAGCTAAACAGTCATACAGTTTTCATTGCTAACAGCTAAACACTCATGTTGAATAAGTGATGCTGTTGAGGGAACACGCGCTTATCCCAGCGTGAGCCGGGGATGTGAAAGGGGAACGGTGCAGGCTTTTGAGCTCCTCCCAAAAAATACATAAATTAAATTTTTATATACACTTTTTATTTGTACAGTTTTTTGGAGGTGTGGTGCCAGACTTCTGCCTGTTTTGTGATGCTAAGAAATGTTGTGCGCAAGACCAGGCTCGCCTTCCAGGGAGGATAATATGCTCGATTTGTTTGGCAAGTGCTAGCTAATGGATGAAGGACCGTGCTGGACGATCATAAAACATCTGTTTTACAATAACTGTGATGAAAGCTACGAGCAACCCAAGAAGAGTCTGGACTGACAGGTTGCTGCTCTTTATTTATTTCTATACCTTACTTGTTCGCTAAAGTGATGTTAAAATGTCAAGAAGTGGTTTGATTTATCAAATATTATCAATTCGTGTTGGGCCAAATGTTATTAACCTAAATAAAGGTTAATAGGAACCCATAGCATGGGTTTAAAATAAAATTTCTATAAATAATAGATTTAAAATGTATCTGATTGTATGCATTTATAGCAATACATTGTATTTTGGGTGGAATAGCAAGTAGCATTGCCACCTCAGAGCTCCTGGACCATCCAGGGTGTGGGTTTGAATTCAGATCAGTCTGTGGGGAGTTTACATGTTCTCCACATGTCCATGTAGGTTTCCTCCCACAGTCCAAGCATTTGTGTTTCAGGTTAATTAATAACTTTAACTTACTCGTGCGCACACACGGGTGTGTGCGTGCGTGTGTGTGTGGCCACCCTGACAAAAAAGATCAGTGTAGGGTGTAGTTTCATAGCCCTGTGCCCAGTGGTTCTGGAACAGGCTCTGCATCACCACAACCCTCACCAGGACACAGAGATCAACTAAAACGGTGGATAGGTGGAATAATTAATAGCAACAGCGATGTTACAGCCGCAGTAAAAACTTTCGTATTCCTTTTCTGGATACTCTGTAAAATTTCCAAAACTTATCCAGACAGATTTCACAATTCCGTGCCAGTTTCTGAACTAGCGTTTTGCCGACCTTCGCTGTTTTTCACGGTGCCTTTATTTTAGGCCCGCTATTACCAAGCGGGGGCGAACAGAAAGGCTGCGTGACTCTCTTCTCTTTTTCCAAAGACGATTTCCGAGCCAAAATGAAATAAAAATTCCGTCCTCTGCTCCTAACACTGATACAGCAAATAATGTCATAATTAAACAAGTTTCCGAGCCGAGCGTCCGCATTAGCGTGATAATAAAATTGTAATTAGTTATACCTTCAATAAGGATGGCCTTTCGCGGAGTTTAGCTACACGGTAATTTCTCATTCAGAGCCCTTATGATGGAAGGAATTGTCGTGTTGTAGCTCTCAATGCGGCACGGAATTACTCTGTTGTGGCTTTGCAAAATTAAATAATGTGAGCCTGCTATCTAGGCCTGCGGAAGCCTAGGAATTACGGGTTCTCGTAGCTGCGTAATTACATTTTTATTGTTTCTTTCACTCGCTCATTTTCACCGTACGCGTCTCGTGCTTTATAAGCCACCGTCCCTCGGCGGAGATTTCTTGGTACGGTGCTCCTTTTGTGCGGGGGCAGCGGTCTCCTTGCGCTGCTCGAATCCATTCGATTCGGACCGCGGAAACACAAAACCGCGGCATGCGGAAAGTGAAGAGATGAGGACGGACAATGGTATTAATTCGGAGTGAAGTGTTTCAGTCAGGCCGACGTTTCTGTGTCGAACCACGTTGGCCCGACTGTTCATATTGTTCTCTCTTTTTTTTTTCCTATTGGTGCTTATTTTTCCCTTTCATCATAACACTTTAAAAAAAAAAATACAAGAGCGCAAAATATGCATCATTTGCTCTGTTAAAAAAATTCTCAGATGAATTACTTGCAAGGGAAAATGAGCTTTTATGCTCTGCCTAGTGCTTTCTTTGGCTTTTAAATGAAAGTGTCTAATTTTACGGACCTGAGATGGATGGAGTATTTAAATCGCATGTAGCTTTATTTCACAGCTATAGATTTAGCTTGTATATTTACAGCAGTGACAAAAGTCTGACAAATACTCTTTCTGGTTGCCTCCCACGGCTGTTGGGGGAAATATTTCAGGAACTCATTTTCGGAACAGTGCTGGACGCGCACGGATACCTGAGGTATGAAACCACAGCAGCTTTGCAGGGTGAGAAACACTACAAGGCCTCCTCAGAATCCAGGCCAAGCAAAGCGCTGAAATGATTTTTATTTTTTAGCAGTCTTTCTGCTTTCTGGCCATCACCAGACTCTCACAGTTTATATTATTGACCTCGAATGCAGCCTGAGGGAGCAGTAACTGCACAGTCCTTGTGTTACTATAGTATTCAACAGTGCGAACAGCTGACTTCCATTAAAAGCGCTGCCTTCCCCCGAGATGCACTAAATTTGTATCGGAGCAAATAATATGCTATCATCTTCTATCAATCTGACTTCCATCACTCTGCCACGGCCTGAGTGGAATTTAAATACTTCTTCTCCTCACCGTGAGTGCGCTTTCACTTACATTCCTTTTGCTTAAATACTACCCAGCGTATCTGAATTTTTCAAAGGGTATTTGCTGCTGATGTGAGTGCAAACAAAATATTCCAAGCTAGACGTCTTAATAAAAGTCTTTTTTCTCCAAACACAAAAACTTTGCTTCATTACCCCATACTCCTGGAGAATGATATCTACAGGGACATTAGAATATCCAGATCTTTTGTTAAGTGGCTTTTTTTAGAGGCTAAACTGAAATAATTGAACTGGGCTTCCTTTTTACCTGGAGCGAGGGCTGTTAATTCTAGTAGAGAATAAAGAGGACAGGCATGCCTCTCCATGACAAAGTTATTAATTGCATAACTTTTTATACATGCACACGTGATGTTTTATATTCTGTAGGCAGTGTCTAGTACTGGGGAGGGGCTATAACCATCAGCAAAAGTACTCAGTGGAGTTCTACTCAAATACTAGGAGGGCCATGTTAGACTTGCTTGAACTCTGGGGAGTGTCTGTCTCCTCCTTGTTAAACTTACGCTTTACAGTGTAAAACGTAGTACTTATAAGGATAATAAATACAATTGAATCCCAGTGCAGAAACTGCTCTTCTCAAATGCTACACCTACACGTAGAAACGTGGTAGTCGCATGTCTGGCTGCCTTGAAACTAATTTTCAGCTTTTTTCCCGCCATTTCATTTTAATATGATGGAATGATAGTGACCGTAGTTGTATCTCTGTCTTTAAATTTACGTCAGCACAACGGCGACACCGAGTTTATTCAACTGGGAGAAAATTTAACAGCTAAGCTGGGGGAGGAAGATATTGAATTCAGAGTGCTAGAAGGACCACCATTAATCCTTTGCATATGTCAGATGGTGAATCAGAGCTTTGAATGACAACTAGTGCTTCTTATAATGGAACGTTGCCTGTTTGCATGCATCACCATCCTTACAGCAGCTAGCTGGTTCTGCTCAGAGGCCTCTGTGAGTATCTTTTCCTCCATAGCTTTGGGTATAGGAACAAGGTGGGTCATTTATCCATTGCTGGATTATCATAAACTCCTTATCAGGCTCACAGCAGTCGAGGAAGGAAACCCCTAAAATAACACCGGAAGTCCATTGCGTTTCGCAGGTTGTTTGTAGACTTCGGATGAAGTCAAACCTCTG
Source organism: Heterotis niloticus (assembly GCA_018136845.1). Classification (NCBI taxonomy): domain Eukaryota; kingdom Metazoa; phylum Chordata; class Actinopteri; order Osteoglossiformes; family Osteoglossidae; genus Heterotis; species Heterotis niloticus. The sequence continues at coordinate 8,316,207 of CM030895.1, forward strand.
CGAAGTGGCATCTCGCTGAACAACACCTTTGTTGTGTGCAAGATTTCTGCCACACCACACTTTCACGTAATCACCAAATTACCAACATAAAACTCCCTGCTTCAATTCCTAAGTAAAACTAAACGGTCCCATTTCCCTGAATTAGCTCATAAATACATCAGCTTTATGCTCAGATTTTATTTGGGCCCCTAAATTTAATGCATATTAAATAAGATGCTCATTATGCACCCAGTTCCGATGTATATTTGCTTCCTGCTGAGCAAGCTAACACAGCCTGGCATGGGGGAGGGAAGGATGGCAAAACTTGCCTCACAATTAATTTTGAGGGCTTGTACATCATTAATTTTTATTAAAGTTGGATGCAAATGAGCAAAGAATGACTTGGTTATGGTCGACCAAAAAAAGGGTAAATAGATCACTAAAGCTGAAATGGGCCTCAAAAGTGGGGGAAAAGGGGTCAGAGGTGTTCTGTAATGTGCTTTAACTTTAAACAAGATCAGCGTTCTGCAGAAATATTCAGACGTGCGTAAAGCAACAGCTTGGGAGACTTCATTTATCTGATGCAATTCATTTAAAAACTATTTAAAAAAGCACCTAAAATCTGTTAAAAAAAATTTAATTTGTTCGTGCAGCTCGTGGTCATACTGAAGTTCTCTTGATAATGAAACTGCAGAACAGATCAGAATGGCTGGTAATTCAAAAATAAAGAAGAAGTTGTTTAAAAATTGAAATATTAATATAAATACTAATCAAAATTGAATTTTTTTTGTAAATAAAAGATTCCTTTCACTATTTTTAAGTTGATAATATTATATTTCCTGGTACTTTATGCCTCCCTATATCATTTCCTCATGAAATATTTCTAGTGTGCATAGCAGTTGGAAGAAATATATTCTTGGTTAATTATTTATTGTCTTGCATTACAAAAAATGTGGTAAGTTGCTTCAAGGTGCACTTATTTACAGTATTCTCAAATACTGCGACAGTATTTAACGTAAGCTGTAATGTCTGAGACAGTTGGAAATTTCAGATAATAAAGAGGTATAAGGAGTGGCCTTGTCTAATTGCTGGTGTTTCCCTATGGTCTCCCTACTGCACCTGAACGTGAAGGCTTGATGATAAAAACTGAGCAGGTTTCTGGCTCTTTCTAATCGATTTAGGCTGAAATATATTACAGCGTTTTGATCAATGATGTGCGTAATATCTTTTGCTGGATTCACCGCTCCACCTGAACTACTGTGACACAAACTTGAAGTAATGTAGGTTAACATGGGAGGTGAAGTATTTTTAAGATTTTTTTCTTGTACAAAAAAAACAACAAAGCACCAAATAGCTACAGTCTTATTATAAATGAGTGAATTTTGTCATTATGTCAAAAAATTAAAGATTTAATTGACACGTCAACTGAAATAATTCCTGTCGTGAGTTTAATTATCTCGATGGTTTCAGTTTTGTGTAATGCAATAGTGCAATAGTATTTTTATGCGTTTTTATCTTCAGAATAAATCATTATTATATTTGCAGTTAATGGATGGCGTAATTTTATTTTTGCGTGGTAATGGCATTCTTACTTCAACTCGGACAGAACAGGCGTCTGCTAGAGACGAGAATCGAACTGACAGGTGAAATAAATAATGGTCATTAAACAGTGTTCAACAATGTGTCCCTGGAAGTAAGTTGCTCATTTCCACCCTGTTAGACGTGTTGCACGATATCATATTTCCCCCTGCCCCCCCAACAAGATTTATTGAGGAATAAAAACAGACCGTGAAGCTGATTTACGGCACTACGCCACCCAAATATCACGAGGCACAATTAAGGAGCTTATTTCTGAAATGGATTCTTTGGCAGGTGGCAGCGCCATCATTTATTTGGGGGGGGGGGGGGGGGAGGAAGATCTGTCAAGGTGTGGGAGGCGTTTCAGTCTGGGTTGAAATACTGAGACTAATCCCTAAACAAACTCAAAGGAATTATTGCATGCTTTGTGGCTTCTTAGCAAAATGCTTATTGTGCAGTGCTAATTCGTCATACACAAACAGGAAAAAGAGGGATCCTCTGGCGCTAAAGGGATTAAAACCTCCCTGGTTGGCCTGGGTCGTGTCATCCTGATGCTGGCTCACATTAAAGCTGCTATTTATTTAAAATATCAATGAAGGAACTGAACTGGATGCCTAGGAATTCAGAGTACTTAAGCAAACATAAAATCATTGAATCTTTATTTATCTCCTGTCCAGGATTCCTGACTCTGATTTAGCCACTTACGCAGCAGGGTGTTCTTACTCTGGTTTGCTCAAAGGTGCTATAGCAGGAGTGGGATGTAAAGTGAAGGCCTTCAGTGCAGGTAACCTCTTGACTACATCATCTGCTGCCCAGTGAAAGTTAGATGAAAAGATAAACGATAAATACAAATAAGGCAAAACCACACCAACCAGTGGCCTGTGAGGTAGCAGTCATTAAACACAGTTGCTCAGAAATGTGAGGGCGTCAAAATGATGTGTAGATACATGGTTTATAAATGTATATAACCATACATGTAATTTGATTTAAGAATAAAGTGTTACTGTTTGTGAGAGATCAGCAGCGAATTTACTGAGGGGTCACTGGTTCCTCAGCAGGGTCCCTGTGGCTCATAGCGTTGGATCTGGTCACAGTACCGTCTGCTCCCTTACATTTCATTGTTGCTTTATCATTAGTCTGACTGTTTTCTGCAACGTGACTTACACCGTGAGGTTTGTACACTAAGCAATGTACAGTGATTTACTCATTTGTACAGCTTGGATATTTTTACTATGGTAATCTGGGGAAGCCACCTTGCTCAGGTATACAAGTAGTGGGCTGAAGACCTGAACGTGGGTTCTCTGAGTGAAAGGCAGCAGCCGTAACCACTGTGCCACTTGCTGCTCCTAACACGAACCCCAGGTGAGTGACCGCACCACTGTATGTCGACCTGGGCAGCTGTTCACCTTCCAGGCAACAGTGTATAAAAACCAACTTTCAGACATGACTGATATACTTTATCTGAGTTATTTTTTAGAAGGTTGCTTTCAACTCCAGTGGCACTTCGCTCAGGATGTTTGTCATGCCGACGATGTTCCCCAGTTCCTCTTGGGGTCCGGCTCCGCTCCTGCCATTTACCAAATCCCATGGGCCTTTTCTAAATCTGATTGGTTATTTCTGTTTATCAGCGGCTGCCACCTGCACATCATCTCTCCCCAAGTCTCATTTTACACTTGACCAAACACCCGAACGGAGCAGGCCGACGCAGACGGCACAGGGATGCTCGTTCCTGGGGTTCCAGCCCCCGCAAACACGCTGCTGCGATGCATATGCCTGACTTAGCGACGCTTCTCCTGGCCTCCTCATCTTCTTAAGAGGTTCGGTGGGGCCACTCCGCTCTGGGCAGGATTAAGCAAGTCTGCGCCAGGCGTTTCTTCCTGCGTGCTGCCGCATCACAATGAGTCCACCTGGATGCTGCTGACCCTCTCCATCTTTCCTTAATCACAGCCAGGGTCAAGACACCCCCGCAGGCCAGCACCGCACATGCCGCCAAGGAGGATTTGCAAGTTTCCTTCTCTCTGATGACATTTAATATCTGAGGTGTGTGAGTGCTCCTCTGCTGAACTTTGACTGACAGCCTGGCATGAGGAGAGCCAGGAAAGCAGGAGAGAGTGAAAGAGATGACAATAACAGTGCATACACAAGTGTGGCTCTTATACCGCACCTCATATATCCTAAAAACACAAGTGTTTCTGTCTTTACAGGCGGAAAGGTCGCAGGAGAATGTAATAGCACAGAGGAACAAAATCCAGATGCGTACATATTTATAAAGCTATTTTCTGTTTGCATATATTCGAGTATAAAACTTTTTTAAATAAAATAGTTCTACAACTGTAACTTTAGTGCGATATGTTGTATCCATGCACAACATTTTTTATAGAATAAAGTATATGCATTAGCACCAATAAAAAGCTTGAGTACTGGCACATACACACGCACACACACACACACACACACAGTACTGTATATTTATTTTTATTTTATTTTATATTATTTTATTTTGTTACCGCCAACGGATTAAAGAACAGCATCCACAGATTCAAAACACACCCCCGCCTTTTAAAAAATAAACTCATAATCAAAGCGCAATTTTCTACATTCCATTTAATGGCGACACATTTGAAATATTACGGTTAACTAGTACGTACAGTTAAGGCGCATCCGCAAAAAAAAAAAAATAAAAATAAAAAAAGGGCTTAAATTCAAAAGAGATGATTTTTTTTCCCCAGCAATTACTGGACGTTTTTGCACATTTCGTCCTGCAATTAAATGCAATATTTTGCCCCTTTGACATTCCGTATAACTCAACTCAAAGACAGTACCAAAGCGGCTTATGTAACAAAACACTCGCAACAAAATTCATTTTACATGGAATTTTTGTCAATTTTTTTTTTTTTTTTGGTATTAATGATCTTTGGTTGTTTTTGGATGTTACAACTATCGCTGACAAACATTATTAAGGGCCGGACTGTAAAATTGTGTGATAAAATCAGTGCAACTGTCAGGATAAGAATAATAGCAATAGCAGGAGTTTTCTTACAGTAATTTTATAAAATACTGTACATCTGTGTGAAAAGACTTGACGTTCAACACAAATATACATTATTTACAATTTTGTAATGTCAGAAAATGTGGGTGGGTTATGCCGTAATGACGCACAACAAAAGGTGTCACCTAACAACCTAGCTGAGGCTTTGTGATCCTTGCTGGACACTGCAGTGTTCACACTTTTGTTGTGCTTTTACCATCTTTTGTTGCACACGATTGTAATATTAAGTACGTTTTGTATCATTGGTGCAAAAAAGAAAATAAACGCATTCATAAACTTGTAGTGAGCATATAAAAAAAAATGAATGTGAAAAGTTAGCGAGATGGGAGGATGTGTGATAAATATCTGCATACATTTCAGTGCAACCTGTCGCTTGGCACAAAACAATAGATGACAGGATGATGAGCAGTTAAGCAATAAGGATGAGAGAACCCCGCAGCTTCCCTTGCCTTGTCAGCCAGGCAATATACAACTGTGCCAGTAGACTCACCCCACCCCGACTCCCAGGCAATATTTCAGCCAGCTGATACATCTCCAGTGATTTGATCTGATGTCCCCGTAACTCCTGCTTCGGCAAGAAAATGTTTGGTGGCATAATTCACTGCACGGTAAATACAGGAAGAGTAAGAAATACAGCTTTTTTATTAAAACAGTAAATCCCCTCTCCTCATAAACTGTAAAGGAAAAGGGGAAACATACGCATTACTCCTGGTTGGGTACCTTAAAGTGGTGGCTTGATGTTTTTTGCAATGTCATTGCTGTTGGTTCAAGGGACTCTGATGGTAGGTGACAGCTCGGAGTGGAGGGGAGACAGTAAAGCCCAGAACTTCCATGATGTACTTCTGTCCTTCATTGACAGCATCTCACTATGCTTAGAGGCCCCACAGGGTCACCTTCTTCTCTTAAGAGAAATACATTGATTAACCTCCTACTGCTCATGGAGAATTTTTGAAAAAATGTGATGTGAGTAATAATCTTGTTTTTTTTTTTTTTGTGTGTGGATACCTGGGTTAGACCAGTGCCAAAGTTCTAGGTCTGTCTCTGTGAAGTGTGCATGGACTTCTTGTGTTTGTTGAGACTTCTAGATGATTTGAGCTTCCAGTGAAACTCCTGGCCTGAACCTGAATTGCGTATGTTTATTTAGCTGTAAGGAGGTCGGAAGAGAAATGGAGAAGATGGGATTGGCAACCTTCTTGAACGGTGGGAGGGATTCCACAGCTCTGAGGCACAGAGGAAGTTCATTCCACCACGCTGAAAACCTACAGAGTTTATGAGTGGGACCAGAGATGGAGGTGCAGAGCACTGTCGCTGGGCTGTAGGTGCTATCAAAATATATTTTGTCGCACACCAGACTAAGCTGATAAGATGACTGCTGACAATTTTCCAGTCACGTCTTCCGGTTCATGATGAGCACAGTTGTCCTTGGAAGACTGTATATACAGATCTGGGATCTTATTGCTTTATGTACCCTAATTTTCATAAACCTATGATTATGTTTACAATTCATTTTCATGTAGATTGAAAGAAGAATGTGCTGAAGATCAGACATGATACAGGCATTTGTTGTTGTTTTACTTTCATTACAAGAGAGACATTTTCAGCACATTATGTCTGTCCAACTTGTTCAGCTGAACTTATCGTTCATCAAATTTGTCTTCAGTGTTTTTCTACCACGGTGCGGAGACTCTGTTTAAACAGCATCCCCGAGATCTCATTCTGCTAGGTGTGCTGATCCATTACCAGATGTTGCCAGAGTCCTAGAAAGTGAACAACAGTGATACTTTACAGACAAGCACATTCCAAAGTGGCAGGAAAGTTGTTCAAAAGTTTCTTCCTGGAACCATAAAGTGAAACTAATTCTTACCTCCTAATTAGAAATACTAAATTATTAAAAATGTTCTTTATGATGGCACTGAACTGACCTTTTGGATAAATAAGAAATTGTCACTCATAATACTGTAGAGCATTTAGAAATATGTTGCAGGTATGGCCCATACGAGTGCATGGCAGTTGATCTGGTACAATCATAAATAAAAATGTAAAAATATGTGTAAATGTAAACTGGGGTTCAGGCAGTGGTCTGTGGATATCTCTAAACAGCGGACCGATTCACATTTTTACATTCCTTTTTTTACATCATTTACAGTTTTACGTTATATTTTACGTTATTTTTATCTGCCTCCATCCTGGTTTATTTGGCGTGTCTATATTTATCTCATTTAATTTATTCTCTTCCTTTTTGCAGTGAATTTTGAGCTGTGAAAGTTGTAAGAAAGGTGCTGTTTAAAGTTATTTTTATTATTAACTGCCTCAAAAAAAGGCCTAGCTAAGCTTAGCCAGAACTAAAGTAGAATCAAGTGGGCACGAGCAACGCGAATTTAATGAATGAGCAAAGAAAAATTAGAGGAAAAATGCTTTAAAACATCCAACACCACTCATTGTTAGAGCAAGGTATCTGGATGGTGCGTGGAACTGTGAAATAGAAAGAAGAAAGAAGATCAGAACCCGTCTGTTTTGCGGTGCGGCTGCTCGCTTCCTTCCTGCGTTGCCATTCGGACGCGGGGTCCGGACTCGGTTAGCAGCCCACGCGCCTGAGCCTCGAATGAATTTGCATTAGCGATAACTTCATTGATCGGGAGGAGCGGGAAAGCCGACTGCGGAGTAAAAGCATCCATTTAGCGTCACTCACAACAGGATGCTGTCTGCCCGTTGCTCGCCAACCAAGGCCGTGACGGACGAGGTTAATGGCTGCACGCTACAAATTTTGACCACAATTATCTTCTTTTAGCAGCTTTTCGGCTTCCAAATGGTTTGGCATGCGGGGGAATTAAAAACCTGGATAAATGCTAAAAACATTTTGCTTTCACAATTTAGAAAGTGCAGGTGAGGCGGTCAAGAAGACACTTGCTAGGCCCACACCATCGCGAGCTTGAGTTAAGCAACTACGTGGAATTGCCGAAGTCAAATATTTCTCTTTTTTAAATGGAGACGAACCGTAATTTGCTCGATAAAAGTGTCATTTCAGGGTTGCGTAAGCGTCTGCTTCATCAGATAAAATACAGAGGAATGCAGAACATCGAAGAGAAAACCGCAAACTTCACTCAAGTTCTAAACTCGAGTCAAAGTCATCGAAAATCCAATCTGAGGCGTCGCGCCACAAAGCCGCCTCAGACCAACTCTGCTTATTGACCTCAGAGCTCACTGGGGATATCTCATTCGACATCTATAATTCTGAAAGTGAAAATATTTCAACAATGTTCTAGAAACTGTAACTAATATTAAGTGATAAGGTCAATTGCTGATTGATGTCGCATGGAGAACATTGACTGTAAAGGGCGGGAAAAGACGAATGGCTCTGATTTTATCTCTAAAGCTTATGCAGAAACAGCTCTGCTTTAAAGTATATTTTTTCTAAAAAGTTGAGGAGAAAAACAGGAGTATTGGCATTTGCGAGTAATATAACGAAAACGCGGCCCGGAGGAGAGTAGTGCAGGATGGCGGCGCACATTGTGGATGCGCGTCGTGAACACGAGTCTCATGTGAAGTCATGGCAGATAATGGAAATGCAAGAGTGCGCCGTGGGAACAGTTTACCAGCACGGGCGGCAGATGTTCACCATATATAAATGTTTACAGCAAATGACGTGTTTGTGCTTTTTAGCAAGGAGAAAGGAAATGATCGCAGGTTCGAGTGCAGGAGCTCAAACTGCCGAGATGAGCTCCGTAATGAAAAAGTGATGAATATGACAAAGCGAGGCAGGGAAAGTGCACAGCTCCACATCAGACCAAGATTCTCTTTGTGTTTTGACCACATACTGTATCTAGGGGCTCAAGCAAAAATAAAGTATTATTTTTTTGTCCATCACTAAATGGAAAATGAGCCTCTTTCTGGAGGAGTTCACAAGGGCTAATGTAGTACAGTAATTAAATTTCTTCACTGCTAACCCCTTGGGGCAGGTGGTACCGTAGAGGTGAAGGGTATGACTTCGTATCGCAAAGGTTATTAGTTCAATTTCTAAAACTCCTCTAACAGTGTCTCTTTATAAACCAATTCTTTGTGCAGCTATAGCTACACCTTCTGTTGTATTTATACATTTGAGAAGCTTCCGTTGCAGAAGTGCTCAAGTACAGTGCTGGTGCTGACCAGCATTCTCGTGGAAAGGACAAAGTCTTACGTAGCTATCAGGCCTAACACATGCTTGCCAAACAAACCCTGCCTTTAACTCCCCTTTCCTTATTCAAAATGGACCAACAGTGATGCTTTCAACACCTTAAAATGTTTATCCAGCAAAGGGTTTTCAACCTTCACTTCCCTTATCTATAATAAATGAGTTAAATAATGAGTTAACTATGTTAACTTTTACAAGGTTCTCTGCATTATACACTGCCCGGCCAAAAAAAAAGTCACCACCTGGATTTAACTTTGTGTTATGATGTGGGGTTGCTTCAGTTGGTCAGGTATAGGTTTGGCATTTGCCCAAAAAATGAGCTCAGCTGACTACCTGAATATACTGAATGACCAGGTTTTTCCGTCAATGGATTTTTTCTACCAAGATGACAATGCCAGGATTCGTCGGGCTCAAACTGTGAAAGAGACATCATTTTCATACATGGATTGTTCACCACAGAGTCCAGACCTTAACCCCATCGAGAATCTTTGGGATGTGCTAGAGAAGACTTTATGCAGTGGTCTGACTCTCCCAGCATCAATACAAGATCTCTGCAAAAAAATGAATGCAATTCTGGATGGAAATAAATGTTGTGCCATTGCATAACCCTATCAAAACGATGTCACGGCGTCCACATGCCGTTATCAAAGCTAAAGGCGGTCCAACGAAATATTAGTGTGTGTGACTTTTTTTTTGGCCTGGCAGTCTATATAAAAAATTAGCAGCAAAGCATCATGGTATTTCTTAGTTCCTCTAATGTGATGGGAAATCCTACAAGAATTTTAAATATCAGCAGGTCACCGATGAGGTCAAAGAATGTTGCAGGCAGAACAAAAGTAAAATATCATATAGACTTATTAAAAATGCAACGTCCTCTGCGGTCTTTCATCAGTTATTTTGACTTTGCTGCTTTTACTGAGCAAAGTTTTGTGTTTTATTGCCTTTTTCATTAGGGTATTCATACACAGTCTTTTTTTGTCATCTTCTCTGACTCAGCGTTGTTTCTGTTCATTCCTATCCTTGGCTTAAATTAATTTACTGAAAAAAACTCAAAGACTATATAAAGACTTCATAAATGTAGAATTCTGACAATATGTAAGTCATGTATTACCAATGTTAATAATCTAATGTAGCTTGTGTGGTAGTTTATGAATTGTGCTGTGTATATACATTAGATCATTTGTTTATGTAATATGTGTGTGTGTGTGTGTGTGTGTGTGTGTGTGTGTGTGTATTTTAACCAGTTAACTACCCCATATTTATTGCCACATTAATAATTCAAGGTACATACAAAATTTTCAGAAAAAAGGAAAAATTTGTAATGCAGAATGTATATATTTTTGGCCAAAGGTACAGCATACATACAGTACATCTATTTGATTTTTTTTTTTTTTTTTTGACGCTGCAGAGAAATGCACTCAGCCTGAATTATTCATATAAATTAATTAAATGGAGAAAAAGCAGTTTTGTATGAAACTGTGAGCTTCAGAACAAGTTAATGATAATAGAAAGAAAATTTCATGGATCAGATGGTGATGCTTGACTTACAGATGGACATTTCGCTGAGGAAAATCAAACAGCCTCCCTTTGCTCAAGGCTACAACAGCAGGGCTCCCTTCTGGATCCGGAACCAGCGACCTTTTCGCTGCAAGTTCACATCCCACACAGTGTGCGCTGAAAAGGCGCGTGATGAAATCTGTAGTGACATTTCCTTAACTAATAATCCATCGGTCACAAGGCAGTTAACACTCTTTCATCTGTTGCAAGACAAGGGTTGCACCCGTTCATTTGTTTTGCTATCAGGGTAAGAATGGGTTGTGATCGGCTATGCAGGGGTAACCATATAAGAGGAAGGATCAGTAAGGAAGGAACACCCGAACTTCCTTGGGTGGGAGTAGCTACCAGGTTAAAATCAGTTTCTTTCCAATGGGACTCGGTGTCAAGTTTAAGCAGAAAAAACAGCAGGTGGGGTACAGTACCACAGTGAGTTGGGCGCAGTGGTAAACAATTCATCTTACTCCTGTAAAAATGCATTACTACAAAAAATATGTACCTTTAACCTTTGGAATGTGACAACTGCATGTTTTAATGGTCAATTTTCTTTATTTAATATCAAGGGTGTACTACCACTTTAAGTGAGTTGGACACTGTACCCCAGTGGGTTGTATATCTGCTCTTTTGCATCCTTATATAGTACTTTATAATAAAAATACCTTTTTCAATGAAAAATTGTTAAAAGCCTAAAATAGTGATATAAAAACAGTGGCTTTTTGCAACTGTTGATTTTTAGGTTAAATTTGTTCCAGTGCAGGGCTGGTCATTTATTCGTGGGTTTGAAGAGTCTCATAGCGAGACCGAGCGACTTATGTACAAAAGAATGCCTTTTAATTTCAGAACATCGAGCGCTATTCAAACAAATGTCATAACTGGAGATACAGCTAGAAACACGAATCAAAAGAGAAGCAAGCAAAGATGGACCTGTTAACATGGGACCCCAAGTGGGCGAATCCTTCGACTTTCTAATGAGGAGTCCATTCCTCGTGATGGATTTTTTCCCGATGACATATGATGTAAATATTAATCGAGAGAGATGTTAAAATATTCCTCAGAATAACACTGGGATTAAAACAATAGGTGATAAAGGCAGTGGTGCTGTTTGGTTCCGTACTTCCCTTTGGTTCTATCATGATAGCGCATTTAAGCGTAAGCATGGATATGTTTAATACTGCTCTTTTATTCAATAAGATCTTAATCTTCAAATCAGAAAGACTTATTGAGCTGTGACAGATGCTGGAGAACATCTGCCAAGTACATTTTGAGATCCTGGTTATCGGTTTATGTTAAACTGTATGTTTGAACAAGTTTCCACAGACAACTTCCTCACCTTTCCTGCCTAATTTACCAGTGTATTTGGGTGGTGTGGCCTGGCGAGGGCACCGTAACTTGGACCTGCAGATCTAGCCAGGTTTATGAGAGCCAGCGCTTCTCGCGTTCTTCACTTGATAAAATGTTAATATGTGCTGCAGGCTCTTCTAGACCAGGGTGAAAAAAGGACCTCATTTCACTTTATTAATATGATTATTTTACTGTTATTTCCCCTGTCTATTTTCCACTCATTTTGCCATGGCTTGTGGTGTTTTCTCCATCTTCCTTCAAGGTGACCCTTCCTCTTCTTGTGTTTCTGACCTCCATCATTAAACCTCTGAACTAAGACCCCCACACCCCTCCAACCACCTCCCTCTCCCAACACATGCCTTTGGTTTTGCTCACTACAAAGCAGACTGTATATCAAAATCATGCAATTTACTAAATATATCTACACTAATAAAAAAAGCATGATGCTTGAAACGCTGCCAGCCATTACTGTCAGGAGATATTACTTTTGTCTGGGAGAGATTTCCTAATTGGAGAAAAATCCTGACGTTTCCGTCATGTCTGAGTACAAGCGCAGATGAAGAATATTACATGTAGATACTGCTTGAAGCCTGGCCATAAGGAAGTGAAACATTTTCTCATTAACAGTGTAAATGGCACAGTTTGATTCCAATAGTCAAGTCAAATAGCGTAAAGGCCCTCAGTAAATCGAGAGCTACTGGACCGTGTTCTAAATTTAGCGCAAATATCAGCTGTTGGCCTTTTTTAACATTTTTTTTAAACTTTTTTTGTTATTATTCAGTTTTTCATCATTTTAAGAGCCAGCATATGTAAGGCGTGCAAGAAAGCTAAACTTCCCTCCGTGATGGATTGCTCTCAGCTCAAAGAACTGTTGAATTCCTAGCGAACATCAATGGATTTGATAACACTTAGCTATTATCTGTTCAGTAAAGTCTCCATGGGAAATATAAAAATAAAATGTAAAATGGAATACTAAAATGATACTACACACATATATAGCATATATAGAATATGAAAACATGAGGCAATGTGGTGCAGCAAGTGGCTCCACCGCCTCCCAGCACCTGAGCTGTATGGGTGAGCATGCAAACAGAGTTCAGCCTCTATGGAGTCCACTTATTGGCCTATTATCGCTGCATGTCCTGCCACAGTCCAAAGATCTGTGATTTAGGTTAATGCTGTGCACGACCACCATCCTGGTTGCAAGGAAATCAGATGAAACAAGGAATGCTTTTGTGGCATGGTGGTTAGGCCTTTATCCTTGCCATCAAGGGCATGGGTTCAAATCTTAGCTCCTGCTGTAGTATCCTTGGGGAAGGTACATACCCAAATTGATGCAATAAAAGTTCCCACTTGTATTAATAGGTAAATCGCTGCAAGTCACTTAATATAGGATATGGGCCTTTGCAAATTGTAATAATAATAATAATAATAATAATAATAATAATAATAATAATAATAATAATAATGCACCTAGTCAAAGGAAGTCAGAATATGTAGGATGGGGATGGAGAGGTTCTGTGGTGCAAACAGCACCGTGGTCCACTCTGGGGATGGGTGATGCTATTAGTGCAGGGCTGCTTCTCTAGTGAACCATGATTCCTTTACTCTACGGGTCACTCGGCACTGGGAGTGGCGGCCCAGGAATTGGCTCGCTGTTATCAAATTACTCTTGTGAACAACAAAGAGGTTCCTCAAGAGGGGTTAAAAGGGAGAAAAAAAATGTAGGAAAGATGCAGAAGGAGAGAAAGAGAAATGTACAAGACCATAAAAACCCTGGAGTGAATAACATCCTTTAGAAGTGTTTGTTCTCATTCTGTAAAAATAATAATTGAGACAGTAAATAAAAACTGTACCTGTTGTAAAATTTGAATTAATCCCGCTGTGTGCTTGTGTTACATGGAATTTCTTGTCCATGCACGTATATGCTTATTGGCCACTTTATTAGGTACACCAGGCCAAAACGAACTGGTGATGGAGATGTAATGGAGTGGGAACAATTGTGTTGCACCCAGTAGGTTTTTGTACCATTGGAGCATCATTTAAATGCCACAGAGTACTGGTGTACCACTGATGCCGACCTGCTACTGTATATCCGTATGACCAAACACACAACTGAGGATGGTTCCACAAGCATGATGATGGCTTTACTTCACCCCATTAGTCTTCACAGTACCCACCTCTCAGGCCAGTTGACCATTTTTGAGATGAGGGTGGGTGTGAATGTGCCACTAAAAAAAATGTGCAGAAACCATGTGAAGGTGTCAGTCTACCACATAGCAAGAACCCAGTTCCTGAATTCAAATTCATGCTTTGCTGAATTAAATATGTAATGCTGAAGTGGCTGATAAGTGCATCTGTTCTAGTAGACTGTCTATATTAAAACAGGGTATAGCAGGAATATTTTCTCAGAAAAATGTTTAAAAATGTTGGTAATGTGAACCAGTGTGGTATAATTAATAGCTTAAATTTTTTTCAGACTTTTATATTTATGCTGAGTGACTTTAGATTCTGTTTGCCGTAAAGTGGAATGTATTTGGCATGAATAAACAAAGAAAATGCAGCTATGCCCTGGTATCTGAGTACAAGTGGTTCCTAGAAATTACTTGAATACCATGGGCTTGAATATTATGGTAGCATTTCGATCATTTTTTTATGATGAAAATTATGATTCTTTCTGGGTTCATCCCAGAAACTCCAAATAATTTCTCCCAAATATCCCAAACACTCTAAGCAACCTGATGCTCCACGAATGTGGTCAGTGTACCTCACCAGCAATATTTGGGTAAATCATACACATGTATTGTAACAAATAATAGCAGTGAATGAACAATATTTAGGCTTCAGACATATTTTTCCCCTAAATTCCCCCTAATTTTCATATAGATAAGGTGAAGATGGGTCAATTCCATAATAGAGTGTCCATGCCCCACATTGCGGTGGACCTCAAATTTTGCCTGTGTGTGTGCGCGCGCATGTGCGCCCGTATATTCAACAAGCCCTCAGTAACTTTTGGTCGAACCCAGCATGCTGGTTTTCATTGCCCCCTCCCTTTTTGCTCATTTTCTTTAAACATCCAAAAGTTGTATCAACTTGGCCCGTTCTTAGCGGCATTTATCATGTCTCAGCGCTATCTTGCATCTCCGAGAGTTAGTTCTTCAAAGCTGCCAATGTTATCTGGGGATCAGAGCTCCGCCATAACTGGGCTTAGCAAGGCCTGGCGCCCAGCTAATACCAAAATCCTCACAAGACAGCAGAACAGATTCAAAACATAAGAAATTATGCATAACGTTTTATAGGTGGGGGGGGGGTGGATATCGCATTCCAAATAATTTTCGTTGCGTGCGCGTGCAGCTTGTTAGGTTTCACCCGCACAAAAGCGGCCGTACCTGAGCGGATAGCACAGATGTCTGAATAATTCTTCTTGATCAGATCTTCCGCCACTTTGGAGACGGAGGATAGGTGCCTTTTCTGAGCTTTTTCCCTACAACCTATAGCACGAGGGACAATACAGCTGTAATGATTTTTTTTCCCCCCTCTCCCCAGCAAATGACTATAACAGGGCTGTGTAAGTGCTCGGTAGAAGTTCTGGATTTGAAGTTAATGAGCTGAGTTCTCCTCATTCACCCGCTCCTCTCGGTAGCAGCCCCCCCAGGGCAGGGCGCCGTAGCTACATGACTGAAGATGACGTCCCACTTTGGGCAATTACTGCCGCTGTGACATGGCGCGGATGCAGAAAAGGTGCTCCTTCATTCTGCTCGGAGGGCTTTTCGATCCAGCCTGGTGTCCTCTGTAGTCACCCTGCCTCAAGGGGATGCTCTTGTCACTTCCTATTAGTCGTGACTCTGCACGCACGCGCCTCCGCTTCCAGAGCATTTTCATCCTTTCTGCCCTTTCATATTGCTGTGATTTTTATTAAAATTGCTTCAAAAAGCTCTGTTCTGGTCTTTGTCCTGCGCCCTGATGCCTTCCCCACTTGGAGCCGCGCACAAAATGGTTGACGCGCCATTCCATTTATCATAATTTGACCCATCTATCGTTGTCTACTGAAATGTGAATTTGTACCAAGATGTGAAGAGTCAATATCTTGTTGGCTGCACAAAAGGTCATTTAGCAGAACAAATGCAGTTCATCTGCCATTGTACAGAAAGGAAGACAGAGAAAACAACTGTTTTGTTATTTTGTTAAAATAAAGCAGCTCAGAGATGGGTTGCACATCTGACCAAATATGAGGCATTTGTATTTTCTCCTTGTGTGGAATTGCACTGTAGGTGCTTCTGGTTTCTTCCCACCAACAACATGTGCTTCAGATGAAATGGTGACTCTAAATTACCCATACTTTGTGTGTGTGTGTGTGTGTGTGTGTGTGTGTGTGTGTGTGTGTGTGTGTGTGTGACTGTTCTGCAATGTACCGGTGTCCTGTCAAGCGCGTACCTTCCATCCCACCCCACATTTCCAGGATAGACTTAGGACCATCATGAGTGGTTATCCAACAATAGATGGATGGACAAAGTACAACTGACATATCAAATGTTGAGAAATTGTATTGCTCCGATGCCCAGATACACCAAACGCTTTGACTGCGAGAATAAAATAAGACTTCGTCCTGCTGCTGTACCTTAGGGACAGGCCCTTAACTTGAATTCCCTCAAAAGAAAGAAAGCCGGATGCATGACTGAAGTGTAAAATTAATCTTTCCACATTGCTTTATATGAATTAATCTGCAAATCCGCTTACATAATAGCACGCAATAATACCAAGTGATGCCATTGAAAATATCTATTCAGAATGAACTTAGTAGCTTGCCATGGTTACATATTAATATGAATGTGATTATTTTAGTAAGTCCATGCTTGACAATTAAACTTGGCTTCATAAGCAATAGCAAAATTTGCTGACAGTCATTGGCTCACGTTGAAATTAATGGTCTCATGTAATATGGTCTCTATTTAGTTTCCATTGAAATAACTGGAAGATTTCATTTATGCATCACGTTCTTGTTCCATAATCAAGTGACTGGTTTTCTCAATTATCCTGACTGTTTTATGATCACTTTAAGTTGCAGATGAATTGCTTGTGTAAAACACAATCAGATTAGGCACGAACGCGGCCCTTAACCGCTTCCTTCTTCGCCGCCGGAGCTAAATTGGCTGTGTTATTTAAATTTTCAGGTGTTGACCCCCCCCCAGCCTGCGGATACGGTTATTATCAGTGGTGCGGATGCCATGCCTGCAGTCCTTTAAGGCCGATTTTCCCCCCTCGGGATGTTTTTTTTAGCAAGCTGCAGAAAGATGATTTCTACATTTGAGAGTGCTGGGATTTTTCTTTTCTGAATGTTTCCTGCAAAGATCACCAAGGTTCAAAATCATTTTGCTTTTCTTGTAACACTGAGGAATTAATACTTGGGACATCATTGCACCAAAAAATTGTAGAAATGCTATCAGTATGAAGCCATTTATCTCTATGTGTATATGTAGGCTACATATGGCTTTTTAATGATTTCAGCAATGGAGAACTTTCTAATGATATTAAACTTCTATTTTGATACTCAGTCACTGATCTGTGCCACGTAATTTGGCTCTTCGGGTAGGAAAGTGCATTAAAATGCGGTCGATGGAGTGCGTTTTATGTCACTGAAAAGGACCGAATGGAACAATACAGGGAAGCTGTACAGAAACCGGTTTCCGGTCCACTGATGCGGGAGGCATGTGCACTGGACTGCAGAGCGGTTGGGTGGGAGCGAAGCGGTCCGAAGTGTCACCGTGCGCCAAATTTGTGTGCATGACCTGTATGGGGAGTAAAGGAAGAGGCCTTCAGCTTTATGTGGGCGATTCAGTAGTATAATCAGGGGTTGTGGGTTCATTGCCGCGTGATGCATGTTATCCCATAACCCTCTAGCTGACTCCTTTTCATTGCTCATCTGTAGTTTTCAAGGTGCTCTTTGCTGTTTGGAGTTAACAGCTGACCTCAGACTGCCGTCTCTACTTTTACATCCGAGCAGAGTTCAGGAACTGGCATTAATTGAGGAAATTTGCTTTTCAGCACTGCATCATTTACGTTCACGCATTCAGCAGACATGTTTCTGCAGTTTGAACATACAACTGAGAGTATGGATCGGTAACGGGTGAAGCTGCAGCCGCAGCTTGCAAAGCGCAAACCACAAGGTGCAGCTTGTTTGTCTGATGCCACCATGTTGCTGGTTCACATCCCTCAAGCAGCTGCCTATAGAGACAGCATTCAAACAGCAAATACATAGATGATCGTAGCGGATGATGTTGGACTCATTTTTGTAGCTTTTAGGAGGTTAGGAGAGAAATAGCTCTGAAGGGGATGGGTTTCAGACCCATTTTGAATGTTGGGAAGAATTTAGTGGCTCTGAGGGACACAGGGAGTTCATTGTACCATGTAGTAGACAAAACTGAGAGCACAGAAGCTTTCAGTTTTTGACCTTTTGAGAATGGGGTCACCAGGCACCCACAGATGGAGGAGCAGGACTGAGCAGGTCCTGTAGGTATTGGGGTTCAGACACTTTGATACGCTTGGATGATAACCAGAGTGCTGAGCTTAATGCCAAGCTCTTGACAAGTAAATGAACAAGAAAGCACATGGAGGAGCTCTTGCTTGGAAATGCTGAGCTGTACGTGGTGATTGGTCATCCAGGCTTAATGTTGGTGACCGTGTGTACCCTTAATGTCTGATGAATGTTCACTCAGGCTCTTCAGGGTTGAAAAATTTGCTCCTCAGGACTGAAACACAAACCGTTCGGATATCAGCATTTTGAGAACAAGGCTTATGAACTAATGAGCTCCTTTAAGAACATAAGTAGACGCCCTTGACAGCCTTCTCCGAACCTCGATGGATCTCCTCCAGGGAGTGAAGTAACTCTCCAGTGTCACCAGCCTATACTCAACCCTTTCAGGCGACTCGCAAGCTCCTTAAATCCCACAGTGATATTCAACTCTTCTTTTTCACGTTACCGAAGCCTCTCAAAGGCCCCTTTTCTCAAGTTCAAGCCACCAGAAATGCCACACAATAAGGCAGCAAGGAAAACACTATCAAACACAATCTGGAATACTCATTACGTCTGAATGAATGTCAAGTGAGAGCTGGCATTTAATACCGACTCACGGTTAACAAGCTATCTGGACAAATGTTTTGCGTGACTAATAGTTGCGTTTTCTCTGCGGCGGCGTCATCTGTACCAGCCCAGATCCTGCTGACAATTTCATTTGCAGACCAAACAAAGGACTCTTTGTCTTCTTAACAAGTATTTATACCCACAATCCCCAGTGCCCTCCGCTGTTTACAGTGGAAACTTCCAGTTAACCTTGCAAAGCTCTGGTGTGGCTAGTGGTTTGAACAAACGGACGGACGGATGGACGGACGGACGGACGAACGAACAAATGAATGGAAAAGAACACATTGGCCGTATTTGATGTCAGTCAGACAACCTCTGTATGCATCAGTGTAATAACAGTAAGCTAGTGATGGAAACCAAAAACTGGACAAAGACTCAACTTACGCTGTACAGTATGTCAATAAGTGAATAAGCACAAAGGACAAGCATATAAAAATGAATAACATAAAAGAATGAAACGTGGAATTTCTCTCTTTTTTTCTGGGTCTAGGCTGTAACTTTTTCGGTTGCCTGCTCCGTTTGCAGGTTTCAAAATCATGATCTGAGACCGTCCCTGTTGGAAAGTCCAATAATGGGCGCATATATAAAGCCAGGTGTAATGAGAGGAATACAGAGTGCCTGTTCAGCATCTCCCCTCCAGGCTTTTTATTTTAAAAAGGTTTACAACTGTCTGCCCTGGACGTTCGCCGTGGGACTATGAAGCTTCTTATAAACCGAGGCTCACATTTAAATGCATTGCTCCGAAAGGCAAAGAACGCAGCACCCTCGAGGACGTTTGCAAAATAACCCGAGCAGCGCTGAGAATCGCTTAAACGTTTCCTTATCTAATTAAGATTAATGAGAAGTTATTAAAGGTTTAAAAACTCAGGGTCTGCTCAAGTTCAGCGGCTATCAGTACAGCACATGACAAAATGAACATGAGGCAACAGAAAGCAGGACCACAAGCCAGGACGTTGCTTTCTGCGAGTCCACCGACAAGAGATGTTTTCAAATCGAAAAGTGATTATTTTTCCTTTATTTAGTTGTCATCTCACGATGCATTTAATTTAGCGATACGTTCACATACTGATGTACACAACAAGATAATACACTGCCCAGCCAAAAAGAAGTCAGCACCCGGATTTAACTTAGTGTTATGATGTGGGGTGGCTTCAGCTGGTCAGGTCTAGGTTCAGCAATGGTGTGTGCCCAAAAATGAGGCGAGCTGGCTATCTGAATATGCTGAATGATCAGGTTTTTCCATCAATGGATTTTTTCTTCCCTGATGTTATTCCAAGGCGACAATGCCAGGGTTCATTGTGAAAGAGTGCTTCGGAGAGCATGAGATATCATTTTCACACATCAATTGGCCACCGCAGAGTCCAGACCTTAACCCCATTGAGAATCTTTGAGATGTGCTGGAGAAAACTTTACGCAGCGGTCCGACTCTCCCATCGTCAATACTAGATCGTGGCGAAAAATTAATGCAAGTCTGGATGAAAATAAATGTTGTGACATTGCAGAAGCTTATTGAAATGACGCCACGGTGAATGTGTGCCATAATCAAAGTTAAAGGTAGTCCAACGAAATATTAGGGTGTGACTTTATTTTTGGCTGGGAAGTGTACAAGTACTTTGGTCGTTGGTATTATGGGATGTACTATAGGGTAAAGGATTAAGGTATCTTCTCACTACAAGAACACTGCAAGGGCTTCTTTAAGTCACCCTCGCATATGCACCTCCCACCATCAAGTTTTTTGTTCCTAATAAAAATGGTTGGATAGGAACCCACCAAAAGGCGTGGAGTTAGAATGCAAAAACAATTAGAGATCTACTTTCCATGCTTATGTTCAAGGAGAAGAATAAAGGGAAAGCGTCTGGTTGCATCCAGACACGACTGTTGTACAGCTGGGAAACTTGGGTGCTAAAGGCTGAAAATTGGAGGAAACTAGAAAGGACCGAAAGGAGAATGATGCATGTCAGTGCATCAGATGTCAGTAAAAATGAGATCAAAAGTGAAGAGATGCATGAGACAGTAGCTGGTAAACCTACTGAGTCCATTTTACATAGGCAGCAACTTCGTTGGTATGGACATGTGATGCTCAAAAATAATGGTGAAGTTCAAGTAGTGCACGTATCTGGCTGTGGACAAAAGTCAACTAAGAGGCAGGCCAAGAAAGAAATGGAAGTGACCACAGACATTAATGACAACTTGAAGATCACAAGCAAGATCAACCATGCTGGAGACATAGAATTTGGACAAAAATCTGGATTCTCCCGGAAAAAGCTGTAAAATCGATGATGATGATATGAACCCACCTCTTAAAAAAGAGACACTGGCACAATTTTATCAAGGGAAATTT
Organism: Heterotis niloticus; assembly: GCA_018136845.1. NCBI lineage: Eukaryota > Metazoa > Chordata > Actinopteri > Osteoglossiformes > Osteoglossidae > Heterotis > Heterotis niloticus. Next base: position 8,337,355 of record CM030895.1, read on the forward strand.
GAGTTTCCCTACTCCTTATGGAAGCACAAAGCGGTGACAAGGTTCACCAACTGGGTTTTAACCTGATCTGGTCCTCAGATGCCAGTGTTGAACCGTTGTCTTTCACCCGATGTGTTTGACCTTAATTTTTAAATGGAAAAACTGACTAAATATGTTACCATTCCTTTTTGACTTAAACTTTGTCTTAAACGTTCAGTTTCTAGTAAATTTTTTTCCACCTTATAGATGGGTTTTCATTTAATGCATCAGTTTATAAACTGTTTACAGAAACAACCACCGAACTTACAGTTTTACCCATTTTTGTTGCCACAAATTCAATTCGGTCGCCAGCTTGTTTGCAAATAGCAAATGATGGCGAAAAGGCTCAAAATTCATTATTGTGTCAATAACGAAAATATATCAGTAAATAAGGGTTTAAATAATGAAAACCGGTGCTTTCAAGGTGGGGGTAGGATTACATCAAGGATCAGCTTTGAGTCCTTTCTTATTTGCAATGGTGATGGACAGGTTGACAGATGAGATCAGACAGGAGTCACCGTGGACTATGATGTTTGCGGATGACATTGTGATCTGTAGTGAGAGTAGGGAGCAGGTTGAGGAGACCCTGGAGAGGTGGAGATATGCTCTAGAGAGAAGAGGAATGAAGGTCAGTAGGACTAAGACAGAATACATGTGCATAAATGAGAGGGAGGACAGAGGAATGGTGAGGATGCAGGGAATAGAGTTGGCGAAGGTGGGTGAATTTAAATACTTGGGATCAACAGTTCAGAGTAATGGGGAGTGTGGAAGAGAGGTGAAGAAGAGAGTGCAGGCAGGCTGGAGAAGAGTGTCAGGAGTGATTTGTGATAGAAGGGTACCAGCAAGAGTGAAAGGGAAGGTCTATAAGATGGTAGTGAGACCAGCTATGCTTTATGGGTTGGAGACGGTGGCACTGACCAAAAGATAGGAGGCAGAGCTGGAGGTGGCAGAGTTAAAGATGTTAAGATTTGCATTGGGTGTGACGAGGATGGACGGGATTAGGAATGAGTATATTAGAGGGTCAGCCCAGGTTGGACGGTTTGGAGACAAAGTCAGAGAGGCGAGATTGCGTTGGTTTGGACATGTGCAGAGGAGAGATTCGGGATATATCGGGAGAAGGATGCTAGGGATGGAGCTGCCAGGCAAGAGGAAGAGAGGAAGGCCTAAGAGGAGATTTATGGATGTGGTGAAGGAGGACATGCAGGTGGTGGGGGTGACAGAGAAAGATGCAGGGGACAGGAAGAAGTGGAAACAATTGATCCGCTGTGGCAACCCCTAACGGGAGCAGCCAAAGGATAAAGGAGAAGAAGAAGAAATAATGAAAACTGAAGAAATGGGATGATGGGACAAAGTCCTAAAAAGTAGCAGCAGCACTGCAATGAGTACTTCATTAATAATTTTTTTTTTTTCCTGCCCACAAAGGAACCCAAAATCTATTTACTTTCATTCATTTTGCTGACACTTTTGCTGACACCGGTTTACTTATTTACACAACTAGGAAATTTTATACCGGGAACCTTAATCAAGGGCACTGCACCAGGTGTGAGATTTAAACCCAACACCCTTTGGCTTTAAGGGAACTTCAGCATCACCTGCTGCTGTAAGTTCCCACGCGAATGGGACCCGCCCACCGGCTTCTGACCCACTGGATCGGCTGACCCACGTGGGTATAAAAGCGGCCGAGTCGACCCACACCGATGCGGGACCTCCACTATAGTCTGTGACATTATCTTGCCTTGCCTTTGTGTATTCTAGTTTCTCCTGATTAAATCACTGTGCGTTCGCACCCCCTGTCCCGTGTTTCCCTTCCGCATCTGGGCCCTATACCTTGTTGCCGGTCGGGTTGCTGACAGCTGCTTCAAACAACTGCTGATGTACACACCATGGAATGTAAGTATACAGTATGCAAAAAGACTAGCATATTTTTATCCTGTTTCTGCATTCTTGGGTGAGGGAAGTTGATGCATGAAGCTGAAAGTTCCTGTGATTACGATGGTTCAAGTCATTGTTTACTGGAACAAATATTCCGAAATTACCGCCGAAATTGCTGCTCATTTGAAACAGCTTTTCCGTTTCTTTGCAAGGTTCACGTGGTTCCTGCTCTGTTCCGACTAAATGGTGGAAGTCACCAGGCAGACGTGTTAGACACAGCTTGCAGTGCAGCAGAAGGTTGCAGAATGCCGTCCTTACATGGTGGACAAAGAAATGTCGATTATTAACCAGTCTTTGTCCAAATAATGATCCCATACCATTCGATCAATCCTCATGAAAGCATAGCTAATGGGAAACCATAGTAGCGAATCCCATCTTTGTAAAGCAAACAATGACCTGCTAATTGCAAAATGTGTACTAATGCACAGGTAACCATGTGGAAACTCTCTGCGGCTCATTTGCATAGTTTCGAGGCATTCGGGTTGTTTGATCGCAGAGAAATTTTAAAAATATCACATCCATATTCAGAGGCCTTGCGGCTGAAGGACCCGGGCTGCATCCGCATTCCTGCTGGTTTTCTTCAATCGAGGTATCCGCCCTGAATTTATATGGTAAAAATTACGTCGCAATACAAAACAGGAAATCGGTGCGAGATGTTCATTTAAAAATCCAAACTGGTTTCGAAGGAGGTGTAGTTTAATTAAACATTGTTAAGGAAATAAGAGAATGCACATTTAAATGCATGGTGGACATTATAATACTGAGCGTTTAAGCGATGTACGTCGCTATTAATGCGTTGGAAATTAGCCGAAAGGAATTGTATTGTGTTTGTAGTTTGCGCCAAATGGCACATGTAGGTGCTTGAATTTACCACGGTAAAAGGAAGACGCGCATGTGAAAGTTCTGTGTTTTGCCTCAAACCGGTGTTCCCAGGTGTGAAACTTGAGTAAGTCGAGTACCAGGTTCGAAGTCATTTGCCGCCCTGATAAATTATCCCATCACAAACTGGAGCCCCGAGGCCTAGCAGGTCTGCCCCCCGCTATTGATCTGATCTACCTCTGGGTCTTTGCCTCTCCGACCCCTTGTTATTTAATCGGGTAAAAATGATTTGATGGAGCTCCTTAATACACAGACCCAGTGGGACTTTTAGAGGAGCGTAACTCGATTAGACACGGATGGACGGGCTCTCGCGCTGCCTGTGCAAAACAAGCAATAGGGGGCATAACAGCCGAAAAACAACGCTTTCCACATCGATATCCCTAGACGGGTATGACCGTTTGACCACTGAGAAAATAACTTCTGCTGACTTCTAAGAATAAATCGAGCTGTAAATTTCCAAAGTGCAACAATATTAAATTAATAATAATGACAATAATAGAATCAAAACAGTAGCAATAATTATTTGAATTTGCACACATAGCTTTTTGCCAGCGTAATGAACTGAATAATTTACCGAACTAGCACGTTGACGCACAAAGCTGTTCGTAAACCTCCCACTGCAAGGGTCAGTGCATTAATTTTACAATTTAAACACAGTTACAAATATGTCACAAATATCCTATTATAAATATTATTAATTTCTGCCGCTAAACCGCTTTTGCTCCCGATTTGCGCCCGCATTGTTTGAGTTAATTAATAGAATTTATAGTTACCAAGTCCATAGAGAGATGGTAATACCCTGCAAAGCTTATATTTCGGCGTTTTAGAATAGTCTGGTTGTTGCTTGTTTCTGGAGTTTTGTTTATTTCTTTTCCGGGAGCGCAAACTGCATGTGAGGTTTATGTAAAAGTCAAACTTTACCGCAGGCGCTGATGTCAAAAGAGTGTCAACTGACATAATGGTCACACTCGGAAACATTTTATGTGCATGATTTAAAATGGCATGTTTTATAATGCAAAGCTAAATGAATCGATATTTCAAGAGCAGATTTGTAGAATTAAGTACAGATGTGTTCATTCTCTTACACTACTAGAAAATGTCAAGTAAACCGTGATTTTTTTTTTTTTTTTTTTTTTTTTTTTTTAATACGGTATATGCGAACATGTTGACTGAAAAGCCTTTTCATCTATTTAAGATTTTCATTTTAATAACAAAAAAAAAATCCAATTAAAAAATGTTTTGAAGTACACTTGCGGGGCTTTATGAGTGGCAAACAGGAGGATTGAAAACTGAAGTGCTGTGGCACATTGCACTCCGCCTCCAAAAAGGCTCGGTTACAAACTGGCGCTTTTAAGTTCGGACAGATTTTTTTTTTTAATACAAAAAACTCTGAAAGTTGAGAGCTCCAAAATGAATCTTTATTTGTGTAATTCTTGTAGAATCCCAAGATGCTTGGCCTGTGGAACTCCATCAAACTGGAACGTAGGCAAGTCTTTGTGTGCAATTTTTCAATATAATTTTTTTAGAAATATACTTAGAATATTTTCATATAACTAATAACAGTAAGCATTTATCCTTTTGCATTATTAGCTTTGTTTATATCTTCACTTTTATATATATTTGCTGAAATAAAGCATGATGTTGCAGATTTCCTTGGCAGGGGCACCAACTGCTCCACCTCACCTAACTGCTTTGTTTTACAAAAGCAGTCATCAATCATACAATCCAGTCCTGCTTGTCAAGCCATCGAGCCATGAAAGCCACGAAGGAAGAAAAACGCAAGGACACATTTTCAAGTTTGTACATGTACACTGCTTCACCTCCTTACTTTCTTATCAAATCGAGTGCAAACGTCCACCTTCGTCGTGCAAAGTGTAATTTTTAGGGCCTGCAGGGGGTGTAGTGGTTACAACTGCAGCCTTTGGGTTTGATGGCTCCAGGTTTGACTCAGACTTCCTGCTGTTGTACCCTTAGTCAAGCTACTACCTCAAACTGATCTGGTAAAACTTAGTTGGTTGTACGAATGGATAAATCAGTGCAAGCAGCTTATTATTTTAATACTTTTGGAGAAAAGTATCATAAACACAATGAATTATTTTCACTGTTTTAGTGGATGAACATTTAGAAACTTATTTTTCCTCTTGGCAGGTAGTTTTGGATTCTTCTTCACTTTTTTTCTCAGTTTCATGATGTCATTTATGTGACAGGACTTTGATTCTGCTTTTCTTAATATGAGTGAAAAGTGCAAATTTATGCACAGTTTATTTTGCCTTGCAAATTGCCAGTACATCTCTTTAACCGTTTTGGTGCCCAGTCAATAGACATCAGACTGGGTCGAAAAAACGGAGGTCAGACTGTGAAAGTCTTAATATCAATTAATAAAGACACCATCAGAATTCAGAGTTCTGCCATTCGAAATGCCGAGAGAACAGCGAGGCCGTATCTCAGCAGGGGCTCCTGCATCTAATATTCTCCCAGACTTCATAGTGATGATCATGAAAGGCACCATGGGGGGACCCTCTTATCTTTATACCATTTGTTAAAGTTGTCTGGATAAACATCCAAAAAAAAAAAAAAAAATAGATGTTTTCATTGATCAGAATGCTGTCGGACACCTCCTCTCTCTGTGGCAACCACTTATTCTTGTTTTAAGTTTTGCCTTTTATGCCAAAGTCTTCATGACTCCATTCATACAGTTAGTAATTAATGCAAGCAGGTTGTTATAGTACAGTTAGTGATGTCATTTAAATACAGTGTTTTTACTGCTGTTCGGCCATTGGTCAGCGCTGCAGACGGCGGGGTGGTGGTTTATTGATGCATTTATAAAAACTTGTTAGCTTTCTTTACGTGCCTATGTGCACCTTGGTGGTTGTATGATGCTACACTGCATGTAAAGAACAGCCATTGCACTTGTATGTGTTTTATGTGATTAAACTTTAATCTTGGGGTCTGGCTTATATACGTGTATATATGCAAATAAAGGAATAAGGCTTCTCGAAGCAGCCCCACCCCAGACACCGTAATCTGCATGGTGCGTTGCAATCTTTTTCTGCTTCTTTGTAAAGATGAATTCCCCCACTTCTGTAGCTCACGCAGCCTGCGAGGAGGGATTCTTGACCTTTAGGCTTCTTGCAGTGCACATTTGACCGTGTAAGGAGTTAGGGTTGGGGTTACGGTTAGCCCCCTTGGAAAGCAGCCGTCCGTCATCGTGACGTCACAGTAAACAGCCATCACCCGTCCCCAACTCTGGTGGCACTCGCAGTTAACATCAAATAAACGCTGAAGTGATGCCACTCCGTGTTCTTACAATTCCACCAGCTCATGAAATTTATAAGCTTTTGCATCTGTAAACCTCGTGGCAACAATGTCATTTTCAATTGCCAGTTGGCAACCAGAACACATATTCCTTTCTCCTTTTTCCTTTTTTCTGCACTTGGACTTGTAATTATCCAGCTTCTTATCCCTGGCAAGTGCCTGGTTTAGGAGATGTATCTCCCTGAGATGCCTCGCAGAACGGGTGTGCTCAATTTGATGGGGCTGACAGTGCAGCGGCCCTGCTATAATAATAGTATTAATCCTGCGGAAGGCCATCTGCGAGTGTGTAGATTGTGTTGGAGGAAACTCATTCATCCTCGGCATGTTCATCCAATTACATTGCGGTGACTGGCTGAGGATAACTAAGAGAGACCATCACTAAGGCGGTCAGAAGTGCTGTTCAGCACAGCGGTGATGTTTGAGCCACGCAGCGGTGCTGCTGTGTTTGACTCTGTTACCGTAGGAAAATGAGCAGATGACCTGCAATGGGGTTTATTAAGAGATGCAGGCGTCGACGCGATAAAACAATATATTCGACTTTGGCATAAAACAGATACAGCAAGCAGAGGAAACGGCACCTGAAAATGTCACTGAAAGCATATAAGATGCAAATATTTCCTTTGTGAACAAAATAAATGTGCAGAGTAAAATTTAGTTCAACTGCCTTCAGCTTTCTGTCTCTCTGTGCCACCACCCCATCCTTAGTTTGAGTTTAGGTCCCCTTTCTGTTGACAGCCAGAGGGGTTCAGAAATGACACGTTTGGCATCATGCATTTTTTGTTGACTTTTGTCATCAAAATGTTACAGGAAGAAATCATATTTCATATTTGACACGAATGTGCTTAGGTGGTACATTTTAAGTTGCACGAGACGACAGAAGTGCTGAGTTTATGTTGAGTGTCGGTACTGTTTAGTTCTCATTTTTGTCCTTGTGAACCCACAAAAATGAGGTTCCCGTCCTCAGTAACGTTTTTTTCTCCCTTTTTTGACATTTTTGCTTGTAATATCATTCCACTGTCACCTGTCACTGCTTCGTCACCTGTATGCAGCTGTAACCCTGCTCAGTTTCCTTTGGGATCAGTTCATTTTTTATCTTTTTATTCCACTCTATTCACATCGCCGTTCTCAGTGGGTTAAAAGTGAGATTAAACGTGTCTCAGTCAGGCTTCTATTAACTGCATTCGCAAGCAGGCTCAAATACAGATGAAATTTGCACCCAATTAATTTTTCATGTTTTTCAGTGGGTCAAGAGTGCGGTCAGCGAACGATAATATGTTTGCATCTTCTACCCAACACCAGTTTTCAGACACAGGAGATGCTTCTGGATGAGACTGTCCAAAAGCTCTGTGCTGAGCGCCGGACCCGCCGGTCCACACCTCCCTCACTGTCCAACTTGTGTACTTTGCGGCATTTCATCACAGCGACGCCTGATTTCTTTAAGGCTCAAAATCAGCAGTCTAATCCGTGCGATTCAAAGGCAGATGTACAGGAATGAATAAATAAGGCGAAGGTTTGAAATTTATGGTTTTATGCTAATGAGCCCGGAAAGAGAAAAGCTCCGCCCCAATTACCCCCCATTAAGCGCGGCATTGCTCTCGGCTCGGCTTTAACCCTTTCACCCGGCCCAGTGAAATCCTTCGCTTTCATCCTTCTGCGACGTTTTCTTCAGTCTACATTTCCAGTGCTTAATATTTTATATTGCTTCGCTCTTTAGTTCTCACTTTGCACCGACGTCCTCAATGGCTCCAACATACTACTGCATGTCACCGTGCCAAAGGTGCAGAGGCGAGGCCAGACAGAATTTGTACATATTGAAACGTCCATTTTCAGCTGACTTATTTACAGTTATTTATTCATGAGGAATCTTCTACCAAGATGACCTGCAAAGTTATATTTGTTGAGATATCTACACGACTGTACACATTTACACGGCTGCCTTGCTTTCACTGGATCGCGGTACCGTGGCAGGAGGTGGGATCTGAATGAGCGTCCTTTGACTGTAGGGTAACAGTGGTGATCATCTCACCATCTGCTGCCCCAGCGTTTAATGCAGACAGGAAATGTGTTGGTTCAAATATGGCACATGAGAGACATCCATGCTGGAGGGGGCTCTCACCTCCATCTGTATTAATAATGGGGTAACAGACAAACAAGCTTTGATTTATTCAATGCAATATTTTCGGTCTAAATTGCTTTAAAAATAAATGATAAATTATTAAACTGTCAATGATGTCTTTACATCTGATATATATAAAACTCGACAACCCCAAAGGATGGGCCTTTAATTTCTGTCGTGTAGCACTGAATATACAGAAAAAAATGACACATTAGTATGCAACAGTGTCAGGAAGGTGTACAAGCGGGTTGATGATCCCGAAAATGGGTGCAAATGAGATGCAGAGTCTCGATGGCAGAAATATTCTTTAGCGTCACAATCGGAAAAATGACTGAGGTGCACTAAATGGAAATGTATTTCGCGTTATTTGTTTACTATGTACTTCAAGCTATTTCGGCCTTCTCACCGTCAGTTATTTTTTATTTCTTTTTTTGGCTTGGCTGCATTTGTCGTGTTGCATCCGAGACTCCTGGCACAATGTGCACGCTGTGTAGCATATGTATTTGCTCCAAGTTGAGTACAAAAACAAATATTGTGACAGGCAAAAAGGTCAGCTGTCAGTCAGAAGCACCAGTACAGTCAAATGTAAGCAGGTTGTTTGGAACAGCAAGAAAGAAATAAAATCATTACAACCTGGAAAAAAAAAAAAAACAAATTGCTATAAACCCGGATTCTGTGAAATCAATCTCTATGGCATTTACTTGATGGGATAAATGAACAGAGCGCGCGGCCAGGGGTGGCGGCAGACTTCCTTCATATGCATCGTGCCTATGTAGCCTGAAGGAATGCAGAATTTCCAGACTGATTTGGTGGTCATAACTAGATAGACAAAATAGAAACATTATGCGGCCTTTTTCTTTTTTGAAATCAACTAAACAGGGGAGAATAAGTGAGTGAAAAGCGGAAAATGGACTGGGGCGAAATCGTGCCGACCAAAATCCCAGCGAGGCTGCAGGCCACACAGTGTGACAGAGTAATGGCAGAGGTGCAGGATGAAAGATTAATGACCTTTGGACAGACTGGGTCTCCAGTGCCAATGCAACTCAATGGAGAGATGGGCTGGGCATTGGCACGCTGGCAAAATAGATCTGCTGTTATACGTACAGATACGTTTTTATTTGAGGAGCAGGGCAAGAGGTGAAAGCTTCCCATCATTTTCTAGTCACATCCCGAGAACCTCTGCGAGACGTTGATGAACCTTTGACTGTGACTGACAGGAAAATGGCTGTGTTCCAGTTTGCTGTGACCACCACCTAGCACCAGGGTTGCAGGATCAGAATCTCATCATCATGGTTAGATGAGATGAACCCACTTGACCATAAATGGAGAATCCAGATGTTATCCAGACCCAGATGTGAGATCAGGCGAGATGAATCCACAATGCCATACATGGTAGGTCCAGGTGTCACGTGAAGAATTATTACAACGAAGCTATTCTACAACATCGCCCACTTACTACTAAATTAACGTCACAAACTTTCGATAACATCACGGCAAAATTTCCCAATTTTTCTTTTTCCTTGTGCCCCAGGCCCTGAGTGATTGTCATTTGCTGCTGCGTAATGCTTATTTCAGGTTCCCAATCTCTGCAAGCAGCATTAATGAAATAAAAAGTATTAACTGGGTTCACTGCAAGTGTTGCAAGAAACAATTTCCATACATTTGATCAATATCAGTATCAAAGCTAAGAGGTGTGCATTTGCGCCTTTGCCTTGATCGGTGCGCGTAATGAGCAGAAAATAATGAGGCGAAGTCGTGCGATGTTATTTCTAGTCCATTAGTTTCCTCACCGCTTGTTTCCGCACCAAATTATTTTATATGAGATTTAATTATCTATTAACAATGGGGGCAAGAAGCCATTATTCAAAAGCGATACCTTGATTCGTACTGTTTATCTCTCTACTTTGTTTCGCACACCAAAGAAATTGGATTTATTTGTCCCTATGCTCAGACTTATTTTCATTTGCCTGATATGCAGTATTTGACAATGGCTGCCTGAATAAACAAAATATGTTGAGGACATTAATAACTGAATGGAAAAATTATGATTGGGTAATTTGGAGTGGTAGGCGTTGTGTCATCTCCATTCAGCATTCCCAGTAGAAAGGTGGTAACAGCTGGAAATAATATTAAATAAATGTATGAATAAGTCATTTTTACTCCAAAGAACATTTGGATAAACTGCGGCGGCAGCCCATCCGCTATTTACATTTATTCAGTAACTGAGTCGTTTCCTCCAAACTAATTTGTAATGAAAGATTAGTACACAAGTATTTACCATTTCAGCCCTTAACTTTCAAACTGCAAGGTGGTAACTGTAACCACCATGCCACCTGCTGGCAGCCTGTGTTTCATTTGGTTGCCTCCTGACCAGTGAACTAAAGAAGCAGCTCCCGAAAACAGAAATATGGATTTATTACACAGACATATTATTATATAATGAAGGATAGCATTACTGTTCCTGCTTCTAATGCTCCCACTCAGGGCAGCCAGGTCATGAGCACAAGAGCTGCAGTTTCACCTTAAAGAGCTGCACTTACCTGAATCTTCTGACATTTAATGGGTAAAGTGTATCCCGCTGCAAGGTGTCAGCTGTGACATATCGCTGACAGATCGGTTGTTTCTTGCTGTTTTATCACTGTCACATCATAGGTGCCCCGAACCTGCCAAATGCGTCCTGAACTAAACATCATTGCCCATGACTGCATCTTTACACGTGTAATAAGAACGATCCAATGCAACCCATGTCACAAAGCTGAATAAGCAGACACCTAAACCTGATAAATGCTGATACTTTAATTCCAGAAAAATAGAACTGTGAGGACTGCGAGACTTTTTTGTGCTATGTAAATGAGTTTCTATTATTATAATTATCAGTTTAAGACCGATAAAATCAGACTGTATTCATAGGGAAATGGGAGTTATAATAATCTCAGGTAACAAAAGTGACAGATTTAACACTATATTTATATTTTCAAATTACCCTGGCTCTGGTATATTTCTGATTTTGTCAATAAATAAATATAAAAATGGTAAAAAAACAATTTTATATCTTGCAATATGTGTAACAGTGTCTAAACAATGATCAAAATTGATAAATAATTGCAATGTACAATATGTATATAGTAATAATAGTACAGAATATCCCAGATTTATGATGGGGTTATGTACCGATAAACTGATCATAAGTCAAAAATGAATTTAATACACCTAACCTACTGTCATGCCTGTGGCTGCTTCAGCAACAGAACGTAGGCGGTCTCTCTACCCCTGTCTTAAGACTGAGCACTGATTGGCATAGGAACCAATTGTGGACCGCATTTAGTTCCTGTTTGGATTTCCTGTCAGTGCTCAGTTTCTGCTGCCCCTTCTGAAGTCTCCTGCAACCACTGTTTTGCTAAGACCTTGTAGTTTTTTTATTTTGAATTTTGGCCTCTTCCGCTTTTGTTTATTGCATATCACTAATATTGAGTGCTAGCTCCCGGCTAACGGCAACACTTTTTGTCAGAAAAACTCAGTAAAGAGTTTAATGAAACTTGAACTTATTACCGTGGTGTCTCACGATTGCTTCCACCAACCCACGCCGTAACACCTACCAAACATCATAGCCTAGCCTATGTTAAACATCATTACAGGCATTCCGCTTTCATGTGGCTTTCAGGAGACACAGACACAGAAGGGCATTTTGTAGACATGATGGATGCACAAAACACAAATACGGAAGGGTATCCAAAAAAATGCTGGCAACCCAGAACACTGTAGAGTAGCGACTGTATGGCATCCTGGGAGATGCAGATCGGAAGTCAGAAAATCGTAAGTCAGACAGTCATAACTCGGGGACCATCCATAAAACCCGATTAATCTAAAAAACTGAAATAAAAATTTAAAATAAAAATTTTTGTGTTGGGCAAAACTTTGGATACACCGCTATGAGTCCGAATCCTTTATGGAGCTCCTGAACCCCAGGTCCCTCACAGGCCAGTAACACACACTCATGTCAGTCACCTGCACAAACTCACACACACGGTGCAAGTTCACCTGAAACACATATCCGTGGACTGCAGGAAAACACCTGCTTTTTTTTTCTTTGCAGTTGTTATCATGACTCAAGTACTTAGACCACAGAAGTTGACAAATGGACAAATGTGATAAACACAAACCAGTGCAAGCAAACACAACTGAATATTTATTGTATTTTTGTGAATATATGTATTTTGTGCACCAGCACACAAAACACATTCCGCTCACAGCGTCCCAAACGCACTATTTCAAGCCCTTCGGTTAGAGACAACTACACTGACCGAACACTGAATAAAACATTTCTCCCTATGGCTGCCTACCCTTCTACTTGCTGTGTGCTGCTCACAGGTACATTTGCTGAATTATTGATATCCATGCGTGTGCGGGGCCTGCCGTTATCAGTATTTACCGCTCTTAGATAAGATGGAATAAATCTCAGAGGTTTAGCTGATGATCTTCTGTCATACAGGAGCTTCCGTCTTTGTCTTGACTTCACTGACACTTTAGGTGACATTGGCACATACTGGTGGCTGCAGTACAGATGACATGAAAATTCTCGCTGCGTGGAAATGACTGTGAAGTGCGGACTGTCGCTTTTTGTTTTTGCTATGAATAAGTACGCATGCTCATGGAGACGGGTGGAAATATTTCATTTTCCCGTTTGGTACGATATGTTTTGGGATTTGAACCCAGGCACTAACCACTGCACCAACCACTGCACCACCCACTGCTCCCGACTTGGCAGCATACACAAGTCAAACCATGGAAAAGCAGCTGGAGGGATTTCTTGTGGACATCCCCTGAGGTGGACAAACAGAAACTCAGGACTTGTGAACATCTCCAAGCCAACCTGACAACGGTATGCAACTATACAGACACTTCCCAGGAGCACAAAAATCAATAAGGTTAACAGAAAATGAATAACAGTAAAACAACGTCACTCCAATACTAAACCAATAAGCCCCCTAAGCTGTGTTTATTTTCACCTGTCATACAACTCAGCTTCCAGTAGCTGTCTTTCACACAAGCGCATCTTCGAGTTGAAAAGGCGGGATGCGTAACCAGCCGAGAGCAATCTGCATCTCCAACCCGGCGAAGCGTCGCATCCATAACGAAAGGTACTCTGAGGGATAGACCAATTCGCAATTTCATCAGCAACGTGAAACAAAATGCGCCTTAATAGCTCCGGGCCCGCAACAGATGCTCAAAATGCAATAAACAACTGTTGCAATGACATGCAATGCATCAAACGGTACAGTAAGACGTTACCATATGGCAAAAAGGGGGGGGGGTGCACTAGACTAAATTTAGACGTGTCAGTATTGGGCGAGTTGTCGCTAGTTAGCAAAATCGGAGCGGCGCTGCAGGTGAAGGCGCTTGAGCGCAACTTTTCAAAGGTAAACTGCGGCGGCTGCTTTTGAAAGGCGGCCCTCTCGGCAGACGGGAGCTGGCGTGTAACACGGGGAGTTAAAAGAGAGGAGGGAAAAAATAAAAAGTTTCTACGGCACAGACAAAGCTTTGACAAGGAGACGTAACTTTGCCTCTTTTCATCGGAACTGGCAGGAGATCACAGTATCAAAGAGGCCTTATTGTACAGAAACGGGGTGCAAAGCTAATGTGGAGTCATCTGTCTTTCTGAATATGAAATGCCAAGCGTTAACTACTTTTTCACATCTTCCTCTTGACTTATGACATCAGATCATTAAAACCCATCTTAAAGATTACTGTATTCCAACCGTAATGCTCAGGGCAGACAGAAAAGTGAGCTTGCAACATGAGGAGCCATAACAGTCGGGGGGAAAAAAACGAAAGTAACCGCGGTACAGGCAAAGCTTTGACAAGGAGACAACTTCTCTTTTTTCAAACTGGCAGGAGATCCACATTATCAAAGAAGCCTTATTGTACGGAAAAGGGGTGCAAAACTAAGAGTTCTCTGCCTCTCTGTACATTTCCGAACACTTTCGTCTGTGCTTTTCTAAACAACTTCATCTTAACCAAGACATGGAAATGATTAAAACTAACCCCTAACCCTGACGCTCTTGACAGATGGAAATCTGCATTCGGTACCAGCAGACAACTCATAACGCCAAGATTCCAAATAAAGAAGGAGGATGAAAGTTACCGTGGTGAACATGAAGCTCTGACAAGGAGACACGACATTTTCTCTTTTCGACCAAACATGCAGTAGATTTTCTAATGAAATGAGTTATTGGGTAGAAAAGGATGTGAAGCTCACACAGTTTTTCCAAACACAAAATGCTGAATGCAAACCCTTTAGCTTTTTTTTTTTTTTTTTTGCATGGCTTCATGTAAAATATATTAAATTAATTGAATTTAAGATTAATTGCTCCAATCTGATTTAAATCATCTATTTTTTTTTATTCTTTTTTTTTTTTTTATTCATTCTTCTCCACTGTCCTCATCGGAGATTCACGGCGGGAACAGCGTAGTGATTTATCTATTATGCTGCCCCTGGTCTTTTGTGTCTACTTTCTAAAACAGACTTCAGGAAGAGGATTATTAATGAAAGCCTTTTTCCATCCCCGAAGCTGTGGACATTGTTCATTTACCAGCCCTCCGGCCACACCAGCCGCAGAGCGGTTATGCAGTGTCAAACACACACTTACACCTTGCAAAACGAAATACAGGTTTCACCCGCTGATGTCCATTTTTTCCACTCTAAATTTCACAATGTTTACTCCGCAAGGCACAGCGCTGCCTATAGGGGGTGTCAACATTTTATTTGTTGATATTGGAGATTGTATGAGCTTAATGTTTTTGGGGTTTTTCGGTTATTGTATTATCCCATTACTATATGTGCTTAATGTTTTTAGTGATTTTGTATGGTAGCAGTGTTGTTACACACACACACACACACACACACACACATATGTATAAAATAAAATAAAATAAAAAAATATATATATATATATATTTTTTTTTTTTTTTTTTTTTTAAATTTTATTTTACTGGAACAAAGCACGAATATAAAGTGTTTCATGCAGTGTTTGCAACACTTTGACCAAATTTATAATTTAAGTGATTTTTAGACAGCATGTCTTGTTTTTTTAAATTTTTTATTTTTTAATTTATTCATTTTTAAGTTTTTCAAGTTTTTTGTCAACATTCTAGAAAATATAGTTTCAAATAATTTTTTCAGCTACAATATATAGAAAATATCATATTATTACATTCATCGCTGTATGTGGATGCCAATACTGCAGTGACACTTATTTAAAAATGTTTCTGTCTTGCCTGGTAAGATGAAACAGTAAATGCATAGATAGCATGGTCTTGGACTCATTTATGTAGCTCAGAATATTGGGAGATCTGGCTCTGAACAAAGCGGGTATGAGACCCTCCTTGAATTAAGGAAGGATTCAGCAGCTCTGAAGGATATGGGGAACTCATTCAACCACAATGGAGACAAAACTACTGAGAACTGAGGGACTTAGAATTTGGTTACTTGTGAATGGGAACACCAAGGTGGAGGTGGAGGAGTACCCTTGTGTTGTGGGCTTGTAGCTACTGTATTACTACTTTGAAAGGACATCATCAATACAGGAACACAAACTTCTCCCTCAGACACCCTAGGCAAGCCCACAAATGCCCTGCAAGTTGAAAAACCAGCCCTCAGGCATCCTTGTCCTTGATTCTTTTCCCAGTTCTTCCACTCTCAGCCAATGAAATCTATCCCACAATGGGAAGCAGAGGTAAGTTTTCCTGTCTTGTGCCTTTACATCAATCCTCACCAGCCACTTTCCTCTGATTTAAATACAAAAGAAAAAACACAAAGGAAGACCTCCTTTATAATGTGAAGTGCACCATCCTGATTAACTCACAATATAGTTCCTTACAACTTCAAATTGTCATCCTCGGTTTTATCTGTTTTTGCATGCATTGCTACTTTTTTCCCATGCTCTAAGCACGGGGATTAGCATTCTTTGTTTGGGTATCGAGCGCTCACAAGATATAGGAGATTGCTGAAGAATGGGATTTTTCCAAATCTGCAAGGAAATTAAATAGACCACCCAAAGTATTCTAGTCAGACAGGCTTTCCACCTGATCTCTACATAATAAGTGCAGAAATGAATCCAATACCTGTTGCACACATAAGCCCTGCACAAACACGAACATTTTTTTTTTATTATTATTATTGTTATTCTGTCTTCATCTCCATCTCAGTTTTAATTATCTGCCAGCCACTTGTCAGTCATCTCAGCTTATCTCCAACCACATGTGCCTGGCATTGGCAACCACTCTTCTAAGTATGGAATTAAATCCAATGCTGCAAGTGTCTTATAAAAAATAAACATATGTAACTGTGTATCAGCAATAGGAAAGGATTCTATGCCCAAATTCTTTCTTAATACCAGAAAGAATGATCAAAATATAGGATGTAAACTAGAGTCCTGAATAGCATGCATATGATTGGCGGCTTTGTTGTTCTTTTTCCTCTGGTTTTTACGCAGAAATGATGACTTAGAAGTAGAAATTATACAGCAACTTACCATGTCTACAAGGACAGACTGATATTTTAAAGCGGGCTGAAACATAAGTAGAGATGAGAAAAGCCTGGCACTGTAGTAACCGCAACCATCACACAAGTTCGCAGCCCTCCAACCAAAAGTTGCACACAAAGGCTGCAACTACAGGCTGAAAGTTCAAGCCCTACCTCCTGCTGTAGCTCCCCTTTAGTTACTGTGAATTTCTGCAGTAAAAATTGACCAAAGTAGGTACATCATTAGTGAGTGTCAAGAATGAATGAATTAATGCTTTGGCAAAGGAGTTCCAAGGTCCAGGTCACTCTGCACAGATCAGAACATTGAGCTGAAATAAAACCTGTATCAGCTGGTGCTGTCCACAGGCCCTTCTGATCCTTCTGTGACACAGAGGGGTTCTGATGTTGCGTATAGCCATGCTGCTGCACCCCCACCCACTCCCTTCGATCCCTCCTGCAGGGTCTCCTTGTTGCACCCAGTGTCACCATTCAAGCCAGTTCTTGAAAGCCTGTGTTCCCCCCCAGCCAGGTGCAGTTCAGCTCCCACCTCTGAATGTGATTTGATGTAGGAAACTGGAGCTCAGCCTGAACCATCGGCAAGCCAGATTTCCATCCAGCTGCTCTGCACTGCCCAGCAAACAGAGAACTTTGGAGCATCAGGTGATGTTGTGCTTAGAGATGGTGCCACCCAGGTTTGGTTCTCCATTCTTGCTATAGTCCCTCAAGCAAGGTACATAATCTTAATGGGTATAAAAATAACCAAACTCTATAAATAGGTAAATCATTTTAAGGAGCTTCTTGTATAAATATAATGTTTATAACTTACCTTGGACAAGTGGTCAGATTAATAGTAATGGTTGGCACAGTTCACTGTCTATGTCCTGTCCACTAGGCAGCTCTGTGAGTGCTGGGTATTTTGCAGCCTCCCCCCTCCACAGCAGCACCACGTTTCATGTTCATCTCAAGGTGCTGGCAAACAATTTCTGAGCAGGTCTGTAGAAAAAAGAATTATTTAGTACACCAGGTTGTCTGATGCACTATAAACATTTAAAGCCCACCTGATACTTTACCAGCAGGAATTATCATTCATTCTATGTGCAGGCTGTGTTTTATGTCCACCTGGTGCTCCTCCATGCAGGATTGGCTGGCCAGGGTACACCTATGCTTCCGTATTCTGCACCACAGCAGCAGAAGGAACTAGAAATGGGTAGATGGTGATTTACCTTTGGGAGGTTTAACAATGACACATTAGTTAGCATTTTAGCAATAAATGGCCTTCATACTGTTAAGTTAACAACAACATCTTGGATGTTCCATGGCTTTCTTTGTGATCTTAAAGCTGGAATTACTTGAAAAGTACCATTTCTTCATTAGAGTGACAGGTAAGTTATGAAAACACAGTGTCGACCTGCCTTGGGGTTAATGTGGAAAGCTGGGACACCGCAGGGGTCTGGTTTAAAGCATTTTAAGTGATGTCCGCCTCCTTTAAGTATCATTTTACTGGACTGTGAGACACGTATTAGTCACAGTGGCATAGTGGGCTGTGTGTTGTTGCTGTTGTGGCTACACTGACACACCTGACAAGGAGGGTTTGTATCCCTTAAGGATGGGCTAGTTTTTCAATAATGTGGCTCATGACTCTCAATATAGGTTTCAAAGGGAGGTGTAGGTCAGCCAGAAGCCCAGTGATGCTGTGGCTAAATACACATAGTTTAGCTTTTAGGGCTGTGGGTTCAAGTCCTGTGTGGGTTGCAACTCAGTTTAACCTGTAATTCTGTGACCTGTCAAGCTAAGAAGGTATAACTGAGGTGTTTGAAGAGCAGGTTTGTGGATGATGGTGTGGTGTAGCAGGTAAGCAGTTTGATACCTAACCCTGGGCTCCTTAGTTTCATTCTCAGGGAAGGTAAGTAGGAACCGTACACGTGCAGCTGTTGGGGTGAGTGATCCTCTTCCTTGGTGGCACATAAACATCTTCATCTGTCCTCACCCTGGGAGCTGCTTGTTTTCTGAGCTACAGGATGGAATTTAATCAGAATAAACTTATTTATAGTTACCGAATTGTTGTTTTCTTTTTAACTTCATAGTGTGATCTTGGTTGGAAACTGTCTGGGAGGAGGTTGCATGTTTTTCTCATGTGTTCCCTACCGCTGCCGTGTCCCCCCAAGCCAGTTTCCACCAGAGGCCATCATCTACAGGTGATGAGTACACCTGCAAGGCTTCTGCTAAGCAGTTAATCTTTCGAACAAACTCTTTGCAGAGTCTTCTTCCTTGGCAACCTCAGCATTAGTTACCATGGTTTTACTGAAGATACTTTTCACCATAATGCTTGTCCTATAAAAAAAAAATTAAATTAAATTAAAAAAACTAGCATTTTCTGTGAATGAATGAAGCTGATTTGCCCTTTCAAAAGTTACTTCAATTTAAAGTGCTAAGTATTGCCCCTCTGGTCAACTGACATTAGCTATTACTATTGCATTAGCTATTATTGCAACACACTGGGATGCCTACTTCCACTGGGACACTGAAGAGCTGACAATCATATTCTTCCATTTCTTCAACACGTTCAACTGCCTACAGCTTGGACTGCTGGGGCCGAAGCGTCAGTCAATGCAGGTTGACCCCTCCATAGTATCCTGGGGCTGTGGACCATCTGACAGCCAGGTCAGAATAAATGTCACATGTTAGTACCAAACTCTGAAAACAGCACATGTCACTGTTGTAGGGCGCCCAGTTCTGGACTTTGGTGGTGAAAATGAAGACATCATAATTCACAATGCAGCATTTATTTGTAAAGCAGGGGCAGAAGGTTACAGCCTGGGGGAGCAAATATTGGACTTTTTGCTCTTTTCCCCAATGACTTAGGGTCATCCACATGACCAACTACAAGCCAACCACCTACAACCTTGTCTTGTTAGAATAAGATGGACCGTACCAACCACACTTCAAACCCACACAATCCAACGGTTGAACACATTACCAGCAATTCCATACAAACCTAAACTATTTACAATCCCCACCATTAATCCCAGGGCACCTTTGAATAGCATGCAATGCCACCATATTGTTCTTATCCTGGTTCATTGGGTGCATGAACCTTAAATTTGCTAAGTAGAGCTTCAGTTCTCAGCAGACTTATGTCATACAGGGGCATAAGGCCGAGAACAGTAAGAGTGATAACAATCGCAACAACAACAGCAATACAAATAAAACTGTGTTTTCAAATTAAAAACAGAGTCTCAAATAAATTTGGTCAAGTACAATTTACCACCTTTTGCTCTCCCTGTCTTTCTGCCTTTGCCAGGATTCTGATGCTCCAGTGCCTTCTATGTGAGGGAGAGTGTGAGGAGATCTCGAGAGGTCATCGCAAGTCACCTCTTCCCAGGTAGCAGCAGGCCGGGCCCTTCAGTCCATTAATCACTGCCCACTTCCAACAGTCTGATATCTCCATCTCTGGTCACTGAGGCCAGGCGTGTCCTCTCCTCAAAGAAATGACCACTGGGACCTAGTCAAGTCCTCCAGGATTATCTGGAACAAATATCACTTCTTCAGTTCCTCCTTATTCTTTTTTTATTTTTTTTATTTTTTTATTTTTTTTTTTTTTGTTGCTCTGCTGTTGTCTGACCAATGTCTCATTGCACTGTCATACAGGCCTGAAACCTGTCTGCACTGCAAAATTATGAAAAATTGTTGAATGTTAAAGGCAAAGTTGTTAACTTTATTTTGTTCCATTTTGTTTGTGGGTTTAGTGATTCTGCATTATATTAAAGAGTTTAGTATGAATGAAAAAATGAACGAAGAAACCAACGAATGAACCAACCAACCAACCAACGAAATAATGAATGAAATTTTATTAATCCTTGAGGGAAGATCCATACAAATGAATCCAAAGTGATTTAAATTCCACAAGTTTATACAGCTGGTAGGTTTCCAGGTTAAACTACTACAACTTTTCCAGGTACTGAAATCAACAGCCATTAGAATGTTAAGAGCATTTCCTCAGCTATTATGCTACCAGCGGGCCTATCTACCCTTCATGGTATCTTTTTCAAAATATAACACTCCATCTTTGGCTGCTGTACATGTAAAAACTATTAACCACTATTAACAATAGTGGGGCAGGTATTTGACTCTTAAGTGTTCCTCTTTTTCAAAAAGTTCTCCCATTAAAAGCTGCAAACCTTCAATGCAGGGTTTTTTTTTTTTTTTTTAACTTTCTAGACAGCTCATTTACATCTGCAAGCTCCGGAAAGATTGTATCTAAAATTGATAAGAAATGAGAGCGGTCTGCACCTCTTGCAAGCTTTTTAAATAACACCCACATGAGCTCATCATTCATAATGACACTGATCATTTATTATGAACTCAAGTGGGATGAAAAAAGGCCCATCCTTGCCAAATAAACTACATTCTCCCATTCGGGTTCCTGCTTAACCTTCGCTCACGGCCGATAATAACTTTGTCATTGAAAAGCTACCTTCTTTTTAAAATAAAGGACCTTTAAAAGAGATATATGGCTCTGCCACTGTGGACAGAGACTGGGCTGTTTGGGATTATATTTCTATTAATTCTCATTTTGAGTGCCACAGATCTGATATGAACAACTCCAGGGGACAATTGTGGGCAAGGTCAGGTGCTCCACAGAAATGCAGACGTCTCCTTTGCTGGTTGTAATTCTGCCATCAGTAAAACATGGTATCATCCACAGTGATGCTGAATGACTGACTCCATTATGTCACCTCCCAAAGGTTAACTGTCAGTTTCAATTCCCAGCATTTTTTTTATATAGGTGCTTCCTATTTAGGTGTCAAAATATTATGTTTCATATGATTTTCAGCCTTAAAAAAACTTACAAAATACAGAAAAAATTGTTTGAGGGTGTTTATATATAGAAACTCACTTTTTCACTTCTTTTTCCCTGTTTATTCCCTCATTAAGTTCTATATACTGCTAAAGGTACACTTTAAACTTGGCAAAAATGTTCAGTTTGACTTTGAAACCACGACTCACTTTGACGGTATTTCCACATATTTTTTTCACCCCTACAAAGAGTCTGTTCATGCAAGGAAAAGCTTGAAGTATAAAATCCTACTCACTATGTGAGAAGCTAGGGAGGAGATGAAAACACAGCATTGCACTTTTGAAGAAGACACCGCTGCTTCAGTTAAAAACGTCCAACGCGACAACGGCAATTAAAGCAGCCGAATGGGCAAAGTGAGCGTTTTTGCCCTCGGTCTCCACATTAATCTCTGATTTAATTGTGCGAAGAAACCGGTGCAATCCGCACACAAAACTCACACTTTTGCAAGTACAAGACACAGAAGACACATCAAAAATATATAGATATAGAAATAGTCCCTGGTTTGCAATAACTGCTGTTATTGATATAAACTTTTTTTTTTTTTTAACCAATCGGCTGCCACAGATTATACTATGAAGGCAAAAAGTCATTTTGATTGGACTGTATTTTAATAAATTAAAATATTCCTTGCTTGACAATTCATGGGCGATGTGTATTTAAATAATACCAGTGTGTCTTGCGCTGTATATAAAAGTACATTGTAATACATTAAACAATTATAAACCATTTTATTCAGATGACTTGGATATCTGTGGAAGTTAATGAAGCAATATTATTCAGAATTGGTTTAATGCAGTCTGCAGAGGAAAGTCATAAATGTTTAAATTTGTTGAACATGAGAGCACGGTACCCTGAGATTGAGATTTACAGTCAAGTATTTGCCTAAAGGTAGTTTGCAGCATTCTGCTAAATTGCTTTTTCGTGGCTTTATTAGCAAACCCCTTGGCTACAAGATAAAAATGTGGATTTAGACAGCTGAAGGTTGCTACGTGTTCAAATCCGGTCAAAAGCTTGCCGACAAAACTGTATGCCCGTCACTCATAAACAAGCTGCTGCACTACGGAGGGATGGACCACGAGGGGATATGCCAGGGAGCACCAAGGGATGGGATCTGGACTTATCACCAGAAGGTGAGCAGCTTTCATGGCCCAGAATTCATCAAGCAACAAACGTACCCTGTATAAATGACCAAAGCATGCAAAATCGGTGAACAGAACTTCTTTTCTTCAATAAAATAGTGCAATCGTATTCTGAACTGATGACACTCGTGATCATCATTTTTGTTTTGCTGGCACCCATCAGCACTTCAGGCTTCCAAGTGGTCCGCCTGACATCCGCCATGCTCACCTGTAAAGGTTTGAAACAATAATTTGAAAGTGATGCCCTCTCCGGAAGATTACTGTATCATTTATTTGTATTGAATATTGCTGGATGTGAAAGACCTCTTTCCAGACAAAGGGTCCTGTAAATCCTGTGTATGATACATAAAAATCATTAAACTTGATGGCATGATGGAAATAAAAATGTACCAGCAAGTAGTTTAAAAAGATCTAATAATGTGACAGCTTTGCACAGTGTATTTAAATGTTAAGCTAAGTGACTGTTGCTACTGAAATTGTGGTTGAGGGAAAGCATGCTGCCAATTTTGGGAATGCACAGCATGCGATTCAGACGAAACCAAAGTGCAATAACGGCATATGACGTATTATCTGAATAGATGCCTCTGGCTTTCGACAAGTGGAAGACTGACTGTGAAGGGGTGGGTCATGGGAAGAAATGCAGGTGACACATGCAAGGAATGTTTGCTTTGAAAGACCAATGACCTGTCAACACCATTTTATTCTATTTTGACAGGAGTAGCATTTAACATACAGCGGGGTTCATTTTCATGTACCACTCGACCTCATTTTTTCCACTACCTCTCTTTCCACATTTCAGAGAAACAGCAAGAGGAGTTTTGCTACAGTGCTGTATGCTGGGTTGCTAGTTTACTTCCCTTCTAGTAGCATATTACACTTCTATTGGTCTTTAGAGTAGCTTGGATTCTAGAAGGTGTTGGATGTGTTGTGCAGGAATGATTGTACCATGTGTGTATCCAGAAGACTGAGTTTGGTTACAATACTGACATTGCTACTTGGTGCATTATCATGTTGGTGTCCATCTGAGTGAGATGAACTGTAGCCATGAAGGAATGAACTTTGCCAGCAATGATGTTCAGATGTGCTGAATCTAACATAGAAAACACTCCCCACACCATTACACTGCCACCACCAGCCTGTACACCAAATGGGACTGCTTTATAGACTCATGATGCTTTCGCCAAGTTGTGCTATTTCCATCAGTGATCTAGTTTTGATGCTCCTGTACCCAATTCGGACAACCCTTATTGTTCCTTTCTGACAGCATCAGCATCTGACATGGTCTTCAGCTGTTGTAGTCCCTTCGAGACCAGGTCGAATAGGCAGTGGATCCAGAGATGACATTCTGCACACCAGTTTTGAAGCTGGATGTGATTTGTCTGGTTGTGGCCCATCTGTGGTTGCACGATTCTTGCTGTTCTTGCTGTTCTCCTTTGACCCCGCTGTTCCACCGCTACAGGATTGCAGATCACTGGTACTTTTTGACTTTTCGCACCATTTTCAGTAAACCCTTGAAAAGACTGTGAGTAAAAAGCCCAGGATGATGACCACTTGGGAACTGGCCTATGTAGCACTAACTATCACATTCTGTTCAAAGTCACAAAGGTCACTCATTTTGCTCATTCCAGTGTTCAGAGGAACCGTAAATGTTAGTAGAAACGCTGGCCTGACTGACTTACACCACACAGCACAGTCACATATGTATAACTCGCTGGAACGTACAGTTTGTATGAAGGGGAGAGAGAACCTAATAAACTGGCAACTCTGTGCAGGTTTTAGCCTGAGGAATAATTTAACAGATCCAATTTATTAGGTACACATGCACACAGGTTGCCATGCACAGCAGTTCTGCATGTGGCTGTGACTCAGGATATAAAACATGTAAGGATGTAGTCTATAGGTCCACATACTGTTTGGATGAACATTAGATAACAATGTTCCTGCATTTCAGAAACAGCCAACCTGGTGTGACTGTTGCACACTATAGCCCCACAAACACAGCAGTGTCTTTATTTTACTACCGTAACTTGTACTGTCTCACCGCTCAACCAAACGGGCATCTTTGGAATGAAGCGGAATGTGATGTTAACAGAATGAATGCAGCACCAAAACATGCAGTAACAGCAAAGTTGACAAGCACCCATGGACAAAGAACCCTGTGGAAACAAGTTCTCAAGTCCAAGAAAAAAGATCTTACTGAAAAGGCGTACCTCATAAAGTGACAGCTGAGTGTACTTCAAACTTCTGTTCCTGTAAAGCCATCCTCAGAAACCCACCAGTCGAGCTTGTTAATGTGCTATTTAAAACAAATAAATTATAGTGTGTGCCACGCCCACTATTTTTGTTCATGAACATTATCAATCAATCAATCAATCTATCTATCTATCATCTATCTATCTATCTATCTATCTATCTATCAATTTTCGGACAGCTGGCGTATGGGAAAATATGATCTCCGTGGTTCATCTCTGGAGAGAAGCACTGCAGATGTTGATATATTATCCCAACGAGCCTAAAGGGGCGAGGCGTGCGACTGTTGGGCTCAGCTACAAAACCACTGGGAATTTCACGACAGCCTAATAAATCCAACTGCATCCTACACATACTCATGAACAGAAGAAGCGCATGCAACAAAAGCATGGACCAGAAAAGAAAGCGGGGCAAAGCCGGCAAGCAGAGCAGGGACTCATTACGATATACCGATAAATATATTCATAAACAGAAAACTACTTAAGAGTCTTTAATGTCTGATGTTTGTAAGAACAAGTTCAAATGCACTCCAAAGTTTCACCGCTCTCCTTAGAACTGCCATAACCGGCTATAATTGCACTTTTCAAACACATCCCAACTCCTTGAATCAGGCAGTTTAATGTCATGGTTTTCTTGTATGCAAGTTTAATTGGATAGCAAATTGAAATAAAATTATTTCTAATAACCCCACTTTTTAACCTCTCTCTCTCTTTCTTGCTCTCTGCTGCTTCTTCAGCGATCTGACCAAATATGAGAGAAGAGCACAATGCGGAGGGCAGAAGAAATGGAGCTGAACTACAAGAGTCACGATGCAGAGGTGAGAAAGCGGAAACACCCTCCGTAATAGGGTTTTGGCACTTCTTAGCTATGAAAGTCCTTCACAGAGGCCCATTTTAATACCCAAAGAACACCTTTGGCAGAAGATAAACTCTGGTCAGCTACCAAATAGCTTATTTTAGAATCGTACATACTCAAGCTGCCTTGTGTGTTTACTTTGTCTTTGCTTTGTTTCAGTGTTATTTTATTTACATTCATCCATGCATGCTTTTCTCCGAAGCGACTTAGGGTGTTAAGCTGCTTACTGTTGTTTACCAATTCATACAGCAGGGCAACTTTTACTTGAGCAATTCAGGGGAAGTACCTTGCTCAGGGGTACTACAAAGTGCTCTGCTGAGACAAGCATTATTTAAAAATTAAACGTAAAATAAAAATGTTGCAGAAACGTTTAACTTGTCATCTTCTGACTCGTAGAACTAAATGTTAACTTTTTTTTTTTTTTTTTACAAATATACCTAAGCATCACAACTCCTGAGCTGTATAGGTGTCAGCTCACACACGGTTCAGTCTGTGTTTCATTTTCATGTTTTCCCCATCTCCACATGTGTTTCCTCTGGGTGCTCTGGTTTCCTCCCAGAGTCCAAAGGTGTGTTTCAGCTTATTCAGCCACTCTAAAATTTCCTGTAGTGTGTGTGTGTGTGTGTGTGTGTGTGTGTGTGTGTGTGTGTCAGTTGCCACTCTGCAACAAACTGGACAAAGCTTCAGTGTGTCTTTTCATAGCCCAGTCCCCTATGACCGCAAGAGAGGCCCCATTCCCCGACCAGAGTAAAGCAACGAATGATAATAGATGAACAGATTCCGTCTTGTTTTAAAAAGTTCAGCTTTTTTCACGCAGGACTCCGTGTCGACGATAAGACAAAAGGGCGGCACCGCACCGTTGCGAGCGGCAACGGGAAAACGAAAAGGGTCGACGCTTCTGCTTCTCTTATCGTCCCGGATTCCTCGATGCTCAAAGTGAATCCGTTTGATTTCCTTTCAAACCCGGACTCGTAATGAGCAGCCTCCTCCCGGCGTAACTACAGCCAAGGCCCTTCGCTCGACTTCTTCGAGACCAACAACGGCGGCAAATTTAATTTCCTCCATCCTTATCGCACTCCTCATTAGACGGATGATCTAATGCGAATTACCAGCCGCAGCCAAAGGAAGTCACTCGGCGCCGGAACGTATAAATGCGCCCGCTGCTCAACGGTCGACTCGATTTAATCTTTTTAGTCCTCGGCCCGACAAACTCCTTCGCTCTGATTTTGGAGGGAAAGAATGAAAAAGACGCAAAAACTCCCGTCGGCATAAGGCACGGAGACAAAGACGTCGCAAAGGCGAAGAGTTTACGGAGGAGGCTGTGTTTTAAATTAACTCTGTGCGACGAGAGCCAGTATTTCCATTTAAATCTGTGCAAAGTAATTGCTAAACCAGACACATGTATCTGGAAATTTCCACAAATGTCAAATAGAAGATCTAAGTGGTTGAAAGCAATTTCCAAGAGATCAATGCATCCTTTTTTTTTTTTGACTGACAGGCCCAGTTTACTATTTTTTTCATTTCTTTTGCGTGAAATTATAATGGTTCGATAGCAATTTTCAGTCCTGCTGACCGTATGAGAAGCACTCAAATTAAAAAACAGATAACAAATGTTCCGGTTCCTCATCGTGTAAGATTTTAACTGCGGTCCACGGGTCAATTTCAATCGGCGGCGAGCCATCCAACAGTTGAACTCCCGGTATGTTATATTCATATATATCTCTGTATTTTTTTAAATAATTCAATATGATAGCAAAAGAGGAAATTAATACTGCCCTCTCCATCCTGGATGTCAGTCACACGTCTTTGTGACCATTGTATTTTCATGATTACAGCAGCTTCTTAAACCGGTTTCCGCCACTGAAACGCCTTTTCTGAGTACTTTGTATGCAAAAACCTCACGCTGGCACATTTTTGAGGCGGAAAGACCATGAAGTTCCATTTTATCTGAAAGAACTTAATCATTTTAATATTTTCTTACTGCATGTGTGCAGCTCACATTGATTTCATAACTATCCTCAGTCTTTTTGTTGCAGTCAAAAAGTAAACGCAATTCTCCCTGGCACTCGAAACAGAAACAGCAGCTTCTACTTTAAAACCACAATTGTGCGCCTGTGTTATTATAGAAATAAACCCTTATGATAGGGGGTATAATGAAAATAGAACAGAATGCACAGTGTTTATAGCTGCTGGCCTACTGTTGAGGAACCCGGGTTTGAACCCCTGCTCCTGCTGTTGTTGTTAAGTGCTGTCGAGTCAATGTCGACTCATGACAACTCTGCGGATAGCTGTCCTGAAAAGCATCTGGTCTTCAGCAAGTCGGCTAAGACTTGACACAGGGGCATGCATGGCTGCGGTGACCGTGTCCATCCACCACACTGCAGGTCTTCCTCTTTAGCGTTGACCTTCCATTTTGCCGAGCATGATATCCTTTTCCAGTGACTGTTCTCTCCTCAGGATGTGTCCAAAATAAGACTGTCGAAGCCTGGTCATTTCTGCTTCCAGTGACAACTTTGGCTTGATTTGCCCCAACACCCATGCATTAGTTTTCAGGGCCATCCAGGGCACACGCAGAATTCTTCGCCAGCACCATAATTCAAAGATGTCCATTTTCTTCCTGTCCATCTTTTTCACTGCCCAAGTCTTGTATCCATATGACATAACTAGGAACACCGTGGCTTGGACAATTCAGATGTTCGTACGCAGAGTTACATTCCTGCACTTGAGAATTTTATCCAAGCTCTTCAAGGCTGCTTTACCCAGACCGAGTCTTTGTCGGATTGCTCCGGCTGTAGCCCCTTTGAAAAAGCGCAAAAATGATTTTGCTTTGTAACTCAGTGCAAACAACTGGACACTGCAAGTTCCACTGGAGAAAGGAAAGGCTAATGTAAGTATTTAAAGGTTAGTACCATATAAACATAGTTTGAGCTTTGTGAAGAAAATAATGCGGTGAGCCACCGGGAGTAGTTGTAGTGTTCAAGAAGGCAAAAAGTATCTGAGTCCTCTCAACACAGTGAACAATTGGCCACCAAAGTGTAAGAAATT
Source organism: Heterotis niloticus (assembly GCA_018136845.1). Lineage (NCBI taxonomy): Eukaryota > Metazoa > Chordata > Actinopteri > Osteoglossiformes > Osteoglossidae > Heterotis > Heterotis niloticus. Next base: position 8,366,283 of record CM030895.1, read on the forward strand.
CTTTCAGTTGTTCAGACCTTTAAGTTCAGATCACTGATGTGGTGTTGACTCTTCTTCACTGTATGTGTTTAAAAACCTCCAGAAAGTTCTGTCCTTGGTTTGTGTTGAAAGGGGGGTGTTGATCTTTTAGCCCGACTGAGCCCAACCATCTGACTGCTCCTTGCCGGCTTCTTCTTCTCCAAAATTTCCAATCATCAGAATGTTTTCGAAAGAATCCGGTCCCCTCTCGATGCTTCCAAGGTATGACAACATCAGCCTCATCATCCAATGCTGTTTTCCTGACCATCGCGGTGTCCTTAGAAGCCTCCTCCAGCACCACGCTTCAAAGGAGCCCATGTGCTTCTCGTCCTGCATCCTTAATGTCTGGTTTTCAGATCCATAAAGCATCACGCAATATTTACTCTAAATGAAAAATGAAAAGCTGAAATTAATACGCTGAAGAATGGAACAATTTCATCAGGTGCTCAAGGAGAAATGAAAAATACTCCTTGATATTCACCCGCTGTTACTGCTGCGCGAGATGTTTCTGTCGATGGATTCGAGGCTTCATTTAAAGCACAATCTTTTCCCTCAGATAAATATAAAAATAAGTCGGATAAACTACATCATGTTTTTTATGATTAGTTCTTGGAGGTTCAGCGTAAAGGTCTACACGAAGAAAAATGCACAAATTATGTCTAAAGCAGTCGCAGCTTCAAAGCCGGACTACGTTTGCTAAGTATAAAACCAACAGCCAACTCTGCCGAGAGTAATGAAGAAATAATGAAGAAAAAGAACGCAGAAAGTTAATGTGCATTTCTATAAATATGGCAACGCATTCGGCCTGCACTGGCCATTAGTCTTCCGTGCGTATATTAGTTTCTAAACCCATCTGGAATTTGCTGAAAACACAAAAGTCCTGCAGAAACGTGCAAAAATCCAATTAACCGCAAAAAGTGCACAGATGATATGGAGACTTCATATTAAGTGGATGCCAAGCAGTAAAACAGAAGAGGGATGGATGTGAGGGGAGGATAATGGCTTTGCAAACATATTTATTTCTTGATGCAACTGAGAGTTTAGTGGCTCAAGAGATAAGTGTTCATTTTTGTAGCTTAAAAAAAAACCAAAAAAAAAAAAAAAAAAAAAACACCCAAGATATCAGTGCTACGGAATTGCAAAGTGCAGATATTTTTGGTCAAATTCTCACCTGGTAGTCTGTTTTCTCGCTTAATGTGCTTTGGTTCATGCATTTAGAAGTAAAATCCAGTGAAAAAGTGGTCAATGTCACCTAACAACAACAAAAATGTTCTATATTTAAATTTTTAAATGCAGATAAATTAATATTGTAGTTAGCATAAGAAGCGTAAAAGAAACTGAATTTTTGTTTGAAATCTGTGCGTGCAACTAAATGTGAAAAATCTGCACAATCCTCGCAAGCGATGATCAGAATATCGACGTTCACTTTTTGTTTGTCTGTTTGTTTGGGAACTTTTAATCACGAGAAGGACAAAAAAAACGCGTGCTGTCTAAGAGCCTCGGGCACTCCATCACCATGCGGCATCACCCCTAAAAAAAAAATTAAAATCGGTTCCATTTCTCCTTGTACTTTGATCCGTTAACCAACAGACGGAGGAAAACGATATGGAAAATATTGCAGAATGTAGTTTGAATTTGAGAAATTAATTCAGCTTCACTTCACATCTCGGTCCGAACGCTTACACTTCGGTAAGCAGGCGATCAACATTCACCATCGCAGACTTCCAGTTTTAACTTTTTAAGATGTAGACACGAGGACATTAAGGTGCAATTATAGAACACAGCGATTTTTTTTCCAAGTATAAATAATGGATGAAAAGTTAAAGACTTAAAAAAGCTTTAATATGGGCCTCACTTTGGTGGTGCATCTCACGTAGGGGAAGCTTCAGTTTCCCCTGGCAACACCAGATGCAGGCGGAGACCTGAGTCTACAAGCTGCTCGGTGCTGTTTCTAAGGACGCAGGGCAGGTGGGGTTTATCTGTAGTGGTCTAGAGATGCTGGATGCTCTCTCCCATGTTTGTAGCACTGCCCGACTCGAGGGAAGCGCCGCACGTTCACTGCAAGTTCCAGTCTCATTTTCACAGGGCTTAGTGGTGCCGATAAGCAGATTGGGTCCCATCAAAACGGTCTGTGTCACGGCAGCAGGGGCTGAACATCCTGCCGACTCGAGAAAGAATAAGGGGTTCGTTTCCTCCACATTGAGATCCTGTCAAAATGATGATTTTTTTTTCCAGTGGAGTTTTTCTGTCTCCGAAGAGTGACACACATCGCTGAGGAAGCTCTGCCCGAGAGCACATGACGCTCCTGTCTGGGCTGCAGCTGGAAATGCATGTTTTTCGAATGTCAGGGCATCACTGTCCATTTTTATATATTTTACAGATTTATCTTTAAATTTGATCTTGTTTTTTTTTTCCTTCTACCCCAAGAGATGTCAATGTCGTTTTAAGAACGAAAACGAACATTTCTGTCTTTTATTTCAATATCTAATTTCTCCAAGTGTTAGGTTATCAACTTCCCAGTGTTTCACTCATTTATACTGCAGGGTAGTTTTACTCAGTCAGTCCAGGGTACATAACTTCATAAAACGTTTTACAGCAGGATAGGTCTCGAACCAGCGACATTCAAACTACACAACATGCACTTAACCACTAGTCTGCCTGCTGTCCCCATTGCCCTCTACAAGCTACAGTTTTCACACCTTGAACTGTCATTGTCACAAAGCATCCCAATAAAATAAGCAAATATGCAGTTTTAACTTTAACGCTGAGATGGTGTTAAATTTCTATTTCAGCAGGAGCGAATGAAAGAGAATGTCAGGCAGGGCTGAGGGAGTGAGGGCAGGGATTGCTATGATGAGGGGTAGGACACGGGCGGGGTATCCTCCCCAGTGCCCCCGTCTGAGGAGATCAGTCTGGGTCACCGGCCTTCTTTCCTCCACGAAAGCCTGTCAGCTTGAATATTCATTAAAATGGCTGTGCCACAGGCCTTAAGCTCAGAGATACTCATTTGCGGCGCTGGGGACAGGGAGCACCCCCCTCCCATGCCATGCCAGCACCCCCAGCGGCCACGCTGCACTGACTCATGTGGACCTTTTCCAGCATCCAGCGCCTGCCCGCTCCGCTTTGACCCGGCCTGTCCTACGAGCAGCACACGTGTTCACACTCCGCCCCAGGTTCGCATTGGCATTCTGGTTAAAGTGGGGCAAACGGCAACGGCGTCGAGTTGAACAAAACAGAAACACCATCAGCATCTCCACACTCAGAACAAAACAAGAGAAAAACTCATTACAAATAATAAACCTTATATCAATTAAATATAGTTTTGCTATTAAATATTCAAACTCTTTGATATAATACCAACTGATAAACCACATACAGTTTTGCTTTATTACATTATAATAATCCATTCATTATTAACCTCTAATCCTGGCAGTCCAGAGCCTATCCCAGAACAACTGAACACCAAGCTGTAAGACTGCAACCTGGATAGGATAGCAGTCTCACTCTCACACACACACACACACACACACACACAAAATAGAGATAAGTGAAAGTGCCCAATTAACCTGAAACAGGTCTTTGGACTGTGGGAGAAACCCAGAGGAAAGCAAAACAGCCACAGCATGTAAACTCTGTACAGACTGAGCGGGATTCAAGCCCACACCTGAACTGGCGAGGAGCTGTAAGCCAATAGCAGTACTTGCTGTACCACTAAGTATAGCATAGCACTATATTATACAAGCACAATAGCATAGTACAGTAAACTAATATTAACATAGGGCATTATTATGCATATCATGTTCATCAGAGTCAAAGTGTCCTGTGCCACATAAACAGACCGCTTTCCAGCTGTGTGCATTATTATTTAAATACTTCCGCTGCTGTATTTGTTAAAGCGAGGCTGTGTTTCGCCTTGTTACCGCGGTAAGCGTCTGCCACACCAGCGTTTCCGTACCGATGAGAAATGGGCTCGTGAAATGCGGCCCACTGCAGGCGCTTGTGGACAGTGATGCTGTCCTGGAGTTTAGAATTTGTACACAACAAACTTTTGTTGGTTTTTTTTCTTATGTGCTGCACTTCACTCCTTTCCTACTGGGAGGTTCGCCGTGCAGCTGGAATTCTTCACAGCTTGACAACACGTAATTCTAAAAAAAGTCCCATTTCATGAATGCGTTGGATAAAATAGACGCCCTGCTGACAAGAAACCGGAGAGCAGCGTTCAAACTGGCAAAAATATCTGTTACTTATTGATACTGGAAACACAGGTGTATATGAATAAGATGATCAGGGTGTAGCAATAATTAATAATACTAATAATAATTCAATAATAATGCAGTAATAAATGACTCCAGCCACAGGAGCAGCCATCACTGCTCAGATTTAATGGGCAAAATTCACAGTGGACAATGCTTTCAGCTTTGGTTCTTGAACCTGGGGCCACAGTGCATACAGTGGTCAAAAACTCCCAGCAGTACAGCTCATTATTCTTACCGCATGTGTGATTTTAACCTAAAGGTGGCGCAGCGGTTAAAGCACCCAACATGGACGCTCTCCTAAAGAGTGAATCCACATTTCTGCTGCAGTGCCATTGAGCCTGGTGCTTACCCTGACCTGAAACAGTAAAAATTACCATATCAGTGGTGAAACACGGGAAAGCTGTGGAAAAAGGGCAAACTAGCTAACAAAGAATAAACAAAATCTGTGAATAAATGATTGTTTCATTGATTTTAATGCGCAATAAAAAAAAATTGTTTGCTTAATAAATAAAAATCCATGTGCAAAATGACTGATGTTTGAACCGAGCCTGAGCTCCACTGACACTGTACCAATAGCTGGGAGGTTAAGTCCACATGCCCGTAGCCGAAAGACTGACATTTTATATTTATCCACCCCCCTCGCAGCTGGCGGTACCCCCCCTCAGCTGAGCCGTGCACGCCAGCTAGTTAAAGCTGCCACTCTCGACAGGGCCGCGGTGGAACCCTTGCTTTGTGAAATGGCACTCGCCGTGCTGCCCGTCACATCCATTTCACAAGGTGTGAGGACGAGAGGGGAGACAAACTCGCGCCGAGCAGCGGGCGCACGGGGTGGGGTCAGCATGTCAACTCAGCGCAGCGCCGCTCCCGCTCGTATTTGCACATAACGTGCGGCGCTTTCACCTGCTTTTCTTCCTCCTTCATTTTCAAACAGTTGTCACCCCATCTGGTTTGTGAGCATTCACAGCAGAGCAAAAAAAATTTTAAGGGGTTTGGTGAAAAAGTTTGGAGCTTTGCGTTCATGATTTGTGTGGGGGCACAGGGACATGGCAGGTACTGCTGTCTCAGCACAGGACCTGGCCTGCCTGGGCATGGGTTCAAATCTGTCTTGCCACGTCTACAGGGTTTCCTCCATTGCTGTTCATCCCACAGTCCAAAGACAGATGTTTCAGGTTAACTGGTCACTCTAAGATGCCCTTTGTGTGTGAGACTGTGGGGCTGGCCTGTCATAGCCTGGACTCCTTTGCAGCGAACGGTTTCCTAGCGTAGAGCCCAGTGACTTCAGATTAAGCGCCGGTCAGCCGTAACCAGGACAGGAGGTTAATGCGAGAATGCACCTGTATTGCTTTTTGCAACTGAGATGAGAGACGTCGCTTATTAACATCAAAGGATGATTTTATTTCTGTCCTTTATTCACTGTACTGTAACCTCAAACTGCATACTGGCGCATCCTGCAGATGACAAGCTCTACGCGGTGGCCTGTTCTCTGCAGTTAAGGTGCAGAAATTCAGTCTGATCTTCTACATGTAGAAAGTTATTTTCTCAGGAGGACAGCCTGTTTTTCATCCTGAACTTCAAGAACCCGTCTCCTGACTCGCAGCTCTAATATGGAACTCTCTCCCCCCCCCCCCCCACAAGGACTCGGCGGTATCAAAGCGAGGTGGAGAAAGCGCGTCATGATGGGAAAGAATGACAGCATGGCTGGTGGCACTGCCTGCAGATGGAGGGTTGAGGCTGTTTGAAAACCTGCCAGGCTGACCTGTTTATATTTATAATTCTGCTTTTATTTAAATGACGGCGAGCTTTAACATTCAAGGTGGTGGTAATGACCGTGGCACGACCATATGCCGCATTATTTTCAAAAATGACTAAAAACATACACCCACATGTTTTTAATATCTGTACATTCACGTATGTCGAATGGAACAGATACTAAAATGGAAATTATCCTGAAATTATCCCCATTTGTTTACTGTTAAACATACATATTTTTAATGTTTACTATTTTAAAACTATTATTAGTAGTAGTATTAGCGTTATTTTTATTAACCTTTCTATATTTGACATTTTTGCTCAAAGTTAGTTACAGTTTAGGGAAAGAACTTCAGTCAAGGCTGCTGCAGCGAGAATTTTTAAGTTTAAATACAAATTCAAATCTTCATACTGTTGTTTCCATTGTATTTAATGTATGTTGGAACGCAGGGAAGACGTCTCTCGCTGGAGCTCAGCACAAAGGTTCCTCCTATGAGCTTCTCACCTCCTGGCTGCATTTCTGGACATGTTCACCTGCAGGATGCCCAGGTTGAAGAAATCGATACCAGATGACCTGCTGCACATTTCCACAGGTTGTACATTCCTGAGATCTGCCATTCTGACAACGTGTTTTTCCCGTGTCTGCGCTTCCCGGTATTGGATTCCGACTCCTACAACACACAGCACCGGAGACGCGGCCAAAGGTCGTGTTTGTGTGACAGTTGACCTGGTCTCCTGCACCTTCTTCACCCTCCTCCTACATTTCTCCTGTCTCTTTTCTGCTTTTCCACACACGTTTCAGCTGGAGTTCCAGCCCAGTTTGCCCTAAGCCTGACAACACACACACACACACACACACACACACACACACACACACACACACACACACACACACACAATGCTACACTACATCTGTATTCCCTCCCTGATAACACAATGTTTATATTACAAATGCTAATTTCTACCAAAATGAAAACTTTAAAATAATCAGAATCTGTCACAGCGATTTCCATTTTTGCTATATAATAAATAAATAATAATAATCGTGATTCAAAAAGAATTGCAAAAATTTTGTACGTCAGTAACTTAATATCATATCGCCAGGTAGTCTAAACCAAATCGTCACAGTTTTTCCTAATCTTACAAAAGCCTTGTGGGCCACATATTCACAATACTTAGTTTATGAGTAATACATTAATATCAGTTTTAAGTTCTTTTTAAATCGCTCTGTGCTAATAATAACATTATTTATATATTTTTATATCTGAAAGCAAGTGGCTGCCTCCCCACCTCACAGTCCGGGGATCTCAGCTTTAAAGATGCGCTTGGGTTTTACCCTAGAATGCCTGCGAGGGGGCTGTCAAATAGCCTTGAGGCACATGAGGGGCGGTGGCGCAAACAGGGTCTGTGTCACGGGTGCGAGTTCGGGGTCAGGGAGCTGTTCTCCCATCACTGGTTTAGAAGAGCTGTCAGACTTATCGGGCTGTAATTTCTTTCGGTTGAAATAACCTCAGCGGTCGTGACACTGAACTCTGGTTGGAGTGGGTGGGGGGGGTGCTTTTGGTGTCACGTCAGAATTACATTTGCATTTATCCGTTTGGCAGATGTATTTCCTCTAAAGTGACATTCAATTGAGTGCAAAAAAAAGTGCATGAACAAAAAAGAGTTTTTGATGCAGACACCATTGTGTTGCTGGTTCACATCCCATCAAGCAACTCCCTATAAAAGAGACAATCAAACAGAAAATACATAGATGATGAAAGCAGATGGTGCTGGACTCATTTACGTAGATGGGACAAAACAGAACCAGCAAATTGTCAGTGTGGGACTCTTTTTTTAGCAGTCAGAGGTGGAGGAACACAGGGGTCTTGCTGGAGTTAAGAATGTGATCGGGTTCTACCAGTATCGCGGTGGAGATCTTCTGACCAGGTTACAGGCCAAAAGCATTGATATGAGCTCCCAATTAAAACCAGGGATGGAATGGAAGCATCTCTCTCTCTCCCACACACACACACACCTCCGTATTTCAGATACAAGGCACCATGTAATACAACTTTAGGGCATCTAGGTCAGAACTTTTCTTATTCAAAGGCACAGACTCCTATCTCAGGGGACTTGACTCATTCTTTTTTGGATTTATTTCCCCGAATGAGGTTCTGGGTTCCTGACCACACTGAAGAGGTCTGTTTTTATATCAGTGGGTGAGCGATTACTCTATTTTACAGGACGTTAATGGCAACCTCCTCGGTGACCATCAGCTAAAGCCGAAAGGTTGTATCTAAAGCCAGGCAAACAGAGCCGGTTTCCTCAGGTGAAAGGCGTTCAGAAACATCGCTAATGCTCAGAACGTCCTATAAAATAAAATACCAGCAGTGGCCAAGATGATAAAAAAAAAAAAATCAATATTATTCCACATAGTAAAACTCAAGAAAGAGGACTCTATGGAAGTGACAAAAAAGGCACAAAGAAGCCCTGCAGAAAAAGTGCAAAAAAGGTAAAGAACAGCAAGAGATGAAAAGATAGACAAACAAAAAAGCAATAAATAAATAAAAAAATAAAAAAATACTCTTTGCTCATATTTAGTGTAGCTCTAAAAGTAAAAGTAAAAGTAAACTCCTGCATTTCAATGTAACAGCTGGATGCTGGACACCAGAGGCTCCTATTTTTGAGGAAAACTAAAAATCTGAATAAAGTGGAAAAACAGACAAAACGTTGGCACATCTAAGGTGTGCACATTTAGGAAATACACACCTTAATGTTCCTTAATATTTTTTGTGCGAGTTCCTTTATTAATGATCAAATTCTGTAGTTTCTTAAGGAGTTCTGAGAAATTTTTAACTTATGGATCATCGGCCATTAATTAATTTAATCGTAAGTATTAACATTAATTAATATTAATATTCTGATTTCTTAGCCTGGTGCCCAGTGATTCTGGAAAAGACTCCTGACCACCACAACCTTGACTGAGACAAGCAGTTTTAATCAGTTTTTATTATCTTTAGGTAATAAATGAATGGATGGATGGATTAGGAATACTAATAATATCTATACTGTATAATAAAACTGTAAATACCACCACTGTCCTCACCATGCAAGCAGAAAGAAAACAGACTGACTGTAAAAATTGCTTAATTATACATTTAAATATCAATAGTGGATACCCTTTTCATAAAATACTGAATTTTCATTTCTGCCAGCATTAAAATATTTGCATGTCACACACATACAATAGCAGTCAATAAAGAGAATAAGGCTGCTGACTGAGGAGGCTAAAGCACTGGAAAGAAACACAAGACGGAGGCAAGACAGCGCATGCTGTGCCTTGCTGCCAAGGCCTTTACGGGAGCATCTCGGAGGGGGGGGTCAGCCTAGCTGGATGCCATTTTCAGCAGCTCCTGAGGAGCCAGGTACAAAGTGATGAGCAGCATCGTCAGTTTCACTGAAGGGCCAGCAGGTGGCATTGGGATCGGAACTGCTGCCTGGCAATATAAAGGTTTTTGTTTCGAATCCCACTCATGCTGCAGTAGCTTCGATCCAGGTACTCACTGAGAGCCGACACACTAGAACACCCCTCAGTATGTAAACACCAAGTAAATCACCTTTGACCTCAATAAAGGTCCGCAATCCCTTATCTAAAACCAAGGATTAGATTTTAAAAAGGTAATTAGGTTTGGATTTACTGCAAACGTTCACCTGAGATTTGGTTCCACAGCGCATTGCAGTGTGTGGTAAAAGTGCATGACAAGCAGCCACCGCTGCTCCTCTACAGGGGTCCTGCTCGGGTGGTCACCTGCAGGGCAGATGGTTCATAGGTTGTGTTTGGGTCAAACAGAAGGTCACCATCTGATCCCTGGCCAGGCCAGAGGCGCAGTGCTGAATTATGGGCAGTGCAGAGGCAAGTTAGAGTCAAAATGGTCCAAAGTCAAAAGGTTAGCTCGGTGGAACAGAGGCTAACCCGGTTTTTAAATTTAAAAAAAAAAAATGTTAAAAAGGAATACAAATTATTACAGTGCAGGTTATTAAATTAAAGAATATTGTCAAAAACTATCACAAAGATAATATTAAGTTGTGAAATATTGTGTACAAACTCAAATAAATCATCATCTCTAAAATGGCAGTGATCTGAGTGTAATTTTGAATGTCCAAATAAGATGCATGGGTTTAGGATTTAGCAATTTATATATTATTTTACAGATGGCTATTATCTCTCTGAAGGATACTCTTATTACGGTGTGCAACACCTAAACAGCAATGAATTAAAAGGCAATGTATCAGCATTTACATATTCAGCAGGGGCCAAACCGGTATGTTTAAATGATAAATGTGACTTTGCAAATAATTCAATTTTTTATACATAATATGCAAGAAAATATGGAGACATTTGAAAATTCATCATTCAGGTCCCAGGAAGTAGTTGGATTTGTACCCCTGCAAAGGTTACTTTATTAAACTTTTAAATTAAATATTTTATTTTTTTTTTTTTTTTTACATTTTTAAAAACAATAACATGTAAACTGTATGATTAAAGCCTATATAATCTATATCCTTCACAGATACTACATTTAGAGAGTTTGCCAGGGAGTCACTGGAACTTTTTTTTAAATTAAAATTTAACTTTTACCTCAATAATATTCTAATACCTCAGGCAGCTGAGGAAGCTACAGGTCTCTCCGGCGATCCTTAAAACCCTCTACTCTGGTGCTGTACAAACTGTTCTGACTCAGAACATCATCTCCTGGTTTGGGAACAGCTGTGCTCGAGACATCAAGGCACTGCAGAGAGTGATCCGGGCAGCGGAACGCTGCACCAGATCTGATCTGCCATTCCTACAGGACATCTACACCAGGAGATGCAGGACCAGAGCGACTAGGATCATCGGTGACCTGTCTCATCCCAGCAACCATCTATTCATCTTGCTGAAATCAGGCAAACGCTTCCGAAGCATTATGGCCAGAACGGAGAGGTTCAGGAGGAGCTTCTGTCCACAGGCCATAAGACTTCTGAACCTGGACATGCCATCACAATCCTTACAAACCAGGGTCTACAATATTCTCTGACCGCTCCCCTCACTGTCGCTGTCACTGTCCTTCCAGTCCACCTTAAGGTTTACTTACTGTTTTATTTTTTTATTTATTTACTTATTTATCTATTTGCTGTTTGTTTCTTTTCTTCTTGGTGTTTGGTTGTTTGTTTGTTTTACTCATTGTAAATTTTTATGCACAGTCTCCTATCCTGAATCAGAGCACATTTCACTACATGGTATATTCAGTAACCATGTACGTGACAAATAAACTCTTTTGACTTTTGACTTTTAATAACCCCACGGTATTTAAAATATTCTGCTAGACACCCTTTCTATTATATTTCACACGGCTGAATAATCCTAACTTCACACAAGCGGTACAATAGCTTCTTTGAGATTTCTGTCATACTTTATACATGTAAGAGAAAAGTCATAAGAAAACTGCTTTTTAGTGTAACTACCGACTGTTATAAGTGTTGACTTTTTAACAGAATCGCCACCCTGCCTGCGGTTGCCTAGGTGATTTTAAAACCGATGCAAACCGTTGGGGGGCATTCGCTTCCACTCAGACAGATTCGAAACCACATCTGAATCCACAGCCCTGGAGCTCTGAGATGCAATAATTTAACACAACTGACCACTAAAAACGTTGCTTTGTGATGCTTCCACATGGGTGCATGTGCGACCTTGCAGAAGCACTGCTGCCCATGATGCACAAGTGCAAACATGCCAGCGTGACTGACTTTCCTGAGATGTGGGAAAGAAACAACCAGGAGGAAAAAAGCATCAATTTAAGAGGACAAAACAGTGCTGGAGATAATTCTGAAAAACCATCAGTTTTCAGCCTGAATATCAGTCACCGCACACATTGTCCTTGCTTGTCACTTGCAGTGGACTTATGGAAGCGTGAGAGTGTTAACTGCTTTCAAGGTGTGGGTGCTGTGTGTGTGCTGGGGGGGGTCTACTATTTCACAGCAGTGCTACCCTGTAATAGCAAAAATAGTTATTAATAAAAAAGCAATATTTCTATTGTTTTTCTGGTCCCATAAAGATGTACTAATCAATGGTGTGGGCACCCAAAACGTATTGAAATGAGAATTGACTGAATTCTGTTGGAGCAGAAGAGGAAATGAAAGTGGGAATTTTTTTTTTTGTTTAACAACAGCTTAAAAAGACACAAAAAACAGATAACTTTTCGCTCTGTTTTTCAGCTTCTTTTTTAACACAATTCTCTCAGTGTTTTACATGTTAAAAAATGGCCATCATATTTACACATTTCTTCCAGCAAAACTGCCACAGTGTTTAGACAGATGCTCAACAAAACAGCGAAATAGAAACGCAAACGTGTCTTAGTCCTTTCTATAAATAGAAATCCTGGAAAATATTTATGTAAGGAATAAACCACAGTGGGCCATGCACTTAAATAATGTAAACGTGGTGGTACAGCCAGAGGCATGAATAAGTGGAAATATTTAGTATTATTTATAACTGCTGAGCCGAGACCACGTATAGCAGTGGCATGTCCTGCCAGCCCCAACTGGAGAAAAATAAACACAATCCTCTGTTTACATCTTAATGCTCTCCACAGAGTAATGTAAATGCAATAACAGTTAAAAAAGCACTTTATTCTTACTGCTGCAAACCTCACCATCAGTTAGAACAATGTACCTGCAACTAGATGCCCAGTCCAACGCTGTATTTTAAAGCTCTGGTTCAACCGGGTATGAAGAATCTACAAGACTAAACCAACTACGGCTTCATGAAGCTGGCCCTCCTAAAAAATGGCACAAACAAAGGAGACCTACTGTTTTGTTAGTGTTACATTTGTGCTGCAAAAATATGAATTTGTGCTATTTTTGCTTTTGAGGCGCAAGTCATTGTTTTTCACGAGCTGACATCGCTCAGCCCCCCTACAGCCCCATAAACACACGAAACCGAGCTTGTTTGTTAGTGCTCTGTTTGTGCAGGTTTATGCTGCCAAAACCGCTGTAGTCTTTCTAAAATACAGGCAACCCCATGATTTACAAATTCTCTTTATACAAAATTTTGATTTCCTGAATAAGAACTGAGTGCAAAAAATTAATCAAAAGCATTTTCAAAAAAAAAAAAAAAGAAAGAAAGAAAGAAAAATTCTGAAAGCTGTGCATCACGCAAGTGAAGCCTGAAATCAGACTGCTCTACCATCAGCTGCTTCCTGCTGGGGTCCCGTCTCATGTTTGCTGAATGTGTAATGCAGCAAAATGGGGTCACAAAGGTAGAAAGGCTTATACCAAAAAAAAGGACTTAAAAGAGGATAAGAAAGCTAGAAAAGCACATGTGATTCTGTTGATCACAATGAATGGCCTTGCTTGATATTTTAAATTATGGTCTGTGCTTTTTTTAACATTAATGCCATTATCGAATGTTGCTATCTACCGGATATGAGACTGTGATGTTAGTGGGGGGCACATTGCAGGACAGTGTATCTCTCATGTGCTGCGTTGTGCCCCCCACTAACATCACAGTCTCATATCCGGTGTCAGCTAGTGTTTAATAATTATGTAATCGGATTTATATTATGCTGAAATTATGAGAAAACATGTTTGGGCTTTTCGGATGAACCGGGAATGAAATATTTTTCCTATTAAAATAATGGCACAGACTTCTGATATGCAAAACCTGGGTATGTGGACCGTTTTCAGGAATGGATCTGTTTCATAAACCCACAGATCCCAGACCCTTTGTTCTTGTACCACTTCTTTGTTTTTTTGCATCTACCATCGTCTCATAGTTCTCCATTCAATTGTCACCTTCCAAAAGTCAGGCATTCATTGTTGTCCACTACAGAGGACATGTGTTTTTAAAATAGATCTTTAAAAAACGGTACATGCTGTCTTATAGAGGACATTTGGTGCATTTAAATGACACCGCATGTTTGGACAGCTTCCTAGAAAATTTTAGAAATGCATCCAAAAAACATTTTGCTTTCTGGGTCTCAGGCGGTTAATTCCCCACCAACTTGTTTGTTAATGACCAACTTTTCATTTGCTAAACTGCTATTTTTATGTCAAATTGGCGTTATTGCTGTAAAACATATTTGAATCCTTATGTAAAGATTTCATTGCATTTTACTGGAAGCAGAACCATGTTTTTGGGGGTTTTTTTGTTCTGGGATGCAGCGCCAAACTACAAATGGGTGCAAAATGGGGAGAGGTGACAAAACAGACAAACTAAAGGCACAGTAAGGTCTCATAGAATTGAAGATTTTCATTTGTTTCTGTGAATGCTATGTTTTTATTGAACAGAAAGTCTGTTCATGAATACTGAAGACTTTAATATATGACAGCCACCTGTCCTGGAGCCCCCTCTCCTTTACCCCCACCACACACACACACACACGTGTGCTACTGTTTCTGTTTCAGAAACGTTGCATTTCGGAGGTAAACCCATCTGTCCTTCCCTTCAGATTTGCTTTTGAACCAACTTACAGTTTGTGTGATGTAATGAAGGAAGCATGGATATATCGAAAATTGCGACTGGAATTGAGAAATGGATAAAACGTTCTTTTGAGCATCAAAAAATGGGAAAGCGTTTGTTTTTTGAGAAAAATTGTACAAGGAGGAAAATTATAATAGCGTTTTCATTATATTAGACCATTTCTTCAGCTGAAACAGCCAGACGTTTAATTTCTACTCCTGCCTGAATGAATAATCGGTCCACGAGCTGAAATTTGGAGCAATTTGGAGACCCTTATGGAGTAAAACAACAGCTCGTGTACAAAGCTGAAAAACTGAACTGGCACTGACAGCGAGAAAGAGCAGCAAAAACCCAGACAGTCCTCACAACTTACAAAATATTGTGTGGTACCGGCTACAGCGAGATGAGTTTCCGTTCTTTTATTTCTGTTTATGCACTAGTGTTAGCTGTGATTTATTTCTTTAAGAAGACCTGAATACCACCAAGCACCTCTTTGTCCTGTCTTGCACTGCTGGTAACTGTGTAAAGATATTGTTTTAAACATTTTAGTCCCTGCTCAAATTCCAAAACTATGAGATGATTTAAGTTTTATTTACTGCATTTATGTACTGTTTTTGTCTGTTTGTCGATGTGTTCAGAGTTCACCGGTTAATACTCGGTCCGCAGGTGGCATAGCGGTTAGTGCGGTTTCATTGCTGCTGGACGGTCCCTGGTATGAATGCCGTTCCTGCTGTGGTACCTTGGTATTCAGTTTGGGTTGATACCCTCCTGGGCAAATGGGCAAATCTTTCTAAAGTCTTTTTATGGCTGATTGAGTTTCCATGTCAGCCAAACAAGGATCAATAATTTTATCGTTTCGAATCAATTTTATAGACATGTGTGATGTAGTGCTTAAAAACTGAACTTTTACCAGGTTTACATGCTGACCTCACTTTTGAATCTCAGTTGCATTAAATAAGTACATGAAACCGTAGTCAACAATTATCATAGTCATACGGTATGTAGTGCCATAAGCGCTGTTAGCAAGAATTTTCTACAATCGCAAGGTGAGTGGCTTCAAAAGTGCATCGATTTTATACTCCTTTCTGCAATTTTCCCCAGATATTACTACAACAAATACTATTCTTAGCTGGACCATAATTTATATGCTTCTCACGTGTATACTTCTGAAGCGGTATAGTTACACCTTCGGGAGGCTTTTTCTTATCAAATACCGGAGATTTTCTTCAAATTTGCTTTTGCTTTAGGAACCTCAGAACTCTGTGGTTACCCAGAAATTGTAAAAATAAAAAGTTAAAATATAAATTGTGTGAACTCTTTATGGCTTTTTGGGCTTATATTTGAAATGCAGTTTATGGCAGTAACTGCACAAAGTGGAAATGCATTAAAACAGGAGTAAAGTAAACCCATCCTGTAATAATTTTATATCCTCTGTACAGTTAGCCTGCATTTATCCATGTCAGGCTTAATATTATTTTCTGTCATAGGTTAGAAATGGAAAAATAGAAAAAAAAAATTAACAATTGCCCTGCATTTGATGTAAGTGGCTCAGCCAGATGTAATATTTCCTTCCAGTCAGCCTCTCCAAAACTGAACACTTAATTCTGTTGAAAATTGAAGTCAAACTGCAAATCAACTTTAATTTTAGTTTAATAAACCTTTTGTTTTGCTGGCCCGGAAATGCTCCGGTTTTTCATACGTTTGTGGGATAACATATGCGGCCTCCTGAAAACCCTGCCGTGTTCACCCGAGAGCGAAGGCCCACCTCGCTCCCCAGGAGCTTATGGTTTGCTTTGTCAGGTCGCAACCTTTATGAAGGCGAAATTGGCTCGATTTGATCAGGACTCGATGTGAAGCGCCGTCCGTGTCTAGACATAGCGTGCAAACAAGATTATTAAAGCCTCCTTGCTCTCTCATTCTCACACTAATGGAACGCACAGGTTCTTCTATGAAGAGGCGCAGCAGCTGGGAACTCTGCTATCGGCAAACAGCAAGGATGTGGCGTGAATTATCACTTTTACTGTATCGTTTTTATTGTGTTAAAATATTCGCTGGCCTCTTTACTAGGTACACCTGTATAGTAGGATCCTCTTTAGACTACAGAACATGGATTCAGCAGCAAGGTGCTGGTCTTGTCTCCACCGGGTTCTTTGTCCATGCTTGTCAGCACATTCTTTCTGTTAATATTGCATTCCACTTCCTTGCAAAGCTGCCCTATTAGTTTCAGAGGTGAGACAGTACGGGTTACTATAGTAAAATACAGGCCCTACTCTGCTTGCAGGACTGTACTGTGCAGAACCGCCACCAGGTTGGCCTTTTCTGGAACCAGAGCGACTGGCACCGGTGATCAAGCCGTGTTCAGCATCACTCTTCTAATGTTCATCTACTCAGTAACTGGACCGCTAGACCTTGCCTGAGTTACAACCAGATGCAGAGTCCCTGTGTGGGGTGAACTGAGCTCATAAGCAGCCATCTGGCCAGTGAGTGTAATTCTATATGTATAAATATATTTTAATAGTTTATTGATCAAATACTGGTTTCACACTGCCAGATGGCAAAATTAAAAGTAAAAAAAAAAAAAAAGATATGCAGGACAAAATTTTACTATTAATTATAATTATTAAGCAACTTACAATGTGACTAATAAGTTCTTTAGTCCTTTTCTCTAAAAATACTAGCATTATCGATCATAACTCAGTGCAAAGTTAATAACTGACAGTTTTTTTGGAATTAGACAGAATCATCCAGCGCATTGGACATAAAAAAATAATAGTAACCATTTAACCACAGTCTGAACATCTACGGTGAAATATTTTCTGTCATTTATTTAATAAGGTTGTATAAACAAATGTGCCTGCTGCTGCGTATACACAATATTTGTTAAATGTGGAGAACAACTGGCTTTGGAGACACTGCACTTAGTGGCTCTCTTAAAATTCTTGATAGAACCTGATTTATTATTAAGTTATTAGTAGATATTGTGACACAGAGAGCACAGTAGTTAGTCTGAATCCCGCTGCCACTCTGCTATAATGCTGAGCGAGGTATTTTCCCTGAGTTGACATCAGTAATCCTTAACATCTTGTCCATTGCAGGGTCACGGTGGTCCAGAGCCTATGCTGGAGGCGCAGGTCACTAAGGAGCAGGCTACACACTGGATGACATGCTGGAGCGAGAACACTGAGCTTTAAATGGGAAAGTAACCGCACATTTGGCCACCAGACATTCTTAACCACCTAAGTCAAAAGGAGTCACCTCAGTGTAGGTTAACCATAATAAATGACCACCTAACAATGCACACTTTACTGATACACAGTTTATTGATTCCTGTTGCTAACCAAACCATTACAGGTTTAACTAGATCTTGCATTTTGCAATAAACACATGGGGTTTGATTTTAATAAGAGTTTGAGTGAGGCAATAATTGATTTAGGCATGTTTTAGATTTTTATTGACTATTCAAGTAGGGTTAGCTCACAAATACACAATTTATTGATCTCTGCTATATGGGTAAATTACCCTGCGGTAATGAATAAAGTTCTGTCCTACCCTTCCTATCCTAATAAAACATTTGCTTCTCTGGTTCTACTTCTTTACTGAAAGTTCCTGCACGAGTTAGCTGTAGCTGGGCCAGTGCCCACAATGATGCCAGCGACTTGAACTGCTGTCATTTCCAATCGGTCAAGGTAGCAAAGCATTTCGCTTCATCACAGACACAAAGCAAGCACCCTTGGGGCCTCCTCGGCCATAAGATTTCCAGGTGTCGTCGCCCCCCCCCCGGGCACTTGCCTCCCCGCCACATCAATTAGGGAACACATTTTATGCACCGCTTGCGACTTGGCTCGAACAGGTGAGCTACGCAGCAGCAGAATGGTCCACGGTGGCTGTGGGATGGGGACCCTTTTCGTGAGAATAAACTGGCCCTGCCCGCGGCACGGTGGCCCTTCCTCGCCTAATAACTTCCCCGCTAAGAGAGCCATCGATTCGGTCTGCTTTCAGTGCAGATGTGCAGCTCGGGGTGCCGAACGATATTCTCCACCTCCTCCAAAAATAAGGGCATTTAGCTAATTGCATGGTAGAGAAATCGGGGTGGCATTTGTTTGAAGGTGGCGGGGGCATAAGCAGGCACATCGGAGACAGCAGATGAGAAGACAGGAGCCATTATGGTCCACTAATGCCATCCCTTCAAGGAGATGATACGAAGCGCTTTGAGGGAATAAACAGGCTCTTGGAGGCGACACGCCGGATACTATCGATAAGACAGCTTCCCTGCTTTATTTATTCTTTGTGCCTTCAGACCCACGTTGCAATTCTTAAGGCTTCCGTTAAAGATACTCCAGCAAAATGTGCTTTTACTTAATTTCAGCTTTACACAAGGGCAGCAAGTAGGGCAGTGGTTGGGGGACAACACATCCGGACAGAGAAGCTGGAGGCCCAAATCCCCACCTTGTGCTTTAGTACTTTTGATCGAAGAACTTATCCTCAACCGGTGCGATAAAAAAAAAATACCCAGCTGTATAAATGGATGGATAATAGTTGGCTGCTTTGGAGAAAAGCGTTAGTTAAATGAGTGAATGTATTGTAATGCATTAGCTGAAAAGCTGACCCAATGTCTTCCTCTTGTATTATTTACACGGGCCTTCAGAAGACAGTCGACTGCGTCTGAACCTCGTGTGGGGAGGTTGAACCTGCCGTGTTGTCGCGTCGTGTGCTTGGCTGTTAATCGTCCCTCAAAATCTGTCCCTGGTTAACAGTCGAGCGATCTTCCAAAGTCAGATGCAGTGGAGGTTTGGGGGACTGGTGTGTGAACCTTTGGTTTAGCGGACACCAACCTATGGGAGCACCTGTCGAGTCGAGGTTCATCACTATTCTGACCGCAAATCAGCCAGCAATTTGTAACACCTGACCCCTCGACCACACTGTGAATTATTTTTGAAGTGCAGGGCCTATACAATGCACGTTTAGCAGACGGTTACTTTTCACATCTTTCTTTTTTAACACTGAGAAGCTATTCTGGACTGGCCTACTTTTGCTCAGAAAGGTAACGCACCGTATAAGATGTAAAACGGGACGTCAGAGCTGTCTTTGAGGCCCAAGCTCATCTTTAAGAAGAACACGGGGAAACATCTCCACAGATGGAGCGAATCTTGTATGACCACAGCCAAAAACTATTTAATGTAATGCTATTTAAGGGCTGTCCAAAAAAAAAAAATTATGGTCATTTTGTAAAACATTAAACAGCTTAGTTTGTATTGGTATTATGACAGTAGCAAGTTAAATGAGATATTGGAAAAGTTTCCTGTTAACTTTCCAGTATATGCATAACTTTTTTAACAGTCAAATAGCCATTAATTTTCAGCAACTCTGCTTTCCTGTGATTATGAAATTCCAGGTTTATATAAAAATGTCATGGTTATTTGCATGTATTTTATACTATCAAAAAACTGCTTATCATGACGAAAGAAGCCTGTCAGAACATACTTGCACCTTAACCTGAAGACACAGATCCTAATAATTTCACTCTGTATGGAGAAGAAATAGTTAACTTCAGTCTACTTGGATCAATGATCAATAATGAGATAACAAGGAATAAAAAAAACCCACAATGAATTGTTCTTGGCAAAGCAGCCACGAAGAACCTAGACATCATTCTCAAGTCCATTATGTAAGTTTACGAACAAAGGTTCAAATCACGGTATTCTCAATAGCGAAATTCAGTCAGTGAAACAACAGGCCAAGAAAGAAATAATTATTTTGGCATTATGATGCTGATGGAGAAAAATGTGTACATCAAGGGTACAAACAAACACCAGTATTGGAGGAGATCAAACCTAAGCTACTCCCAGTGGCTCAAATGACAAGGCTTCAAATTTCATACTTCAAACACAAGATGGAGAGAGAAAGATCACTGGACAAAGACATCATTCTTGGCAAGGTTGAAGGTCAGCATAAAAGACAAAGACCTGTAATCCAGGGGACTGACTCGATAACTGCAGCTATGGATGCTGTACTATCAAGGATTTGTCATTTGGCTGAAGACCAAACACAGCTGAGGCCAACTATCCATGGGTCACTATGAGTCCACATTGACTGGACTCTACTTAACATATTTGAACAACAAAAACATCATAAGAACACATAAGTCATTTGCTTTCTTCTAGAAAGTTTTTGGTTTGCTTTCAACAGCACAAACATAAAAAGTATGGACAAAACTATTCAGAAAATCCCAGAAAGTTCTTATTTGCATTGAGGTAGCATTACATTTATTTACACATAATATTCACAATTAAATTATCCTTACTTTGGCCTTCATGGTCTTTCCTGTTATCTTTAATAGTTATAATATCTATTAACAGCATGCAAGGTATAAAGAAATGTCATATACAGTACTACGAACAACCAGCAGATTCCTTCAAGACAACCTAGCACACCTGAACCCAATTATCCAAATACCCAATTTTATCATTCACAATATCACGATCACAATATCGTGGGTGAAGGTTTTAGACTATCCCTAGACACCTAATGCCATAAAAATACACAACATCCTAAAAGAGAAAAAAAAGGAACTTCCTGCATATGACAGCACCTTAATCATTTCAGTGGGCTGGAGTTCCTCCAGCCTCCATCCACTGGAAAACACACTTCACAGAAGAGTAAATATTCATATCTCTGCTGGGTTTAATTGTCTTCCTCTGAGAGATATTGGTCTCAATTTATTTCAAGACGGTGGTGCTGAGCCGGTTCTTTAAAAAAAGCCTCAGGGAATGAGACTGTGGATGTAGACACACACGTGCACTTCTAGACATACAACATGGCCTAGTTTTGGCCTAGCCAAGCATGAGAAGAAGAAAAAAAAATCACTTCAGCAAAGTTCATGAAGAAGTGACACGTTGCAAGAGATGCTTGACACCACACGCATGCTGAGAAAGAATATCTGCAGTTTTCCAGCATCAAGTAGCCAGAAGAAGCTTTGAACAGGGGTGTTACCCAACGCCATGTTTCATGTGCTTATACACTGGGTGGCAGCTTCCCGAACCCCCTCAAAGCGGCAAGCTCAACACTCGTGTGTCTTTATAGTAGAGACAAAAAAGCAAAACCTCTTTTTTTTTTTCTTTTTTTTTATTATCATTATTATTTAATTCCTGACTTCTGCCTCCACGCTCGTAGTTTGAGTCGCGCAGTGTTGATGTCAGCTAGTTTTAAGCTCACGGTAGCGCCTGAAATTTAGTTTATTTGAGA
This sequence comes from Heterotis niloticus, assembly GCA_018136845.1. Classification (NCBI taxonomy): domain Eukaryota; kingdom Metazoa; phylum Chordata; class Actinopteri; order Osteoglossiformes; family Osteoglossidae; genus Heterotis; species Heterotis niloticus. Next base: position 8,388,027 of record CM030895.1, read on the forward strand.
AAAAAAAAACAATAATTAGAAGGAGTATAATAGGAAATCAAAGAGGGCAAAAAACAGGCTTATTTTAGGACCACTCCAGAAAGGAAAAATTTTGACATAATTTGAAAAATGAAGGAGACAATAGAAAATACATCAGTCAGTTCCAGATGCTATGATGGTGATAATAAATACATAAATAATAAATATATACTAAATAATAAATACATATGTTTAACATGTTACATGGATCATATATCTTGCTTTGTAGGATAAGATGAACAGGATTTCAGGTAAACAGACGTTGCATGGATCATACATTTTTCAAAAGGTGTAGTTGCTGTGCCAATAACTAACATGTTCATTAAAAAAACCCGCCAGGCTAAATAAAAAGACTTAAATCATCTCTTAATTCCTTACTCTCATAGGATATTCACACAGGATTAAAAACTCAGCCAAAAAAAAAACAGGAAATGGGGGGGAAAATAAGCTCAGGAAATAAATAATTTATCACCTGAAAAGTTTTTGGTTACTAAAAAATAAATCAATGGGAAAAGTATGTTTGGCGCAGCCAGTCGGTTAGCAGCACTAAGTCGCGATGCCTTGAGGATCGATTTACGCAGGCACAAAATTACATCTGCCTGGGAAAATAAATAAAGGGATTAAAGGAATGTATAATCAAGATTAAGGGAGAGCGGCCGCTTTTGCTCCGCACACTGGACCCACTGAAGTGCATCATGGGAGACTGAAGTCTGTCTGCATTGACCACAATCGGAGAAACAAAAGCATCCTTTCATAGCGAAGACAAAGCAGAACAGATAGCATCACAAACTCCCATCTAAGCTGCACTGGCGTTTTGTAAATGCTGAGGATCTGCTGAGTCGCGCGCTCGAAAAAAACAGAGCGCAGCAATGGATGAAGAAAAAAGGTATATAAAAATTTGCGGAAAATTTTACACTCGGGCTTTTCGTCCTGGCCCAGCGCTCCATGGCCTTTCTTAAATAATTACCGTAACTCTTAGCACAAGACATCCATCCATCCTCCTTAACCGCTGTATTTTCGTCAGGGTCATGCCAGTCTAGAACAGATCCTCAAATATATACAAAAGTACTTTATAAAAATAATTTATTTTAATTTGTAAAATACTATTTTTAAAGATGCACTGCAGTTTTTAGTATGAATGGATGTAAGTATTCAAAGTAAAGCATTTTCACTTGTTAGTGATACTCGCGCTTCTGTACATTTTATTAGTATAAAAAATGTATTATAGCAACTTGCCACCGTGCTGGTGGTACTGAGAAGAGGGTCTGAAGGCAGAGGACATGGCTTTTATTGCCGAGGTTTTACTGCACTATTTTATTGGGCGGCATGTCCAGTACCACAGTATTTTCAAGTTCCCACAGTGTTTTTCAAGTTTACATTTGCATTCATTGTTTTTATCCAATGCTTTTTTCTAAAGTGATTTTTATTAAATACTATCTGGGCAACACCTTTTTCCAAACAGTGCTGGACACTTTACACTAAAGTGAATAATATATAAATAATTTATATAAAGCAGATAACAATGTCCATAGACATTGTCAGACAAGTAAAAGCAAACCAAGTTTGACTGATAAAAGCACTCTCTTTTATTCTCTCTTTTATTGAAAGGTGGCAAAAGCTACACAAACCACGGCAATGACTGTCGAACTGAAGCAGCAAACAAGCACACAACATTCAAAATCAAGGAGAAAGAAAGAAAAGTGAGAAAGAAGCCAAGTGTCAGAGCATTAGGAGAAGATAAGTGGACTTTCAGGACTTTCACAAAGCAGCTTCTCCTGAAAGGCCACCAGGCCATCCTGAGCGCAGCACTCGCTGCGAAAGGTTTCCAGGAGCCAAGCAATAAGTGACCCTAATACGAGTTCAGGAAGCCTGTCGACATGATTGCTGTTCCACATTTTTTAAGATTAAATATTAAACCATTTCTGTATAATTTATACCATGTTGTTGTTTGAAATGCAACAACAAAAAATGTATTTTTTTTATAGGAGGAAATAAAGAGGGAACCAGAAAAGGCGCCCGTTTTTGTTTCTTCCCTTAGTTTAGTTCTTTGAATTGTCGGGATTCGATTTCTGGTTCATCCGAATCTCACCAAGGCGAGATGCAGAAGAAGCAATAAAACAAGACAAGTTCAGTGGAATTTTAAACTGGCTGCACTTCCTTCTCGCCAACTTCAGCTCTGCTGATAAAACCAAGAAGATTCCAGTCATTCCCTGAGGTTCTCCATCCCTTGTGTCCCCTAGGACCTCGTAGCTTCAACTGAGGGACTGAGTGAAAGCATTCATCTCTCCTTTGTTTGTTTGCTCCCCATCCTTTTGTGACCTGAGGTTCCATCTCTAACTTCCTTTCAGTTGGTTCTTCCTGGAAGGAAAGTGATGTGGATGCCTTCAGGCCATGCCAGACAGAGAGGCAGGCAGGAAGACAGACAAGACACTTTATAATGGGTATAACTTTGAAAATTTGAAAAGTCAGCTAATTTTTCAATTCATTTCTTTATTTGGCTGCATCTTTATACAAAGATTTAAATGCAGTTTTACACCCAATAGTTTCTAAGTACCTCACAGTAATTTTAGTGAGCAACATCTCCACAAGCTTGTGTCCGACTGCAAGGTTTAAGTGCCTGTTTCTAATCCGTAATGAGGTGCCTGTACCAAGAATCGCAGTGAATTCTGGGAAGGTATCCATGCCAGGAGTTGTTGGATTTGTCTTTCCGGGATTTGGACATGGAGACAGGAACAAATGGATTTGTCTTAGCATAGCGGCAAATGCATCTGCAGTGGAAAATCTGTCAGAAAATTTTAGCACAACAAAAGTTTAATGCTGATGCGGTTTTATTCTAACCATCATTCTGTATGTAAATATATTGCTTTAAACTTGTTTGTAGATATTTTTAATGGCCTATGGGGCCTCAATTTTACCAAGAATCTAACCAATATGAACAATCTGTTGGAGATTTGACAGAACAAAAAAATATTTCTTCTGCATTGTATCATCTTATTCAAAGGTGCCAGCTAAATAGAATAATAAAGATTGCTATTACTGCTGTTATTCTTGTGATATGTGCAGTCCTGGTTTGAACAGCACAAGGCTGCTAGTTTTTGCTGCGTCAGCTCTTTTCTGCTGTATCATACAGGTCACCGAAGGTTCAGTTATTGGCAAGATATTAATAAATAATTTTAGTTGAAAATTGCAGGCGGACCCTGACAGCAAGGATACGGGTTTATGCAGTTGTGACCTGTACAACCATGAGCAGCAAGACAGACATCATATGACTCCCAAGCAGCTATGGGCCAGATTTATCAATTAAGGCAGGAGGGAGGGGGTGTTATAAAATAAAAGCTTAGGCTCTTTTTTACATTTTATCTGTATTATTGGAGGGGAAAAAACAGCTATGAAGAGTGTTCAGGTACATACTGCAGGCGCCAATAAATCTGCCCCCAAGTCTGTCTGCCCGCATGCTGTCTTTTCCAATATTTCACTTTCTGCCATTGCCCTGGGAATGACGGAAGATCCTCTGAAACAGAGGCCTGATAAAACCGAACACATCTTTTGTTCTCTGAACTGCTCGATAAAATGCTTTATTTTTGCTGAGTCTTTCCAACATTTGTAAGCAGTTAAGTTAAATATATTCCAAAGGACTACCTGGCATTTTACTCTTACATTTGAAAAAATTCAGATAAATTACTCTTAATGAAACCACAAAAGTAAAATTCTACATTTACTGCTCTGTATCGCATGTCCTCCTTTGGATGCACATAACTTTTAAGTAAGCTTAAAATCCCTTTTAACTCTTTTTACTTGAAATATGAGTGGATTTAATGTAGTAAACTGTAAATAGTTTTGGCCCAAATATAAGACGATCTTGATTTTAAGACAATCCTCCTCCCCCCCAACACTCATTCCCAAAACATATCTTTAGATAGAAAAATCATGTTTATTCGAATTTACCATATTTGCTTTTTTTTTTTTTTTAAGACTGTCTTTTCGGGCTCGCAATCTTCAAACATGATGTTTCATAATTTTATATTTCTTGGCTGCTTCAGAGTTGTTCGACACCTCTCCCTCATTGATCCCAATTATCTTAAAATTGGCATCATATGGCAATTCCTCCTCAGTCCTTAGTTAATCCAGCCTAACTATAATCTATGTTTTTTGTCATGTCAAGGTTTTGCTGTCTTTCACACTTGCTAGCTCTAATTGATCATTTTTGCGGATAGTTGAAGCCAGTTGAAAAGTGATACCATCTATAGGTCCAGTTAAATATAAGATGACCCCTTCATCTTTTTTTAGATGTAATTCCAAGGGAAAAAAAATAAAATCTTACATTTGGCCCAAAATGGTTTATAACTTGAAAAGTTTTTCACAATATTCAAGTGGTGCTACTAAACGTTTCAACAGATTTAAACGCTAATAAATAGCACATGCCATAATTCTGACTTCATATTTGAACAATGTCAAATGGATCTATTGTACTGTACATTTTTTCATTTCTATTTTATTTGTTCATGCATTAGGAAAGTGGACGACTCCAATTTTTAAACTTTCCACAATTTTTACCCAAGACACTGCTTTCTTCTTATTCCTGCACTTTCCACTCAGACAGAGGACTAGATGTTCACCAAGACACTTACATATTTAAAATATGACAAAAGAGTGAAATAAAATTGAAGAATGACTTCCACCATATGGCCCATATATATACACTTTTAATTCCCCCTGCAGCTTGAGACAGAAACAGAGGATAAAGGGAATGTTGGATTTCAACCTGATCACTTTTTGCCTTTAGCATCTACAACCACAACACATGCGTGCCAACACATACCAACATTCCCGCAAACGTGCGTCCGCTCCACTCCTCTGCCACAATAGCAGCATTCCCTCGCGAGCCACACGAGGTGTCATGTCGGAGAAGCACGGGAATTCCACTGTGCCGCATCCCGAAATCCAACTGCGCAACTCCTAACGCTCTGATGTTTCCCCTGACAGATCTGGACAGGCTTGGTCGTGTTGTGGCAGGAAGGCATCTGACCTTGAAGAGCCTCTGTTCTTGCTCAATGCGCTGTACATAAATTGTCAAGCACGGAACGTGTATTTTCTCTGTGTTCAATCCAGCTGGTTGCAGGGTCTGTCTCAGCGATCCAATTATTGCCTTTGACCTTGTCAGACATAATATAAAAGATTGATCAATACATGTGTTTTCACTGTTGTTACTAGCCACACTTCAGTACCCAGAGCAATGGCTTGACGGCCTCTCTGTACTGCTGCTCTCTGCGGTGAAAAATGACTGAAAACCTCCGTTACTTTGAAATGCGTTATTTGTATGTTTGCGACACATTCATGAAAGCTTTTTAGTAGCTCTGCAAATAACATTTTACTCAGCAGGGGCCTGCATCCAAAGCATCTCCCTTCACATTTCTGCACTGGCCACTTCTGTGCTGAAGTTTTGGAATTTTTTTGGAATTGGAAAGTGCCATTGAGTCATGCATGACCCCCAGCATAGTTTTCAAGGCAAGGCAGAAGAGAAGTGGTTTGCCGTTGCCTTTTTCCAGAATATTTTTAGGGTGAAGACACAAAGGACAACACGCAAACCCCCACGCAAACCCCTGAGCTGGGCTTGAACTCTACATTAGACAGGCAGCCCAGGAGCTGTGCGGCACCAGCTTACCCAGCTACATCAGCACACCCCCAAAGTTTATTTCACTAAGCAGTGATACTGAGTGATTCCTTTGCACCCCAACCTCTAACTTAACCTTTCCATAAGTAATAAGCTTCCAGCATCTGCTGAACATTGCAGAATCTGCAACTCCAGGACTCCTGCTGGATCAGGAGTAGGAGATGGACTTCAATCCCAAAAGTAGCAGTACTAAGGTGAGCACCTTCAACATCCAGTCAGGCTGGATTCAGGTATTTGCCATAATGAAAAAATGGGCTTTCTCATGCACAAAGGAAATCATTTCCATTTATTCTTCCTGGCTCTACTCCTACTCTTTTGAGTTCTAATGTAGTTTTTCTTATTAACCTGTTACAACTACTACATGCACTAGTACAATATTGTTGTAAATTTGTAGCCCCCACCCCACCACCAGGTGGAGATCCAGGCAGTGGGGGTGACTGTCACCATTGGCAGTACTGCGGCCCACGCTGGAGTCATATGAGGGTTCATGTGCCTGTCCATGCCTCTGTATGCATCACTGCATCCTGCTGCTTGACCCCATGTGCCAGCGCGTGCCTTAGTGTTCTGTTACGGACGAGTTTTTGCCTTCATTTGATACCAGCCTGGGCTAGACATCAGCAGCCAGGGGCATGTCAGCACAGGGGAGGGGGTGTCCAGCTGCTGTGTGCTTTATGCAGCACCGCCCGAGCACATTGGCACCACGTGGCGAGGAACCTTGAGGCCACTTTATTAGGGCCAACACGTGTGCAGCGCATGGGCAGGCTGGGGGCAGAGCTTTGGCTCACTTCATCGGTCACCAAGGACAACTGAGCATTAACATTAGAGAAGAATCTCACTTGAATTTGATCATACTTTAAGGATGAAGTGTATCTTTGAGTAAAAGGATGCAAAATTGAGCCAAAAAAATCTTAAATTCTTTAACAGGAATACACTTAGCACAGTAGTTGTGAGAAATTGAAAACAGCGATATAAAATATGCATTAATGACTTGAAAGAAGCAGTGCTTCTTTTATTAGTCCACGGGGTATGATGCTGAAACGAAACGGTGAGGCCGAAAGGCCGCAGGTAGCGTAGTGGTCAGAGCTGAGAACAAAGGTTTGAAAACCTATTCGTGTTGTGGTATTTTCTTCCATGAAGGTAATGCAATTACCCTGTGCTGAAACAGTAAAAAGTAACCAGCTGTGTAAATGGACAAATAATTGCAAGTAGCTTTATATAACATATAATAAATTGTCAGGACAGAGGTGTCAGTAAAATGAACAAAATAGTTGTGATGTTTTTATTTCACCTTAGTTGCACTCAAATATTTCAAAGCAAAAAAAAAAAAAAAAACCTGGAGACAAAAAAAATTAGAAAATAATAAGTAAATTCTGCTGCCAGTCCAGTAGGAAAATGAAATAATTTTCAGGAAGGATTTTTTAACATTAAAGTGCCATTTACATTCAAATTAACTTGTGGAAGGGTGCACCTCTGTGGATTTCGGATCCAACCTGGGAATAACCCAACTCTGGACTTCAATAGCAATTAAAACGGCCTTTAATTGAAATATATTAACTAAACACATTTGATGGACAGTTGTAAAACTGTCTTGTTATAAACATAGTCTTATTCGCTGTGTCCCCACGCAGAACACAGACCACGGTGTGGATTTTAGTGACAGTAATGGGCGAAATGCCATCGCTTCATTCAGCAGACAGCGCTGAGAGCACAAGGAGCTGAGGTGATAATGGCTTAAGAGGTAATAAACACGGATGTGCTAACTTGTTTGGGCACACACACACACACACACACACACACACACACACACACACACACACCTAGTATGTCTCTTAAGAATGGAGGAGCTCAGCAGACTCACTCGCAGATCAGCTCAGTATGAAACAACAAGCTCCAGGTATGGCCACTAACATAAACAGTATGTTTCACTAACTGAACCAAAAGTTAATTTTAAATCCCTTACATGAATTTCTAGAAAAAAAGTTCTTGTTTTATTTCGTGGGGACAAAGTATAAGAAACTACATCACCACCCTATATCTCACATAGATGTATTTGACCTTAGGCAAGCAAGTGGTTGTGAGACCTTCAAAGAATTGTCTAGGTTAACTAAGAAAAAGTTTAGAAATTTTATTGAATTTGTATCTTATGTAATTTAATATGATGGGAGAAAATGCTTGGCAATATCACATTTTTTCTGTATTCATTATAGAAATGAAAATATGTGAACAAAAATCAAAGGTGTCAGTCAAATAGTTATTACACTAAAAACATTTGTACCTGTTGAAATGACATCTTAGATGGGGCACTGTTCTATATATATATATATATATATATATATATATATATATATATTTTTTTTTTTTTTTTTTTTTTTTTTTTTTTTATTTTATTTCAGTTATTTTGAGATCTTTCTTGGTTTTATGCTGCAGAAATAAAACTTTTGAATCACACCTGGAAGGCATTCATACTTTGGAAAGCTCTTCTGAAAACAGGTACTGATATTCAGCCTACATTGAGTAAACAGTCTGGCATCAGCAACCACTTCATTATGCCATATTTACATGGACACTGCCATCAAGTGGAGAAAAGAAAACAAAAAACCAATTTTTACTCCTTTTGTTCTTGTTTTTGGAAGGGTTACAGAAAGAGGACGAGTTACACTACAGGTTTCAGATTTTAACATTGAAAACGGATCCAGGTTTCTTTGTGCGCAAGTTGGCTGTGATCGACTAAATGAAGCACTGAAAAACTGCGTACAAGAAACGGGAAAGTAAAGGTGTTGAATAAGACTATGCGGGCATGAAGGAGCTGCTGGAAATCATAGCCAAAGATCTGCGCACAGTGGCAAGAAAAAATATTGGAAGCACTTGAAAAATATGGATTGTCAAACTCTATAAAAAGAGAAGAGAAATAATGAAGTTTTTCCATCTATCCACTGATTGAAGTAAAACTAGGGGAGAAGGGTCAGGCTTAGTAAGAATTGTACTTAAACAGTGCTTCATGTGACAAGAGGTTCACAGAAATACCTTCCTTTGGCAAGCACATGACAGTCAAGCAAAATGGTGATAAATTTACAGCAAAGGACACTTTCAGGTTGTCTGCTACAAGGTGATGCAGGAGGCATGCGGTGTTTAAGCACATTGGGACTTATTTTCATGCTGAATGAAAATATTTTATGCAATCCAACATAATCTTGGTGGATCCAACAACACACCGAGTTGTTTTTAGCACAAATACTTGTTTTATTTCTCCCCAGGGAAAAGCCCTTGGGTCACCTGAGCTCAGGCTCGAGGCATTATTTTTAGTCACTTCATAGCCCAAGGCATCATCCAGGTGTTCCCACAGAAGCCTAGTGTCTTTCCATCAACTGTTGGCCTGGTCCCAACATGACCTGAGGTCAACTCAACTGCTATGTTCAGTCCAAGCTCAGCCTTTAAGTCTTGGACTCAGAAGCAGTCAAAAGAAACTCTGTTCTCTGTTGGCCACCATGTTATGGGCTCTGGGCTGGACAGCTGCTGAGAGCTTGAAGGGCCAACCATGGGATATGGCGAGGGGAGTAGCGGGGGCTGATGCTGGTGGGAATCTCCCGCTTTTCTGATTTCGCAGTCAGGCTGACAGGCGAAAGAGCAAATCCCAAAGGGTGTTTCATCTTCACTGGCCTCCCGCAGCCATGCCTTCAGGCTGGAGCCTCCAGCTCTCCAGCTGTTTCTGAATGAAGTGAAAAATCCAAGGAGAGTAGAAAAATGTATTATAAAAAAAAAATCTTTGAAAAGTAAACAGCTTTGTACATTAGAGAGGAAATTTGTGGGGAAGAAAAAAAAAAAGCAATGGTTGGGAGTGTATGGCACGTAGACGGAGATGCATACCCGTTGCCATGTGAACCCATGTGTTCAAAGATGAACTACCAGTGTCACGCGACCGGCACGTAGCCGAGCGGCATTCCTGATCGAGGCCCCATTGGGCTCACAGTTCACTGGGCACCGCTTCGATTTGCTTAATCAATACAAACCTCTTTAGCCGCTTCACTTGACCACTGGCCACCGCAGCAGCCTAGGGACCACACAGCTCATGTGACAAGAGAAGGCAACAAAGGCCGAATGTCAAAAACGTGGATTTAGGACCTGAATTAAGTCAATACTGAGGACTTTCATCTCTTTTCCCTCTTAGCCTCACATCCCCTCCCCACGCACCCATACCACATGACTCAGTGCAGCCAAAATAGGCCTTACTCCCCTCCCGTTGCCCTTCTTCCCTTTGATAAACAGTCTCTCGAAAAGCTAATCTTCATGCATTGCCCCATTCTTTTTCTTAGCAAATTCTCCTTCAGAAAAATGTCATATCTGATTTGCCTCAACCACAGAGTTTGGCGCTTCAAAGAGTGCGGATGCGCTGCACAGCAGCTCTCAATAAAACAATCGCGATTTCAAAAGGGCTTTGGTTGTGCGCAAGCCCATCCTCAGACGCAATGCCAAAATGGAAATGATGGGAAACACAAAGCCGGTGGGAGACAATGTGCACTGCACTGCAGCTGTAACATCTTAATTGATTTTTGCATCTAAACCCTTGCAAAGCTGCAAAATCTCATTTTATTTACACATAAAGTCATGGAAGTTATGATCAATTCCAAAAATGTCATTGAAAACATGTTGCACACAGACCATAGTGACAACGGAGAGTTCCAGAAGGCATTAAATACAACTGTAAATTCTTCATTAATTGTTCACTAGACAAGTGGAGCAGAATTTACTCTACAAGGGGAAAGCCAAGTTTTGAAGCTCAGGGTTTGCTTTTTGTTATACTGCTCATCTGTCCTTTCTGCCAACCAGCCACAAGCATCAAATATCCTTCCACATACCCAATTCCAGCCCTTCCCATCAGCCATTTCCTACTGATTCTTCTCAGTAATGCCAGACCACCCATTCTGCCCTCAGTGTTTAGCGTCCATCATGCTTGGTTTGTGTCTTATGGTTCATAAGGAACACTCATTTCCCAGGTATTTCCAAAGGTTCACCATGCAGCCCTCATTTCTCAGCAAAATATTCTACTTGTTTCCTTGCTTTAAACAGAACATTTTTTAAGCTTAGCATTCAAACTCTGAATCACTTGTCAGCCCTTGTTTGGTAAAATAATAATGTTTCAGAGTATTCTAATACCTGCTTGTAGCCTTTCATTATGCCCTCTCTCCTAGCCCATTACCTCCACTCAGAAGCTTGGTCCCTCCCCCAAAGCATGGACCACTTTCATCTTGGCACAACAACGCTGCCAAAAGCAACAAATGTACAGACTCACCAGCATCCTTCAACTACTTCTTCAGATGGCCTAGTAGACACAGCATGCTGACCTACAGTATGTAAGGGCCACCACTCAGAAGTAGTTTCACTGGAAGGAGGTGTAGCATGCAGGGCCCCTACAGTCCTCTTGAAAAGGAGCTTACATGGATTTGATACAATAAATGTACCTTACTGCACAAATGTATAAATAAATAAGAAACTGCAGCAAACCATTACTGTTCTACCTGAAAGAAAGAAAGAAAGAAAGAAAGAAAAAGAGGAAAGTGGTGGTTTCTGTTCTAAAGGGAAATTAATAAAAATAATTTAATGTGTCCTAAGTTTAGTATAGTTAGACCTTGCTGTTATGTTAATAAGGACTGTTTTGCTGAGATGCTGGCTTTTTTTCAGAGCTTTTACTGTACTTTTTTTGGGTTTTAGCTGTGGATAAGGGAAAAAGGAAAAAAAAAAACACCACTCCATGCACCAGCACCCCCGGATCTGTCACTCTTTGAACCCAGCATTCTCGCCTTGCCGCAGTAGCTTAGTGCACAAAGCTAACACTTAAGAGAATAAATTGTAAAATATACAATATTTTTATGTATAAACTGCAGCCCTTAACACAGCGCTTTCTAAACCTCTCGGAAAATTTGACTGTACATGCAATAAAGTGACCATACAGAAAGAAATCTGCCAAACTTCTTCTTCTTCTCATTATTATTATTATAACTAATATAAATAAAAGAGCAGTGGCATACCTTGAAATAATTTTAAATGATTTTTTCCTTATTTACTTTTTAGTTAATGGGACTTTCGGTGTTAACCGTGTACCTTAAGCTATTTAGAGTCATTTACCCACTTATACAGCTGGGTAATTTTTACTTTGTCATTACAGGGAAGTACCTGGATCAAGGGTACTGCAGCAAGAGCAGGAATAAAAACCTGGGTCCTTCGATCGGAAGGCATTGGCTTTAACCACTGCACCACTTGCTGTCACAATGTTCTTGGTTTCATCATGCAATGACAGTTGTGACATTCATGTTTCTTGTTACAAATGTCCATTAAATAAAAAAATAAAAAAATTTTTTAAGACCAAAGAAAAGGAAAAAGATTTGAAACTCAAGCCTCATGTATATCTGCATCCATTTTCTTCAACTTTTATGTGTATCTATTCTGTATACGTGTTTAGAGGGGGTTGACATCTTAAATTAGTATACAAATATCTAAAGGGGTTGGGTAAACCATTAATTTGACTATTTTCTATACTAACTTAGCTGTAGGAAGAAAGCCTTTTCCCCCACAAATTCATGAAAAACAAACCAAAACAAAATATTTCTTATTGATAAAATGGCTGCAGTGGATGAAGCGGATGCCAAGGTTGAAGTGCCACTGTTGAGCAAGACAGCTGTATGCCAAAAAAAGTTACAATAATAATATTATTTCAAAAGTAGCAAGAGGCCCATTTCCTGCGATAAGACTGCCATCAGTATTCTTAATCTGTCTCTATCGTTTCTGCATATTCACAGAGCAGAATATTACAATACAAAGAGTCCATAATGGGAATCTTATTCATTAAATTGTGTAAATGTGTGCTTTGAGCTCTAATAGGATACGTCATGCTTATTAAAATTCTCCCTGTTATTATACCTGGATTACTGAAAATATGAGTCACCATCTCTTTTGCTGGATGTTTGTCTCCGTGCAGCACCAAGTTGCAGAGAATCCTGCACACTGTTGTGTGTGTGTGAGCTATCTGGGTTCCCCTATTGGTGGAGGGTTGAAAAAAATTATATATTGAATATTTTCTAAGCTTTGAGCTTCAGTTTGGTTCATTTAAGCTTAAAAGTTATTTGACATTATAGCTTTGAAGTTAACGTCAAATATGAGTACAGTTTGCTTTTTTTTTTTTTTTAAATTTGTGGGGGCATTGAGGATTGAACACACAACCTTCCACTTATGCTTTCCTCAATTAAGGGTAAGGTGCTACAGGAGGAGATGGGATCTGAGCTTGCAACCTTCATGCTGCAGAGAATCTTCCCGATCTACAATCATTCTGGTCCACTGAACGTACAGCTGCTATAAATGGTTTAACGGTTTATTATCAATAACTGTTTGTGGACTAATTTGTTTTCTAACTTGAAGATGTTTAATAATTTAACAGTAACGTCCTTCTTTTTCATCGACTCACCCCTCAGCATCTTACTTGAACACAAACCAAATGTGTTGCGTGCATTCCGATCCCCATTGAATGGTTTAATGACTACCCCCCTCCCCGAGCTATCACTGAAACAAGTTGTTTGTGCAAAATTTATGAAGGGGGGCATCATGCATCTTGAAAGACAAGCGGCTTCCCTTGTCACAGAGTCACGGTCATTTTTCAAAGGAACGGGGAGGCAGGAGCAGTCACAGAAAAACAAAGCTATTACGCACTTTATGCTTGCAGCTGGAACAAGCCTACGCTCCCCTGACTGAATGGGCACTGCAAAGACATGGAGATCTCAAATTCTGAGTTCACGGGATGGCGCAGCTTTCTTATACAACTCTGCCCAGTTACACGGCTCCAGACGCCTCAGCCTATTCAACAGGCACCGAAACCAAACACCCAGGTCCCATTAAACACGTCGACTTGATAATACATTGGTATTATTTATTAATTTGTTTGCTAAGCAAATAGCAGAAATGGAAATGGATGTTTCGGCATCGTGCCCGATGAGTAATTCACTCCTCCGAAACACGTGGCCAGCAAATTAAATGAATTCTAATGCTGCTGCAGCTTGTTCTCCATCTTCCTCTAAGAAATTCCATCTGTATATGCCAGGGATACATGGACAACTTTATTTAGCAAATCAAAAAACAGCCCGAATGGATAAATCTCAAGGACCTCTTCAGGAATATTTAATGTCCTGCTGTAAGGTGCTCACTTGCTGTTGTGCTCCATGTTGGGGTGCATTAAGCACGGTGGATTCTTTTTTTAAGAAGATCAAATTTGCTATTTCTGTTTTTTGGATTATACAACAAAACTGTCAGGCAGCTGGACGCCAGTTTAGATCATTTCTAAACCAAGCATGGTGCAGGCATTAATCGTGCACAGCAATACATCTGTACATTTCACTGTCCATCAGCTACTTAAAGGTAAAGTCATTTGGCAGCAGCCCTGTTAAACTGGTTAAACCATTCTCTGCTGTACAGCATGACTTTACATTGGATCAGAAGTTGATGTTCATGAACGGCTCCTGTACCTAATTTTAAGGGAGGTCCCTTTGTCCCTCGGAGCTGCCGAATCCCAAATCTCTCTCTTTTGGACCCATTTCTTCAGATCTCCTGACAGCCACTTAAATGAGTCCAACACCATCTGCTATGATTTTCAATGTATCTGCTGTTTGAGTGCCGTCTCTATAGGCAGCTGCTTGAGGGATGTGAACCAAACAACCTGTGAATTGTGTCTGAGTCTAAAGCGCTTGTCAGTTATATGCCACTTAAGAGTAGGTAAAATGTAATATTACAAATGGACTCAGGTAGTATTGCGAATAAAGCTCTTCCTGGGTTTGGATGAACATCGTCTTAGCCTGGAATCCCCCCCTTTCTCACCATGTGAACCCTCAGCAGGAGGGCCACGGCCAAAATAACTTCCGGCATGAAAATTAGCGACACAGATGGGCTCTGCATCTACAAGAGGGCACAGCAGGTCTGACTGGCCTTCAGGGGTCAGACTACAACCGGTTTCATAATACATTTTAATCGGTACCTGATTTACACGTGGAGAACCAGGAAAGGTGACTTACTGCCAAAATAAGTGCTTAAATAAATCAGTTATGAGTTGAGTTTGGGCCACAACCAACACGGCGTGCGGAACAGTTTGCAGCATTCTTAAAAAGAATGAAAGAGCCGAACTCCGAGCGTTTTCTAGTCATTTGTCGATGGCTCAGATCAAAGCTTAAGCAATCACACGTCATTGTTTTCGGGAAGGCTTTAGCACTAAGCCTTGTGATCTGTTTTTCCGGCGGGGAGATTTGTTTGTTCTAAGACCCACAGTGTTGTCCTCTGCACCACTTATTTACTCCAAAAGCTTGCCGCAGTGCTCCGGTGAAGTCCGTAATATCTCTCCTTAATCCCTACTGCTGCTGGCAGAACCCTTGTGAATTTGCGGGGGTTAAAAAAAAATCTTCCTTTAAGGAGATTTCCCCGCAGCGTGTTGTTGGACACACGATTCGGATGCAGGTTTTTTTGTCCGAATGTCGCTGGTGTCAGCCTCCAAATCACGTTTTATGACTCCAAAGTCACTAAGTCTGCCTGCTTTTTGAGAAATTTTCCCGCTTTTGGTCAGTTTTGTTGAGGTTTGGGTGACATTTTGGGGTTATGACATACTCAGCCGAGGAAATCTGCTCTTTTTCCGTCACATCTGGTTTTGCTGATAGGAAATGACAGAAATGACCAAATGGACAGAAACAGTTCCTCCTATGGTACAGCATATGGAGGTCAGAGAATAATTTCAGTTTTTCACACTCTGGCAAATAAGATTTCTTTTTTTTTTTTCCTCCTCATGGGGAAAAAAGTATAAAACACTTTTTGACAAAGGGGTTGAAAAAACCTAAATACCCTTAAAGCAAGTAAGCATGTTACCAACTGCCAAAGAATGCAATATTTCATCTTTAAGACCAGCACAGTTTCACCTTCCAATCACTTAAAAATGAACTGTAACTCATTTACTAAGGCATTACATAAATATTTTAGGTTATTGTATATTAACTGTCATTATAATATGCAAAACAGCTTGCCAATCTGATGGCAGTTATGTGGTCTCCTTATAGTCACTAGATGATATTTCCAGAACAATCCGGAACAGAATGTGTGCACTTTGCACAGCCATGGGAGAAAAACTGCTGGGAAAAATAATCTGTGCAGCACATACGTTTAGCTGGAAAACAAGCGGCCATATGCGAAAAGAAGTAGCGAAAAGTCATTGCATGCTTACATTTGGTCAGGTTTTATTTTATTTTTTATTTTTTACTTGCGGCAAGGACGTCCCTCGCTGTGATCCAGTCCAAGGAGAGTAACCTGAAAGCCTGAGCTGAGAGCATCTTTTTGAAGACTGGAAAGTCCGCCCCACCCTCATGTTTTCAAGAGTTCCCTGAAAATTTGACATTTTAATACACAAGCTTTATTGCAAATATCAAAGTGCACATTTTATTTTGGCCTATAATTCATTCTGCTGTTTATGAAGATACTGTTGGTGTTATTAATTTCATTTTTGTCATACATCAGCAATATATCTAGTTATTCCTTATCTTTGGACTCATTAGCTCTGACAGCCATTAACCACTCCCTATAAACCCCTAGTGATATTCTAATCAGCCCTCAGGTGCAAGCTGTAGAAGCCCTGGCTCCCTGGGCATTAAATACCTGGGGAGCGCAGGAAGCGGTGGACAAGGGTGCGCTGAGCTAAATAAGCAATTTCTACTGATCTACTGGAAAGCATCCAAGTAACCAAGCAGAAGCATCCAGAAAATGCCAAAGGCACCAGAAGCAACAGGCTGTGCATTACATATCCATTATTTTTTTTAATATTTTTATAGTGCGAATTTGCAGGGAGAACAGGTAGTGTAGTGTGAAGGGCAAGGGGTCAGATCAATTTACTTGCTGTAGCTCCCTTGTTGCAACTTACCCTGAACCAAAGTAGTAAAAAAAAAATCACCAAACGATAAATAACTGAAGTATAACTTTAAATAAATAACTGGAAGTAACTTGAAATTTGCTATTCGACCCTAACGCTCGATAAATGTGCCACGTAAATAAAAATCAATAATGCATACTTGCTATTGCCTATGTGGAGTCGAAATTTTATGCTCCACAAGCAAGTGTAAAAAAGCAGGTACAGTATATGAAACTTTAGGCTTAGGGCTGCCAGGCCACTTCTACCTCTAACCACTGCCCCCACAATCCCCCAGACCCCTAGCCACTCTGTCTGTGACCTTAAGGAATGTGGAAAGGGACTTCATTAATGGGAGTTTGCAGGTAAAGTTATTGATCCTGTCCCACTTGCTCAAATTAATGGTGTCTTCCTGTCAGTTTCCACGGAGGTCTGCTTCCCGTCTGTCTGTCACCGATCCCGCGAGCTGTGCCACAATTGCTCCGCCACTGTAATTGAATGGCACGCCAGATCTGCACGGGAGCGACTGTCCGGGAGATCGTCCGGACAATCGCCAATCGACAGCCATCCGACAGCTTGAAAGGTCCTCCTTTAGAGCCGACGGCTATTCTTTAAATCGCTTTGATTCGCTGTGTGTGGAACAGTACGGTGAGATGGACATCGATGTCACCGGGTTAATAATCCTATTCAAAAGCGATGCCGTATTAGGAAACTGCCTGTTCATTGAGATGGCTTTTCCTCTTGGACCCTGAACGGTAAACATATTATTTTTACGCTCCTATTCAGACCGAATAATGTCACAGAGGACAGTTCTTATCATTCCGAATTAGGAGAAAAAATATGGGTTCCTTACATTATAATCCATATTTCCCAATCAACAAATAAAATAATAACCAAGCGATTCTGAGCCATGAAAGGAAACAAAATTAGGAGGGCTAAAGAGTAACACTGACGCTGGTGAAATATTTAAAGGAACATTTGAGGATTTAGAATTGGAGAGCAAGAAATCTAAATTAAATTATTGCAGCAGAATGTGGGGACAGGGACCGCGCACAGGGGATCGAATGGGACATTTTATTAAAATTAATGATTTTGGTAAGTCTTGCATCAGTTGCCGGTTCGATGTGACGGTAACAGCTTGCCCTTTACGTATGAGGTTGACACCGAACGCGGTGTGGCAAACATCTGTTTTTGGTCAAGCTTCACCATCCATAGTCATTTGGACAAATTGGGGAATATTGTTTCTGAAGTAGCTGAGGGCAGAATTAATGGTCCTTCCCATTTCAGCTAAGCAGCTACTACAAATCTGTCACAGACGATATCCTTCTGCATTGGAAGTGCACACGGCAGCTGAAGTGCTTATCCCATCTCCAGCACAGTGAGAGATCAACACCGCAGCAGGAGATTACACCACCAGCAGCCTTTTTCTCCTTTAAAGTGTGGTTATTCAATCGTACAGTTTAAGTTTTGCAAGCAAACACTGCGGACAATGCTTCGGTTTTAGACCGACTCACGCTCACTTTACGCAGTTGGCCTCATAGTGACGATGCTGGACCATTCGTGTTTGATGAACGACTGAGGCGCCCTTGGCTGCGTCTTCTCAAGATTCAACACACCAGCCCTCTAAGACGCTCGCTTTATGTGTTCTCACTAATCCACTTGGCCACACCTGGTGCTCATTTCCTAATATGTTAACCCCAGGTGTTTGTGTCAACCTGGGCGGAACATGAGCACAGTTATCGACTCAACTTTTTATTTTTCAAAAACTCAAGGACATAAATCCAAGAACATGTGAGCATCTGTACAAATACTGCCCATTTCATTAAAGCAACCAAACATCTAATGGCTTCAAAGTATTAAACTCTTTCATCACCACTGCTGGGTCCACCTAAGGCATGGACCTAAGGCATTTCTTTAAACATTGAAATATACATTTGGCAATGTAATAATACATAACATAACATTTACTTTATCTTGGGGTTAGGATTAGGGTTTTCATCCTGTAGCTTTTAGTTCTTTTGTGGATGCTTTAGCCTAATCAGAAAACTCTTTAAAAAGTTTGAAGAATGTTACGAAGTAAAAGCTGAGAAAAGTTCAGGTTTCAGCAGGATAACACAGCGAGAGCTGCACTGGAGTGGCTTAGGGGTCACGAATTGAATGTCCTTGAATAGCCCAATATAATTCCTGACTTTAATCCAACCGAGAAGCGCTGTTCATAAGTGATCCCTAAGCAACTCGATAGAGCTCCACCAAATCTGCCCAGAAAAATGGGTGAGATGTGCCTACTTTGTGAAGAATTACGCAAAAAGTTTTCTGCTTTCACGACATATTAAGCCACATAGGGTTCAATATATACACAACGGCCATATTTCGTTTTTTTTCTAAAATGCAGCAAGCAATGTGGAACAACTAATCTAGAGTGTAGGAGTGCCCTGTCTGAGTATATTCACTTTTTCAGTTAAATATTAAGACCGTTGCCAGACACAAATAATTTTGTTTTTGTAAGATTTTTACAAGAAATTTTATAGGATGTTTCTGTCTATGCCTTAGAAGCATATATTCACATTCAGCACGCACACACACACACACACACACACACACACACACACACACACACACACAGAATGTGAATATATGCTTCTAAGGCATAGACAGAAACATGTGTTTGTGTGTGTATATGTACTGTATATGTAAATAGTAAACATTGAAATATGTGTCATAATTTAGGTGCTGGTTTCTATAAAACATTTTTTGCAACAAAAACATTTCTGTACAGATACAATCTATCCCTACTGTTGTCTTGACAATCCAATTGCAATATTTTCTCAATAGCTAGGATGATACATTTATAAATAAATTATATGTACACTTAAAAATATTGCTGTTTTCACAAGTTTGAAATTCAGTGTCCACCTCGTTTTAAGTCATTGGCTGTTTTATTCTTTTCTTATTTTACTTTCCTTTTGCTGTTTCAAATGGTCCACACGAGTGGTCAACAATATCCACAGCATGCATTTCGATTTATCAGAATTAGAACCGGGACACTCTTTTGCCTCACATGCAAAGTTAGAGCACTTTCAGTATGCATGATAAACTATCACCTACTACCGCAAACATGAAATACAAGCAGCCTGAAAACACCCTTCATTGTTTTACATGCTAGCTATTGAGAAAGTGTCTTAATCGGGTTGTCAAGGCAACGGCGGGGACAGCGACTGCCGAGGAGCAAGCTAATGATTTCAAACTATTTTCCGTGGAATGCATTCTTCCATTCATCTCCATTCTATTAGCAAGTTTAATAGAAATTTTACAATAACAGGAGACAATGCTGGAAAGTCAATGCTGATATATTTCATGGTAATCAGCCTATCGATGTTATTGTGCCATCAGCCCCCTCTCCGCTCCCCCATCCATTTTCCATTGTCAACTGTAAATTTCTTATTTCAATATGATGTATGTAAGTCTATTTCATATAAACAACAGTTATTCAGGCATTGTGCACAGTGACAAGAGTGTGATTTAATTTCGTGCATGTGGCCCTGACATTTTATATGTGGATCAACAGCACAAACACACACACACACACACACACACACACACACACACACACACACACACCAGCAAATGATGCTTATGTGTATACTTCAGTAGGTCATGCAAAAAAAAAAAATCGAATTTATGAGGACAAGCTTCTATAAAATAATGACTGGAGAATCCACACACAGTTGACTTTGAATGATGATCCAGATGCAGCTGCTAGTTTCTGTTGTGGGAACACAGCAATGTAAAGTCTACTTTGCCTAAAGTCTCTCTGTGCAGTCGGTCAAGACACAATATTGTTTGAGCAAAGAGTAATTGGCCATTACTGGTTGTTAAGTCTATCATTATTAATATCATCATCATATTCACTTTTTTTTTTTTCCTCCCAATTTACAGGTCACTATTAGGTTTCGCTCCCAAACTGTGAATTCTGCAGTGCTGACTTTGAAAATGGGAAACATACTGAAGACACATATTTAATCTGAATTTCCTAGAAACTGTAGAAATATTTCCTAAACCTTTATCTTTTATTTATACATTTGTGGAGTTTGAAAGCCACGGAAAGGTTTTAAGGAAGAAATCAGTACTCCTGCTTCGCCGAACTCTGTGAGCGACCAGATTTTAAATCTTCAAAACACTAAGTCGCCCTTTTCGAGTTTCGTGAAACTGATTCAAAAACCTCGCTTATGGGGAGAAGTACCCGCGTGTCAAATTCCAAGTCTGTTTCTTGAGAAACAAAGCCGTGCATGAAGAACAAACACACAGACAGCTTTAACTGAGATTGAGTTTTAAAGATACGGAGATCTGTTATTTCCTAGGAACCTGAGAACTGTTGCTGTTATTCGCAGTCCCTACTGCTACAGTAAATAAATAAATAAAAGTCAACCCCACGGAGGGACACGGGGGACACATGCGGGATGTGCTAATTTGTTTTGGCAAAGTACTGTTTTTTTTTTTTCCCCCCTTCTTCGTTTTTTAGATTTTTATTTAACCATTCTTCATGGCTGACTAACCCTTACATTAATTCCCATCTGGGTAATAGAGTTTTCAGTGATTAATTTCAGACCAATTTTTCTGCACATCCAGAGTTCCAGACACCCACTTATTTAATTTGACTAATGATGCTGAGAAGAAAAATCCAGGAAAATAAATGTTCCACCCATGAGAACATTTTCAACACACCGCATTACTCATTATAACAGCAGCGTTTATAAACAGGCCGAGCCATTTACCATGCGTGAGTTCGTACACGGCTGCAGAAACGCTGTCTCAAAAGACAAGCAGGTAGCTTAGCGGTTAAGGACAAATTTTTGCAACCTCAAAGCCCATAAAAAAGATACTCCAGTAAATGCCATCATTTGGATGAATGCATCACCAAAAAAATCAAATTAAAAGTGTTATTATTATTATTATTATTATTATTATTATTATTATTATTTAGCACTCTTCTCACTGCAGTGACACAGAGTGCTGAACTGACTTGACAAGGGTAGTATACATGTACAGTTGGTATCTGGCGACACAGGAGAGGAAAACAAAAAAAACTCCTTTCTACTAGAGAATAGGAGAAAAATAAACCTCTGGGGGTCCATGTGCCAGTGGAAGCCCACCCCTCCTGGACATTGTATACATTGTTAATAGCCAGTTCATAACAATGTTAATAAGAGTTGTAGGTTTTTGTCATTGTGATATAAGGGGTATGGTATGGTTCCAGTTCACAGTCAGGCACGGCCACCCGCGTCCGCAGCGTCTGATTAAATGTGATCAGGTTGTTCGGCTTTCTGCCTGTGTCCTGCATATATTCTGGTCCTGTTTCCCATCCGCCCCAGTCTTTTCAGTCCACTGATGTAGCAGACACTGCGAGGTGACCAGAAAACAGAGGGGACTGGATTATTATTATTATTATTATTATTATTATTATTATTATTATTATTATTATTATTATTATTATTAAAGTGGCATATTGAAATTGTAATGCATTTTTAAAATATATATTTTGCATCTGTACATCCAGCAATACATGGATTATCCCTCTAGATGTGCTCTTCTGAAATGCAGTGTACAGTATATAGTGTACTGTGCAAAATAAAGCAAAAGAGAGTTATGGATAGCAAATTAAAAAGTTGAAATATTTGTTTAAATATTGTGAATTACCAAGGAAAGCTATTCCAAGGGCACAACTGTGAAACAGCACTATAGATGGTAGTGCTAATGAAGGTATTACTGTACATTATACACATATGCTGGATTATTATTTATTTAGCTAAAATTTGTCTTACAGTGTTAGATTCGTATACTGATCTACTTATGATTATTTTCCCACTTACTAGGTTTGCATGTGGTGTAATTTAATAAGTACCTGTGAGGGCCCTGCAGTGGAAGGCAGTGGGATTAGAACCAAGGACTTTGGACCGCAAACCATCAACCTTCTGCCCTGTACTAATAGTGAACTTCTACACAAACAGTCTTAAGGGCAACATAGTGCTGAACTATGAATGCGCTTGGGCAAAGCACAGTAAGATGTTAAATTTCTAAAATCTCTGAGATCAGTAAATGTTTTGCCAAGTTTTGCCAAGGAGCTGTCTACTGCCGTCCGGGCCCAGGTGGCTGCTGGTCCAGCTGACTCTCATTGTAAATTGCTATGAACTCTTGTAATGGAACACAGTTAAATGCAAGATGCAGTAATTCAGCCCTGACCTCTCCCAGCTGTAAGAAGATGTGCTTCTGTTTTATGAGTATGAAAAATGAATTTACACCCATTTAATTTTAACAATTTTTAACTTACGGTGCAGCAAAGCAAAATAGAGTGTAAAATGTTCTAATTAGTCTCAGCATGTTCTCTTACTTCACTGGGAGACACCCATTAACTTTTGGTGGAATGAGACGCAAACCCAATTATTTTTGGACAATAAGAGATTATGTGCTGAAAAGCAAGCCGCAGTAAAAAAAAAAAAAAAAAAACCAGAAATAGAATTGCTCTGACCTGTTATGTGACTCCTTTTTAGGACCCCGATTCCCCAGTTTTTGAATTATATAAATTAAATCCAGCTGGGCTCTCTGCTGTGTTCAGCGTCCAGAAAGAGCATCGCCGTTGGATCATCATTGTTGAGGGCAAGGGTGTAATCGCAAATGTCCAGAACCTTCCGGAAAGCCGGTTTTGCTGTCTTTGTACTGTGGCTGGAAAGGAAGGCACATCCTTACGTGGCGTTTCGTTTGCAGTCAAAGTAAAAAGGATCCAACTGTGTAAATGGGTAAATCAGTGTAAGGTGCTTGATATTCAAACTTTGCAAGTCAATTTGGACAAACGTGCAAATATACTCGTGTTAATATAAATTTTATTAATGTAAATTTTTGTGTTGCTACTAGCTTAGGCTTAAATGGGCTCATTCAAATAACTAAAATGTACTTAATATTTATAATATTTTACAGTAAGTAAATTCTATTTCTCTCCTTTACATATTCATTGCAAGCAAATGTTTCATTTAAAAACCTGCACAGTGGCAATAAGTTGGAAAGAAAATTACATAACATCATTTTTTTATTTGTCTTGGCTGTTTTGGTTGCTGGGCCTTGACCGTCATCACCGTAATCCATTGTGGCCGACCTTTTGTGACCTCAGGGACTTCAGCATGTCGGATCCAGCTTGTCAGTTACTATTTCTCTGAAATTTCTTAAGTTTGTATCCTTTATTTTAGCAAGATCCTCATCAATCTCATTCTTAGCTGTTCCCTCCTCCTCCGGCCTTCAGTCTTTCTCAGCATCGGTCTTCTCCAGTGAACCCTAGCTTCTCATTATGTGGCCAAAGTAAATGAGTTTTAGCTTCATTATAAGTCCTTCCTGCAAGTAGTCTGCTTTTACTTCTTTCAGTATTGACTGGTTTGACCTTCCTGCAGTGCAAGGGACTTCTCATCATTTTCCTCCAACACTGCAGTTCAAAAGCGTCGATTTTCCGGCGCTCGGCCTTCCTTGTGGTCCAACTTTCACACTCACACGTTACCACTGGGAAGACCATAGCTTTCACTATACCGACTTCTGCCCACAGTTTTCGTTGAGGATAAACTATATATAGTATGGTAAAGTGTAGTAAAAACAAGTTAATTTAATTGAAATTACAGTTGTTACAGCTGATGTACTTTTTGCAGGAATTAAGAACCTTGCAATTATTATTTATTACCGAAATTCAGGTTGTTGCTTAATACATTTGTTGCAGGAAGTCAGCATAACAATATTGTAGGAATTTAAATTGTTAATATACCTGCTGCAAAAATCCAGATTCTTAAATAAATTTGCAGCAGGAGTTCAAATTGTTAGTTAAGGTATTTTCTGCAGGGATTAAGAATGTTGCAGTTAACATACTTGTAGCAGGAATTTGGAACGTAAGTCAGTACTGCAAGAAATGTTAGTTAATACACTCACTGCAGGATCTCAGATATTAACAGTTGAGATCCTTGCTGTAGGACTTTGTTAGAGATAAAGACTTTTGAGGGAAGCGAGGCTCTGCCTGGCCTGACCCATGCTAGGTGGAATTCAGTGAGTAACTAAAGCACAGCAGTGACTAGACCTGAGAAGTCCTCCGCAGGGGGTCTGCTGTAATGGTGTGTGAAGAGATAGACTGGGTAGATGCTGTCAAAGTGACTGATACACCCTGGGGCTGATGGGAAATATTCGCATCATCAGATTGGCCAGGTGTCCTACCAGGCATCACTGAATTCCGGTACATTTGTTTCTCTTCCTGACGCCGTGCTGGGCTTCCTGCCGGTGTGGCTCACTGTAAAACAGGGTTAAACTGGTGGCAGCCGAGTCCTATACCCCCACCGAATGGAATGCACTAAGAATGCAGAAATAAAGAGTCTATGTCCATTTTGCTCATGCCGGTGACTATCCAGCGCTATGCTTGCTCTGTCAATTCAACATCTTTTTCAATTAATATCAGCCATTTGCATCCAGGATGACTTCCAGTGTGAGGTTCTACTCACAATGATTTATGTATTCATACTGCTGGGTCATTTCTACCCTATCAGTTAAGGGTAAATACCTCCCTCAAGGGTTTTACTGCTATGGAGTTGGGATTCAAACTCAGTTTCTTCCATTAGAAGTTGAAAGCTGTAACCAGTGTTCTACCTGTTGCTGTCTTAAGTTTATACTGCGACAGTTTGTCATTAATACCTCAAAAACAGCAACACTTTCAATATCAACAGACATGAGTCCTTCTGTAGTAAAACGGTGTTCAATTTCATTCTTTACCTTTGTTTTTCAACCACTCCTGCCTCGATTATTTGATCATTTTCCCCTACTTAGACTAACCAGGGACACCAGCAGCTGGAAAAGTAGTGAGAACTTGCAATCAAATGGTCCTGTGTTCAAATCCCACTCCTACTGTGGTACAATTGGTCAAGACTCTTACACCGAATAGATGCAGTAAACATTATCCAGTTGTATGAATGAGTAAATAGCTGAGTCTATAAACCTTACACTGTGAAGTCGGGTTGGATAAAGGTATAAAATTAATAAAAAACAGTAAATGAAGAATTAACAAACTTTGAATCACTGTACTAACTGAAATGAAGAAGATGATAAATAATGATATAATATGGTAGTCACTGTCAAGTCTGGACTTTGATCATATTCAGAAACTTTACTAATAGCAACATTCGAAGATGTTTAATAATGGGACACTTCAAAAATAAAAAAGATTAGGATTGATATGTACGCTCACAGGTACTCTTCTGAAGGAGGGCCTGATTCCATCTGGTCACAGTTGGCCACCATGGAAAGCAATCTCTCGTGCAGCAGGTAGCTCTTCAGCATTGGCTGTAACTTCTGAGGAGATTTCCTGTACCGGGACCCCCTGGGAGGATCCGTCTGGGCTTTTCATCTGACACGCTGTCATTGGCACCTCAATCACGACCCACTTTGGTTTGTTTCAGCAGGGGATACGGCACCGATGGCTCGGCTTCCTAGGGTTACTATTGGGGATGCAGGCGTTCGACATGGGCAATGTGGGTGTCCAGTGGGAGGTAAAAAGAGTGGAAGTGTCTCCCTGGTGACTTACACCTTGCCACTCTTAACAAAGCTCTGTTATTCCTTATACTGGGGAACGTGGTTTAAGAGCCGGATTTGTAAACCGATATTCTGTCTCAAAGTAAAATTGAGTTGGGAAATAACCTTCAATCCACATAGGCATGATGTCACTGGTGAATGAATTGTCATCGGTGTGTGTTAACAGTGAGTGAATGAATGTTTGCAACTGCATCCAGATGGAATAGCATCCCAGCCACAGTGTAGCCTTTTTCCCTCTGTGCTTCTAGGACAAGCAGTGGATAAGCAGCTGATACTAAAATGGATGGATGGATGGATGGAAATACCTGCCAAAATATCTAACACTCTGTTCTTATATTTCCATCGTCTTGGTAGCCAGTGCTTTCTGTCATTTTTTTCCATTCTGAATTATTTTTGCTATTATTTAGCTGACACATTTGTGCAAGGTAACAGAAAATGTTAGAAAGTCAGCTTTAAAATTATTTACCCATTCAGACAAGATGATGTTCTTACTTTAGCAGTTGATAGAAAATACTTTTCTCAGAGGCACTATAACCAGAGCAGGGTCTTGAACCCGCATCCTTCAACTACTTTACCCAGCGGTCTTAATTGCTGTACCACCTGGGCTCCCCATGAAGAATAACTGGGCCTGAATAGCAACATACAGCACCGCTGTACAGTAATGCTGCTACTAGATGATTAAAGGTTAACAGAATGATGCTGTTTGGTGTTATTATTTTTAATAATAATGAAAAATTCTTTATAATTCCTTAAATATTGCTATTGTCACACTAGAGGAAAAACCCATCTTCTAGAAGGTGCCCTTTGCCTAATTGTCTGTGCTTGTGTGTAGACATGTTGTGTAGACATAAGTCGGTATCCCGCAGAACATAACCGCTGGGGAGTCCACTGCGCTCTCCGTCCTACTGTTCGGTACGTGCAAACTTCATGGACATCTCAAGAATATAAAAATCTTTTTTTATTATTATTATAAAAAAGTACAGAGAAAGTCTCAAGGTTATCTGGTGGAGATTTCCTCTTTCAAGCAATGTTTGATCCAAATGAAGCCATTTCTAAGACTTGCCCTCAAAGGATAGAGTGAGGAACAAGGTTTTGGCCCAATCCAGCATTAAAATATACTACTTTCCACCCTAAATACCTGGGTACATCAGTAAAATGAAACCATTAACAGTCAACAGCGCCCCCATGCCGCACCACAGCATGGCCCATAGTGTAAGTTCACTGCAACCCAAAGGAGCACTGAGACACTTTGGATGAGGCCACGCTGGCATCCAAAGCCAAGACGGTTCAAAAGCACTTTAATAATGCATGGGTGGTACCAATTAAACAGCAGACAAGCTGCCTTTGGCTGGAAATTCCACTAAAAAGCATGAGCAGACGCAAGATGCCTCCCTGTTTTTCCAGAAGGATCCTGCACTTCTGTATCTGGTAATCAATAGCCTGAGACCATCGGCTGGGCCTTTTGAAATGCTTATCTCCTGCCAATATTGAAGAGGCAAGAGATGGGTACAAAAATCCAGTTCGAGCTGGTGAGCTGCCACACGGCTTTCTAACAACAGAAATTTAATGAACGCTGCTTTGAGTTGGCTCATAGTCCTAGATGCCGCGGATAACTTCTTCCCCGGCAGCCTTCGAGTCCCAGCCACAAACCGTATTCGTCTCAGTTCACAAAACTTCTTGACTTCCCCTCCACTTCAAATAAAACAGAAGCACTGCAAACAAAAGTGTGTTTTACAGAAGACATTTCCCCCAATTACTGTAACTTCAAAGTACAAGAAAAGTGGAAATGGTTCACAGTGGTGATCTGTTATTTAATATTGTGCTTAGCCAAAAAAAAAAACACGTAGATATATATATTCGGCCAGAACTTTCTTAATTCAAATGAAGAAGTTAAGGAACACCGCTTGCCAGACTTGAGCCGGGAACCTCCATGTTACGAACCCGCCATTGCGCCTGTTGGCCTAATTAAACAAATTCATCTTAATTCCGTTGCCACAGGCAACCGCATTCCTTTCCTGTGGCGAACCCTGAAACTCACAGCCGGAATATGACAGTACTAAATAAACACAAATTATTTATCCATTTAACTAACATGCCACTTGAAAGCAAATTACAATGTTAGGTTTGCACACTAAGCTACTTACATTTAATATAATCACATATAAATATATATATTTTCTTATTATTATAATAAGTAATTATTTGATTTCAATTACTGCGATGGACTGGCATCCCCATAGCCTGGTGAATTCAACACAGCTTTCAGACCACTGCCGTCTTGCTTGGGACTGAACGGTTAGCAAAAATGAATGGATGGATGGATGATTTTATTTAAACCATTGGGCATTTTTTTCTATATAAGTCCAGGGTAACTACCTTGATCAAAGGTATTAGGATGAGGAGGTGTTCAAAACCAGGTCCTCAAACAGCAAATGTGCTAGCTCCAGCAACTCTTTTCCCACTTAGAAAGGGACACACATATTCCACATTTGTACTGTTCCTATTAATAAAAAGATGCGATAAGAGTCCCAAAAAAAATCAGTTAATAATGTGATTTATGCTAAGAAATATTTTGGTTATCAGTCACCAGAATGGCCGACTACGGAATTACTCACATTCGCAAGGAGTCATAGATACATACTGTACATTTAAAGCTTCTGTATTTTTCATACTTTTATATTTTTAGCCAAGCCCACTATAAACCAACCCGGTTCATTTCCGATTCGGAAGCAGTCACTAAGATGGCTCAATTTGAATGAATAACGCCCAATTAAAAGCTGCTATTCAAAAGAGCACAAAATGTATACGCAATATCCCAGGCGAATTACTCTGGCTAAAAAATGAAGGTGCTGACAAAGAAATCCATTTCTTTGAAATGAAGCGAGCGAGACGCTGAAAACAAAATGAATGACTTTGATGTCTTAAGCCTGACTTAATCATGACTCAGACCAGTGAAATAGTTTCCATTAACCGAGGTTACGGGGAATGTCTGATCATTGCAGGGCAATAACAGCCTTCGGGGACGATGTCACCACTTCTTTGGAGTGAAAAAAATTAATAAATAATCTAAAAGCCAGGGAGTTTTGCATTTTCAATTTAGCGGTAGAGGCTACAGCTAGTTACATGGAAAAGCCATCGACAAAGACGTGTTTTGTCTTTTTATCGGTCGTGAGTTTGACATCCTCTCATTGTAATTGGATAAATTATTTTTGCTTCCTTCTGCTGACAAAATACTAACAGAGAGCGATTCTTACCACTGCTTATGTCTCCCCCCCCCCTCCCGCGCACCATCTTTGTTAAATTATTCAGGAACTCGGAAGTTGTTTAACCATGCATTATGGAGAAATGGCCGCGCAGAAAGTATAAGAAACATTTCTTTACAGTCCCTCAAAATCTCAAGGACTAGTAAGATGCACCTGGGAAGAGGGTTGCAATTGGAACAGGGCGATTCGTCCTGACATGGGGCCGGCAGTCCTTTCTCATGCACATTTCATCCTGACTGGGATTTGTCTGTCTCCCTGCATGACTCCAGTCATTTTCTCTGAGTTTCCAGTACATTCATCCCTGGCTGGCTGGTAGTATGAAATCCAGGTTTCTTGAAGACACAGCAATGTATCCAGAGATATATTGAAGAGACATGACTGCATACTTCTTCCCAAACGTCATCCTTCCACTCTGAATCAACAAGTCCCAAAGGGGCTTGGCTCTGGGCAACGGAACACCCTCTTACAATCTTGTAGCCAATCTTCCAGAATTAACTTCATGACTTGCAGTTCCTTGAACACCTAAAAAACTAATGCAGAAAACTGACAGGTCTTTCATGAGAAATCAAAGGAGGTCTAGGTAACAGTGTGTCTGTATTCCTCTCAGGAAACTGACAAGTTAAAAGTCCACAATCCATCCAGATCTGAAAAGCTTGAAATTCAGGACCTAAACATATTACAGCTTCTGGGATTACGTTTGATGTCACTGCGATTACTGCGTTCAGACTATAGATCTTATAAAAAGTTATGGATTAAGCAACACTTATAATGCCTTCACCCTTTTTCAGGTTCTTATAGGCTTTTTTTTTGCTTGGTGTGTGTGTGTGGTGAGGGGAGGCAAAATATTTATGGGAACTCAAGTAGCTGGTGATTTTTTTAAATTCCAATTTCTGAATTGCAAGTGTGCAGTGACCATCACCCCAAATTTGTCTCAATGTGGAAGGCTACGATGGGCCTTGAAGGTCAACTGTATTGCAACTCAAAAGGATCCAGCCAGCATCCATTAGTGACACAATGCTCAGGGGATGGCAGATGAGTATATAATCTCTCCAACAGGCCAGAATATAACTTTATTCTGATAGGGGCTGCGGGATTTTGCTCTGTTGGTTTTGGTCCACCCATGGTGCTGTATCCCATTCAGGTCTTCCGTTGCCCAGAGCCAATGTAAGCTGTCAGGTTCAAGCGACTATAAGAACATCAGGCAACAATGGTGCCCCTGATCTCCAGCAGGCATTCTGCAATTTGAGTCCATCATGAAGACAGGAGAACCCCCTTGGGATTTAATCTGACGTCTTGCATATAGTTGCTAATATGCTTGCCCTATCCTGTTAAGATCCTGGTCTTAGCTCTCCTTCCTCCCATCCCTCAGCTCAACGGGTGCAACTGTAGAGCACCCATCGAATCAAGGATGCTGGCCGAGGGTTTGCTTTTTTCAGGTGATCTAGGCTTGACGGGAAAGTGTCAAGACAAAACCACAACACTCTGTCTGTGTTCAATTTCAAGGCCCAGACAGGAATACATGGAGGGTGCAGGGATCTTCTAACAAGGCATCCGCCAACTGCTGTGATCAAGCTATCACATCCAGCATTATCTTGACAAGCGGGCGCTACTGTAATGCTGTCTGTCAGTGGCATCTGACTTATCTTTTATGTACAGTGCTGCAGGCACCGGCGGGGGATTCTCCGTGACGATTCCCATCAAGGCCTATCTAGGCACCTGCAGGGAGACCGCTGGCAGCTGCGTCCGCAGCGGCGCAGTTTAACACAGACAGGTGGTTCAGAGAAGTCTGCTATCAGGTGGGCATCGACAGCCAGCGCATCCTTCCATACCAGCTTCTGCCTCCTTAGATGATATCGTATATTGTTGCGCCTCTTTTCCGGCAAAGGAAAGTTTGCTAGGTGAATTTAGGAGCATCAAACCCGATGCACCTTTCGCACGGTCCCGACCACCTGTCAGTTTTACGCTTGAATTAAAATGAAGCAATTAATGGGTCCATTTACAGCAAGTGATCCCCGTGTGGAAAAGAAGCCTGGCTATCCTGTCAATTGCCAGGGGACAGTTGCTGGAAATGAGCTTGAACTTTATTAATCTTGATGGAAGTGTAGAATTCAGGCGGTAGAGGCTGCTGTTGATGTGTTGAACAGATACATTAGCCAGAGGATACGTTTAATATGATAATATTTTAGATCTGGTGGTACCATTTTAACATATTATATAAAACATTATTTGTTTGTCTTTGTGCCAATTCTACTATTCAAAATTCCTGCAAGTGGTGCCTAAGGCAGAAATATAGCTTGTGATTTTGTCATATTGAGTGTTCCGGTGTTTTCTAATAGGTTGTACATGACACATAAATGACAGACAAATTTAGATAAGCACAATAAACAGATTGGTGACAGGTTGTTAAAAGCTTTAAAAATGTTTTGATTATTGCTATCATTGTATATATAGTCCACATACTGCTTCTCCGTTGCACTTACAATCCACTTACTGGTTTCAAATATTTATTAAGCATAACACAATAAACTGTCACACGTCCTATGACCTGCATATATGCCCCCCTCTATGTAACGTACATGCAAGCCGACGGAGGAGTTGAGCCGAAAGGCATCTGTGTTTTGTGCAGATTAAATTGTTTATTATCTGACTACATGTCAGTGTGCTGTCCCAACCCCTTTTTGTAAGTCACTGCAAAAATTACACATCTACTCAAAATGAATAAATAATGTTGAGCAGCTAGATATAGCAACACCGCAATTTGCTTTGACAAAGTCATGAGCTAAATAAATAGGTGTAAGTGCTGCTTTCTGGTTAGCATGAGGTCACCGCTGAATGACGGTGATCTAGCGCATGGACGGAGCGGCAGCACTCAGCTGTTTAGCAGCACTTTGCCTATAAATACTCAGGCCGCCTTTTCCTGCCCACCTGCACTGCCAACGGCGTTCACTGACCCTGTTGGGTCCCTTCAGCTCCTATTCATCAGGCTCATGTGGAGACTGGGCCTGGGGCCAATTCCCTCTGAATCGGTGTCGCCACCTTTTCTCTGTGTTTTGACTTAAAGGACTCGGCAGTCAGGCAAGAGGGGACGTCTGCCGTAGGAGTGGGATTCCAGAGCCGTCAGGTTTGCCTCTGCCTGCGCCACTATTTTCTTCCCCTCGCAGTCTTATTATGTGATCAGTTTGCCACAAGCATGGAAGGCTTTACGACCACAAGAAATGAGTAGAAGTTATTAATTCACACTGCTATCCACTTGACTTTAACAGACTTTGAAAGCAGCTACTGTGTGACTTGTACTTTTCAATAGCAAATTTGTCATACTGGAAGCTGTAACAATATTGTTTCAGGGTATTTATCATTCAGTTAATACCCAATATAATTATGAATTTTTTTTTTTATTGGGGGAAGCCTCATTTGTGACTGTACTTCTCTTGCAGTATTAAAATATTGTACTAAAAGTGCACCCTAGCATTTACCAACCTTGCAAATATCAAAATTTAGGTAAAAATTTAGGTCACCAATGGAAACCAAACACCCCCAAACCTGTAAGTTCACTTCACTGCCAGTACCAAGTCCAGAGGGACATTCACAAGCATGGTTTGAAATACAGTCCAGTGCTGTACATGTATGTTTATGATATCAGCATCTAAACACCAACACTGGCGAAGATGCAGAGTTATTGCTGAGAGTATTAGTTATACCACCAAGCAGCACATGAAGGTCTAAATAAGGCAAGGTTGGAGTCCACAGGGAGTCAAGATGAAAATGTGAAGCATTAGTCGAGCAAAAGAAAAAGGAAAGGAAAAATTTTGTGCACAAGGAAAGGAAACAGAGTTTGAAATGAGGCAGTTGTTTCAGGTCTGGCACAATCTTTCAGCAGATATCATAAGACATAACTTTACCAGGCTGAAGGAAAACATCATCTTCGTACATACTGACACCATGCTTCTTTCTGATGTAAAATCCTTGCTGTGAAGATGCTTGGAAAACTCATTTGATGCAGTAACCTCATCTTGCTTGCTAACTGCAAAGATAGAGTTCTGTTTTAAGTTTTGAAATGGAGGTGCAGAAAGGAGCAGGATGCTCAGGATGTTTAGTGACTTAGATGCTGTCAAGACAAAATAACCGGCATGATTTATAGCTTTAACTTTCACCTGACTCATTTATACACTAGATCTTCATTATATACAGTATGTTCAAATTTTTGAAGATTCAAACCTTTTCCAGTTTTAACTGCATTTTAAAATTATCATTTGTTGAGCAAACAGACAGTGTTTACCCTCTGAGCTAATACATAGCAGTAAAGAGCACCTCAACAGAAGTAGCATAGTAAACAGGAGTGTGGGGACACCTTAACCCAAGTTGCTTCTAACATTTATAGCTCCTGCCTGGTGTTCCTGAATCTTGGTAAACAATAACAAAATGAAGAACACTGGATGCTGCACATGTTTATGGGATGAATCAGTCAACAGCTGGCACTGAATAGGAGTTTGCAGAGACAAGATATTCCGAACATTTTTTTTTCCATTTTAATATAGCCTGAAAAAATCCCTAGAGAACCTAAATAAATCATCGGATCATATAATACTGTGAGGTAGGGGTAACAAATCAAGTTAGAAACAGACTTTCAATGCTAAATTACATTCACAGGTGAGGATTCACTGTAAAACCAAAGCAACTAAACCAAGTATGTCATCCAAGGGTGTGTGTGTGTGTGTGTGTGTGTGTGTGTGTGTGTGTGTGTGTGTGTGTGTGTGTAACTCTTCTCCTGAGCCTAAAACAAGCTTTGATGACCTACAGGTCATACTAATGCTGACCATTAACTAACTCTTTGGTGATATATTCATTTAAACACCACATTTATTACACCATTATGAGCTCTGATTTATTACAGAGGAGTTTAGCTTTCTCATAAATAAGGAAAGCATGTCAGCAGAAGATAAGAATTAATGTGTTTCCTCACCATTAGCTGCTTTGGAGAGGAGAACAATGCAGGAACACATCTTTTCAACAAAACGCTGTATGCAAACTATGAATTCACAGCTATGCATTCATAATTTGAAAATCGGTTATTATCTGTATGCACATAGAGGCTAATGTTGGCAGCATCGGCCAAAATTAAACTTTCACACCGGTGATACTTTGTGAACCACTGACCTCCTAAAGAATTAGAACGTAAACTTGACTGGTCTGATCACAATTTTTAAAAACACACATTAGATATGTTCCCATAAAAGCTACAGGTGCCCTATTGATCATTAGAACTTTATTTATGAGTTATTCGCAGGCAATAACAGCTATAAAGATAAATAAGCAAACTGTGTAAAAAGCAGCTCAGGTTTACTTTCACTGGGTGACCGCTGCTGACTGGTTGGGTTGTTTCATCCCTACAGGAGATCCTGCTCCAAAACTGTAAGTTTTGACTGTTTAAATTGTTGGTTAGAGTACCAGAGTAAAATGTGTTATTTCCAGAGACGCACCAAAATGAAACAATAACAAATAAAGAAACAAACCGGTTACAGCACTTCCCATCATCTTGCAACTAGACATTTTAGATACCTTTTTTCTTGGCTGTTTTTCCTGCAGTTTTATAAATTACTCGGGACCGCGGTAATGATTTCGGGTTCAATGCGAATCGGCATCTCTGCGTTGCACTGATTGCAGCTGTGCCTTGGGGTTACTCTCATTTTATACAGTAAAATAAAAAAGTTCAAAAAGTAAAATAAAAAAGTTCAAAAAGTAAAAAAAAAAGTTTTTTTCTCTTGTTTTTTATTAATTAAATGAAACGATTCTTTGGAAACACCACTCACTGCGTGCTCCTCTCGGGAGGCCCAAAATAGGCTCTGTAATGGATTTGAAAAACTAAATAAAAAGCTACTGTACAGTCCTGTGTGATAAAGCTGAAAGCCACTGGGGAAAAAAAACAGCCATGTTGAATTGCACACAATTCCCTTACCAAGCACAATGGAGGAACACACACAGCTTCCCCAGGTACTGTAATACATACAAAAGAGAACAAAATTTAATTTATGGGAGGAAAATAGCGAAGGTTAGTGAACTGTACCATTAACAATGCTGGAGAAATGGGGGCAAATGTACTGGCCGAGGACAATGAACCTTGAAGCAGGTTTGGCGTTGACCCACCTGGCTATAAATCATACCTGGGACGTGGACTTACTTGGGGTTTTTGGCTTTTCAAATTGAATGTGTCTTTTTCTTTGGTGCTACCAATCCCCTGTCCATTGGAGACTAAAATTCTCAATGCAGGTACACAATGTCTTAAACTCGTTTTGTGAAGGAAAAAGCTGTATGTCAGCGTGAAATCCTCAATGATGCAGCAACAGAGCATGTACAGCTGGCAATCTCCAACTTCATAAATGGTGAATCCTCGAGTTAGGAACAACATTTTTGGAATTTATCACTTTCATCACAAAGTCACAATCAAAACATTATTAATACAGATATCAGCTGATTTATTTGCAAAAAGAAAGCTGTCATAATCTTGACTACAGTTGTAATATATGTAAAAATACTTGACACTTACTGGCTGTATCAATATCAAAGTGCATTAAAGCTAATTTACAATGGCCAAAAATAAAAACCATAATCTCCACAAACTCCAATTTAATGAGAATTTTTGACAGATTCGTACCATAAACATGTGCAATGTTCCGGTGTACATCTTGTCATTGATCATCGATTGATCAGCAACCTCACAAAGTATCTTTAAACAACGTGGAACTGAGTTGAATTAATGCATTGCTGCACTGCTGCTTTGTTTCGGTATTAGTTTGCATCTTCAGAAATTCACGAATCAGCTATCTGTAACACGGGGAGCAATTTTGATCCATTTCTCCATTACCTCTATCAACATATCCAGTTCGAGGCAAACATGCATGTGTAACCTAATAATATTTCCAAATATATGACTCCTCCAGGAAAAAACAGCTTAACTTTTTCGGAAAAAACAGAATAGTTCTGTAATCCGCTAAAAAATGAAAAACAATTAGAGGAGTTATGATAGGATCTTAACAAGGAACTAAAAAGATGCCAAGAAAAATCCAAAATGGGAAAATGCATAACCCCCTGTTATTAAATCCTAAAATCAGATTTCCAGGACTACCAAGTTTCAGAAACTGATGAACATAAAAAATATTACTCTGAATGCATGAGATTGTTTAGACAAAAAAATGTCTGGGAAGCAAGCAAATAAGGGGAAAATCATTCTTAGGTTTGCAGTGGGCTGTCAACACCTTCACCAGTAAAAAAGGTGCTGTTTAAGCAAACAAATATGGAACCTTACAGTACCAACTTATCTCATATTGCTTAAGTAAAAAAAAAATACTTAAGATACAGAATATACAGGCCTCACCCCCCACCCACACACACACACACACACACACACACACACACACACACACACACACACACACACACACACACACACACACACACACACACAGACACGGACAATTTCTGACCACCTATTGTACAACAATAAACAAATGGACTTGCTGAAAACACTGAAAGGAGCTGCACCACCGAGACCCTCCCCAATGGTCTGTCTCTCACAAATCAGTCCCGCATGATTCACTTAAGCACAGTGCTGTCAGAAAACAACTTATTAATGTGCTAACACTGGAAAAAAGTATTCTTTTTATAAATGTTTAAGTAATTCGAAGAAAAGGGTCCCTCAGATGAATAAATAATAAATGAAAGACACTAAGATGCATTTTAAAAGATGCCCTGTAATTGCTGAACCGCAAATCTGTTTTAGCCTAAGAACGATTATTATGGTACTCGATGGAAAATGATACTTCTTATGGATGGGATTTTGCTAGATTTTGACATTGGTTTCCAATTAACAACAAACTTGCACCCGAAATGTCAATTCAAATGACCTCCGACTTGCATAATGACTTCAGTTAAGCCATTCTGGGGTAAAGTTGAGTAAAACCCAGTAACCCTTTCAGCCTCAGGGGCAGCATTTACCCACCGTTGGTTAAACTCCAACAATGAAAAATTGGTTTGTGTCTCTCCAGCAGAAGCTATTGTTGCACTACGCAAACACAGCACAGCGTGCTTTCCCAGAGGAGCCAGTGTGAATCTCTAGGCGAAATACCAGCAAACAGCCAGCAGGTGGTGTAGTGGTTGATCACAGCTGTAACCTCCGACACCGGAGGCCCAGGTTTCAAGTTTCAGGTTTCAAGGTTTATTTGTCATGAGTGTACTAACACAGCACAGCAGTGTTGTCACCATGAAAAGTTTTGAAAAGGAAAATAAATAAATAAGGAGAATAAATAGTTTTATGGTCTGAAGCACTGTAGCTGCCATACCAGGCCGTGAAACAGCCAGTCAGGATACTTTCAATCGTAGATAAGTTGACAAGTATCCTGTTGTCCATGCCGAACCTCCTCAGCCGACAGAGGAAGAAGAGGCGTTGTGTTGCTGTCTTGATGATGACGCTGGTGTGCCGTGACCAGGATAGGTCCTCAGTGATGTTAACTCCGAGGAACCTGAAGCTGTTCACTCTCTCCACTGGGGCACCGGCTATAGAGATGGGTGTGTGGCCATTCCCCTGCTGTCTCCTGAAGTCCATGATCAGCTCCTTTGTTTTGCTGACACTGAGATGGCAGTCATTGTCCTAACACCATGAGGTCAGGGTTCTCACCTCCTCTCTATAGGCCCGCTCATACTTGTCAAATAGTCCAAATACTTCTCCTGCTGACCTGCAACCCTCCTGGATCAATGGGGTGCATTACTGTGAGTATCTTAAGACTGGAAGTCACTCTGGAGAAAAGTTTAAGACAAATAAATGTTAATGGTTACAACGACATCTACGCAACATCTACGCAGCGAAGGCTGGCAAAATGAAGTTTAGAAAATCGTTCAAACCTGCTTAGAGGAATTTGACACAACTCGCAATGCTAACAACAGGAACCGGTTCCTGAAGTATTGCATGTATTGGCCAAATAATTGAGTCAAGAAGAGTGTTAGTGGGCTCAAGGGCGCATTTGCGAGAAGGCTCTGCGCCTTGTACACCTAAACAGATTTGCACTGCACTGTGAATCGCCACGACCATAAGTCAGCGCAAAATAATCGATGTTTTCCTCTGCGCTAATATAATTTTGCAAACGTTCAATTTAATTTTGGCTTGCTTGCTTCTGTCAGTAGTGGAAGGCCTGCTCATTTGGACCATCTCTTTCGTTCATTTCCTTTGTCCTTCTGCATCGGACATCCTTATGGTGGCATTTTAATTTGCTTTACGGTTGCTCGTGGCATCCGACCGCTACTTTGCGCGGGCTACATGACGTCATGAAAACGCAGCTCCTAAGAGTGGTACACGGACCCAAATGAAGGTCTGAATTTGTGGAGAATTTAATACCTGAAACACAGTGCGCATCGGTTACTCTCATTCACTGGGCAGCAGTTGTTGGAGCATCTGTATGTAAAAGCACTGCAAAAAAGTAAAGACAGTTGTCATAATGCCGAGAATAAAATTTGGCAAACGCCCTTATGTGTAACACAACCTCATATGCTGTGACAATATAACCACAAAAGAGGTTCTGACAGTTGTCACGGTGGCTGCAACAAGGTAGGTTTATGATCCTGCTACTTTTCCAAGCTATGCTGATATCCCACCTGGGCAATTGCAGTTCCCACCTGTCTTGTCTCCTTGCCTCAGTCACAGCTTATCCACTGTGCTACACCACGAACTGCGCAGCCCTTCTCCTTCCCAAGTGTTCCCATGCATTTCCCTTCTTCATCTCTACCCATTGGCTTCCACCTGCTGGACCAATACTTCGGTCAAGGCCTCCAAGATGGTTAAAGGATCTGCGCCCCAATGCCTGCAGAACTTGATGATTTTGTAAACCTTAGTAAGAGTGCTGTGCTCCTCCACTACTACCTGTTTAGGGTTTTACAAGTTGTCCGGTTCTCAAGTTTGGCCTTTCAGTAAATTTCCTTTGTCTCTCAGAACTGCCAAGTCCCTCCCAGCATTTAAGAAGGGTCTCAAACCCATTTCTTCCAGATCCATCCCTCTTCTGACCTCCTGTCAGCTACATAAATGAGTCCAACACCATCCACTATGATTATCTATGTACTTGCTGTTCGAATGTCACTTCTACAGTACAGGCAGCTACTTGACGGATGTGAGCCAGACAAACAAATGGTCCTTTGATCCTCGTGTGTCTGTGCCTAAAGCTCCTCATCTGATGTTCATGCAATTTTGTTCACTCTGAGTTGCACTGCACTTTGGAGAAAAGCATCTGCCAAACCGATAACTGTAAAGGTAATGTCACTGCAAGGTGTAATGTGTATTTCATGAATGACTTCTCAAAAACAGTACGTGATATAGAAATTAAACAGCAAATAAAATAATTTCCTTTTTAGTTAACAACTATTTCATACCAAGAACAGCAGTCAAGGTAACTTCCTCTCCAAACATTCGCTTCGAAATTACTACAGCTGCTTAAAATGTATTTGTCGCTGTGAAACATTAAAATGTAAGTGACTAATGCCATCTGTCGAAGCATTCATTTATTCAAAGCAACAGAAAACATTTGTAAACATTAAATCTGTCAATAAATGTGAACGCTGCACGATTCTCACCAAATTTGTTTTGCAAACTGAAAAATGACGCAGCATTTCATTGTCATACTGTCGCCTAAATTAGAATTTACAAATTTTCCTTGAGCTCTCCATAATTCTTGTGCACAGGCTTTTTCTGGATTTGACAGGTGGGACAACGACGCTGCAAGTACGGCGTAACAGGTCTTGAACCATGTAATTCATAAATGTTGCTTACGCCTTTACAAATAAAGCAGTCAAATATTTAAATATTAAAAGATGTCTGCCAGCTTCTGGCTGTTTATTCTTTTTCAACAGATATCTCTCTCTCATACACACACACACACACACACACACACACACACACACACACACACACACACACACACACATATACACACACGCACATGTACGCACACACACGTGCACACAACTTGACTTGTATTTACACAGTTACTCACAGTACAAGATAGTAGTTTTACAGGAATAAGAATGTGAAGACACAAAAAAATGATTAATCTCACCCACGATCACTCATCAGGTGATGGCATGGGTTCATGGGATTAATGGGAGATGCTGTCCATGGGTCACTGGTGACAGCACGGCAGCCCAGCACCACGAAAAGAACAAGGTGTCAGGATTGTGTGTGAACTTTGGAGTAGTAAACGACTGACACTGGGAATTGTCCATTTATCTACTGGAAGTCCTAAACTGATTTTTGTTTTGTTCTTATCTAACTAAGCTATGCGATTTGCACCGTTTTACACTGTTTCTCTGTTTTTTCCTAATCTTACCATCTTCTTACCTTATTTCGCCTAGTTTTTTTTAACTGTTGGTCCTAGGGGAAAGGTACAGCCAGGGAAGTTAGGATTTAGTAGTTAGGAGGAGGCATCCCTGCCTGTAATCCATAAACATGTTCAGTGGCTGACTGGCTTTTTTTGTGTGGGGGGGTGGATTTATCACAGGTCTGGCTTATATTTTGGATTTGCACTTCATATTGTGTTCTCCCTATCGCTGTCATTCTCCTTTCTAAAGCACTGGGTCATGTGATTTAGTTTGAGTTGAGTTGTCCCCGGTATGATGACTGCATAACTGGGGAATATGCTTGTTCTTCAGTGAAAATGGCTGTCTAGTTCATTCATAACTGAAATGACATTATAATTGTGGGTAGGAGGACTTAAACATGTTTAATAATAAAATAAAGTAATTAAATAAAACTGGATATTCTTTCTACATGCGTACTGAGGTGTTATAAGGACCTATCAAAGTAGCAAAGGGATCGTGGGTGGGATTAATGGGAGATGCTCTCCACAGGTCACTGGCGACAGCACGGCAGCCCAGGACCACGAAAAGAACAAGGTGTCAGGAGTGTGTGTCCACTATGGAGTAGTGAGTGGTTCACTCTCTAGTGGTTCAATAACTGGTTCCCTTATTTTATATTCCAAAAAATATTAATTCAACTGCTCAATCCATGTTTAATATATTTCATCATTTAACCCCCTCAGTCCAAACCGTGAGCTATTTACATAACTGTGCGTTTGGTGAAATGCCAGTACCAAATCTACGTTATAATTTAAAATAACATTTTTGGATCTGAACAGACAGGACTGTATTACTTGTACTATAACACTTTTCCCTTGAACTCTATTGTATACCTGTGTGTAAATTGCACCCCCTTACTTAGGAGTATAACGCCTTCCTGGAAGTCAGCTCATAAGGTGCAGTATTGTAAGTCGAAGAAGTAATGTGAAAGCACAGCTTTTAAAAAGTCGGGCATTTTGGGAAGTGAGTGCAATTGCATTTTGTTGGCCATTTTGGTTGCGTTATTTATAATGGCAAAAAAAAAAAAGAAAAAAATCTGCCTTATATTTGATCGTAACTTGGTAAAGTGCATTAAATAATTTTGTTTGTACATGCAAAATCTTGTAAGTCAAACATTCGTATACTGAGAGATACAAATCACAGTGAGCCACACAGCAATATTTATTATTGTCCCTATACTGTCGCCCTATTCTGTCCTATTGCCTAAACAAAAAGATTTAACTGTAGATCATGAATAGTGGGAGAAAAGCTAACAACAGCCATCATCATAGGGAGGCAGGTGTCTGGGAAGTGATCGGGTTCTGGGCATCTCGCCATCTTTCCCCACATATCTACTGACGGGGGCTGGCTGGGTTCGAGCGCTGGCATCCCATCTACCTTCAAATACAGGTGTGAAAACACAACATCAAAAAAACCTTTTACCTACACATTAATGAGAGGGGGCACGCAGTCTCCACAGCCGAGCAGGAAGGGAAACCACCCCCCAAGAAGGGGCCCTCGACACGCCACTCTCCAGGCACAGCACCACTGAAAAAGCATCTACAGCTGACATCTAACTAAAGAGCAAGTACGATGGGAAGCTGTCAGCTTCCTTTTTCGCTTTAATTATAAAACTGGGAAAAAGATCAAAATGTCGGTTATTTTGTACAGCTCATTATTGAAAAATTGCCAAGAGTTTGCATTTATTTTTATAATCCTCAGACTAACAAGCATAAAGGTTTAGGCTTGGGGTGGGGGGACTGAATTGTAAAGCTGTAAGGTTGTGATAAATCAGCAGATATTGATTAAATCATCGATAATTGTGTTGCCTGGGTGACCCTGGTAGGCAAAGCGAGATCTGAGAAAGTTAGAAAGTTGGACACTAACAGGTTACAGAAACTTGGACCAAATTTTTAAATCCTTATAGGCCAATAGTACCTTTTAAATAGCATATACAATATCTTGGAAACTAGGGCCTGGGTGGCATAGTGGTTGGAGCTGTCACAGTGTAGAAGAACCTTAGGTTTGATGTTACATTCCTGTAGTATCCTTGATCAAGATATTCATCCTGAATTACTGTGGTAAAAATTACCCAGTTGTATAAACGGATAATCACTGGAAGTAACTTATTATTCCAGGTAAAGAAAAACATAAAACATTGCCAACAATTTATGATCATATACCATGTGCATACTTTGGAGAAATGTACATAATTATAAATATTTATTAGTGACTGAATTGATGTATATTTCTCCCATATTTCTCACATTCACAATTTATTGTATTTTTTGCAACACTTTCCTGTATTCAAAAAATGATCAATATGGTGACAATTTCCCTTTTACTACCCAAAAGAATAAAAAATTAGCATTTCTTCTCTCAGTTCTTTGTCTCACCACAGGGGTAAAATTGGTTGCAAAGTTCTTTTTCCTTCACTTTCACACAGATTGCCTGGATCTGTGTGGGGTAGATTAGGAATACGGCTACAGGCGGCACTTGGGTCATATTCAGTAGCATGTTGCACGGAGGTGCCAGCAGTGGAGGTCTGGGTGTCTTTATGCCTTGGCCCGTTGCCGAGATATTAAAGTTAGTCTGTCAGTGCTGTGAACACAAGCAGAGCTTTGGTGCTGCGGCAAATATTTGACTGCAAGATTTTATGCGACTGACAACATTTAACGTGTGTACACATATATACACATTCACAACTCACACAGACTTGGTGATGTGCAAAGAGCAGTATTTAGGGTAATTTATTGTTTTAACCATATTTCTTATATTAACACTGAACTGGGAAGATGGTGAATTCTGCATCTTAAAGTGATCTCTCCTTTATGCAAGTTCATACCTGAGAAGTTATCTTTATTTGCTTATTATTGACTAGTTTATTATGCCTTTTTGATCTGCTTAAAATGTGCATGACAGAAAAGGCTAATATTTCAATTGATGATGATGATGATGATGTTGTTGTTTTATTATTATTATTATTATTATTATTATTATTATTATTATTATTATTGTGTCAAACTGCAAACATTAACAAATTATTAGCTGATCATCACTCCCAAAATTCAGTTAACTCTATAATTACGAATATAACAGAATATGATTTTTATTACGCAAAGTGATTCAAGGCTTTTCCATAAAGAAAATAAAAGTGACAACCAGGAGGAAAACAAGCTACAAATTCTAGATTCACATCTCTAAAAAATATTATACTAGAATGCTGAATAACAGCTACTTGTTAAAATAAACCTTTACACCTCTTAAATTACACCAAATATCACTGTACATACTGTGCTCACAGTTTTCTGTCAAATAATAGATAAATGCTTTAGGAGGA
Source organism: Heterotis niloticus (assembly GCA_018136845.1). NCBI lineage: Eukaryota > Metazoa > Chordata > Actinopteri > Osteoglossiformes > Osteoglossidae > Heterotis > Heterotis niloticus. The sequence goes on from CM030895.1 coordinate 8,432,198, forward strand.
GACCAATAAAATGATTTATCAAATACACGCTTCATCGTATGTCAGCTGAATCATAACAACATCACTTAAAAGCTTTAAAATATCAGGAACATCAACAGTTGTGTTAACAATAAATAAAAAGTAATAAACTACCTCAGTGAACTTCTAAGACCCAAGCAGTCATTTTTGTCCCCAGGTTTCTTGCTCGGTAGAAGTTATCATGAGTTGTGAGAAGAATGAATGAATGAATGAATGAATGAATGAATGAATGAATGAAATTCCAGGTGTCAGTTCAGCTGTGACAAAGGGGTGCCTGGAGTTTAGCCTGTCATCAGGCAGAAAAGGCTGGGTTTTACTATGTATGCCCATATTAAACAAGCCAGACACAAAACTTAACAATTATGAAGAATAAACCAACCAAAAAACAAAGTCAACTTACAGCACAAGGTGGCACAGTGGTCAGAACCCTAACCTTGACCCACAGGACCAGGAGTTCTAATCCCATCCCTGCTATTATACTGTTAATAAGGTACTTATCCTAAATTTATGCATTAAAAATGACCCTGTTGTAAAAATGGGCGAGCTGTGCAATTTCTTTCCGCTTTAATGAAGTTATGTGCCCATCAAATAGCTGTAAGTCACCTTGGAGACAAGTGTCAGATAAATGAATAAATAATAAAATGGGAAAAGAAGAAGACTACATGGAAGCAAAACAAAGACCCCGAAAATTAAAAAATATCGTCAACCATGGTTAAAGCTCTCAGGTCCAACTTTATCTGAAGTACTTGACCTCATCACTGTCCACATGTACAGCACCTGCACAGGTTCCATACCAGCTGTCCTGTGTGATTTTCTTCTGCACCCTAACTCAACGGTCCTCTATTCTGGATACTTCATATATTCATTGCTGTTCCACTGAATCCTCCCTTATTATACAAAATTAATTCCCCTCTCCAGAGCAATACCCAAAAAACACTGTGCTCTCAATTTTGGAAGATCCTCTGCCATCCACCCTCTGAAACCGAAAGATTTATTGCCTTAACCTCAGTCCGCTGAGAGCCACGCTCAATAATTATATACAATGTTTTTAACAAAAATCCTCAAAAAAGTATTTTCCTACCACAGAGAACAGAGCCCAGCTATGCACTTTGATCATTCCTGCTGTCAAATGCATATTACCATGATAAAAAATAAAATTTTCCCCTCTAATATTCATCTCAGGAAACCAGGATAAAACTTATTTATTTGCCAAAAAAAGAAAAAAAAGACTTTAAAAAGTACATTGTTCATGCAGCCCTGTGTTTCACAGAGACCTGAAAAGCAAATGTGTTGGAATTTGAAACTGCGGCATGTCGATGAGCCGCTGCGAGATGACCCCATTATTCTTAACCTTTTCATTATGTGCGCTAAGAGCTGAGCACCACTGCACACTCAGCACCGAGTCCATAGGCGACTCCTGTTGAAAGTGCTTTTTGCTTTTTTATGCATTATCTTTTTTATTAAGTATTCTTTCAAAGAACAGCTCGGAATGTGATAAAAAATTTATGTGCTTTCACCCATAACAGTATTTCAGCAATAATGCACATGGAAGCATAAGAATATTTAGTTTTATATATGCAGTATTTGTGTGTGTGTGTGTGTGTGTGTGTGTGTGTGTGTGTGTGTGTGTGTCACAGATGCACAGAACACAACTATTTAGCCATCAGCTGCTGACCGCAATGTGATGAAGTTTTTGACCCCATGTTGTCAATCCCACCATGTTTACTCTGCATGCACACCGTGCTGTACTCTTTTTCGTGCCGATCCGTTTATTTTTTGCTGTGTGTCATTTTTATTATGCCATTACTTCGACTACAGCAGCTTTACACATGATAATTACAAACAAGATAGAAACTTACACCCCTGCCTAGTCTGCCTGCTGTTGGCTCCATAGGTGATCTGCAGAACTTAAGAATCGGCCTAACAGAGAACTTCCTGCAGAGGAATCAAGTCCACTTTCATGCAGTCAATCCACAGCAAGAAATAATATATTGAGATCTTTGCGGACGAGCACATTATCATAATCTTGGGTTCCCATAAACTTAACCTTTTCTTTTAGGGGTCAAGGAATATATTTTTGATTTCTTCCTTATTGTTTTATTTCCTATGAACAGTTCCCTGTTCATAGGAAATAAAATTTGACCAATGGACTCTACAAGATTATATTTACTTACTGTTCAACAATCTTACAAGTTATGCAGAAATTTTTGATCTTGTGCTACTAATAATTTTAACGTAAGTTAGTTTTATAGAACTGCTTGGTCAGGGCCCAGCCAGAAGTGAAGAGGTCAATGCTATCGCCTAACTGGAAGCTGCCAGGATCAAATCCCTACAACCAACATTGTACGTTGACAATGGTATCTACCCTGCATTACCAGTGTAAAAATCACCCAGCTGTATAAATGAATAAATCATTAAAAGCAACTCAATATTCTAAACTACTTTGGAGAAAATATGTAAATAGAAGATGGAGCTGAAGTGCAGATGTGTAGATTATACAGTGGTGATATGTGAACTGAATTCTTCACTAGAAGTTGGATCCTTGCAAGTGTTCATTAGAGCAAGAAAATTTATACTAACTATCTTGCAGTAAAATTCCAAGCTGCATGAAAAGTGTATAATGGGAAATTCTGAATTATATTAATACCACAGTTTTATTAAAAACATAGGCTAACCAGCTACAGGTAAATAATTGGCACCCATTCCTTACCGCACACCGTACTCCTATAAAAAAAGCCTGAAAATCCTTAAGGAAAGAAATAGTGCATGCTCTGCTACATCTCTGCAATATCTTTTGCCCAAGCCAAACATTATCTCCATTTAGGTTTCCATTCACTACTTATTTTTCATATCTATTTCTGCTCAATGCCTGTGATAGCGCTACTGAATCGTGTCAGAAAATGAATGAGTCTTAGACACGAATGGAGCCGTGCTTTGTTTCTGAAGTTATCAAATGACAGGAGGTGATCGGCCATAGAAGGAGAGGAATGTGGATATAAATATAAATATAAATACCAGAGACAAGCAACGAGATGAAGATAATACAAGTGATCCAATTCGCTCAACAGCCCTTTTTTGGTCCCCTGGACCTCCTTGGCCATGTAAGTGTCCCAGTAGGGACTTTAACCCCAGGCCCTTGACGCAAGAAGCCCAACAACTGAATTTGCCTTCATAGCAGTTAATGAGAGTTGAAGAATGAAATCCGATGGGCAAAAAAGGGCTCCACCTGTTGTCATATCACAGCTGGCTGGCAATCACGCTGTGCAGACTCCATAAAGAAAATAATTAAGCTAAATATGAGGGTTGGAACTATGGAAACCCTTCTGGATGCTAAGAAGGTTAATAGACTTGAAATAGGAAATTCTTTGATTCAGGTGTTAAAGACATAGCTCTTGTCAGCCTGAAGGGAGTTGTGCCATACCTGCGAGGACCGCGATCACTGTTAGATTAATATCCCCTCCAGAATGGAGGAATTCTAAACTCGGTGACGGTGCTACACGGCTTTGCAGTTAAACCCACTCTTGTACAGACACCCAAATGCCTACCAGACAGCGCACTTGCGAGATTTGACCTTAGGACTGACATTAATACGAAAGAAATATGGCACCATTATTAGGTCCTTTCTTTTACAATGGACAAAGATAAATCTCATCTGAGGAAAAGATTAATCCTTTTACGAGCTCCGAAAAAGTCAAGCACGTTGTTATCAGTGATTCAGATATTGATGAATGGTTAGAAAGAAGGGCTTTGAAAATGTTTAAGCAAATTATCAATCTTGGGGAATGTGCTAAATATAAATGTGAAGTCAGAAATATGAGGCAAAGTGGAACATGCAGCCTCCTAAACAATGGCATTTGACTGACAGGCCCAAGACCTCGAAGATGACACTTCGCCATGGCTGAATGAAGAGCGTCCCGGTCCTTTATAATAGACACCGAAGAACTACATTACCCTATAGATGAGCTTGGCGAAGAAAAGACAACTGCATTGAAAATATTGATTTTGGCAGTTTAGAAGATGCTTTTGGAGAGAAGAGAGAAGCTCTAGAGAATCTGCTCATTGAGCTCCCTTTAATACCTTACCAGTTTGCCAAGAGTGAAGAGAGGTCAGAGCACTCATAAATCTGAAGCACCTATTTCATCAAATCTGCTTAATGACTGTTTTCAATATTGCATGAAGGCTGCATTTTAAAAAAATAAATGAAGTTAACCCAAATGATGGCCACCATATACTTTATATTGTTTCTGCCCCTGCATCTTCCCTGTGTTGACCTTGAGACCTATAAGGTCTCAACATCTGCCCGCTACGGCCCAATAAAGGTAATCTCTTAACCAGAGGGAGTCCCACTGACCACCTGACCCTTCCAGAAACTGCTTACACAGTACTGTGGGTCCTAAATTTAGAAATACAACTGGGACACAGTTCAGTGTTTAAGGATATGAGGCTTTTGTCAGCAGCTGCCCACTTTCAGTTTGTGTACTACCTACCAACCAAAACAGTATATTATGTCTTGATTTATTTATTGTAGGTTCGGTAACAAACAAAGAGGTAGCAACAAATCCACTATAATCTTAAAAATGCTGTAATATTATGATTTTGATGAAGTTTTAACTACATTAAAAGTAATTAAAAAGTTTTGAAAATAAATATCTGTTGTTTGCACAAACCTTACAAACTCCCATTCAGTGCCTGCTCTTGACAGATTTACCTAATACAAATGAATGATGTGTTTATATACATTTATGGGAATACATACAGCGCATCAGAGCAGTAAATATCTATTATGTTTGGTAAAGAAGTAAAGATTTTGGAAACGGTTAAATAATGGAAAGAAACAAAGCCAGACCTTACCTTTTGGTGAAATAGCTGTGTGATGGTCGGACTGTTGCCTGATTTTGCTCCTACTGAAATCAATTTTATCTGTCAGCCCCCTCACTGCTTTCCTGACGCAAACATCCAAAGACCATCCTGATCTGGTTTTTGGGCCTGACAAAGAATGGATTGGAAAAAGTAGCTGTGAAAAAACATGGCATCATCTTTAAAGACTCCCATCTGCAACTCTACGCCGATCTGATCAACTAGAGACAAGTCCGATGAGGTCATCAGAGTTTTCCGACAGCGGGAAACGGACCGAGTTTCACTTTTCCAGCCTGCATGAGATGTCTGCGTGAAGTGAGCATCCGTGTGTTTGACCGCACAGCTGCCACTGTTTTCCTGGCTCTTTTGAATGACTGACACTGGGAATTGTCCATTTATCTACTGGAAGTCCTAAACTTTTGTTTTTTGTTTTGTTCTTGTCTAACTAAGCTATGTGATTTGCACTGTTTTACACTGTTTCTCTGTTTTTCCTAATCTTACCATCTTCTTACCTTATTTCACCTAGTTTTTTAACCGTTGGTCCTAGGGGAAAGGTACAGCCAGGGAAGTTAGGATTTAGTAGTTAGGAGGAGGCATCCCTGCCTGTAATCCATAAACATGTTCAGCGGCTGACTGGCTTTTTTTGTGTGGGGGGGTGGATTTATCACAGGTCTGGCTTATATTTTGGATTTGCACTTCATATTGTGTTCTCCCTATCGCTGTCATTCTCCTTTCTAAAGCACTGGGTCATGTGATTTAGTTTGAGTTGAGTTGTCCCCGGCACGATGACTGCATAACTGGGGAATATGCTTGTTCTTCAGTGAAAATGGCTGTCTAGTTCATTCATAACTGAAATGACATTATAATTGTGGGTAGGAGGACTTAAACATGTTTAATAATAAAATAAAGTAATTAAATAAAACTGGATATTCTTTCTACATGCGTACTGAGGTGTTATAAGGACCTGTGTTAGTATCATTCGTGTTGCTTCTTCTCTTTTAGACATATCTGTCATTTTACTTGCTGTGGTCTACATTTAAACTTCCAGCCTGATCATTTTAGGATGCTCTGCAGTTGATGTAACTTATTTTGCTGGCTTGCTGCCTTTTTACCTCCACGTCTTCATGACCAAATGTTGGCGTCATGTCAAAAAAAAAAAAAATGCAAAGGGTGAAAAGGTGACAAGCAGAGGAATGTCACTGTTTTCATGACGATTACAAACAAAACCGTAAAGAGTTTTACAAAGCATTTCTCTCTGACAGTTAGTGGCAGACAAGAACAGAATAATCTAGAACTTTTACTAGTGAGAATTTCTCAAGGACAAGTCTGGTACAAAAGTCAGCTAGAGAGAAGGGATCATTTCTACCCGTGAAGGCATTTGATACTGCCAGAGTAAGACCGCAGTGAGCATTATCCATCATCATCTGCTCAGACAAGTGCATTAAAATTGTGCAGAAATTTCATTACAGCATAATGGGTCGAATTATTAAATATTGTGGGCATTTTGAAGCGCTTCATCACCAATGGTGTCATGCTGTCAGATGCTTGGTGCCCTGTTCAGTCCTTCTGTATTGCATTGACCTTTGGATGCCTGTATTTATCTATCTAAAAATTACCCAGGTGAATTAATGCATAAACAAGTGAAAAGTAGCTTTCTGAAAGCTGATCTATTTCTCCTGGTCTCTTAGAAGCCAAATACCATTGGCTTGCACCTTCTGTCATGATCATTTTTGTATCTATAGTCTTACACTTCAAATAAGTAACTGCTTGAAGGATGTGCCCGAGCAATGGACACAGCAGGTTAATGCGGTACACACTTTCCCTTTCTTGTGCATCTCACAGAACTGAGCTCACATCAAAAACTTCCAACAACCATCGCTGTATCCCCCACAGGATCCACCTCCACCTCTTACCAATGGAAAAGGCACAAGAAATGATGTTGCTTGCGCTTACTACATCTCTGTCATATTGCGCAAAATATTGAAGTATTTAAGCATGAACATACTGCACTTTTAAATAGAAGCTTTGGTAAAGAATGCAGTACTGAATTATCTAATAATGGTGGGCACAATATACTATACTGAGGCCATAAATTAAATAGATTTTTAAAAAATCAACAAATCCTTGAAAAGCAGTTACACATTTAAAAATAGTCACTCTGCAAAGAGTATGGTCTGACTTGCGTCCCATTTAAAGTATGAAGTTAACCCAGTCATAGGTACAAGCATATGAAATGTCTGTGTCCAAAATGCAGATGTATCTTTAGTGGCTGGAGTTCAAATGTTGGCTATGTTCCAGTATTATAGTGAACAACAAATAAAATCCTGAGCATATTTACTTTAATGCATTTTTGTTTGTTGCAGTGTTTGTTGCAGAAGGCCTAATGAAACAGCATATTCATATGCAAAAAACATAAAATTAAGTTCCTGATGCCTCAACTACTTTCTTTTTTTTGTATCCTGAGTCTCATTCTTAGTGAAGTTTCTTTTGCAGACATGTGCAAACATAGTAAACCAGTCATAACAACCAACACAGTCAAACACTGTCAACCAGCATTTATGAAAATTGCCATGGCAACCACTGACAACTCCAAAAACGAAAGATGTGGCCATCCTGATGGACTTGGTCCAATACACACTTTTTTTTCTGTCCATACTACACCTCAGAAAATGAATTTGTATTTACTATTGCCAGTGCCATGCCTACCATCTCATGAAACCAACATGCTTCATCTTGAGACCCTGAGAATGTTTACCATTGTGGTCAGTGAAGATCACAATCATTAGATACTGGTCACATAGAAAAAGTCCCTAAAGAAATCATTCAGACAGCAGAGGGAAATTTCTCAGCTAAAGTCCTTCAAACATGTTAAAATGCTGGCGGAGGCATTCATGGTGAACTCTCAGCGTTGTAGGGCTTTGTCAGAAGTGCATGAAGAGAAGGCACCCTCAGCTGCAATCACACAGAGGGGTATAAAGACATGCGTGATAACAGAGGTGGGGGTCGATCCCCATCTTCATGGAGGCCACAGAGGAACACTCTGAGGAACACTCTGAGGAACACTGTGGCTGAGTTAGCAACTTCCCCCAATCCAGCTATTCCAAGGAACTGCAACTTTGGGAGCATGGAAAATGCTGCTCAGCAAAAAAGTGAAAATGTCAGCGAGCAAGATGAGCAGGTGTGAAGGGTGATAAAAAATTTGAACTGAAGTAACTCTGCTTATGCTGCCTATGGGAATGGTCTGGGTTTGAACCCTGGTAAAGCCGCAATAGAGCTCTATGACAAGGAGGATCAGGGAGCATAAACTAACCTCTGTTCCTTTGAATGTGTGAGATAGGTGAGGTTCTCACCACTTTTTATTCAGAGTGACACCTACAGTCATCTGGGAGCCTGTGGAACTACAGTGACCTCCTTCAGTGGTGTTATGTTGCTCAGGCCTGTAGTTGATGGGATGAAAAGCAACAGGTGGCTCATATTAAACATGCTGGAAGATATCGCAGAAATAAGTTCACCTCTTCTGAGCGGGTAGCCTGTTTTTAGTTGGAAGCAGAAATTAATAAATAATGGATGAACATGCCTTTATTCTTATATTTACAATCCCAAAATACACTGTAATTATACAACCTTGGGTGTAACTTCAGTCTAAGGATTCATATGAACACACTTTGGTTTTAAATATCTCTCAAATAGTTGCTTATAGGTGCCTTTTTTAAATAAATTTTACTGCAGTATACATAAAAGTAAGTAGAAAAGTACAACAGCCAAAGGTTAACTTAAAAATTTCAGAAGGATGTCATGGAAACAGGGAGGAGAGTTAAAAATGGTCTTTACAAAAATTATGCGGACAAAAACACATAAATTCCAGTCCAACAAAGAAGAAAAAGACTCCAGGGCAAAAAAATGGGGTAATGAAACACTCGCATAAACAGGTAAAATGATAGATTTGATGTCACCGATGAAGTGTTCTGCATGAGAGATTGCAGATCATGCAAAGACACCCAGACACCTGTCAACCCGGAAAAGATTAATAAGTAACAAATGACACAGAAGCTGTATAAAATGTATTTTACATAGCAGGAAAAAAAAAAACAGTGGTCCATAGTGTTGTGACCACTACTGAAGAGGGTACAGCTGTAGTCAGTTTCACATGCAAAGCCTTATTTTGAAAATTGGTACACCTGACACCAGGGTAAAAACTTGACGGTAAAAATACTTTAGATACCATTTGGTTCACATATTCATCCAACATAGGTTTTTGGTGAGAGGAAAAGTTGGCGATTTAACAGGGGTATGTTGGTATGGTGAGAACCAGATAATCCATAATTTGTAAAACAATATAGACACATACTATATAAAGAATGCTACCTACCAAATGCTAGCCAATAGTCTGGCAAAAGGGCTCACTAACCAACTGTGTGATCTCTTACTGTATTTTTGAAGGGTTATTGCTATACACAAAAACACAAAGATTCCTATCCTGTTCAGTGCCCAGACAAACTTCCTTTGTTTCCCTGAAATTCTACTGCAAAATAACAAGGAACAAGACACTTAGAACTGCATTTTATACTATGGACAATTAGCTGAACACAACTTAATAAGGCTTTAAAAGCGATATATGGAGGTGTGCAACCGGAAGACATTAGCCTACATCAGATGTTTATTATGGTATCAGAAGCCACTGTTAGCTGCAAGCGGCGCCATAATGGGGTAGAACTGTACAGGTGATGACTCCTTCCATGATGTCAAGGAAGAGAATCAAGGATGGTTTCTTTGTGGGGGAAACAGCTTGACTAAAAATCCATTGTGCTACATTATGTAGTTAGATGGAAGGTTTGCAAATTAACTGGAATTTTTCCAGGCATTATTATAATCCCACATGATTTACAATGGAGTAAAAATGTGCTGAACATTAGCTGCACATTCTTTAAATGTTAAACATGAGTATTGTGCTTTAAAAAATATGAGTAAAAGATGATAAAACACAAAGTAAAATTGGCGCTCCCAATGTTGAAGAAAGCCTAATGTTAGCCTAGAGTCTTTTTTATTGCCCTGAAATGGAACAGTGTCCCTTGCAGGGTGCACTTTACCTCTTGCCTTATGCTTCAGGAACTCTACACTGGAGAATAATTTGGCCAATAAAGAGGAACTGCATTCCCTTTAAGAACAGTCCTCCTTAAACACAGTCTCTCTGAAACCCAGGGATTGTCTCACATGTACAGCAGTGTGCACTATACTGTATATGGACACTACACCATTATTACTATTACAAATATAATAAAATATGCTGCTGCGACCAGCACATTATTTATAAATGCATTTACCATAGTGTTTATGATTTTTGTGTGCAACTTGAGTCTGTAAATATTTTTAAGTAAAGTTGGCATACAGTGGTCAAAAGTCTCCAACCTAACGGTAATTTCAAAGAACAAATTATTTATAGGGAAACCCTGTATATGGAGTCATTCGAGGCAAGGTTAAATTTGCAATATTTTATCTGATAAAGCTCCCCTTGTAAACATTTGTGAGGAAAATTAGGTGAGGGATTTCACAAGAATAACAGCATGGAAAGACAAGTTTAATCTGATAAACCACTGAGATAAGCAAGCAATTTCTGTTGCCTTGTTCTTGCTGTGATCATTAAATCTTCTTCATAAACCCAATAAAAATATTACTCAAAAATGTCTATGTGATGAGGTATTAATTTTCAGAAGAGCTATACAGATAATGTTTTATCAGTGCAATAATAAACAGGACGATGAATAAACAAGCTAGACAGAAAAGCAGTATCAATGGCCAAGTTTAGTGTTAATACTACTGTTAAAAAAAATTTAACAAATATTATCAAAATACATATATGTATAAATGACAAATAAAATGTAAACAAATTTTGGCTTTGGAAATATGATTTAATGTAATCTTTCATATTTTATCTATATTTAATTTTTTTTTTTTTTGCAGATCATGATGCTTCTTACAAATGATTCTCAATTCCTCTATTTTTAATAATAGTCTAGTCCAAGTAAATCCCTAAAATTTCTCCTATAAGTGAGCCATAGCTCTTCAAAATAATAATTCCTTTTAATTCTTGACACTTTCACACTCATGAAGGTCATAAAAATACACATTTTGCATTTTTGTATCTATGCATCTTGGGTTCTCATTACCACAGACAACTTATATGGATACTTTTTATTGATTTCAATGTTTTATAATGCAGATTACATATTGATTTTAGCAACAGAGAGTATATTATACTTAATAAGTAAAAGATATGGCAGTCTTGGTTATTATTAAGCCTGAAATTCAGGTCTACACTTGCCAATTCTTAGCTCCCTAACTTTGCTACTGAACATCAAAGGACTCCACAAAACCACGTCAAAAATGACTTTTTTTGCCGTCGCCATAATAAAGCCTCCTAAGATCTTTACTTATCTATCTGTCTATGCATTTCTCTGCCAAGCTGCATTGACCCAGTGCCAATCCCAAGAAACACAGGAGACAAGTAATGAATATTTTTTACAACTTCTCAAGGTGACTTCAGAAGGAACCTTTTTTTTTTTTTTTTTTTTTTAAAGTTTCAGTGCATAAGGAGAACATTATCTTGCATACAAAACTGTTTCTTTCTAACATCCTTATATGACCTTAGCAGAGTGTTACCCACAAGCCCATTACCTTTCTTCTTTTTGCTTAGAATCGTGTCCCTAAACATGAATCTTCAAAGCTAAACATGGGAGAAATAAGTACAATTCTAGCAGGTTTTCATGAACACTGACATTTGGTACAACAGAGCCAACGAAGGGGAGTTGAATTAATTAAAATATAATTTCCTGCTAGCAGACACATTAAGGCTCCCTTTATGCTGGTTTCAATGGAGTCACCATTTGCCCCATTAAGTGTCTGATTTTCTGCGTCAATTTGAGTTGGATTCATCCCTGTGCCCAGTCAACAAAGACACTGTATTTCATCATTTGCAGGGTGCTGCAAACATAAACCAGAGGTTTGCAAGAGGCAAATAATAGTATAAATGTTGGTCGATAACTGCTTTTAACTGCATGCATGTTCATCATTTATAAAAAAAGACATACTGTATCCTTTAAAAACATAGTATTCAGAAAAATTAGTATGCAATAAAAACAAGCTTGAATATTTAAATAAGATTTGTCACAAGACATCTTCTGATGTCAGGTTTGTATTCTTAGCTACTTACACTGGTTTACCTATATTTTTTTTTTTTTTTTTTTTACAGCTGGCTAAGTTACTGTATCAATTTAGGACAACTACCTTGATCCAATTTCAAATGCTGACCCTTCAATTACAGAGTGACAGCCGTGAAAAGTGTGCCATCCAGCGCCCCACAATTGATGCTCCCACCTCCTTGTGATTAATCTGGCTGTCAACGTTATAAAGTCATTTCAAAGTTATACGAAATGCACTCAGTCAAATGTTAGTGTATAGTCTTATTGAGACAGCAAACAAGTTTCATTTTCCCGTGAAGGACATTATACTGTAGTACAGGCAGCGGGTAGCGCAATGATAACATCCACTACCTTGCAACTGAAGAATAATTATAGCATAAATGAATAAATCAAAGTAGTTTAACATTGTATGTTGCTTCGGAGTAAGACATCAGCTGAACAGCTAAAGACGAGACTCACGTCAACCAGTTGAGATTACCAAAAAATATGGAATAATGAATTATATGCAAATGCTGCCACACTTAAGATTTTTGAAAGTCATTGATATGTACCTTGTGTAAAAGATTTAGTGTGTTCGTGTACTGGTTATGTTGCAAAGAGTTTTTTTCCAAACATCATAAGGTACAAGGTCTTCAATTTCAACTTTTTATAGCTCTACATTTTTTTTATTATCTATGCATTTTACATGAAGTATCCAGCTCAAGGGTGCACTAGCAATGTTCCACCATACCACATTTTGTTGAGCATAATAAAAAGAAATTTTCTCAGCAGAACAGCATCTCCATGATGGCTGTGAGCATCTGAATCAAAAGTGCATGCAGAACTCCAAGTGGCAGGTCACAGGATTATGGATACATATAATGCACTAGCTTAGTCACGTCAGTCCATCTTCTTTTCAGAAACTACTTGATCAGTGCAGAGTTATGATAAGCTATAGTCTATCCTGGAGTCACAGGCCAGGAGAAAGGGTACTCCCTGTATGGGACTCCAGTCCATGACAAGGCTATCTCTTTCTCTCCCAAGCACACACAAATGGCTAATGAAAGTTGTCAGTGCTCCTGAAACATACATCTTTGGACTATAAGAGGAAAGCAACACAAACACAGGGAATCTATGCACATTTCATGCACACTGAGCTGAATTCAAACCCATAACCCAAGTACTATGTGACCAGCAATAGAATGCTATACCTTTATGTCGTCACACTCCTTAACAGGAGGAAAACCTGATATACTAAACTAATATTTTAAATAAATACCAAATTCAAAAAGGTCACAAACTATGTCTGTAGACAACTGTACAGTCATGCATGGGTTCGCTCCACCTAGACAGAGAAGCACCCTTTGAACCTCGAAGACACTTTCTGGTCTACTCTGTACTTTCAAAAGCTGTGCTCACCAGTTGTGCAAAGTTGCCAGTGTGTCAGGATTCATAAATTGTGGCTCCGTCTGGTACCCAGCCATCATAACTCCCTAGCTTAAAAGCCAGGAGCCAGACACCGCTTCCTCTAATGCGCAAGAAGAGAACTCGGCAGCCCTTCATTAGCTCTGCACCAATAATGGTTTTGATTTGAGGTTTAAATCCCGAGAGAAGCAGGAAGCTCAAGATGTTGGAGCTGGGCTGCTACCCAGTGCCTTGCAGAAGACACGCTGCACCACAGGGAGAAAAAGCGGGCAAGACGAGGATGAGAAGCACATTATAACGCATGTGACAGCTCCTGTCGCCTGAAACAATGGGAGATAAATGCTGTAAATGCCAACATCCTTTGTCATGTCTCTCTGCAGTAATGGGACTTGTTGTCTGTGTCCTCGGCAAACATGCCATAATGCAATTTCCTGCCATTACACACTAAGCACTCCATAAGAAATAAAGCCCGGGATCTAATTTACATGTTAACAGCATTCATATACTACTCCGAGTATCAATACAGTGTGGCAGATGTTCAATTATTAGACCTGAAACAGTCACGGCGGGTGTGTCAGGAAAGGGCTGCACTCAAAAACTATTTGTTTGAATAAAACAAAAGCAGATTTGTTTACCCCTTTTTTGGGCTGAAAAAAAAAATAAGAAACTTGGATCAATCGACGTCAAACTCAGTTTCCAGAAACTCCAAAAACTGTGTCATTTACATATATTCATTCAGCCAACTCACTTCTCCACATCGATGTACGCATGTATACAGCTGTGTAATGTTTGGTGTGTTAGTTCAGAGTTAGTTGCTTGATCTAGGGTCCTCCGGCACGAGATGGTGTGCAAACTTGGGCCCGTTGAGCACAAAGGCAATAGTTCTAACCACTGGGCCTCTTGTTGTGCCATTTACCATAACTCAATTGTTAGATGAAATGTAATATTTGATGCATCTTACTAAATTGACAAAATTTAATACCTGGTAAGGAAATAAAGCTTAATTAAAATGAAGTAAAGTGCCATTCTTCTTCCGACCTTGTTATGGTTTACCTTTTCCAGCCACATACTGGGTTTGTTGGAGACAAATGTAAGTTTGCATGATCCCATGATCCATGCACCAATTCCAGTGATAGTAGGAGTCATGTTGCCAGGAAACTGTCGTCCAGACACATCTGAATAACCCCACCAGAGCCTGGCCTTAATCCAACAACCCAAAATGTAGCCCCTGGAGACCAGTTTTCGGAACCAGAAGTGTTAGATGAGAAGAAATACCATGGGGCCCTGAGAAACATCCTGGTCAAACAAGAGACCCATGGGCTACAGTATCTCTCTCCCAGTATAATAAAAACTTTGATGTCAATAAAATTATTCATATACATTTATTGGATGTACTTACCTAATGTTTTTCTCCAAAGTGACTTAGAGCATCTCACCCATTTATTCAACAGGGTAATTTTTACTGTATGAATTCATGGTAGGTACCTTGAACAAAGGTATTACAGCAAAGGGTGTGATTCGAACCTTGAATCTTTAAAGTAGCAGCATAAGGTCTAGCATTTTCACGTTATGGACTGTAATTTCCTGCTGAGTCTCATAATGCATTTAATTTTCAGTTATATAGCCCAGGTCTTGATTCTTTTTTGGGTTTTTAGAGTCTGAACAGTTACTGGACTAATGGTCTGATCACATTATTACATGCTTGCATTACTGGGAGGGGTTGTCTGATAACTGGTGAATTGTAAGTATGAGTAAAAATACTTTTGCAATTTGCTACCAGTTCTCACCTGGGGACTGGAAGCCCAACACCTGCTGAGGAAACCACATTTATTGTTCACTGTTTTAATTCAGAAATATTGCATGTTCTTTTGCTTTTATTCCAATTTATTCAACTGGCAGTTACTGCCTGTGGTACGCAAAGGACTTTTGCCTAGAACCACTCACTGGGTCGTGGTAATAAGGCAACAGTCATCATGTGCCAGGCTGGGGCAGAACACCTTGGATGCCAGTCAGTCACAGGATAGTCACTTATGCACACATTTGTAGATGCATTCTGAGTGAACAATTAACCTGAAGCATATCTGTGGACTGTGCACCTGGAGGAAACCCATGAGAACAGGAAGAGAATATGCAAACTTCACATAGAGCGAACCAGATTGAGTACCAACTTCTGACCAGCCCAGGCACTGTGAGGTAGTAGTGCCACCTGCTGTACCACCGTGCCACCCATAGCCACAGCTACTAAATTCAAATAAAATATGGGTTTAAGTACCAAGTCAATCGGCAAAGTCCCTTTTTTAAAACTCGAGATAACCCACGTCTTGCATTTTTTAAAATTATTTTATAGACCACAATATTCTTACTTTATCCATTCAGAAGAGGTACCTAGATCTAGTGTGCCATGGAAGAACAAGACTCAAACCAGAAACCTTTGGGTTGCTCTAAATCTGCCGTAATCACTGTGCCACCTACAATCCCTTGGCAAAAGCTGACTAAAATTACAGTGTCTTTGATTTCAGCTTTTATGGAGTGAAAAAGAAGGTTTCAGCACAAGTAATAGCCAAAGGATGCCTGCTAATGGAAATTTTAAACATTGCAATTGCATATCTTTTTAATAATGTATTATTAATATTAATAAATCATGACTTTTTAGGAGATAGTTGAATTTCTCTTTCTTATGTTGGCTTTAAAAGCAATCATTTCCTGCAGTCCTTCCTGTGTGTCAGCCCACTGCGGGAAGAGTGTCCCCTTCGGGATGTGGAGGGAAACTTTTATCAAGGATTAATTCGCTTTAAACCTTGTGGGTCATTTAAACTAAATCCCATATAAATGATCATATTCATAATGCTATAATCATTTAAATAAAGTAATCCTTTAGAACTGATAGTTTTAATCCCGTCATGCAGATTCTGGAGGGCAGCTCAGTCGACACTTAGCCCCTTAATGGAAACGTATGGCAGCAATCTGCTCAAAGAAAGTTCTGGATAGTCCTAGACCCCCGTGTAATACCTGCTCTGATAAATTATTACCATGATTTCTTCAAGGTGAAAATCTGTTCACAGCAATTTGTATGCATATTAACTAATTTCAGTTTATAATGAAAATGGGAGAAATTATGTTACTGCACCGAGATAAAAGGTCTAGTATAATGAACCCAACTTAATGTGCTCATGGATGCTTGATTCTCCTATAGGTAAATACAAACTTAAATAAGCTTTTTATCAAAGTTATTTGCTGAAACTATTTGCCATGGAAACATTCTGACTCCATCCATTGGAATTCCCACCCATCAGCACCAGCAAAGTCGTTTTAATGGGAGAGGCGTCCAAAGCCAGGCCTACTCTCAGTGGCAGGGGCAGGAGTCAATAAACAGGATTTGATGTTGGAGAGCAGACATGAAAATAAAATTCTAGAACCTAACAGCCCAATGGGGTCTATACATTTATTAGCAACTAACTGATGGAAATGGGGAAAAAAATGTCAAAGCAATTTCTTTTCAAATAAATTTCGCTATCATCCCATTGTCTACCCCCCACCACCACTGCCGCCACCAATTACTTCCACTAAAACAAGTTCCTTGGAGCGCTATTATGCATTACTTACCATTTTATTTCTAGGAAAGTGATTTCAGCTGAAAAATTTGACACGACTTCAATGTGAGTGCTAATAAGTGCTCTTATGAAATCTTCATCCGAGTGTCCAAACAGTTAAGTTATTGAAGTCGTTCTAATTGACACTGTTTGTTTGCAAACCAGGCGGTCTCGACGGGACGGCGCAGCCGAGGCCGCCGGTGCTGAAGGGGGAACGTGAAATATGGCATGGGACACGCTCATTTTCAAAGTTCATTACAGCCAATTCAAGGGTGTATTGGAATTGATTAAAGCCTCCTTTCATTTTTAAATCTTTCGACGCCCTGCAGACACAAGGAAATAATGGCACGAATGAAGTGCGGGGACAAACAGGGAAGAGTATGCACAAGCCAGATAAATTGAAAATGTCCCCGAGAGTGTGTAATTGTTCTTTGATGTCAGAGAGGGCGTTCTTGTTGAAATATTCTAATGTGCACCAGTATAATTTGGGAAATGTACAATTATAAAGATGGAATCCGGGGGAGTTTGGGAGGGTGTTAAGGGACCCGCAGTGAACTATGTTTGTGGGACCCTCTTGGCATCACTAACCCAACAGTCGAAGTCATGGACCGAAAGGAGATGTGTAGATTCTCACGCCAACCACAAATTTACAAGTGAGTTTGTGGCTTTGTAAAACAAGTATTATAACTTTACAAATTAAATAGCCAATTTTCCAAAGGACAAAAAAAGATTGATGTGATGTTTCACCATGGAGAACCCAGTACATTTATACATTGAACTTCTTCAAAATTTTCTCCAAGGCACCTAACAACTTAGAATATTGTTTACCATTATTTTTCTATTCATACATCTGGGTAATTTTTACCGTATTACTTCAAGGTAAATACCTCAATTATGAGTACTACAGCAGGAGGTGGATTTCAAAACCTAGGCTATAGAATGGCAGGTTGAAACTCTAACCATTATATTACCTGCTGCCCCATAAACACTCCAGAAATTTAATTTTTTCTAAAAAAAAAATGATGCTATGTTGCTGGGGGCAACTATGGGGACAGCAGGTCACATTGCAGTTAGAGAAATAGCCATGTTTCATTAGACACTTTAGGGAGAAACAGACAAATTATGCATCAAAAAACTATCAGCATCTTAAGGGCGAGAATTAGTTTTGCTGACTGGAAAAACAAATCATAAATCTAGCTGTGGTCTGGGAGGAACATAATCCAGCAGGACACCTCAGGCCATTGTGTTGCAAGGTGCTTAGAGATGGCGCCTCACACTCAGAGAATGAGGATCCTTTCTCATGCTGCTGTACTCTTGATCAAGGTGCGCACCCTGAACTGATATGGTAAAACTTACTTTACTTGGTAAATTATTGCAAGTAATTTAGCATCCAAATATAATACAGGTAAACCCCAGTTCTAACCCTGCGACAAGGAGCCAAGAGAGGTAAAAAAGATAAAAGAGGTGAGCCACGTGAGTTATTGCACGTGATCCACGTGCAATAACTCACAATAAATTGTTCTTTTCACTCAGTGAGTAAAATGCATTGCAAAAATTGCCTTGTTTGTTTAAATTGTTCCAATTTTTCAAAAATAAATGTAATGCTTGAGCAAACAGCTCCGAAACATGGCATGATTCTTGTCAGTATCTCTGTGTCATCTCTGGACAGGTCAGATTTCCCCACTGTGCATACAGGGGTTGGTGTCTCATCATGTGGTAGACAATGTGGTGCTGCGCAGGTGTTTTCAAGCTTTTTAGTGATATTCAGGGAAAATTAGTTTTGAGGTTTCTGGACAGCTTATAAACTCATTGTGGTTTTTCCTCCAATTGAAATACCAGCACCCCATTTATGTAGATTTGCATTGTTCTGAAGGCTATTTTGTGCATTTTTGTAAGGTTATTGCCATACAAATAGACTACCCCTGTGCACTTTTAAAAAAATGCTCAGTTCATTTTTTGAAAAGAGTATTTCTTCCATGTTTGTACCTTGCATGTTTGTATTTTCTTTGACTGTTAGTGTTGTTTATTCCCGAGTCAAAGTTTTAGCCTTTTTCAGTCAAGATGGGTTAGTCCTTGTATGAGCCACAGTTTTTATGGTTGGTCATGGAGGACCTGAGGTGTAAAGGGTTGGGAACTTCTGGTTTAAACCAGTCTGTAGCGTTACCATTCATTTTTCTAGTTATTTTTGAATCACCCTGTATTTACATTATTAGAAGCTTTATACTGGTACATCACTTCAAGTGTTTCAAGTTTTTTTTTTTTTTTTTAAATTATGAATGCTGAAATAGTAATGTGATGAATTGAACTGTCTGGTCATTCTACCATAGTCACAGGTTGATGAACTGACTAAGTGTAGTAGTAAGTGCAGTAGTTATTCATTTTTTTTGTTTGATTTCATTTCATGTCATACTGCCATGAAGCACAGACAAACAGGTAAAGGCAGAATAATACAAACAGTCAACTAAATTTGTACACAGCGTGGCAAAAAGTGAGAAATCAAAAAAGGAAAAAGCAAAATCGTGACATCAGTTTTTGCACTCAAGACTCGACTCAAGACTGATGAAAATGAAAGGTGGGTGACATTTTCCCTGCTCCCTCGTGTCCCCTCCATCTTTTGGAGTGTCACCTGATGCCACCTCTCCTGGAGGGATTCCAAAAATTTTTCACGTGGCACGTCAGTACGCCTGCACCACGGTGCCCTACGTCCCGGCAACCTGCCAGTCATCTGTCTGTGTATGAGCTGCAGGTTGCGTGACATGGCTTTGGATGCCAGTTCAGACACCCAGTGGCACCCAGAGCGACAGAACAGCCCTCGAAGATAGTGAGAACTGTTTTATAGCGTAAATGTGTCAAGGCAACACTCCAACACAGCAATGTTACTTCAGTAAGAACGCACCGCTTCAATTATTTACACAACACAACACTGTTACTGTTAATTCATGGTAAGCACCTTCACCAAACAGACTAGAGCAGAAGCAGGACTTGAACTGAGAACATTAAGATTATAAGAACATCCCTAACCATTACACCACCTACTGGCTAGAAGAACATTACTGCAATATCCCATCTCGTCTCTACTCCTCTCCACCTTCAAATTCCAACAAATTTCTCAACTGTCACCTCCATGGCATCACCCTCAAAATGTCCTACCCCCAAAGTGTGGAGCAAAATGGACTCAGAAATCAAGTAACTTAAGGTATGCTAATATACTGAACTACAGATTCATATTATTTTCTCACGTAATGTTCATAAATGTAATTTAGGATAATATATAAAGTTAGTTATGTGCAGGATGTTGCTATAATTTTTTAATATACTTTTTCACTAATTCATCTGTGAGGTATACTTCACAAGTTTGCAGTACAATACAATAAACTATGTACTTTCATCACATTGGTCTACTCTGTGCTCAAGACTTTACTTACTCTTTCCAAATTTTTTGTTTCCGACACATTTTATGAAGATACAAAATCATACTGCAGTTTTACATGATTTCGATGTTATTTGATTTCTGATTTTCCTGAAATAACAACACTGAAAAAAGGCCAATATTTACAATTCATGCAACAGTCTGTCTCATCCATCAAACCCCACTTGGAGAACCTGAGCTTCTGCAGAATGAAATCACTCAGAAGCTATGACAAAGGTTATGTGCGCAAACACACAATTAAACTTCATTCTCATGAAACGGAAGGCACCTCAGACATGAAGTTGCTGCTGTGCTTCAGTTGCCTGGCAACCAGCAAACACTGCGCTCCATCTCCTCCATCTGCTGGGTCGTAAAAAGGAGCCCCATATTGTAATTGCTTGGGTTTTTCACATCAACTAACAATATTATTAAGACCTCACGTGATTATTTGCACAGCAAAGGAACGTGAAAGTAGGTGATCTCTGTGCTCATCGTGCACCAAGTGTTGCTCTGCAACACAACATATAGCAGTACCTTGGAGCCCTGTCTGCACCCATTCACCCTAAGGAAATAATTCTCAAAGGATCTACACACAGGTATACAGTGGATATAAAAAGTGTGCACACCCCTGTTAAAATGCCAGGTTTCTGTGATGTAAAAAAAATGAGACCACAATAAATAATTTCAAAACTTTTCCCACCTTTAATGTGACCTATAACCTGTTCAATTCAATTGAAAAACAAACAAATCTGTTAGGGTAAAAAATATGAAAAAATAAAAAACGTACAATAAGCTGGTTGCATAAGTGCACTTTTATATCCACTGTACATGGCAGGGCTTACCCTTAAGGCCCACCTTCCTTACACCTGTGCATTTCTTGGTGTAACAATTTCAGGTGTTCCATAATCCACAATCAGTCATTTAAGGAGCAATATTTATACTTTCCGATCTTTTTACATTTTTGTGGGTTACATTTACAATTACTTTTCTCGCATCAAATGAGCAAAACAACTGACAAGAATGTTACAAGGGCACCAGTATGTCCAACTGGAACTATATGATGCAGAAAAAAAATTGAATTCTAAGCAGTAGATACATTTTTGTCTTTTCAAATGGAAAACATTCCAGTACGAATGTATGCTATGTATTTCATACATTTTATTATTTATTCCAGCGCCCTCTTTCTGGCATTACGTACTGGTCTCATACCTGTGCTGTGATTTCAAAGCATGTAAGATTTTATGTAAATATACATTTATGTAAAAAAAAAAAATTAATAAATAATATATATACACACACACACACACACATATATAGATACATACATACACTCTACTATATTACTACAACACACTATACGTAATATTTAGCACTCTGTCACCCTCACCAGAAGAGTATAATATAAAAAATTAAATTTAATTAAATGGTACAAATATATACGACTTTCAATGTGTTCTATTTTTTGACGATTTAAATAGTACCTGGTTTCACGTGCAAACTGCTGAACAAAGACACTGAACTGTCTGACCTTGACTTGACCGAACTGCAGTGTAATATACAGTATATCTTTAAACAGGTGACAGCTGGTGACAGGAGAATTTATTATCATTTCACCGCTTGACACCTCATTCTAAGATATGTTGACTTCAACAGCTGGGAGTTTTGAGACTTTATTCAACCTGCTTTTAGCAGCCGCATCCATTAAAGGGCGGCATACTGTAACCGCAGCACTTCGGTGTGAAAAATGAAAAGTGAGTATTGTTGTACTTTTTTGCGGCTATGAAAATAAACATTTAAAAAACTGTAATTACCGTTTGTACCTTTTCTGCTTTGTATTCATTGATGCTCGGCCAGCACGTGACCACTGTTTTGTATTTATGACCATTCATTTCCACGATTATGCCCAGCGTTTCTATGAACCAATACTGTGTTAAATTGCCTATATGGGAGAAGCTGTGCCATTGCAGCAATCAGACAGGGTGGCAAAGAGAATATAAAGCTCTACATACATCAGGAGAGTCAGGGGTCTTTGAAAACTACAGTCTCCTCTAAAGATTATTTTTATTCAATACTTAACTATAAAAATGCTCATATATCCATTGGGGTGGTAAATAGCTCACAAATATGAAATCTTAAACAGCTACTAGGGAAACTGCCCCTCATCTGCCGCCAACTCCTCTTTTTAAATAGATATACAGTGGGGGAAATAAGTACTGAACATGTCGACATTTTTTTTCAGTAAATATATCTCCAATGAGGCTATTCACATGAAATTCTCACCAGACATTTGTATTAACTCAAGAAATCCACAAATATAAAGAATTCCCAACATTAAAGGCTATAAAGAGGTTTGTGTAATAAAGTGGAATGACACAGGGAAAAAGTATTGAACACACTAAGAAAAAGTAGTACACCAAGGCAAGGAAAGGAAAGAAACCAGCTGAAATATGTGAGTAGTTAGAAAGTAATTCCACCTCCTATCTGTGCAAATTAACATCAACTGGGTTAGTACATATTGAGGGGCTATAAAAAGGTGTTTTGCTACCAAGGTGTCACACAAGAAACATCTCATGATGGGTAAAAGCAAGGAGCTCTCCCAAGACCTTCGCAACCTGATTGTTGTAAACCATATCAATGGAAGTAGTTACAGACGAATTTCAAAACTCCTGAATCTTCCAGTAAGCACCACTCCACCATCAACTGGCCACGCACAGGAGCTTCTTACAAGATTTCTGACCGGGGAGTTAGAAGGAAAGTCAGAAGAGTAGCCCAAGAGCCAAGGACCACTCGGATAGAGCTCCAGAAAGACTTGGAGGCAGCAGGCACAATTGTTACAGAGAAAACAATAGGCAATGGACTCCACTAGCATGGCCTCTAAGAAAAGGCATGTTGAAGTTCATTTAAAGTTTGCTACACAACATTTGGGCAAGCCTATGAAATACTGGGGGAATGTAGTCTAGTCAGATGAGACTAAAGCCGAGCTTTTCGGCTGTCATACCACAAACCATGTTTGAGAAATGGCACTGCACATCACCCGAAAAACATTACACCAACAATGAAGTTTGAAGATGGACGCATCATGGTATGGGGCTGTTTCTCATCTCATGGTACTAGCAGACTTCATGTAATTGAAGGAACGATGAATGGGGCCACATACCGAGATTCTTGAAATGAATCTGCTGCCATCCACCAGGATGATAAGGATGAGACGTGGGTGGACCTTCCAGCAGAACAACGATCCAAAACATACAGCAAAGGAAACTCAATTGGTTTCAGAGAAAAAAAATCAAGTTGTTAGAATGGCCAAGTCAATCACTTGACTTAAATCCAACTGAACATTTGTGGAAGGAACTACAGATCAGGGTTCACAAGAGGGCCCCCTGGAATCTTCAAGATTTAAAGACAATCACTTAAGAACAATGGGTCAAAATCACACCTGAGCATTGCGGGCGATTGGTTTCTTCATACAGGAAGCGTCTTGAAGCTGTCATTACAAACAAAGGCTTCTCCACTAGGTATTAAATTAGCATGTTCAATACTTTTCCCTGTGTCATTCCACTTTATTACACATACCTTTATTTATGGCCTTCAATGTTGTAAATTCTTTATATTTGTGGATTTCTTGCGTAAATACCAATGTCTGCTGAGAATTTCATGTGAATAGCCTCATTGGAAATATATTTACTAAAAAAAATGTTGACGTGTTCAATACTTGTTTCCCCCACTGTACATGCATGTACATGATAACATCTGTGAGTAGAAAAATCAGCATTTGTAAGGAAATACCCAGGAAGAAAAGTAAGTTTAGCTGATAGAGAGACGGTATACCATAATACTATAGCGGCATATATATGATAGTATAATAAAATATGGCAGCATATCCACCAAGAGCCCTTCCTGTGCAGGCACCGTTTGGATGTGTTAGCCAATGCTAACAACTTTGAGATGATACCTTGAGATGGCAATTAATGGGGTTGGGTTTCTAGAATTTAATACAGGGTAAAGTAAAGTCACTTCTATAGAGAAAGTCAAAATGGGGAACAACACATATAAGATATTGAGGAAAAAACTCTCTACAACTAACAAAAAAGCAAGACTGCCTCCCACCCAGGTGCTGCTCATGTGTCTGGCTGTTTCCTTGCTTTTTGAATTAAAAAGTAAATATGCAGCAGCAATTTTAATAAAAACTTTTATAGAACATTTATAAGCTTAAAGAGGCTAAACCATGTGGTGGTTCAGATTCTACCTTGAAAGCACAGAGTATGAGTCAGGCAGATCCCCGAAAAAGTCAATCAGAAGACAATCTCTCATGTGCGCGGACACACACACACACACACACACACACACACACACACACACACACACAAAAACAAATGGCAAAAGAGAGCTACCAATCTACCCAAGATGCATGTCTTTGGACTGTGGGACAAAACAGGGGCACCTGGATATGACACCTGGGCAGCATGAGCCTATTAACATTAATTTTCCGGATATTAATCCACTGCACTATTTCTTGGCTTCCAGGAATCACTCATTTAATAACACTGACACATTTAATAAGCATTTAAAAGGGAAAAGAACTTCTGTCATTCTGTACTTTCAACTTATTCAGTTTTATTTGAGAATAAAGAAATTATTGGAACTCTGGAATATCAGCCAATTTCAAGTCATTATAGAGTTTACCTTTCATTAATGTTATAGTTTTAACTCATTATTAATTATTATAGAAAACTGATGGGGGATCAGCAAAGTAGAAATGTGGTAGTCCTCACCCAACAGCACCTAAGAACAACAAAGTAATATTGAAAAACATGAAATGTAGACTGGCACAGAGATTATTGAATCACTGAGCCCTCATTCACGCCCCTGGGGCTCTGCAACATTCTATTTTATTTTAAATAGTGAAGCCCCGGCTGAGGAAAGGTATGGAAGTGCTACTTCGACTTCTTCACCTCTGAATCAATGGGATGGGGAACTTTAAAACTCTATACCCAGACTGGGATTCAAGTTGGCCAGAACTTTTCATAAAGTGAAAAAACCTTCATAAAATGAAAAAGGGCCGACACGCAACCTCATCGCTTGTTTGACAACACAACCGTACAGTGCGTGAAGCTTGCCTGAATATTTTACGCTCCTGCTCTAGGTCGCCTGTTTCGGAGCGCTTTAACATATCTTCATCCTGTGCTTTTTTTAAAATTCCGGCTTCTTTGGCAACACCTTTTCACCTTATCTTTTCTTAAATTTGTGATAGGCCATTCGCAAGAGAGTTGTTTTTTTCCAATGAATGAATTGAATCAGCTGAGCTCGAAACTGGTGCCAGGGCACACGCGTGATGTTGTGCGTTTCCTTTCACTGTTAGATTTTTAAATATGTTTGTAAGTTTATAATTTAACTGACAATACAAAATACACAAGAGTACATGTAACATATTTAGAAACATTATATATACATCATAACATAACTCCATATTATACAAAGAGAGTAAAATAAACAGAAAAGGTTTATAGTGCTTTCTTTTTAGATTTCAAAATATAAACCAAAAGGGTTACATTTAGCAGAATCTTCTTGAATTTTTTTTTTTTAGTAAATTCAACAGTACAACCACTTTAACCAGGGGATTTGTTCAATTTTAATTTATTTATGCCTTTTTCAACTTCAGAAATCTATAGCTTTTTATCGTAGACGACTTTGAACTCTTCCTTTATATGTTCTTTCAAAGATTTCAAAAAACGTACGTTTGTCTCTAGAGTTTGCCATGCTAGTGTATACCTTGCCATCAGAATCTGGCAGGCTTTTATTCACCTTCCTCTAGCCATAGTGTACATAAACTAACAAAAGCTCCCCTTGCCTTTTCAATATGTAGTTTACCCAGTTCAATTTGTAATCCTGCTAACTTACATTACTGCTCTCTGATCATTATCATTATCATCTGTAATATCACAAAATGCCCTAGTAATTTCTTCTTCGTTCATTCTATTACTTTTTTACTTTTTTTAATAACAGTAAATCTTATTTTTCATAAACTCATAGTTTTAGCTATGAAAATTTGTTAATTGGTCTTTCTTTCAACATATTTGTGTAATTTGTATAATTTCAGTTTTCAAGTCCTTTTCTAAAATCCTGATATTTAATTTCCAATAAGGTGTAGAAATTTTGAAGCATCGATAGTTATTCAGACTGAAAGACAAAATCCTGATGATCATTCAGTATTGATGGTTTCTTTTTCTTTAAGTTTGAAATTAGCCAAAAATCAGGTCTTGAATGTTTAGACCTGTCCTTACTGCACCATGTGTGCTGCTTTATTCCTGGATGTTTATGTCTCCATATTTCAGTAATACCTAAACCTTGATATAATGGATTTTCAGTTCCATTTCAGAAGGAGATGCTCAGATAGGAACAGGAAATCTATTCAGTTTGTTAAAATTTCCCCCAAAAAATAATTTAAATATCCTGAATCTTGTCTTCCACTATAGTAACCTTCTTCCACTTA
Organism: Heterotis niloticus; assembly: GCA_018136845.1. Lineage (NCBI taxonomy): Eukaryota > Metazoa > Chordata > Actinopteri > Osteoglossiformes > Osteoglossidae > Heterotis > Heterotis niloticus. The sequence goes on from CM030895.1 coordinate 8,459,162, forward strand.
ATGTGTTATATTGTTCATTACTGAAAGCATATACACTGCCCGGCCAAAAAAGAAGTCACCACCTGGATTTAACTTAGTGTTATGTAGGGTTGCTTCAGTTGGTCAAGTCTAGGTTCAGCAATGTTATGTGCCCAGAAAATGAGCTCAGCTGACTACCTGAATATACTGACCAGGTTTTTCCATCAATGGATTTTTTTCTTCATATTACAGGATGACAATGCCAGGATTCATTGGGTTCAAATTGTGAAAGAGTGGTTCGGGGAGCATGAGAGAGACATCATTTTCACACATGGATTGGCCACCACAGAGTCCACACCTTAACCCCATTAAGAATCTTTGGGATGTGCTGGAGAAGAGTTTAGGCAGCGGTCCGACTCTCACACCATCAATACAAGATCTTGGCAAAAAAATTAATGCAACTCTGGATGGAAATAAATGTCATGACATTGCACGTTAAAGGCAGTCCAACGAAATATTAGGGTGTGTGACTTTATTTTTGGCCGGGTACGGTACATTTCCCAACAAAAACATTTTCCCCTCTTTAGCTACTATAATAATTATCCATCTAACTGATTGATGGACTTTATTACTAATAACTTTACCTTTCAATATACCTTTTATTATAGCTTCCCCTGCACAGTGACTACTGCCAAATGATAGCCAAGCATCACTGTCCTACTGATGCTTCCAGCAATGCAAGTCTGAAGGACAAGCATTTGTCTCTTGTAAAAATAAAAACATCTGCATTAAAGCTCTTAAAATATAAAAAAAAAGAGTCTTTCATTTTGTCATATCATGAATATCCCTGACATTAATGGAACAAAGTGACAAAGACATAGTAGAAACTGCAGCAAAAAAAACTTTTAAAGCAAAGTTAGAGTTACTGTATTTGTTACTCGGTGGATCCTTATTTCCTATTTAATTTACAGTTTAAATCATATTTGAACATGCATGAAGACCAACTCAAGAACTTCCATTACACTTCCACAGCTGTACAAAAAAAATGAAATTCTAACCATGAATGAAAACTTAAACATCTTTTAGAAAGAACATTACAGCTTAAAGGAATTTTGCTCTCTGTATAAAACCCAGATGCGCTTGTTAAAATAATTTTGTACTACGGTTTCACTTTGGTTTAACTTCCTTTCGATAAATGGCGTTCGGTAGGCTTCTCTCACCACTGTTGCATCCCCATGTCCCGTGAGGTCAGGTTCCTCTGGGAACTGCAGTCACTCCAACCTGATGAGCTCACAGCTCTTCTCCAAAGTACATCAAAAATCGATCTACGGGTGAATCAAATGATTGTGGCTCTCGATTTCCCCTTTGTTCCTTCCATCGCAGCCGGTGGACAGCATCTACCTCGGCCTTTAATTTGTCCTTGAGCTCAGGAACTGCAGCTCTGCAGACATTGATTGCTTTTTTTGTCCTTCTCTGTTCTTTCTGGAATTCCTTGTAGCCTTAAGTTTCACTTCCGATGACGTCTTTCCGCATAGCTAAATAGCACTTACTGGAACACAGGTGGAAAAGAGTGAATTCATTTGGAAAAGAAGGTCAGGTAAGTCAACTGTGTTTTCCAAGGTCAAAGTCAGGGTTCACTTTATTGTCATTCTGCCTTATACGGACATACAAGATCAAAAGAATGAATTAAACATACTGTCTCTTGGAGTGCGATGCACAGACACAAGACGCAGATGATGACACAAGACAACGCAGGCAATTTGAACAGATATGTGGACAAATAATAAAAAATAAGATATGTAAATAAATAACTAGATAAATAATAAAGAAAGGGGATGGGGGCGGGGTTTGACTGGTGATGGTGGTCCCCCTCAACAGCACTCCCACCCGCAGATGGTCAAAATATCAATATCTACCCTCCCCGCACTTTGGGTAACCAAACAACTGTTCCCAGTTTATTTTTAACACAGGAAACAAAGCAGAAGCCTCTTCTACCCTCCCTGTCCTGGACGCAGTAGGGTGAGACCAACACAAGGCACAAACCGCAAAACCGTTTCCACAAATGCTTTTAACGTAATTATTTTTCGGCAAGGGTGAAAAAATAATGAGATGCATTTTTCCCCCTGCATTCATATTTTCAAAAAGACTTTGATTTTTTTTTTTTTTTTGCATAATAATAGTGGCCGAGGATTAAATTAATTGCTCTTAGATTGTTATCTGCAGAGCTCTGCGATGAGTGATAAAGGGAGATGGATTGGATGTTCGATTAGAGGAAATAAATGATGTTTTTCTTCTTCCTTTATGCCTTTCCCGCAGGCTGCGATTTAAGACTGGACACGGGCATGAAATACAGGTTTAGAAACACCCCCTAAACTCACCTGGCTCGGGGTGTAGGGCTAGCAAACTACACAGCAGGACGTATTTATACATCTAGTAGAGGCTTTTCTCCAAAGTGAGGCACAACTCAGATTAAACAGAAGTGCGACAACAACAGAACCTCAGACACTGGATGTTCAGCATAGATTGTTTATCTGATGCCACCATGTTGCTGGTTCACAACCCTCAAATAGCTGCTTAAAGAGGCGGCACTCAAATAGCAAATACAGAGGTGATCATAGCAGATGGTGTTGGACTCATTTATGTTACTGTCAGGATGTCAGGAGAGAAGTGGTTCTGAAAGACATTAGTTTGAGACCCTTTTTGAATGCTGGGAGGGCTTCTGAGGGACAAAGGGAGCTCATTCCAGCACATTGGGGACAAAATGTTGGAGGAGCACAGTGCGCTTGCTGGGGCGATCAGCATGTCTTGGTATCAGAAGCTAATCCTGAGAGACATGGAAACACTTGTCACACGCTGTGTATTCTGTATTTCCTTGGGGTCTGCAAGACATTGTCATTTCTGCAAAATGGTCCCAAAATCTACTCTCCCACTCCTCCTTAACATAAAATGGGACTCAGCAACAGCTTTGTCTTCAATATGTAAAAATGTAGGCCTTTCAGACTTTGTTGCAAGGTTTGGTCCTCCTGCTGCAGACACAAACTGTGGGCTCTGTAATGTGTTCAGAAAGGCAGCTTTCCCATTAGGGACAATGTGAGCTTGGGGGGGAGTTGTAATCCTCATTTTCATGAGCGTGATGATGCCCTCCTGGGAGCTGAGTGCATCACTTATTCAGTTCTAGGTGTTTAAGCACCTCAAGGCCTCATTCTGCTCTCCTTGTCTTGTTGCTTGATTTTTTTTTTCTTCATATTAATTTTCGAAAGTTAACTTTTTACTTTTTCATCTACTTAATGTCCAACATTGTTAGCATGTTTAGTTTCCGCTGTAACTATTTCAGTTTGCTTTGTATTTTATATGTTTTGCTGTTGTGGGGCACAGGTGCATTTTGTTTTGGGGATTTATGCATGTACATGAGTATTGCAAAGCTTACATCTTTCAATTATTTCAATTCATATAATATATTATTACATCTGATATCAGGATGTCATATAAGCATAAGTTTGTTTTTTATACATTTAAGTGCTCATTTTATTATTTTTAATAATTTCTTTTTATTTATATTTTGGTGTATTTTGTTGGTTATTTAACATAAAATAAATACAAAATTTCTATTTTATCATGCAGTTTTTGCCATGCCAGCTTTGTTATACATCTTATGTTATTTGTGGTATTGCTGAACCCTACATGTATTTTTTTTTTTTTTTACTGTAAAGCACTTTAAAAAGCTGCTTTTGAAAGCTCAACATAAAATAAACTTTATCATTAGTCTTGGTGACTATCAGAGATCTGATACAACAAACCCTCTTTGCAATGTAAAGCTTCTTTTGATGGATTTCTTTCCCTGTAAACTTCCTTCATTAGGCAGCAGGTGGCGTAGTGGTTACAGGAATCATTCTGCAGACCAGTGGCACTTGAGCTTGCTGTAATATCCTTGATCAAGCTACTCTGAGTGATGCAGTAAAAAGTACCTTAGTATGCAAACCTTGCACTGTTCAGCCTTGGAGAAAACAACAATAATAAAACTTTTATTATTATTATTATTATTATTATTATTATTATTATTATTGTTATTATTATTTCAGATTCGCTGACTGAACACAGACATAGAATCCATGTCATTGCTGGCCAAAGTTACTTTCATTTTGTCATAGTACTAAGCTGCTGACAAACTTCAAAGTAAATTTATTTACTCAGCCTAAGATACAGTTGTGGTGACATAACATTTTGAAGACCCCTGGGCTTAAAAATGGAGTGATAAAAGTTCAAAAAGAAAGCAGGACCTTGAGCTAATGCAGCGTTTCATTTCAAACTTTGCATCAATTATTTACGGAATAATGGTTTGTATTGTCTTTATATGAGCAAAATGCAGCATGCAAAAACAGTGCCCGTTACCGTGGTGAATTTTACACATTTTGGAATGTATTCTCTAAACATTTCAGAACTGTGGAATGTACACAACTGTAGCTAATGGGGTGATTTTTTTTGTTTTATTTTATTTGTTTATTTATATTACAGTTTGTTACAATGTCTGCCTCCAAGCCATCTGTTTCTCACCATATACACCGAATTCATTTGCGACAAAACCCCTGCTGCTTCAGTATCACGAAATAAACTCCCTCTGGCAATTCTTGCATGCAGCTCTTGGTCATGGCTACAGGACAGCTCACAGCAAGAAGGCGGACAATTTCAACCGCGACACCTTTATTGTCAATATCTTGCTCAAAAACAGAGGCTGGCCTTCATAAGCAATCATGCCTCCATATTCATTTTAAACTCAAAGCAGAAATGTTTTGTTTTTATACCCATCATCACTAAAAAATAAGACAGAGAGGGAATGGAAACTATTTGTGAAGCAGTAGGATTCTCCAACTTAGAAACGTAGATTTAGAGAACAGTGAGTTCTTTGTTGGAGTGTGGATCTCAGTTGATGTTCTATGTAGGTTCATGGTTACTAGACCCCAGTTTGTGAAGCTGACCTGCACTTTTGATCCAGAGCTCCTCTGTTCTCGAATCGTACGTGAATCTCTCCCCAGTGGCTCCGGGTCTCTCCTCAGATCACACAGTCAACTTTAAAGCACCAGCAGCAGTGGCTATTCACTCCGCTCCCTTAGACACCTGGTGTCCCCAACCCAAAATTTAGCTCCATGGTGAGCTAAGGTATTTTTCTTACCATTGATGCAGATTTAAACATTATGTGCCTGTTATTACATTCAGGCAAATCCTTTCTATACATATCAAATAAAATAAGATCAAATCACCAAATAAGTCAAAAGTAAATGAAACTGTACATGTCCCATCTCAACTACCAACTCAAATTCAATGAGCTGAACCTACATCTTCTAGATCTCTCTGCGTGTGACCCAGGTGGTCCACAACATCTACTGTACATCTGAAAAGGATGTCATGAACAACTTTCATATGGGAGTGTTAACAATGTATGCAAAAACCTCAGAACAGTGACTTCCCCGTTACTTTCACTGCTGAAATGGGTGTAAGACGCACAGAGGGTCGACTGCTTCGAACATTTTACGGCCTGCACTGAGCAAGCACATTACTTCAGTTGCATTTCAGAAAAAGAAAAGGTAAAGATTGCTTCCATCTTTGCAATCTTCTGCATAGTATGTTGCCATCCATGAGGTTACGATACTTTGGGCACATCACGAGAAGGCTGGCAACTCTGTGGAAAATGGTGGTGGTTCAAAAAGATGACGCACAAAGAAGACGAGGACAAACAGCAGATAGATGGACAGATTCAACCACCCCAATGGACATACTTCAGAAAGTCAGAACTTTCTGGAAGCAGCCTATGTATACTCGCCAAGAGTCAACATCTACAGAAGGTACTCCTACGCTACTTTGTTGAATATCGTCAGTTATTTTTGCACATTTTCATTGCATTTACTACGCAGGCTTGGTGGTTAGAGCTGTATGGTAAAACAACGGCCCCAGGTTTGAATCCCTGCTCTTACTGTTGTACCCTTAGTCAAGGTGGACACAGTAAAAATCACCTAGTTGCTTAAATGTCCAGATTACCTTAAGTTGCTTAATGCACAAATCTATGTCACCTTGGACAGTGGCGTGAAATGATGGGAATTAACTGGCATCACTGTTAACAAACAAAATTGACAGTTTCACTGACAAACATTTTACTGCTTGGGCAAAAGTAGGTGAGAAAAAGCCGTAATGAAGAAAACAGCTGCTGGAACTTCTGTCGCTTAGAGAGGAATATCTGAAACCCTCCTGACAGAATTCAAGCAAAACAAAGGAGAGAAAATGATGGCTGTGGCCGGATGTCGCACAATTTGCAGCCTGTGAATTGGGACAATTTATCTTTTGCCCAAACCATTACAAAAGGAGGCAAATTATCTCCAGCGATCAATACAAATGGTTTTATATTTTGCTCCTAAGCCTGAACATTACAGATATCACATCTGCATCTGCAGACCTGGCATGAGCTAATTTTAGTCTATCCTTAAGTTTGCAGAAGATCGGGGAACGATTTGGAAGATGACGTTACATCGCTGTTGTTTTACTTGCTTTGGGTGCTCATATTTGCTCATATTGCTCATAATGCGAACAAAAACTAACAGCAGAACCACACTGCGGCAATAAAGATGATGGAACCATCCATGCTTCAGAAAAATCAAGTCGAAAGTCTGGAGGCGTTTAAAATGAGTGGCAGATTAAATGTGCATTGAATCATTACCGGCTTCCCGTACATCTGTGGAGAATCATTTTTCACCGGTATTCAAACTGTCTTATCTCTTCCATATTATCATTAGCTATGCCAGTTTTTTCCCCTTTTTTGTATTAAGTTAGAGGTAAAGATGCAGCCTTTGCTGTGTTTTTACCAACTTTTCATTTTTTTCACATGCATTTGTTGTGCAGCAAGATAAAGAGAAGTCTTTCAGATAAAAACCCTTTAAAAGACACTCGAGAGACCTGAGCCCTTTGATTCACTTTGATATTGTAAAAGCCTGTCTTGCTGATTCGAGAACTGTGGTTGCCAAGCAGAAGGCCAGGCCGGGTTCAGCCTTTCGCTCATCCCCCTTGTAAAGAGCTTATGCGGCCTCAATTATTCAGAACCATACTGAATTATTGAAATCTAGCCACTTTTCTCCCTCCCTTACTCCTGTATCTCGAGATGTGCACCTTTAAAGGTGAATCCGTGTTTCCGTACGGCTGGAAATGACTTACAAAGGGAAGTCTGGACCCCAAGTCATTGTAATGTCTAGTATGCCGGCTTTTTACATATAAACAACAAAAGAGGACATTACCAACCACGGATGGGTAAAAATTATACATAACAGACTAAATGCTTCACATTTCCCTGTATTTGCATTCAAAAGAGTGCTTCAGAAATGTTCAGAAGAATATAGAACATTATGGAAAGACATAAAATACTCAGCCTGAGAAAACTAGCTAAGCACTGTGGCCTTCAGATTTAAATGTGACTTCCCATGGCAGAGAAAAGATGCATTAATAGTGACAAAAAGACAAAAGATCACAGACAGTTTAACATGGAGATAAGGAGAACTGACACTCACAAGCTGCATCCATGGGAAACTCTTTGATATGGATCACGAAAAAGGAAGAGTAGCCACCAATGTCATTCCTGCATGGTGAGTTTGGACACAGTCAGTGGGGTTTACATGTTCTTCTAATGTTTGCTCAGGTTTCCTTCCACAGTTCAGGTGCATTTTTGAGTCTAACTTGTTCATAGTTTGTGTGAGTAAAAAGTTTGTGCTGGCCTTGTAAGGCCTCCTGACCCTCATGCCCTTTCGCTTCCAGGTTAAACGCTGGAAGAAATAACTATAGAGAATTTTTTGTAGTTTATCTTTTTGTAGAAATCTGCTAACAGAATCAATGTAAACCCAAAATAAAAATATGGCCTACACTAAGAAAAAGAGTCAAAAGGTTGACTTCCCATCAGCCCCATTTGCCATTTTCCTAATAAATGTATTCACAGTTTGTAGACAAACGTTAACTTGCTTAGACTCAAGGCACAGTTTATGTATATTTAATTCTGTTCGAGGTATAGTTTTTATAACATAAAATCACCACACCATGTATTTTGTATTTAAAATTTGGTGGTGTTTGTTTTTGTGGGCGGAGCATGGCGCACCTGCACACCTGTACCTTTCAAACCCCATCCCTGCTCATCCGCTGCAACTTTCTTATAATTGTTTATCCATTTATGCAGCAGAGTAATTTTTACTGCATATAAGGGTAAGTACCTTGATCAGGGGCACAACACCAGGAGGGATTCAAACCGAGTCCATTTAGAGTAAGGAAGCACCACCTGGTGTAAACAGACTAAACCCAGGTCACTGGACTGGTAGCCATAAAAGATAAAAATGTGCATTACAAGTACTAAAATAAGTTTTTAATTCATTTTATATATCTTAAGTTATAAAAACAGTTTTGCTTCGACATCCAAACAATTTAAGACTTTTTTTGTAATGAAAAATGATCATGACCCATGAGCCTGGCAGCAAATGTAATGAAAACACCTCACTCCTTTATTACTTTTTAATTATGCACCCCATCTCTTCCATTCTTCTTCTGTCTCTCGCGCTGAATAATTTACAACAGGATCATCACAGAGGCTGCCAATGCGACGCTTCCACAGCCCCCACCTTCGCCCACCAGCCGCAGGCCTGTGTCTGCGTTCTCCGTCATGATATCATTTGTCCAAGTCTCCTTATGAAATCACATCTATTATTCCGAAGTGGCCCCCGTATCAGCAGGCGGGGGTCCCGTGATGCATCGCCATCCGAGAGTGTTGCTGAGGAGTGGCCCCACCGTTTAGCACCCTGTAGCACCCCAAGCCCACCTTCTGGCTGCTCAAGCGTCAAAGGAGAATGATGTGACCTGTAGCTGGGGCGGGGCTTAATGGCCTCTCACAAAAGTTTTTAGGAGGTTTGTTGCACCAGTCAGAGGAATCTGACTTCTATGTAAATCACCCTCATAGATCCTAGCAGAAGTGAAATGGAAGATAAGCAGCTTCTACTGCGATATGGGTAATATGTTGTTTTTTTTGTTTTTTTTTATGATATATATGTCACGATAACAATTCAAAATTACTTCTGGGAAACTTGCACTGAGTTTTATTTTAATACACAAAACCATATTTGCAGGTTATTCAAAATACATGTTGTGCTGATAGAGATAAAAAATCCTTCCACACACACACACACACACACACACACACACACACACACACACACACACACACACACAAATGTCGCATACATATAAATCACAGAAGACAAAACAAGAAAACGTTGAAAAGTTCAAACACATCTCCAATATTTTTTCCTCTTAATAATTCATTTTAATTTTAATGCTTTCTGTATTCAGCAAGTGAAGTTCACAGAATGCATAGATTTTCATGCAGATGACTTTATGGGAAAAACACTGAAAATGCATTTAAAATGATTCATTTAGGTTTTTTCCCAAATACACAACATTAAAAATAAGGTCAACAATTCCCAAATTTCTCAGAAAGATTCCCCAGAACCCTGTCTGTTTTAATTTCTAAAACTCGTATATGGACACAGCAGCCTTGCTTGTCGCCAGTATGCTTTCCACTAAGTGTGAATTAGATTTTTTTGTTGAAAAAAATAATAATTTGCATGGATATAAAGCAGGACAGCCGGGCTGGCGAACGCGTGACACCAAGCAATTTGCAGCAAATAAAAGTCACGCTCACCGCGTTGCTCCTCATATTTAAATTCTCCTCTGTCACACGGCTTTGCAGGCACACGTTCTCTTATGGGGACACCAACAATACAGGTGAAAATAATAAGCCCAGCCAAGATGACCGGGGTCTCAATTACGGCTTCGCTGCTGGGCTTCTGCAAAAGGCGTCTCAGACAACCATCCCTCCACTATTATTAACCACTTTATCCTGGTTAGGGCCACAGTGGTCTGAATTCTATCCTGGAATTACTGGGACCTGGCCTGTGAAACTACACCCTGGATGGGGTTTACAGCAGGGTGGGTACACACATTCCCATGATACAGGCAATTCAGAGTTATGAAATTAACCTGAGGCATAAATATTTGGACTGCAGGAGGAAACCCATGCAAGCCCCACACAGAACTTAGCAAGCAGCCCAGGTGCTATGAGGCAGCAGCTCTTATTTGTGCACCATCGTCCCTCCATCTCTCGCCCCACTCACAATATCGTAGCATCAACAAATAATGCAAAATAATAAGTGGGGTAGGACTCTGGCATGTGGTGCGACAGCACTAACACTCAGCACCGCTCTTGCCCCTAGCTGTTGGCAAGTAACTCCCACAAAATCCACAAAGTGATTTTGAATGGAGGGGGTTTATTTATGAAAAGTGTGCGTTATTAAAAAGAAAAACTCAAGTCTCATATCCTACAATGGAGAAAACAAAAATGTTTCCCGAGTTCCCCAACATTCGGGAGATGCTCATTTCCACCGTGCTGGGGATGAAAGGTGGGTTTGCGCCTGGGTGCCACAGAAACACAGTGGCTGTGACAGGCGTTTGTGGCCGGGAGCTGCAGTGGGGAACAGCAAATACTCGACGCCGAATGACAGGGTCGGGTGAGGTCACCAGCTTTGGCAAACAGGGCAGCCGGACGGAGGAGACGCCAGAGGAGCAGCAAATCTGCGGCGTGTTCCCGAACCCAGCCTGCTGGCGCTCACCTTCCATCCCTGAGACTCTGCCTCCACCATGTGGCCTGTTCACCTCCAGAGTAGTTCTCAGCCGCCTTCCTAAAGCACTGAGTCCAGCTCCTCTTGGTGAAGGCACAGACATCAATTGTTTGTTATAATTTACCATCATTTATCTGTTTCTTCTGTTGAAAGTAGTGTTAACCAGCTTTATCATCATCTACCCATTTAAACTGCAGGGTAAATTTTCTGTATTACTTTAGGGTAAATGCTGTGATCATGGGTATCATAGTAGGAGGACTGATTCAACAACATTCAGCAGGATGTCCTCATATCTCACATTTAATTTAAATTTTCATACTGTCAGGGACCTGTCCCTGTCCCAAATAACAGTCCGTCCATCTATAATCCTTAATCGCTTTATCCTGTTCAACCACAGCGGACCAGAGCCAAGGCCACAATAAAATGTTGGGGTATGAAACTACACTCTGGGTGGATGGAATGCCAGTCCATTTCCACACGATAATCCCATTAAACATAAATATAATATTTTGACATAAAATAGCATATTATGACAAAATACGGCAACAAAGTAAGCCGGCACTGTTGGAAAATGGCACCTATGGTGCTTCTTTTATTAACTTCTTATTAACTTTGGATAATAAAACAGACTTTTTCCAAACTATTTTTGCTTAAAAACCATCTTGCTGACTTTATTTTATTTTTAACCTGAAAATTTTAGAAAATATGTGTAAAACAAGACAAAAATTTTGATGCGCTGAATTTCCTACATCTGGTGAACAGCACTCTGGTGGGTTACCTGCAGTCACCGCCACCTTTCAGAGGCGCTGCTTGTAGAAACACGAACTTAGCCTGAAGTCGTGACCGAAAATTAATCTCTTTCATCTCTACTTTTATTGTCTCTTTTTCTCCTCTCCCTCCCTATTAATTTCCTTTCCATAGACAGTTTAATTAAGATTTTTGGACCCTTACGCTTGTTTAAGAAGTACTGTGAGGTCTTTCTCATTTTATCAAGAGTTGTATTAATATTTTGTATTTCTTAACTGTTAATTATGAAATTATTCATTTTTAAGCATAAAATAAAAATAAAATTAAAATGGCAAAACATGTTTTCCTTCTGCACCAGTAGTGAGAACCAAACAGATGGAAATGCTTTTTTAAGATTTTTAAATAAATTTGTATAATCAAACATTTTATATTAGAGCAGCATATATGTACTGATATTTTTGATGTATTGCTCCTACTTGTATATGCTGCCTCGGATCAATAATAAATCACTACTGTCTAACATTATATTCTGACTGACACAGGATACCCGGTGGCTTAAATTTGTAGCCTCATCCATGCTGTTTAGGTCCAAATATGGATCCGCAAACACATCATGGTGATCAAACTAATAAACTGAATACAGTAACTTTGCAAATACCAGAGGTCTATTTCCCGTTATAAAATAAATATATTTAAAATATTTCCATACATATACATCTATGTATTTGTTAAGTTAAAACAGTTTATATTAAATTATATTCATTAAAGGTTTAATAATACTGACATCCCTCAGGTTATTCACTGTTCAGGTTCTCTGCGAGCCGTGTTTGTAAGTCGAGGATCAACATGTAAGAATAATTAACATTTACAAGGGGAACCCAAAATCATATGTGCTGTAAAAAGTTATGATAATAGAAGACAAAGTGGAAACAAGTTAGAGCTGTGGCATGACTGGGGGGCTGTGAGAAGCGTTCTGTATACCGGGACTCCGGAGGCCCGGAGCTGCTAGGAAACATCAGCTGAAAGAATTAGTCAGCGGGGAGTTCAGCACGTCAGTCAGCACATCAGACAAGACCCAACGTGACTCCGCACTTCATTTGCATGTTCCATTACAAACCAGGCCAGCATCCAAGTGCAGGGGATTGTGGTGATTTACCGTGGGACCGGTTTTCGGTTCTGCTCCTTAGTTGTTATTTGGTGCTTTCAACACAGAAGCGGACCCTGTACATCAGCCCCATATTCAGAACGTCTGCGGGAACAGCCAAGAAGTAATACGATCGAAGCGATCGGGCTGATGATAGCTATACAGGATTGTGAGACCACCTTTATTCAATTCTCTTCCACTGTATTTACAACTCACTACAAGTGAAGTTAGCTGCAGTGTTTAACCAAAGAAATCAATAAAATTGACTGTGGCTTCTCAAAAGTGTTTGCCTTCAGCTGACCTCAGCAACTGGAAGAGGGGGTCATAACTTAGGGGAAGGGGGGATGTGTGAAGCTGTGAAAATAACACCGTCAAAGTAAGTAGAGATTTACTACTGTGTTGTTAATATCTGAGACACAGTTCCCCATGAAGATGATCAGGTTTCAGTGCAGGAGTGTGATACTGTCTGTAAATGTGTCAGTGGAGGTCCTGAGGTGTCCCCGAGGTGCATGGTTCCACCTGAAAGCAGCAGAAGATGTTAGTGGATGTGTCCCAGGTCCGGTCTTCTTTCATCCGTCCATTTATAGCTCATGACAAGTATATGGTGAAGGATGCAGGTTGGATCAGGAAGACGAGATGACCCGAGGGCTTGGAACCCATCTTGCAAACCGTGCAGGTCTCGGTGTCAATCATGCGGTCTCTTTGTTCTCCAAAAACATGTCACGGCTTATTGGCTGTAATAGCAATTGAATGACTCACTGCTTCTGTTCAGGGCTGCGGCTGTGGCTGCTGCTGTTCTCATTTTCACCATTAGGGGTCCATCTTACACCTACATGTGAGCTGCTGAGGAAACCAATTATTAAAAACAGACGGATGGACAGACACCTGCAGCTCATTTTCTCGACATTATGTTACTCAGACGTCAACATTTTATCCAAGAATCATATTTTGCTATCTTTAGCAAACATTTCTGATGCTGAGAGTTGCAGCTGCGCAGCATTTGATTTTAAACCGTGTGCCCTTAACCACAGCGCCCCCTGTTGACCCACACTATAAAGCCCCACCCTGCAGCCGTGCCTGCTCAGGCTCTTAAACACGCTTACATAATGTGGTCATTATTGCCATAAAATCAGAATTAAGTGTGGATTTATACTGTTAACTGGTTCGATAAAAGTGTGCACATTATTGCGCGAGTCGTGTGTGCAATACACTCATGCACACTTTACGTAAAGTCTTGTAAGAGTCCCTTGACTTGAACTTTTCTACATAATTTTTCTTAGCCACTGTTTAAATTTTGCTCACAAATCTATGCCATCGCCTCTTAGCTGATGACACATTTTAACTCCGATTCCAGTGATAATGATGATGATGTTATTATTATTATTATTATTATTATTATTATTATTATTATTATTATTATTATTGTGCCGTTTCCTTAGACTGCGGTGCCATTATTATGCAGTAACAAGCACTACCACAAGATGGCAGTCTTCAGTTCTTCGTGTCACTTTTTTTCTTGTTTATGAATATTTGCGCTGCACTTTTCTGCTGTTTTGTTTTAATGTGTGAACCTTGTAGGCAACTCATCTACGTATAAAGCATTTCTTTACGTGACTGCACAGTGATTCAAAATAATCGTAATTTCCAGGGCTTCTATAAGTAATTGGATATGTGTTCAAGTGGGAAAAAAAATAACATTTTTAGTAACACACAGTTCTTTATTCTGTTTTTGTTATATTGCGCAATGTATTTCCTGCTGTGTGTACTGTGTGCTTAATGGGCAGCAGGGGGCATAGTTGTTAGAGCTGCCACCTTACCTTTGGGAGACCTAGGTTTGTATCCCATCCCCTGCTATTGTTGTGAACTAGGTACTGTCCCTGAATAGACACTGTAAATATTACCCAGGTGTAGAAGTGGATAAATCAGTGTAAGTCACTCTGGAGAAGATCATGAGCTGAATTATTTGGTATAAATGGCTATCAGTGTTACATACAGGAACAGCCATCTGAGAGTGGATGCCTGGTTGGTGTGTGGCACTCTGTAGGAGACCAAAAGCTCTGTCCCCCACTGCCCTGTCCCATCTCACAACCCACATAATGTCCCCTAATGTCCTGAATTAAAAACTCGCAGTGCTTTTTGTTTAGTCTCCTAAGAGGCCCTGGAGCCCAGAGTCGTGTGGGGTCACAGCGGTTTACAGGCCTCCAGGCTTCCGCCATAGGGCCCCGGCAGCCCCCCCCCCGCAGACGTAGCCCAGCCCATCTGAAATGCATTTACAGTGTCTCCCCTCACTCCCCTCTCTGCCGTCCCCGCATTCCAAGCTTAGGCCCCAATCCCACAGTCCATGCTTTGAGGAAGAGCTTGGATCCTCTTCATGTTCCCAATGACAATTTCTCATCTGCGATGGCCTTTGCACAAGCATTACACTGGAAACACAGTTCCATTTCAGGTATGGGCTCTGACCCTGCCTGAGCCCTCTCTTTACTGAAAAACATGACCCCAGGAGCAGCAAAGGTCATGCTGAGACGTTCCATGTTTTGTGCTTTTTTATCTCGGCCCTGGATCAGGCCAGGTTGGGTGGGTGTCAACATTCTTATTTTTTCTCGATCAAGGCTGCAACAGCAGAAGCACGGATTTAAACCTGGGTCAGAACTTTGCAAGGTGCTTGTTCTAGCCACAACGCCTCCTGCTGCCTTGTGGTTTAGTAGCATCCTTTGATAAGTCGTACAGTTCTCAGGCTGCAAACTTTGCTTCTCATAGCTTCGATGGGTTGTATTTCAAAAGAATGACCAAGAATGTTCTGGTAACTCAGCCACGCATCTGCTGATCGTCTGAAGCTTGCATGTGTACAGCTCTGTGTGGAAATTGTCTGCGATTCCATTTCCTCAGCCTTACATGGTCCTCCAGGAGCCATGTGGCCAAGCGCACATATCACACGGCTGCAGGCCGCCTTACTCGCCAAAAAAGGGCTCCTAAAAATTTCATATTAAAATCGATCACCACATATCAGCCACAATTCCAAGCTAAAACGTTAGCTGCCAATGCAGTCGGTCACATGTCTGGACCACAGTCGGCTTTCTGTCATCCTCAACGGTTACCCTGTTTACATGAGGGTGGGGGTGGCACGGCCCCCATATGCTGGTTCTGCTTCTTATTGTCTTGTTTGTTTACCGGGGAGATTCACAAAGCGACACTGAAATCATATCAACTGCATGTTTCCATCAACAGTCTGAGGCTAAACTAAACTCATGTTTAGGGACTAAAAAGCCACAAATGTCGTGTTTTAAACACCATTTTTAACTCTTTGGAGTGGTTGTACAGGTAGATACAGAATGAGAATGAGACAGGCAGACAGACATAGATAGATAGATAGATAGATAGATAGATAGATAGATAGATAGATAGATAGATTAAAAAATGACCCTGCTGTATACATTGGTAAATCACTATAAGTGACTTTAGTGTACAAACCTTCCACTGTAAGGGTGTTGGCAAAGCTTAAATTCAGTACGAATGCAGTGTGGGGAAAAAACATGCTGCTTCTCCCCTTTTTGGCACTTTGATCTGCATGTTCTTTGGCATCAGCAAACTTTTAAGTAAGTGTGGGGAAAAGTAATTACTAACTAAGTAAATTATACTTAAGTATTATTACTAAGCATTGCATTGTGAATTTCTGAAAGATGAGTAAGATACCAGGAGACATTGCTGATGTTAACAAAATTTATTTTTTAAAGTTAAAACTGATTTTGAGCCTGCATAGCATGTAGCTCTGAGGCTATTATGAATAATAATAATAATAATAATAATAATAATAATAATAATAATAATAATAATAATAATAATAATAATAATAATAATAATAATAATAATCCAGTTGTCTTTCGTTGGGAGAGCAACTCAGCCAGGGAATTATGGGAAGTGTCAAGTCACAGTCCTTCAAAGAGCAGAAGGTAGAAATGTGAACAGCTGGGTACTGACCCACTTGACCTACTGGGATTTGTCTTCATTTACTGTACTGTACTGTGTGTGCAGTTACATCCCAGTCCCCAGCACCAGTTCCCATGCCTGAACAGGCTGGTGTGTGTGATGTTCCTGCCAGGCAAGGATGTGTTTCTGAGTCATGGCAACAAGAAAACATTGTGAGTGGCCATGGCCTTTGCACAAGTGTGTCGGGCAGATGCGTCCCAGACCCAGCACAGCTGTGCACTATGATGGCCATCTGCACTGCATGGGGAGACGCAGGAACAAACCCTCATTTCGGGGTGTGTTTGCGTGTGTTTCTCTGTTTCAAGCGTGCGAGGTATGAATGACATTGGATGTTTACTCTCGCACTTCCCGTGAGCCACAAGCGGTCAAAACGTTCACCGGTGTGCATGGGCAAAAGATGTACATTTATTAAAATGAGCTTAGCTAGTTAGGCCTTTTTTATTTTTGGATGTTCTAGTTGTGATGTCCTCACAAAAAGCAATGACAATTTTATCAGTAACGTTTGACAGACTGATGTTTAACAAATGAATTTTAACTGAGGAAGTAGCTATGTTAGAGACTTGATCTACGAACTGGAAAGATTTTTAAAGCAAAGACAATCGAGTTAAAGAATTTCTAAAAATACGCAAGCTGGAGGAAACAAAAAATGAATTTAATTTTGCGATCATTTATTTCTAAGTTCTACGTTTCTAAGTTCATATCTACCAGTCTTGTGCCTTTCGCTGAAGTTTTTTGTTCTGTTGCCGATGCACTTTAAATTTGCTATGAATCGTGCATCGCTTTGCGGAAAAGCCGTTTCTCTGTTCGTAAACGTAGCTCATCGGACTAAATTCCAGCCTTCACAGCTGAAAACCTTTAAACAAAAGCAATAAAAAGCAGCGAGCAGCATTTAGCGGACAGATGTTTACAAGAGAAGCGGCTTCACCCACACTGTAGTTTCACACTCAAGACTGCTATTAAATTGTGATAAACACCAAAGATGCTGAGTAAATTTAAAAAAATAAATAAAATACCAAGTTTAGCATCTATTTCTTAATTTATAGAGTAGCTTCCAGCACTCACAGTCCGCTACTTTTCAACAAATACAGTGAAGGCCCCCACGGTTGTTATTGCTACAGGGCAAGCTGCAGTTTATTTCAAAGGTGGGGATAATAAAGAAGACCCAGCATTCCAGTTAAAGGGCAACAAAGCGCCCAGTTTCTCTTTAAATTGCTGGAGTGGGTGTTTTTAAAGTGCTGGGGAAAGGTCCCAAGCGTCCCCATCAAAAACAGTGCCTATTTTTACAGTGGAACCACTAACCGCTCTGGGTGAAGCTACTTGGGTTTATTTTTAGATGCGGCTACGCCATTAATTTTTCACTAAGGTTAACACAGAAGCCGTCCCGCCGGCATGGGTGCAAGTTTATGGCCTATGAAGCAGAATGCACGAAGCGGCAGAAGCGAGCAACTTTACGCAGAACATTTTTTCCAGATTTGTTTGTGACACGTTACGTGGATTATCGTGCGCGATCGTGGCGTTTCTTTCTGTCCGTCACCCCGGATCGTACGTCTTTTCCGTTTATCACAGTTATCTATAGATGCGCTTTGCTGCGTGAGATGCGAATCCGCCTCTTTTTTCCATGATGCAACTTGTTATTTGACTAGTTGGTGAATACTGGACTTTGTCAAGGTTCTGTCCTCTGTTTTGTGGGTTTTCGCATACTCTTCCTGACAGACCGAGACATTTTTTCCCCCTTTGAAAACCGCTGGGAAAAAGCATACTGCGGGGAAAAAAATAGAATATCAGCGTATTTGTCAGAGCTTGCGGACTGAGGGACAGGATTTTGGCTTTGACGCATTCTGTGTAAGAGCTCGCTTTTGTGCGTCTAGCCTGGCAATGACACTGATAAACATTCCTCCTCGGAGCTACTTCTGCGGGCTTTGCTCCCAAAACTGTATTTGAGAGGAGACTGGACAGAAACAAATATAATTTTCTCAATTAAAAAAGCTCATTTTCAGAGCAAGCCTGCGTTCAACCGTAGGTGGACGTGCTCCCCGTGTGCCATGACACTGCTCAGTATGCGGTAATAACTGGTTTCGAGGAGCCTTCGGATTTCTCCGCGTAATTCTCTGTAATTTGTACATGGAATGGAAAGACTCTCCTTCAAATTGCAATGTAGGACTCTTCTTGCAAGGCAAAAAAAAGTGGCCAAATAACAGTGATCGAGGAATTAAAGTGGCAGCATACGGCACCTCGGCCCGCTCAGCCACGGTCCCCGATGTGCACCCATCCACGCCGGCCTGCTGCCCTGCAACGGCTCCGTCCCTGTTATTTGTCACTGGAAGTCGCTGTCACCACTGTGGGAAAAGCGGCCACGTTGCCCTCGGGGATTCCTGCAGCTGGGACTGTCATCTATGGCAGCCATCAAGGAAAAAAACAGTAAAACAAATAAATAAATAAAATAAGAACATTCAGCGGCCAAGCAAAAAAAAAAAATAATAAAAATATTTTAGTGGAAACAGGTTTTCTACAAAAGAGGCCGGCACGGAAAAAAGCGCAGAAGAAAAATGGTGAATTGGGTGTAAATGCTGCTCACATGTGCAGTTGTGCTTTTTTTAATATATACAGTATTTTTTTTTTTTTAGTTTTTCCGAGGAGCCGTCTTTGCAAGGGGAAAACACAGTGTTTAAAATTTGCATGTTCATTGAAGAATTTGAGTGTCACCACAGTGGATATCGCGGGTTTGTACTTGTGGATTTCACAGTAAATGTCTAAAGCTTTGTATTTTATCGTTTGGTGGTTTTCAGGCCAGCGTACGTTCATACTTACCACAGATTAAATTTGTCAAAAACAGAGTTATTTTGAGTGGTTATGTTCTTTTAAAAAGCCTTGCGTATTAACAGTGGGTTTTTGCTCTTACATCTGCAGTTGTTGTCAGATTTAAACTTCTAGCAATCATTCTGAAATGATTTTCTTTGAGAGAGACAGATAGAAAGTTTACAGATACCAAAGGAAACCGACATTTTCAATCGTGATTTTTCAGTGGAATTTTGAACCCTATGTTCCACCTTTTTATTTCTCCAGCACCCAGCTGTGCAAGCCCATAACCAGGCCAGCGTTGGGTATTTTCACATTAAGTCTCTTAATTCCTCCATTTCTCCCTCCTTGGCTGGGACCACAGAGGATGGCTGTCAGTGTTTGGCGAGTGTAGTTTGAATTAAACCGAACTAGGTCTTATGAGGTTTCGCAGCCACTCCATCACAAGCACTTTCTTTAATGGTTTCCAAATGAGCCCGGCTCATCTGAGTGCCATTTTCGCAACAGTTTATCGCATGTAAACAAGCCTTCGAGTCGACGAACCATGAAACCGAGCTGTAAACGCTTCCTGTTCTCCTTCATGGACGGACGCACGTGAACCCTAGAGTTTGCCATGTGGGAAAGCAGGAGGACATTGAGAAGAATGAGAACATTAAGCAAGGGAAACCGGTTCATTCCTGCAGAAAGTGACACGTTCTGATCTGGTGGGTCGAGACATTTGTCCCATCCACACTTCCCGTGTTGCATCTGGGAACGTCGCACCTCAGATCATGAAGGAGGGTTCTGCAGCGCTGTGGCTCTTGTGTTTTAATTTATTGGCATGCAGTCATGGGTTTGGTAAATCCTAAAGAAGAATTTAGAAAAATCTTATTGGAGGACGCATGCCAATGACTGTAAACTAGAAGTAGAAGGAAGGAAAATATATGTGATCATAAAAAAAGCAGATATCTGCTGGTGAATGTTACCACCTACTGTTTGTACAATATAGCTATACATTACATATATACTCTGCCTGGCCAAAAAAGAAGTCACCACCTGGATTTAACTTAGTGTTATGATCTGGGGTTGCTTCAGTTGATCAGGTCTAGGTTCAGCAACGTTATGGGCCCAAAAATTGAGGTGAGCTGACTACCTGAATAGACTGAATGAGCAGGTTTTTCCGTCAATGGATTTCATCTTCATATTCCAAGATGACAATGCCAGGATTCACGGGGTTCAAATTGTGAAAGAGTGCTTCAGGGAGCATGACCAGAGCAACTAGGACCATCAGAGACTCATCTCATCCCAGTAATTATTTGTTTGATCTGCTGAAATCTGGCAAACGCTTTAGGACTTTTGTAGCCAAAACAGAGAGGCTCAGGAGGAGCTTCTATCCACAGGCCATAAGACTTCTGAACCTGGACATGCCACCACAAATTTTTCCCCCAACTGTCCATTATAATATATGCTGAACTTTCTACCTCATTGTATCTCAGATGCCGCCTTGTCATTTTAGGGTTATTTACATGAACCAGCTAAGTAGACACTGTACTATAATGTACATAGATATTTTATTCTATTCTTTTGTACATTGTTCAGCTCTTGTTTATAATTGTAATGTTTATTGAATTTTTTTGTTGTAATCTATTTGTTAAATTGTATTGCGCACAGTCTCATGGCCGATTCAGGGCACATTCCACTACATGTTGTACTTATGTAACTGTCTATGTGACAAATAAAGAATAAAGGAATAAAGAAAGGAATGAGACATCATTTTCACACATGGATTGGCCACCACAGAGTCCACACCTTAACCCCATTGAGAATCTTTGGGATGTGCCGGAGAAGACTTTACGCCGCGGTCCGACTCTCCCGTCATCAATACGAGATCTTGGCGAAAAATGAATGCAATTCTGGACGGAAATGAATGTTGTATAAGCTTATTGAAACGATGCCACGGCGAACGAGTGCTGAAACCAAAGCTAAAGGCGGTCCAACCAAATATTAGAGTGCGTGACTCTTTTTTTGGCCGGGCAGTGTAATAAGAGTCAGTATAACGACAAACTGTCAGTCTGGACATATACAGTATATTTGTCTTTTTTTATATTTGTAACCTTAAAGTTATGCATATCTATATTATATTTTAATGCATTTCTTTAAACGATCTTTCTCCCTATTTTGGCCATCATGGACCCAAGTAATCCTTGTACACTTTCAGTATGAAGGTGTTCAGCAACAAAAGACTCCATTCTTGATTCTGCACTGTGAAGACAAAGGAACGTTCTTTGCAAATCCATGACGTGGTTCTTAAAAAGCACCAATAATGGACTGTCATAAGGCAATTTCCACAGCACCGAATAACCAAGAAAATCCCACTGCGAAGCCAGCAACTTTGAGTCTGATGTAATCCAGGTGCTTACTTGGTAGAACTGTACTTTCTTTCTCATTCTTCTATTCTAACCAAATGTTTCATGTTATAGCCAAGTAACAAATAGCAAACCTCTAAGCTCTTTCTTCCCCTTCAGACCTTAAAGTCCACAGCTAAAAACCCACTTTGACACTTCTTGAAGGCAGAATTTGGGAAAGCTGGATTTTTCCTCCTTGCCCAAGGAGACAATGCCAACCCCACCCTTTCAAGCCTCCTACAGGACGGGAACCTGGAACCATTTCATCACAAACTCATTTCCTTAACCTCCGGGTTGCCTTCTGCCACCGATTAGTTTTAAGTGCAGTCCTCCTGTGCATGTGAAGGGACTGCGGTTTGCTCCGCATCGCCCGTATGTGGCCAGGGCCCTGTTTGATCTTCGAAGCAAAAGATTGCGTTCCATTTTGTGATTTTTAGGTGGGATATAGGGTCTAAGCTGAAGGGACGCCGTATTTTTTTAGCGAGAATTTAAGGGTGGTGCCTCTCCTACAAATTGCAGGTGGAACTTCAGCTTTGTTCCAAATGTGAAAAGAAAACAATGACAATAAGGAGGAGGTTCATTGTGGCGAGGCTCTAATGGCAGCAAAGGAAGACCGTAAATTAAAAGTAGTAGTTTGGGAAGTTATTTAAATTATTGGTTCCTTAAGGTAAAGGTATTCTGACTTTCTCAGCCCAGGGGCTCTGCCTTGTCAACAGAAAGGACGTCACACCCATGTGTTCTGACCTCACCTTAGGCAAATATGCAAAACTGCAACAAATACCAGAACCCAAACAAAGATCTTCTTGGGTTTCGGATTTGTCTCCAAAATGTTTTATTGTGGGTGTGTATTTTAGAACAGTTTTTGACATCAGATGTTTTGAATATAGGATTGCAGCACCTTCTTCCCAGGAAAGACGCTGGGTTTGCCGTCATATCACGGAAAACACAAAGTCATTCGAGAATGCGATGAACATATCATGAAAACAGGATTGTCCATTCTTAGCAGTTGTCCGGATGCTTCCGGAGAAGAGCAACACACAGCGCGATAGAATACTTTCAATTTTCAAATATGACCGTATCTGCAACATATGCTGAAACATTAACCTGTGCACCGACAGAGCAGGCAGCTGCGCACTGCACCACCATTGTGCTGTGTCAGCCATCCTCTTTCAGGGCAGCCTCTTGAAAGGCCATTAAGTGATGTCATCCTAGGAGTCCAAACAGTTTCGGGCCATCCTCTCACCCCCATGTCGCCTGGGGAGGAATGTGGCAGCACTCTTGTTTGATTCCCCGCCAACAAGTCACACCACCAATTTGACCTGTCAGTGTGGCTATGAATCAGCGCAAAAGGGACTCATTCCAGTTGGTGAGATTTATTGGCCAAACATAAGGTGCTTTCTTCTCCTTCCCATCTCGGGCCCTGGGGAAGAATTTAAAGTGGGAGGAGAGGTGGGATCCAGGCTATCCCTTTTATTTGGGGGTTTTACCTGGGTTGTGCTCTGTAACAAAGGGGTTTTGGCAAATTGTACACAAGTTATGCACGTAGCTCTTGGGATATCCTATTCAAGTTATTGGCTTACGCTTCTTCCTGTGGGATTGCTGGAGAAATGACAACCAAATGGATCTGCTATCATCATAAACAAGAAACCCCAAACCAGGGAAACAAGCAGTCCACATACTCCCTGCCCAAACATCCCACAAAATCTCCCAAAGAGAGTCTCCTCAGGTTCACAGACCAGCTGCCCAGAATACCTCTGCCATTTCTTCTTAAGCGGCAGCAGCTGGTTGTCAGTAGGCCATTGAGGCAAGCTAGGGGTGGGCACTGGGGAGCTGTCAATCAGGTCAAGCCCTGCCCCCTGCCATGTTAGCGGCTCCCACCAACTCAGCATAGCCTTCACCCCCTTTGTTTCCAAGTTTGGGTCCAGACCACCACAATCCTGAATTAGTCGAGAGGTTAATGATAATGATGAAGGGATGTTCACAACAGAGCAATATGCAAGTTCTTAGAAATTGTGTTATTTTTATAATGCAATGCTTTTAAGTCTGAAGGTAGCGACGGCAGCTCTAGAAAGCACTCCAGTCAGTCCTTATTGTGATGACATCAGATTAATGAAGAAATGAACAAGTCAGCAAAGATCAGGCCCCTGGGAAAAACAATAATACAAAAAAAACTCAAAGCCCTAAGCAAAAGATTTCATCCTGGATTTCCATGGAGCTCAGGAATGGGCCTCAGCCTTCCCACTTTTCACCAACAGGATTAGATGCTGCTATCTCTTATCATCCCCAGCCTCATTTCCAAAACAAAAACCTAGTTATTTTCCTACTGTACCTGTTTTAGGGTTCAGCTCCTGGATTCAGTTTGTTTTTAGTGCAACTCAGGGTTCATGGAGACATCTCCTCAAGGTCTGTGTCCAAGTGGCCTTCAGCTCCACCTCACGGTGGCTTGCACTGGATACTGCTCTTGTGTTGTGTCTGCTGGCATATTTAGTGGTCTAGTTTACTGACGTTCTGTGAGCCTGAGAGAAAAGAACATCTCATGTCTCTGCACAGATATCCAATGACTGGCAGATACAGTACTTTGGAGGGGAAGGATGACATTTCAGAGTGCTACATTTCTCCGCAAAAGGCTACTCTTCAAAAGGGGTAAGGATGGACGGGGGGGCTGGCGACATTCACACAGCATCTGCCCATCAGGAGAACAACACAGGCATCGGGCCTCTTCAGGCAGCCAGATGTGGAGAGGACAGCCATCAGAACTCTGATCACATTTGACACAATTCTCCAGGACAATGAAAGGAAGAGCTTTCATTGGCTACCCTGAGTAACATGGACCCCATTCCCCATCTCTCATCCCCACTGACAAGTGGATGAATTTGTGTAACTGAACTGAGACTGAAAGTCACCTCGGTCATAGGTCAGTGATCCTGAAGCTTTAGTATCTATCTATCTATCTATCTATCTATCTATCTATCTATCTATCTATCTATCGCTAGCTACTTGTTTTCAACAGAAGAACACACAACAAGTGTACACAAGGACATTTTTTATGACCTGTACCAGGACCTGTTTGGACAGCACCTTGACCGAACTGAAAGAACTGCACCCGCACATTCAACCGCCAACATAATTGTCCATCAATTTCCAGCTGCTGCCAACACCATTTTTGCCCCGCTGCATCTCACACATTTAACTAAATGTCACTTAAATAACTCATATGTTTATTGACTTTTTCTCCACCTGTCTATCGTCTCATGTGCTTGGGAGAGAAATTCTGTAGTGCAACGCGATTTTATTGGTTTATCATTTTGCTTTCAAAGCCGCAAAAGTAAATTTTATGAACAATTTATGACTCCACATAACTGCTACAAACATTTTTCTTTACATAATTTATATGCCTTTTGTTTATTGAAATACTTTCAATTTTGCTTTTGGAATTGTAGCCCAACCTGTACATTGTGTCCAGTTCAGTCCCTTATATAACTTGGGTGTCGCTTTGTCATATTTTGCATTGTTCCCTTAGCATTCACTGCCAGCGTGAACTCAATGCAGATCTGGGTAGTTTTTTTAAAGATCTCATGTTGTGCACATGCACCCTCCGCTCAAGGCCCAGCTACAGGGGCCGAACCATCTAAAAGCCCTCTGAAGTGGGAACCTAAATGACAGCTCATATGGAGAGCACTCAGGAAGGCGGTGGAATAGAAAGTAGAATAAAATCAGAGTATGAGGCTCACATGTAAAGCAAAACATCAGCTCGCTTAAGGCAAGTTGAGATTATGCTCTGGGGTGAGACACTGTGTTCTTTCACCTACCCCATAGAACACCCGCATTGGTACTCACACCATAGCGCTCACCGCTGAACATGAGAAAGAGTACGAATGATGAGCACTTGCTCTTTTCGGCCAAGCGTGTTAATTCCATCCATCAATCCATTACCCGCTTACCCTGAGCACCGTCATGGTGGTCCTTAGACTATTGCAGAAACATTAGGTGTGAGTCTACGAAACCTCCCCTCAATGGGACACCAGTCTTTAGCAGGGTGAAGTATGTTAACTAAAATTAGTGATTAATTTATTATGGTGTTAAGATAATTATTCATTTTTTTCATATGAACAAATGCTATGAACAGTCAGAAATCCATCATTTACTATATGAACTATTTTTAGTCAGACTTCATCATCCAACATACCTTACGATGTTAAATGATTAACTTTATTTTAATTTGCACTTCTCCTACAATGTTTGTTTATTCATCCATGCCATTGGGAACAAAGACACACTGGAGAGAGCAGGCTGTGCCCAGCAAATGACTTTAAAAACCTCAGCAAAAAAACACAAAAGCTGACCGACAAATTCCAAAACCGAAGCATCCGACTGTCCTCCAACTCTCCAAACAGTCCTCACAAGTCCTAAGACCAGCTGCTCAAAAGATCTCCATGTTGATGTGCACATTGTTTGCAGCTGGTCATCATTATTCTGTTCCTCCCAGGAAAGGGTGGGTACAGATAAGATGCCAGACATGCCAACCCCGCCCCTGTCACAGTTGTGTCCTTGGTATCTATGGGTTAACTACCAGTTAAGCAACATGATATTAGGAATTATAACCATACCTTTGCAGATAGTGAAAAGTAGCAATAAGGGCCTTACTGCAGTTAAAGATTTGTATCTATTAAATATAGGTTGTTGGTTCAAGTTCCCAGTTAAATGAAAGTATTTTACCATTACTTCAGTGCAACTGTTCCAGCGGACCCTGCTGTATAAAAAACACGTCCCTGTGTCACTGGGAAATGGCTGCAGTCCCATTTCCAGCTCTTACCAACAAAACCAATAGAAAGGGAGCAATAATAATAGAGAAATAATAACAAAAGAAGAGTCATGTCATATATTTTCTGTTTAAACTGAGTTTTTGCTAATTGCCTGTGGTCACAGGCCTGTAAATTCGTCAATGTCAACACCATAGGGGCGGACGAAGGCTTCCCATCAGCAGCAGCGGGTGAATGGTGTCAACAGAGAGATATTTCATTTCTAATTAGAAACATGTCGAGAGAAATTCCACGACCGCTTACGCAACCCGTGGCTTTAATACAGGTGTTCAAAGGCTCAAGAGAGAAATGAATTCAGGAGTTGTGACAATTTTACTGCCCTCACCATTTTTCGTTCACATTAAAGTATGTATGCATGTGCATGACTGCTATTAATAAGTTTTATTCTAACTGCTGTGAAAATGCAAATAACTAAAATACTGTAGCTGAACTAGCCTATTATTCCATTGCACAGCAAATAGTGTGAGTCTGACAAAGTGTTTGGAAAAACCTGATTTTTCAGATAATCTATTATTATCAGAGCGTCGGCACATAATACATGTCGAAAGTGAAAGTGCAGTGTCGATTATGTGAAACGGCGAATGTGGCTGGCGGTTCGAATCCCTGGGGCAGGTCTGCCGTTGTGCCTCGGAGCTTCTCTTTATATTCGTGTATGAAAGACATGTAAAAAAAAAAAAAGAATTAAAAAGGAGTTTATAAATTTATAATATATTGAAAACAAAATGTATCATTAGCATACGTGTCACACTCCTGGCCACCTTCAAGTTCATGGTTGGAGACAGGGAGACCGACCGCACTGAACATGTGCGTTCTTGACAGACAGCTGATTTACGATTAAATGGTAAAATCAGAGCGCAGCGATAACACGTTCACACCTGCTCTGTTTACGCCAGCTGGCTGTGGGAGAAAGTTACTGTCTGCAGGGACCACACTCGGGCCTGTCAGGTTCAGAAGGCGGTTTCCACTAGGGAACGGGTGGATGGGTGGGCGGAGCTTCAAAAAAACCTCTTAACTCTTCCTTCAACCTGCCTACACAACAATATGAATTATTTTTAGGCAGTACAAGAAAGAGCTGCTTTTCTGCGGAACTGTAAACCGCGTAATCGAAAATGCAGCTATGCAAGGTTCGCTTTTGAAAATGCTTGAAACTGTCGTGGATCAGATGCGTGGCATGCTTTGCATTTTGCATGTGTCCTTTGTCCTATTCAAAGGTTGCTGTTCCTTGCGTCATTGAGGAATTGATGTCGAACTGATGATATGCGTTCACCCCATCGACAGCGTCAACTGAATATCTCCATTACTCTAAGGTTGCCCGGAATCTCAGAGGAACCAAAAGTTCACACTTTAATGTGTCTGCTAACTGCTAAATAAGCAAGTTTTAAGGTGCAGAAATCCAAAGCATTATTATAATTGACAAATTGTAGGGTTGTCTATATACAAGTCATCCTAGCCTTTACTTCGATCTCACTTGAAGAGAACTGGATACATATTTCTGTCATCATGATTATACAGCGAGGAGAAAATGCTGTGGCTGGCAAACAAGTGTTCTTTTTTGTATGTTGGAAACTATGTGTAACGTCATAAATCTCTATTTAGGACCATAACGCCATGGTTAGTCTGCATTGCAGTTTTGTTTCTGTGTCTCTCTGTTACCTTTAGGCAGGTATAAAAATCAGTGGACTGTATTTGTCCACATTAATAAGAATTACAGACTGTCCTTTACTTACAACATATTTGACACATGATGACTTGCACTTACAGCAGTCAATAATAATACAAATTCAATGAATGGAATGAGTAAAAATTGTCCAAAAATTTATTTAAATGATGCCCAGGAATTCTGGTAAGTGAATGAGCAAGTTACTGATGATTGAAATGTGTGTACATGAACATCCTATAATCTAAAGTATATATAGAACCTGTGCAGTACATGTATGCCACTATAGCACAATGATAGCGTCCGCTAACTGCAGTGCATAAGGTGAACGCCATATGAGACTGTGTGCTATACACCCAGCCTGCCCCACACACACACAGCCAGCATTTATCTTCATTTTGGTTGTTCTAACAACCATAAACATCTTCCCACAGTTTGATGTGTTTGCATTCTCCATGACTAGCAGGAGAAATATTGACTGTGCATCTACTGAAGCCTCAGAGAAGAAGTGGAAGGAGGATGACCTGGATTTGAAAATGTATATCATTTACATTTGCATCATTGTCGCATGACTTATGTCTCACACATTCAATGGTCTCTGTGATTCTGTAAAAGGATCAGCAGCCATGAAAGCCACAGTTACCAGAAAAATAATTATGATCCAACTTGGGACCAACGTGAGTAATGACCTGGCCATAGATCCTTAGCCCAATCCTAAATCGAGGACAATCTGATATAAGAAAAAATTGCATTGAGCATTCTTTTGTTGATACGAATCAAGATTTTTCAGTCCACTCAGATCACATGGGGTCCAGCGTTGCAATTTCATACCTTGTCAGTTTTGTCCAAAATGAGCTCCCTCTGTCCCTCAGAGCTGCTGAATTCCCCCCAGCATTCAAGAAGGGCCTCAAATTCATCTCTATCTCTCTCCTGATCTCCTAACAGCCACGTAAATGAGCCCAGCACCACCTGCTATGATAATCTTTGTATCTGCTATATTGCTTCTTTGAGCAGCTACTTAAGGGATGTGAACCAGTAACATCTCGGCATCAGAAAAACAAGCTCCACTTTGACAATCCTATGTCTGCTGCAGATGCACTGAATTTGCTAAAACCGCTGAAACCCAGAAATACTGCAAAAGTTAAGCCCTTAATGGCCTCATGATATTTGTAGTGAAATACGTCGCTGCACGTAGGTTTTGAGGAACAAAGGTTTTCACGATGAAGCATTTATTTAACAAAATAAATAGGACTATGTTATGCTCTTGATGTCTCCACATCGGCATCTCCTGGGAGCGCTTTGAACATGATATATGGAAATTCTCAGGCAGAAAAAAACGTATTGCTGTTATTACGATTATTATAAGTTATTATTTTAAGTTTTAACTTATTTTAAGTTATTTTTAGCTCAGTTTCCAAGTGGCTTGCAAAAACATATTTATCCAATTCAAAGAATTCTCTGGCTGTGCCACTGCCTACACACTTTGGTGTCTCATGAGAATGGTTAAAAATAAGGATTCGAATTTTTTATCTCATTTATATATCCTTAAAAGTTACAGACTATATCTTTGCCGGAATAAAGCAAAATTTAAACCAACTACCATAAAATTGCAAGATTTTACTTCCTTCGTTTATCCAAGCCAACTTACAGAGTTTGCAAGTTTGTACAGTCAAGTAAGTTAAAGACAGTGATTTATAACCATTTATACAGCCAGGTAGTTTTTACCTAGTTTTTACTGCATCAGTTTGCATACCTTGAGGACAACAGCTACAGCAGGAGGTGGGGTTCAAATCTGCAACCTGCAGATTGCAAAGAGACAGCCATAACTGCTTTGCCCGGTGCTGGCACTTGTCAGCCTTTACATATACAGCTGAACATTTATTTAATTTAAGGAATTTCCCTAAAGTTAATCTAAACTGCAGAGGAATTAGCAAAGTTGTCATTTCAAATGTTTTTCCCCCGCATTGGGAGTGAGTTGCTTTTCCAAAAGTCATAAGAATGATGGTTGTTGCCAAAGGTTTCATATTCATGTTTTAATGGCAGCCTGGAGTTGTCAAGTTCGCATGACTTTGTTCGCTTTGGGATTAATGGCTCTTGCAAGTTACAGCACAGGGTTGCAAACATCTGTTTTCTTTTTTTACCGGAGTGATTTTTATTAACAGGGAGGGATGTTGTGACCAAAGTTCACCCGTTAGTCCCCATGAACGATAACCTAAGGTGCACATCTTTCTGTAAATATAAGCTGGGCTCCAGTGCCACCAGTGATGGAGGATTTGGGCACCGTCTTGCACCTAAAACCTCAGGACCCCAGGACCCCAAAACCCCAAAACCTCGGGCCCATAGGACCTGAGACCCCCACACAGGGAGGTTGCTGCAGCTTCTCCTATGGTTGGAAGTTATACTTTTCATCCTGGATTAAATACAGCTTCTACACATTACAGCGAAATGCTTTAGCACTTAAGAAGAACCACCAACTGGCACTTGCAGCAGCAGGGAGTTACAGTTTAAAGGCACACTGATGTCTCCTGTGTGCTCGAGCACCAGGCTGTCACTGAAAAGGTGCTGCTGCTACCTGGCAGGGTGAACTTGTCAGCAGAGTTAAATCCTTCAAACTGATTTGTAACTCATATCAAGCATCTGGTCCAGTTATGCAGCCGCTACCTAGTACAATATAGTAAGAGTCAATATAATAGCAAACTGTCAGTCTGCACACTGGATCCTAACTATAACAAACCATTTAAAATTATTACAAATTTTCAAATAACTTTTGTTCTAGGTCATTCGTGTTCTTTTAGTGTATTCACATGTGTACTTTCCTTTTGAATCGGATAAAATACAACCTGCATTTACCCACTGAGTAGACGCCATTAATCGGAATATTAATGTGGGACTTGTTTAATTCAATTGAATTCTAGGGTTTAAATCTTATGTGTGGTGTTTCCTTGTACCAGTTTACCTTGTACCATGATAGTTTAAAGACCGTATGTGGTATGAAATGCATTAGCCGGGCATCGATAAATAAAACCAAGCAGTTTTAATTATACTGAAGAAATGACAAGCAATAAATTTCTTGGAAAAGCTGTTAACGTTGGTCAATTACAGGTCTCTACCTGTTATCTGTCACCCTCCTACTTTTTCCTGCCATGATCAGTGTAGAAGAGAAGCAGCCCTCTGTGGCCCAAGGGCAGAGCTGTCACCTTGAAGCAGGAGCGCTCGCTGGGGTTCATATGGCTCTGCACCGGTGTCTCGTGTGGTGGACATTAAAGCCAAGTCCAGCCATCAATCACCTGTATGATGGTAGCAGGTGCTGTCACGCAATGCCATGAGCTGTACCCCCCAACCCACTCTAAAAACATATTTTCCCCCTTTCTTTTCCCACCCTGAAGATGTGCTTCATTTGTCTTACACATGTTCCACAGGACACTGCTGACCAAAAGATTTCAATCCGCCACTAGAACAACGCTCTAGAACGTTCTACAAAAACGCATATTCTGGAGAGTCCCTGTTTAATCATATTGAAGCAAAGAAAAAGTCAGTGGCTTTGCAGCTACAATGCTATTGCATTATTATATATTACTGATATGATTCACCCAGCATTGCGTAAAATGTTTGAGAATCACTTTACAGTCTTCTAACCATTTGCATACCTGGGTAATTTTTGCTACATGAGTTCAGGATAAGTACTTTTATCAAGGGTTAATACCATAGGGAGCAAGGATTAAAGCCCATAACCTTCTAACTGGAAGGAGACAGTTCTAACCACGATGTCACCTACTGGCCTGCAGCAATAAACTGTGCCCCACAGCTTTAACCCTTTTCCAAATGCTTAGCTCTTCACCAATGAGAGGTGGGTGGTGGAGTGACTAGAGCTACTACCTTTGCATTGAAAGGATTCAGGTTTGAATCTTACCTCCTGCTGTAGTGCTATTGTATATGTGACTAAATCACTGTAAGTAGCTTATTGCTGGAGGAGTGAATTGGGCAAATAAATAAATTTAAATCTATTAATATAATGATTATTGTGTTTTTATTGAGCAACACACAAAACTATATGCACTGAATGCGTGAGTGCATAGTTAGGTTTGTGTGTGTGTGTGTGTGTGTGTATTTCAGAAACTGTAAAGTAACCATCTAAATTATGAAATGTGTCCGCTTATGTAAGTGTATCTTGGCTGTGCAACGGTTAATATGTACTCTGCACAAAAGCGGTGTTGAGAAGGACGAGACTTTGTACATTTGTTTTTGGTCGTTCGACAGCCTTTGACAGGCCTCACCCCCTGGGGCCCGGTCCTCGAGATGCCTATCATGCTGTTTGCAGTAAACAAGCCATGAAAGAGCTCACATGTGGGCCGGGGTCGTGGAACCGGCGGCGCTGATTGAATTAGAAGGATGGGGAACAATTCGGAGAGAGCAGCCAGAGAAGAAAGCAGAGAGAAGAAAAGTCCCATTCTCTTTGCGATCATTTCTGGGGGGAGGATGATGAAAACAGAATGGATTAAGAAATGCCAGCTGCCACTCCCACCGCAACCACTGCCACAACGTCAGCTTTGAAACGTTAACATTTGAATTTGCCTTAAAGATCCCATTGTTATACAGCGCTGTGTGTTTGTGTGTGTGTTTATTTTAAAGCATTTTGTATGAAGGCTTTCGAAGCACCCACATCCCCCCCCCCCCCAACTAAAAGGCCCTTCTTCAGAAATGTTGCATAAATCCAAAGCAAATGTCTTGTCTTATTGTTTCCTTCACCACTGTTTCTAGCTTTGGTGTTACAAATATCATTTTCATAACTTTTTCAATCTATTTACCATGTATTTACCTGACAACTTTGTCCAAGGTGACTTACAATGTTAGACAATCAACTTTACACTGATTTACCCTTTATGCAGCAGGGTGATGGTGACAGATCAGATCAGGGTGAGAATTTTGATCAAGCTGGAATGGGATTTGAAACCCTGTCCTTTGGGGGAGCAAATACATCGATAATCATACACGGTGTTGGACTTTATGTAGGTGGCAGGACATGAGGAGAGCTATGGCTCAGAAAGAGATGGGTTTGATTCAGGAGCGATTCATCCACTCTGAGGGACAGAAGATGCTCATTCCATCGTACTTGAGTAAAAAATAGGAACTAAAACCCTCAGGATGTAGATCCTCTGACTGTCTGGTGGACTGTAACTAAAGTATAGTGTAATGCTGCATTCTTTTCCATGAAAATTCTACCATTTGATTATTTTTCCTCTAAAATCCAACCATTTATAAGAGGTCATCCGATGCATTCATAGAGGAAGTGCTGTTAGATTTCTCTCCAGGTGCGCAGGACCTCCAGACTGACCTCTGCTTTTCTGCACAGCTACGCATTCTCCAGCTTTACTGTTGCTGGGTCTGCCTGGTATTATATGCAGGCAGGTTGTATGTAACTCCATGAGGGACAAAAGCAGAGGAGGGGGGGCGTGGGAGGGTAGTTAAGGTGCTATTCATGGTATGGGCCTGTGTTTCATACGGCTGCCTGCGTGGTACAGCCTTTTAGGGCAGGGTCTGTGGTAATTACAGGCGGAGGTGATCTTCGCGACCCGCCGCACCCACCACGGTCTGCGCATGACAAAAGGAGCTGTGCCGGAGCCACCATTTAAAGGAAGGGGGCATAGACCCCTGGCTGGGATGAGGTGTGGCCCTAGAACAAACAACCTCCTTCCCCATGCAGGTCAGTCTGGTGCAACAGCCACTTTGGTGGAATTTTATTATTCTTTATTTATTTGACTCCTTCATGAAAGAACCTTGCTGATCATGGACTTATTTTCAAACCTGTTGCTCAGACAGATAAAAACCATTCATGCAAAATATTTACATTATGTTCACATTTCATTACTGTTGCATTTCAGCCTTCAGTATCTTTTAAACCACGTATAAAGTATGAGGACATTTCTGTTGCAGATATTTATGTCATTTTTTTGACATGCATTTTGTATCGGGATCCCCTGTGGTGGCCTGTGATCCAGAGGGACAGTTAGTGTAAAACAAGAGTGTCTATTGCAGTGGTGTTGGGTTGATGTCTTACTGATGTGTGAACACTAGAGGACGCTACCCCCCTTTTTTTTTTCCCCCCAGTCTCCTTCTAGGCACTGAGCTGCCCAGACCACCATGATCCTTACACAGTAAATTTATATTTGTAGATTTGTATTATATTTATATTTGCATTTGTATTTCTTTGCACTTTATAGATTGAACTTGGCAGTTGGTGTTTTATGTTCTTTTATACAACAATGTTTCTACAAATTCTTTAGAAGTAGTAGTAATTTTGCTATAATTTTGCAATTATGAGTGCTGGAAAGCCAGTTGGATACAAATAAACAGTTATGTTGTAGTTACACTTGGCACCACTGCATCCACAATATACTGATATTATAACTGTGTTTTCCAGCTGCATTATAACTACATGTTATGTTCTAGTTCTATTAAAGCTACATTGGTTACACATTACCAGTTATACTGTAGCCACATTGCACATTAAGTTCACATTATATTATAACTACATTATAAATGTGCATTAAATTCCAGATATATTATAGCTATATTAAAATTATAGCTGCACATTGTTTCAGTTACAGTATGGATAAACTATAATTCTACAAACGTAATAGTTACGTTATACTGTATTTTTTATGTTCTGGTTCCATCATGGCTACATTATAACCATGAAATATGTTCTTGTAAAATATATATTTATAATACAATTACATTATAGCTCCACATTGTGTTTTTGTTAGACTGTAGCTACATTAAAGTATGCAGTACGTTAACGTAATGTAATAGATGATGACCCCCAGCAATGATGAGGAGACCTTCCTTGAGGTCTTTTAACAAACCACAAGCACACGCAGACAGCTAAGAAATCTCTACTGTGAGGATGTTGAGAAGCCCTTCGGGCAAAAACTGTTTAAAACCTGCACGCGCTGGATTCTCCCCACAAAAAACGACTTCTACCAGGTCAATGAATTCACCGTCCTGGACCGGTTCATAATGGCCATTCCAAAAAGTACAAGAGACTGACAGTGCTGCACCAACCCAAAGATAGCAAACAGGGCAACTGAGAATCACATCTGCCCCTACACTCAGCAAGACAGGCCCACGTGATCATCTCCACTGTAACTCCCCACTTCCAACATCCAGCCACCTTACCTATAAACACCAGGCTGCCCCCTCCACTGATTCATCCACAAGGAGGTCCTGAGGGACACAAGGTTCCTTAATGTTAGTGATGCAAAGATCCCAGTCACACCAGCCACAGCTGTGAAGCCAAGAAAGGTGGGACAACCTGCAATGACCGGTCTCCAACTCTTCTGATTTGCACTCAAGCTAAGACCTACTACATTCTGGTAAGAGTCCAGGGGAGGGAACAGCTGGCTCTGGTGGATTTGGGCTGCTGCCAGTGTATGGTCTACCAGGACCTGGGACCACCAGGACCATTGCAGTATGACAAAAACAGTAAAAATCCACTGTGTTTATGGAAAGATGCGCAAATATCCATCCGTCCAGTTTGAAATGGATCACCTTAGGTTGGACCAGTCTATGGTAGCCACTGTTTGCCGTCATCCTTGGTAAAGACTGAAGTGGCTGCTGGGTCGCCATGATTTCATGTCACTCACAAAAACCAAAACCTGACCTCCCATGCTGTCTGCTGGCAACCACTGACAGCAATGAAATCACACAGGCAGCACAGCTCCTGGCAGAGCAGAAGCCCCTCTGCTTCCATGCTTGGATGAGGAAAGCGATGTTTCATGACAACCAGAGTCACGCGCAATTCAGGAGATGGCAGCAGCAGACAATCTGAGCATCTGAATGGGTGCTTGGCATGCAGTCTGTTGGGGCTTGGGGTCCACATAAGGGTTCGCACCTGCCAGACAGTGAGGTTGTTGACCTCCTTTAGGGGCACCATGAGCAAGACAGATATCGGGTTTACGAAAAAAACAGCTCCCGTGTGACGAAAGTTGGAGTGCTTGTATGTGTTTCCGTATAATTCATAGTAGGGTGTGGCCTGGCATTTGGTCAAATTCTTCCCTCCCAGAATGTTTTTTTTTTTTAACCTAAATTTCAGCGTTCAAGAGCAAATGGTGAAAATTAACAGCTATATAGTGGACCAGGTCATCCAAGAACCATGCTGCATTTTTATGAGGGTGAGCATCCCATGTAAATTATGAGCTGAACAAAATGTTAAAACTGGGAGTAACTGAGGACTCTAAAGTGTCTGGAGAGGCCTTATCATTCATGCCTAAAGCTCATGGTTCGGCACTGTTTTGTATAGATTACTGTAAAGTCAACGCAGTGCCCCAGATGGATGGAGTTCTGGACTGCCTTCTTCAGCAATGACTAGCAAATGCACTTGATGCACCTCAGAGGCATCTTAGAGTTGCAAGGCATGATGGGACTCATGGTTACCCTTGCAAAGTGTGCTATTAGGTGCAATGAGGTACAGTACTTGGGCTTCCTTGTGGGCAGAGATCTGGCCCAAATAGACTGCAGCCATTTCCAACCCCTCCAACTCCCAAGATTAAGAAGAAGCCTGAAGCTGTCCCCAAGAGAATGCCCCCAGCCACACTACCATTGCAAAGGAATTCTTAGTTATTAAATAGGCCATCCTAACCTTCTGATGCTACCTGTGGGTTCTGTGTACAGACCATGCCCCACTCCAGTGGCCATACTCTGAATGACACCGATATTCTGTTAGTTCCAGGTGTTCCACCAGCCCAGTCCTCCATGGTTGTCTGTGGAGAGCACGTCTAGCTATGGTCAACAAACACACAGTTGCCATGACACCCCTATTTAAGCCTATATTATAGTACATTACGGCTGCATATTACATTATATCTGCATATTATGTCCTAGTCACAAATACGTCTACATTACAGCTACAGTAGAGTTACCATTATTTCCAGGTATGTCATACGGGTCAAATCAATTTAGCTGCCACATTAAAACTGTTACCTCCATTTTTGGGCTTCGTAGGGTTGTTTGATGAGTACTGCTAACTAATAGCCCTTAACTTTCAGTTGTTTTATGTAACTCTACATACAATATTTGTATTTTTGTATTATATTGATCACTGGTCTATATTAAAATACCTCCAGTCTGATCTAAATAAACTTACCTCTACGTACCTTTGAATAAGGCCTTTACGAACACGCAGGACAGAAAGACTGGAAAAAGGATCGTGTGCTGATGCAGAAGGAAAGCAACAGCAGCACTGGGGTGGTGAAAAATGAAGGTCTGAGGTTAAAGTTACCCAAGGAACCTTGCTGCTGTACCCTAGCACCACAAGAACAACTTGAATTCCTATAGTAAAACGCATGCCGCTATATAGTTAGCGATGTCACATGTAAACCATTCCTGGGTTCGAGTTCTCCTCTGGTACCCAGCATTAAGATACCCTGAACAGAGTAAGTAGTGAAGTAAAACTATTCCGCTATATAAAGTTGATTAGCTAACAGTATGCCACCTTCGGCAAAAGAAGGAAATGAATTAAGGTAAGTAAAAATTAATATTAACAGTAATTTCTCTCATGCTGCAATAGCCTTGAGCAAGGGACATGCCTTGAATTGACACAGTAAAAATTACCCTGGTGTATAAATATTTAAATCATTGCAAGCAGCTTAGCACATAAAATGTGGTATGTTGCCATGGAAAAAAGTGTTGGATATGGGAACAGCGGTAACTGTAAAACAGTCTCTTCTAAGCAACAATATTATGAGAAGTGATTACAGAAATTATTGTTACTTAAAAAAGGCATTTTTCCTCCGGCATTTTGGATTTGTGTCGGGATTCCTCTTTGTCCAGCAGGTTTTTTATGGATCCCAGGTTGTGAAGGGCAGGACGCTGCGCTGGGAAAAAATCATGGGCTGACAGAATTTCAGGGACCAGACCCCCTCCACCCCACCCACCCATCTACACACACACACACACACACACACACACACACACACACACACACACACACACACACACACACACACACACACACACACACACACACACACACACACACACACACACACACACACACACACACACACACACACACACCCTGAGTCTACCACTAATTCACACTGACAGGCCTCAGGCTAAGATCCGAACTTGTAACCTAATATGCAATGTTTCAGAACGGCAGGGCTCAGCTCATCCTCACCCATAATTCCTTAAACGCTTTGTTGCTTAGCAGCTGTTTTTTTTTTTTTTTCTTTTCCAAAAGACCCTTGCATAATTTGCTTATTTTTAAATCACATTTGGCAAATATGCATTATGTTTGCTCCCCCGTCTTATTATTATCTTATTATCCATGAACCGCGTTTCACATCCTGCCACCCAGAGGCTCAAACCAAGATCACCGCGGTCACGGACGAGTAGCCTTGGACTCCGTTCATCTGCTGCTGTGACGTAAACCAGTGTGGAGGGGGGGACAACAACCATTGGTCGTGGTGTCTGCGAATTCACAGATTCAGGACTTTAACTGATATCACATTATTTTTTATTTGCCACCTTTTGTTATTAACCATTAACTATTTTGTGCTTAGTAGGCATTTAGTGCTTTGATTTACTGTGGTGATTTCTGTCCATTTTTATTTTGAGTGTCAGAAACTTCTCAAAACTGGTGGAAATGCCATGGCCCTAATAGCCCCCGTAAGAGCTCAGGTGGGGCATGCAGACACTTTTGTGAAAATACTCGACAAAAAGAACATCCCCTGTGCTCCTGTTACAATGAACATTCTGTCTAAAAAAGAAATTATGTTATCACACTTTTGTCCCAATTTACTTACAATGGTTGACGATCATTTTTTCAAACATGTACCCATTTGTAAAACAGTAAATTGTACCACATCATTCTACAGTAAGTAGCGAAGAATTTTTTTTTGGTTATATTTTTATTTATCATCCTCATGTATATTGCTTAGCTCATGCTTCCCTATAACATCACTCACGCCATGGAGAGAGGAACCCGCTGTGACGTGTTAGCATTAGCATGTACATGTTTTCAGCGTGATGCTCACCTTCACAGGAGCAGATTCCTTTACAGCATCATCACGGCCAACAAGTTGTGAACTTCAGTGCGACAAGGAAGAGTAGGAAGGATGGGGGTAAAGGTCCTGTCCTAGAGCTTCTCCTGCAATGAAAGCCACTTCCATTCCCTGTCCCAGAATTCCCTGTCCCTGCATTTTCTCTTCATCCTTTGTGTACCCTACTGTGTCCCACTGAGGCTGTTTGTTTTAATGTGAACCCCCCCATTCCCCACCCCCCTCAGACTGCGATGAGCCCAGCGAGCCGACATCCAGCTTGTGGCCACAAATGCTAATTTCACTAACTGGGCCCTCAGTACCATGGTACGTCCTCATCTTCACCTCCTGTGACGCTCTAATAATCCATAATTTCGTCGCTCTCTCGCTGCATCGTCCCTGCACTGCCCCCTATGAACTCCAGGTGGAGTAGTGGTTGAGAACTTCCTAACTCACTCCTTGTTTTATTAAGCTACCACATCCTTTCCTGAGGTACTTCACCTCATTTTACCACACTGGCCAGGTAAAAGTATCAGCTGAGAGTGTACATTTTTTGTTTGTTTCTATTTGTGCTGCATCCAGGGATGTGCACACAGTTTCCTTGTCCCTGGTGCACAGAAATTTGCCCAGCAGTGGCAAGCTGGAGGCAACCAAGCTTGGCAAATAGACACCGGAAGAACACGTGTTCATGTCTCCTCTTTTTTCCATCAAGGCTCCAGGGCCACCAAAGTAAGCTTTCCATGCCCTCTGGAATTTATAGGGCTGGCTGGGTGGCTGGAGGACAAGGGGACAGGGACTGACTACAGTAGCAGCATCAGAGCTCAAACCCAACCCCCTCTAACTCAAGCTGTGCTCCTGACCCAGTGTACAGAGGGGACCCAGTCACTGGGGTCCCACACGGTGGAAGCTGAAGGTTGTCCTCTCCACCCTGGTGGCAGAGCGGGTTTCCTCTGACAGGCGTACACCACTTGGTCACAGGGTCACGCTTGTGTCGAGAAAACACATCGCATATCCTCAGCACTTTGTGAGTCCTCATCAAATGTAACCAAACAACAAAGGCAGTGACTTCAAAAGTGACAAGGTGATATTATGTTGTGCATTCATTTTTATTTAAAAATATTTCAGTGAATATTTATATCTGCAGAGCTTAGTCTGTGTTTTTTTTTTTTTTTAAATGCATAGCTTTATTTTTCAAGCCACACTTAAAATTTGGCACGCGGGTACTTAGCCTATGTGAGGTTTTTACGCACTCTTGCTTTCATGCACGCGCAAACACAGTGCAAATATTATTGACGTGCCTCCAGGCAGATCCCCGCTAATTTGTCAAGATTAAGACAAATGGACTGCTCTCTCACGCTCACACACTTACTTTACTAACATAAAGGTAATAAAGTTTGGTGAGAGATTTTACTATTACTCTTCTCCTTTCCCCTGAACCCCGACTAACTTGACTGCTGAATGCAACCACTCGAAGTGCAATACAGTTCACTGATACGTAATGTGTTTTTGTTATTTACCTTTTCATTTTCCAACCTGGGCAGCACCGAGTAACTCAGCTATAGTCAATAAATAACTAAGAGGGTGTGGACCATGGCAGTGCAGCTTAGAATATTTGTACACACTTAGGGCCACCATAAATACCTCCAGCAGGTCAAGCTGCATGTCTGACATTACTGAGGGACAGCCCTTGTTGAAGGCCTGGTAGGGCTTAGCTAGCTACTCCAGTGTGGGCAAAGTTAAATTTTTAGCTTACAAAAGTCTCCTTTTCACATTCAAAAAAATTTAAATGTACAATAAGCTGCAGCATATAACAATTGGTAAGAACTCCGAAACTGCTGCACAGAGGTTCTGTCATGATCACAAGGCTGAAGGTTACATGGACTTGACTGTAGATTCCGTTTCCAAGTGAATGAGTGAAGGACTGGAAGCTCTGGTGTTACAAAGACAGGAGAATTTGAATACAACGAAAAGATGAGGACTTTAAGAAGAAGGAGCCACAGTGAGACAACTAACCGGGGGTGGGAAGGAGTGCAGGCAGCATAAATCCAGGAAATCGCAGGCACTGGTTGACATCCCAAAGCCAGCACCTGAGGCTGACCCTTTTAAAGACTGTTGTGATCAGATAGTGAAGACAGCTGTGCAGAATCCTGCCTGATCATTCAGGGTGAGGTCCCCTGCTGTTCAACCTGGTTCGGTGTTGAAATCCCAGTACTAGCAGTCAAGCTACTTAATCTGAACCAATGGAGTAAAAATTACCCTGCTACACAATGGGTAAATCAGTCTAAATCACTTTAGAGAAAAGAGTCAACAATTTAGCAATTGTTAATGTGGTCTCTTTAATCTTATTAAATGAGTAGAAGCACAGAAATGAAATTTTGCATTTTAACAGTTTCAGTGGACACAATATACAGTACACAAGCTAGTATTGCTTGTTGCAGAGTGTGAGGCAGGGTTCACCCTGTATAGGACACTGGTCCACAGCAAGCCAAGGACACAAACTCACAAAGACCCCATATACTGCAGTTACATATTCACCTAAGGGGCAAGTGTTTGGAATGGGGGTGTAAACCATGAGAAACTGATGCAAAATCCAAACTCAACTAATCCAAAGCATAATAATAATAATAATAATAATAATAATAATAATAATAATAATATTTAATCAAGCTGGGGCCCTTCATCCAGCAGACAGCGCAAAGGCTGAATGCAGATCTGCTCTCCCACATGTGGATGGAAGCTATTAGGAGAGAACAAAGTCTAGAGGAAATGTCGAAAACACGAGTTTGGTAAATGACCTCATAAACACCAACCCACTGCTCTCCCCCTCCCATCCCCACTAGTCCTGTTGATGGCCAGTTTGGCCGTGTGTTCATTTCATCTGGTATTCATACAGGCTTACAGACACCCCCCCCCCCTTCCTCAGCAGTCTGTCCCAAAACTATTTCCTTTTTCAATTTCCAGGGGAAGTTGTTAAATGATTCCTGAACCAAACAAGCTCTCTCTCTCTCTCTCTCTTTGTCTCTCGCTCTACCTATCTCCACCAGTCCTTCCCACTGCTTTACAACTTTTTAGCCACAAATCTGCAAAAGCCATGTTATCTCCAGCTATTTGTTTTCCTTTTTTCTGGACACATTAGACTCACATTTTAGCTGGTATTAAAACATGAGGGAAAGAAATTTTAGTGTAAGGCTTTTCATTGGCCAGCATACATTTATGAAGGAATGTATAAACACTTCCATCCATTGACAAGGGCTCTGTGCTCTATGTCTCCCTCTAGTGGGCAGTTAAGCTGTACACTTGCTGGTAGCTGGAATTTCTTTGTGCTCGCTGAGTGATTCTGGGAGTTGCACGGGCACGGTGTTTGGTTTACCCCCGTGGAAGTGCCCCAGGGGCAGGCAGGAAGAGAGTCTTTTCATCTGAAGGATAAGTACTCGACAAGTGGGCTTTCCCAGCCTCATCCGCGTCTCCAATCCCTACCCTGCAACCGCACTCAGGGCCCATGGGAGCGCAGACAGAGCTTCCGCACCCTGCACTTGCATCCCCGGCGGAGGGCAAGGCCAGGGGATGAAAATAGCAGGTCTTCACCGTAACCGGCCGTGACAGGTGTCAGAGAGCCTCACGGTCTGACCTGTGATGCGTGTCCCGCTCAGTTACAATCGTCGGCACGATGCTCCTCCTGAGTCACGAACTGATGACCGCCAAAGAGGTGGTGCAAGGCTGCATCCAGTATTCCCCCACACCCCCGCCGCTTTCTCCCTCTGGTCTGGCACGACACACACGCCTGCTGCCAACCCCGCTTAGCTTGCGTCGACAAGGGTGAGCCGTGCGAGGGCAGGGAAACGCAGCGTGTAGCTAGCAGGCGAACGTCGTCTTCAAGCTGTGTTTGTGGTTTAGAAAAAGGGGGAAATCCGAACCCCCGCATCTCCTTTGTGTCTGATGCCAGCATTGCTAAAATTCCAACTCGGTCAAACACACTCGATTCAGCTGCGCCGCACACTTGAAATCAGCCGAGATTACCGGACCATCTAATGCATGCAAGTTGGGTTTTGCATGATGTTTATTTGCACAAATTTGAATTTCTGCTGCCAGTCACATGAGCATCTTATACAACCACTGAATGACAAACATCTTTCAGTACCAGGGCGAACTCCAAGGTTTGTCAAGGTTTCTCTGTCGTCCATCTGCTAATACGAAAGAACACAGTCTGGGCTTTCGTGATGGAAGGTATCCACAGCACCCTGAGTACACGACCCTGTGTGTTAGATCAGAGGTGTAACTCGGGAATAAACTCAGCAAGATGCTCCTTTCTGTGTGAATTCATGATGGCTTAACCCTGTGGATCCACATTTGAACCCTGTTCTTGCTACGATGCCCCTTGGTCATGGCACTTCCCCGGGAATTGACACAGTAAAACTTACCCTGATGTATAAACAGGTAAATCAGTATAAGAAACCTAACATTGGAAGAGAAGTGCCATCTAAATAATGACAGTAAAAGTAGTTTTGACAGAGGTGCTTTGGGTTTTTAACCTGTGGGAGGAACTTCTCACACAGAGACTCTCCTGTGCCGCGTGGTCCATGAATGTTTTGGCCACAAGTCCAGGCCCTTAACCGCCATGTTTCACCGCCGCCATGATGTTCGCATTATCTCGATTTTTTTGGAAACACGTGTGTTTGCGAGGAGTTAAACAAAGTGGAAGGAGCGGGGCAGCTCAATTTGCATTCGGGCTGCAAGATGCAGGAGGGCCGCGCAGCTGTTCCTTGGCTCGAGAGCTCAGGAAGAGCACAGAGCCAGAGTCACAGACCTGTTCCAGCAGACCTGTCCCCAGCTCCCCCCATGGCCGTTGCTTTCCCGAGTGCCAAGTTGGGTCACCCTGCAGACTGGCAATTCCGTGAACCCTCTTAATCCATCCTTGCCCATCCCCCAAGCAGTCGCTTACTCCTCACTAGGACGAGAGCCCAGTAGGAACCTGGTCCGACTAAGGGGAGGGGCAGCCACCATCAGATCATGGCAATAGCGGTATTTCCATCACAGTGGGTCCGCAGCAGGGAGCCGAGGGTCCGTCCAGCAGCCCTCAGCTCAGCACGCTAATGAGCAGGGTTCCCCCGCCTGCCTTTGCCATTACAGCCCCCCATTCAAGTGACTTTCCATTAACTCCCCCATTGAGGCGGGCCAGCCCTGCCGCGCTCCTGCCAGCCCGCAGCTCCGCCCCTTTACACCGAATACCCATCAAGAGGTGGTGCAGGGATTAAGGCAGGGTGGAGGAGAGCTGCGCTGGAACAAAAACACTGTGTTTGTTTAAGTCCCCTTTAAAAATGGGGGCAAAAAAACTTGTTAAAAGGGGGCCGTGTCCCATTCAGGCTACCCGCCCGGTGCCTTTTCAGATGGTATCGCTGATCCCAGACACTTTTATAATAACACAGAAGGACAATATTACCTGTTTTTTCCAGCGATCAGAGAGTGGGGTT
Organism: Heterotis niloticus; assembly: GCA_018136845.1. Lineage (NCBI taxonomy): Eukaryota > Metazoa > Chordata > Actinopteri > Osteoglossiformes > Osteoglossidae > Heterotis > Heterotis niloticus. The sequence goes on from CM030895.1 coordinate 8,503,847, forward strand.
TCAAAGGAAGGGGTCCCCATCCACCTGCCTCCCCACTGAAAAGTCTCACAAGGAAAAGTGCAGGTTTGGTCTCACCTCACCTCTCCTCTCACTCTCCAACAAGCGGGCTGATTATTTTTGGGGGGAAAAAGGGGGGAAATGTGAAGAATGTGGCTGGATTAACATCCTACAGCTGTTGGATCCTAATGTCGCTGATGTAAAATTTAGAAATATAAGCAAGGAGGGAAAAAGGTTATACAATACAAAAATATTTTATGGATTCAAGATAAATTATTAAGAATCTTTAATGAAACCTTGCAACCAACAAAAGTCAAGAAAAAACCAAACTGATCATTAAGAGGACAAATAATTGGAGAAAAAATCCCTGGTTGTATAAGGGTGCACACCCATCACCCCTCCCCCTTACTAATACTGTCTGGGAGCACCTTTTACATTTATCACAGCGGTAAGTCTTTGTGAATGAGTCGCTATCAAATTTGCAGACTTGGACTTTGCCATTTTATCGCACTTTTCCCTGCAGACAAAGGTTCAAGTATCTTCTGCCAGGGATCTCCTTGCGCAGCCATCCATCCTTAGGTTGTTCCATGGGTTTTCTATGGGATTTGATGTGAGACCTCTGATTGGGACCTTCAAACTCTTTTGAGCTTTGTTTTCTGAAGCCATTCCTTGGTTGACTTGGATGTGGGCTTTTGGTTGTTATCACATTGGAAGGTAAAATATTTCTTCCTCTTCAGCTTTCTGACAGAGGTCTTCATTCTTTGTGCCAAAAAAAACTTGATTTTTGGAAGTAGTCCTCATTCTATTTATCTTGACTAGAGCCACTGCCCCAGCTAAAGAAAAGCCGCCCGCGAGCATGATGCTGCCGCCACCCTGCTTCACGGACGGTGTGGTGTTCTTGGGATGATGAGATGTGCTGTCTCTGTGCCAAACATAACTCTTAGAATTGGGTCAAAACATTCAACCTTTGTCTCATCAGCTCATAACATATTTTCCCACATTGTTTGGCATGACTGAATGTATTTATTTACTTATTTATTTACTGAAAAATTTATAAGGGCTTGGATGTTGTTTTTCCGTGAGGAATGACCAAATTCCATCTTGCCTCCATAGCCTATAGCCTAGATATGCAGAAACTGGGAGACTGTTGTCACATGTAAGCCAGAAATTCCTGCAACTCCTTCAATGTTTCTGTAAGTCTCTCGATAGCTCCTTGATAAGTTATCTCCTTCATCTGTCATTAGCTTTGGAGGGTCACCCTGATACTGACAGGGTGCCAGTGTTGGAACATTTTCCCGCCGTACTGATGATGGCTTTCGCAGTGCTCCAGGGTATATCAATGCCTCTGATATTCTTTTCCACCCGTCTCCTGATCTGTACCGTCCAACAAAAAGATTCTCTAGATGTTTTGTCAGCTCCTTGCAGCACACAAATGTTTTAAGGAATTCCTCCGGGAACTGCTGTTTTTCACGTGGGGTCAGAATCATTTTCACTAATGGCAGGTGTGTGCTCCTTACCTTTGGACATGATTTTGATTGTGATTGGTTACCTCTGCGCACAGCCACCACCCCCATTATAAAGGGTATGCACACTTACGCAACCATGATGTTGTGCTTTTTTGTGTCAGTTATTTGTCCTAATACTCATCCATTTGCTTTTCTCTTGAATTTTGCTGGTTGCAAGGTCACAGTATGGATGGAAAAATGTCTGACGTGATTTAATTAATTTCTGGCTTCACAGCACAAAAAACCCTCAATTTCAACAAGTGTGGGAAGACTTTTTATGTCCATTCTGCATGTAGGAAACTTTTAGCTCCTGTCTTAACTTACACACTTTTTAGGATCTTCTCAATAATACTCATATATGCTTAAATATTATTAAAAATGTATGGGAAAATTAAAAAATGCAATAATAATAATAATAATAATAATAATAATAATAATAATAATAATAATAATAATAATAATAATAATAATAATACAATGCATGGCATTCCAGAAGCAAATTTATTTTCTATTGCTGTTTTCCTACACTGTACATCCACTGTTTTAACAAACTGTAAAATGAGTGCATTAGAATTGGACAGGGTTTATTCTTTATTCATTATTTCAAATTAATTTAATTCAAGCTCAGATTTTGTTATTAATTTACTCTTTTATTTTTATACAATAATGAATTCTGTCTCAGTCACTGTGAGCAACCACTTACTTTAAGTAGTTGTTGCACACAACAACAACAACAACAACAATAATAATAATAATAATAATAATAATAATAATAATAATAATAATCTGATTGGCATTTTTAACGGTAATAAGTTTATTATTCTACACTTAAAATTGTTTCAACTTTTTAAGTGTATGTTTTTTATAATAATAATAACATAATCAAGCACTTTGTGTTTGATAGGAATTATTATTATTATTATTATTACTATTATTATTATTAGTACTAACACGGTATTGAAAATGTGAGCATTTTATTCTCGATGGATACAGAATTATCTCTAAGGACGACATCCGTTAGTCGTGTCAATAAAATCGTGAGGAATTTAACCCAATAAAAAGGAATTAAATTTGCTCGTTTTTTCGACTTCCGCCTTCAATGTTCGCGTCGCGTTTATGGTTCGGTCACGTGGTTCGATCAATAACGGCTCAAAGCCGTTTCTACGGACCGCTTTTATTTGTTTAAACTATTTATGATTTACAGTCCAAAGCAGGACGCATTGCTTTCCGCTTAATTTTCCCCACATAATCTGTATGTTTAAAAATCCGACCAAATAAAATGATCCGTTTATTTATATATATATATATATATATATTTTTTTTTTTTTTTTTTTTTTCTTTTTGAAGACTTCAGTGTCGTAAATCAGACGTGGTACACCGTGGTAAACCGTGTAAATGAACCGCATTCTCACTTCTTCATACGGGAATCTGGATTTTATTCGCACACACCTGATAGTTAATTTCAATAATTTCATTTCCACCGAGTGAATTAATAATAAGAATTAATAGTAAGGTAATAATGTCATTGTCTCAGGCCTGGGTATCTGGCCAGGTTTAAACCCTGGTGTGTGTGTGAGAGAGAGACTAATACATCTGTCACTTTACACTTTATTCCATGATCCAATTAAAATGCTACTGTACATTTACACTGTGCCTCATACACGATCAAGCTGCAGTTTTACATTATATTTTACACCTTATTCTTATATTTTACCCTCTTGAGACGGAGAAACTCAATGCTATCCCCTGCAGAGGACGTTTGTTAATCATTTCCCTCGTGGTACAGCTACAGCGGTGAGCAAATTCTATTCTTTAAATGATGCCACATGTCTGCCGGTAAGGACTGGATGATGTGCAGAAATTATACAAATACATCAGAAATCCTTCTCTGCCGGATGGCAAATTTTAATCAAAATACTATTTATTATATCACATTTCCCACACAAAATACTACAGTTGCAGCAGAACATTGGCGCTTCTATACTACCTGCCCCAGGCCAGGAAAAACATTGCTGCTGCATTGTATTAAGCATTCCTAATCAAAATACTTCTTTTACTCTGTACCGCACGAGCCAACCAAAATACCGTGGTACATTTGCAATATATAAACAAATTAGTATATTTACACCATGTCACATAAGCAAATCAAAGTAGTGTTTTTACAGTGTCCTGTGCCAGCCAAATATTGCTATATCACATAAATTAATCAAAAATAGTCCATCTGCACCATCACAAGTCAATAAAATAGTGCACTTACAGAACAGCACGATTGCTGCACTTGCACCGTAATATAAATATAAAGCACATTTATATAAATATATACAAAGTAGTGCTTTATGCACTGTTAAGCACACATTATTTGAATGTGTGTCGCATGTTGTGTTTCTGGGATGTTTTGAAGATTTGCATGTAGTAATCGGCTGATGCGTGCGAGCTTTATTTGGGGGGGTGGGGGGTTATGGGTGTGTGTGTGTGTGTGTGTGTGTGTGTGTGTGTGTCTCCGTGCTGTCGAGGAGGACGGGTTAATTAGTCAGTCACTGCTTACCATTCATAAAAGGTCAATCTCTGCCGGAGGCTTCGCGCGTTCTCTGATCCTGACCCTCCATAAAGTGACAAGTGCAGTTTTCGTTATTGCAATTTTACTTTTCTGTCTCCCACTCCTATTTGGAGAGTTGTGAGAGGTGTCATTTTCTCAGCTGGTTCTGGTGTGTCGTGGGGAGTTAGACCCAAGGTCTGGTGCTCAGCTGGAGATGTTCGAAATATACGATATTTGGATGAGGAAGGAGGGACTACAGCTTGGAAACCAAAACTAGAAGAGTAATTTTGTTTGGTTCCAGAAATAAAAGGTGCTCTCAGCAGCCCCCCAACTCGGTTGAGTCCATAGTCTTGAGACGCTCCACAATATACAGTCTTGATGGTGTCTGTGTTCGGCGGATGAAAAATGTACGCTAATTTGCAACTGGGGGGCCAAGATGCTATAATCTTTTCCATTCGTTCTGAAATATCTGAAAATAAGCAATACAATTGTAGGTATGATACAGTACAATAAAAAAATACAGTTTTTCATAATTCAAGTTCAAAGCACAGGATTAACTTCACGATCGCCACCTGTCTCTCCCCTTCGTGGAGGCAGTTACGGCTTCTGAAGGTCTGAGCCATGGTTGGGCAGTGGACTTTAAAAAATCATGTTTGTGTCTCAGGGATACTGCTGTTGTGCCAGTGAGTACAAGGACTACTATAACTTGTTTATTCAAAATTTTAAGTTGTGTGCAATCACCGGCCACTTTATTAGGAACACATACACGGGTCTCTTTGCACAGGATTTTGACTCAATATGTAGAGCAGAGAGACAAGTTCTAGAGTTCCAGTTATTGTGTGGATGAACGTTAGAAGATGAGTGACATTGAATACAGCTAGATCATTGGTGCCAGTCACTCTGTTTCCAGAAAACAGCCACCCCAGTGGGATTTTTGCGCACTCCCACAAACATAGCAGTGCCCTTATTTTATTACAGCAGCCTGTACTGTCCTACCTCTCAAGCATCTTTTGGATGTACTTGAGTGCGATGTTAACAGAACAAATGCAGCATCAAAAATGTGCAGAAACAGCAAAGCTGAAAAGCAACCGTGTACCTGTGGATACAAAACCTAATAAACTGGCCAATAAGTAAAGCTATACATTCAGAAACTGGGGCAGCTTCATTGAAATAAGTGTCCTGAAAATGTAAAAGCTTTGCAGAAAGGATCCCTACACACACACACACACTTAGTGATGTTCTCCTTTCCGGCTGAAGATGGTGTCACCTGAGAGTGCGAAGGCAGCATCCTCTGCAGTTCTCCCTGTTCGGTGCTGCTTCTGCAGGCCCGCATCTGACACCGAACCGCTCTGTATTTTTAAGGTTTTCACAGGCCACATTTGCGAGCCGAGCTCCACAGCCGCGGTTTCAGCAGGAAAAAGACAAATTTGTTCATTACGAGAAAATGGCAGGCCGAAAACGCAGGCGGCTAGGCGTAATTACCAATATCAATACAAATTAGGGGTGTTTATACTTTAAAGGGCCCAACAGATTCCGTATTATATGCTGGCCTGCATATGTTTATGGGCAGTTTGTTAACACAGCAGCAAAAACATAAAGCAGGCACATTTCCTGTTTATATGAGCTAGCTGGCTGTGTATAAAATGTATATAATAAGCCCAGTTCAGCACTTCAGATGTTTCTATCTGCTTGAAGGTTATGTCGGGAGACAGATCCTCCTCGCAGTGACAGTTTGACAAAACACTTGACAGCTGATGACACGACAGTTAGATGCAAGTCCCCGTCGCCTCTCGAGTTCGGTTTTTTTTTTTTTTTTTTTTTAATTAAATTTATATATTTATTTTCTATTTATTTATATATTTTTGCTCGCTCTTGTCTTTTTTTATTTAATTGCGACATAAATGGGATTGACAGCGCTGACAGACGAGTGCGGCTGGTGGCCGGAGAAGCGCCGTTGAGGGTACTGGCGTGTGTTGGGGGCCGGAGGAGATGAAGGAGAAAAGGTTTCTGACATGCAGAGCTTCACACTTCAGGGGCAAGCCCCCCTACACACACAAACACACATGCACACATATACACACATACACACACCCCCAGCTCACCTCCACCTATCATCCGGGTGTCCTACGTGGCACTCTAGTAAATTTCCATGCTATTTACCTTTCTTTAAAGTAAATAACCTGCTCTATCTGTCTGACTGCTCTTTTGTGGAACGGAGGCATGAGAGGGGACACAGCGGCGGTGGCCCGCTTTCCCATGGCTCCTTTCAAAAGAGCAGAACGCAGTCTCTGCAACACCCTAAACTTCAAATGCTGTAAATATAATAGAAAAATTGGCCGGCTGAATAAATGAGCAAATCAGAGTAAAGCCGATGGTAAGAACTGTGCATGACTTTAGGTAAAGGTGAATAATAAGAATAAAACAAGGTCATTACACTGCAATGTAAAACTAAGCTAATCTGAATACAGTACACCTGACCAGAGTATTTACCTTGAAGTGATGCAGTAACTGTCCTGTATAAATGGGTAAATCACTGTAAGTAAATTATTGTATCAAGCAAGCGCAGTAGATTAAATCCACTTAAACCTGCAGCATTTCTACTTTCTGCTGGAAACTCTGTCACTGGGTAGGAAACAAGTTCTTCACCAAGTTCTTTGCTCCAGGGTGTTACAGCAGAATACGGCTCGAGACTCAAAAAAGCAACCATCTGTTGGGCACCATTTGCACACCAGCCATGTGGACCAGTATGCTGAGCCCCATGTATAGTTCACAAACCCCAGTGCCCTGCGAAAACTTGAACACTTTAACTGCCCGATTGCTGCATTTTTTTTTTTTTTACGCCTTTTGCGTTGCTTCAACCCAGGACGAAGAATGAGTTCATCTCTGTTTCGGTAACCTGACCTCCAGATTGGGTACCCGGACAAAATGACACCATCGAACAAAACAGCAAAAGGAATGACATAAATTTAAGAAACTGGTTTTTCATCTTGAGGCCATTTCCATCGTTTTGCGTGAGATTTCACAAGAACGTTTAAAATGAGAATACGTCAAGCTGGACAGCTGTCTCTGAGCTCACTTTCTGTTTATAAGTAAAATAAGATTGCAGTCAGAGACAAATGTCCCTGCCAGATGCCCAGTTTAACCTCATTTTATTTATGACAATTATACACCAGCGAAAAACTTAGCACAGAAATACTCTATTTTGCCTTAAATGTGTTTAATCCCTCTGAAGTTTTCAGGAAGGAAGAAATTAAGGGGGTAATAAAAATCTGTGAGAAGCAAATAAGTTTCCACACAAACTGCTAAAACTAAATCTTTACCCCCTCCTATGCTGTTTAACAGAATTACCCATGAAACCACAACTCAATTGAATTAGTCAGATCATTTGTCTGTCACGCTGGATTTTGACCATGAATCACCAAATGTCGAAAAATTCGGTCGAATCACAGAGCAAATTCCTTGATCCTTCAGTCTGCTTTCATTCCTGTTATTGTGCTGTGCTTCACAGCTGTTGAGCCTTTCTACATCGTATTTAAATAATTCAATATGACCGTCAACAGCAAATGGAAAAACTTTTTTGTCTGAGAGTAAAAATCTGTGAGACATTTAGCTCAGCAGGCAGAATTTACACCTCACAGTTCCAAGTAAGCTTGGGCAGAGTTTCCATGCTGTTTGCCTCAGCTTCTCTAGGAAGTTGGTGTCCGTCCCACATTCAGATTGTAGATGTACCTCAGTAGACAATGCTTTTCTATACTAGACATATCCACACAAAGGGGTTTATTTTCCCTTTTTATTTCCATTTGGTAGATTTTTTCCTCTCCAGAAGGTTCACATTACTTTCATTCTGCCCTTGTACAGATGTTCAGTGCAAGAGAACGAAATTTAGTTTCTGCTGCACTGTGGTGCACAGTACATTATACAGACAAAGCAGGTAAATTGAGGTAAAATTTAGATAAGCAGGCAAACAAATAGATAGAAATAGATAAATAAATAAGAAAATGGTAAGAAAATGGGATTGGTGTAAACAAAGTCAGACAGTGGTAATAGTGACAATGATGTACCGTATTGGAAGGTGCTCAGAGATGGCTTTGGTGATGCCCGCTGACAGCTTTTGGGGAAGAAGCTGTTCCTAATTCGGGCGGTGTCAATCCATAAGCTGAGACAACATTTTACAGACAGCAGCAGTGAAAACAGACAGCGGAGGAGATGAGGGGTCCACAGTGATGGTAAGAACTTTCCCGACACATCACTTGTTGTATGTGGTCTGGATGGTGGCCAGTGGAGTCCTAAGGATGGACTGGGCAGTGCTCACTACCCACAGAGCTCCCCAGTCAGAGGCAGTGCAGTCCCCATACCAAGAGATGCAGACAGTCACTATTGTCTCTAGGGCACATCTGTAGAAAGTCATAAGGATGGGGAACTGAAGTTCGGCTCTTTTCAGTCTTCTTATTACATGTAGACACTGTTGTGCCTTCTTCACCAGGTGGGCTGTGTAATGGTTCCAGGAGAGGACCTCAGGGATGTGCACTCCCAAAATCTTAAAACTGGGCTCCCACCCTACTGTTACATTAACAATGTGTTGTTATGAGTGTGAAAGGCTTGAATTTTCCGGAAGAATATACCATGATAGACTAAGGTCCATGGTGGATGAAAACACGTAAGCCCCATACAAGCAGACCTTGTCTTACAGCCTTGTGTGAATACAAATCTTGGGTGTAAATCAATGCTTAGAAAACCTTAGAGGAAGAATAAGAAGAGGAAAACCAGTAAACAGATGAAAGGAATGAAGCACAGTGACAATGTGCACACTTCTTTCAGAGGATGGGATGTTCTGGAGGAATTCTACATACCCAGGTATGAGTTACCATTCCCTCAACGACGCTTTACATGTAAAATAAAAATGGCCTCACCCTGCACCATTAAGTTGGTTTAAATCTTGACATCAAAGACAAATGTGCATATATGGTGATCCCATACTTCCCTCTTTTACTGTATATGATGTGTACAGCAAGAAATGGCATTACACTGTCCTCCAGTAATGTTGGCTTTGTATACAAGGAGTGAAGAAGGGCACTGCCCAGTACCCCTCATTAAGGTTCCATCGGCAAACATGAACTCCTGCCTCTACAATCCCTCCTCAGATTATCTCCAAACAGCAGTGTTTGTGGACGTACCTGGAGCCGAGGCGACCCTATGGTGACAGCGCTGACACTCTTAGGGGCAAAGCGGATGCCAGTGACTGACGGAAGCACATTGCTTCCCCCAGCCATGGAGCCACGATGCTGCCGATCCAAGCAGAAACCTCAAAACCTCGTCCAGTTTGCACTATGATTTTGCAGCCACTGTGCAAGGATTTGTTCGGCATGAAAAAATCAGAGTAAATGTTTACGCATAATAAGACCACAGTGGCTTTTCCCATCTTTAAATAGAATAAAAAGGGAGCATCGCGGTATTTGCGGAAGCATCCAAACAAAGTTGCTGGAAATACAGTACGCTACAGTAAAAATAATAAACCTTTCAGCCTTCTTTTGGATAAAAGATCCCGCTGAGCAATAAATGTGCAAAAAAAAAAAATTTGTTTGTGCCAAGGCTTATTAAAATACCATACTTTTTCCCACCTCATGTGAGCCTGGGTTTTCATTTTTTGTGCTGTTCTAACATGTGTAGGGTAGCTGCATAAATCACTGGTGCCCCACTGCCAAACACGCAAATATTCACTGTAACCATTACTTGAACCAGTTAAAATACTATAGCAATATGCCTGATTTTTTTATAACAGTAAAAGCTTTTCTGTTACAGCGCAATAAGTAGCACAGAAAAAAAGCTGAAATTTGTGATTTAAGTAGTAGTTCTAAAAATCATTCATTTCCAATAAAGGAGGTTGTAAGAACACAAGTTTACAATTGTTATGAATATATTGTGTATGTACCAAAGGCTATAAATATAATATTTGCAGACTTCACTGAGACTGACTAACAAACTAGTAGGAGCAGCAGGTGATGTAGGGCTTGTCGCTCTGCAGTCAAGACCTGGGTTTGAATCTCTCTTCTCGCTCTATTACTTTTGATCAAGTTATTTACTCTGAATTGAGTTACACTTTACCAAAACACATAAAAGGGTAAATCATTACAAGCAGCTTAGTGCGCAAACCTAAATTTAGATTCACTTGAATAAATGAGCTGGCTAAATGAACAAACAACCCTTCGTACAAAATGCACATTTGGAAAAACAGAATAATGTCAGTGAAATCCCTCCCTTGGTCTTCAGAGGAGAAGTTCAGAACTTTGAAGGTCGTCTTGGGCCCGCTGTACGCACGGCACAGTTTTTCCGAACTCTTCCCTGGGAAGCATGCGCGTCTTCATCCTTAGCATCTGCATACAAACACACACACACACACACACACACACACACACACACACCCCGCCCCCGACCCGAACCCGTTCCATTACACTCCGTTGTCCCCGTATTGCTGCCTATCCCGCTGTCCTTTGATGTTCCAAACTGGCAATAAATTCCTCTGTCTTTTATCTCCTTCCCCTTTTCGATTAGCCGGCTTAACAAGCTACTGCAGCCAGCGCTAATGAGACTGTTGTGCTGGAGCACGTCGGTGGGGGTTGGTTTAGTCCACAGGGGGGCCTTGTTCTGGGGCCCCTGCAATACGGGGTCCTAATGACGGGGGCCCGGCACCCCCGATCACCCTACCCCCATCCTGATGCATGTCTCTGTCTCGGTACTACGTGGCTGCGTACCGCTCTTCCCGCTGGGGAGGGATGGGAAGAGCACGAAGGGGGCCTCATTAAGACAGGATGTGCCAGGATGCAGTAAAAACCTCCTTTTATGAAGCTGGGTGCTCAAGGAGATCATTCACAGATGTATCGCGTTGAACCTTTGGCTGAGGTTTGTGTCTCAACCTACCTCTCTCTGGTCGCGGCTTTGCTTTGTTTCCCTGGTGATACCAGTTTAGGAGGAGGTCCTGCAGATTCAAACCGGTTGGTGTATTGAAGATAGATTCGGTAATTCAGGCAATAGCCGTCTCTATGAACCAAAGCCTTACGTTTCCCTCTAAAACACCCACAATCGCATCGAGGGCATGACACGCGATGGGAGACACAGCGATGACAACTCATATACATTATGCTGCAAGGAATGATGGGAAGGATTCCCTCGTCCCACCATGACATACTGTACAACACTTCAGCGCAATTTCACCAGCGTTCAGCGCAGCACCATTCGGCATTAGCTAATTATTTTCAGTAGGAAGCCAAGTACAGAACTGCGGTTTAGATGTTTCGGGAAGGGGACAGATCTGAGCCCAAACCCTTCCCCAACCCTCGTGGCGGTAGTCACGTGTGGCTCGGCCGAGGTTAAGTGGCTCAGCTTCCAGAGGTCAGGCAGCAGCTTGCCGCGTCCTGCTCGCCGAGGCACAGCACTGTAGATCCTCGCTGACGTGCAAACTGAGATCCAGGCCTTGCATCTCCAACCCCCACTGCCACTGCGTAGCACAGCATCTCCTGTTCCAATCAAGCTGCTCACCACCTTGTCAAATACATTAATGGTGACTTTCTGCAGAATGGACATCTCATTTCTCGGAAGAATAAGATGATAAATATTGTCAGAGCATAACTCATAGGGAGCATTTTGCTTTTCCTGACTCCCAACTCCTGCTGGTGAAGCACTCATTATGACCACAGTGAAGGTCCTTTAAGATTATCTACATCTGTCATATTTTCTGGCTTTAAATTTGCTTCATTTCTTTTATACTCAGTGCTTTTTTTCTCGAACTCTCAGCTGCAGCTAACAAGCACTTGTAACCTGAAGGTTGCCAGTTCAAACCCCGCATCCCCACTCCTCAAAATAAAGTAATACATCTCTTTGAGAAATGTAAGTAGCTTAAAATTTAGAGTCACTTTGCGGGAAAGTGCCAGCTAGATAAGTAAACGTCAGTAAATAAATCCGTATGGTTGCGGATGAACCTTCTTGACGCGGCAACTTGAGCTACAGGGTCTCCGATCCCCGAAGAAGAGGAGGAGAAAAGAGTCAAACGTCCGGAGACCCTTAATCCCACCCCCACCCCGAATATATTGGCCGCCCCTGCACGTTCAGATGTTGCACCTTCCAGGAAGATGCTTTCAAAGCCTCCGCTGAGGGATGAAAAGCCAAAAAAAGGGATTTATTAGACATGAGGAAGGGCGGAGAAAGAATTATGCAAAACAGTACGTTTCTCTAATAAAAAAAAAAAAATAAAAAAAACGCAGGCACTTTAAAAGATCTTTACCTTTGGAGCCGCCATTGTTTGCCGCTACCGCAGCATCACAAAAGGTCTTCTGTCGCGGTTGTGCGCCGAGCGCCAGCGATCTGCCTAATTATGCCTTAATGAAGCAACAGCCCATAATTCCCTCTCACACCTTTTTTTAAATTTGCTTACCCGGCGCTTTTGTCCAAAGCAACTTCCATCACTTGCCAATTTGTACAGTTGGCTCCCTTTTTCTTTCACTTTCATTACCGAGGCAGTTAAGGTTAATTATTTTGCTTAACAGCACAGCAACATTTCTTTCTTGGCCCCAGTCCAGCTCTGGGGCCGCTGCATTGTTTTAAAAGGCATCATTAAATGCGTTTTAGATCTCCTAAGAATGTAATTGAAAGAAAATATCAAATTGCAAACCGGAGCTTTTTTTTTTGTTTGTTTTTTTCTCACGCGGTCGGAACAAACAAGTAACTTCGCGGTTAAAATCGATGCCTTATGATTCACAAGTGTCTGCTCAAGTTCTTGTTAATCCTGGAGTACCTTTGGTCAAGGTGCTTTACCCCGAATTTATACGGTAAAAATGATCTTACTTTGTAATTCCTCTTGGACAAAAGGTGTCAGCTAAATAATAATAATATCACTATAAGGATGCAACTACTATGGATTTGTGTCCCGTCCGGGGTTTTTTTTTTCACACCTTAGCAGCCGGTGGCTCTGGGATAGACTCTGGACGACCACGGCTCCGTAAAATATCAGCCTTTATGTCATGTGTGCATGAGATGCTGAAGACAAAGCCTAGCGTACAGCTCAAGACTCTGCTTTGCATGCGGAAGACAGTAAACCGTGGGCAAGGAGCCTCCCAGATGCCATTCTCCTGTTGGATTTTTATTAACTGTCTGGGAACAGAGGGGTTTTTATATTAAAGGCGCTTTGACAGATAAGCTGACATTAAGCAGAAACTCATTTCTTTATGTCTCTAAGCTTCTAACTGCATACCGTTGTCCATTAAAAGCAGGTTCCCCACAAGCTGAAATCATTTACTGGGCCAAAGAGATCTCTGAAGAAAACCCTCCATCTTTCTTTCATTCCACAACCCCTTGATGTTCTCATTGCTTATTTTTGTTTGTTTAGCTGAGGCTCTCCCACCATGCAGTGATTTACCTATTTCATTTATAGAGCTTGTACCAGTTCAGCAGAAGTGCCTTGATCAAGTAGGATTTGAACCCAGATCCTCTGGGTTTAATGTGATGGTTCTAATCACTCTGCCACCCGGTGCCATGAATGGTAATTGGTTCGCGTACAAAAGGACGTTAACAAAACTTTTGCTGCCTTAAAAATTCTGGATAATGATCCCTGTCCACATATTTGAACCAGTTAGCATGTACAGACCTGTTTTCAGCTTTATGGTCCGGTGGGCTTCAGGGATGCTCAGCGTGAGAAAGTTTCCCTGCTCATGGATGTTGATGCTTCCTCCCTGGAGTCCTCGTGTGCGCAAGGTTTTGGAACAGCGTTCCAGCTGCCCGGGAGCCCCCTTCCTGAGGATGTACAGACAGAGGTCCGTGGACAAGGCGAGAGGCGTACAGGCCTGCCAGGATGGGTGAGTTCAGTGGCCAGAGACAGGCCTTTCCTTCCCATCCTCAGCCCCAGTGCTCACCTCCAGGGGCATCGTGGGCCACGGGGGGAATCAGAACAATGATTTAAAGATTCAGGGCTAATGATAATTCAATTAAAAGGTTGCTCTCTCAAGGAGATGCACAAATTTCCTGCCCTCAACCCTCCCCGCATACATGCACACGTACACACAAGCACACAAAGACTTCAGGCGGTTTAACTGAGAGCTGCCCTGGAGTAACCAAGACTTCCCCACTGCCCGACGCCTCCCCGGGTGGGATCTTTGGTTAATTAGTTCTCGCCCGGTTTCATTCGTCCCGGGAGGAGCCGGCAGCCCCGGCTACCTTAGAGCGCGACTCCGCCACATCGGCGTCGCCCGCTGCTTGACGCTCCGCGGTCCGCAAGTACGTCTGTACGACGATCACGATATACTCAACCTACTGTAAATATGACAAATTCTGCTCAATCGCACAATAATAGTCACATCCATGAACACGCACCCCATCCAACTAAAACACAATAAAGCGGATGATAATTTGTCAGCTAAATATTTGGGAGACAGCATCTCCCTTGTTTTGATTCTTTTGGACCAGTTCACCGTAATGATTGTAGCCCTTGGTCAGTGAAGACTGGACCCCCAGCTGCAGTCTTTAATGGCTTTTGCATCCCTTTTTGCACATTAATATTTTTGTAATGCAATTTGCTTTTTTCTGGATTCGAGGCCTTTGTTAACCCGTTCCCATTTGAAAAGCTACGCCACGCCAGCCGGGGTGAGACGACGCCTCCGGGAAGGGCACACACACGATTAAACCCGCAGCGCCCTCCACAGTGATGCTCACCGAAAGAGACAGGCCCGTATTTTGCCCCTCCGATGCAGCGAGCCCCCCGCGCAGCCCTCATGGCCGGAGGGAGCAGACGTGCAAATAACCCGTTAATACATCCGCTTCCTGTTTTGGTTGTACACATATTCTGTATTGGTACTTACAGGTGTTTCGTGTTATGTAAATCTCACACTTGAGAACTGTTTAACTGACTCTTGACGCGCTACTTTGCGGCATCAAAAGCGCTGCTTTGTTATTTTTACAATTTTGCATTGTAAAACACATGCAAGTTTTCCGGAAGATACGAAACGTCAAATAAAGATGTTATTTATAGCCATCGGTCCCGGAAAGAACGGAGCAACTCGGTTAACCTGAGAAACACGTTTAAGCCGCGTGAGGATTTTTTTTCGTTTCAACTCCACTGCCCCCCGTCTTCTGCCGGCCGTAGGGATCCAGGTCCTCACCTCACAAATAAGGGAATGCAAATGGTTCTAGGCAGGTAAATTAACACCTAGATTCATCCATGTATGAGCACCTCTGATATGTAATGATTTACGAGGCTGTCGCGCCAGACTTTGCATGTTAGTAAAATTAGGTTTTCATGAATGAATGATAAGGTCTAATCCTCCCAAAACTTGTGCCGACTTACAGTAGGAAATTACAGTAAATGTCACTTTACCGGTTTGTAGGTTTCCAACAAGCAGACATCACAAATCGGCCGCAACCTTTAAAGGACATCATTTGACCAACTCCGAAACGCTTAAGGCATCTTAGTGAAATATAAATCCTTCGTCTAATGAACTGGCGACGCATCAAATGAGATGAATTGGGTCAGACCCATTCAAAGCAGGCTTGAAGACATGCGCACGTCTGCGGACTGGAACAATAAGGGTCGGATTAAAATAACCAAAGGTGGGCTATTCGTAAGGCTATTGAATCTAATTCTGCTTAATAGTTTTATACAGTAAGCACAAGTTTTGTGTTTTTATCGGTTATGAGCAAACTTCTTGTCATATCAAGCTAAAAGGGAAAACTGAGACGTGAAAACACAAAGGTTTATTTTCTATATCTTTGTTTAAGCTGAATTCAACGCACCCGCTGCTTTCTTACTTTCGAAAAATTGCTCTAGTTGTTCAGGAGAGAGTGGCCTGGGGAGTACAAACAATATTTCCACTGACTGTTGAATACAGATTTTGAATGTTTGAATGAATGGAAAGACTGTACTTCTGTATTTCTTCTCTTATTGCTTTTTTATGTTAATAATTCTTTTTAGTGTAGACCAAGCGCTCTTACTGTACAGCAGGTGGTGTAGCGGTTAGAGCTGGTCTCTTGCACTCAAAGGACCTGGGTTTGACCTCCTCCAGTAGTACCTTTGAGCAAGATACTCACATTAAGCTAATACAGGAAAATAAATAGACACAAAAATTACCAAGCTACATAAATGGTTTCCATGGTGAATGGAGGAAAGCATGGGCAAAAGAAATAAAAGTAACACTCGTGTGGAGATGTTTTCCAAAGCAATGAGGTTTGTTTCCCCTAAAAAATCTGATTCTCAAAAAATACAAACAAAGTGACAAGTACACTGCAGCAGATATGGAATCAAGTACGGTTGCACTTTGCCTTCACAACAGCTCCAGCACTTGTTGGAATGTGGTCATACAAGTCAAGAACTGCTCATAGAGGGATACTGGACCATTCTTCAACAAGATGAGCCTCCAGTTCATTGTAGGACAGAGGAGGTGAACATCTACTGCATACTCCCATCAAGGTTTAATGGTGGTATAGATCTGTTCCTCAAGGAGCCATGTGAGGGAATTTGTACCCGGCGTTTGTGAGGGAACTGTCGAATTTGTTTATTAGTCTTTGTGGAAGCATGACCATCCTGGATGACTGTAAGGAAACAGTGACCGTGTTAACCACCTGTCCATCTGAACTGGAGCAGTCAGCACACCCAGTGAGTCACACTAGATGACCACTTTTACATCACACATCCGCTACCATGTGTAACAGCTGTCAACAGACAATGTAGGCTGAAGGCATCTGTTTGCCTTCTCAAAATATAAACTCATCCAGGTGTAGAAAATGAGTAAACTGTGACTCATGAAATTGAATTCTTTGCTGTCTACAGTGCAGCGATGCCAGTTTTGTGCTCATTTCTTCAGGTGATGCTTTTCTACTCCTTCACCTGGGTGCACAATGCTTGCAGATAACAGTTTTGCTATAAATAAAGATTGCAGTGCAGCTTTTGTTGGGAAACCTGAGAAAGGATCAGTGGGTAAGAGATGATCATCTAATGCCTTGGTCCATGTCAAGACCACTGTTCAGTTAGTTATCCTCTTACTCTTCATCTACTCTTACCTGTAACCTGACACCTATTTCCTACTTCCACAGTAGAACTCCTGAGCAAGATATTTGCCCTAAATTACTACAGCTCCGGGACGCCTGAGCCACGGTTGAGCCTTCTGGAGGTGTCGTGGGCATAATTCGACGAAACGCCAATGAAGGAAGGTGCCCACTTGATAAGCCCGATGAGATGATGCGCCATTGCTGCGCCACACCATGGTTGGCATTATGGTTGGTTGATGCTAGTTAGCCGGTGAGTAGCGGATGGTAAGCGTGCGGGGGGTTAGGACGGGTTAGATGGGCATCAGGATCCCCTTTATAAACCAAGCTCCTGGTATTTGGCACTGTGTGTTATATGAACCAGTAAAAATTACCTGGCTGTAGAAATGGGTAAATCATTGCAGGTAGCTAAGTGTACAAACCTCCATGTACAAAGCACTACATGACTAAATAATTTGAAAGCACAAGTATTAACGTATTAATTGATGTTAATACTAACATCAATAATAATAATTGATCCATGTTGGTATCTGCTGTTAAATTTAGTATCAATAACCAGGATAAGTATGTTAATAATTGATTTGGTTTATGTTTGGGCCCTTTTTGGTGTGTTTCCCATATTCTGTCACCCACATATCATTAGAATAAACAGAACAACTTCTTCAACATTATAAATGAGCTGACAGCTTTCTGGATTTCAGACATTTTTGGGTAATACCATGCAAAAGTCAACAGAAAAGATTTTTTCTACAGAGCTCTATAGTTTACACAGTCACATTTTTGTGCAACTGTGTATTTCAACAGATTTTTTTTTTTTTTTCCACGGGACAGGACACCGGTTATTCTTTCGCTCACAGAAGGTTCTGTTTACTGTTCTGAACATGAAGAGTAACACCTGCATCTTCATTGTTGTGAAACGCAGCCTGCACGGGCAACCTTCTCTGCATGAATGGGTTCACTGAACAAACTTGAAAGTGTCCTAATGAAAGAAAAATTGTACATGTACAACATCTAATCCAAGCAAAACTCCATCCAGACTCAGAGCATAAACCACAAAACTGTAGCCCCCGACCACAAGGTAATCCTGAACATACACGTGGGCGTGCCGGAAACTTTCTGGGGGAAGGCCGAGTGTCTGAGGAACATCAGCAGCCATTACATTTTTTTTTTCCACTGAGATGCCACCTCCTACTGTCACAGTGCAAGAAAAACTCGGCTTTTTCCATTAGCACAATAGGACAGTTTTCAACAAATGAAATCCGGGGCAAAAACGAATGCTTACAAAATTACTTTGTGTGATGTGTGTAATTCCATTTAGTTAAAAAAGACGAAAAAGTGTGAGAGAAGGCACTAAAGCTTTTTTGTTTCCACACACAGGCATTCGGGTAAATGGTGACAAAATTGTATTGCTTGGTTACTTTGGTTGAATGCGCATGCTGAAAAATCCTCACTTGTACATTTAAAACTTTGTTTTCAGTTCTGCATGGAACACAAATCTTTTTCAGAGGGGTTCTGAAATGTGGTATCTGTTTGATCTGCTCGCACGAGGCCTTAAACCTCTCAGTTTTTAGTTTTGGCCCCATTGTGGTAAGAACAAACTTCCTCTGTCCCTCACTGCTGCTGAATCCCTCCCAGTATTCAAGAATGGCTTCAAAAGCCGTCTCTTACAGTCCAGTTTCACACGTTACGTGAGCCCAGTACCATCTGTTATGATCATCTATGTACAGTATTTGTTGTTTGGATGTCGCCTCTATAAACAGCTACTTGATAGATGTGAACCAGCAACATGCTGGCATCAGACCCACAAGCTGTGCTTTGATCACTCCGTGCCTGTATTTAGAGCTCTTTGCTGACTTTTGAAGGCACTTCTGTTCACTGTTTTGGAAAAAAGTGTCCAGGTAAATGTGAACAGGTACCAGTGACAGCACTGCTATTATACATCATTTTTCTTAAGTGCCACTGAGTTAATATCGACTCTTGCTGACCCCATGAAGTTCCTCCAGAATCTTCTGTCCTCCACCTGTGTCCTTAATGTTGAAAGGCATACAGTACGTCCACTTTCACTCCAGCTGAGTCCATCCATCTAGCTGTTGTTTGTTCTGTTGTCCCCCACCCTTTCCAAGCATCATTGCATTTTTGAAAAGAATCCAATCTTGTTTTTCAAAATGCTGTAACCAGATGCCTGATGTTAACTACATGTTTGTAGCTGCATACTGTGGTTTTTCTGGCTAAGAGTCTGCAGTTTAACTCATAAACTCAGCTTAAACCAGTATTCTACTGCAAATCATATTTTGCAGGGTTGTGTAGGACGTGACTGAAAGAAATCATTAGAGTAACATCTACAAGCATGAAGAGAAGATCAGGTCCTCCAGACTGTTCACCTCCATGTGGGGTTGTGACCAAGATGAGCCGCCCTTTATTTAAGCCAGCATGGTCTCATTATGGGCAACATGTGGAGAAGATCTCTGAGCACCGTGAAAATATACATGTTCTGAAATTCTTCAGCTACCCGAAACAACCGCTGTCTCACATGTTCAATGTCCTTGTTTAAATATGAACGTAGAGTGACAAACATCTGGATATGCTGGTTTCTGCTCAACCCACCGATGTTTTCAGGTGTCGATAAGGCACTTATTAAAATGGATTCCGAAACCTGCAAGACTGACACCTGAGCAGGGAGCTTTAATGCCTCTTGTCAGACAAGTCGACACCGAGGTGAGGGGGAGAGATTCTGAGGCATTTTGTCAGGCGTCCATTAATCGCAATTAATTTGCAGCTCTTCTGCCTGGGAGTATTTCTGCAGGTACACACACGCTCGGCGGTGCGTCGGCACCACATTCCTGCACTTCTGCGCTAAGCCACCTTTCACAATGGAGCAGGAGAGGCAGGGCCCGAGCCGCGGTGATGCATCCAAGCACTTAGCAAGGCTCCCGTAGACCTGAACTCATTGCCCCTCTATTGCGGAGATCTTCTCCCTATTGACGATGACAGGAGAAGGAAGATGCAAGTCCTGGCAGGAGCTCTTGCTTCTCCTATGTTCTCTAACAGCAGTGCCTAATCTCACATGCACAAAAAAAAAAAAAAATCATGCTTCTCTGAAAAAGCGTCACAAGAAAACATATCAAGTCCCTCAAGGGGACCCCCCCCCCCCGCTCACGTCTTCATCTTCTTCAAAGTGAGGACCCCTGCCTGGAAGGAAGGGCAAACGGAGCATGTAGCAGACTGTATGTGACATGACGGGGCTGCTGCCAACTCACTGAGACACATATGGACAAGCAGATCGGCGTTTTCTCAAATGATA
The DNA here is from genome assembly GCA_018136845.1 of Heterotis niloticus. Taxonomy (NCBI): domain Eukaryota; kingdom Metazoa; phylum Chordata; class Actinopteri; order Osteoglossiformes; family Osteoglossidae; genus Heterotis; species Heterotis niloticus. Next base: position 8,524,206 of record CM030895.1, read on the forward strand.
TTACCTCACACTCCCTCTCAATCCACCCCCGCACACACATAAACCCACACTCGCTCACACATAAATACACACACACACACACACACACGGCCCACCCTGAGGGGCCGCGCTCTCGCATTCTCTCTGCCAGCTGACTGCTGCTTCTGCTCCGGGCGGCACCAGCTTCTGTCAGGGACGCAAAAAACAAAACACGGCAAACAATGGGGCCAAACAAATAATTCATTACGGCAGACATGACTCATTAATGTCACGGAACGGGAATAACAACCCCTCGGTTCATTATTTTACATTATTATTTGCAGCCGGCCCTTCTCCTCCGTTGTTCACCATTGCTCCGGTCCTCATTCCGAGCGCTGCAGATGAACTTTCTTCTGGCCACCAATACCCTTGAACAAGGATGTCACATTTTCTTTATGCAAATGTATGAAATATCATGGCCTGGGGGCTGTCACCTTGCATTCCCATAACCTGGGTTCAATCCCACCTCCTGCTGTTGCAACCTTGATGAAAGTACAGTAACACCTGGGTTAGAGCTCTAGATGCAAATTCCACAAATGAAGCTTTGTGAAACAGTAGATGTGGTTAGAAGTCCTGAATATAGAGTAGTAAATAATAAGTAATAAATACAAAATAAAATAGCTACACCTTCAATAATAGAGAATAAACAGTCAAGGTCGAGCAAGGTCACATATTTGACAGGAAAGAGAGACCTCTCCACAGCACTTTCACCTATGGGCAAAGGGGGAGTCATTTAAGAATCTGGAGAGGCTGCTTTAATGGCTATAACAAATAGAAAATTCCAGAAGAGTTTCCATTTTTAAATATGTAAATCCATCAATGGCCTCTTGAATCCTGGTCAGGGTCACAGGAGTTCAGAGCCTCTACCCCAGAATCACCGGGTGCTCGACTATGAAACCAACCCCAGCAGGGACTGCAGCCCATTTCAGGGTGGCTAGACACTTAGTCACACACCACAAGGAATGGAGAGCAACAAATTAACCTGAAATGTATATCTTCGAACTGTGGGAGGAAACCCGTGAAGACGTGATGAGAACATGCAAGCGCCACACAGACTAAGCAAGATTCAAACTTATCTTCAGTCAGCCCAGGTGGAGCCCAGCAGCTCTACACACTGAGCCACCCAACCACGGTAAATTATCAAGCCAGATGACTAGTAAATAAAGAACTAGAATAAGAGTGCTATGGGAGACAGCAGTAATCGAGGTATTGGTGCATTTACCCCATACTGAAAAATTACCTTGCTGTGTAAATGGGGAAAATCATTCTTAAGTACTTATTGTACGTAACAACATTGTAAGCCTCCTTGGACAAAGGTGTCAAATAAATGAATAAATAGTAAGTAATAATTAGTGTTGATCCGAATGCTATTTGACATGTTGTGAGAAAGTATGTGAGAACATGTATTATAAATTGGTATGGAAATGTCAGAATGCGTCTGTTTGTGCTGAATCTGAATGGATTACATGTGGCATAGTGCCATACATATGTGTGATTTGGGGGGGCTTCATGCTGTGTAATAAATAATGATGATGATGATGATGACAATTTGAGACCAGAACGTTTCACCTACTTCTCCTTGGAGGAGCCCTTCTGTTGTAACCTTGAGTGGACCAGGTAAGTCATCAGAAGAGCAGATGAAGACACCCAGGTGACGGTGAGGTCATTATTTTGGGGGTGAATGGAGTTGTAGTGTGGGGTACAGTGGGGGGTGGGGTGATAAATGATAAGGGCTGATTTGCAGCAGCACATTGGGCTGACAGGGCCAAGTAGAAGGCTGGTCAGCGAACATCAGGACCGTGTCACCCCTGTCACCGGACCATATCTGAGTCATGTTGAAACCCCTACCACAGCCACCAACCCCCCTTCCTCAGTGCCCCTCCCCCTACATCCACACCCCCAGTGCCAGGGGCTGGCGAGAGGTCTTGAGACCCAAGCAGTCACACCAAATCTTACATGGTTTTGACGCTGATCAATCTGGTGTGGCCATTCCCTTGGTAACAGCAACATACATGGAATAAACAACAGCTAATAAACGGAGCAAGAAAATCCCAAAAATTGAAAGTTGCTGACAACCATGATCACAAGGACTAGTCACAAGGTTACATTAAAAAATCATTTGCAGATGTTAAAAAATTGTGATCATGGGCTGTACCAGGTTCAGCTTCAGTGTACAGTTTGAAATTGTGTGATTTTGTTAAAGTGACAACAAAGGGGGAAAAAAAATGTGTGTCTCATTTTGTGTTCTGCAGAAGACCAGTTCTGTTCATTATTTCCCTTGCAGTCTTGACCTTTTTCATCAAGGAGATGTGTGGGTGTATTTTTATTTGGAAGTACATTATTAAAATGCTCAGCTTGAGCCAAATGCTTAAACTGAGCCTTTTGAAGAATAAATATGAATCTTTTTGCCATAAGACCAGATCCTGAAACCACTTCCTAATTAATGGTTGTTGATCTTGCTACACTGTTTCTCTCTAACTTGTGACACCGCTGTTCACATCTTCTCAACCTATAGTTCTGGCTAACAATAGCTTCTCGGTAACGGCAGTGACCATCAAAACCAATCAGCACTGACAGTCAATATCAATGCCAAATCACCACTCACTGGGATATCGAGGACCAATCAGCACCGACGGTGAATACTGAGGACCAATAAGCACTGGCAGAGATACAGAGAATAAATCAGCACTGACAGGGTTATCGAGGACCAATCAGCACCGACGGTGAATACTGAGGTCCAATAAGCACTGGCAGAGATACAGAGAATAAATCAGCACTGACAGGGTTATCGAGGACCAATCAGCACCGACGGTGAATACTGAGGACCAATAAGCACTGGCAGAGATATAGAGAATAAATCAGCACTGACAGGGTCATCGAGGACCAATCGGCACAAATACGGATATTGAGGACCACGCAGCAAAGACACTGACAGTATTTCTCTAAGCCCAGTCAGAGTGGTCAGCTGACTGCCTCCTGTTTGTCAATTCCATTTGTCACCAGACAGGTTTGGCTGCCTTCCAGCCCAGATTTAAACCATTTTTGGGTCATGTGACGAAATCACATTAGCTTTCCTGAAGTCATGTGGCTTTTCTGGTTAATTTGAGCATGCTAGTGAATCAGTACAGACTTTTGAGAAAATAAATAATTAAATAAATAAATAAGTATATGATAATTAATATTTTTTGCAATGGTGTTTGCACCTAAAAATGCTTTGCACGAAATCACATATTATTCCTTCGAGATAAACTTATATATATTCAATCTTTAGTGCACTTTCTGTTTCTAAAAGTCCACACTATGGCGACAAAATAAGAGACCTTGGCCACCACATAGAACTGAATATACAATTAAGTTTCTAAACATTAGCAGGTTGTAAAAAAACTGTTGATGCCAACATGGGAAAACTACACCATTCAAAGAGTGTTGCCTTGGTTACAACTGACACCTTAGTCGTATGGTGTTGAGTCCCGGTTATCGAACCCAGTGCCATGGTAACAAATTGGTTGTGGACTCTCTGACCCCTTGCGCCTTTCTTTATTTTTCTGCACATGCTTGGAGGCCACAGGTGGTGTAGTTTTTAGAGCTGTCAACTTCAAAAGAGCCGGGTTCGACTTACTGCTCCTCCCTTCATGCCCTTAAGCAAAGGTGTTTAAATCAAAACGGTAAAAATTGCCCAGCTGTATAAATTGGAAAATCACAGTAAGTAGCTTGGAACACAAATCTGACACTGTGAGTTTCCTTGGACATAGGTATCAGAAAAATGAATGAATAACTTAAAATAATAATTAATAATAAAGTGCTGATATGGTTGTGCGGTCCTATAAATATGCAAATATCAGCACATGTCTGCTTTGGTTCTGAACAGAAAGTTGTGTATCAGTGTTCTTTGTGTGTGTGTGTGTGTGTGTGTGTGTGTGTGTGTGTGTGTGTGTGTGTGTGTGTTTTGTGTCCCCCACTTCGTACAGATGTCTAAGAGAAAGCGAATGGTGTCAAAAGGGATTTGCCCCTGATGAGGCTTCGCGGTGCTCCGGCCTTCACATTGAATCAGCAGCACGGCGTTAGCTGCCCCCAAGACACCCCGGTGCCATCCCCAGTGCATCCCCCACCCCACCCCTACTTTTCTACTCACCTCCATGCCACAAACCCACCCTCCTCCCACCCCTGCACTTCCCGCCTCTAAGCGCACGGAACGCCACGAATCCCACACGCCTCGGCGGCCAGCCCCCTGGCCCCGCACTCAATCTGCACTCGCCCCACTGCTACGCCAGTCCTGTCCAAACCTATTTGTCGATCCCTCTCTCGCTCTGCTCTGCTCTCTCACCACTTTTCCTCTGAGCCTTGAACTCATCTAGAACACAGCCCCCCCCCCTCCTCCTTGTGCCCCTCCCCCTCGCCGATTTCATAGCAAATAGCTGAAGGCCAGATTAGGGTCTGGCTGCCGCTTTGTGTTACCAGCCAAGATGAACATTCCCAGGGTGACTTGAACCCGCCTCCAGGCTCTTTATGCATAGGGATGCTGCTCAACTGATACCTACTGAACCCCCTCGGACTGGGCAAACAGACGGCAGATCCCCTTTTTTAATTTATGAGGGACGATATTTAGGGTGAAACAAGAGCAGGATATCCCAACACCTTCGAGACCCCACATTGTGCTGCCCTTATTGTATCCAGCTGTCTGTGTTCACAAGGAAAACTGAAGACACAGCCTCTGCGGCAAGCCTTATTTATTTATGACTCCTTTGTGCCAAGGCAACTTATAGTGTTAGCCTGTATTCTTCAGCAACTTTACAGCGGTTTGCCCATTTATACAGTTGGGTAGTTCCTGCAGTATCAGCTCAGGGTAAGGCCTTTGCTCAAGGGTACTGCAGCAGGAGTGGGAATTTAACAGTTCTATAGGACATTAACAGTGGCAGTTACAGAATAACAAAACTAAAGCTCTGGCAGCACTGATATTTTAATAATTTCTAATGTGTGAAACCATACTTTGCAAACGCACCGGTTTTGTTTGGCTGTGCATTTCCAGTTGAAGTCTGAGTTTCCACCGATTACGTCTGAAAGAAATGATAAATAAATCATATGGGGTCCAAGGAAGGCTGCAGACAAAAAATATCATTGTTTTTATTATTACGGGGTTTTTGGCAACACATCAACCACAGAAATGATTTTGGTTGCTACATCTGAATTTTTATTCACATTATTAACCTACATTTGTATTTATATCCTTTCAGCAGACATTTTTCCCTCAAGGTTACATAAAATGTACTTCAGAGTAAACTTAATTATAGAAATGTTGGACAATATTAATTGTAGGAAGTGTTCGGATTTTGTCGGTCGGACAACATACATGTGAGAAATATGACAAATATCGTAACGCTGTCTCTCGGTCAACTGACTCAGTTGCGTGGGTGTTGCATACTGGAGACACCTGAGCTACAGATGCAGTAAGTTTCCTTCTGCTGTACCCTAGAGGAAGGTATTCAACCAAAATTCTTTCTTAGTGATGTAAGCTATTGACAACCGAGTAGTATGAGCAACATTATTTTAAAAAGTAAAAAGTAAAAAAGTTAAGAATCTCAGTGTAAGTGAAAGCGCTGTGTTAAACACTGTGTTAAACTCAGCTGAAAGCCGTGTCCAAAAGTACAATTTTAAGTAATCGGCTTTTCGGTGATTGATTTATTTATTCCTGACTGCTTTGTCCTAGAAATTGGTTATATATTTAGGAGACCTTCCATTGATTTATCCATTTGTATGAATACACGGGCAATTTTTCCTGCATCAATTCATGCTAAGCACCTTGACCCGGGAAGCGTAGTATCAGACTGCAAGGGGACAAAGTTAACCACGACACCACTTGTTGACCTATTCACCACTTGGACTTCTTTCTTGGAGCACAGGTTTCAGCACGGGTGAGGATTTATGACACATTAAATAGCAAACGGTGTGTGATTTATGAGTCTACCTGGTAACGCCCAGCTGAGCATGCTTCATACCATCCTACCGTTGGTGCAGGTGTGGGGCATCTGAAGTGGGTGTGCCATGGATGTTCTGATGAAGTGCACACTCCCTGAGGAGATACAGTTCATGGAAACCTTGCCTAAATAAGACTACTGCTGTAACAGCACTGAAGATCTTGTCATGGATTACACAGTAGCGGGGGGGGGGGGGGGGTATTAAAATCCAGATCCTTCCAGCCCTGGCTAAGGCTAAAATTTAAACCATTGCGCTGCCTGCTGATACAGACTGATATGAGCTGGTAACTCCAGGTTATGCAATATTGATATGACTTTTTGCAATGCTTCAGGGCTGTCGGGAACAAAATGCCCCAAGTGGATGTGTCCCATGTGTAGAAGTTACATTACCGGTTACCTTGGCCATAAACCAAACTTAGCTTAGAGTAATAAGTACAATTTATAGTAAGCACAGATGTACTTGATAAATAAACATGCAAATTAACTGAGGAAATAAAATAGGGTGCAAGCCTGAAGGCCAGCAGGGGGCACAGTGGTTTGAAGTGCCACTGTGCATTTAAGGGATCCAGGATTGAGTCCCAACCTTTCCTCTAGTATACCTGATAAAGGTACTTTACCCTGAATTAATACAGTAAAAACTGCCCAGCTGAATAAATGCCAAATGTAACTTTGTAAACAAGCTCCAGGTTATCAAACTTGTCTCTTCTGTTGTTTATTTGTTATTACTTGCTCATTTTATTCACTTTTTGCAATCTGTTATTCACAGTCCCTTTATTTTATTTTATTTTTCCGCATTTGTTTGGTGTCCCGTGTTTTCCCTGTTGTACTCGTGATCTCAAGCATCAGTTGAGTGAATAAATGCAAAAGCACATGTAAAATCGGGAAGATCAGCACCAGCCAGGTGATCCACCGACCTACAAACTTTGTCAAAGAGATTAGAGCTCTTTAGATCGGTGGTTTAACCATCACACGCTTCACACTGAGCCACAATCGCAAATTCCTGGTTTTTCCACAGGTTCCTATTGATGGTCCCACTTTCCTTCTCCAGCACGTTGTACCACTGAGCGTGTGTGAGTGTGCTTTCGTGATACTACGACATCTTGCTCCTCTTCACATGCCGCCCGTCATGCCTTGTTTAGTTTTCCACGTCCGCGCAAACGGACTGTTTCGCAGCGTGTCAGGACGCGCAAGACCATCCCAGGGTTCCTCCCTTCAGGAATCTCCAGACAGAAGACAGCTGTGTGTTAGAGAAGTTCTGATGATCAGTAAAGTAGAATTGGCAGCTGGACAGTGACATGTCTGCTTTTGTCTAAAGTGAAGCAGTTGTGATAACATCCAAGCATTAGTACACTGTGTTATGAGCATATTACATAACTTGGCAGCAGGTGACATGGTGGATGGAGTTGTCACTCTGCATTCTGAAAGACCTGGGTTTGGATTATTCCCATGCTGTAGTTCCCCTGACCAAGGTTCTTGCCTTGGATTGACACAACAAAGTTATCCAGCTGTATAAATGTGTAAATTAGTGCAAGAAGCCTAGTTTATAAACCCAATGTGAGCAGCTTTGGAGAAACACATCAGAAAAATGAAAAATAACAATACACATGCATGGACAACACACAAAACAGTTCTTTTTTTTCACAAGGCTCCCTAAAATAAGCCACAGTGTGGTGATATGAAGCCAACGCTTATCTTTGGGTCAAAATCTCAAAGTTCAGAAAGAAGTGAAAAATGAAGGCGAGGAAAGTGTTGCTCAGCATGTAGAAGCGAAAATTTGCAGCCCTGTTTAGGATGGGTTTCCATCTCCATAGTTTCACCAAGGTTCCCTAAAAATAAGACAAGAACTGTAGACACAAAGGTTTTTCACAACCTCCAAATTAAGAGGAGTAGATGGTGCATAAAATTAAATGAGAAATACTGCAAAAAACACATACAACTCTACAAATGGGCAAAGAAAAATAAAAATAAACTAGCCGGCCTGCTGATAGATAGATAGATAGATAGATAGATAGATAGATAGATAGATAGATAGATAGATAGATAGATAGATAGATAGATAGATAGATAGATAGATAGAGTTGTGCTACAGAGAGCCTTAGAGAGACCAGAGGCTGTTTCTCCAGCACAGGTGCGTGTTGCCTCATGCCCCGTGGGCAGGTCCTGCTGCAGGTATCCCACAGATAACCACCTATTGTTCCCCCTGTGTCCTCGCCTGCTCTGCCACAATGGCCCAGTGAGGATGTTTCACAACGCCGCGCCCGCACTTTATTTAGAAGCTTCTGCTGAAAAGCCACACCAAAGCCAAGCGGTGGAACCACAAGGCTCTTTGAAAAACCACCTCGCAAATATACAAATACCAACACATTCGACCTTTGTTTTAGTTCCTCTGACTGTTATTGGGGTGTTTAGTTTCTATAGTTTTATTGGAACAGATCTAGAGCAACAAAGTGAAAATGTTCAGGTGTGAGGTTTGCTGGGTAATTAAACATTTCATTCACACTTATCTGCAGCGTAAATCCGCATCAGAAACATTTGTGTCGGATCACATCTAAGTCCAGCTGCTGTCCTTTCAAAGGGCATCAAACACTACTACTACTACTAATATAATAATAATAATAATAATAATAATAATAATAATAATAATAATAATAATAATAATAATAACTACTTTATACAGCTCTGTTGCAAGTAGCTCCTCAAATGAGCTTTGTAGTAAGAACAAATGTAAATTTGGTACAATAATTTAATAATAAGAACATATTTATGGTGAGTAAGTATAAACAATGCATCCAAAGGGCTCACCGGTGTGTATTTCTGTTGGGCCTTGGAAGTCAAGCATGTGTTTTTTAGACAGCCTAAGCCTTTATAAAGCCTTGAGGGATTAGCATTCTCCTTATTATTCACAGCATTCTACAACAGTGGTAATTATTTCTTTTGTCATTTTCCATTTTGCGATTTTTACCTTTCAGAAAACATATGCTGTATTATAAGCTTAACAAAGGGCACTGAAAGCTTACGTATGAATACGCACAGAAAAAGAGTTAGTTGATATGATTTTTATTGCTTGTACACGTTTCAACATATTGCTATAATAGCAGTGATAAAAACTGCCAAGTGTTTTATATTTTCTTCTTCATGTTAACATAAAAACTCTTTTTGCAGGAAGAAAATACTGAAGCATCTTCTTGTTATCCTAAAAATGTGTGATTTTATCAATAGTCTGAATACTTTTGCAAGGCAGCACAGCATCTTATATAAGAAGCACTTCCAAGAGCTATAAAAAAGTTAAAAAAAAAAAAAAAAAAAGGAAAAGGGGAAACTCAGCAACAGAGGAACAGCTTTGGACTCAGATACAGGATGATGGAAGTACAGTTTGTTTGTCTGACACCACCGTGTTGCTCTTTCACATCCCTCAAACAGCTGCCTTTACAAGTGACATTCAAACAACAAATACACATGATGATAGCAGATGGTGTTGAACTTATTTATGGATTGTTTTAATTTGAACTTTTTCCTTCAACCTTTATTAACAACCAACCATTTGTCCACTGCAGGGTTACAGTGGTATACAGTCTGTCCCAGAAGCACAGCGCATATGGAACACCACTCCATTACATCACAGTCACAAACAAACATCTACTCAAACATACAACATGCATATATTTTGTGAAGAAATTGCACTGTTTTCATAGCTGTTTTCTGAAAATAAATTATACAAGAATGTGTCTTTAACTCCAGCATTGCACTGTGCAATAAGTGTTGGGTGCTGCATACCTTCCTCCACCCAAGTTGTGTAAGGCATCCTACCTCTACCAACCAGACAGGTTTAGCAGGAGCACACGGGTAGACCAAACAAATGTGACACTAAGGGATTTCGCTTATTTGTTGTCACTGACACACTTTCATTTTTGAGGCCATTTTTAAGGTCAGTAAGATCTGTTTTATCTGCTCATCTCCTCCACCTTCCTTATCCCTAAGCTCACGCACCAGCAAAGAAGTTCCCCGGCTCAGGTCTGGCTTGTTTGATCAGTTTTCATGCATTTACAGGAAACACTCAGGAATGGAAGGGGCACCGGACCTGTCCACAAGGATAAGGGCAGGAATGCTGGTTGTGGGATGACTGTGTGATTCAGGGTTCTAACCTCTTCACCCTTTTTCCCAGCAAATAAGGGTGTGGTTGCCATTCCAACAGAGCTCAGTTGTAAATGTGACATTAAAGCCGAAAACCCATGTGCACACGCATCCTTTTTTCTTTTCATATAACATGCTTGGTCAGCTGAATATATTTTACATTATCGCCTTTCGTCACCCACCCTGCAGTCTATATAGCTATACATATAGATGATCTTTTACCAAACAGTTCAGACTCACTACAGGGTTTAAAACACAGCTTGCACAGACTTGATCCCAAAACATAGCAGGTGGTTGGGGATGTCACACCTGTGACAAAAGGCTTGCCGTGTTGCAGGACAACTTAATGATGAATATGCCATAGAATGCCAAATAGCACTTAAAAATACAGAATATCTAAAAGTTCAGCCACAAAAGCTGTAAAAAAAAAAAAAAAAAAAAAAAAAACACCCAGGCTATCCTTTTGGATACACATGTCAGCTATGCAAATGAATAATAAAAGTCACTGTGGACATGTGCAACAGCTAAAACAACAATTTAAATGTTGAAAAAAATGGTTTCCTTGTGTTGCCAGTACAGCTAGGGAGGGGTTCTGTTTTCAACAACCATGCATGACTGAGCAAGACTGCTTTAAAGGCTCATATACCATCATATCACAGCTTGTGGAGCTCACTGGTGTGCATGCATTTACTGAATTGCTCAGCTAAAACTCTTACATTTACATTTATGCATGCGGCAGTTGCTTTTATCCAACGTGACATAAATAATAGCACATCAGCAACCGATGAAGAGCTTTAGTCACAGACACAGGATGATTAATGTACAGCTTGTTTGTCTGATACCGCCATGTTGCTGGTTCACATCCCTCAAGTAGCTGCCTATACGTAGGAGTGACAATCAAACAGCAAATACATAGATGATCATAGCGGATGGTGTTGGACTCATTTATGTAGCTGTCAGGAGAGAAGGGTTGCTCAAAGAGATGGGATGAATTCCCTTCTCGAATCCTGGGAGGGGTTCAGCAGCTTTGAGGGACAGAGGAAGCTCATTCCACCATACTGTGGGAAAAACTCGGAAACAGCAAGCGTACGATTTTGGACTCCTTGTGAGCGGGACAACCAAGTGGCCGGAGGCCAAGCGTGAAGGGGTTGATCAGATCAAGCAGGCATCCAAAGTTTTATCCACAACTGAATATTTCTCAGAAATTTCAATTTCATTCTTGCCAACAGCAGAGTTCCCTGTTGTGCTGGAACTTAACATACCATGTCCTTAAACACCATGCCCCACTACACACAATAGCAATAATAGTGTTTATTATGGTATTACAATAATTCAGTGCTGATTCTTCCATACTTTGGTTAAAGTCCAGCCAGAGGCCCTCTAAGGGACTTTGAGAAGAGTTGGGTGTGTTCTTCACGCATGCAAAAAAAAAAACCTTTTTGTAAATCCTTTCACCTCTCATAACTCTTCATTATGATAGCAATACGTGCATTCCATGAATGCTCGGGGATATTTTTGCTATTTATTCATTGTGCAGATGCTGTAATCTGGATCAGTTCACCATGCCAAGATGACACAAGACAGTTGGTGCATAAATGCACAACCAGCTTAAACACGGTGCTGCGAGTGCTTATAAGCACTCAAAGTGAGTTGGTAAATTTATGCTAAAGCTGCTGCTTGGAGACTTTGAACAGAATATTTGCCAAAAAGAAAACAACAAGCTAATATTTAGCTTTAAGAGGTTGAAATGATAATCTTAGCAATGAACATTAGTATTAATATTAATAGTATCTTGGTCATGGTCGCTATAGTCTAGGGTCTACAGTTTATTTTTAATATTTTCTATATGTTTAATGTGAAAATCTCATTTGCAGTCATTTCTGATTGATCCGAAGCCCATTGCTCTGAAAAAATATACAACATTTACCGCTGGCATACAAAACAGTCACATTCAGAGGAAAAACAGGGCCGCAACCAACGCTGCGGCTGCAAATCAGTTTCTTCCAAATGCGGAATTAAAGGCAATCTTGCAGTTTATCTTTTTGTCACCATACTAGTATTCAGAATTTAAATCTAAATCCCGATTAGGCCGACAGTAATTGCTGCCTTCGCAAGTATATCAGTGAGGAGATGTCGGACCACCCAGCCGGTTTTGGCAGTTTTTCCACTGGAAGCAGAGTGCTCGCGCTGTGTGCACAGGAGCCTCCCAAATGCAGCTGCGCTTCGTGAACCGTGTTTGCCATTACAACTCCCAGCGGCAGAACCGCGTGTCCCATCACTCCGTCTCCATTCTGGACTTCAGACTACAACTAGCCTCACTGCTGCTGGTGCAAGTCCCACTCCACGCTTGTGCTGCGATGCCCCGGATCAAGGTCCTTACCCTGAACTGATACAGCAAAAATGCTGCGCTCGACAGTAAATCAATAAATCAGCGTGAATAAATAGAATGAGGTAAGCAAAAAACAAATAATAACACCAAGTCACATACGGCACTTCCAGAGAAAGCCTGGAGCCTCCGCTTCATCCTGCATGTTATGAACAAGTCCGGACAGCTTGCTTCTCATCCCCCTCAATAAACACGTGCAGGAAATGAATGCGGCTTTTTGGTGATTCATTCCATGCTGGAATCATTTATTGTTAAAGGAACCCGTTCAAAATGTGGCCTTTGTTGAGAATGTTTAGTAAATAAGGCCGGTGTCCTCTTCTTTCACATCCTCCCCCTTTTTCCAGATAAACATGAGGAAAAGAAAGTCAGGACACATGCTGCATGTCGGCGACAGTGTTGTCACCAGCAGTGACCTTACGCTGGGATTATCGCAGCTTAGAAGGATCAGAAATGCGACGAGTACCCAGCACTACTTCACTGTTTCCAAACACGCTTGCTAGGCCTCACTTCACAAAATGTTACTCAAAGTTATAGTCAGCCTGTTAGAAGGCTTTGGCATTTTGGACTCGGTCACATAGTTCTGTGTTCCCTTCACATGGTGTTATCACTATTTGTTCTGTTTTTCCTTTACAGAAGTTGCTGTTGCTGTCGCTGTGAGCCTCATTACAAGGTGCTGCACAGCTGGCGGGCGGTAATAGTTTTTACCTTCAGATGAACCATGGAGACTGCCGTGCGCCTGTGGGCATTCGCAGCCCAGTCCGTGCATTTCTGCTCACCGAGGATGGGTGGGATTAGGGATGGTAGGGTGGAGACAAAGGAGCGCCATGGCAGCTCAGAAGGAAATGGGAACCACTTCTGGGAAATCTCATGACTGTAAAATGTAACATGTAGAGTGGGTGTTCGTTTAACATCTGCATTTTACCTTCCTTACATTTTACCAGTTACATTTCACCAGCTCAAAGTTATAGCAGTTTCTCAACTTACAGACAGAATTCAAAGCAGAAGCCTGTCCAAAAGTCACTTGATAATACACATGCCCCTTTATTTATGTGCTGATTATACTGCAAGTAAAGTGCTGTGAAAAAGTTTTGGCCTCTTTTCCTTATTTCCATTACTACTGGATATTTGTCACGCTTCCTGGTTTCAGATCTTTAGAGAAAGTGCAATATTAGACAAAGGAAACTTGAGTAAACACACAGCACAGTTTTCAGATGAATACTTTGCTTGTTTAAGGAACAGTTATCCAACACTTAAATCATCCACGTGAAAAGTAATTGACCAGTCAACCAAGTGACCAAATTTAAATGATAAATAACTTCAGCTGAACACTGGTCAAGCTTGACTGCACCAAGCCCTGTTGAATCTAAACTTCACGATATACTAAATTTGACCATGAGGGTGAAGTAGTCACCACAAAGTTCATAGAAGAACATTACCCTACAATCAAAAGAAATTCTATGAGAGATGAGAGGAAAAGCAAAGTTTGAAACGTGTCAGTCTGGAAAGGGTTACAGAGCCATTCTGAAGGCTCTGGGATGCCACCGAACCCCACTGCAAACCATTTTCTCCAAATGGAGACGATTTGGAACAGTGGTGAATCTTCCAATGAATGGCTGGACTGCCAAAAATACTCCCAAGAACAGAGCAAAAACTCATTCAGGGAGTCACAAAAACACAGCAGAAGAAACACAGGCCTCTCTAGCTTCAGTTAAGGTCCTTTATAATAAGAAAGAGACTTTTGAAAAAATTGGATTCATGGGAAGGCAGAAACCACTTCTGTAAAAGAGTAACACCAGTGCGCCTCTCAAAATTGCAAAAAAAAAAAAAAAAACACATGGATGATCCCCAATGCTTTTGGGAAAATGTTCTACAGATAGATGAGTTAAAAGTAGAACTCTCTGAATGAAATAGGTCCCATTATGTCTAGTGCAAGATAAATACAGCCACTGTAGAGTACGACCATCAAATCAATGGTTACAGTTAAACATGGTGGTGGAAATGTGATGATGTTGGGGTGCTTTGCTGCCTCAGCGCCTGGACACCTTGCCACTTTCTTAGCAACTGTGAATTCTGCACTGCACCAAAAAATGCTTAAGGGGAATGTCCATGAGCCTAAGCCGAAGCATACTTGGGTTATGCAGCAAGACAATGATCCGCAACACATGAGCAAGTCCACATCAGAATAACTGAAAATAAACAAAATTAAAGTTTTGGACTGACCCAGTCCAAGTCCTGACTTGAACCCAGTGGAGATGTTAGGGCAGGACATGAAACATGCGCTTCATGCTCGAAAATTTACCAATGCATCTGATTTAAAGCAGTTCTGCAAGAAGAGTGGGCTGAATTTCTTCAAATGCAATGTTAAGGACTGTTAAAGAAAGCGAACAACTTTGTTCCTTAAATAAATTAATTTAAAACCTAATGTGCTTGCTCAGGTTTCTTTTGTGTAATATTACATTTTGTCTGAAGATCTGAAACCATTCGGTGTGATGAGTATGCAGTAAAACTAGAAATCAGAAGGGGGAACAAATACTTTGTCATGACACTGTAAGTTTAAGGTACAGTTAAAAATTACATTTTATTCATTTCAGGCTAGATTTTAAAAAAAATTGTCAACTCCATAAACTCCTACTTGACCCCAATTTTTTTATTTACAAAACAGATGTGAGGCAGAACAGAGGGATTTTGTGGATGCTAGGATTTTGTGCTAAGACTCTAGAATTGTGTGTTAAGTGACAAGCAACCTCACCTGGAAGCTGATGTAAACTTGACCAGGAGTGTTTTCATTTAATGCTCGTGATGTTGGCATGCTCTCACTATGGACCACATGGACTCTCCTCCCTGTAGACCCTTTTGCAGCTGACAAGTTCAAGGAGGAGGATTGCAATCTTGTTGTTCACGGTGGATGTTATAGCACCCTCTGCCCAGTTCTGAAGCAGTCTTTCTCTAAAATATTTCCCCGAGTACCGTAGACCCTCAGCTGGACATCCCCAGACATTATGAATGCTCACCAGTAAAATGTAAAGGGTTTCTTTTACAGTGTGACAAGAAACCAATGTATTATTTATGTATTTAAACTACTGAGAACTTGCAGCCTTTGTCCAAGTCACAGTTCCTTCAGCTGAAGTCCCCAACCAGGCTTTTCTGTCAAGGCCACAGTCACTCTTTCATGTGTCAGTTCATCACACAAGCCCTCCAAGCCTAGCATTGGCACGCTGATGTTCTGCATTCCTCCTCGCCAACATTCTTCAAAGCCCTCGGCAGCGGTGATGAGAGCCAGGGAGAGCAGTTTTATTGCATCGAACTGGGAGACCTTAGGCAGCACCGTGATGTTGCTTCTCTTTGTATTAAATCATCTGTGTGATATTCAGATTTTTTTTTGATAGCATATCAGCAATAAATATTTTTCATGTCACAATGATTTGTAAAAATAATGCTGGAAGGTGAAATGTGGCAGGTGTGCTTATTCTAATCGCAGAACCAGGGATGCCGGTCAAACAGTTAGGTTGAGGCTTCATCATATTTGTGTTCATATTACAAACAACCAGGCATCCAAAAGTGACAAAAAGTGGTTGCACCACACCTTTACAAAAGCCACTTCATTACTTATTCAAGCATCACTGTTGACTCTCTGTCTTGTCTACTGCTTGCACAGTCATAAATCAGCAACATATCCAGCAAAAGGGTTTATGAGACTGCCTGTCAGACACAAAACCGGACTAAAATGTCTTCTTCTTGGGATGTTTCGAAACAGTGACGATTCTTGCTGTGAAATCTGAGAAACAGGCTTGGCCAAAAAACGCTAAACCCCTTCAAAATGTGAAATGACATCATTTTTTCCACTGGCTGGTAAATAAACTGAGAATATTTAAAGCCAGAATCCGTGTCATAACCCATCTTCTTTTTTCCCTGTTGCCACAACTGAATTGTTTTGGATTTCCGCTTTTATTTATAAAACAAGCTCAGGTGTCCAAACGCCATGTAACTGATTGTCTGTTGGTTCCAGAGCTTACAAAGTTGCAGGGATTCGAACCCTTGACTAAATACACTGATATACAAATGGGAAAAGTGTAAAAAGAGCAGAATAAACACCAAATCTTATCTATATTTTACAGATAGAAGTACATTTATATATATAATATACATAATTATTTTTTCTTTTGCAAGCAACCTGTATAGATTAGATATACAGGCACTCATAAAAAAAAGCATTCTGAAAACCACTTCTTTTTGGAAAATGACATTGGAGGTAAAGCTTTTAAGAGGATCCCTTTACGTTAGCAGCTACCACATGCTTCCATTTCCTGCCACGTTCAGCATTGCTTTCCAAATAAAAGCATTTTTATTAATTCCACTACAGGTCTGCATGCTGGCAAAGCTTATAGCTCACATTCAGCTCTGAACGGGAGCCATCTATCAAACAAACAGCATGAGTGAAAACACAGAAGTGAGAAGCACCCAGATTCCAGGTATTTTACCAGACTGTCGAGCACCAGCAAGAGGTGATTCACTGCGTTCTATTGTGAGTCACCCGACTCAGCACTGTTAACCCACTGTTTACTTTGCTTTGCAAACCTTGCGGCTTCCCCTGTTGGGTTATGCACCAAACTGGTTTACACATTTGTTCAGTTAGTGTTCAGCTGACTTGGACTATCTGATATACGTATGTACTATCTTGGACTTGCTCACAGATAGTACATACGTCTATCTGTAACTATTTTTACTTCCATTCACTTTCCTTGTCAAGGTTGCAGCCTATCCAAGAAACGATGGCTTTTAGGCTTATTTTATTATCATTATTGCTGTCATTTACTTGTTTCGGCTAACACCTTTGCTCAGGCTAGTTGCAAAGTCAGACAAGCAAGTGTATTTTTACTTCATTTCAGTTTTGATGATCACTGACCTAATCGGGGCCCGAGGAGATACTCAGCAGCAGCAGCTTGGACAGCATCCGTGGAACACCTCCAAGGCAACAAAGGCAGGATTTGTAGCAGCCGGCATCACCAAGCCTTCCCATGATCCTTTGGCAGCAGGAGGTGGCATCAGCGCGAGCTGTAGCAGGAGTCCCTGTCCCCTCCCTCCCTCGCTCGGCGCCTAGCAGGTGGTTGAGCGAGGTCTCCAGCCCACTGCCCCAGCGAGCCTTCGCGTGGATCACGGAGCTCATTAAGGCGCTGTTATTACTGCTCGCCCGCGCTTCTTAGCTCCGTAACCTTGGGAGTCAAGCATGTGTTTTTTAGACAGCCTAAGCCCTGATGGAAGACAGCGAGAGGGATTAGCCATCTTCCCATTATTCACAACACTGTAGTAATTATTGCCGTTGTCATTTTTCATTTTGAGATGGTTATCGGTCAGAAAGCATATTTTACTTGCTCTAAAAATGGACTCAGCCCACATACGAATGCATAAGCCGGTGCCCGTTTTAACATACTGCTATAACAACGGAGTTGGTGTCTTCTAAAGCCGTTCTCAAAGAGATTCAGAACAAAAGGATGTAAAAGTAAAATGTGGAAAAAAAATTCTGTATAAAAATTACTACAAAATGCAGTAGCATTAAAGAGCAAACTAATACAAAGTGATAATGCAAATTATTCCAAAACAAGCAATGAAGTATATGGTAGGTAGCCTATTGGTTCCCGAGTTGCAAGAGGACCCAAATCTAAAGCCCACCAGGTCTTGGCTCCACTAATGGTATCAATTACCTCTGTCCCTCAGTGCTGCTGCATCCTTCCCAGCATTCAAATAGTGTCAAAACTTTTATCTTCCAGACGCTTGCATCTCCTGACCTCCTCATACCTATGTATGTAGGTCAGTCCCCTCCACCTACTACTCTTTACCTACCCATTTCCTCATGTCCCCTCAGCATGTAGATACTGGAATCTGCAAATATGCAGAGGTGTCAGCTGAAAGCAATTTTGAACATTTATGGCTTAAGCCTGGATTAAAATGTGTCCAGATTTTTTTGCAGAGGGAATTCCACAGTTTCGGGACGCAGTAGGGGAAAGCCTGGTCTCCCATAGTTCACAAGTGAAACTGAGGGACATTTACGAGAGCGATAAATGAAGATTGTGGAATTTGGAATAGAAAGTCGGAGAGATACGAGCAGCCAGGCCGTGTACAACTTTATAGGTAAACATCAGGATTTTGAAATTACCCAGTCCACCAGCGGGTGTTGTTCAGATTGAAGCAGCTCCATCGGTCCCTGTTCCCCAGCCATGGGCAGACACAGCAAAGAGCAGCTTGTTTGCATTAGTGCTGCGTCGCCAGCGACCAGCAGACACGCCACTCGCGCACTGGGCTGGGCGATGCACGTGATTTTCATTTGCGTGGATGTGTGTTGGCCATCCTCTAATTTATCTGCCTCTTTGCGTGCTGCGAGACGGGTCGGGCCGGCATGAGCGCACCCTCAAAGCACCGATCCTCCTTCCGCTGCAAGGCAGACCTCTGGAAGCGGTGTGGGAACGGAAGGGAAGGGGCAGCCTCGGCCTGTTTTTGGGCCTTCGCAAGCCAGGGGCAGGAACAGCACCGGTTCCCTCGGAATCGCAGACATCTGCCGTCTGCGAGCACTGAGCCGCTGTGGCTTTGGCGGGTCCGAGGGCTCTCTGCGTGCGTGTGTTTGGGGGGTTGTGTATGGTGAGGAACGGTGGAGGGGGGCTCAGCCATGGCTGGGCAGGCCACTACATTCCCACAGAATGACTCAAAGAGAACAAAAAGAAGAGTCACTTTGTAACCCCCCCCCCGAACACAGATGCCGTCTACCCTACCCCGCGTAAACATCCGCTGTCTCTAATTTAGATTAATTTCTACCACATTTTCCTGGGGGATTACATGTTCACCCCCCACTGACATTTTGTGTTCTCCTTATTTGCCCCCCTTGCTGCTCCCACCCTCCTCCCCGGTCCAAGTAATTTTACCCCAACCCTACCTACTTCGCCTTCCTTTCTCCTTCGCATTGAGCTCGGACACCCCTAGCATTCTCCTCCACCAGCCAGGCCAATGGTGCCGCACGGCTGTGGTGCATTAACACCTCTCCAAAGGAAGCGGCGCAGGACTGGACCACCTGTAGGACACTGCCGTCTTCAGCTTAAATAATCGCGGTTCCAGCTCCCCTCAGCAGTCCAAATAGTCAGAAAGTACTGTTTAAGGAAACTTTGATCGAACACTAAGTTACTGACAACATACACACCTCTATGTCACAGATGAATACCAATTCCAGGGTATTTAAAAATTTTAGATCACATTTAAATACTTTTGTATATGTATGTATAAAGCATCCAGGTTTCAACTGCAACTTTGGCTGTAGTCGCTCTGGTCAAGGTACTTACCCTGAATTATTCCAGTAAAAATTACCCTTCTGTGTGTATGTATTAAGCTATATTTACACAGTTGTATTTCTCTTCCTCATATTTAACCCAAAGCACATCAAACACAAGCATTCTCAACAACAAGAGACCGAGCAAAACAACTAGGACACGAGTACAATTCAAAGTTCTCTCACCATCGCATCAGATCAGATCAGCTGGTGCTGAGTCTCTCTTCCCCCATCTGTCCCCCATTTCTGTGAGTTTAGGCCTCTATGGAGTGAACTGGACATGTAAGACTTTAGTCTGTCACAACTATATATAATATAAACAGCATTTGTGTATACACGCACATTTTTAACAGACTTAATATGAAGAAAAAATGCAGAGGTTTCATTTTTTCATATTATCTCCCACCGAGCCTTAGTTTCACGTCTAAAGTTATAAATGCTTTATTGTATGACCGACGAACTGGAAGCTTTGGTGACCTCTGGCCACTAAATGCACGAGAGGCCGTGACATCAACACCGCATCTTGGACCCCGGATTATACATCATCCGCCTGGTGACTTCCTTCTCAATTTCCTCTTAATTTCCTTGGAAAAAAAATCTTTGAATTAGTCAGTGTTTTCATTCTGATGGCTGGATGATGTCCAAAATAAACAAGCAGCACTTTAGCAGAGGAATGTCTAGCTGCTCCTTTTCCTTGTATTCTTCGCTCGGCAGGCCCATTTTCCCAGAAGACCCCAAACCCAGAAGAGGAGACAAGCTGCGATTCGAAGAGCGGGCCGGACCCCGGTGCAATGGGGGGGCGTGTCCTCAACACGTCTACTCAAACCCACAATATGATGGACTCATCTGCAAGTCTTTGAGACAAACCACCAGACTGTTAGAGATTAAAAAAGGGGTCAAGGTCCAAATGTAATTTGATATACGGTGCAGGTCCATCACATAGTTGCCATGCCGAGTTTCTTTCTAACAAAAGGATGTCTATTTAATCCTTCCATGGCTATGAAGCAATGACAGTCCTGACAGGCAATGACTGAGTGACTCCATTTGGTTCTGTACACTGCAAGGGTTAAATGTCAACCCAGAAACACACCGGAAAGCAGCGAAATGGTGGGCAATCATTGCTCAGCTTTCAACCCCCACACACTCCCAGGAAATAATATATGTAACTGAAGGCAGTTACAGTCAAGGGTTGCCAGGGGAGTTCTACCACGGATCTGGTCAGACAGGTTCTGGGGCAGCAGCTTCAACATGTTCTAGTGTGAGCAGTTGGAAGAACGACGAGCCACGAGATGCCTTCTGTGTATTTGAGAAGCCTACAAGTCTGCTATTAGGCATTCGATTTAGATGTGCGTGTGTGTGTGTGTGTGTGTGTGTGTGTGTGTGTGGAGGATGCAGCTGTACTTTCACTGGATTGACTTTGTTCACTTAAATACAACTTCTTCCTTTTCATTCCTCAAATACAGACAGCAGGGTACTTGTTAAGGTGACACCTTTAACCTGCTTGGTTCCCAATTCAGTTATGAGAAGGGGCCCTTTGGCATAGATTTGCATATTCTGTATGAGGTTTAATTAAAGAATACCAAAAATTTTACTCCCTTCTCAGATATGAAAACACCCTCAATACAGTTTGATCACTTCCTATATTTATTTGGGTGATGTTTTTCTCCAAAACCATTTACAGCACAAAGTTACGTATGATTCAACCATTCATACAGCCAAGTAATTTTACGTCATCAGTTCCAGGTAAATGCCTTGTTTAAGGGTACAAAAGCAAGAGTATGGATTCAAACCAAGGTTGCTAAATCCAAGGCAACAGCTCTGCTTACCAGATTTGTAAGTCTAACAATTGCAAATAAAGCAACATAATTGGGTAAATTATGCATTTTTCCATTGTAAAATGACCAAGTAAAGAGATAAACACACAAAATGTCAATGTTTGCAAGTGTTTTTTCCCCAATTTTACATCAGCTGGGTGCTTCTGGGAATTCTGCCCACAGCCTTTCTGTGAGAGGTTGTGCTCCACCCTGTAAATCCCTCCCAACCAATGACTGGATGGGGGATTCCACTGTAACATGCGACTATAAACATATAAGGACAGGAATAAGCATATTTGAGTTGAAGCTGACTTGAAGTTGACTCATGGTGACCACTTGTGCAATTTTCACAATAAGGGAGGGAACAGAAGCGGTTTAGCATCATCTTCCGGATGCCTTTGGATTGTGGGAGGGAATCCAAGCGAACATGCAGAATGTGCAGGGTCTAAGCCAGAGCATAGCCCAGCTGTGAATCCACAAGCCAGGCCCTGCAAGGCCCCAACACTACCTGCAGGGACACCTTTCTGCCTGTAAATGCATTAAAATTACATACAGCGGTCAGTGGAAACGGTGACGTCATGACTTTCTCACCCCAATGGACCAAAGTCCACAATGTCATAAGAGAGAAAGGGGCGGAAGATCTCAACCACAAGCAGTTTTAGGTCAGCTTGGTGTGCTGGATGTCCAACAAGGAGGAAAAATGTCAGGATGAACAGTTCAACTGGCAAAGTGCAATGAATCATGGGTATGCACAGATTATATAATGATGTTCTTTAGCGAAAATTGCCTTAAATTGACCAAAGACATCACACACATGAGTTGACCCCACTTTTTCAAAATGTATTTCACCGTTAAGTAAGAGACTTTTTACAATGCAGACCAACAGCAGGAAGGGCCAACAAAATGCTAAGAACCAATTCAACCCATTTTAAATAGCCTGTTTTTATTTAGTCTTAAAATAGTTTTACACAAATCTAAAAAGTACATCAATCCCATAGCCTAGCTTCTATATAAAATACAAACCCATTTATAAAACTTTAGACCTTTTTAAAAAAAAAAAGTTAAGCAGTACACCAGTATTTACAGATCCCATTAAATTACAACATAAATTAAAAATATTTACATAGAAAGACACGTGGGAAATCCTCAGTTCACACACACTTAAAATAAAATACAATGTTTGATAGTACCTTGGGAAAAATTACATACTACCACCCCCTCCCACCCCCGACCCCCCTATTCCATTGTTTCAGTAGTTGGGAAAGAAGAGCACAGGAGGAATTCATAGCTGACTGGTACGAGGAGGAGACAGGCAGGGTCACTGTTTTAACAGTCCAATGACATGCAAGCTTACAAAAATGTCCACCTGCATCTTGTGTAACAAGCAGGTGACTTTTTCCAGCTGTTTGTCTTTAAAATCCATGCATGGGGAAAGGGGGGGAATCCATTGATATCTTCCTGTAAATAAACTGATACGATATGAGATCCAATATGCCTTTTGAATACAGCCCCAGGGTTTGGAACAGATCGGGTACAAAAAATGATGCTGATCCCATTTTGGCAGACAAACCTGCATGGGAAATCCATTTAAAACAGCTGTTTAAAATGGTTAGTGTATTTAAAATGGCTTTGGGAGGCGGGGGGCAGAGAAATTCCCATTACGACCACAAGAACCATTTTCTCAGTATGTGAAGGGATTTTTTTTATAAAAAAAAAAATTCTTGGTTGATTTCCCTCCACATTTACATCATTCCACCCCCACACACATCCTTGACCCCAACCTGCGTGACTGCACCTTGACATTAAGGGCCTCAGTTAAGTAGTGCTGATACCATTGTGTCCAATTTCCCAACACATACAGACACACAAATACGCACTATGCACACACACGGCATTCCCAGAGACCAAACACAATAACACTGTAGCTGACTGACATCTTTGAAAAAAAAATTATTTATATACATAAATACATACGCACACACATGCGCGTATACACATCTTCTCAGGCAAAGCAGATTGTCCTTGGTGGGGATATATATATCTATATATATATATATATATATATATATATATATATATATATATAGAGCACCAACTAGGGGAGCAGAAAGGGAATTAGGAGAAGTTGGTGGCAGATCTGCCACTGAATCCAGACACCGGATCCTCCAAGTACGTATATTTTCCGTGGCCATGCAAGACAGAGACCTCCTTCTGGCCATTGGCAAGCACCGTGAAGCAAAGTTCCACAGTGTCTGAACAGTCAGGGTTGTGTAAGACCATGGAACAGCGATGCAACAAGGAATCGTAAGGTTAACAGGTTTGGGGCTGATGATGTTGGATGATTCTCCTAGATCAAATGCTCTCCCAGATCCTGGAGAAAAGCAGGATCGCTGCCAACCGCTATTGCCGAGCCCTCACTTCCTGTGCTTGTCCATTTTGTCGGAGGCCTTGCTACCACTGCTGCCCCCGTCGGAGGAACCCTGGGCTTCACCTCCCGAGCTTAGGTACAGCTTGTCCACCTGCTTGAGGGCTTCGCTCAGGTAGTTCTGGAGAGACGTCATGGCGGCGCAGATGGCTGGGCTGCCGAAGCCATGTGTGATCAAACTGAAGTGAGTCAGGCAGCTCTGGATGCCTGGCTCGAGGATGGGTGCTGGCCGCGAGTTCCCCAATGGAGAACGGTCCTGTGTCAGGAGGTCTGTGAACTCCTTGCAGATTTGCCTAGTGGAATGGAGAAGCAGTCAGCCAAATGACAGGGTACATTCTGGCCTAACACAGAGAGCAATACAGTCTACTTTATCTGCCTCTACCCGCAATAAAGGACTAAGGATGGGATGTTCAACTCAGCGTCCAAGATGTCCTACTACCACCCTGTTAAATCATTTAAAACACTTTCTGATCTCTGTGTGCTTAGATGTTTAAGAACTCTGACCTGCTGAAAAGTTGTTTCAGCCCACAGCTTGTTAGCATCACCTAGCATCAGTGCTACCTCCACTCACGTTGCTTGTGGACATATTCCTACAGCTGAAGGAATATTCCTCTTGGCAGCAAACCACATTTTAATAAGCAATTATTTATCTAAAGGTAATATAGCACTCAGTTTACTTAGCTGACACTACTTCTAAGAAATTTGCAGTGATTTATACAACTGGGTAATTTTTACTAAAGCAAATCTATCTCAAGTTCTACAGTAAGAAGACAGCAACAGCCCTAGTCATTGTAATATCAGCAACACTCACTTGGCAGCCAGCAGCATGTTCTTCCGAGAGCTGATCTCATTGCGCTCCACGTGGGGCCGACTCAAGTACTCGGCAATGGCCTTTGCCGGGAATTCAGTCTCACACACGTAGCCAAAATCGCGGGCCAGGTGCACGGCCTCACCTATGAGCAGGAAATGGGTGGACCTGAGTTTGGGTTGCAGGGGTAGGGGTAACGCGCCAGGGCACGTCGCTACATTTCAATGTACACGAGACATCCGCCCTATTCGGCTGATTCCTCGACATGGCGGGAGAGAGGAATATTCATCGCTTGCCTCCATGGATAACTTCTGTACCCAGCAGCAGGTGGCCCAAGGCGCCCAACAATGCAGCTTATTGATTGACCACACATTGCCAACAGACCCAGCAGTGCCGAGGGTCGCTTATATGAAGGTTAATTGAACCCCTTAGCAGCAAAACACAAGCAGTAACAAAAGCATCACGGAGCTCCAAATGACACCGCCTCCGAGTCACAATCATGCTCAAGAACAAGCAGACCTATTTACAGCAATGAGGAACAGCAGGGCAATCTTCAAGAATTCCTCGCAACCAAAAGAACTTCTCTGTGATCCGTACAGTAACGCGATCATCCTCTCGAACGGCTTCACGAACCCTTCCCAGCTTGCACTTTCAAAGGGAAACAAGCAAACTACGCACTGAACGGAGCAAATGTCTTGCAGCTTCTTCCATTATATAACAAGTGATAAATATGAATATGTAGGTCAGTGGACGTATCCATTGTTAATTTATACCTTTACTGTACTATAAATCAACTCACACTTGCAAGTTACAGCGATTTATACATTTATGAAGACGAGTCATTTTTAACACAGCAGGTCAAGGTTAGAGCTTTCATCACAGGTTCAACAGTAGGTGGAAAGTAGAAAGTAGTAGAAAGCCAACGCTTCTGCTATGCTACCTGCTGCCCATTACTTATATATCTTATCAGAATCAATCTCACTGCGGTCAGAATAACCAACACTGTAAAAGCAAATTTTTTTTTAAAAATAAAAAGGAAAAAAAAGGTGCAATGCACCCATGGAAGGAAATGCACGCAATAGCGAAGCTGTCAAAAATACATAACAGGTATGACTTCATTTATGCCGACTTCAGTTTTGCTTAGTAACCTCAAACGTTGTTCAAAAATGACCATCACTCTCCTCAGACATTTGAACCCAGTTAACCGCAGTCACCCCAAAAGCCCAACATTTACTGCAACAAATACCTTAAGAAAGAAGAAGGATGTCTTAACAGCAAACAGTGAATGTGCGTACCTTCCACCAGCGCTGTGAGCAAAGTTACGTTAGCTGCCTTCCTCCGGCCCGCAGGCAAGTTGAGCCCGATCTTGTCCAGCTTCTCCCTCAAGGACCGCCCGCCATTTTTTGACTTTGCTCTGAGCAGAACAGAAGGGTTGTGAGGACCTCACATTTGAAGTGAATGGAAATGACATTCAAACTGCAAGCAAGGAGTTCCTATCAACAAAGTTGTAGGGCAACAAATTAAACGGAGCTTTTTCATGGTCCACAGATACAGCGCTAGTTGGGTCGGGTCTTTGTGTTCGTTTAGCTCTGCTGCCTGAGCGGCCCCATTGCCATTATGCTGAGCATCTCTACAGTCTTCTCCACAGATGATCGTAACTGAGGATATCTCCATCATTGCCTCCAGTGACACCTCCCTTCTCAGTTTATACACAAATACATAAAATGCAAGGCCTCTGTACACCATCTCAGAGGTCACAGGGCCTTGTTTCAGCTCCCACACACCCCGATATCATTTTCCACACGAGTGACCAACACACGGGGCGAGAAACAGCATCTACAGGGATATGTACAGAAGCGCTTCCCCTCCTTGTCCCACTCTCCACATCCAGAAACAATTTAATAGCATCTTCTCTCTTTTTCTATGTCTGTGTGTGAGAGCAAGAAGTGGTTGCATGGGTGGGGGCTGTGCTCCAGTGACACTGGACAAAGATGATACTGCTAGGATATGAGTGTGTGTGGGTGTAAGGGGGGTGGTGGTTTGTGAAAGACAAAAGCATAACTTTATAATAAATCAAGGCATGGACATAAACAAAGCCAAAACACATGTACCCACCCCCACAATAAACCACACAGCAATGTAGAGATGACACAAAGAAACAATGGCAATGTCGCAACTTTAAACCTCTCCTTCAGCGCAGTATGCAGAAATTAGAGGAAGTTCCCCAGATGGGGCTGCACTTCATAAAACCAGCATGAGTGAAGCGATACGGCCCAGAACACCAGTACAATGCTGGTTTTGGTCATGTGCGCTGGGCTCCGGGAGGCAGGGGGCATTGATGCTTACCTGCGGAGGACACCCCCGAGCAGCGAGGCATTGAGACACTCCGGAGGGGACAGGCGCCGCTGCACTTCCGCCACCGTCACTTTGTATTTGGAAGTGGAGCTGAGCAGCGACAGTCGGCCTGGCACGGAGCAGAACACCTCCGTGGGGTTGGACACCATACCCAGCAGGGACTCCTTCTGGTAGGGCAGCCCCAGAGCATTGCCTTTGGGCAGGGACACAGGACCTGAACACGGTGATAGGGAAACACAAATGTGAGAGTCCTTAAACGCACTCTAAGTAGCAAAGCATTAGAGGTTCCAGTCCAGGAAAAGCTGCTGCTGTTGTGGCCTTCAACCATGTATGATATGTTGAGGTGTCACTCTATAGACCCATTCATGTAAAAAAGAAATAATATTTAGATACAGGGAAGAATGTGAGTGTAAGAAACCACATTGTTTGTACATTTATTAGTTTGTATTTATTCGTAATATTTCTCTTTCAAACTGTCCCTTTATTGTTATCCCACCATTACGATGATGATGTTCTGGTGAATGTGAACCTCGGTGAGCATCGACTACATCAAATTCCCAAAATCCACAAATGTACTTGGCCATTAAAGTGTTACCTTACATATTATACCCGGCCCCTTTTTTAATCTTTCATGGATTTTAATTATTATTGTCATGTATGTGTGTTTTACACGAACTTCTAAATTAAAACACGGAGACGCGGACTTGCAGGCTGAATTCGTTTTTAATCTTTTTCGTACTACGCATACACGCTACGTTCTACGTATTTAAGTTGAACGTTTAACTACACACAGAAATATACATCCGCAAAAAGAAATAACCCCAAATATTAACTCTCATATACTACAATTATAGAATCCATTGGGATTTAATTCTTGAATGCATTTCTGTTTAGGTAGTTTGGTGAAATTTACTGGGGCAGCGTTTTAAGTGTTTTGTGCGTTTTATGTTCTGTGGCTAAATTTTATTCAATTTTACGGAGCAGCCCCCTGTGTTTTACCTGTTGATCTGGATATTCATCCTTGATCCACAAAGACACATTAATATGGCTCCATGTAAAATAAGAAGGTGTATATCAAGATGTCCTGTTGAATTGCTCTGCAGCGTTTTTTTGTTTTTTTTTTTTGTTTAAAGTGGTTGTTTCTTTTGTTGGATTTGAAATCTTTTATTGTATTTAGAGAGGAAAAAATATGTACAGTTCTATTAGGGTTGCAACCCTGTTGCTACCCACTGTTCTACTGGGGTTTCAACAAGTTGTTTCTCAACATGACATCTGCTAAGCAGCTTGAAAGACGGTATGTTCCTGAACCATAAAAAAAAGCCCTGTTCGATGGCTCAAGAACAATGGGCGCTACTTGCTTCAGAAATACTTCTGCCTCGGCAGCGTATCTGTGTTCCTAGAAAGGACTCGGCATTACGAATCATACAAAGACTCTGATTATTTTGGCAAAAATATTATGCTGTTGGACAACAGTGGGAGGAAGTTATGCAAAACACAGAGATCCCTGGAAAAATGATTCTTTAACTTCCAGTTGCGAGTACAAGTGAAAAACACCAAGTTAAGGAAAAATATAAGGCCACTTGATCATGTTTATAAGCAATACCAGCCAAGCATGGGGGGAAGTGTAATAGTTATCACATCTCTGACTCTGGAAATTTTACCTCATGACTTCCAGGAACTCATTATGCTCCTAAATAGGAGGCCATGTGTAAAGCAATGACTACACTGAAGAAGCCTGTTATTCTGTCTGAAATCTGCCTAATTTAATGGGTTACATGTATAAAACCCGAGTACTTCGTGCCTTCTTGGGGTTAAGCTCATTATCTCATCCTGGCAGGCATGGGTTCAAGTCCTGCGATTTGAGTCAAAGCTCCAAGAATCTGACCTGAACTAGGACATGACACACCGATCGATCACCACCACCCACAAAGAAGAGACCGGAAAGGAGACGGCTTGTCGCCTACATGGGTTTCATTCAAGCTTACGAATGTCTCGCACACCAAGAATTAGGTGAGGAGAAAAGTAGTGACTCATGTGACCATTGTGATAAACTGAGTCACCATTTCAAAACCAGAGATATGATCTCAACTGAGACAGGAAAATCCTGGTCCTGGCGCAAACGGGAGCCACTGGGGTACTAGAGGGTAAATACTGGAGTTGTTACATCCCTGAACACTGATGCACTGCTGATAACATTTCAAGTTACGGCAGAGACACAGGGTCACAGGGTCCAGTGCCAACCTTGGAAGCCTCAGCGCTAGGCTAGGTGGGGTACATACATCCTGTAAGGGTGTCTCTGAACATGGCAATGTTGTTATATTTTAGGACTTTATGGAGATGCTCTCATAAACAAATGGGGTTTTTGTGGTTTGGGCAGCAGCTACAAGCTGAGGAAAATAAGCTTGCTTGCAAAGTGTTTGCCTCCATCATGTCTATTTTTTTTTTTTTTTTAAAAATACACCGGAACCTGCCAATAGAACTGAAACTCCATCTTACTGGACAAATGACTACTCGACTTGGCCTGTAAATTCTAGGGAAACCACTTGAGAGTGAAAATAACTCAGGAAAAGTTTCTAACACCTCTATAAAAGTGCTGTTCGGCTGCTCAGAATCGCAACTAAGCTTTGAATGGCAGAAACCCACGTCCAGCAACGGCTCTGAAGAAAGGACTTCAAACAGCGCAAACCTCCAGCCCCGCTCGTACCGCGTTAAGACTGCTGGATACAGGAATTGACTCAAACGGAGCCCTAAACCAACCCCGTGCTTGAGGCCAAGGACACCAAGATTGTTCCCTGATCTGGCGCATGTTGCCGCCACTGTACTGCTACACAATAAATCCACAGATATTCTTAACTTGTTAAAGAAAGCTTCCTCTCCCCTATATTTATAAACTAACTTTTTGGGATTTGATAATAAGCATCAATTGAATTTATATAAACAAAGTAAGTCTAACCCTTTTCAACAAGGACCAGCAGTTAATGGAAATAAAACTGAAACGTCTGACGGACCACTGCTGGCATGAGTTCTTGTCTAATAAATTCACTACCTGTAAGCATTTAAACTGTAAAATAGTTTATGTAATTTCAAACAAAAAATTTTTCCCAAGTTTAATCTTATTAAACTTGAAAAGCGAAGCAACAAGCAGTAGCCAGAAAAATGTCATTTTAAATCCCTATGAATTTTTAGGATCAATAATTTGTCCGGTAAATGTTTACTAACCTTTTAAGTTAAACATTTAATGATTAACAACCATTTATTTTATATTAGCTTTTTCCTTGCAGGGCTGGGATTTTAACTTTTTAAATTCTTTTTTCCTCCAGCTGATCACAGCACCCCCCACCCGCCGAAGGTTTTATCTATATTTGAGGGGTCAAACTCCACAAGTGAAAGCACCAGAACGGGAACGTCTCACGGTCGCCATCGTCTCCAACCACAACCCTCTCGTGGGATGAAGAATACAACCAGAAAGACTACAAGAAGTCAGTTCAAGACAACAGGGAATTTCATCCGACTTTGATCCGGGAATTCCGGGAGCAATGCGAATGTCACGGATGCAATTCCAGCCAAACGCAAAGGAGGGTCACTTATGAGGGCATCATGGAGTGCCGCATTACGCAACACTCAAAGGCACTGACTGCTCCGCTTCCGCTACTCCACTCCTTGCACACAGATGGAGATTCCAAAGAATGTTTATAAAGATGCAAACAAAGAATGAAAGAAATCTGCCTAAAGTAATGAAAGTAGCAAACTGGCCAGATGAAACCAAAGTCAAATTATAATGTTAACTTCCTTAAAGTAATAATTAAAACTGCTTTTGTTAAACAGTTTTGCAGAGCCAAACCACATAAAAATATTTAAATGGCTTAGACACATTCAGTTTATACATAAAAGGATAGAACACAAACAATCTGACATTTAGGAGTTTCTGCAGGTACAATATTTTATTACTTTTCTCAGTGGGGAATTTGAGCTAGCAAAACTGTACTGATCGCTGTCCACTGCACCGTCTTATAACTTCAGATACAGAAACTTGCTTGAGACAGCAGGTGCTGTAGTGTTTACAGCCCCTGCATTCAAGCAGTTATAGGACGCGCAAAAACGCTTTCATCAGCGAAGCCCTTTTTATTCTCGCGAATGTTATTAAGCTTTACTTGAACACAGCATTTAAAAAAAATAATTTAAAAAACATTGCGCTGAATGTGCATTTCATTAAATCTTTGACTTTCTATAAAACATTTGCATCTGCATAAAAACACATGTTTACTTGTATGCACATTTTAAATTCTTCCACAACAAACACACTGTGCTGCTGGCAGTACTCATCCCTGGCCCCCCACAGACTCCCACGGAGAAATCTGGAGTCACTTTTGCAGCCGCACAAGGATTACTGTAAAGCTGCACAGACCCATGCGAGCACAAAAGCACATGCATAAAGCAGTGTTTCTCAAACGGAAAATAAAGCGCACAGAAGAAAATGATTTTTTTTTAAAAAATCACACCAAATAACACAGTCAATTGATAAATTTAAGAAAAATACACTAACCTTTCTTTATGACGGTCTGGTCTGCCATGATAATACTGTGATCATCAACATGCTGGTGGGGGGGAGACAAAATTAAAAAAAATGAATTGAGATGCATTTTCTATACTTAAAGCTACACAAGAGGAAATTGTCACCATCAAGTTGTATCGAAAAAAAAAAAAAAGCCTGAACCAAAGAGGCTATTCATTTCTTTTGAAGAAGTCGGCCTGGTCAGTTATTAAACCTCACGACATGTGGCAAGCGCTACAGTACAGTTACACACATCAAAGGCCGTCATGTTGACACGGTTTCGTAATCCAGGACGAGCCAGTTCTCACTTCACCATCGTGCAGGTAGCTCACCTGAACGTCATCCAGGCTGTGGCCCATGTCGTGCAGTCCTATGTTGTCGCCGAGAACGGGCGACTCGATACCGTGCATGTGTGGGGGGAGCAGCTCCGGTCTGCGGAACCCCTCCCTCCGCACTGCGGCCGCCGGGCCGCCTTCCAGTCCGAGTATCTGCCCGGCCAGGCTGCTGCGGCTGTGGGGTCCAAGCCCCTCCTGGCTCTGGCGGCCGGGCCATGACTGCTGCTGGTTGGCGGACGACGACTGGTGTATGGAATTAAGGCTGAAAGGGTCGCTGAGGTGGGAGTAGGGGTCGCTCGACTGGGGGTACGAGATGGGCTGGTAAGGAGGGGGGAAGTACGGCGGCTGAAAGTCCGAGCTGCCCGAGTGAGACAGCGATGGTGGCGGACTGTAGAGGTGCTGGCTGACTGCGGGCAGATGCGGCAGCCGTGGATTTCCATTTGCGCTGCTGTCATGTCGCTCCTGCGTGAAAAACGTAAAGAAAATGAGGAATCATTCCTATACAAACAAACACCTTTGGGAAATTTTCATAAATGCACGATATAGGCAAATTAGCGTTTCTGCTGTGCTACGTGGTTGCATTAGAGACAGGAAAACAGCTGTTTTACAGTAAATATGAATGGGAATGAGGTGTGATTGCCAGATTTATTGTAAGAGCCAGGAGATGCATTATCCTCCCTGGAGGCGGTTCTGCAGATGTGACAGGACCTGTAGGACCTGGGCAAGTTTGGACACATGGAAAATTCCTGGTCAACAATGGGACATTTCCAGTTCAGCGGGATAAATATTAGTCCAGCGAGAAGATGATGAAGCCTGATTTGACTGTCACTAAAGGAAGAAAAATTAGACTGAATGCGGATTTATTTCCACGCATCAGCGGGAAAATATACATCTCCTTGTTATATATTCACATATTTATTTTTTTTTTATCACTTTAGTTCGATGTCTAGAGGAAATTTAACTTTAAAATGACAGAAATCAATTTTCTTAAATTTCTGTGTTTTTTCTTAAATATTAAACCCACTTTGATGCAGATACAGCGAGTTTCTTTTTCTTTTTTGTTGAAAGTTTGCTGTTAGATTCATATTCATCTGATGTCAGATCACCAACCGCAACAAATCTGCAATCTGCTAAATCTAGACAACTCAAAAAAATATAAACATAAACAAAAGAACCTCAGACAAATCTGATGTTTTCCAAAATAAACCACATTAACCGGCACCATAAATGCATTTGCGCACAAATAAGAACTACTTTTTAACATAATTTAAAATGTTTTGTTCACCACTATTTTCAACGAGTGGCCTCCTGTGTGAAATGCAGAATTCGCTTAATAAACTATAATCCATAATAAAAAGCCGGAACCATTATTTGAACAAATAGATGTATTATTTCCACATATAATCGGCAAGATTTAAACCCCTGAAATCTTGACGTTATGTTGGCACTGCTTAAATAATGCGTTCACGGGCTAATAATAATAATAATAATAATAATAATAATAATAATAATAATAATAATAAAATCGTACATTTACTGCAAAACTACATTTATTGTTGGACCAACATTAGCAGATTTCTTTACAGAAAACCCGGAAATTCTGTCATGGTTTTATGTAAAGGGTTTAAATCAAAAGACAACATAGTAACATAAAATCTGAAGATTACAAACCGCTGTGTTTTATTGCGGCAAACAGAAGTATTATTAATAAAATGTATTACTGCGTTTTGATATTTGAATTAATACTAATTCCTCTGAATAGCCGTGCGTTTCGGGCAAATCGACCAACAGCATTTAACCCATTTAAATTCACATTTTTACCAGGGTAATTTAAGTTAAGTAACTTTTTCCACGAGTACTACAGTGGGGGTGGGAGAGAAACTGGAACCAACAACATTCAGGTTACAGAGCCAGGTGGGGAACCACCGCATCGTAGCATCGCTTCCTATTTGAACGTTTCAGCGCAAATAATTTCAACTGTCAAAAACCGGAACAAGCAGGAATAAACAGGAATCAAGAGGGGAAAGCAGTAAAATAGCAGCGTGAACGACAGCTGTTTCCACCGCATTCTCTTCGCGTTCTTTGCGCTAAACTAAAAGTTTCCTTTTGCGCAACTCAGCAGATGTCAATCTTAAGTGACGCGTCACAAAGATTTTGCACCACTTGATATCTTGTTTTTCGAACCGTAAAAGGGTCTGTTTTGTAAAGAGGAAAGCGGCCACGTGTCAGCTGTTCGCACTGTAATAACGACGGACGTCGGAATGCCTTGGTTATGAAGAGGCTGGAAAAGTGCTGGTTTAGGTGGGTTAACCATCAACAGGAGGCAGGTAATCCCGGGTTACCTGGTTAGTGAAGGGTATCGCATACAGGGGGAAGGCAATAATGCTCAGTGGGGAGAGAAAGCGCGTTTCCGCACAACTTCCTGCTGATATTCAGAGGCTAAATAAATAAATAAATAGACGTGTGCAGAACATCTAAGCAAAGCCTCTGCACACCGTCGTCGGAATGTTAAAAATACTAAAGTCGGACTAATATCAAAAGTACATTTTTTCAACAAGTTCACTTTGTAAAAGCACGATTAACGTAAAGATGATTTTAATGCGCTTTAAGTTATACCGTAAAATTTTTACCTGGAAGACACCGACAGGCGCTCCTCAGGCGCATCAAATCCGCGAAATTTGCGCAACTTTCGTTGTTTCCGAAATCCGCGCATCTGCATCCCCGCGCACACACACACACACACTCACCTCGCAGTCCTCCTCATACTTGACATTATCGGCCAGTTTCCACAACATGGTGTCGCGCTGGAGGATCAGCTGTGTCGCCGATGCAGATTTTTTCCCTTTTTATTAAAAAAAAAGAAAAGGAAAAGAGCGAAAGTGGTGCGCGCGCGCGCTGAGCGGTGGAGCGCGTGCTGCTGCTGTTGCCGTGAGGAAAAGCGAAGGGGATCGAACCCAAACAGTACCGGATCTCTGCTTGGGGACGGGGGAGGGGCAGAGTGAGTCCGTGCGACGTTCGGCGGCCCACAGCTACACACTCGGCCGGCTCTGCGGAGCGCATGCCTCCAGCCGTCGTTATATTTACATAACCCCGCCCAGGGGCGGTCGGCTTCGTGACGCAACGCGCTCATCTGGAGGAACCGCCACAGCCGATTGGTTGGCATAAAAATCTTTCACCAATCAGATCACTGTCCGTCTACTTAATAAAAAAATACTATGTATATGTAAAGAGTACAGCATTAAGGGATTTTACTTACAACCTTACGTATGATATTCAGACTTTAACAGACTTTTTACTTGAACATCAAATCCTTCCGTAAATTTGCACCTGCACACAAACATGTTCAATGTGTACATGTCAGTGGGTGGATATACATACGCATTTCGCAAATGCATCGCAATATAGCCACAGTGTTCATAAATGTTTGTAAAAAATATCTAACGATTAAACTGTTCAACTGAATAAGTGTAACAGTTGGGGTCAGATTACCGTCTCTAACTTGATATTTGCCTAAACGTGCGCTATCGATCTGTTTGGCAGCAAAATCATATAAATCAGGAATATTTGACAGAATGCACGCGTCAGAGCTTAGATAATCGCTGCATAATTTAAAGCTCACTGACGATACAGATACAGAATAATAATTTACGATGTACACTATGCAGCCATATACAAGAGATGTACATTATATGTTTTCATGAACACACGCACGTAAACCCCTTTTAAGTCACTATCCATTTCTTTCCATGTAAATCACGCGGATCACCTGAACGGAGCCCCTTGTACCGAAGTTATATTATTAATGCTGCTTAGAATTATAACATTTAAAAACAACAGAAATCTTGAAATAATTAAATTGCACGTATGGTCGAAAATCCAGCATCACTTTGCTTTTAAACTTGGGCAAATGACCTAAAATAGACCCGAAAGTTAATGTAGACATTTTTTGTAAACTTATTAGCTGTTCAGTGTAGCATAGATATTAAAGGCCTGACCGCTGCTTTAATAGAGGCTGAGATAATAAAACTAGAAGACATGAATTTGACAATGACTGCTGCTCATTGTTCAATAAGACAAATTTGCCTGTTTGTAGGCTAGCACAGGGTTAACTGCCTTGCTGGCACGTGAGTCGAATATGAGCACTGCACGTCAGGTCTGCACACACACACACACACACACACACACACACAACTTGTATCTGATCTTCAACATTTTTGGTGGCGCAAAATGCGGGATAAAAAAAGTTCTCGATCTGCTTTCACGTACCACTTTTTTGGGGTGTGCCCAGCGGAGGGGGTGTAGAGGGTAGGGGGAGAAGTAGGACATTCACAAGCAAATGCGGGGTTTGTTTTTAGAAATTCTAGTTGATACCTAGGCCCCCCGCGACCCTCGGCGCTTCTGCAGAGTTCTCTGTCGCTTTCTGTCTGTCTCTCACTCACACACACACACACACACACACACACACACACACACACACACACACAATGCCATATATAAACGTAAAAGGCACCTTTCTCTGGTACTCCAGCAACTGATGTTCTTGTAAGGAGGGAAATTATTCTCGTTGAGCCAATTTTAATAATAAAAAATTACACTGCTGCTCTTGTTTTTATTCACAGCATTTTTTGAAGCAATTACTGTATTTTATCCGGTGGGGAGGGCGCAGGATTGAGAGTATAAACGGAATTTATTTAAAAGCAAAACGTTACAGTTGGTGGGAACAGTTATTCCCAGGACGTATTAGGCAAATAAAATAAATGTGCGTTCAGCGCCGACACCACCATCCTTTCAGTGTTGCTTAGCCTTTAAAGACTACAAAAAATGAGTACCGTTCCTTTAAAAACCATTTCTTTCCCAGACCTTCATATTCTCTTCATGAAGAACATAAAAAGGAATGAGTGTGCATTATGGCCCGGTTAAAGTGACCAGTTTCACCGAATACGAGCCAGCGGTTGGCCAGGTTTCCTTCTGCAATTCACCTTAAAAAGGCAACAGTTTAAACTGTAATGACATTTTTTTCAAGCACTCGACAGTATCGATGTCGCTGTGTGACCAATGTGTTGATATTTAAATTTAAGCGAAACTATAGATAAACGCATGCTTTCTTATTCCAGCCTGGAAGTCCGCCCCCTTTCTCACCTGAACAGGACCGAGCTGTAAAGAATTAAAATTTAGCACAAATGATCAAACCACTGAAACACTGAACTACCGTTTCTATCAAGAAAAAACTGCAGGAAAAGCAGTTTAAGGAAAACCCGTAAATAAACCCTACGAAAAGAAAATGGTACTCAAATTAATAAAAATTAGGTTGGCAAATTATACGAACTTAATAGTTTTACATGCACACCTTTAGCATAAACTACCACCTTTGCAAATATTGTCTTACATATATGTATGTTTAATTTCTATGCTGTTAGTTCTGTGTATGTTTCCGTGACGCAGTGTCGTTCTGTTACTAGCTTGTATAAGTCAATTTATTATTTACTAATATATATTTTTTTATGCATGTGTGTGTTTCTAAATATATAAAGACTACACAATACATGCAGATGCAACAACGTCAAATTCTTAATTCACAGCAGACGGCTTATAAAAAGCATAAAAGTGATAAACGTTCTACTTTAATACAATTCCACCGTATTAATTTATTTTTTAGATATTAAATAGATGCTCTATATTTCTGGAAAGGAAAACTGAAGGCGTATTAACAAATTGTACTTTTTATAACTTAAGGACAGCGTTAATGTTCACACACTGCAGCAATGGGTGCAGTTAAATATAAGTAAAATATATAAAATGCGCCAAAGTATTTCAAATAACAGAATTTGGCGCAATTTTAAGATATTATGAACTGAGAAATTGAGGCATAAAACAGTGCAACAACTTTGGAAAGTGTGACAGTGCATCTTCACTACTTCTTGTTTTTTTTTTTTTTTTTAATCAGGTGTGTTGTGAGCATATTAAATATTCAAACACTTAAAAATTATATTCAGTTTTCGTCCGATCCTCAAGTCCTCGGGTGTCGGCGCGCTGCAGGGGGTTCACGGCGCTTCTTCCCCTGAGCTGCCCTTCGGGTAACACCGGTTTCACTATTAATAAAACAACGTAACCATATATAATAAACGCCATTTCACACCTGTCATTGGAAATTTGAGCCAACTGGAGTGAATTATGGCCCGGCGTTGATGTACACCTGCGCCAGGTGGGACTTAAACTCAACCTGCGTGCGAAAACGTTGGAGTAAAAGCAGCTGAAACGTGCAGAAACCTCGAGTGACCCAACATTTCGTCCTGCATTAATTCACAGCATTTAAACGTCGCACACCTACACTACCTGCCCCGACGATCTCAGGTGCGCACAGGACATAAATGCGGGGGGGCACTTTTTTAAGCGTTTATGCCCGTTTTGTCGTGTAAATGTTTAAAAAACGCGAAGAGCCGAGACTCACATGCCAGTCCAGCCTGTCCAGGAGCGCCATCGGTGGGTGCGCGGCTGTTCGGAGCCCCCAGCTGAGGTGCCGCACCTGATGCCGATGACGGTGCGGCGATGACTTTACCGAGTGGCTGCTCTCGCCGTCTCACCTGAGTGTAGAGGAATGCGCGGCCCCGCCGACGCGCATGCGCACTCCGGTTACTCGTACCTGCAGCCGAGGGGGTGGGGTGCTGTCTCTGCCGCCTTCCAACAGGAGCAAAATCATCTTTAAAGTGCATTGCAAAGGTTAAAAACAGACGTCCGTGTTTTCCAGGTGGAATAACGGCTGCTGCGGTTGTGAATCACACCGTGGCCACGTGACCTGCTTTGAATGGCCAGAATTATTGCTGCTGCGTGAGATTATGTTCATAATTCGGATTTCACACCACTTATAGACACTACATTAGTTATAATCTCCAGATGAGCACTTCGCAAAGCATTAGAGCAGGCCGAGGAGTTCAATCCCAGGACCTACTGGCGCAAGAGAGCAGCTTTAAAGAGCACAGCATCTGCTGCGATCTGTTTTTCAAGAACTGCCTTGGAGGCCAGTGGGGATTTTCCTCATTTGGAATAAAAATAACGCAGCAAGAATTCCTTTTTGGGCAGTAAATGCACCACTTTGTTACGCACTTTCGCAAATTCCACCACACCTTGTGCGTGTGTGAGAGAGAGAGATCCGTGCTCTCCAGCACCAGGATACGGTCCAACAAGAGGCAGAACTCCCACTGATGTTCTGGACTTTTCCACAAGGGTTTTTTTTTTAATTTTTTTTAGCATTTTAATGTGCAATAAAACATCTCAGACTGCATGTTTCATTTTAAAGAAATTTATTCGGTTACGTGAAAGATGTTACCTGTTTTTGGTGATATTTCCTCCTTTACTTATCCAGCTTACACGTCTTCACAGTTGCAGAGAATTAGACAAAAGGCCAAATTTACATCATTAACACTTTAGCTTAAACTCCCTGCAGCCTCACATTAGAGCATCATCGCACCTCTACTGCCATCTTGTGGCCAAAATCAACGCAGGCAATGGATAAAAAAGCGAGAAGCTGCAATTTCTGCAAAAATTCATGTCTTAGTAAAACTTTTACAAAATCCAGGCTAACATAAAATGTAAACTAAAAATAGAACAACACAATAAAATGGCATACCACCAGCTGCTGTGTGAAAAGATCTTGCACACAAACTTTTAATTATACACCAGTAAAAATAAACAGGACACTTTCTACCACCAAAATCAAATTTGTCAAAAACATCGTAGCTTCTAATTTTGAGCAATAAAACATAATCCTAACTTCATTTGCCAACTTGTTCAAATACAACTCAAAAACATGCATTGTTTCTACAGTAGAAACATTGTGGGCAACAGGTTGGAAATACCAGAACAATTATAAAGATTTTGAGACAGGAGATGAACCAAATGGAATACAAAGCCAATTTAAATGATCTGGCTTTATTCACTGGTTTATTTTCAGAATGACTCCCAGGTGCACCAAGGAACAACAGGTGACCAGACAGGTGAAAACCTTGTGGCAGAAGTTAGAAGTGGTATGGTGTGTGAGTGACCCAGTTGGAGGTCTGCTCCTTCGTGCGCTTGGCTGAGCTGTGGGATGTGAAGAGAGACTTGAACACCTCCGACTTGTCCTCCATGGACTGGATGGACCGCTTGCTTCCAGATGCAGTGGTAGATTTCGAACACTTGGCGGAGCTAGAGGATTCAGTAACTGCAAGGAAACGGCCCAGAGAGAGCGGTTGGCACAGGATTGGGTGCACCTCTGGAATGCAGGGTCACTCTCTCTTCTTAATGGCTTTACTCAGGTAATAAACTGGGATTCTCCGATGTTAGCTGGGCGCTAGTCAAAATTCATTTTTTGAAATGTACCCCCCATTGACTGTAGCTGTAGGCTTCTCAGAACAACGATACGCTTACGGCTCTGAAGTCAGTGTAACAGCTATTTCTCCTATTTGTATGTTAAGTAAAGGGACCACATGTAACTTCTCTCACCTGGAACCGAGTCCTTGTTACCCTTCAGCCCGTTGGCACTCAGCTCTGATGAGCTCGTCTTGGAGGAGCCTTCCTTCTCTTTGTTCAACATCAAACATAAACGAGTGCAAGTCAACAGAAACCAAACAGTTGTAAACTACACTGTGAAGCACTTTAAACATAACAATGTTGCTTTGAAAAACAGATATAAATACCCACTTTAGGGGAGAATATTCCCAGATAGAAAAATGCAGCAAAAGCTAATTAATTACAGCTTCTGTTTCCCTTCAACACAGCCAGTTAAACAGGATGCCATCGAGATTTTTCTACCTTCTGGATCCACTGACTTTGAGGCCGTCTCAGCAGCCTTTGAGTTCTTGCATTTCTAAGGTATAACAAGACAAAAACACCAGTTTACGTAAATTGTAGCGTCAGATTTAGCCTAAACTAGTAAAGTGAACTATTTTTTCCCGTCATTTTTATAAATAATTTCATACAAAAATAAGTGTAACGAAAAACACGACTGCCGTACTTTTGAAGACTTTGCTTTGGCCCTCTTCTCCTCCATGCGAGCCTGCAGCCGCTCCATGTCCTCCTTGCTGCCATTGAGGATGACGATGTCGCTCTCTTGGAAGGGCTCCCCGCACTAGAGGGTGACACTCAATGATGCAGTGATGGACACCCAACAGAAAATCCCAAAGTGAAAGAACCGCTCACTGATTGATGAACAGGACACTCAAGGACTTTTATTACTACAAGGCCTTTCTGATGGACCCCACAGAGAGTATCTTTCAAGCTTAATGATGTGCTGTCTGAAGGTTGCTGGTTTGTATCCAAGTATCTTCCCCCATGTACAGCAAACATGAAGTCATTATACCAGCTGAGCACACTTCTATTTCTGAATATCTCAGAAGGTTTAGGAAAATTGTTGCAATGTCTACATGCGCATTTTGCATGGTCAAGGAGTGATTCAACATTTGTGTCCCACAGAACTGGATTATCTGCATACTGCCCACAGATCTAGTTCAGTCTCCCTCATGCAAAGAAAAATGTGTTCAGAGAAGAAAAGCAACATTTTTAAAAACCAACAGACAGGATGCTGGTCACTATTCTAGTGAGTCCAGATTCCAGCAATTCCAACTGCTTCTAGTGCCTGAACCAAAAGTAATCAACTATTCATTTTAACCAACCACTAACAATACATGGGCTTCACTGTAAATAAAAGCATGACAAAATGCAACACAAATGATACAGGTGTAGCCATTTGGAATATTTCATCCAACTATTCTGACTTGTAATGAACTTGCCCTTCTCTCACAATTCAGTGTATCCATCACTCTTTTAGACAAAGTTATTTACAACTTTATGTTGTAATATTTTTCTAAGTCAGGTATGCCAGAGAAGTATGTAAGAGTGGTACAGGATATGTACAAGGACAGTGTGACAGTGGTGAGGTCTGCAGTAGGAGTGACGAATGCTTTCAAGGTGGGGGTAGGATTACATCAAGGGTCAGCTTTGAGTCCTTTCTTGTCTGCAATGCTAATGGACAGGTTGACAGATGAGATCAGACAGGAGTCACCGTGGACTATGATGTTTGCGGATGACATTGTGATCTGTAGTGAGAGTAGGGAGCAAGTTGAGGAGACCCTGGAGAGGTGGAGATGTGCTCTAGAGAGAAGAGGAATGAAGGTCAGTAGGACTAAGACAGAATACATGTGCATAAATGAGAGAGAGGACAGAGGAATGATGAGGATGCAGGGAATAGAGTTGGCGAAGGTAAATGAATTTAAATACTTGGGATCAACAGTTCAGAGTAATGGGGAGTGTGGAAGAAAGGTGAAGAAGAGAGTGCAGGCAGGGTGGAGTGGGTGGAGAAGAGTGTCAGGAGTGATTTGTGGCAGAAGGGTACCAGCAAGAGTGAAAGGGAAGGTCTATAAGATGGTAGTGAGACCAGCTATGCTTTATGGGTTGGAGACGGTGGCACTGACCAAAAGATAGGAGGCAGAGCTGGAGGTGGCAGAGTTAAAGATGTTAAGATTTGCATTGGGTGTGACGAGGATGGACAGGATTAGCAATGAGTATATTAGAGGGTTAGCCCGGGTTAGACGGTTTGGAGACAAAGTCAGAGAGGCGAGATTGCGTTGGTTTGGACATGTGCAGAGGAGAGCTTTGGGATATATCGGGAGAAGGATGCTAGGGATGGAGCTTCCAGGCAAGAGGAAGAGAGGAAGGCCTAAGAGGAGATTTATGGATGTGGTGAAGGAGGACATGCAGGTGGTGGGTGCGTTATTTCACTTTTCCTGTTCTTCCTTGATCACAGTCACTCTCAAACTACAGGCAATTCAGTCACAAATCCACCTAAAACACACATCTTTGGACCGCAGAACAAAGCCACAGCACAAAGAGGGAACACATGACAACACATGAAGTAAATCTGAAAGGTACATATCATACATAACTTCATGAGCATTAACCAAGGGAAAATAATGACAACAATGACTAAAATTACATTTATCTACAACTAACAGTACATTTCCAAATGCAGTTAAATATTTACACATGTATAGGTGGCCAATTTGACCAGTGTCAGATTCAGGGCAGGTGGCACAGTGGTCCCACTTGTTACCTTTCAAACAGAGGACTCCAGAGCAAGGTAAGATCCCTTAACAGCTCCAGTAAAAATTTACCAGCTATGAAAACTAAAAAAATAACAGCATACAAACTTAAAAAGGTAAGTTGATTTGTAGAGGGGAGAAAAAAAAACTAGCTAAATGAATAAACAATAATAAGCGTGCAATCTTGTATCTCTAGTTGCAGCAATACTCAGGGGTACAATTGGACGAGTCTCAGAGGAGCAGCCCCGGTGACCTAAATTCATTTCTCTACAATCTTCCCCTCACGTGTTCAGCAACATTAATTCTGCTCCTTCAAACGTGGACTTTTTGCAAAGCTACTGCTATGACTAATAAACACTGACTACTCATTTCAGAAATGAAGTTATGAATTGTCGCAGATATATTTTTCCATTCAACTGAATTTTCTTCACTTTCACATATTTTGTGTGTAGCTAAGGAAACATAACCTGTATTTACTCAGCAAGCTGGAAGACAAAGAGCACCAACATAATAGTACCTTAATTCAACTCAGGTATGGAAATTTGACATACAGCAGCTGGACACGCAAAACACTCAGAAGACACATAACAATAAAAAAACAAAAGCAACATAAATAAATATTTAAATGTTCATTGGTCTTTTTGTGGCATTATGGAGGCAGACAATTGTTGGTAAGAGTGCTTACAGGATGAACCGATCAAAAATCAGAACAGTAGTGTGTGGACGTAACATTTCTATTTTCAGTTATTTTACATTTGTTTTAATTCTGCTTGGAATAAAAGCATTACTATGAAAAAGACCAAGAACAGACTCTCATTTGCCTTTGTGCCATTATTATACAAGGCTGCATTTTATGTTAAAATTCATTTGCCTTGTTTTTGAAGTAGGTACAGACATTCATAGAAGGTGCAGTAGTTTTATTAAACCCATTTCAATAAACATGTTCTACAACAACAACAAAAAAAAAAACAATATCCGAAATGCATCAAGTTCTCTCAGAATTAATATCGCAATTAGTTTTT
Source organism: Heterotis niloticus (assembly GCA_018136845.1). Lineage (NCBI taxonomy): Eukaryota > Metazoa > Chordata > Actinopteri > Osteoglossiformes > Osteoglossidae > Heterotis > Heterotis niloticus. Next base: position 8,568,405 of record CM030895.1, read on the forward strand.
GGTTGGAGGTTTATGATGGGGCAATCCATGGCTATTGTTCTCACTGTTCCAGGACGTAGTTAGTGCAACAGCTCTCTAGCAAGTGATGCAACAAACACACCCATGTGACTGAGAAGTGGCAGTGGACTGGTTTAGCCAACTGACAATTGCCAAAGAGCACGTATTCACTTAACTGATCTCATCAAAAGGAATATGGGCTGAGATTAAAAAATTTTACTCACTAAAGCCAATTATCCACTTTCCAGGTGTCCACTTGTGCAAAGTTGTGTCCTTTGATAATTTATACAATTGAGACAAAACAGTACCATGTAGACAGAATCAATTTAAGCAAATTATCCACCTTTCTGGTATCCACTTAAGTGGACTTAGTATATTTTGTAAGATTTTCCAGGCCTTAACACACAAATAAGGAATGTTTTTTTTTAGAATTTAGCTTTCCTTTACTATGACTTAGGGGTAGAGAGGAATTTTGAGCTATGACACAATGAGTTGCTGAGCCAGTGTACAGCAGTCGGGATGCAATATTTGTCCCTAATCAGATAGGGGAGGTCTGTAGGGTTCAGCAAAGGGCATAGTAAAAGGGCACAGTAACATGCAGTTTCATGCACTGAATGCATTTGTACTTAAGCATCTTGAGCTGTTAAACCAGCAGAGTGAGTTCTATATACTATATATCATGATTGTAAACAAGGACAGAATTTCACTTACTGTACTCATTCAGTGAGCAGAGGAAGGAAACCGGGGCGCTGATGTAAAATCTTTCCATTTTTACAGATTTGTCAGTGTCAGTGTACAGATTTGGCCTCTACCCTCTGGTCTTCCAGGTATGATTGAATTTACAGGTTCAGAAATTGGACCACCCTGTACAGCTCATTGGTTCAAGGAGGTGCATAAGCCATCACACCACGCCAAGGTGCAGTCCCATTGTGATAAAATGTACTTCCAGTGGTACTGGCCTTACCCAGAAAGTGTGATATGATTGAAAAATCGGTTCAGTCTGCAAAGGAGGGTAAAAGGCAAGAGCCACAGAGGATGAAATATGGAGAAATGGTTTGTTACAGATATTGTTATTATTGTCTCGTGTCAGTACAACCAGTGTAGGAACGTAGCTGCAAAGAAAACAACAGACCAAAGATGCTATAATAAGGAAGATAATAACCAACCAATTAGAGAAGCCATGACATGGGAGTCGGTTCTTTGTGTGGTACTAAAGAACGAAACGTATATAATCTGTACTGACTTACACAAAAGCAAACCACTTTAGGAGAATTTTTTGAGTGTCTGTTCCTCTGTGCAGTGCTCTAATAAACTAACATAGCTATAAAAGGAGACTTCCTCCTCTTTGTTCTTTGAGGGATTCTTAGTGCAGGTTTTCTTCGACAGGACACGAGAAAACTCCAGCAATTTCTAGAAGAATTAGTTGCATAAACACAAAAAAAAACACAACAGAACTGTACAGAGGTAGAGCACTGCACTTGAACACAAGAAAAATTACACTTATACAGACTCAAGAGCTGTGCAACACGGGTGTTTCAACTTCCAGCTGTAAGTAATAAAAATAGGTAACCCAACTTATATGCAAATGTAGTCATACTGAGTAATAGATGCAAACGCGTATTCCATAACAAACATACACAGAGGGTGCAAATGTGCATTCAAAAGGGCCAGAATTTTGTTTTGTTAAGCCTGACGGTAGGGTAGTAAAACTTAATTTGTTTGGCAAAAAGGAAAGCAGCCAGGGCAGGAAGAATATATATTACCTGCTGCTTGGTTCGAAGTTACAAAAATGGTAGAAATTTTAAAAGTTTGAATGAGTGAAAGGCCAATTCACAACATTAAAGTTCTGCATGACTGCTCAGATGATCGGGGTGTTAAATATTGTGATCAGGAACAAGAATTATCCATATCATTTCATCAGAAAGCTTCTCTGCTCATGGCACATTCATAAATGATGTGCAACCAGGAAGCGAACGCAAAGAGTGACGAACCAAACCCAAATGGATCGTAGTAATGTGAAGGACTCTTCACCGCTCATTAAAGTCAAAACTTATCCTGTAGGAAACCTCAGCGATTTTAACTTTAAAAAAAAAAAAAAAAAAAAAAAAAGAGGCCTATCCATCTGGTCTTTCTTGCACAAGCCATTCAAAACTTAAAATGGATTTAGTCAACTTAATGTCTTCTTTAGTTCGGATATTTATCTGTGATTATGAAGAATGCACCCCCCCCCCACCAAAGGGTACATTTACACTGGTTTAAAGACCTCTGTTGGCCAAACTTTGACAAATCTGAATGAACAAAGACTCATGCCTTGCTTGGTTCAGGTGTGAGGATATTTTAAGCTCACATAGTTTAATAAATTCTGTAAAATATTTCTGGTGCTACTCTGGTCTTTTCTGCCTTGAGCTGTGTGTTTGGGGAAAAATGTTTTTTTTTTCTGCTGAAAGGTCAGAGTGGCAGGAACTGAACTGACTGTTAATATTTGTTTATCTTCTCAACCTTATGGTGTACCCTCTTATTTGTTTAAGTAGTGCAGTGGGGGGGACATAGCCCACCCTCAACTAAAACATATAAAAGCTGCTGCATTTCTTTGTTTGGAGATTTTTTCCCAGCATTGATGCCCTGAACTAATTGCTAATAAACTGATTATTTTGGCCACCAAATGCACCTTTTTATGCAAATGATATCTTTTTATGCTCATGTTCTCCATATCTGGCCGCTTGATGGTCTCATTCAAATGGGGTGCAAAATCGAAAGTCGTGTTCATTATGTAGAATGAGCTCCGTCTGTGCTTCAGAGATCCTGAATTCCATTCAGCATTCAAAAACGCCCTCTATTTCTACTATAAAATTATACTTTCACAAAGTAAAAGGACAAGTTGTATTGTAATAATATTAGACCAAATGTATGAATCAAACCTCTCCAGTGAAACATGCAACTCTGCAGATGAGCAGAGTCTTCTTGGAATGGCTGCATGCATTTATGGACAAAAGTCCTTGACTATTTTGCCAAAGTGATATCTTTAATGTAATTCACCTGTACTAGGATAATTTTTCAGCAGATTCCTTTATTCATGCAAAAGATTCTTTACTTTTGCTATCCATTATTGGGTATCACTTTGTATGTTCCTTTCTGCAGGAAGCCACTGAAGGCTTTGTTTCATAGTTAGAAAATGCAAACACTACTGGGATAATGACCAGTTCTGAAAAGACCTTATAAGGTACATTTCTCCAGTTCAAGTAACTTTACAATCTTTTCTTCATAAAAGTTTGCACGGGAGGGCAACAGAAGCCAAACTCCTTGTTGGAAGGTTCAAGGAGATGGGTCACGGCAGCAACACACCCCAACTTGATGGAATGCATATGAGACACGAGTTGCAACAGGTGTCAACTGCAACCATCTTGAAAGGAGGGGCTTCACCAAAACACATAGCACAAATCACATCCAAAGGAGCAGCACTCCTGGAAATACCAAAGCATATCACACAGTACTGATGAAACAGCCTGCAAAGTATTTCAGTGTGATTTTCCACACCTGATAACTGCTGCATTGCTATAAGATAAGCTGTAATCAGGTTCGTGCCTTTTTAAATAGGGCAAAAAAATGTACACATAACAGGACTCAAAAGTTAAGCTTTCATATTAATTTACTCTTTCTGCAAATATACTAGATATGCATTTATTTTTGTTGGCTACTGTATATATTCATTCACTGCAACAACTTCTGCTGCTATGAGCTTTTCAAGGGTAGTGAGATACCGAAGGTGGAAACACAGAAAAATGATTTTTAACCTGGTTTGGTACACCCTGTTATGCAAAAGTACTTAAAGACGTACTGTCTTTACAGTTATGAATTCAAAATAAATGTGCAAATCACTTATAAGTAAGCTCAAAAGTGCTGGTTTACTGAAAGAGAAAAAGGAATTGAAGGTTACGTCTGCCTTATCATACAGACACGTAAGTGAAATATGTCGAGTTTACAATAAACTGGTTCAGCGACAAGGACTTTGTACAGTCAGTACAAAGCACAAAAAATTTATCTTGTGACACAATTAAAAAATTAAATCAGTAACTTATGGTTTTCACTTCCTCAGTTTCCTCATGCTTATTCTCTGTCCAACCTTCTTTTTTTTTTGAGGGGAGGGGTTTAAACCACCAGTAGAGGTGGGTGGAGCCTCAACGGCTGTTACCAAGTGAAAGCCAGTGCTCAGCCCTCAGGGGTTTGTGGGAGGAACATGCTGGGATGGAGGGGCACGTGGAGATCTTGCTGTCAATGTTCTTCTTGGTGATTAGCAAAGTTGGACTTAGAGCACACCAGAGACACGAGTAGAAGCAGCACAAGCCGACAGAGGGGAACAGGATACTCATAGCAGGTACACTCTTTTCTGTAAATGCGCACGCGTCCCTGTGACATACTTGCTGTTTGACATTGCTAACCCATAGCAATAAAGTTAACATGCAAGTAAAATCAGTTTGTCACGTATTATATTACAATATATAATTTTACAATGCGCTAATCCTTCTTCCTGCACATAAAACCAACATTCAAAGTTCAAGTTCAAAGTCTTGAATATTGAATATTAAATCTGTTTACTGTTGTTATAAAGTAACTTAAATTTAAGTCATCAAAATTTTGTCATTAGTAGAAATACTAATTTTAGTATTTTAAGCTTTGAGAATGAAGAAATGAAAATATACCAATTCTGGCCACTGACAGAAATCCAGTTTCGAATTAAAGGGTTAATAGTATGAGTTCACTCTAAATAAAAATCCAAATATGGGTAAAATAAGACATTTACACGAAAAAAGTATGAACTGTATGCTCTGGGGGAATTGCTGTACAAATAGATGTGACAACAGACCACGCACTTTCTTAAAATAACAGCAGCAAAAACAAAAAAAAAAAAAAAATTTCCCAGGCACGTAATCTCAGTAAGCTATGCTGTATTTGTATTTGGTGTACTTTGAAGAAAACAATCAAAAACCTTGAAAATCCTTCCACTAATTAAATCCTGCGGCAAATTTGTATGATGTTTCTGATCTTACCTCAAAACATAAATGGAAAAAAAAAAAGCCAATACCTAACCAAGTAAGCATTCGGTTTTTGTACAAGGGTGTTTATCTGTGGACGTGTGAGCACTTTGATATCTCAGGATCGTTTCAGAATAAACACACTGTGGAGACCAAGTGTATGATTCTGTATCTCCGGTTACAGCAAACCCTGTGGCCCCACCAACCCCCAGGGGTGCAATTAGACAAGCCTCAAGGAACCCCATTAGTGACTCCAGACTCATTGCTGTGCAATTTTCCACACACCTATTTGCCAACATGCATTCAGTTGCATGAAGCAAGGCCATTTCCTTTTCGGGCCATTTTAAGCAATAAGCAAGATGAGGATGCACTAGTGTCATTTTTAAGCTATTTTTATCCATCAATAACAAAGAAAAAATGCAAGTGTTTCTGTACTTAGTTGACTGACACTGCACCAGCTAACTGTAAACTTTCAAAATTATAATGAATTTTTATAATCTAAGTTAACAGAAAATTCACCAGTAATTTAAGAGAAAACGAAACTAAGAAATGTGTATGGTAAGAAATATTTTTGCACAGCCATGGTGGGGTATAACCTTGCGAGCTGGATTAGACAGAGCCTTGCATGTAATACACATGCTTCCTATGATACCAATAATCATTTTAAATACTGTAAATGTAAACATAATATCAAGAGGACATCCAAATGCAAAAGAGACAAATGGTTGGAACTGATTACTCCCAAGCAATGTTTGGTGGGCCCACACAGAAACGATTCAAACGTCAAAGTGTGCTAGTTCCCAGTTTTGTCCCAAATGTAGTAGAAAGAGCTCTCTGTCCCTCAGAGCTGCTGAAGCCCTCCCAGCAGTCAAGAACTGTCTAAAACCCATTTCTTTCAGAACCATTTCTCTCGTAATCACCTGACAGCTGCATGAATAATGTCATCTAGCATGTGTTTGCTCTTACAGGAAACTATTTAAAGTATGAGAACTAGCAACATGATGGTATCATATAAGCTGTGTTGCAATCACCCTGTGTCTGCTGAGACTAAAGCATCTCAAACTCTTCATCTGTTGTTGAGGAACTTACTGTCGCTCTCAGCTGCATTTTTCTTTAGAGAAAAGCATCTGCTAAATCAATTAATCAATAAATGTGCATGTAAAACCAAATATTTGAAAGTAGGTTAAACTATAAGCCTACATTCATTTCCTTCCTCAGAATCCTGAGCCTGCTGAAATATTATGTTCTACCACAAGGTGAAGGTCTCTTTTTTCTTCATCTTGGGAATTTGTGTGGTGATAAGTGTGACAATTTACTTAAACTCGAGCACTTTAAAGGCAATACCCAGAAGAGATTACAAGAGCAGCTGCAAAGCTTTCCCTGACTACTGTACCACCTTCCTGCCTCAGCCCATCAGGGGCAAGCAATGGCATCAGTGGGACTGTCTGTCTGAGAATCACCTCAATAAAGCTGAGCTAAACTGCTCCCTCATGGCCAAGGAACTCCACTTCATCACTGAACCCCTGAGCCGAGAGGAGGAAGAGTTCCCCCTGGCCTTCATCATCACCATCCACAAGGACCTGGAAACGTTCATGCGCCTCCTCAGAGCAATTTACTTTCCCCAGAATGTCTACTGTATCCATGTGGATGCCAAAGTCCAGGAGTCGTACAAAGCCTCAGTCCAACGCCTGGCAAGCTGCTTCCCCAATGTCTTCCTATCCAGTATCAGCGAGGTGGTGACATATGCTGGTTTCTCACGCCTACAGGCAGATATCAACTGTATGAAGGACTTGAATGCCTCAAAGGTCCCCTGGAAGAAAGTCATCAATCTGTGTGGTCAGGATTTCCCTGTCAAGAGCAACCTGGAGCTGGTGCGTAACCTACAGACCAGGGCATGGAGGGACACTAACATAACGCCAGGCATCCTCCAACCCTCCTATATGAGGTACCGGACACAGAGGCAGTACCGAGAAGTGAATGGCTTGCACACGGTACCCAAGGGCTATGGCTTCTATAAAAGACCTCCCCCACACAACCTCCAAATCTACTTTGGCACAACTTACTATGCCCTGACCAGACCCTTTGTCCGCTTTGTTCTGGAGAACCCTGTGGCCAAGGATCTGCTGGACTGGTCTAGGGACACCTACAGCCCAGATGAGCACTACTGGGTGACACTCAACCATCTTGCAGGTATGCCAAGAATCATTCAAGAAACCTCGCCTTTCCAAAATAGTACACATACGGTTGTGTGACAAATTTCTCGAGGCCCCAATGACTGCAACCAAATCTCAAAAAACTTATTATTCATTTTATCAGGTTCAGACAACTTAAAAATAAAACTAACTAATAGAGATATGCTTAAAATTGCTTGAATCTCAATAAATTTGACCATGACTAAAGAGGAACTTGTGGAGCTAAAGCAGCATTTCTTCATATTTAAAATTCCGTGTTACCACATTTAAAATTTTTGTGCTTTGCATAACAACTATTACCTTTTTTTTTTTTTTAGATGCACCAGGAAGTAACGTACAAGGCGAATGGGAGGGTGAGATTCGTACTATAAAATGGTATGACCAAGAAGGCACACACCACAATGGATGTAAAGGTACAGTTCTCCTCAGAAAGATGCAACCTGTATCCTTGTGTACACCTCTAGTTGAAAAATAAAGCTCAAACTTATTTTTGTTTGGGAACGCCACTGCCTTAAGGTGCCCAGTTTGAAGCAGTTTCCTTGATCAAGATGCTTACTTACCCCAAACTCGGCCATCTTATTTAACCCACTGTATAAATGATTAAATATATATAACATTGCTTATTTAACACTGCAACTCGTGTTGGATAAAGGCATAAACTACATAGAGTTTAAGAATTACAGTAATATTTATTAGTAACAATTTCAGAAATTAAGTTATTCTGCAGCAAGATGAACCTGAACTCTTGGAGAAAAAAAAATTCAAGTGTTGGCCCAAAGCGTCAACGTTTTTTCCCCCTTTGCAACTTTCCACAAAAATCCCCTAAAACCTGAATACACCTCAGTGTGGCAAAAATCCACAGTAATAAGTTCACAGCAACAAAAATGACATGTTGAATTTCTTTTTCAAACAGTTTTACTGTTCTTTTTCATTTAATGTTTTGCACATTTTTCCTCAAACTGTTTTTATTGTTTATCACACCTTTTTTTCCTCACCGTAAACCACTGAGAAACGGATTTGACAGGCACTACATGAAGAAAAACATTATCATCATCAGTATTACACGTTGAAAAGAAACCAAAAATACTGCTGCTGCCAGAGCCACTAACCCATAAGTCTTGCTTTTCTGTGACCACTGATGCCACATGCAAAGCCATGCTTACCTTTGCTGATATTGTGCTAAAGAGCTGTCCTTTCCCTTCCCCTCCCTCTCCCGCACACACAGGGAAGTACATCAGGGGAATCTGTGTCTACGGCATTGATGATCTCCAGTGGATCATGGACAAGAATCACATGTTTGCCAATAAGTTTGACAGCCACCTCTTCCCAAGGGCCCTCGATTGCATGGAGCTGTGGCACCGACACAAGGTTCTACAGAATGCTCAGGTTCCTGTGCAGCCTGAATGGCATATCGCAACAGACAATAACAGCACTGCTGCCTGACAGTGAGTACAACATCCCTGAACTGTGTTCAACCATCCTGGGGAGAGGAGACACTGGGGGAAAAAGTGCAGTGCGGCAAACAAGACAGCTGGCTTATTTACCTACCGAATTGCTCAGAGTAATCCATCAATCAGGAAAAATAACTATACTGATATGGTTCTAACTATTTAATAGCATATATTAACATACCTACCTCAACTCAATCTTTCATCAGAATGGTATGTGCAGTCATTGTTTTGCACAAATAATAAAAGCAAAGAAAGAAAAGAGAATGAAACAATGCAAAGGGATAAAATATGACATGAAGTTTAACATAACTGATGACTGTGGGGATATATAGTGAAAAAAATGCCAGCATTGAATTATGGAACAGAGGAGGGTGTTTAGCTTTGCATATGTTATCCTAAATACATTTTCGGTTTCAACAACTGTCCACCTTTCTGGAAATGGAAAATGAAGTGCAAATGTGAAAGTAAAGCAAAAGTTTTCACAAGAAGAACGACATGCAAAAGCACCACTTCCAAATACTAAAGTTACAAAAAAAAAACTAACAAAAATTAAATTAAAATGTAGACTGCAGTTTGAGTCCTGCCTTCTGCTTTAGTGCCCTTCAGCAAGGTAACTACCCTGGACTGATACAGTAAAAATACACAACTGATTTAAAATAAAAAAAAAAAAAACTGTTAACACAAAGTTGCTTTGCAGACAAGTGAATAAATGTAAAATGTGAACTTGTGCTGGCAGGGGGTCACAAATTATATAACTGCATAGTCTGGCTGCCATCAGCTGCGCTCTTAAATAAATACTATGCACACATGCCCTTGACTAGACGTCTTCCACTCGGCAGCAATGACGTTCATGGCTCGGTGATGTTTGTAAAGTTTAAGAACTTTATCTGATGTAACTGAAGCTGTTTTGAAAAATACATACACTTCTTAAAGTCTCATGTTCCATTGCTAACATCTGTAAATATGGTACTGTTTCACAGCTTGTTTACACAGAATGTAAGGTTTATTAAACAACTCTGTTTTATATTTAATGTCAAAGAGAAAAATGAGTACATATGCAGGTTTGCAGAAACAACTGCAAAAAAAATCTACATACTGCCTTTCTTTGGAAATATGCACTGCTTGAAACTTAAATATTGATTGTAGCACAAAAGTGTATGTCAGCTCATATTTTCCAGCATAGTGTGAATAAAAAATATTTAAATCTGTTTTATATACCTGATAATAAAATATTTAAGTATTCAGAGATAAAATTTACAAGACTGGAATTTATTTAAAATAAACATTTTATATGCTTAAATTGTTTTATACATGCAAAATGCATCTTAACTCCTTAAGCACAATCTAAATAAAAGAACACTGTAAACTGTATCACAGGACACAAGTGAATTTCTATGTTTTTCTATCTGAAATGAAATGCACACTTTCCATTTCCAGCTGTGATCACTAAAAAAATGCAAAGTGTCCAACAAATTTATGAGCCCAAGTTTTGGTGTAAGTTTAAAAATAAAAATAAAAAACATGACGACCATCTTTAAAATTAATCGCGAACATAATAAAAACTACTGTTGTAAACAAAGCCATATACATTTTACTCAAACATAAACCCAGGAGGACCATACGTCAGCTACTGTGGCTTGAAGATCTTGGTGACTTTGCGAGGGCACTGACTGACTGACAAAAGCTTCAGGGACAAACACTCCCCGACTTGGTGATATCTGACAAGGAACAGCGGCTTAAGTGATATTGCCATAGACACCAGAAGGAAATATCGCCAGAGCTGGATGGAACCACGAATGGAAGCAACTACTACACCATTATGATATTGCTCGGTTTCAAGACAAAAGGAAAACACAAACAAACAAATCTGAATCATTTTTCACATTCCCTCCCTGAGCAACTCGAAAAGGAAGTAGAGCTCCCACATTGTAATCAAGAGACCTGAGTTCAAATCCTACCTACTGCTGTAGTACCCTTGCGCAGGGCACTTACCCTGTAAGCATGCTAGTACATAAACTTCCCATTGTAAGCCACTTTAAAGAACAATGTTACATTATTAGCTGAATGAATGTACCAAATCCTTCCACAACCCTCCCAGACACCCCAAACTACAACAAGGAACAGGGAAGCCGGTCTGGTGGCTCACAACAGTCCAGCACGCCTTGTAGACACTTACTGCAACACCTGTGTTTATCTGACGGCAAAAATCTTAACGGTGCCATCTGGCAGCCGAATGGCTGCATTGTATTCGAATGCCTGAAGCACTTCTTTCATGCCATTCTTACACACAAGGTAAAACAACACGGCACAACATCTGCTTTATAGTTATTTTTCTCATGGGACATGAAGCCACAATTTAGCAATAGGTACTAACAACACCTTGAAAACTTTTTACCTTATTATCTGTACAACTTACAGGCCAGTGAAGAGGTAACTAGCAACATAGCTACTTATATACTGAACAGATTTCATGTTTGACTCCTAGGAGATTGATGCTATTGGGTAGACAGCCTAGAGGTTATTTAGCATCTATTAAATAACATATTCAGCAGTCTTGCAGACTTGCTACAATCTATGTCTTATCAAGCTCAAAGAAAGATTAACTAGAAAATTTCCATGAAGAAAAAAAATGAGACTCCACTTAGTCCAAATACAAGTCAACTGAATTACAGTCAATACAGAGAGGAGTTATTGCTATTTAGAAGCAGTCTTCTAGATTACTTGGTTACTAGACTCTGGAAAGTAAGCCTTTCAAACAACCTGTCAGAAATACAAATACAACTTTAAAACAATCCTGAAAAAGAACAAAACAATTGCAGGACAGGAGAAACAAAGATTTTTTAGGCCATGGCTATGATACCAGAGGGTTTCCTCCAGCCACTATGTGAAACATACAATGAGGAGCACATGTTGATGTAAACAATCATTGAAAACAGCAATACTTTGACTTAAGTCAAAAATAATGTTCCAATCAGCAGGTACTTTTGCAAATGTTTGCTCTTGTTTCACCTCTCAGACAGCGACATCAGCCTTGCAATCCTTTTGCAATCTAATAAATCTAAGGGAATGTCCTACAGAAAGTGTAAACATCCTAAAAACTCACTATAGGCTAGAATGTTAGCTAACAATTCAATATTAGTGTTTTTTTTAAAACATAGAAGAGTAAAACATAATTTTAATGTTAAAGGAAGGTAGTGTATACAAATAAGCATTATTTATTTTGTAAATGCTATATTAGTTTATAGAGACCAGAAAGCAGCGGGAATCCAAAAAATTTTACCAAATTAAAGCTGCAGGAGGAAAAAAAGAAACAAAAAAAACAAAAAACCGTATGAATAGTTCTTGTGAAAAAAAAAAAGAAAAAAAAAAAAGAAGTACTAACAAGGAAGGTTCTACAGAAAGTGTAACCACTTCCTGCTTCCCCGAAACGGCCATAAACATCATGATACTAAATAAGAACTCTCCTCCCTCCCCCACGTCTGTTTTACACACAGTGAAAATGGCCTAACCCTTTTCTTCAAAAAAAAAAAATACTTCTGCTACATCCTATTCACTGAAAAGTATCTCCTTTTCAATAGCTGCAAAATCCCGAAAGCACTGTTGAAACTCCTCAGCCAGAGATGAGATGTCTGCCGCATACCTCCTCATTTGCGCACTGATATTGTTCTGTGGAAAACTGGTCATTATTTCCTGCAGCGATGTAAAATGTGTGGTATTGGGCTACGTTTGTAACAGGTGCCTTTGAAAAAGTAGCAGCTTGGTCCCAAAGGCTTTGATATGTGAATATAGTTGACTTACCACTGCATTTTGCCCCTGAAGGCTCGTGTTCAGCGCGTTCAGATGTCATGTTATGTCAACTAAAAATCCAAAATCAGCCAGCCAAACAGGATCAGATAGCGCTGGCATCGGTTGTCCCTTTTTTGCCAAGAATTGTCCGAGTTCCTCCCTACAAGAGTAGAAGCGCTGCAGTGCAGACCCCCGACTGAGCCATCTTACATCGTTGTGATACACAACATCTCCGTATTCAGCCTGGATGTCGAGTAGAAACTGTTGAAACTGGCGGTGGCAGAGGACTTTGGAGCGAATATAATTAATAGCCTTTATTGCTGGTTTTATAACCTGATCATATTTCAGATGTCTGGCACAGAGAGCTGTTGGTGAACAATACAGTGGAGTTTTACAGCTTTGCCTCCTTCTTCGCTAACTTTGTTACAGACTAGAGTTGATAATCCACTTCGTTCGCCAGCCATGGTAGGTGCGCCATCCGTAATAATCCCAGTGACTTTATTCCACGGTAGTTTCATGTCATCTACGGCAGAACAAACAGAAAAAAATAAATCTGTTCCTCTTGTTTGGTCCTTAAGGCTCTGGAGGTCAAGTAGCTCTTCACTCACGTTCATTTCATTGTCTACTCCTCTCAAAAAAATCAGTAACTGAGCGGTGTCAGATGCATCTGTGCTTTTGTCGCAGGCTAACGAAAAAAGTCAAACTCCACTCCTTTTGCCTCTAACTGTCTCTTAATATCAGATGAAACATCTTCAGTTCGCCGTACCACAGTGTTATGAGCCAGGCAAACATTGGCAAACTCTTGCTTCTTCTCAGGACAAATTTTCTCCACCATTTTCATCAAGCAGTCTTTAATAAATTCACCCTCAGTAAAAGGTTTGCAGTGTTTGGCAATCAGCGTTGCCACCTCATAGCTCACCTTTGTGGCATTTTCATTTGACTCATGGGTTCTTGTGAAAAAGCGCTGCTGTGCCGTTAAAACAGCTTCCAGTTGCTTCAATTGTTCACCGCGTTCGTTCCCAGTTAGCTTGTTGTAGTTAGCATGTTTCGTCTGGTAGTGCCTCTTGATACTGAATTTTTTTAGTTACAGCTGCCATTTTAGAAATGGGCTGGAAAGGATCACACAAGGGTCACGCAGCGAGAGTGCGGCCACAGGTCTACTGCCATCTTCTGATGAAATATAAAATAGCTTTTTTGTACGCGTGTATTTTATACTGTGGTCAACAGTGCTGGCGGCCCACATATTATTATTGATTTTATGATAGAGGCTGCGGGCCGGTGGAAATTTGAACACGGGCCGCAATTGGCCCCCGGGCCGGACTCTGCACATGCCAGCATTAGGCCATGGCAATACATTGTACTGAAAGTGTCACACCTGACTGGTTAAACTGGTTAAAACAACAAATCTCGGGCCAGTTTCCCCAACCAACCAGATTTGTTATCTTTACCTACTTCAACAATTCTGTGAATCCTATAAAACACTCAAACACCCCTGGGATTGTTGAGAAGCTACAACTACATCTCATGTATTCCTCTTTATATACCTACTAAGACACAATTTAACTTTTGCATGACCACCCCTGTTAAATATTGTAACCTTCAGTTTTATTCATTTGTATCTGTATGTACAAGGACACTATCTAAAAATGTCAAAGCATGGACTAGCATTAATATGAAAATGAAAGTCTGAAAATCTGCTTTCTTCAGATTGTAGAGCAAAGTGGATAGGCAGTCCTATTCCTCTCACCGCATTACTGGGCAATAATGGTACTTGCCTCAGCACCCCTGACTGTTTTATTTCTTTTCGGACTTAAAATTGTTTACATTGTATCAAATGCAGTCAATTTTTTAAAACCTGAGATCTGCGAAAGGCTTTTTATGCTTGTGCTACAAAAATCTACATTTCTACAAAATGTGGAGATGCCATGGGCGAGTTCTCTTGTGCCAATGTAGTTTTATGGTGATAATAAAATAATTCTATACAGCAGTCAAATTTGCTATTCTTTTGTAACTGCTTCTGCAAAATAGTTACTGAAGTAGCTGTGATGTGTTTTGAAATTCCGCTTAATACCTTGCAGACGACTTTAAATGCTTTATATTATGCAGGAATCATTGATGGATTGTTACACAAATGTTAGAAGGGGGGTTTAGAATGAGGTGAAAAGACATTAATATTTCTCCCATTTAACATAATGGAATTACTTTTTTCTGTCTAGACTTTTGCTGTCAGACACATTTTCAGGAACTGTTTAGAATTAGATAACCGAGAACACTAGTGTTTGCATTTTGTCAGTTAACAACAGAGTACAGTAATGGCTCTGTTGCAAAGTCATGAAAACATAGAAATAAACATCTTTTTAAGCTACCACTTTGCATGCGATCCAAGAACATGGATATTTAAAATCATCAGGGAGAAGGAATGATAGTTGCTGTGCATAAAAGCAGGAGTCTTGAAAGGCTCTGCTGAGATTCGCCAGAACAGACTGTCAGCTCTGTGTATATTTATAGCAATAAATCCAGTTGGGTAGCTAGATAGCCCGCATCCATAAACTAATCCAGACTACCAGCTAATCCCAAACGTGTGTGCCTTGTAACATTCATGCTGCAGCTTCAGCAACACATATAGCATAAAATAAAAGACTTGATTAATCTATGTTTTTCACAATTTTAAAGACATTTTGATCTAAAAACTTGTATTTAATAACCAATAAATAGACAGACAGACAGACAGACAGATAGACAGATAGATAGATAGATAGAGTGGATATAAAAGGTGGGTGGGTACGCAGGTAGGTAGAGGGACATCTGATTGAGTGGCAATAGTGATTTTAAAGATCAACAAAGCAAGTTGGCACTTGGTCCCAATTGCATTCATAAATTGAAGAGCTTGAGGAGTTTAGTACACATGTACCAACTAGGCAATTTCTGTACTGGGTGAGTTCAACCTAAGAGTTAAAATAAAGTGACCTACATCATCCTGCAGCTCTAGAAACTGCTGCTAAAAAGCTTTGAAAATATATTAGCCCATATAAAAATTAACTAAATGACCTCAGCATAACTAGTTCAGCCAAACTTTTAAGTAGTCCTGTACAACAAACAGTTTTGAGAAGTTAAAGGATGAGGAAACACACACAAAGAGATACTGTACAAGAATCTCAGATTATGTAGGAGTCTCTATCTAGACAACAGAGACTCAGCCTTCAGACTTACCTTGTGGCAGATCTCTGTCTTAACCTCCCTGAGGGCACGTTCGGAGAAAACACAGCCACACGCCTGCAGGAAGCAGAATCTGAACAAAAAACAATGTTGGTTTTAACAAGAACTTCATAAAACACAATTTTAAAACTTCATTTTTAAAATGCCATATTTCACTGCCGCATTTTTTCTACTACTTCTCTGCCTGTTGTGTTATACACTTTCAAATATATATTTTTAAAAATTGTTTACTTATTTTCTGCCTGTAGCAGAGTGAGCACAACCTCTACTTGAGGTACCCAGAGCAAAGTATTGTACATGTTTTTTAGCCAACTGATCTAAAATTAGTACAGTATTTTAGGTTTGATCATAATAATACTGATTTGTTTTTAAAAAGAACTGTAATTGGCTGATGAAGGCAGAATTAACCTTAAGTACTACTCTATATATCAAAAGCATCAAAATTCAATGATACACCTGACAATGTCTTTTTTACAATTCTAAAGCTATATTAAATTTGTTTTTAAATGCTGTAATAGAATTCTGCAGCTACACAGGTTCTAGGAGTAGCAGAGCAAAATGAACTTCTCATCCTCAATATCTACACTTTCCTGTAACCCAGTATCATAATGCCATACTCAACAAAAAGTCTGATAAAATACCTCAACCCTCAACTGTAGAAACAGTCTGAGCTGTGTATGAAATGGAATGAGCTCATCATGTTATAAAGGTAAATAGAAAGAAAACACATGTGAGAACTGTCAGCAAACAAACAAAAGTGTGGTATGGCAATGAATTCATCATACCACTACCATAGGGCCATGTAGATTTGGATAGTTTTTTTTCCTTAATAAATAAAATCATCACTTAAAAACTGCATTTTGTGTTTACTTGGATTATCTTTGTCTAATATTTAAAATTGTTTGATGATCTGAATCATTTAAGTGTGATAAACATGCAACAACATAAGAAATCAGGAAGGGGCAAATACTTTTTCACAGCACTGTATTTTCTGCAGCTTGAAAAGTAGTTTTTATTTTAGTGTAGGCCATATTTAATAAAAACTGCAATAAAAAGTATTCAAAGTTTAATTTATTACAACTACGTATGTCTGAGATTTTTAAATAGTATGTAACTACTGGCAGAAGTGGCTTTGGATTTACAAACAAAACAGATTGTGAACTGACCACCAATCAACCTGTACAGCCACACTAGATGTTATATGAAAGTTCCAGGACCTGTCAGTCGACCATAACAGGGGAACAAAACTCACTTATGCTTGCCATTCATCTCCAGACCAACAACTGGGCAGATGAACTGTGCACAGTGAATGTCTTCATAACGGTCACCCTTGGAGGTGGACCTCTCTCCCTCCCAGGCAGGATTGTCAGTCAGGTTGAGTTCCTTCACATCCTGCTCAAAGGTGAAAACACAAAAACAACACACACCTTTAACATCATTTCACCTTGTGCTGAACCATAACAAGACAGCAGTGACATCAAGGAAATCAAACAAACATTCACATCAAACAACTAAACCACAGTAGTGCAAAGTTAACCTAGAAGCATCACATTAAAGAGGAATCATTTAGATGTGAATTTTATACAAACTTAGAGGTGTACAAACAGTATGGATTCATCTCATCCTCTGAACAGCAACAATCCTTGTTGCACTGGTTAAGGAGGCTTTTTATGCTCTTAATTTTATTAGAAGAACATAATCTAAAGCAAACAACCTAAATGGGCAGTTCAGATTATTGAAGTACAGCAGAGTCCCAATTATCTATTAGTCAGGAATCAATTTAGGACCATCCATACCTACGATGGTCAGCCTATGTGTACAGTAGATAAAATGTATTCCGAGTTGCCATGGTGTGTCATAAAGCCAACAGCATCATTTTTTGCCAACAGCACAGCACTATGTGACCCCCACACTGCCAGAAAGCTCCAAGCCTAAGTACAAGCTAAGAAAGTTCAAACAACTTTAAATAAATAATCAACAATAACCTAAATTTATTTAAACAAGGCTTCCAAAAGAAAAACTGAGTGTACTAGTGAAAGTAAGAAGAGAAAGGCAACTGATTTGAAGTTAAAGATGAAAATCATAAATCAGCATAAAGGAAGTAAAGCAGTATTGGTGCTGTCATGGCAGTTAGGATTATCATACTCAATGTTAATCGTCCTAAAAGACAAAACATGAATGCAGGAGGCTGTAAAAGCATCTTTGCTAATGCAATTAATGATTTTTACAAAGTAGAAAGAAGGAAAGTAGGTGGAAATGGAGAAGCGTCTGGTGACATGGATCAAATTCCGAAATGTGTGGTTCGTATTAAACACACAGTGGCAAAAAAAAGAGCTTGGATTATAAAGGGGATCCCATTACCCATCTAACCCCGTCCTAACCCCCACGGCAAACCCACAGCACGCCTACAAAGCCGCTACACAATGGCTAACTTATCAAAACTAGTGCTAACTAACTATAACTCCAAACATGGCGTGGCACAGCAATGGCGTGGTATCTCATCAGGGTTATCAAGTGGGCACCTTTCTTCGTCGGTGTTTCGTTGAGTTAGGCCCACGACACCTCCAGAAGGCTCAACCACGGCTCAGGCGTCACCTCGCTGCTACTCACATTACCTACCCTTTGCCTTAGCGTCCTCACACTCACCGCTCTTTCTACCCACCGTCTCAAAAGGAAGAAGCCCCTCGCCACCTGCTTTACCTTTATCGCACTTCGCAACAACTAACCACACCAACACCGCTACCTGCTAACAGCTAACTGCCATCACAACTACGCGCTAACGCTTATGCTATTAAGCCTGTTCACCAACCAGGCCAAGGCTACAAACCTTTTTAAATCCTTAAAAGAATGGCCTGGAGAGAAATATACATAACATTCATAGCAAGACGTGGCTGGTTTTGGCAACTCAAAAATTGCTTTAGACCACAACGCAATACACTGTGCATAGGGTGAAATCCAGCTTATGTCCAGTCTAACTTATAAGCTAGTCATCGGAACAGAACCCCGTCCTAAATCAGATCGGGACTATGTAATATGACCAACAGAGCGTTGGGACAATACAGAAATGGCAAGATGAAGCACAATTTGAACAGAAGTCCAGCATAAGTCTAAAATCTTACTTATGTACCTACTTGCACTGTAATAGCTATTTTTAAAGAAACAACTGTTTTTAAAAAATACTCATTTCATAAAAGCACACATTTTAAATTAACAGCAAATGCATGATTATACAATATGGCCAATGCAAATGTTATAACGCAATTTTTAAAAAAAAACTGCAATTAAAATTTATTTTTCTACTTATTTCTCTTCCTTGTAGTGAAAAATAAATCACAGTCGCAGTTGGTGTGACACAATTTACTAGGGCGGATGAACAAATGATAAAACCCGCAGCACAATGTGATAGATTCAGACAGACGAAAATAACCGCAGGGTGTACAGTTCAAAAGTGCATATATCTCAACAGTGTAAACAGAAAAAATGAGAGTCAACCTTGAAACAGCTCACACCATGTGGACATGATAGACATAAGCCAGAATTTTGGCTAATCTTGGCTTATATCTTATCTTAAATCTGACTTCTGAGAAACAGTAAGGATGCAAATAAATCACTCCAACGTCCATTTCAGACAAACAATAGCAAAACACACAATTCGGCTGGTAATCGAGTATTATGAAAGTATAAATAACCCAGTTAAACCCCAATGTCTTTATGTAGGACATCTAACCATGCATCATTTTTATTTTTATTTTCACGTTCTATCCTGAGGAATATGAAAATATACTATTTAAACAGATTATGCTGCATAATATGTAATCTGTTTAAATACAATACAGCCACTATGACTCCAGGCCCCCCCCAAAACTGTAAGTGACCTTGGACAAGAGCATTACGTGAGAACATGTTCAAATTTCAAAGTATTTTTGCAATTTCTCATTTTTAATGCCTTAAAAGGGTCACATTAGTTAATACTTACACCCACTCATGTACAGTGTAAATCCTCGCCTCATTTCTACTGAATGTAATGTCAATTTTAAACATAGTCCATCCTCAATCTTCTGGGATAAATGGAGGGAAGAGGTATCTGAATATGTTGAATATCTGGAAAACTTAAAACATAATTACACTGCCCAGCCGGGAAAAAAGTCACACACACTAATATTTCGTTGGACCGCCTTTAGCTTTCGTTACAGCATGCATTCACCATGACATCGTTTTGATAGGCTTATGCAATGTCACAACATTTATTTCCATCCAGAGTTGCATAAATTTTTTGCCAAGATCTTGTATTGATAATGGGAGAGTCGGACCGCTGCGTAAAGTCTTCTCCGGCACATCCCAAAGATTCTCAATGGAGTTAAGGTGTGGACTCTGTGGTGGCCAATCCATGTGTGAAAATGATTCAAAGAGATTTAAAGAGATTTATTTGTCACATACATGGTAACCAGGTATGCCACACAGTGAAAATTATGTCTCTCTCATGCTCCCTGAAGCACTATTTCACAATTGGAGCCCGATGAATCCTAGCATTGTCACCTTGGAATATGCCCGTGCCATCAGGGAAGAAAAAATCCATTGATGGAAAAACCTGGTCATTCAGTATATTCAGGTAGAGAGCTGACCTCATCTTTTGGGTACTTAACATTGCTGAACCTAGAGCTGATCAACTGAAGCAACCCTAGATCATAACACTAAGTTAAATCCAGGTGATGACTTTTTTTTTGGCCGGGCAGTGTATTTTACTACGGTGCTGTATAGTACAGCACTGTGTACTACAATAACAGTTTCATAACCTAATGTAACATGTAATGAACACATGCCTAAAAGAATGAAATGAAGCCCGTACTGTAACTGAAACACACAGACATTATAGTGAATTACATCCAAAAAGCAGTGAGTAAGAACCTGATACAGCTCAGTCGGAGCCCTGCTACAGGGGGACTAGAGGGCGCTGTGCTGCTTTCATCACACTAACAATGAAGACATTGGGATGGTTTTTTTTTACTGAGACACTTAACACTTTTTTAAAACATCATTTTATGCTTTAATAAAGTTATTTTCTCCAAAAAAGCTAAAAATTAAAAATGTATGTTTCCTGAAAATAATTTTTTAAAACTTTAATGAATTTTTTCACATAATGCAAAATCTGGAAAATCAAGGTCTGTTAACTTGAGGATGAACTGTAAACTCGTTTGAAGACCACATACATGAGTGTGGTTTATCAATTTTTTAAATCAATCTTAATGCTCAATTTTTAAAAGGTGGGAAAAAAACTGGTTCTTTGAATTAAAATACATGATGTCAAGTAGCAGCAAAAAAATGTGGAAAATTAAATCAAAATAGGACTTTATTATGGGAAATTGGAAAACAAAATCATGTAGTGTGCAATCCTGCTGCTAACTGTGCCTGCACACTGGGTATGGACAACAGGTGGCTTAGTGACAAAAACTACACGTGTCACTGACTGAAGATGTGTGTGTGTGTGTGTGTGTATATATATATATATATATATATATATATATAAATAAAAACGTAAAATCTGTAAAATGTAAGCAGTTTGCTAAATAACCTTATATAAAAACAACTGATGCAAAGAAATTACATTTATTAAGCATTTTCTTTCTGCGCTGTTGTCATACTAACTGACTGTACAGTTCACCCTATGCTGACATTAAAATATTAAAAACACAAAAATAATTATCTGACCAACCTTAATCCCACGAATATGAGTCACAACTTCAGAGTTTGGTCTCTCTGCCGACTTGTCCAACAAGTACTCAATCACTGCATCTTTGTTGTAGAGTCTGGAGTAAGATAGACAAAATCACAACACTTTAATAGATAGATTAATAAAAACTTTATATTACTTACACTCTAAGAACCTGACTCTTCTTATCAGTTAACAAACAGATTATTTTTTCTTTATTGTGCACTTCTTTTTTAAGGACGTTTACCTTCCCAGGTCACAGGCCACAATAGGACGCCGGAGCTTCTCCTGACTAAGAGCACAGTATTTCCAACGTGCAAGAAGTTCAGCATTTTTATCCACCTGAAGAAAAAGGATAGAAAAGGTAAGTGAATAAACCAAATTAGTGAATTAACTAAAGCAGAGCAGCATCACCCCTGCACACACTACACCCAAGACATTTCTCATACTCTTTGAAATTGTGTCTTAATGTCTGTGGCTATCTCCATATTTTCATATATTCAAATGAGTGAGCTGTCTCTGTCCCTCAGAGCTGATGAATCTCTCCTAAACCCATCTCTTTGAGAGTAGCAGAGGCTGTAGACATATCTTATAATTAGATGGTTGTTGGTTCAAATCGCATTCTCCAATTGTGCTATAGCATTGCTGAAAGGCATTTATGCTGAACTGATTAAGTAAAACAGTCAACAATAATAACAATGATAATGATATAACTATGACAAATAACAAATAATAATAAGTGACACCAAAGGCTGGACACAGATAAAGGACAGTGTGTAGCTATATGAAGGTTGATGGTTCAAGCTTCATTCCCAGTTGCTGCTCTAGTGCCCTCTAGTAAGGCATTTATAAATAAATTAGTAAAGCCTTGATAAACAAATTCTGGATAATGCAGATAAATGTGCATGTGCAAAATAATGTGCCTATTTGGAGCTGTTTCATGTCTCAGGGACAGGTTATTTTGTGCCATAAGGTATGAGTGTAGAAGCTAAACCGCAGAATGTTCTGTGTCCCAGGCTGAAAAGAGAATCTGTGGATAAAACACAGATGAACATTACCATATAGGGATTAACATAAGTATTCACAGAAAAGTTAGCGCTTGTCAACTCAATAGATGTGTGTGAACACAAAGTGGGAGCTGAAGTAAGTAAATACATAAATAAAAAAAAAAATATTGAAGTCGTGCGAAAATTAAAAGTGCACTTGAATATGATTTGAAACTAACTATAATATTGTGAAGGGCGGAGTCCCTCAGAAAAATCCATGAAAACTGACTGTACAAAGTGTTCGGAGAGCCACTGCACTGAGGTGAGGTTAAAAAAAAAACGAAGGTTGTTAGTTCAAACCCTAATGCAATAAACAAACAACTACTGAAAGCTATCTGAATTCAGTACATGGTTTTGAATAAAATGACCAGCAAACAGCATTTAAATAACAAAACAACAACAATAATAACAATAATAATAATACATGTTTTTTTGAGACATACACCCGCCTTGTTCATGACAGCCACAAAATATTAGTGAATTGTTGGGGTTTTAAATTTATCAGACTTAAATGTAAATAACACACAAAAGTGTCCTAAGTAATCCATTGCGTTAAATGGTCTACACAGATGAATATGTGACGTATTAAACTGTTAAAGCTAGCGAATGCTAATGCTACGCGGCTGCTGGGCTCCACAGACCTTTTCCACCTTCTTGGGTCCTTTCACCAGCTCGTGTCTTTTAGGAATTGTGCCTCCATCGCATCCCATCGTCCGGCTTTAAATTAAATAAAGTACGTACGGAAACTGTTAAAGCTTTTTGTGCCAAAGTAAGATGAAAAGAGACGCAGTCCACACTGTTTGTACACAAACGGAAGAGTTGAGCTTAGAGCCGTCGGTCGCTCGTCTGTCGCCGCCCAGCGTCCGGAGGACCGGCACGCAGCGGCACGCAGCAACGGACCGTGATCGCCACCTACTGTGCGGAGGACCGCACTGAACGAGTCCCGCTTTACGATACGGTACATTCAACTTTTACCGCTGAAGGGCAGCGTTTACCTCGGTCTGCAAGAATAACTTCAAAATTCATATTTCAGTTGCCTGAAGTCCCAGGGGATTTGTCTGCCAAGCGTTTACTTAAGGAAAAAAAAACATTGCAATAAAATATGCCTCGATAATGATGCCACATATGTTTAACAAAAATCTGCTTTTGGAAGGAATAAAAAAAAATCACTTATTTTCAGAAATTGTATCAATTAACACTAGAGCTAAAACTAAAGCATAGCTAACATCCTTCTTGGATTCTGTGGCAGAGGCCTGCTCGCCCTCACTCCAATATCGATAGGCGCAGAAATGCTAACAGACAGTTAATTTGTTTTTCACCTCCTTATGAGAGCGATTCGTGGACCAACGGTTTTGAAAGGGCCGCTCATCGAGGGGGAGTAATGTGATTCGCTTCCTGTGCCTTCCATTGTCCAGATTGCTTTAGCATTGACATCCATGTCAAAGATGGCCATTAGCTTGCACAGTGGCAGCCCGGCGCTGGCTTCTGTGGTCACTTGATTGATTCGTCTCTTGAAACCCGAGCAAAACAGGGAAAAATATTCTTCAATTTATTAACCGAAGTGGGTGGGAAAATAAAAAGAGTCGTTTCCATGGAAACCTGTGTCTTTCACTGATGCTCAACTTTCCTTCAGATACTTTGAATATATGCGCATAGGATGTTTGATTTGGTTTAAAAACTTCTGCCTTCCATTAGCAACGTTTGTTCGATTTGTCCTACCAGTAATTCAGGAATTGTATTATGGATCTGATTAGATTATCTCTGTCTCGCTGCTAAATGTTTGGCTATTTGGAGTCTCATTAGGCTGCAGAGTGCTGAGTGTTAGCAAACTCCTTATGCAAGTCCTTATAACCCTCCATCGGATGGGGCAGCAGGTGACATGGTCTTCAAAGGGCCCATCCCAATCTTTCTGTAGTATTCTTCATTGAGATCTTTACCCTGAATTGGTACACCAATAATTACCTGGTTGTATAAATGGATAAATCACTGCAAGTACACTTCATACTCACATGACCGGGCTCCCCCATTAGTCGCATCCTTCCATCCCACTGTACCATATACGTATTTTTTTTTCCAGTAATTTAAATAAGAGGCCTGATGGCTCATGCAAAAAATACAAAAACTCTTTTTAATTTGGACTTTTCACAAATGCTCTTATTTTATGCATTAACTGTTGAAAAAAAAATCTTAAAATATTTAAAATAAATTGTTATATTGTAAAAATTTGACTTTTGGTTTTCAAATTAACCGCTCCGGAGAAAAATCACTGATGGTGGTGAAGCTATATTGGAAGGTAAATCAGCATTTATGACAAAATATTTTTACTGTACTGGATTATGAGTAATAAAAATTTCTGATCCATTTTGCTCTATATTTTGCAGAAAATGTATTAAAAATATTGTTACTCACTGGCCTGTCCCATCACATGCCAGCAAACTGTAGGTTCATGTACAAACCTCTCTGGAGAAAGATTTCAGCTAAATCGATTAATAATAGCGCATCCATCTTCTTCCCATTGCATGTGGAAATAATTAGATCTTTCAATGAAACCTCTTAAACAGAAACAGGAAATATCCAGGTGTTTCAGACATTCAGACCACACATGTAAACAATAACTATCCCAACTGTACCTCCAAATAACTCACAGGTTGTGGAGTTGCCAATTATAATAACCCTATGGGGTTACTCCTCGGGCTGTAAAACGCCCTCCCTCCCTTCCTCTCTGTCACTGACTGCATGTCCAGCAGGGCTGCAATGGCTCTGAGCCCATACCAGAAGCACAGGGTGAAAAGCTTAGGTAGGTTCAGCTTAGATGTGGCTCTAAGCCATCACAGGGTGCCTGTAAAACTGTGTCTTCAAACATGATGAGCTGCATCCTAAGCTAACAGCTCTCCATGTCCATATGTGGTCGCACCCTGTTTTGGTTCTGAATGCCCAAAGGACACAACTGGTGCAATCAGACCAGGTGGCTCACGCAGAAGGGGGGCTGGGGCTCTAACTGCAAACCTTGTGGTCCGTGCCGCTCTGTGTGCCGTGCCTTTAACCATTTCTAATTGGGGAGGGATCACTATGTTTATGTTGGCAGTGTCTGTCAGCACCATGCCAGAGCCACGGTTGCCCCTGACAACCAGCTGCAGAAAATCCAAGGTTGTCCCTCCACCGCTACCTCTGTTACCCCCTCCAAACCTGGGAAGTTGGAATGAAGGGCTGTCTGGGCAAATTAAGGTGGAAAACCAGGAAAAACCAGACACTTCTGTGTGGAGATTGTCATGAAAGAAACATTTTATTAATTAAGAAGTTGTGAATATGTGAGCCATCCTTGGACCAGAAAGCAGCCCACACAGTCAGCTGTGACAAATCATGAGGTCATCAGTCTCCATTTTTTCACAGCTTTTGTGTCGAGTTATGTGTACAGTGGCCCACAGGTTAGCTGCCCTTTCATGTGGGAACATCCAAAGAGGCAGTGGATGAGTTATTCTAACATAATTAATAATTTCGGTGCCACTGACACCTTTTATTGCAATCCTTTCGAACATTATAGTCCCCGGTGCAATTCCTGAGAACTGTATCCACCTCTTTCTGCAGTGATTTTTCTACACTCACTTTTGGTGTAATGCAATACAGTTTGTATCAGTGCCAGTGCTCTTATGAAGAACTGGGCGGTGTAAAGCATTTGTAGGGTGGAAACAGCTCTTATTTGAGGGTACGTGCTGGTATAGTGTTCCTGTGAAGTTAAAAACTTATTTTTGTTTTTTTTTACAAAGTAAGAAGTGCATTGATCCATCATTTGCCAATAACTGCTTGTTTAAGGCAGTCATGGTGGTCCACAGTCTAGCCCAGAGGCGTAGGGTGTGAGGCAAAATGAACCGTGAACAGGACACCAGAGCATCACAGTGCATTTACAAACTCTTTAATCCAAACACTCGCACAATTTAGAGTCACCAGTCGATTTGAAACATGACTTCAGACTGTGGGTGGAAAAAAGAGCACCTGGATGAAACCCATGCAAATGCCGGATGGACTAGACCCCTCGCCTAGCAGATGTGAGGCACCAGTGCAGAAAAAGTGCATTTAATCCTTTTAAAACTGGACCAAAATGTACATAATGGTAAATCCTTTATTGTACATGATTGTGATAAAATTGTGTGCATCAAGAAAGACAACTTGTTTAACTCTGCTATGGTACTTTTTTGTTAATAGAGGTTGTTTGGCGTGGTTGCTTTTTGTTGGATTTTGAAATGTTTCTATTGTAATATATGGATTTGTTAATAAAGCAGGAAAAAAGTCTTTATTGTACCTTTTGCGATGGCGGATGTTAGAGGATATACAGTACTGATGAAAAAAACTGGATAAGTGTGGCTCAGTTTTTTGATGTGTTTTCCAGCATCTTTTTTTCTACAAAAAAGCCCTGGTGAAAAGTGCAGGTACAGTGTGCCAGTGAGTGTCGGCCAGTTCAAGCAAAAGTTTGTGCAGAGTAAAACCTTATTTTAAAGCTTTAAGACATGCAGCCTTCAGGATTTTTCATCGAAATCAGAATGTGTTTTCTTTTTCAAATGCACCTCGAACATAATATTGGTGCTGTTATAAAAATGTGGATCCAGCTGTACCTTCCAAAAGAAATAAACCCCAGAGACTGGGAAAATTAGCTGTGTGATTCTGAATACATTAGATGTGAGGCCACCATGCTTCATGTCTAATAAGAAAAACGGCATCACATGACCACACAGGGCTCTCGGCTTTCAGAGTGTTTTCTTTGCTTCTCGCTGTTGGAAATTTTGTGAGTGGAAAGGCAAATCCAAAGCCAGCCCTCTGTGCTCTGGATGAGGAGCTCATCTGAAATCTGTCCTTCATTTTGTTTCCGACAAACAGCGATATAAATCCCCCAATGCTGCTTTTTTTTTTAGAGGAACTTTTAGAGGCTGCTTCTTTTTGGAGCTCGGGCATTGTGGGAAATGTAGTCCACGGTTATTCCAGTCAGGTCTTCGGAAACATAAAATCCAATTTTATGCTAATGATGGACTCAATCCCGGTGACATTAGGCATAGCCCTCTCAATACTAAAGACACAAATGTAAAAACTGTATGTAAAAACTCAGCAAACATTAATAATGATGCAAATGTTATTTTATAATTTACAAGTTTTATATTTTATTTAAATTTTTTATTCCTTTCTGTTGTCTTTAGACTTTTTTTCTACCTCTCTTTAATAATGTAGCATTCTCGCCACTAATTTCAGTTCAGCAGGGGGAGTAGTGGTCAGAGCTGCTTTACATTTAAAGGTACTGGGTTCTAATCCTTCCTCCTGCTATGGGTTCTTACTCTGAACTGCTACACTACGAATACTTTGCTGGAAATCACTGTAAATCACCTTTGGCAAATATGTCACCTAAAGTAATGGTTTATAATAATGCTACTTGTCTCTATGTACTTTTTTGCAGTATATTAAGTAAATCTCCCTGAGGCAGCCTAATGGGAAGGGTGCTATTATAACAAATAATTGATTCGGAATTGAATTCAGCTGAAGTCAACCATGGTGTCATTAACAGGTTCTCCAAAGTCATTATTAATCTCTCATTGCCTGGCTGTTCTGCCAAAGCAGTGCACATTAAAGGCTGCGCCCATCCAGGCTGAAAAGGTTGGGGTTTCTGTGCGTAGCGGGCTAAGCAGTCGGCTGAGGTTAGGGAAAATACATATTTCGGTGAGCCTGAGTGGAACAATCCTCCAGGTCGCTGGCTGCCCCGCGCCACTCGAGTCCCATTAGGGTCGGGGCAAAGAGGACCGCTCTTGACAGATCCTTGGCAGAACCGGGGGGTTGCCCGTAGAGGCAAGGACATACCTGCGGCTGGCCCGCGTGCCCGGTGGTCACATGGCACGAAGCGGAGCTGAGCGCTCCACCGCGGCGGAATCCAGAGGTTCGGTTGAGCGCAGCCTCGACCAGCGCCACAGTAAAAACAGCCCCTCGTTCCTGCTGCATGCTGGTGAATATAAATGAGCTGCTTCGCTCTGAATTTGGCTCTGTTAAAGGTACGTGCACCCATGTAATTTTGCAGGGATACCCGCCCGGCCCCCTAAGACCTCTCTACAGCGCAATTTAAAATTAGACTGGATGTTCAAGCAAGGGGGGGATAGAAATCAGTGCAGTCTTTGGAAGCTACGTCTAGTAGCGCTGCAATCACGCCCCTACCTCCAGCGTAGCATCCAATTCTGTTTATTTTTTCGGTGCCTGTGCCAAAGGAAACCATTTTCTGATTTTTGTGCTGTTTCCACAGCATTTTTTTTTTTCCTTTCTTAAATGAACTGCTGCTTTTCGTCCCGCGGTTTCTTCGGGGACATATGTTTCTCATAAGGCCGCTTTGCGTCCCGCTGGCCCTGCAGACACGCAGGAACAATCCTGCCGGGAGACGCTGTCTTTACAATAGAGACTAATCAGCTGTAAATTTAGTTTTAAAAAGAAAAGCTGAAGGCTGGAAGGAGTTAATCTCCAGGCCTGTTGCAAAATAAGTTTCCCTGCAGAAGCCAGCAGGGAGATGGGAGGTGGGGTGCATTCGAAAAAAGAGCGAAGGAAAGCTCTCGGGTTTGACAAATGATCTAATAAACGGGGAAGGAGATTACAGACAGTGTGCCTGTGGGGAGAGGAAGCAAAGCAGTAAATATTTTTCAGAGCTGTCAATAAATTTGCAGCACTGTATAAAGGGTGAGGAGCATTTGCATTACATTGGCTCGTTCCCGCAGGGTCCATTTGCTCCCAGCGCACCAGCGGGCCTTGACCGGAACTGACTGAGATTCGACCGCAACCAGGCCAAGGAGGAAATGCATTTCCCTGGGATTGCTGGAATGTAGGGAAGGTGAGTGGCAGCAAGTCACAGAAGCATCCAGGCCAAGGCGTGCTGCCTGCTGACAAACCTACACTCTCGATCCAGGAGGTCTAGCTAGACTCGGTCCTCTGGGGAGGGAGTACCCTGGGTTTTCGTTCCAGCTGAGCACTTAAACACTTGACCAAACTGTTCATGTCCTGAGCTGAAAATAATTCAGCCTCATGCATCTATACAGAAGTGTGGCAGCAGACTAGAAAACTTCTGTTTTATCTAGCTCCAATGGATTCATTCTGGGTTTGAAAATCGCCACAAAGCATCCAGAACACAAATATAATTCGTCCATCAAGGTGAACGAAAGTTCAGGTGACACTCTCAGGAATAAGCAAAGTCCTAAGAATAGTGACTCACTTCATTGTTATGTGTCTCTGTAATCCATGACGGTAATGACCCATTATGATTTAAAAATTGCAGGTGTAGAATGTCACTAATCTCCACGCTCAAGTTTTGGGGTCCAAGGAATGCTGTACGGATTTACCTGGGGTCATACCTGCTGTATACACTCATCTGTGTCTGTCAGTATCCGGGCTGATTTAAAAGCCCAAATACTGAACTCAGATTCTGTAGGTGCCAGAGATTGATGGCTTTAATAGGTGTGTTACTGTGGACAATAACAGCCGGTACCTGTATTCACTTGTTTTGGCACTGTAAGCAAGATCAAGTTTTAATATCAGTAAGTCTGTTGTGCATTGCAGCAGTAGTAATGCTATTTATTTTCTTAACATACAGGGTCATTCAAAAAGAATTTAACATGTTCATAAATGTAGTATTCAGTCACTAAGTATCCTACGCAAATGTAGTACACTGAGTAAAATTAAGAAAAATTTATTTGTACTTTAGATAAAAAAAAAAAAACTGGGTTAGACTACATATTCATAGGATACATAGTTATGGAGTAATACAGATATAATAGTTTTCAGTTCTTTTTGATGTATCCTGTACTTATGAAAAGAGAGGCTGCATTTTTAATTTGTTTAATTATTTAATTAATATCATCAAATTCCATGCATTTTCAGTATTTATGAAAACATCACATTTTTTACATATAATGTTTTTTATTCTTCACATCTGTTCTAGGGGTGCAGCAAGTAGCATAGTGGCCAGTATCTTACCATCTGGGAACACAGATTGAAATCCTCAGTGGTGCTGTTAAACTGATCAAGGTGCTTTTACCTGAAATAATGCAGCTAAATTATTCAGCTCTATAAATGGGTAAATAATTGCAGTTTAATAGATTGAAGTATAAATCCATTTAATTTATTACTCATTTGGACGCAGAGGCTGCAGGTTTGAATCTCGGCTCCTGTTGCAGTACCTATGATACTTGTACAGAAAAAAATACCCAGGTGAATAAATGGGTAAATAATTGTAGGTAGTTCTGCATTCTAAGTCAGTTTGGAGAAAAGCATCAGCTAAATAAATAAATCCAAACAAATACTTCTTTGGTGAACATTCCCAGGTCAAAGTTGATGAAACTCTTTGTAAATCACTGCCTTCAGGATCTGTCCAGCCAGTCCTTTCCATGCAACTTTTGTGGTTGGTCCAGCGGTCAATATTTGTGAAACCACTGAGGCCAGAACTCAGTCGACAGATCGGTAGAGCTTATTGAATTAGGCAAAGCATTTACAGCTTTCCTGTAAAGCAGGACTATACAAGCTGGACAATGGCAGTGAAGGCAATGCAAGTGGAATAGCACAGGTAAGCAGAGCTGGTGTTTGTGTTTCTTCTCCGTGTCTCTTTTCTGGCAAATGGTCCATCTCAGGAAATATCCCAGAAAATAGCAACCTGGAGTTGCAAGACAGCTGATCATAACTGACAGATTTCTGCTATGATGAATATGGTCGCAGTTTCTTTGCAGGCCTCTCTGCTCAACATGAACAGAGTTCAGAGTTAAAGTTTTTAGGGTTTCGTCATTCCACTATTGTGAGTCACAAATATTAGAATTATGGTGTGACCTATGGAGCTGCAAGTAGCATAGCAGTTCCAATTTCTTAGTAGGAACATGAGGTATGATGTAGAGTACAGTTGAAAGCTAAAAAAAGGACGGCCAAAAAAAGTTGGAAGTCTCTGGCCAATCTTTTGCTTAAAAAGCACTTAGCCCAATGAGAAAGAGTGGAAAAAACCAAGAAGTTTGTAGAAGTTCAGAGGAAAAAGGATCTGAAAGTAATTGAAGCTGCCAAAGGTAATAACTGGATGTAAAAGAAGCTGTGAAGTTTGTGGCAGTGAAACACCGGGCTTTCACTCAGTGGGAGGAGCACCTTGTCAAGAGGTCGATGGTGGATTGTCGTGGGCCGGTGCCGTGATGCACTTCAAAGAGCCTCTTCACCCAACACAAATTCAGAAAGGGGAAAAAAAAAACTTTACTTAACTCTTTAAACCATTTTGCTCACTTCCATCAGCGGTGCTGATATTCAAACTCTATCTGCTTCATTGTTCCGAGGAACGGCTCCGAGGATCACGGAAGACGCTCAGCCTTGCTTGCGTTTGCCCATCTTGCCATGCCTGACTCTCATCCTCTCCAGCAAGTGGAATGAAAAGCAAAGACTCCGCGAGAAATTCAGCCTAAGAAGCTTAGAGCTGAAACTCCGTGCCAGAGTGGCAATCGAGAAGCTTGGCTCTTTTCCCGGCGGCCCGGGCTTGAAAATTATCAGGTTGCGCAAAGAAGTTTCACTCACTGCCCATTTGGCTGTGTAGGTTATACACACTTATACATACAAAGCAGTCAACTTTTAAATGAACTTTGCAGCCAGGTCTATATTTACGTTTATATTTACAATAATTTAGTTATGGACCCTCCTGTACTGGCTGACGGATTACCCTGAATCCCAATTCTTCGGTTAATGATCACTTGGTGAGGCTGCAAGCTCCTTTTTTGACATTTTAATGGAGTGTTTACATTTGGTTGCTAAATGAATAAATGTAAATGTAAGCAACCGGTCACTATGGGTGCAGTTTGACTCGACAGCACCGAATTCAGTCAGTAATTCTCAAATAAACTGAGATTTTTTTCTTCTGTGCGTCAGTACATTTGGAAGCACGACGTTCACTCATTTTCTACACACAGATGTGTAAAGAACAGAATGATGACCTCATACTACAGTCATACACCAACAGAGGAAAAGATGCTTGTGTCCCTGAACGACGGTGAGGTGACACAGAAGGCGGCAGAGCTCAGTGGCCTCCTGAGGGTGCGGGTTGTGTTTTAATCTGGGAGAGAAGTCACTATCTGTCAAGGTTTTAGTGAGAAAATGAAAGTGTGGCCTAAGATATGAGGTGACTCCACATGTAATTTCGTGTTAACTTCGGAATTTAAAATGTTCGTTCACGAATCACTTCCCTAAGGAAAAGGAAAATTGCCCAACTGAATCATATTAAAGCGAAAGAATGTGAAAATTAAACCTTGATCCAGCCAAACTGTTTGGAAGCAATTCATGATGAAAGTTACCAATGTGTAAAAGCCATACTTAATTTCTGACTAGTTGTGTGCTCTAAGTAGTTTTTTTTTCGTAATATTTCCATTGCTCTGGGCTTTGTCTAGATAAATGAGTGTTCCTGTGCATAGATCATCTGGCAGAAATTTTGCTCACAACTCAAGATATCCACTCTTTCTAGTCATCCCTTCACAGTAATGGCAGTTGTTGTCACCGTTATGGCTGTGCTTTCTCCCGATCCCGGTGTTTCGCGCTGACTCCATCCATTCCTTAACGAAAACATACAAACTGGGCTGACTGGATCACTCCTGCTCCCAAATCTGTGTTTTAAGGGTAAGCAACCAGGGGCGAGGCAACAACTGGGAACCCAGCTTAGGCTCCATGATGCCTCCTGACAACCCACACCCAGGAATCCATTCTGTTTCCCACAAGCTGTCACGTTGCCAAGTTCCAGAAAGCTTAGGGACCGATTACTACTGTTCCCCCCCCCAACTGTTTACATCGATGCTTAATTCTTACCTTATTCACTATTTATCTATTTCTATTTATTTACCCATTTATCTACTCATCTGTTCAATTCATCTGTGTCATCCTGTGTTGTTGTCTGTTCCATGTTCTGTGAACGTGGTCCAGGAGGAACTACATTTTGCTCTCCTGCACATCTGTGTAAGGCATAATATCAATAGAGTGAACCTTGAACCTTGAGCCTTCTCTTCAAGGTTACTCCATGCTGCTCTGTTGTGTTTGCAGCCCCTCAAAGTGTCATCCGGGTACCAGGAGAGCCGAGCTTGCCAGCCTGCAGCGAGTTAATCCAGCCCCACCCCCTGTCCCTCCAGCACCCACTTTGTAAAAGTCGAACCAACCCAAGGAGCCACCTGGGGCTTCCCATCAGCGCGGTCTAGACCACATGCCCAGAAGAAACGCACGATCAAATGACCGCAGACCTTTCCAGTCGCAGCCACTAAATCAGCCCCCAAAGCGTAGGGACAATGCCAAGCTTCAAAGCAGCAGGGTATCGGAGGTCAGTGGCAAGGATCAGGGTTAGGGGTGGGCCCCAGTTTCGCATCAGCGTCCCCCATCTCAGCAGCTTGCAGCCTGCTCACTTGCAAGAAACAAACAGCGGCAACATCTCCAGGAATCCCAGTCAAAACAAGCGCGAGGCCCCCGAGCGTCCACAGCACCCGGTAAAATCAGCTCCAGATGTTCCCTCCGTGGCCCTCGCTCTCTCGTCTGAAATTCCACAGGCTGTCGGCGCTCAGGGAGACTCCCGTCACCCCATCCTCTCCCTCTGTGGGACTTTGCCAAGTATCCAGTTCCATCAAAGGAATCCCCTTAATGTTAAACATTTGCATATCTGACTGTCCCTGGAGCTGCATAATGAAGAGGCCTTCAGCGTTCCTAAGAACTTCTCCCAGGTTCCCCTCTCTTCCCCACGAAGAACGTGCAGCAGAGGCGTTGCCCAAGAAAGGTGCTGACCATCATAACAGACCACTCATTTTCCTGCCAAGGACTGTTTGCTCCCCTACCATCGCACAGATGATACTACAACATGTGGTCCAACCAATGCTTAAAGTGGGCCGTGTTCAACAATACGTAGCACCGGCACTTCTGCATTTTCTCTTTAGAGTACCGGGACTCTGTCCTGCCTACTGGCACCCCTCATAAGGTCCTGGTGCTCTTTTCTGCCCCCTGTTGGCCAGATTCTCTGTGTGCGCTGCTCTCCAAGAAGAAGACCGCTGTACTACATGGCCATTATTCATAGCTACATTTGGTCACCCAGGGTGTACTAAGTTCCACTGCAGCTTGCCTGTGGCTTCCCTACAATTTTTATGAAATTTATTTTTATGTGTTGTAAACACCAGCAGGGTTTCCTTGTGCGTTTTTATTCATTGCAGAAATTCAGAATTGAATCTTTATTGTTTTTCTGATACCAAAGTGAGATGCTCACCAAAATGCCAATAAAAGAAGTCGTTTCTGTCGCAAATCTGTGTATGGTGAAATGAGAACCGTAACACGTATCAAGAAGGTCTAACTTGGGTCTCTGTTTTGAGCCCCAATGCAACGGAACAAATGCCTCTGTCCCTCAGAGCTGCTGAATCCCTTGCAGCATTCAATAAAGTGCTCAGGCCCATTTTTTCAGAGCTATTTTTCTCCTGATCTCCTGAAACCTTTGTCAATTATTACTTTTCATCCGCATATTTTTCTTTTCGAATGTCACTTTAGCAGCCAGTTATTGGAATGTGTGCACTATGACGATGGAGAAATAGAGCAAATAAGCGCAAGTTGGAAGAAACACCAGGGACTCCTCCATTTACCTTTCCACTTGGCCGCAACATAAACATCTCCGCTAGAGTAACTAAACAGACTCTACAGTCAACACGGCACAGCAACCTGGGGAGATCCTCAGCCTTCACTCACACAGTTTTTTCCAAAGGCTTTTTAATGTGAGTGTAAACGGCTCCCAGTGTTTTCTCAAGCACAGGGTTGTTGGGAAATAAAGAACGAAAGGGACCTGAAAGTGCAGCCACGGGACTCCCACGTCTGGCCCCCGTGACCCTTTAATAAATTATGAGGTGTCTTTTCAAGGCGGCATATTTTGAAGTTTTCTCAGCCGCCTCATTGCCAGGAGAGCTGAAACACAGAAGCCTTGCCAAAGTCATGCACATCACCGATAGGCTGATGTGCATGACTTTGGCAAGCGACAAACAAAGAAACTTAACTTTCCATCCTGTGTTTAAATCGCAGTTCAGGACTTTGCTTTAGACCACTGCAAGTATGAACAAAAATTCACATTCTGATCACCTAATATATTAGTGTGTGTTTGCAGGGGTGATTGTCTGGTGACGGATCGACATCCCAACCCCTGTCCCCTCCCCCTGACACTGGGCCACCATGACCCACTGTCCGTGAATAATGAGTAAGCGATTTATATATTAATATTCAATTCTGGGGTAGTAATGCCACGTACAGATGCACCATTTTGAGTAAAATCTCATTGATTGATTGATTGATTGATTGATTTATTGATTGGCTCACCGGCATCTTTTCTGGCCATTTACACTGTTGTGACTTCCTTCACTGTCATTGTAATTCATGTGTAGCAGCAGCCCAAATCACAAAGCATAAATGTCTGCAGGGAGGAAGAAAGTTTTGGGGTGTGTGTGTGTGGGGGTGGGGGGACTGAGAAGGGGACACTTGTGGGAAGGAAAAGGACTCATTGCACAGGATCAGCTTGTGTAAACATTCAGGTTAATGATGCCGAGTCCACCTAATCCCCCCTCGTCCACCCTAATCCCCCCGGAGAACCCGGGCCTGTCAATCAGGCTGTTCTACGGACATGTGGGGGCTGGTGGGGGCAGGCTGGGTCTGAGGAAGGGGTGAGGGACTCCAGCCCTGGGGGGGTATCTTGCCCCAACAGGCTCAGAGGAAGGAGCAGTCACTCTTTCTGCAATGCACTTGATCAAGGTATTTACTGTGTGCTGATACAGTACCTGCTGTGTAAATTTGCAAATCACCGTAAGTGGCTTAATGCTGTCAGTTGCTTAGAGGTACAGTGGTAGCAAAATAAACAGATGCAAATGAAATGAAGTAGGGTTACGAGAACTATGCCAGGTAAAATCAGCTGGGACCTGTAGGTGGTGTGACAGTTGGGGCTCTCACTTTCCTGTTGCAAAATCTGGGGTGAGATTATTGCAATACCGGATTGTAACAGTACTGATCCAGGTATTAACACGGGTAGTAAAGCTTGGCTACTTGTACAAATGAGTAAATCATTATAAGCACCTTGGTGAACAAACCTTCACACCTGCCAGGTTCTTTCAATCGTTTGTTGTCGGTAAAAACTGTTACGTCACTAAAATGTGCAAAAATGACGTTTTGCAAAGAGAAGTATGGTGTGTCTGTCAGTGTTCACTTGAGGACCGGTATTTAATGACAAATATACGCTCAGGGAGGCCATACAGAGCAGTTATTTGGCCAACACATATGTTTTGCCCATTTAGTCAGCTGGATGAGTCCAGTTAAGTCCACTCTTGGGTAAAACAATAGGGTTGCTCCTGAGGTCTGAACCTTCTTTAATAATGTCAGTTTTGATTAAGAAGATTTCCAGCAACAAGACACACTTTTGCTTTTTTCCCCATTGTTAAAACATTGGCAGCGAATGCAACATATCTTCGGGGAAGGCAATGAGTCATTGTGCGAGCGTGGTCGCTCCCATGCATACATGCTAGGACGGCAGTGGCTCCAGTGGGTTGAGAGTGACCATTTTTGTTTACCAAACCCCTCTGTAGTTTGACATTGGACTGGAAACGTCTTGAGGTGGCTTCCCTAATCCGCTGTGAGAGCTGGCAAACAAAAGAAGGATCCCCAGCGAGATCATGTTTTCACCTGGCAAGCGTTGAAGAGGCCTGTGTTAGCACCACGAAACCCTTTAGGACATTTGGTTTGGGCAGTAAATGGGCTGTTTTTTTTTTTTGGGTTTATACGCCCCAAACAGGCGGTTAGCCCGGAGACGAGATCACAGTAAATCCAGGACTCTCCTTGTTTATGTTTACCAGGCTTTTGTGTGACTAACAGCAAACAACTTCCTGCAAAACACGGGCAGCTTAAGCCAAGCTGCAAGGGGCCATTGGCAACATTAACCCCCTCACACCTCCATCCACTTCATTTCCTCTTCAGCGAACACCCGTGTCCAAAGCGATTTTACAATGTTTGAATATTAAGCTGCTTAAAATTACATTCACTGGCCACTTTGTTAGGCATACCCATCGAGCACTGGGTTTGACAAACACGCAACAAGGTTTGGTGCCACATTCATTCCAGCCTCATCCCAGAAATGCTTGGCTTGAGGGATGGGGAATGTGCTGGCCACCGGAGTGAAAGAAAGGTGCTGTCATGTTTGTGGAACCATGCTGAGATTACACATTATGCTGCGGGAAGTATCAATTTGAGAAACGCCATACTGGCTTTGAAGAGATGCTTGTGGTCAGCAGCAACATTTTGGTACTTTGTAGTATTCAAATGGGATTCAGGTGATGTTCATCTGGTGCTAAAAAAACATTCCTTACACATTAAATTCTCAACACCAATCTGTACTGCCCAAGTATACCTAATAAAATGGTCAGTGAGTGTATTTACCTATTTATACCGCTGGGTAATTATTTAAGGGTAACTAATAAATAGCAGCAGGTGGTAAATCAAGCTAGTTGGTAAATGGAACAAACAAATTTATATTTTAAGTCTGTTTGCTTTTAATGTAGCTTGCTGGATTTTTTTTTATTACAGCTAAATCCAAGACTCTTGCTGCAACTACTTTAACTGAAGGGGAATCTGTATCATTAATAAATCTGTAATAAGCAAAACAGTGGAAATAACACAATAAGGGCAGCAGGTGGTATAGTGGCTGGAGCTGTGTCTGTGCAGTTGGACAGTTGCTGGGTTCAGATTCCACCTCCTGCCATAGTACTCTTGAGCAAACTTGTTCTGAATTGATGCAGTAAAAATTACCTTGCTGAACCTGGCACTGTGACATGCTTTAGAGAAAAGTCCTGATGTAACATGCTACAGCAGGAGCAGGGGTTCAAATGCAGGGCCTTTTGACTGCTGTCCCTGAGGTCTTTATTTAATCTTTCTTTTACCAAACATTCTGCACTAAAATTAGCTGTAGCTGTAAAAAACAATTCCTGGTCATTTTTGCCATCTAGAGCCTGACTAATGGAGAAGGTATTGCATTACTGACCATACCTGTGCAGTCTCTTTCCTCACATGCCTCTCTTTTCCTCTCCTTCTTTTCTTCTCAGCACGTCTCATTGCAGCATTGGCATTGTGCATCTCATGATTTATGTTCAGAAAATCTCTCTCTCCTTTCATTCGTGCTCCCTCAAGTTCTCATAAATCACAGACGTACAGTAAAGTTTTACCCCCCAACATCATACCAAAGAGACACCCCTGGGGTAAAAGGAAAAGGGCTGTGCTGCTAATAAAATCCATTTGTTCTTGTCTGTTTTTTAGTATTGTATTAGTAATGTGTTATTCTAGAAAAAAAATTATATCTATTTTTCTAATGTATCTAGAAATAATTTAGACATGCTTATTTTATGGCGACATTTGTTAAAAATGTGCAAAAATGACAAATATTGCTTTGTATCACTGTAGAGCCATGTCCCCCCCCCCCCCCCGTACCCTCACAGAATGGTTCCGATAGCTTCTGTCTCTGGTCAAATAGAATTTCAAATATCTTTCTTTTTTCCCGAAGCACACAGAGAAGCCAGAAAGGAAAATCTGCTGCTTTTTAGTTCACTTTCATTTTTTGGCATTAAGATGTCAGTAGGTTGGTTCTGCGACGAGATTTTTTTTTTTTTTGCAAGGAAAATACCTCTTATTACCACAGCAAAGGCCTATGTAACTGAGCTGTCTCAGCATTTGGGGCAGATGTCTGTTTACTTAGACCAGATGGCAGATCGGCAGAGAAAGGACTTCCCCAGACCATCAAGAAC
This sequence comes from Heterotis niloticus, assembly GCA_018136845.1. NCBI lineage: Eukaryota > Metazoa > Chordata > Actinopteri > Osteoglossiformes > Osteoglossidae > Heterotis > Heterotis niloticus. The sequence goes on from CM030895.1 coordinate 8,607,626, forward strand.
ACACACATACGGTATCAGGGCAGCCACGAATTATGGGTGCCTATAGACTACCTCATCTTGTGAATGGCCAAGTAGTGAAAATTTTTAGAGATTAAAATAACTTCTCAATTTATTAGTCTGTTCTTTTCTACAAATTGTGTATTTTCTACACTTTTCTGCTTCTCAATTTCTCTGTGGAAATAGCTAGCAACAAAGATTACTAAAAGGAAATAAGAGTTTAAGGCCACCTGAGATCAGTTCACTTTCACAGGGCCTACAGGTCTTCGGTGATCAAAACCAAGATGAGCAACACTACACAGGTTTGTGCAGTGAATTGGTCAACAATCTGCACTGAACAAGAGTTTCTGGAATGAAACAGTAAAAAAAAAGGCTTTATTAACTCCTTATTATTGCCACTGCTGAGCCCACTTCAGCTACCAGCATTCTCAGCCATCGCCTGCAGATGTTTCTCCTTGCATCTCACATTCTCACTGTTTGTTCCTGCTTCCATCTTCATCTCTTCCTCTCCGTCTTTTTCCACACATTTCCCTCTCTTTAAAACGAGGCCAGTTTTGAGGATGGCACCAGCACATCAGAACGGTCTCTCTGAGCACCACAGAAAACAAATGAAAGGCTGCATTGTGTTACACATGATGGTGAGAGCTGCGCAGACTCTCACTTCCGCAACTGGAATGAGTGTTTACATTTACTCATTTCCTCCAACATGATGCACAGTGACTTCTAACTAGTATTTAGCAGCAACTAACCTGACTCTGATACTCAGTTGCATTTGGATTGTTTGGCTTTTGGAAAACCTGCAGGATCTAACGGCTGAAAATGATATATCGGGCCAAATGCCAGTATAATTTGGTGGCCAGTTAATTCTTATATATGTGCCACAGTTTGTCCAAACTAGCTCTAAGTGTTTTTTCAGTTTGGTGCAGTAAATTTATGCATTTTTCTGTAATTTATTCTTACATTTGCATTCATGCATTTGGCAAAAGGAGGGATTTAGCAGCTCTGAGAGTCAGAGGAACTTTGTTTCTCAATATTTTGGAGCCAGAACCAAGAACGTACAGCTTTTCAGTTTTGGATCTAACCCGAGTGGGACCACCGAGCAGCCAGAGGTCGAGGAGCACAGCTGGGCTGTAGGGAGTGATCATATTCAGTAGCTCAGGATTTATGAGCCTCTTTACCAGACCAAAAAAGTGAAGTTTCGGAAAAAAGCCACATATTAGCAGCAATAAAATAATATATTCTTACTAATCTTTTTGCCCAGAGAGAATAATGTGTATAACTGCATGCCAATGCTTTGATAATAAAAATTAAGAACCTTTTTACTAGCATGTTGTATAATGCCACTTTCTGCAGTTATATAGTTTGCTATACATTAGTTACATGAGTATGTTTAAAGTTTGAAAGGGGTTAGCTACTGTCATGCTAAGATGGATATTTCCAATTTCAGAAGTTCACCAGAGCAATTATTTGTATTAATTGTAATGAAACTGCAATTTTTTACTACATACCTAAAACTTATTAGCTCTACATCCCAATTAATTGTTTAAATTCCCTTTCCTGAAAGAGTCTTAAAGTGGATCTGTAATCTGAGTAGCGCAGCCATGAATACCAAAGCACTTACCAATGCCTGGTGAATTGCTGCTAGGTCTTGGGACATAACTATTAATTTACAGTTTTTAGGCTCATCAATAAGAGATGGGCCTAAACCCAAAACCCTTTTTACCTGTCGTATAAGTAAACTGGCAAATGAAGGACTGTGTCCTTAATAAGGATGAGCTGAATTATTAATGGGATACAGAATCCAGTTGGGTACCAGGGTGCTGGTTAATAATTGATGCTAACCAGCCGGGACTAAGTGTATGTGCGTGTGTGGTGGTGGTGGGGGGGGTCCACAGGGAAAGAAAATGTTATTTTAGGGCGATCAGAGGGGTTCAGCACACTTTCCTCATGTCCAGCTGCACGCTATGTGCTGTTTTACACGTCTGTACACTTATTCAGCTTCATAACCGCATGACGTTTTGGCTCCAAATGCTTTAAAGTGTTTATTAACATCATGCACAGGTCAAACGGGGTTGCAGTTTAACAAGCTGTAGGCCAATTAGATGCTTTGAGATTAAATGTCTTGCCATAATGTCTTTAGTTTTAATATACTGGGGTTTTTTTGGGGGGTTAACAGTTGCCTCGGGGTAATAACTGGGTAATCCAGTAAGTCCAGTAGTCTTGTTCTAATTACTTGCGGTTTTCCAGAGTGTTCCACAGACACGACTGTAAACACGTTCGGTGCTGTCTGTGGGAAGGGGTGGGTGGGGGGACCGTGCCAGGAGCCTGGTACAAAAGGAGACCAAAGCAAAGACGAGGAGCACGAAAAGAAACGGTCCCTCGCAGCCCGGTTTGTTATTAAAAACAAGGATGGCAAATGGAAGTCTCGAAAAAAGTGAGCAGGAATTTTGATGGAGACGTTTTTTGCCTTGGAGTCCCTTGTTGGTGGTAAACTTGGCCCCTTTCCATCACCTGCACTTGGGGAGGAGTTTTCACACACCTCAAGAACGGCAAGACAATAAGCAGGGGGCCGTGCGGGCAAAGCTCAGCGCCTGGAGCCACGCAGCGAGATGGAGGGGGAAATGAACGCGCCGCTCACCTGTCCCTCACCCTCCTTTGTCTCCTGACATGCCAGGTATAAAGGCAGTGGGGCAAAGGTCACCAAAGCTCCACCCCCCCGGTTCACTAATTCATCCCTTCAGGACACAGTACGGCTCAACTCAAACTCAGATCTCTACTTTTACCCACCATTATTGATTGGGCCACTTCCAGACAAACCGAGCCCTCTTTTTAATTCTCATAAATGTATGTGAAAGTGACACCGGTGCTTTGACCTGCGGGATTGATGAGGATGCTCCGCGCTCCTAGTTAACATGACGGCAGTTAATGTTTAATGTCTCCAGGGATGGGGGGTCATGGGGGAGGGAGCGCCAGAAGGGTGGGGGCGTACCTGAGGACTCACCCGGTCAATATTAATGCACTCGAGCTTGGGGAGAGGTTCCTTGGAGGAAGGGGTAAGTGATTTCCCTTTATCTTGGGTGTCATGTAACCCTCCATACCTTAGAGCCACTGCAGCCAATACGCATCACGGCACACATGGACCTCAACCACTTGCACGTTGGGCAATTGATCTCCAAAACCTCTCAGTGATCAATAACACACCAGCAGCTTTTATGAGCCATTAGGTGTGTGGGCTTTTTCTGCAGAGGGTTTTCGGTCTGCCATCTCCGCAGATCTGAATCTGCTAACGTCTTTTGCGGTTTTCGACATGTCGTGTTTGTAGCACTCTCTTATTACATTATGAATAATTATGGAACATATTAGAAAAATAAGAAAATGGAAAATGCGGAGAATGTCCGTGTGCTCTACACTGCTATCGTTGTAATAACCGGTATTTCCATGTTGTGGTCTGGGAGCCATATTGTTGCGCGGAGGTTCAGGAGCAGTACTCATGCTGAGCTAACAAGAAATGGTACGAGCTTGTGTTTACATTCAGTTATATTTTCAAAAAAACTATAAATTTGAATATGTTCTCAATGAAGTAACGAACTGTGCCGGTTTCTTCTGTCCACATACCTTAAATGTAGAGAACAAATGTGGAAGCAAAGAGCAGCACCATTATGGCAACTCCTCAAAGATATTAGTCGAGTTTCATGTTGAGGTTAGCTCGAGGATGCTAAAAAAAAAAACATTTTGATCGTGAGAACCCCGTATGAGTAAACCTATGGATCCTGCGGCCATTTGGTTGGACCATAGTCTGCCGTGCTGTGATGGCTGGAGAAATTAACCTCAGATGACCTCAGACTGAGGTCCCTAAACCCTGTGTTGGGAAGGTCAGGCACCGCACAAGAGGGCCGCCCGTGCACAGGAGTCTGGCTGTCTGGGAGTGTCCTCCGCCTCGTTCCCCACAACACATGCCTGGTTTTCGTCCCTTCAATAAAGAAACTGTTATTTTCATATTTTGCAGACAGATGTAACAATATGCCACTCAATTTCTGTGTGAATTTAATGAACAGGGACTTTAAAAGCGCCCGGGTGTTCTATTTTCTGCTCCATCCCCAGATGAGAAATTAATAAAAAAGAGCAAAGAAGATGTAATTATATTCTCAAAGGCACCCATATATTTCATAATGTTGTTTTCACAGAAGGATAGTTTATGGGTCAGAGGAATAAACTCTGGTGCCTCTTGGTATGAGTTATGAACCCTGGGAAAGGAGCAACCAATATGGCATGAAACTTGAGGGAGAAGAAACTCCTTTATTGTTTATTGCTTTCAGAGAACATGACTTTGAATTCCAGAACTTGCAAGCTGCACTGGTTGTTTCTAGAAAACTGCAAAATTGAACATGTAACATCTTTTCTTGATGGGTTTGAGACCCCTCTTGAAAGCTGGGAGGGATTCAATGCCTTTCTTAGGGGCATGGATTAAAAGCATGCAAAATTTATGCAAATATTCAACTGAGACAGGAGGTAGCTGAACAAGGCAGTTAAAAAATACAGGGAAGGCAAAATGGCTCATAAAATACAAATGGTGTACTCAGGCATCCTTGCACTTTAGTGGAATCCAGCTCAGACAGTAGATACAGTTTTATCCAACAACCGTATGGACACCTGCATTCACTGTCATTCCTCTTATTACTCTGGTGACAGTCAGAGCTCTGCTGTTATTTTTATAATAATTAGGAATGTGTCTACATTTTTTAACCAGTACATGACCTTCCGTCACAGAGACGGTCCCAACTACATACCCCACGGTGGGAAAAGTCCCAGCAAATAAAACGCCTAGTGCTTCACCAAGCCATTATCGCACACATACAGTTTCCCTCCCCTCTGGCAAGGACTATTCTTCACTCAAGTCTCTCCTTACCGCCTTCCAGGTACATTCGAGGTTCCTCATCCAGCAATAACGTCAAAAACACTCCGGCGTATGAGTTTCCCACACTGTATCTCAGTGTGTTGATGTACGTTTGCTGCAGGGGGGGAGGCCTTCACTAGCACAGGCTGCTCTGGGAACAAGCACTCGATGCACCTTGAGCAGAAAGACACCGTGGTACTTGACTGAGCCCTGTGGGCTGTGCATGCGTGCCTGTGTGTAAGTGTGTGTATGATTGCCATGGGAAGTTGGAGCGCTCAGGGTGAACAAAGAAACAGGAGCTCTGCTCAGAAAACAGGTAGGGCTGAAGGTCTTAGATCACAGCATTTGTCACTGAAAGAAGGGAGACAATGTGGCTGTATAGAGTTATACTTCTGATCTGCACAGAGTGAGTCACGTCTGAGGAAAGGTGGCATCACTCACTGTATGACTTCCTGCATAAACTAACTTCACTATTCATATATTTACATATTATATACATGAAAGATATTACAAGGTCTGTAAGGTGCACTATATACATGCACATTATATATATACAGTATATATATATTTATTTATTTATGATAAATGATTGATACACACCTTTTTTTTTTTCTGAGCTTAATTTGAAGTTTTATAAATGTATCTCAATCATCTACCATAGCAGACTGTAATGGAAATGTTCAGTGTCTCTTAAGGTACTGTAAATATGACAAATGTTTTAAAGGTAAAATGTAACAACAAAGCAAAAAAATCCTATAAAAATGTACTGTTATTATTATTCTAAATACATGTGCAGTTGTTTCAGCTATTTCTCTTCTTGACACATTAGACCATTTTTAAGGACATATCATTTCTAAAAATATGACAATAATACATTTACATCGCATTAAATAATAGGAGTTTCTCAAAGCACTAAGACAAAAAAGGTTTATAAACAGATCAGAACACTAATAGCTGAAATGAGTAGTAAATAATTTTGCATAGCATTAGTACATGTATTAGTTTGCATTTTAACAAAACATATTGTAAAACTGAATTCATTATAAAGAACTTTGTACAAGATTGTATGCAGATTTGGTTAGATTTTTATATATTCTAACCAACAGTTTGTACTGTAATTTATTCCCCTTTTGAGATCTGAAATATGTCAAATATGTTAGATGTCAAATAAAAACCATCCTGCTTTTTTGCTTGAAATTTTTAACATTTTTTTCAAAATAGTTACTAAAATGCACTGCTTGCTTGGGTTTCAGTAAAATATAAAATTCATTAGGTCATTCAAAAAATATTTGAGAAACTGACTGGGTCTGAAATTTCTAGATGGAACACAATTAAGAAAATGTTGTACTTGAACTGCTTCAAAACTCTTCCACAGTGGTTATTTGAATTTGTTCAAACAATAAATGTGTTTAAATAAATTAAACAAAATATGTCACTGCATATTAGCAGCCATACATCCTAATGGGATTTACAGGTCACAGCCTTTGTGGATCTTTATTTTAATCCACTAATCCACAAAATTTTTATTATTATCTGGCCTGACAAACTATTTGTCCTGTCCATGCCAGTGTACCAGATGCAAATATTTGGCTATTCTATCTACCTTTATTAATTAACGCTCATTTTATGGGAGCACTAAAACTAACTGAGCCTTCTGATAAGAGCTACTTATTCTAGCACATAACAGCATTTAGGATTAATAACCGTAGGTTATTTCTACCTTCAATTAATAATTTTTCCGATTTTTTTAAAGAATAAAATATAAAAATATCATTATAGCCATAAGGTGATGCATAAATTATTGCACATGTTTTATAAGGTAAGTTGTAGAGTTGAGCTAAATGGCAAGGGTCATCTTGACGGTGTAACATTTCTTACTGGGAAATGTGTTATACTGGAGCTTTACGGCTTTGAACATCTGTTGTAATTTCTGTCAAATTGAACTTTTACTGCCCGATCATTAAAGGCGCGGCAATGGGAAAAGCAGATGGCAGCACCACTCTTACGACTCCTTCCATTTTATAGCATTGGTGAAAATTAAACCAAAGGGAGACCACGGCGTTGTAAAATTAAGGAAACTATTTCCACATTCCTTCACTGGCAGAGCGCAGTATCGAATGCCCCTGGAGGCACACGGGGGGTATCCGGCAGAGGTGGCAGTTGTGGGAGGCGATCAGGTAGCAGGGCATCGTGGGTACGCGACAGCTCGAAGTCGCCCGTGGATTTGTTTGTTAAACTCCGTCTTGTGGTGGCACAGTGATGAGGGGGGTTAAGGCAGAGAGAAGCACAAAGCGAGCAGCAACACTGCACTACAGTAGTTGATGTAGGGCCCCAGTTCACATCTGTTTCTGTTTGCTCCTGGTCCTACTGCCCCACTTGTTTCTTGCGGGCCTTTTTCCTCCTACGGCTGCTCTTCAGGCACAGACTCAGGGTGCGGACACGTATGCATCTACGTACTATGTATACACCCTGTGCATACTGTACATCCCCAGCAGTCTTGTCCCATAAGAGAAGAGGCTTTAAATGCTGCCAAAGGCACGGCTAGGAAACAATGACTGGAAGGGCTGAATACCCATGCACTTCATGATGCTATGTTTTATGCAGTAATATTTTGATTAGTGCTACCTCCTACAGCACCATTTTCCCATCATGTTCTTTTATTTTAGCCATTTCAGGTAAATTATCAGACTAATTTACCATTCAATTTTCAAAAAAAGTTAAGTTTTTAAAATTTAATTTTTTTATTTTGTTACCCATGTTTATTTGCTGTAATTAAAGGTGTAACAAATGTGTTCTGTATTATGTCAAGCATGTGCTATTTTCAAGCTCCATTTATGCAATATACTGCTTCATTACACTTAATTTCTCAAGAACACATCTGAAGTGCTGCTGAGGTACAGGCTGCTCTTGCCCTGTGATGTACTTAAGGTATGACAGATTTGTGCATATGATGGTCAATAATAATAATAATAATAATAATAATAATAATAATATTAAATTTAAAAAGTAAAATAGATGATTGCAAAAAAAAAGATTTCCAGGAATTTTGGAAAGTAACTGAGTACCTTGTAGCTAATTGAAAATATTTATACATGAATATCTTTTAATGTACAATCTGCAATACCAGTACAGCATATGTACAATGTCGTAGTTTGATAGTGTCAACTGACGGCTGTATGAAAACATATACAGCACTACCACAGGACCGAGTGCTTATAGCTTATTCTGCAGACGAAAAATGTTAAAATGTAAAGAAAATATATAAAAATATTATAATTTTCAGTACAGTTCACATATGTACCTGCACAGTATGCAGATGTGACTTCGTAGCATGACTGCGTAAGGTGAACATTGTACGAGAATGTGTGCTATGACATAATGACAGCTCTCCGCACAGCCAGCAGCCATCTTCTATAATCTCACAGTATTAACTGTTCTCACTATTATATCACACAAAGGCACAGATGAGGTGGGTTGATTTGACACACATATAACATTTACTGTACATCTCAAAGAACTGAACTCACACCAAAAACCTTACACAAGTACTATGTCTCCAGATGTGCCATAATGTTGTATATCCTCACCCAGCATGATAACATTACAAAACAACTGCTGCAGGATGCAGACATGAGAGCCACCATGTCCCCCACAGCACCACTTCCACCTCTGCACCAGTCACAAGAGAACACATTGCTTGCACTTACTACATTTCACTCTCATATGGCACAGAATACTGAAGGATTTAAAAATGCATTGCAGTTTTCCAAAAGAAACTTCTCTAAGAAATACAGTACTGAATTGTTTAATAATGGCACGGATAGTATATGATACTCTGGCCAGAAATAAAACAAAATAAATCAAAAACATTGACAAATGTTAGAAAATATGTTACTGTATGGTGGACTACGCACTTTTAAGTAGCTGAACACTGGTTGCATTCAAGAAAAGTGACAGCTGTTAATTAAATCAAAAAATAAATGTATTTAAGCAACAATGTGTTGACATTACAGTTTCCAGAGGGTAGCAGAGTAGAGCCTTCATTTTGTGTGCAAAAAGGAAGGAGCTTTCAGAAGGAGGACATTAATGGGGTAAAGTGAGATTTAAAAATATAAATATATATAAAAATAAATGTGTAACAGTGGGGTGAGTTGGGGGAGGAAGGAGACAATAGGCATAACTGCTTTTATGAGTCCAGAGGCAGGAATACATGCAACAATGAAGCACCGCCTTTGCTCACAGGGAGTGAATCAGAAGCTGTGAGATCACATTACTTCTCCAAGTTATAGATAACGTTACGGGACTTTTCCATGACTCTTTGTCTTATTTTGTCTGAGTTTCCATGTAATCTGAGACGAGATAAATAGTTTCTTATTAGAAATTACACCAGAAGTCTTAACTGGTTACTACGGCTTTTCAATGACCTGTTTGTCTTCAAAATGCAACATGGGCAAAACCAACATACAAAGCCAGGAAAATGTACAGGGAAATAAATTTGTAAATATGCACATTGTAATTTTATGGTTTCAGCCTCGTTGTGCTGCTCGGAATGCTATAGGAGTTCAATGGGTGAGACGTGCTGACAGTCGAGTTTCACTGAGGGACATGTATCCAGTTTTTCTCACCACAGCAGGAAGCACAGCTTCCACAGACTATAAGAGTAAGTAGAAAGAGGGCCAGAAGACCAGTCAGATGAACTACTAGAAGACCAGTCTGAACACTAGCCAAGAAGACCAGTCACAAGAAAAATCAGAGACTGGTCAGAAGAAACTGCCAGAAGATATGCTTGAAGGACAATCAGAACACCAACATAATGACAAGTTAGAAGCCTAGATAGAAGAAACAGCCAGAAGTCAAGCCAGGAGGCTGGTCAGAAGAACTTTCAGAAGACCTTCCAGAATACAACTCAGACAACCAGCCAGAAGACTAAAGTACACAAAGTTGTACTTAATCTGACCAGAAGACAAGCCAAATGGGCAGTCAGTAGGACAATCAGAAGACCAGTCAAATGATGAGCTAGAAGAACCACTAGAAGGTCCCCTGATGTTATGTCCAGCCATTACAATGAGACACAAGCCGTGGCTTTGGACCACCACCTTCCGCACAGTGGCCTGAAAAACTGTTCTTTAAGTCTACATTCCTGAATTGATATTTTGACACGTATATATATTTTCTCAAAAAAAAAAAAAAAAAACTCAAGCTGTCCAACTTTTCTACGAAATCTACATGTAGATTTTTTTACATTTAAAATCACTATTTTTAGATGCTCAAAAATGATTACGTTTATATGTTTCAACTGTTAAAGCAAAAACTTTTCTGGAAAATCCAGCTTTCACGGTGGCAATGATGGAACAAAGTAAGAATATTACTAAAATAAGAAATTATATCATAAATACTGAGAGAAAGAGCTTTTTGCATAGGGTGAGCAACAGTTGAGAAGATTGGCAGACAGTCACTACAAAATGAGTTGTTGTTAAGTTTAAAATGCAGCCAAGGGTGAAAACATTTCATTTTCATAACCCTTCGCTGCATCTTGCTTGAAGTTTTCCAGGTTAGGAACACAGCTTTGCTTCCCAGCTGCACAATGATTTAGACTGAATGACAGATCGGTCATTAATGTAAATGCAATTCTAAAAACACAATGCAGTAAAATATAATCATAAAGAGGTAATCGGTTCCTCGACACAACAGCCAAGACATATTACACATACAAGTGTTTTCGCTGGTGCTTCACAAAGCGCCATTCATTCAACACCAGGAAGTACAGTGACAATAAGGACTATTGACACATTTTCCTTATTTACTCACTTTAACAAAAAATGGATTTCATAGTCTGAATTGAACAAGCAGCATAATTATTAAAATTGTTAATAGATTCTGATGTTATGTTACACAAAAATAACATTTAATAGTTATTTGACACTGCATTCCAGATTTATTTTGTGTTAAATGTGTTTTTTAGTTATTTTATTATTTTGAATGCATACTGTTTAGTATAATTAATAATTTGTAGGAAAAAACTAGACTTAGAAAATAAGAATTTAATAATTCATGAAGGACATACAATTGTAAGATGAATCAATAAGATGAATTTATTTGTGTGGTTTATTAGTTGCAGTTTGATCTTTTGAATGACTATGACTTAGACTATTTTCTTTTAAATAAGAATATATAAATAGGTATATTGATGCCCTTCAGCTTTACTTTGTATACATTTTTTTTTTAAGATTAATTGTTTGGATGAGCAATACACTGGCACTTTGTCCAGGATGCATCCTGCCTTGAGGACTAACCTGCGCTTCCAGGATAGACTCTGGACCACCATGGCCTAACCTCAGGATGAGCGGTTATTGATAGTCAGCAAAATTGTGAAATGTTACATAAAGAGAAAACTGAGACCTTCATTACTGGAAGACGAGGACCATCACCACAGTGATGGGGCTACAATCTCGGTGGCGCTATGGAGAAGAGCTCCAGTGATGTTCATCTAAAATGTACGTTGAGCTGGAGATCAGTGGAAAGGCGCAACACCCTGAAAATCCTCATAACATCCCTCACCTAATGCCCCCACTCCAACAACCTTCATCCATCCTTGTATTCAGTCAATCATTCATTCCACCTATTGTTCATTCAAGATATCGCATTCATTTACTTCTCTTGTAGAGGAAAGATACCACCATCCATTGTCCATTCAGTCTTAATTTTTCCCTTATTTTATTTTATTCTTTCCATCCATCCATTGACTGATAGATCTCCCTAACCATCTGTCTACTTGTCCATCCATGCACCCATCTATCTATCTATCTATCTATCTATCTATTGAGATAGCTAGCTAGCTGGCTGACTGGCTAGCTAGGTAGCTGTATAAAAAAGATCTCAAGTCAGAAGGCCTCTTTCCTATGAGAGAAACTGGTAAAAGAAAAAGAGTTGTAATTAATGGGAGGTGAAGAAAGAAAGGTGTATGGGGAGGACAGTCAGACAGAGCAGGAGACTGATGGGATGTGAGGAGGTCCTTGCATGGGACAAGTCTGTTGAGCATCACCTCCCCCACCCCTCCTGTTGCCACAACATAGGGCCAGAGGTGCCTGGAGCAGCAGCACCTTCACTGCAGTTCCCTTCCCTCACACACTGATCTTTCTCTCTTTCTCTCTCTCTCTCCCTCTCTCTCTCTCTCTGTTTCTCTCTCTCTCTCACTCACACACACACACACACACACACACACACACACACAGATCTAGGAGGTCAGGTCTCTCCCTGGTGGAGGAGGAGGAGAAGGAGGAGGAACCCCAGCGAGATGAAGATGGAGTGCAGGAGATGAGAGGACCACGGGCAGTGTGAGCACAGGTCGGGCTGAGCGGACCTCAGGGAGAACCACTATGGACAGAGAACTTCGGACTGAACTCTGAGGCACCTCGAGCGTAGGAGGAATGGTGAGTTCGCCGCAGAAGTCCACCATTTCACACGATTTTACCTCAGCTGAAAGCGGGCTTTCGGAAGATTTGGGAGTTTCGCACGGAAATCGACTCCTTGCTGGGACAGTTTCTCTGCTTCTCCCTCGCAAGCTCCGAACATTTGCGAACCTCGGCGACAGCTTGAAAAATAGCTTTTCAGTATGCATTCACTTTCATATTTCCTTTGCACAAGTACAGACACATAAAACTATTTTATAGACATAAACACACGGCAGTCGCGCAGCAGTCTGTCAGTTTCTTTTTTGGGCGCTCATTTCATAACCGACCGTGAATTTATCTCGTCAGGACTAAGCCGTCCTAACGCAGTATTCACGTCAGTCCTTCTCACCATGATCGCAATATAAATAAATCGCGATATAAATACACATTTATCTATGAAATACATCAATATGATGAAAGCATTCAAACTCCGGCGAACCCGAGCGGTGCAAACCCGTCAAGAGAAATAGTTTCTTTTTTTGGTATATGATAGCACCTTTTTACCGCTTCTTTTACACTTTACCGCTATATATAACACAACAAATATTATTTTTTTTTGCAGTCTTTAACCTCATTTTAGATTACATTAAGAATAGTTTTATATCTGTACTATGACGGTTGGCACTTTAGTTTTCTAAAGTATTTTATTTAATTGTATTACGCTAATAGGCGATACCAGTAAATTCAGGTATAAACGCCTGGAAAGAACTTCTTCGTATTATTGAAGTAGCAACGCTTATGCTAAAATTTTTACTTAAAATATCTAAAATATCAAACGATTAATATGTTGTCTCGGAGAATTAAAGGCACAGTGACTTTTAAAATCTTTTTAGACTTCCATTAAAACGATTCACCAATTTTATTTATTTTTTCTGTTTTAAATTAAGATCAGTTAAACGCACATACAAACACAATATGGATTGCATTACAATCCGAAATGACATGTAAGGCACAGTTATTGCCCCCTCAAAATGTTTCTTTGTTGTAATGACTGATTTTGAAGTATTTTGTTAAATATGGCCATAAACAAGTTTTAAAGTTTGTTACCGAGCCCATAAATTTAAAAGTTTTATGGTTTTTATACTTAAAAATTCACAGGGAGCTTAATGGTAACATATAACAGATCACTAGAATGCCAATGTGCAAAATCTTAACTATACTTTTAATAAATTTTACTATAATAGCTGCTGCTGCTGCATTTAAATAGGGTCTCTTCCTCTCTGGCAACTATAAAAACATGACAAGAAAGAGTAAAATGAATGTAAAATAATATTTTGTAAACGCAGGTTGACTTCTTTCTCAAATTTGGCCTTTTTCTTATGGTTTTAGTACTAAACTGAACCCTACTGTTCCCTTATTAGTCCTTAAACACTTGTATCAGACACAGTGGATCTCCAGCGTTCATTTTTGGTTCTAATTTGTACTGGCGTCGCTCTCACTTCACACAAGCGAAATAATACAGAATTCAACATGTAATCTGTTTAAGCCATACCGACAGGATGCTCAGTCCTTTAGAAGTACCACATGATCAATGTCTGTTTTTCAGATTTTTTCTAAAATTGCAGTTGTTGCTTTTCTTCCATAAAATATGGATGAAAACTGTGATTTTTTTTCTGTTATTATAGTACCATTGGACTAATTATTGTAATTTAGCTTTTGTCTTTGCTGTGATTCCGGGCTGTGAAATAATTTGACTGAAAGGCACAAGTATATTTGGTGCTCAAAAATAAATTGAGGAGCTCAATGCCTTGCTACACGCTGACTCTCCCCAGGTTCTGAAAGTCAGGGCTGTGCGTATTTACGTGTATTTAGCTGTATAGGAGCAACAAGGCGTTCTCGCTTATTATTGTGTGCGCGTGTGTGTTTGTGGGAGGCAGGTGCTGTTAGTAGAAACTGCAGTTCCAATCGGTCTTCCATTCTCCATCATTAGCAAACAGCCTGACTGTGTGCCCCCCCCCGACAGCCCCACCGAGGTTCTGCCGTAGCTCCACGGTGTGACTGTATAATTTAAGGGAACTTCAGTGAGCCGTTTTCAAACAGGACTATTTATATTCTCAAAGGATCCTTTACGTCGCAAAATCACCACATGCTTTTTTTAAAATGTAAAGCTTTGGAAGTATATGCCTTACATCTTATCACTTCTGAAACACAGAAATTAACACGGCCTTCTAAAATTAAGTGATGCTTCCAACTAATGACAGGTTTTTAAACATTAAGTGCTATACTCTGTAAGCACATGTGTTCAGTCTCAGAGAGGAAGAGTCCCTTTAGACGTAGCGACAACTATCCTTCATGGCTAAAGGTACCTGTAAAATTACAAATAGATAATTGACTTAATCATATTACTGAAAAAAGTTTAAAGACATACAATATATATATATATATATATATATATATATATATATATATATATATATGAGATATGGGTTTATTTATTTCAACTGAATATGAAGACCATTCGTCATCTGATATACAGTAGAATTGAAATATAACTGGATACATTCCATAATGACTTGCAGAATCCAATCCCTTTAATATGTTGGCAGTGGTAATTTAATATGTATTAAATTACCTTTTTCATTCAGCATAATGTAACGCGATTTTACATTTTGTTAGAAATCCACATTTAAAAGCATTGGCTGAGCTGCCAAAATGTTTAGAAACAGTTTTTGAAAAAATAACGCTTGAAAAAAGCATAGATGCACATTTTATTCTTTTTTAATATAGACATTTCTGTTAAGTTTCTTGGATTTTTCCTTTGTAAAGGAATGTATTTTGCAGAATATTTGGTATACAGTTTGCGTGGGGTGCTTCTCCTGCTCTCCGATTTCCACAAGTACTATGGTTTTTAGAGGAATTAGTTGAACAGAGAGCGTGTGCTTTCCCTCACGAGTAGAGAAATGCATCGGCAGTGGCCGGCTGCTTTCTGGTTGTTGCTTGTTGTTCTGGTTGTTACCGTCCGAAGCCGGGAGCCCGTTCCCATGCTGCTTTTCTTCACTGAACCCTCTCTTTTCATGGTTTCTGTTACCGAGTCTAATAAATTTGGCCCGAGCACCGCAAGTCCTGGAGAGGGGATCAGCGGGCGGCGAGAATTCCCCATCCAAGCCGGAGAGGCGGCCTCCTCTTAAGAAAACACAAATTAATTCCTAAGACCTCCGCGGCCAAACGTTTCTGGAATGAAAAATATTTTCATAGGAAGCGCAGTCCTTCCTGACCTTATCTCCACCGACGGCATTATTCCGTACTGTAGCCCTTCACTGTCTGAGAAAATGTGGCCTGTAGAGCAAGATGGCTGCTGGGATTTTGTCATCAAACAGCTCAAGCCGTTTTTTCGGTTTGATAAACTGTTTCAGCACCGAGAGCAGTAGGTGGTGTAGTGGTTAGAGCTGCCGGTTTGAGCTTGAAAGACCTGAGTTTGAATTCCCGATTGTGCTGTAATACCCGTGACCAAGGATCAGCTGCAGTAGATTTACCCTGCTCTATAAATGGGTAAATTACTTTAGGTCACTTTTTGAAAACTGATAATATTATATTAATAATAACCTGTTCCTGTGTTATTCCCAAAAAATGGCCTAAAGTTCAGCACACTAGAAGACAAACTGTCACGTTGACACAAAGGGACAGAAGATGTAGCACAGCTTTGGACCATCACTTTTCCTGTATTTCTGAACACGGTTACTGAAGCTGACCGTTGTATTCTGAAAAAACTCTTCTTGGAAATAGTGGTGACTGAAAACAGATATATTAGGCTGTACTTTTAATTTTCTGCCAAAGTGTTGCATCCTAGAGATTTAAGCTGGGGGCAGATGTGGTTTCTGGTGGCAGGTGTGCAGTTTGTGGTCCCATTCAGACCTGAAACTCCACTTTCCATAATACAGCGTGGCACTTAGTGGTCAATGTGCTATACGTGACTTCCGTGTTAGATGTATAAACCTCTGGGGAATATCAAAGGGGTTATTTTTAAGCCCGATGAAAAACAAATAATATTCTGTTTAAATTGGAATGGAGAAGATAAGATCATCAAAAGCAGTGCTTTCTTATCAAATTAGTATTTTCAGACTCATTTTAGTTAGGTACTTACATACATAAAAACTTTAGCAGTCCATATCCATCTTTACCAAGATGCCTTTGGTGTAGTTCTACATTTCTCAACACAAGGGAATGCTTTCAGTTCCACATATACTGAAATCTAAGTACCCTTTTATTGTGTGTAGCTGTTTTTCTGCTCTGACAAATTTTAGGCAGAGCAAATAGCATATTTTTATGCACAGCCAAAGTAAATTTTTCCCCCGGATGGCCTTTTTAAAGAGGCACTCCTCCAAGAGAGTGTTGTTTTCTATGAGGGGTGGCGAAAGCCAGCCAAGGAGAGACACAGTGTCTCCAGCGCTTTGCGTTACCTTTCAATTAGCAGCTGATTTACACCTGAATAACCAGGTGAGGTTATTTCCCACCTAAATAATGACCTCAATTAGGTACTTAACAGATCAGATAGAGGAAAAAAACCCAGGGCTCTTGCCCCTTCTTCCATTCATTCTTCATATCTTTAAAATAATCATTTATTTTATGCTTTTCATTAAGCCCTGTAATTGTACATAAAAGAAAGTCATCAAAGTGTCCATGCAGCTTTCTACATTGGGGTGCTTTCCTGGTCATCACATTTATCATATTTTGACAGTTAAACCATGATCATTTCTACAGTCTTAGAAACCCATATATAAAAACATTTGCCTAGTATGGTGATTTAAGTTGTGTTGCAATTAAAACACTAAAATAGTGCTTAATCCATTCTATCATTTTTTCTTTTGAACACTAATGGCATTTTTAGGCCTTTTGGAAAAATATCAGAGATGAAAACTAATGTGATGGTTATAGTTGGTTTGATATAGAAAAACCACGGATTCCATTATAATTACATTTGTTTGTTCAACAAAATTTGCTCAGATTTTTGAGGTTCTAGAGGCTAAATGGTCCATTGCTGTAGGTTTGCATATTTTGGCGAAATGATCGGTGGAATTCCACACTTATTCCATGCTTTTCAAGAGTTAGAAGAAAGCCAAATGGAGACACTTGTGTTGGAAATATAGAGAAGACCAAGGATGATACCTTGTAGGTCCTTAAAGAGCCATGGAGCAGATATGGGACCCATTTAACTCAGTGGCATTGGTTGGACAAGTCAGGACTTAGTCTCAATAGACCACCTACATACCTGACATGAGATCCACACCTCCACTGTTTGGAGAAGTTTACAGTCATATATCTACATCACATGTCTACAGCCTGAGACCATTTAAGAAACACCGGGATTAAACTGGACTGGAGGTCTTGCTGTGGTTGAGCGCACAGACCTATAAATTTAAGGTTGTTGGCTCAGATCTAGTGGGGGGTCCAAGTGCTCGACCCTTGAAGGTGTTAAGGTACCTTATTTTTTCCATTGAAAACACCTAACTAGAGCCAATAAATGGGAGCAGTTCTGAGACCCTTCTGAAGAAAGTACTGGCTAAGCACCAGAAAGTTGTTAAAATAACCGCGTTAGCCAGCTGTCTACATTTTTCACTCAGAGTATTTTGTGTGACTAATTCAGCGGCCGAGAAGATCTCAGCCACACCACGCCCACGCAGGGGGGCTATTATGTGACTCCATCTTTCTCTGCGTGACACACTCTTTCCTTTGATAGGTCAAACGTATCTCTGTATCATCCCAGTTGAGGACTTTGTTGCTTTAAGTTTTGGAAACACGCAAGCGGCTGCCCTTCTAAAAATGCCCATTACCGAGTTGACTGATCTGCTGAGAGATGTTTGGTATTTTTACAGCCAGACATGCTTTTAAGACCAGTTAATGGTTTCCTTGACAATTATTTAAAGCTAAGGTTTAATGGGACATATTTATTGACCACATCTTAGGGCTTTGTTTTACTATGATTTTCCATTATGTTGTAATATTGTTTTCAAAGACTCAGAGAGTGCAAAAATCATCAATTGTACTTGTTAAACTGTGTAGGAAACGTGTGTCGCTATAATTAAAACAATTTTTAAATATCTTGCAACGTTATAAACTTGCTCTTTCTCCTTTGATTACACCCTAAAGGGCAAATGTACCAAGGAAAAAGGAAGAAACAAGGATTATGAACAATGACATTTGGCTGATTATGTGGACAAACTGGTTTTCTGTCTTGGGTAAATTTACCAGTGCTAAACAAGTCAAAATGCACAATTTCAATACACACAAGCAATAGTTACTTTCACATTTGTTCAGTTAGCAAATGCTTTACAACTTACTGTTCAGAGTGAGCAAAAGGGCATCAACGGTAGATGAAGAGCTTTAGGTGCAAACACAGGATGATCAAAGCACCATGATCCCCCATGATGGTTCAGATTCTTCAAGTAGCTGCCTGTAGAAGTGACATGCAAAAGGCAAATACATAGATAATCTTGGCAGATGGTTTTGGACTCAGTTATGTAGCTGTCAGGTGGTCAGGAGAGAAATGGCTCTGAAGGAGATGGGTTTGAGATCCTTCTTGAATGCTGGTAGGAACTCAGCAGCTCTGAGGGAGATGGGAGTGTTTACACATTTTATGGAGAAAAAGAGTGAAGCTTTCATGACTCTTGTAAACCTTTCATACATATTCTTCTCGTTGTAATCATGACAATGAAAGAGAACTTTAAGTTGTATATGTCGGAAGTACAGCCGAAACCCTTCCATAAAGCAAGAAGTTGTGTCCAAAAAATTCAATTGAGTAAAATGTGGGTTAATGAAAAACATTTTTTTTCCACTTTCTTCACTTCTAGCTACTCCATGAAAAACAAAATGTGTATGGGATAAATATAATATTAGTACTAACAATAATAACTACCTGAGTTCATTATTTAGGTGGGAAATAACCTCACCTGGTTATTCAGGTGTAAATCAGCTGCTAGTACTAATACATACACAACAATTATACAGTGGCAACCTGCTTCGACCATGCTGTCGGTGACACTGTGAAAAGAGGTCTTGGTAGACTAGGTTATGGAAACACAAGCTTTGTGTCTACGCAGCATATTTAAAAAGTGGCACTCTCAGAGCACAACAACATGCCCGCACTGAAGCTGCCAAGCGCAGTGAACACAGAGAGGGGGGACAATCCTCCTGTAACTCCACACAACAAATTGACACAACTATTTACAAATATGCAGCAGCAGTGCTTTATGGGAGAAACCCTCTGCCGGTGTATTGTTAATTATTTGAATAGAAACTTTTAATCAAATATACATCCTCTTCAGCAAATCCTGTGCAACTATGGCTGTGGAAAAACTTGTTTATGAATGGATAGGGAGCAAGTGGACAGGACTCAGTCATGGTCTTTTCGAGGGGATTCACTGATGTCAGTTTTTTCTAAGTTACTCTAGTCATTTGTAAGGCTTTTTAATTACAATTGGTGGTTAACTGATTTATTAAGCACAGCAGATGGCATTGTGGTTAAAGCTGTTGTGTTGTAATCTAAATGTTTGGCTTCAACTCCCACGTACTGCAGTAATAGCGTAGAACAGGCACTTGCCTAGTAAAAAATTACCTAGTTGTATATATGTAAATTAGTAGTTCAGTGTCCAAATTTCGTACTATACGTTGCTTTCGAGAAAACGTGTCAGAGAATTTGTTTTTATTATAAAATAAACACTGCATGTAAGAAAAGTTTTTATACATTGATAACCAGTTTTAAGGCTGGTTCAGTCTGTCAAACTGCAGTCCGCAGTCCAGTTCATCCAGTAAATCAGTATGCACAGCTCATATACAGAAATATGAAAATGGATAGATCGAATGCCCAGACTGCTTGGGACAGACAGCGTTTTAGGCAACGTTCCACAGTGACCTTCATGGGGTGCACTCTAGGAGAGTAAACTGGGGTGTTGTCCTCATTTCTCCTCCCTTGGTGACATCTTGGGAGGCCGCCGATAATGCAGCTATGACTTAAAAACAACCAAGGCCACAGTTTGGGACGCCCCCCATAGTCTGGGACTGTCAGCTCTCAACAACAGACAGCAGCTGCGTCTGCAGCAGTCAGTCATGGCCTTTACATCTCGTGTTTTTAGAGCTTCTCGCACGATTCAATACCCACAGACTCAACAGGCGCAAGGTCCCCTGACTCAGGCCCCGAAATTCTGTTCCTCCTTCAGGCAGCTGCTCACACTTCTGTCTCCTTCCTGTTCACTTTTTCACTAATTATCAGCTCATATGTGGCAGAGGCCTTTTAATATCTTTCTGTTTCCATTCACTGCCCCCTGGGTAGAATCTCACTAACAACAGTGCCCAAATTCCTCTGCTTTGCCATATGTCTCATTCTTCAACTTAATTTGTTTTTAAGTTACTTTTTCACAATGCAAACACAGAACAGGGAGACATAAAATTGCAAGTCAAATGGATATGAAGTAAAAAGCTTGAAATAACTGAAAAATGCAAAAGTTTATAGGATTTTGTAGTTACTGGAGGTAAAGATGATACCAAGTAGTACATCTTCAAACAACAAAGAAAAGTCATTCCCAAACTGATGTAGAGCAGTTTCTGAGTTTGTCTCAATAATTCTTCCCTTACTTAGTACAGTTTTACTCTGTTAAACTCTATGAATCTATTCCTTTGTTTTTGGAAGGATCATGATTAAGGTAACAGAAAGTCAGTACATCCCAGTCAGCCCATAAGCTGGCTTTCCCAAATTGATGAACACATGAATGTTTGGGCCTCTGTGGCAGGGAGACAGTCCGTGTGACCACATTTGGAGTACTGATCTTACGCCCAGGCACTTCATATACTAGTGTCACCAGGCACCTGCAGCAATATTTTCAACCTTTATGAAAGAAGGAAATGTAGTTGGATATTTTGGAAAGCCCCTTTTCTGCTACAGCTCCCCTCCTCCCAGATTGCCCCCACTCACCTATGCCAGTGACCAAGGGCCAGTAAAACTCATGTGCCCCTCATACTGGGTGGGAGGTCACAGCCATCTTCATTTAATGAATGACAAAGGCCTAGATCTGAGCTTCTGGATCACCCAGGGAGGACCAGATGTTGTACCTGAGAACAGACCACCATCTGAGAGCAGACCACCGTCACTCCCGGGGCACACGGGTTAGCAGCCACGCCAGCTGTCCCTGTGCTCTGGGGCTCTGAATTGAGAACAGGGCTGGCAGGAGACAGATAAGAAATGGGCAACGGAGCAGGCGGTCGAGCAGAGAGGGCAGCCAGGAGGGCCCCCAGTACAGCTGGCAGGAGAACTGCCCCGTTGTTCGGACCTCATCAAGTGGAAAAGGAGGCCTTTGGCACATCTCAGCTCGGGTTTCACAGCATGGGGGGGTACGCCCACTCTAAAAGAGCTCTGGGGAGCAACACACACCTCCATTTTGTTCTACGACTCCTGATGTGGGACACCGAAATACCCCAGTACTCCCGTATGGTTCTCCACTTTGATTATCCCACCGTTTGTCTGCCAGCAGCTGCTTCCATGCCCTTGAGTCCCTGCGTCACTCTGTTTACAAATATCTTCACAGCGCCCGGGGCCGCTCACACTTTTAAAATTGTCTGAAGGCAGGCTTCCGCAAGAATCGCAACTCAAGCCCTTTCCCCTTGGGGGTCCAGGTCCACGATTGAGCGAGGAAAAAGGCCCCTCGCTAATGAAATCCCGGGGCAGTGAGGTAATCACTGTGCATAAATCATCTCGCAAACCCATTACGGGGCCATAATCACTCATAACATCTGCTGCCGTTATACAGTTAAGGCAAGAGGTTCATGGCGGCCTGTCTTATTTATGGTGCGCTGGGGTTCAGAGTCTGCCAGCGGTCAGAACCCACTGACTTGGTGTGGTTAGGTGTTGTACAAGAGACCGGCTGCTGAATCCAACGTGTACTGGCTGTGCAAGAAAGGCTACAGGTTTGAGTCCACAGAGAAGCATAGAGCTCTGTCTTAGAGAAAGGAGTCTTGGTTGAGTAACTCCATCCATCCATTAGCAATAACTCTCAGTCCAGTGTTGTGGGGAGTCCAGAGACTATCCTGGAAGCATAGGGTATGACGAAGAATATATAGCCAGAATGGGATGCCACATAATGATGAATGGGATGGCAGTAGTCGGAACGGGATGTTGCCGACATCAGTGTTCACCAGTCAGTGTTGATTTAAACTCGACTTTTTTTTATAAGTCACACTTAGTGCTGAACAATATTGTGGATATTATTAACACGTCATTGACAATAAAACAAAAACAAAGCCAAAATAAATATAAAAGTCAGTGCTAACGTACTGACCTGAAATAAACCAATTGGCAACTTAGTCAAGGAAAACAAAAACCCTCAGGTTTTGGTACTGCCAAAAAATAGACCTCCAGGGGTCGGGGTACAAGCGGCAGTCTAACCCCCCGGGGCATTCTAGTGTTTTCCCATGAGCCTATAATACTGTGGTACATTTACTGTGCTACTGTAGCTAAGTACAGTTTGGTTCGAGTTTAAAAGGTGCACCTGTGTGGTGATGGACATTTGCTGTCCCTGAATTCTGGACGAACACAGTGGTCATTTACTGCGTATATCTCTGTTGCTGTGTTGAAGACGCAGTTTGCATAGCAGAAAACTTTGCTACAGTAAACTACTTTGTTTCCATGGCTGGCCACTTTGCATGAGGTGACTGGCAGGTGACACCTGCGAAGGCTGGGGACTTTCCATGGCCTGCAAAGCAGTCCTCACCTGTAGACAGCTAGAGTCTGACTTACTGTTTTATGGTAATTGTCACAAACCAAATTCCGATAAATACAGTACACACACCAGACAAATATGTAACCAAAGAGGAAAAGGGCCGTGTTTGTGATGTCATGATTTACTTCCGTGTGCCTTGAATAGATTCTGTCTTCTATGCTTTGTTTTTTCTATAAGTGGTGAAAACAAAGCTGCCAGTATGTTCGCCTCTGATTTCCCAGACTGCTTTGTGCTACATAAGGGCACTTAGCAGACAGACGGCTGTTGCAGATGGCTCTGATACTCTTTATGGACCTTAGATAGTAGCTGAAAGAGGGTCACACAGACAGAGGCTTTGTTGAAGGGGCCAGAGGCACCAGAGGGGTGTGCAGTGCCCCCTGGGCAGTCAGGCGGAGGCGAACATCCCGCGATTAAGTGCGCCAGGTGGACTGAGGACCATATGGTGGGGCTGCCCCTTCTTTGGAACCCAGTTCACCTTGTTTCCACTCCAGCTGCTGCCACCACCCTCCGTATCCACTTAGCCGTAAAGTTGCACGGAGGACAGCATTTTAAAGCCCGATTGTTATGGTGACAACCCAGGCTTCGTTTATCCCCACATTTTGGACCAATAGAACCAAAGACAGCAAATTCTCCAACTTCTGATCCAATTATTTCGTTCTTATTTCTTTAATGTTTTAAGTTCATGTGACATTACCTTGTGTCTAAGGGCGACCAACTCATTGAACCATCGCCTTGTGCTCAAAGGGCTGGGTTCAAATCACTCTTCCTGCTTGTAGTTAACTTGAGCACAATCCTTAGCCTGAGTTGATAGCACAAATAATAGCTTGCATAAAAGGATAAATAATTGAAAGAAGCTTAACACTGTAAGTCACTCAGACAAAAGCCTCCATGATATGAATTAATGTGTTTTTTAGTCAAACTTTGAACTGGCTGAAAGCAGGATATTCAACATGGGAAACCTGATACTGAATGGCAGTTTGTGTTTTTGCTGAAACCCAGGTTCCTCCTCAGTGGGGTGTGCGGTTATCTTTTTCTAACAGAGTACCTCTTTTTGGGAAATGGTGGAAACTGTTGGCGTCAAACCTTTAGCTCATTGTTGCTGGAGCAAAACTGCCCTTTAGGTGATCACTTTGCCTGCCACCCCTCTGTAGGGCTTGTTTGGCCTCCATTGCGATGGGCAAAGGACAGCATCCACAGGCTTTCCCATGCTCTTTTGCTCTCTAGCCGAGCTTTCCAGAGGAAGTGAGTTAGGCATCGCTGTAGCAAGGAGGAAGTCGTGGATCCGGGAGGGGTGTTCGTTCTCCGTTTCCCATGTCTGTCAGGTCTTTGCTCCCCTGCGGCCTTTATTCTGGAGGTGGCATGGCTGACACACCATGGAAGTTTCCCTTTACAAGGCACCAGGGGGTCAGAGAAATCCCATCCCTAGCTATCTTTAAACTGCCTTGTAGTTCCAGTCGTTGTCTATCTTAGAAGCAGTTTTGTCCATCCCAGCTTAAGGGACTGCCAGGCCCTTGATTTTCATCCCAATAAATAGATATTAGATCAACAATTTTTGCTTAGTCTGATGTTTTTCTCTAAAGCATCTGAAGCTACTTACAGCAATTTTTCCTATTTATACAGTTGGATCATTTTTACTGTATTATCCATGATCCTGAAGCAAGTGTTGAGATTCAAATCTGTATCCTTCAGGTCCAAAAGGATTGGCTCTAACCACTATTCCACTACCTGTTGTCTTTACTGGCAGCTTTAGCTGTGTTTGGTTGGCTGCTACCTGTGAAAGCAGACAATTAAGAGAGGTCTGGTTTCCCTTGCTTGGTGCAAATACTCTTTTTATTTCAGAACAAATCATGCAATGGTAACACTGTTGGTTTCGGAAATGTGTTTTGATCTAGCAATTTTGTAAGCTAGCAAAATATCAATTTAGCAGGGTCTCTCTGTTAGTTGCATCTTTACCTGTTAAAATCCCTTTACTTTAGTCATTCATTATTACCTACAAGGTTGGTTGCACTTGTTTAGCAAAGCATATTGGCTAGAACTGCTGTCTTTGGTCTTGGAGGACCTAAGTTTGAATCCCACCTCCTGCTGTAGTATCCTTGATCAAGGTACTTATCCTAAGTTAATAACGGATAAATTCTACTGTGGTGTTAACCAGTATCAGCAGCTTAACATTGTAAGTCACTTTGGAAAAAATGGTTACCTAAATGAAAAAATGAAATGTAATTCCCGACAGCCTATCTCCCTGAGTAGTTATGTACTGACAGTGGACCTTTGTTGATGCGTGGGAAAAGCTATAGCAGTAGCTTGCACCTTGACTTTTCAGACTCTTTCCCTTCTGAAAACACGTATGCTCTTTCCCTTTTCCCCTTCCAGCCCCCATCTTTCACGTCTTCCTCCGTCACTGTCAGTCTCCTGTCAGGTGGGGGGTCAGAGTTCAAACAGCAGTGAATGACCCCACCAGACTGAAATTCCCCAAGGGGCCATGAGAATGACTCCAAATGAACCGTTTTCTCCAAAGTGGGTATGGGGCAGTTGGAAGAAAAGTGTCTGGAGGGGAATATGAATTTAGTGAAACAGGACTTCACTTGCCCTTGCCATCATTAATACAAAATGTGGGCAAAAATCCAGACTAGAGACACAGGTGACAGATGGAAAACCATGAAAGTTTAGTCCAGAGATGAACATTTCTCATGTTATACATTAGAAATTCTTTTCCACGCCAAATATTCCGGTTTTATATGTAGTAATAACTGCGAATTTGTGTGTGTGTGTGTGTGTGTGTGTGTGTGTGTGTGTACATGCACATGCCCCCCCCCCAACTCTACACTATACACTGGTATCTGAATATAATCAACTCAAAATTTTCCAAAAATATCTCTTAACACTCTAAAATACGTATTTTAGCATGATAAAGAACTATTTGAATACCAATTAATGACCAAATGGTTTATAAGGTAATTTATCATGTCTCTACATATTAGCAGTAATGACATCAAACACTGAGTAAATTTTATGCAAAAAATGAAGAAATTAAGACAATATAACTGGCACAGGTCACCTAATCAGTTGTCAGTGTGACAAACTATTACTGAGGGACCTACAGACTGAACAGAAGGTCAATGTCCATTAGAGCATGGGCAGAAGGCACAGCCTCAGTATGTAAATGCTCAACATACTGTTGCCATACAGCATTAAACTCATACTAATGCCAATTTTGAATATTTCTGTGATATTGGTCAGCTGTGGTTTGACAGACCTCATGGAAGGACTTCTTGACTTCTAGTCTCGAAACTGGGAGCTCAAATACCATGGTGCAGGTACATGATATTTATACAAGCACTGACTGCTGGCTAGCTTCGGTCCAGTGATTCAGGTGTGATATTTTTTAATAGATAAACTAAGAAAAAAAATAATAAAATGCAATGCATACTTATTTACTTTACTAAGTTATTATGTCTAGTTTCTGCCTCTGGTTTGTGATCTTAATTCAGCTGCACATAGTTATGTATTATTTATTGTTCAGTAGACACTTCTATTCAAAGACACTTGCATATCTGTTACTATGACCCCAGAGCACAGTTGTATAATATTGCTGAACTATTCAGGTTGGGAAAGTCTCAAAGAAGGATCACTAGGCCTTAGGTGCAATGAAACCGCAGACTTTTTTTTCCCTACCGGTTCAGATAAGGTATTCTTGTTCTCGGTGACACAGCGGCAATGGCATCTAGTTTTGACTCAGTTCCAGTGGATTTGGACCTGTTACTCAAAACCTGTTACATCCAACCCTGCAAGGTCATTGCCATTATGTCATGTCTACTCGTCCATCTCTTGCTTTCACTCGCTTCTCTTCCTTCTCCCATTCTAGGTTTAGCGTACAGCAGTAGAATTACAGTCACCATTATGGAATACAGAATCATTCTACAGCCAGTATGTCACCTATGACCTTTGGTGCCCATAGCCTATATGGTCAGGGCTGGACACACTACACCAGAAAGGTTTCTTCTATTTTGGCTCTTGAGCTCATTATTGCTATTGTTATTGATGCAGTTAAGTACCACTGACCAGATGTCAACACTTGATGACAATACAGAGTCCCTGTAAAAACTTTTATCCCTCACTTATGTCCTTAGTGTTGACAGGGGTGTTTCCATTGCCACTGTGATTGAGACCCTCCATTTGGTAGCTTCAGTACTTTTTCCATCATTATGTCTCAAAGACAATTGAATTTCTCGTAGTGTTTGCAAAGCACGATAACCTCAGTGACAGCAACTGTGCTACCAATGACAGTTCCATTTTGATTTGATCCAAGATCCATCTGTTTGTTTTCCTGGTTATTTAGGGTCACTTTAAAAGTATCTTCCAGCACCACAGTTTAAAGGACTGCATGTTGACTTTAAAAGGCACTGTAGTAACTTAGGGCTTGATTTTCAGGGAATACCCTGTCTCATACCCTTTGATTACCAGATTAGGCTCTGAACCTCTGTAACCCTGGAACAGTGGCTACTGAAAATGCATGGATGGATAGATTATTTAACACAAACTGAACAGTTTTAATTTTGTACAGGTGAGTCATTTATCCAGTCTGGTATTTGTTACTGAGGTAGGGCAGGTAAAATATCTTTCTCAATGATGTAACAAAAGGAACTCTTGTAGAAGTTGAACTCGGTCACAACACTAGAGACAATCCCTAAAGCATTAATTACTCCTTACTGTTTTACATGTCATTCATAACCATCATGTAGATCTTCTGGTCTTGGGACATGAGAGCGTTACAGGGTGTTGAACAGCCAGTTTGATTGGTTTGCAACAAACATTTAAAGTTTTCATGGTTTTTTAAAATTTTTTAAATTTTTTGATTTCGTTTCAGGTTCACTTGGCTGCGTTCCTTCATTGTCTAAGTATAGTAAGGAATGTCTAATCTTATCAAGGTTGCCCTTTAGGTGACAGAAGAAATCAGGTTTGAAAGTCAGTATATGGAAATACTTCCTTCAAAGTATACACATTTCTATTATCCATAAACCATTTACATACACTTACAAGACTGACAGAAAGAACCCAAAAGGTTTATTCTTTGATATGCATTTGTGTGGACACCAGATAAGTGGATAATTTGCTTAAGTTGATACTGTTTTTGTCCTATTCACTTCAGAACGGCACAAGTTTGGATAAGTGGATAATTCGCTTTAGTGAATAAAAGTTTCCATCTCTGTGGCCCTTATTTCTATGTTAGTGATTTTCATCATGTGGACACACAGTATTTGTCCCTTTGGTGACTGTAAATCAAATACACTGGTGCACCACCAACAGGTTGACTTATTTTTCAGTTGACAGGGTTGTGTTGGTTGCATCAGTTGCACAACTGCAGCACAAACTGCATCCCAGAGCGGCAAGAATGATGACCATAACCTACACCACCATAAACCACTGACCAGAAACTGGCTACAGACTGTGATCTAAGGAGAGAACTTGTTGCATTTTCATAAAAAAACATGTTGACTCTCTTAACCATTCAGTAACAAAATACTGTTCAATATTAAATTCTGGTTTATGGCTTCCTCATCACTTCAGAGGATGCGGATGATACCGCAGACTCTACTCCCTTACTGGCTGGTTGCCTTGTAAGTAGTGGATATCTTGCATTATTTTGAGGAGGCCAGAGGCTGTGCCTCCTATGAACATTTATACAAGTTTTAAAACGAGGTGATTGAATTTGGATGTAAAAATGCTAATCAGTTCTGCATACTGGACTATTCTGTGAGAAAAATACAATATTCTAAACACCTTTGAGGGCTAGTACATGTGCATAAATAATATATTACTGTACATAAATAATAATGAGTAATAAAACTTTAGAGCTTTCCATGACTGCTGCATGGTTCTTTATGGATTTAGCTGTTAATTTTTAGCATGTAAAACACAACTTTGGTTAACACTGTAGGTCCAGTCCCAAAAATATCCACTAAAGTGGATTCAGATGTAATTATTTATGAAATGAAAGCTTTTTTTAAAATTTTTTTAAGTAACTCCTTATGTATGAATACCCATTTGTCTAGGGCAGTGCCTAAAATCCATTTCTGATACCTGAGCTGAACCCATCTTTACTCTTCTTCAGCTAAGAACATTTACTGTAAACTCAATTTTATTCATATTTTCCATTTGCCACATACGCTTCTGGTTTGACAATCTCAGATCAGAACTTGACTTGTCAGAGGCTCAGCCCGGTCCCACTACGATGACTTTGTCTTATTTTGTGCATTTACTACAAAATGAATTTTGTAGCTTGTTTATCTACTTTAATAAATGAAGGGTACATTCTTTCGGAATGTATTCTGAGGTTTAAGACTTTGTCAGCAGTAGCTGGGTGGTTCTGCTACATAGTTTGGTAAGACTTGGGTCTCAACAGACAGGTATTTTCAGGCTTGTCCAAAACTCTGCTAAAAAGACATTTTCTCTTGTATCTTTTTACAGGTAAGCTGAAGAAAAGGGATCTAAGAGACAGGAAATAGCCTTGTTTTCGAGAAAGGTAGGTTTTTATTTGAGAATTTATGATTGCAATTATTTTCTGAGATCAGAATTTACCTGAGATTTATTTGGTCACCATGGTGAGTAGTCATGTAACTGAAGCACCTAGGTTCAAATTCCATCTAACATTTCATCCTTGATCAATGTACTTGCTACAATGCAATGTTTCCCTTATAATATTTCTCATTCCTTATAAAATTTATTTTCATTCTCATGCATCTTTGCACTTGTTATATGTTTATGTGTATGTTTGTATGTATGTATGTATTTGTGTATGTATGTATGTTGTGTTCATATGTACACTGAGACTCACTGGGAATCAAAGCCAAATTCTCTGTATGTGTGAGCATTCTCAGTCAAATTTGATTCTGATTCTTTGAATGGATGTAATAAATTTTCCCACCTCTATAAATAAAAAAATCACTGTAAGGAGACTGCTGTACAAACCTAAAAATTGTAAATTACCTTCTGTAAATGTGTTGTGTTAAATAACGGCTAATAATAGTCCATAATGCAAAGGTAAATATTGCTACCATATAAGGGGACCATTTTGGCAGTCAATGAGTACACAGTGTCAGAGTTGACAAGGAAAATGAGCCTGCTGGAAAATTTGTTCTGACTCGACAGAAGTTAGCATTAGCCAACAGGAAATGAGTTGGTTTGCATAACTGCTCCCTCCTCTTCTCTCAGGTGACTCTTCTCTCTGCTGCCTTGCACAGCTTCAGTCTCCACTGCACTGCTCAAGTGAGTCTGAACATCCAGACTCTCATTCTGTTAAAAAAAATCAGAGCTCCTTTGGTAGCACCCTCGCTCTCCAACTCACACAAAAAACACCCCAAGATTCCAGCAACATATCACCAAGACTTTTTATTTAAATGTATTCCTTTGCACTTATTCATTTAACAGTCACTTTTCTCTAAAGCAACATAAAAGGATTAATATGTAGTATTTAGCTGACACCTTTATCAGTGGTGGCTTTCAGTGTTAGATACCTTGCAGTAAACTGCCTATAATCATTCACACATCTATACAGCAGAGCAGTATAACACACACACACACACACACACACACACACACACACACACACACACACACACCTCACAAACAGTTGTAACCACTTATGTACTGTATTGAACCAGTCACTCTTTGATGCTGTTCATAACTTCTCTTGTCATGCTTTGCTTGTTTGTTGTTTCTCTCAGGCCCACCGTGTTGTTATTGCATCATTACCATGGCGGCATACAGCCAGACACAGTACAGCCCAGCCCTTCAGCCTGCAGGGCCGTATGCATCCTACACTCACCACCCACAGGGTTACGGCATGGCTTCTTACAGTGAGTACCCCTTAGCATGTTGGTTCACCTTGGATGGACTCTAGATTGCCCCGATCCTTTAGCATCCTTTGTTGCACGTTCAAGATCCCAGTTAGCCTGTAGCCCTTATTGCAGATTAGCTCTTTTATACCCTTAACCTCTGCATCTCTGTACGCAGACATCAAAACAGAGGATGGCCTGAGCCACTCTCCAGGACAAAATGGCTTCCTCAGTTACCCTGGCAACTTCAGCGCTGCCCCACCTGGGCAGAGTCTGTACGGCTACTCCTCACACGGTCAGTAGTCTCTGCCCTGCATCCTCAACCAGCCGGAGGGGCTTTGATTCTCCCTTCTAGTGCCTTCTGGGTTTGCTGTTAGAAGGTGGTGTAGTGGTTAGTAATGCCTCCGTGCAGTCAGAGGACCCAGGTTCCAACCCCACCTCCTGCTGCAGTACTCTTGATCAAGGTATTTACCTTAAACTAACACAGTAAAATTACTCTTCTGTATAAATGGGTAATTCACTGTAAGTAGATTTAGTAAAAAAGCATCAGGTAAGTAAATGTAATGCATATGTAGCATTCATACAGATGGAGACTGACATGGATTGGATACGGACAGGCACCCATACTGCATAAACATACACATCCAGAGATACGAGTCATGCATATATACGCACACACCTGCTCCACATTAGTCATGGCTGGGGGTCTCATCCCCAGCATCGGACAGTCCTTGCTTCTCTCCAAAGGTCATGACCTCAGTTACATGCCCACATGGCAGTCTGCATTACACTGTGACTGTGTGTAGATGTGTGTGTGGGTGTGTGTCTGTCCCCCTGCAGCTCTCTCTCTCCATCCTCATGTGTGGCGACACCCAGTCTCCATTGTGCCCCATTCCCTTTATGGTCTCCTAAGCGCCGTGAAATCGGCCCTTTTCTCCCCTGATTTCAGGTTAAAGGGCCACGGGGTAGTGGCAGTGTGTTCCAGGTCAGCGGCTGTGGCAGTGCAGTCAACACACACCACCTGTTCCTATTACTTACGAATCTATTTTGTCTTGAAGATACAGAGTTTATGTTGTATGCTGTATGACAGGAAAGGACATACTGATTCAGGATGGTCAATAGGATGGTGTAGTAGTTAAATTTGTTGCTTTGTACGCTAAGGACCCAGTTTTGAATCCTAGTATCTATCCCTTCTTGTCTGTTGTTGATGCACCTTTGTTTACAATGAGCTGTATCGTCTCTTTGGAGGAAAGTGTCTGCAAAGTCCATAAATGTAAACGTGAGTGCCTGACTGAATTAATGCGTGAAAGGTTATAGATTCATATATCTCAGGTGCAGCACTTATATAGCATCAAGCACTATCCATTTGTAAAAAAAGGGTATCGCTCTGCGAGTAGCTTTTAACGGGTATGAATATGTAATTTGTGAATACTAAGCTAATGTTTATAGTTTTGGTTCTTAACAGGTAGCGGAATTTCATCGGGTATTTTCCAAGGAACCAACAGCATCTCCAGTTCGGCACCGTTCAATCATTCTCAGCAGGTAGGTCTGGCAGATGGAAACATGGTTTAGCCCGTCACCTTGTGAGGTCACCCATAGCCATCTAACAACTTTTGCGCAACACTTGCATAGCAGTACATGCATACAGTTTGTGTGTGTGTGTGTGTGTGTGTGTGTGTGTGTGTGTGTGTGTGTGTGTGTGTGTGTGTGTGTGTGTGCATGGGTGTACATCAAGAATGTTGCCTAACAGTCTGGCTAAAGTGTACACAGTTGTCCAATTTCTTGCTGGCTTTTAGAGGTTTATTACTGTACACGGAAATACACAGATCCCTCTCATGTTTAGTTCTTGGACAAAACTGTTTTTTTGCCTGACATTTTACTACAGAATGATAAGAAACAAGACACCTGGAATGGCATTTGACACTATGGACAATTGGGGTAGAATTGCATAGTTGGTGACACATTCCGTGCATAGCTAGGGCGCAAGGCAAGGCTGGCAGCTTTTCTGGGGAAATGGCAGGGCAGGAAATCTGTGCTAATGCAGCCTATTGCAAGATGCAAGGTTGGTTGGATAACAGGTGGTGACATAATGGGTAAGAATGTACGTGTTACAGTTAGTAAATTCTAAGACTGGACACCATTATAAATGTTGTATTTGTCTATGTAATGAAGTTGTTGGTTTTGTGAAAATACAGACCCACACATATAAGCCAAATCCAAATTTGATTTTTCTATATTTTCTGTAGGATTTCTCTGCATACTCCACCTATAGCCAATCGCAGTACTCCCCATACTATAGTTCCCACTACAACACCCCTTACCTCACAGCTAGCAATGTCAGCCCATCCACCATGACAGCCACCATACCCTATCAACACGCAGAGCATCTCCCCATCGTTGCTAATCACAGTCCAGAATCAATTCCAGGTATGTATGCAAACCCTGCTTCTTTTCCTTTAGACATACAGGAGTTACATGTCTGTTTTGCATCCCTACCTGCATGTCAATGTAGAATGAAATTGATTCTGTGGACTTTGCAGGAGATCATCATCCATCCCCGAGCCCACCCACCCCTAGCAAAGAGCAAGAGGGGGTTCGAGCACGCAAAGGTTCTGATGGGAAGCTACGCGGAAGGAAGAGGGCAAGTGACCCAGCACCGCCCCTGGACTCTGACATCGAGGTGAGACTGAAACACTCCATCAGCTCTTCTACCCTCGCCCAACAATCGGCTCTCCCTTCACAAATGATTCCCAGAATCCTCTGGGTTAGCCGGGCCGTGAGACAGAACACACGCCCTGCCACAGTCTGTTTTCAGACAGAGGAGTGCCGTTTTCGCCTTTCCCGCTGACAGCTCTTTGCTCCACAGAGCATGGTCACACCACTGAGAGAGAAACAAACAGACCAGGTTGTTTTTGGAGCTCAATGAATTGCTGAGCCCACAGGAGGGGCGGGGGTTTGTGTGGCAAGGATCTAAAAGGGTCAGAGACGGGGGATTATGTTAACCACCTAAGTTGAAGTTACACACAGCTCAGGGATTGACGCTCACCTCAGTGCTGCTTATCAGGATTGCTGCTGCATCACTGTTGATCAGTGTGTGACACATCAGTCACATTGGCTGCATTGGACATTTTGAGAGAGAATTTAAAGTGTTTCCCTACTGCCCTGCAGCGTGTGTTCGTGTGGGATCTGGATGAGACAATCATCATCTTCCACTCCCTGCTGACGGGAACCTTCGCCACGAGGTTCGGCAAGGTAATGGCCTCCTTTTCTCTCCCTCCTCCAGCTTGCACACCCATGTTCAGTTCATCTTATTCTTCTCACTGTTGATAACCACTTGTCTAGTGGTTGTGGTGGCCCAGAGTCCATCCTGGCAATGTAAGGTGGGAGCCAGCCCACTACAGGGCAATAACACTCTTTCACATATTAAGGGCCACTTAAACTCATCAGTCAACCTATAACACATATTATTGCACTGTGGGAGGAAACAAGCACTTGGAGGAAACTCACGTGAACACAGAAAGAACATGGAAACACCACATAGACCAAACAGGGACCAGATTCACAATCATACCACTAAAGAAATCTAAAGACACATAAGTTGGACTGGAAATGACTAATTGGTTTTAATTATCTAGTTTCTTATTATTGTTAAAACAGCTTTCATTAATTCATCACCACCATGTGGTGACAGAACCTCAAAGAAATATTTAACTCATATGCGGTTTGAAAGCCCACATACAGGAGGTTGTGAAGACCAGGGCTGAGAACACCAGATCTATGTGAGCTACTAACCCCACACCATCTTCTTAGTGTTGATCCGTCCATCCGTTGCTAACCAAGTCCACATCCCTAATCATTGTGCCACCTGCTGGCCCAAAATATTTTTCGGAGGCCCTCTTATTTGGCTGACCACAGAAAGTGTGTTTTCATTGCCTCGTTCTGCTGGATGGTTGCCAGCATATTCAATACAAACCAATAATGGAGATGTTTTTCTTTGTTGTGTTTTTATTTTCTGTTCCGAACTTTCCAGGCAGTTTCTATAAACGCCCATCCTCGCCTTGCAAGACCTCCTGCCACTTCACACGGGGGTCGCAGCAAGCCGCACGGGTCTCCCCGTCACACGCTGCTTGACTGGCAGCCGACGGTCGTTTGCGTCACATTCACAGCAGCTGACAAGGGGGAACAATGAGTCCGTTTCTTTTCTTTGGCCGCAGGATGTGTTTTGAATTCCCACGGTCCCTTACTGGTCCGACACCATGCAGAACCAGCGTGCGGCCATCACTGTTTTCTTTTTTCCTTTTTGTCGTCAGGGTAAAAAGGGTGGGAGAGATGATACTAGCCAACGGACCAGAATCCCCCCACTCCCCACAAGGACGCAAATCCGCCCCTTGAACCAGCAAACCCTAATCCGACATGCTCTGACATCACGGCCAAGACATGCAGAAACCATTTGTGGTGAGAGAAAAAAGGAGAAGATTGCAGCAAAAAGCTAAGAAAACCAAGAGCTGAGGGATTATTTATGTAGGCAGAATTGGGGCTCAATTAGGCAGAAACCGGGTTGATTTGCCGTATGACAACCCCGTGGCCGGCCAGGCAAGAAGCATTTATTTATTTTAGTTCAGGTTTCCTTCTTAAAGAAACAGGATCCTGTTTTTTTTTTTACTTCGCAGTGCATGTCTAGTCAAGTAGTTTCTGGCATCTTCCCGTGACGATCAAGGGGGAGACTCTTCGTGATAAACATGTGTTTGGCTGGTCTTAAAGCAAGCCAAGTCCAAGGGGGTGAAACATATTCAATGGTGAAGGATTTCATTTTAACTAACCTTGAACAAGCAAAAAGTTTTTGATCAAAAGGGATTTTTTTGGCTTATTGGAGGACACATCTCATCTGATGTAAGAGTTTCACCCGCTTTCTTTCAGAGCTGCTGAATCCCTCTCAGCGTAAAATGTCTGAAATCCATCTTTTTCAGAGCCATTTCTCTCCTGACCTCCTGACATCTACGCAAATGAGTAAAATACCATCTGCTGTGATAATCTATGTTTTTGCTGCTTGAATTTGACTTTTATAGATAGCTGCTTGAGGGATGTGCGCCAGCAACATGGTGGTGTCAGACAAACAAGCTGTGCTTCCATCATCCTGTGCCTGAGCCTAAAGCTGTTCCTCTGTTGCTGATGCACTTTAGTTTTTTTTTTTTTTTTCTCAGCTGCACATCACTTTGGAGAAAAGCGTCTGCTAAATAAATAAATGTGTATAAATTTGTCAAGAGTTCCACTCATCATCGTTCTGCCTTTCTGAATCTATGCTTCCTCCCCCACCTTGAATTTTGAAGATGAACTTTGAGTTGTTTTCAGGCACTGCTCTGACCTCTGAGCAAAGATGTCTGTCCTTGACAGGCAAAGCAGTGTAATCATTCCAATTAAACCTAAACTGCCATCCTCCCACCCCCAATGCACCACCTTTTCTTTTGTTTTGACCACACCCTCCCCACCAACCGCATGACGCCTACAGTGACTCCGTGTCTCAGGATGAACAGGAAGGGGGGGCACACAAGCTGTCACCTGAGGCCAAATGTGACAGGCACCTTTGGCTGACTCCACTGCGTGGCGGCCAACTGCCAGCTGGGAGTCCTTTCTTCATTGTCAGAGGCCGAGTCACCACGATGCCCTGCTTAAAAGCATCATCTCCAAGTTTCCCTTTGTCTTCACTCAAGCAACATTTGTTACCTGACAACAAATCCACTGTGGTCCACATGACACACCAGCCAAGTCTTTAAGGCCTTTAATGGGGGAAAGGAAAAAAATTTGTACTCATTTGTGGATGAAAGATTGGCAGAAATGTAATCAGACCTGCTTTTGAGGAGATAAACCTGTTTGGACTCTGGAAGTCCCACACAAAACCAGCAGCTGCTCAATGGGTCCTTTGTAAATAAATAGAGATGATCATCCAAGCCGATGCTGTTTGGGTTTAAATTGATGACTCATGTTTTTCTCTGTACATCCAGGTCTTCTCGCTTCCCAAGTGCTGCTGAGCTGATGCCGGTTGTTGTTGATTACTTTTATAGAGTTCTTCCAGAAGGTTCTGTCTTCAACTTGTCCTTAATGTCTCAGTGGCTGTGTCCATTGTCAAAGTGAAAGTCACTGTGAAAGAGTCCATTTTCAGGTTGCTGCTGGTCATCCTCTTCCTTCCCCTTCAGTTTCTCAAGTCATCACCTTCTCATTATGTGTCCAGAGTACCAAGTTACTTAAAAAACATTGATTGAACAAATCTGCTCTTTGTTCTTGTGGATTTATCATTGTTTTTGAATCCCTTTTCTAGATATTTCACAGTAACGGACAATTTCTGGTCTTTGACATGTATCCTAACTTCTGAATTTCTTGTTTTTGATTATTGATTGTAAGAGGCAGAATTTGTCAACCATTTCTACATTTTCTTCATCAACATTAAAGCTCCTCTCACACCTTAGCTTCTTAGCACATTTTTTTTCCCCTTTTACAGTTTTTGTTTTACCCTTTGCTCCTTTATACAAGATTTTTCAATAGTTTGCCAGACTCAATCTTGATTAAGGTGTAACCTACAGATTTGAACCAGCAGCCTTCTGGTATTGGATTCTTTGTCTTATCGAGTTCTAACCAGTATTTTGCCATCATTCGTTAATTATGTATTTACATTAGGGAAATAAACTATCCACAAAGTGTGAAGTTACATTCTAACTTCTGCAGTCTCGTTTCCTGCCATTTTAATACTGTTGTGGATTTTGTGTCCCTACTATAATTTTTATAAATTAAAGACATCTGGCATGATTCCTACTTCATTCATTCAAAATCTGGAGATTTGATGTTCAGCTGAACAGATCGGTCCATCTCACTTTTCTTACCCCCATGTCCCTCTTTCTCTGTTCTCTTCCCCCCCCGCTGTAGGACTCAGCAAAATCTGTGTCCCTGGGTCTGTGGATGGAGGAGATGATCTTTAATCTGGCTGACTCGCGCCTCTTCTTCAACGACCTAGAGGTGAGTCCCCAGTACTAGGTACTGTACAGTAAAGCACATAGAGCCCCTTTGTGTCCAGTCAGCTGCTGCTATGTATAAATGAATTGGACCAGTGAAAATCTTACATGTAAAATAACCAAAATGAATGAATGAAAGTGTGAAATTCAGAAACAGACAGAGGTGTCCAGGAGAATAGAGAGAAAAAAACCACAAAATGCTATGTAGACAAAGGCAACAAGGCAACACACTGGAGATTATGATATGGAGACAATGCTATGAAGAAAACACTGTGGAAATGCAACAATGGGAATAACACCGCAGAGATGATGTTATGGAGAAGACACCACAGTAGTGATGCTATGGAGAAGACAATATGGAGATGATGCTGTGGAGATGATGCTATGGAGACCACACTATAGAAACAACATTGCGCATGCAATGCTGCAAGGCAACACTGTGGAAATGATAGTATGAAGACAATGCTGTGGAGGTCACACTATGGAGATAAGGCTATTAAAGTGATGTGGAGGTGGAGTAATGGAGTTGAACAGAACTGAACTGGTGCTCATTTTGTTGCAGACTTTTTGGGACACATTATGGAGACAAAAAACATGCCATTTTACTTATTTTCCTGCCATTGTTCTTCAGAATGCTTCCATTGTGAATCTGTCATTTTGAAATAGTCTTGCTAACAAAAAACTAACCAATGATAAACTTTCAGGGTCCAAACCAAAACTCCTCTTACCGTGCATCCCCTGACAGTATAGACTGCACAGAGGCAGTCGCGGGGCTGTATGTGCTGCAACAAGGCCCATTTTATTTCATGACACTGAGACAGGTGCCCAGGCGGAGCAATGATCGACAGCGCGTCTGTGGTTACGTGTCGGCGTCAAGTTGATGTGGCGGGGAGTTGCTCAACAGTCGAGGCGCCTCCAAGTCGTGGGCCCCCTCCTCTCCCCTTCCCTCACACCTCTCTCTCTCCCCCCTGAGGCTCTTGCGGGCAAAACCTGCACTTGTAGCGCCTTGAACACACGATGCCGCTGCCCCCCCACGCACGCTCACATATCCTGTTTCCTTTCATCTTCCAGGAATGTGACCAGGTTCACATCGATGATGTGGCGTCCGACGACAACGGCCAAGACCTCAGGTTAGCTGCGTCCTCCATACCTTCAGTCAGTACCACCTTGGGAGGCAGGAGGCTCGGCCCAGGGAGGCCAATAAAGCAAAACACTGTTAACTGACGTTCAGTTCTCTTACCAGAAAATATTTCTTCCTATTATATTTACATTTACAAGCATCACAGAGTAACAAGGACCCAAACAATAAGGACAAAAGCAGAATTTGCCTCAGTTTGTGTCCCTTGTCAGTGCATTGTAACCCATA
This sequence comes from Heterotis niloticus, assembly GCA_018136845.1. Taxonomy (NCBI): domain Eukaryota; kingdom Metazoa; phylum Chordata; class Actinopteri; order Osteoglossiformes; family Osteoglossidae; genus Heterotis; species Heterotis niloticus. Next base: position 8,646,870 of record CM030895.1, read on the forward strand.
CCTAAAAAGACACCAAGATCCCAATGTCACAACTAATACAGTACAATTACATATATTTATGTTTATGTTTCAGTGAGATATGTTCATTCTCATCCCTGCAAACCATCACACTGCACCGATTGTAGATTATTTATTATTTGTTCATAGCACTGTATTCACAGTTTTTTAGCTATGGGCTGTGCCACTTTTAAAGCTGTCCCGTGTTTTGAATGTGTGTGAAGAAGCATCTGGAATGTCGCATTTCCTGTATGTGCAACGAAAGGTATCATTTGCACTTTGAGTACACAGTGTTCTCCGGTGTGTTTTCACAACGGCCTAAACACTTCAGACATAGATGTACAACATGTTAGCACCTCAGAACTCTGTTTGAATGGAAGTGAGTTGAACTGAATTGTATTTACCTTTTCTGTCCTGAAGGACAATGCACAGATCTACAGCAGCACAAATACAACACAGCAGTGACACAGCACAGAAGACTGTGCAAATAAAAGCAGTTTAACTGGATACATCCATTATTCATACACATATACATAAACATACATATTCATACACAAACAGAGATATACATACATGTATAAAACAAGTATTTGAAACCTTTTTTGCCTACAGTTTATGATAAAATTAATATGTAAAAATTAATTTTCATTTTATTTTGTTTTTGAATAAATATATATTATTTGATGTAGGGAAAATGTTTCAAAAGTTTGTTTTTCTCCCAAATAATCACAAACACTTGTGGAGTGTACTTAGTACACTGAAGGAAACAGGTCCACCACACAATATGTCACAGACAAAGGACAAACACACTGCAGGCCATGTCTGCCCCCTGCGGTGCTTATTTGCCTTTGGCGGGAAGGATTTGCAGGCTTATGGCGGCTGACCTGAGGTCACCCACTTTTATTTAACGTGAGTTTGACAAAGGATGTAAGTTCCTGTACAACTTCATTCCAGCACACAACAAATGTCCTGAGTGCGTGCGTGTGCGTGTGTGTGCGGTATGTTTTCAAATAGACTGAATATTGCAGCCAGTTAATGTTCCCTCTGCTTCTCTTCATAGTACCTATAACTTTGGGGCAGATGGGTTCCAGACGCCAGCGGGGAGCGCGGCCCTCTGCCTAGGGTCAGGTGTCCACGGCGGTGTGGACTGGATGAGGAAGCTGGCCTTCCGCTATCGCCGGGTCAAGGAGATCTACAATACGTACAAAAACAATGTGGGAGGTGCGGTCAGGTCCCGGCAGCTCAGCAAGTGTCAAATCTGTCCGTGGTCCTCATACAAAAAGAAAAAGAATCACAGGGTGTTTGCAGCACATATGGAACCAGTAGGTTGTGATATTGGATCCCTGGATGCACTGCTGTGCTGTTTGAGATAAATGTACATATACTGTAAGTATAGAAGGTATAATCATTAACCCCCTCAGTACATTCTGTGTAGAATGTTTTCAGAACAAAAATCCCTTGACACAAATAAGCATGTGAGGTTTGTAAAACTAATCGACTGTTTTGACCTGGAGTATTTGTGCAAGAGGTGAGATTTAAACCAAGCACCTTTAAGGTGACATCTCTCACCACTACGCCACCTACTCCCCCATTACAGTAAATTTACCGTAGTACTGTTAGCCCTAATTTCAACTGAAGGTATTTATTTTCACACGATGCACCAAACTCTCCACAGCTGTTTATATTTTATGCAATGACAGATGTGGAAATGCATAGAGGGTTGCAGTCAGGTCATTTGCAGTCATGTCATTATTCAGGTCCTTGTGATCTGATTGGCAGGTTTGCTAGGCAGCCCCAAACGGGAGGAGTGGCTTCAGCTGCGCCGAGAGCTGGAGGTCCACACAGACCTTTGGCTCACACAGGCTCTGAAAGCTCTGGCCCTCATCAGCTCAAGGTAAAGGGGCAGGGTTTCCTCCCCCTGTCATTCACCGTTCATACATTCATTCACAGGGCAGATGCTATTCAATGACCAAATGTGTTCAGAAAACATGCTTCTTCTAACAGGCCGAACTGTGTGAATGTCCTGGTGACCACCACCCAGCTCATCCCTGCCCTGTCAAAGGTATTACTATATGGTCTGGGTGCAGCTTTCCCCATCGAAAACATCTACAGCGCTACAAAGACAGGTGAATTTAATGTCCAAAGATGTGTACTTCAGCTGCACTGGTGTCTTTACATTACCTGTAGTCTGAGTGACAGGATGAGTGTGTGTGAGACTACCCTGTGGCAGAGTAACGCCATCTCCAGGGTGAATCCTGCCTCACACCCTGCACTTCCACCACCACAATTCTGCTTTATGCAACTGAATTTTGATGGTGGACAAATAAATAGTTAACATTGTTAGAGAGCATTTTGGTCAGAAGCTGCTCCATATTCATTCATTTATGATGTTCTGTTATAATTTATATGAAAATGTTCATGTTTTTCAAGAAAGGCAGTAGTTAGCAATATGGTAAGAGTTTCAGGTCAGGACATTTCTCACTGAGATCATCCTGTGTTTGTGTGTGTGTGTGTGTGTGTGTGTGTGTGTGTGTGTGTGTGTGTGTGTGTGTGTGTGCGCGCGCATGCATATCCATGTAGGAAAGGAGAGCTGCTTTGAGCGTGTGACACAACGGTTTGGTCGCCGGGCCGTGTACGTAGTGGTGGGGGATGGCGTTGAAGAGGAGGCTGTTGCCAAAAAGGTAGAATGCTAGCGGTCACTCTGGCTCATTGTACTGTACTGTTGTACAGTACAAACTTGAATTTGTACAAATGTCCAGTTGGTCACATTGGTGTGTAAGTAGCTGTTGGTGCCAGAACTGACTGTTTTCTTCCGTGTTGTGCAGAAGAACATGCCTTTCTGGAGGGTGTCATGCAGGGCTGATCTGGAAGCCCTCAGTCATGCACTGGAACTGGACTATCTCTAGGGTACATCAGCGGAACCTCTTTTGCTCAGTCTCCTCACCATCCTCCAGTGGACTATTGAGCCCTTCTCAGCCCACAAATTTGGGAAACTTTACAGACAAAGGGGCCAATAGGAAATCCTGCAGAGTTTCTATGTAGCCAAGGTTTCGTGGACTGAGACACGGAGCCAGAGGAGCATCTCAACATTGGACTGATGAAACTTTGCACTGAACCGGGACCTTTGATCAGAATCAAAAGGTTTGAATGACTTTTTTTTTTTTTTTTTTTTTTACCTTTTCGCTAAATAACAGTTGATGGCAAAGCAGGGAATCATTTTTGCTTCTTCTACCACGAGGTCACTTCTAAAAATGTCTTTGATTGCCCTGAGAAAAAGTGGGCCATTGGGATGGTGTTGGACCAACTCAGCCAAGATAGGCTGGTAACTTTAGTGAAATCTGATGGGATCTATGTCAAAACTCACCTGATGACACCTAATTCCTTCATTACTGCCTGGATCTTGCTTAACACTGTGGTTCTGTCCCTGATATACAGCTTTGCTCAAAGGTGTACCTTTATTTTTAGATGTATAACAACACCCTTGGTACATTGTAAACAAAGCAGTCTGGTAGATTGTGTTGACCCAACAGGAGGAGCAGACAGTAAAGATGATTTGCCTTGAGGTTGAAACTCATGGCAAGATGGGTAGCTACAATACCCTGTCATCACCTTTTTGTTGTAATTATCATAGTAAATATGTAATACAATAATGGTAATGTGATTCATGGATGCAGCAGACAGTGCTGTGACATCATGTTATCAAGTGTGCCCAACAGATAAAGTTGCAGTGGGGTTTACTGGGAAATGAGGACATTTTATGGCTGTAAGTGAGCAACAGTGACAAAATGAGGAGAGCAGAGGACCCCTGCATGTCAGCTGAACAACTGATGAATCTTCCCAGCCTTGTAGAATAATCCATGGAAAAGGGAAGATGCCAAATCCAAATCATGGTTTTAAAAAAAAAAAAAAAAAAAAAAAAAAACAATTTGCTGCCAATGGCAAAATTCTTGTTTCGGGTTTGCTCAGTTATCTCAGTCGCGCTGGGTCCATGCCTGTGCCAAATCCCAGAGCAGCAGGTCACAGTCACACTAAAACAGCAAGAAAAACACCTGCAACTAATAATACTAATTCATTCCACCTTTGTTCACAGTGATTTACTCACCTGTACCTGTTCACACTGAGAGCTTCTTATTTAATTTATAAAGTTCACTCTTCACAACACTATGAATATTTGTGCAGTTTCCTCTGTAGAAACTGGGCACCAGTTCAGTGTTGCTTGTTGTATATTTGTTTTCCGTATATTATTGTTTTCTTCACTAAACGTTTATATATATATATATATATATATATATATATAAACATGTATGTAATAAATGGTATGGGTTATTTCTGGAGTTTGCATGTATTTGTTACATTTGTCAGTAGCTCGAATTTGTATATAAGGTCTTTTTTTGTTTTTATGATCAGTTATAATAGAATAATAAAATAATATAATTAAATTCCTCAGACAAATTCTATAATTCATTGATTTTGATGTTGATTTTTTTTCTTTTTCCCCTGATAATTCAGTTTTACAAAAACACTTGGATGCTTTTTTGTAAGTTTATCTACTGTTATAAATCTTTGGATCTGTTTTTTCACTTTGTTCTCCATCTCTTAGTGGCTAAATGATAAAGATGCCTTTTTATAACAGAGTATGGTGTTTACATTATATCAAGCAATCGAGTAATGTTTTTTTTATTGTAATAGTTAATGAAAACTCACTGATTTCAGCACTTGTTCATTTAGCAGCCCAACAGTAAGAAATGTGCCGTTATAAAATTTATGAAGTACCCATGATCGCTTCCTTCAACGCCATGACTCGCTGTTTCACAACATAAGAGTATAATATATACAGGCTCCTCATCTAATGAGCACACCTAGGAGAAGTAATGTATTCCTAACTCTTTTTGTTTGTAACTTCAAAGTCAGTTTTATGACTAACCAACAACAAAAGCTTAAGAATAAAATTTATTTACAGGTTTTCAGAAATCTCAACTGAAGTTAAGACATCTGTAATAAATGAAAAGTAAAGATATTTGACCATCTTTTAGCTGTATGAAGAATTTTAAAGTGACTAAAGCTAAAAACCATCAGTACTGATTGTTTATTGATTATCCGATAATCATGACCAATGATCCTCTTCTTATTGATCCTTGACAGTCAAGAACACTGACAATGAGCTGTAAACACTGTGGAAATGAGTTTGAATTAAGGTGGTCCCATACCCCTATTGTGTTTGGGTGCTCTTTAGTGCCATCTGTTGGTTAGGTCATATTTGTTCTCTTACAAAGTTTCAGAAAAGCATATTAAATGAACGGAATAATAAATGGAAATGTTTGTGTCTTCGTAAATTCATAGCTTGACTATCTATAACACAAGTATAGAGCACTACTCATAAAAAAGCATAAACATAAGGAATTTTCCTAGTTCTCTCAGATTACCAAAAGGAATAAAGCTGTTCAGTTCAATTCAATTTTATTTTTATATAGTGCTCTTCTCACTGCAGTGACACAGAGCGCTGTACAGACCTGACAAGGGTTGCATACGTGTATGGTTTGAATCTGGCCACGAAGGAGAAGAAAACAAAAAACTCCTTTCTACAAGAGGATAGAAGAAAAATAAACCTCTGGGGGTCCATGTGCCAGTGGAAGCCCACCCCTCCAGGGCATTCTATGCATATGTAATAGCCAGTTCATGATAAGTTAATAAGGGTTGTGGTTTTTTATCAATGTAGTATATGGGGTATGGTATAGTTAGAGTTCCAGTTCACATTCAGGCGTGGCCTCCCGCGTCTGCAGCGTCCAAGTTGTTGTAATCGGCTTGATCCGATTGATTGGCTTTCCACCTGTCCCCTTCATATGTTCAGTGAATGACCAACTCAACTTGGTCTTTTTAACCCCTTCCTGACTATCTTGACTAGTCCAACATGCCTGGCCCTATGCCACTGCTCATGGTTCCTTCTGCACATCCCCTGTGATTTTCACTGTGCCTGGAAAAGATAAGGAGACAGGGTCAAGGAGAAAGGGACCTTTTGATCAACTGCACAGTGAGACGTCTTGGAGATGTTTTGGCAGAGGGAGACACACCTGGAAACAACCGTCACCACTCACAGTCTCCAATCTACTGTGTAGAAAGATGTGTTTCTGATACTGAAGCTGCTCGCTCTGAATTTCAGCTGATAGAGTCCGTACACAGGGCAGCCACAATCAGAGGAACCTATGGAACTTTTGGAACTGCTGTAAAGCACTCTGCTGATATGGAATGACCATCCCTACTACAGTGTAATGAAGCTGATGTCAAACAGATGTAGTGATCGCACAGTATGTATATCTACTTCTATGCATCCCATTCTCTGTAGACAGGTTCCACTTGCCACTACAGCCAACCCACACGTCAATCCGTGCAGCATCCACATGTTTAACCTTCCCATGGAGTGAGTGTGTGGCAACATTAATAAGGCATACAGGACTGATAGTGAAGTTTACACACAGACATACGCAACTACACACATTAATGACATTCAAGAGGAGAACAAACAGGCCAGTCCAGCCTTTGAAGCACATACAACAGTGTGCAGTTTAAAAATACAAAATTCGTTACTACTTTTTACCATTTCACCTTTACATTTCACTACAGCCGATGCACGCGTTGCTTTCCGTGGCATCCTTGAGTCCAAAAGCACTAAAAACGCTTTTCTGCTCATGTACTAAACGCAGCCAGTTTAAGAGTAAGAACATCTAGCGGTATAAAGTGTTATTATCTTTTACCTTTCCACCCTTTCACTTTCTGACCCAGGCAATGCAGAATAACTCAACTAGCAGTCACATAAAGGTTTTTTTTTACTTCAAGGTTGAAGGGTTCATTTTTCTCATAGATACTTACTAACAAGGTTAAAGTCTGATCCATTCCCTGGTGGCAGATGTTGCTGTAAAGCCTAGACCAAACAAGTCTGTCTCGGATTTACCAAGGTCATTAAATTATTACTCACATATGACCAAAAATCCCATGAAAATAACCATGTCAGGGACTTCTTTGTATAGAGGCTCAAGGCTGTTCGTTGAGCCAACCGTTTCAACGGACCAATCACTGGTGAGAAGGGGCGGGACTACATGGCACCGCTCTCACAAACATTCCCGTCACTCAAAATAATGGGACGCTATAATAATGCAATGGAAAAACATGCTGGCTTGTGTTTAAAGGTGTCATTATTTGTAGCAGTAGTTATGACTGGAAAAGTGATGTTGGCAATAATTGTTTAAGATTTATAATTCATAATTTCCATCATCATAACACTTAAACGCAAAATGAATGTCTATTGTTCTGCGAAATGTTTCCCTCTACCGGCCAGACGACGAATAAAACTACAAAAGGGTCAAACTATTAGAAGACTGGATCACATGATTCTGGACAAAGAATTATAATAATCGTACTCAAAATACAAATGTAAAAATAAATGTAAAATATTTTAAAAGAATAAAATATAACAAGCAGTGGTCATCAACACTTAATAGCTTCTTAATAAAAAATCCGGACGAGATTCTTGCTAGAAACACCTAAAGCGAAATAAATTTAAGATTCTCCCCGCAAACGCTATTAAAAATTATTTTCGAGAGAATTAAAAAGTACTGATAGATTTGTTTGATGCACAAGCAGTAAGCAGTGAAATGTAAACAATACGGTTCATTTATGAGTTTAGTCGAATTAAATTTTAAACCACTGAACCAGCTTGCTGCTGCGAAAATATTGAACAATAAGTACGAACGTGCCTGCCTGCCTGCCTGTCTAACTAACTAACTAACTAACTCACTCACTCACTCACTCTTGGCGTCGCATGCAAGTTCCGGTAATAAAAAAGGTTAAAGGTTATCCAATCATGGCGCGGCTCTTTTCTCTTTCTGCCCAATCAGATTCCACGGCTTTCCGACGCTCCATGACGCTGTTTGTTGTTTCCGTCAGACGGGTCTGTGTCAGGTTATGAGTTGCCGAATTGCTTTTAACTGCGGCTGTTCTCTCTTTCTCATTTTTGACGTTTGCCGTGGTTTTTCCACATGATTGTGTAGTGTTTTCTGTTCATGCGGCTCACCGCCGGACAGATGAATTAATACAAAACCCCGGATAAATACAGTAAACAGGAGAAGGAGAGGCCGCGTCGTCGCCGAGAGGTGATCACCTGACCAGCCACGTTCTCTGCAATATCTCTGTAATGTGTTTTGCTGTAATAATGTTTTTGATTTAATGTATTTTCACTTGTCCGTCGTGGGTTCTGCTTATCTAACTGTTTACTTACAGTTTTCATAGCTTACAAATGGCTTAAGTGTCCCTCGTGGACTCAGTAGCTCACTCTTCGTGATGTCGATTTGAGCTCTGTGGGCTTTGCTTACTTTCCCGTGGTATTTGTGCTCTTTGGAGTTCAGTCGTATGACGTCGAGTGGAGGTACAGCTTCTGTCAGGCTTTGCTGTCTGTGTGTAGGTAACGTCGGGGGTGACAGGGGTGACATTGATCCTGTCATTGCGTACTGTAGTGTACCGTGTCCGGGATGTGTCGTACTGAGGTGCTTAGCTACTGTCCTGAGTGGAAAAGATGTGGTTAAATATGGAACTTAGGGGATAACTGGAGGAGTATTGATGAAGTGATCAATGTCCGTTTTGTTATTAACAATTGGGTTTTAAAAAAATCATCATAAATAATGTAGTTTACGCAGATAATATTGTAAGTCATCTTGGCAAAAGGAGTCTGATGCATGCCATAGCCAACATGGGCTGACAAGTGACCGGTCCAGCATTTTTTTAAATTGCTACTTACCATTTTTCTATACCACAGAAAGCAACACCACAATCAAGCAATAATAAAAGATAGCAAGGAACTACAGTGGAACACAAAATGTCCCACAAAGTGAAAAACTACCAAACTAAAGAGCATCAGATATCTCCATGAAGCCTGTTACCCAAAAACCTTTTTCCTCCTTCTCTTACAGAGGCTGGGATTTTTTATTATCCGTAATAGAGGAGCCGTACCTGTGGGTCCTTCAACCATTAGTGGTTGCCTTCCAATGCGGCTATCAACCATGTGGCATGGGCTTGGTCAGGCCTCAGCTTGCCACAGAATCTGACAAATTAAGTGTTAGCATTCTAACTGTCCTCTTGTAATTTTACTTGTCCTGATAAACATGAACCTGGTCACTACAGGTTGCAGATTGTGCGCTGGTGGTGCAAGCAGTCAGTGCCAACTGGGATCTCCGCTGTCCTGCCCTGTGGTCCCAGCATGGCGAGTCATTTCCGCAGCTACATCTGGGACCCCGTCCTCATCATCTGCCAAATCATCTTGATGCAGTGCATCTACTACAGCTTCCTGGGGCTGTGGCTTGCTGGTGTGGACAGTCTTGTCCAGAACAGTAGCTCCCTTGACCAGATATTCAGCTATGAGGTGAGTTTTCACCCCCACCCCCCAAGTCCATCTGCCTGTTTTTAAAATCAGCATCTTCAAGGGGTGACATCACATGTAAGGTTATTATTACTACAGGCTTTCATTGCATGAAAATCTGCATGTAAAGTGAATCCTCATTTTAAAAATCCTTAACTTTGTAAATTGAAAAAGAAAATTGTGTCGCTGAGGCACAATAGTCATGTTTTCCACCAAACATTCTGCCTCTTCTTTTAAACTGAGAAAATGTAATCCAGAAACAAGTTCAGAATATCTGAACATTAACTGAAAAGGATGTTCATACAAATTACTGTAATCACAAGTGAATTCTCATCAATACTACATAATCAATACTGAGTTGTTATAACTTCTGGACTTCATGCTGGAAGTATCATTTGCAATGAAATAATACTAAAATCATTAGGCATTTGTAATGGTATTTCCTTCAAGAGTTATTTAAAGTTACTATAATAAATATATAATATAATAAACATTCAGAAAAGAAATGAAAGACACTGGAAGCTTCACCTCTTTGGTAGGGTGAAGCTAGTGCCTCACAATGAGTGATTGATGTTTTTTGTTCTGCATGTTTTTTGGCATTTGTGTGTATTTTATTGTACAACTTACATTTGCCTATAAGTCCTATTTCTGATAACATGACTGTTTATAATGCAAAGGAGGACTGTGTTATTCGATTGTTTACCTGGCAGTTAAAGCAGTTCTACTGGAATCAACTAGGTTAAGTGTCTTGCTCAAGAGTACTACATCCTGTGATGTGAGACAACAGCCTTTTGGCCCAATATCACATTGTCTGTGCTGCAGCGCTTTGAGATGACCCAATGTGTTTCATCAGGTTCTCGGGTTCTCTACATCTCAAGGCCGGCTCGCGATGATAGCCTTTGTCCTGAATTCGCTCACCTGGTAAGGCTGCAGCTGGAGTTTTTGTGCCATTCCTTCGAAGAGGCATCAAACTACAATCTAATCCCAAAAATGTCCACCTTCTTTCCGCCAGTGCTCTTGGCCTGTGGTTCTTCATCCGTCGCGGAAAGCAGTGCCTGGATTTCACCGTCACTGTCCACTTCTTCCACATGATTGGCTGCTGGATCTACAACGCCCACCTCCCTGTCGCCCTTTCCTGGTGGCTGGTGAATGTGACGTGCATAGCACTCATGGCCGTCATCGGGGAGTACCTGTGCATGAGGACTGAGCTGCGAGCCATTCCTGTGAACAGCGGACCCAAGTCAAACCTCTGAGTGCTGGCTTGTCCGTGGACCCCCCCAGAGGAACAGTCATCCAGACAGGAGGTCTGACTGGCTTGAACCAGGGCTTCTGGGATTTGTTTACGATGGTATAGCCTACAGCTTGAAGCACGTGAGGAAGCTGACCTAGTGAATGTCACTACATAGTTCAAGGGATTGTTTGTGGGATTTTTGTTAGTCCAACCATCAGCACCCAGGGGTGGTCATGTATTTTATAGTTTGTTTGCAGTATTTATTTTCTTTTGACATCTGTTTAACAGTTGAGTTCGTGTTTACCCACCAACTCCTGCTTTTGTCTGCACTTCAGAAATTAGGCATAAATACTTTTTTTTTTTTTTTTTTTTTGCTGGATGTCTTCTGGTGGGTTTTGGGAGGATGGATTTTTTTAAAGTGTTCGAACCATTCCTTTGAAGGCATGTATGGGAGTCATAACATGAGTAAAATTAGGTGGTTAAACAAGAAGGTTCACCAAATTCAGCAAATCTGTTTAAAATGTCTTTCTTTGAACATGGACTTCTAACCAAAAGGATAACAGTTCAGGTCCCAGGAGCAGACCTGCTGTTGAACCCTTGAGAATGGAGCTACGGTGTCCGTTTAGCTTCGTTACATTTTGTTGCTTCAACAGTGATAGAAGCGTAAAGCTGTTAGGTGGACAAATGGCTTTGGGTCAAAGCAACTTACTGCTGCCAAGTAATGATTCCAGAAATGTTTGCACAAGTTCTTCCTAATTATTATCCTTTATAACAACATTTATGTGCCCTTGACTGTATAACCTGAACGTTTTGTGTTTTTGAGAGTAAACTTGAGCCAGAACTGTGGAGAACCAGTAAAAATTTAGACAGATACAGTGTGGATACCAGGCGTTCTGCACAGGGGTTAGGGCTTAAAACGTACAAATTTTCAAGAAACACTGATTTTTGTTTTGTTATTTATGTATTTTCCCCCCCTCCTCAATATGCCTGTTCATATTCCAGTGGGAATTTTCTTTAGCCCCAGCCCCAAGGATTATCAATAACTGCTTGTCGATTGCAGGACTACAGAGATCCAGAGTCTATCTTGGCTGAGGCTGGGTGCCCCCTAGTTAAGATACCAGATGATCACAGGGCCATCAGACACGCTTATTACCTCACACACAAAGGGCAGTTTGCAGTAAAAATTTCACCTGAAACACGTCTTTAGATAGTGGGGGGAAACCAGAGTACCTGGAGCAAACCAACATGAAAAAAGAGGAAACCCTGCAAACCCCGCGCAGACTGAGCCAGACTTAAGCCCACACACAGCCTCCTTGTGCTATAGATGTCTTTAAAATTTTGCAGGATTTCAACTTGTTTTCTTTACCCTTAACTCCAAGCAGATGCTGCCACTTCTGCTGTTTTCGCTGCTGTTGCAGCCGAATTCGGAAAGACGGCACCACAGCTGGAGTCTTGTAACATTACCGTTATAGTAATGCAGTTAGCCACCAGCTGCAGGATGCCATTCATATTTAATCAAAATTATTTTTAAAGTGTAATTCAGGTTGTGCTTTTGGTACATAAAAATGCACACAAATTCACATTGGTTCAGTTCTTTCAAGCACGGGGAGGTGCAGTTTTTGGCTGTAATAATGTGAAAGCATGTATATTTCTACATATAATTGTGACGCAATTAATGTGGTGAGATGGGAATTGGGATAAACTTTATGTCACCCAACCCAACTTCCTGTCATTGGTTCCACTTCCTGTCGGCCAGCCAGGCCCAAATTTAACTGATGACGTCAATGCTCATAAATTAAAGGCTGCATTCAAAGTGTTTACAATCTTGTTTTGTTTTCTCTGGCCACTTGTTTGATTTTCTGTCTCGTTTTTAAAGTTCGACTTTTATTTTACAGTAAAATGAATGACAGGGGGACCCCCCCCCCCCCATGGTGCCTATAATGGTTCCCTCTCATAAACGAATTCAGTCTTCTGTTTTCAGTCAGAAGTATCAATGTCTTCTGTGCAGTATAATGTTCACGTGCAACTTATTTTGTGTAGGAATTCAAAATTTTATTTTCCTTACATTATGATCTGTATATTTATAAACTGTATCCATGCGGTGGCCCTGTGTAAATGGAATTAAAATTTGGATTGACAGTAATATACAGGGACTGTACAGAAATTAAAATTATACACAGTGGCTTCAACCCAAATTTTATTTTTTTGTTTTCACTGCAACACACAGATGCAAGTGCATTTGGTGACATTAAGATGGTGACATGACAGCTGGTCAGTAACACTTTGTCTTTCGACAGAATGACGTGAGCCAGCTTGGGGTCCTCCTTCAGCCGCTTCAGTGCAGTGAAACGCGGTGCTGAGGTATTGTTGGTTAGTGTACGTGGAAATGCGTTGTGACGTCCAGGCAGCGGCACTTCTTGCTTAACACAGGTGTCCTGAGCGAAGATGAACAAGAACCTACACGTCTGTAGTGTAACCGGCTCTGCTCTCCAACATCACGTCTCAACAACATGGATTATACATATTTTTGGTTAAGGTAACGTGTAACTGAGCTGCATCCAGGTTTGTGCCTCGTTTCTGTGAAGCTGCATTTCAATTTTTTAAACAAAATAATACTGACAGTTGTCTTTTTTTCAAAGGCAACATCCAGCATAAGTGAGATGGAGGTCCACTTAGGAGGAGAAAAAGGGTAGCTCTCCGTTCACAGGTCGGTGCCCGCTGCCCTCTTGGCACGTTTTCTGGGTGAAGCTCTTGGTGAGGTCTTGTCTAGAAGAATAAGAAAAAACAAATGAATCAGTTATTAAGATGAATAGATTAGTAAATACTCGCTAGCTAAGTACCAAGCTAATGCTCCCCATTATGATCGGTTCAATTAAACTGCTGACACACTCTGCCAAAAGCACCCCAGGGTAACACAGTACTCCCCACATGGAGGCTGGACCACTGCACATTGACTCCCCCTGTTGCAAGCAGTAGAAATTGGGAAGATTAAATGTTTCCATTTTGGGGAAAAAAGATGACAGTAAAAAGCACCCACAGTGGAATGTGGGGCCATTTTAACGCAACTTGATTCTACAGTGTCTACAGCTCATGTCTGGTGTTTCTGAATGTCAGTGGTCAATAACAGTGAGGAATGCTGCCCTTTTATGGAAGGACTGTCAACAATCCATGCTGTGAGATTTTTATTTTTAGTCAATTTAAATTAGTTTTATCTAATGTAGGGAAATGCTAGTTAATGTTAAAATTAAGAGTCTTGCAGAGTATTTTTAATTCATTATAGCTACACCTGAATATTTCACAGAGCCTAAGCAGTGAATAAACCACTCTATCTGGAAGTTTTTACTGGGTGTGCCGTTGGAGTTATTAACTGTAGGAGCTGTGAACCATCTTCTTCTGGTCACCGCTGTGTAAGTCGATGTGACAGTTCACTACCTGTCTGCACTCAACAAAGGGGTGAACATGACAGCTCAGCTTTGGTACAAAGGGACAAAGTGTTTGTGTTTTTGTTCCCGAAATGGACAAGTGACCATTTGAGCCTGGGATCATGTGACATGCAGCAATCTGATGTGTGCAGAGCCCCACTGGAGAGTGGGAAAAGGACAAAGCAACACTTACTCATAGCTTTGAGGGTCTCCTGGGGGATCCAGCTAATGTCCACATCCTTCAGTCCACCTGTCCCAGTTTCCACCTTCACCGGAAGCCTCTTTCTCTGCACAGTAACGTGACACAGTCAGTGTACCCCCTGCATACTGATCATCCCGCCCCATTTGTCCCAGCAAGGCCTTCCATCAGTATTATTATTACTACTCATTCAACCTTTGTCCAACGCAACTTGCTATGTTATATAATCAATTTGACAGTGATTTATCTAAACTAAGAAAGACCCCAAACCACTACAGTACCTGCTGATGATTGGGTACAGTGCTTCTTCAATTTAAGATTTTATGAATTCTGGATTTTATAGACTTTTGTAAGATTCTAATTTAAATCATTTTTAGCCTTTTTAGAGAACATAACTTCATTAATACAGAAAATAATGCTTTAAAGAATTCTGATAGTGTGCCTCAATGTTAATATGATGAAGGTGTAGCAGCCCCCCCATTCACTGCTTTCTGCATATAATTAATTCACTGTACTGTGTATATATATCTTAAGTTTTAATTACAGTTCTGACAAATATATTAGGCACATTACATGTCCATTACACATTACATTAGGCTATAAAAGCGATACTTTAGTACACAGAGTAGCACTATACAGCACCATAATAAGAACTATTAAATTATTTTTTCAATCTTTCAGATATTGGCCATATTTGGAACCTCTTCCCCCAGTATAGTCTGGAAAATTGAGAATGGTCTGTATTGGATTCATGAAAACAGTTTAAAAAATAAAGGTAGATTGGAGCCTAACTTTTTTGTCTTTCATACTCATTTGCATTAGATCATACACTTATGTATCTTTATGAGCCAAACATGGGATAAACAAGCACAAATGTACAGCATTACAGCATATAGAGACCCTCACCGTGCGGGACTCCAGCACCTGGTAGACACCGAAGAGTAGCAGGACCACCAACCCAGAGAGGAACACATACATGAAAACTCTGCAAAAACAGTCAAAAATACATTGTCAAATTCCAGATGTTCCCTAAAAATAGAACAAAAATCCAGAGGGTTGATGGAGATCTTACGTTTCCCCATCCAAGCCCTCGTCCAGTTCAGTGATGGTGACCGTCTGGTTATAAACGGTGCTCTGGAAAGTGTTGCCCTGCGGTGCAGAGAAGAGGGGCATTACGTAACTGTGGTGGAACTAGAAGCAGATCAGATCACAGAGCTGGACCAAACGCAACCCCACTGACCTCGCTGTCCTGGTAGTTAAGAAGAATAACCAGTCCGAAGGGGCGACCTGCCATGGGCTGAGCTGGGATGAAGGAGTAGTCGAAGGAGGCCTGTCGCTGGGGTTGGACCACCGTGTTCAGGGGCAGGGCTGTGAACTGTCACATGTGGACTCATGTTCTCAGTAACATCCTTGCACAAATTTCCACTACCTTACACAAGGATACAACAGCAGGAGGTGGGATTCAAACCCGACTCCTTTACGGCACCCCAAGTGACCCCCCCCCAGACAGGGAACTGCACGACTCACGTTCTGGATGTAGAATTGGAAGTCCTGTGGGTAGCGGAAGGAGGCCTCGAGCGAGCGCACCGTGAAGTCCTGGCTGCCCTTGTTGGTGAAGCCCACCAGGAACTTCACCACTTCGTTGGCTGGGAACTCTGGAGTGGACAGTATCAACGTTGGACCACAGTCACGACCCAAAGTACATGAGCAGTGACTGAGATCTTAACTAATTTAACTTAACTCACATGCTGTTGATCCTGCAGCCTGGACAGTTAACCACCTTTAGTAGCTAAAAGAACTAGTAGGAGGTTTAGAACTAGTCAGAAGGTTTGGACCTACACAAGAGCCCTAGAACTATTTAGGAGCTCTAAAATTGGTTTGGCGATCTGGAAAGAGAAAGTCTAGCGCTAGTTTGGTGTAGACAGGAAATCCAAGATACCTTCTCCAGCAACAAATATGATGGTGGTGTCAATATCAGGGTGAGCAGTCACGTCCGTTCCTGTTGGGTCTTCATCTGGGTCATCATCTGTGTCCTGCGGTGACAGACACGTGTTGAACCCGTGTCACTGTGTGTCTAGAGCTTGAAACTGATGGAAAGCGGTGCCTGGTCAGGACCAAAAACTGCTGTCCCTCCACCATCACCTACCGAGTCTGAGACGTTGGCGTCATCAACGAGCGCTTCCTCCTCGTCCTCATCTTCCTCCTCCACAGGGTCCAGGGTCACATCTTCCAAAGGGTCACTTTCTGCAGACACACCGCCTGTAGCAGACGAGGGGAGATGGCGGGTGTGCTCGAAGGGTTTCAGTCTTCTCTCACACACACACACGCGTCTGGGGGTCGCAGCGGTTGTGATGGCAACAGCGATACCCAGCGCGAGCTCCGGGCCACTGGCGCTTAGGACACGTCACCAAAAGCGCGAGCGCGCGCGCGAGCGCAGGCGGCGCGCGCCGAAACAACTTGCCAAACTCGGAACAATTTTTAACGTTTAAAACAAAGGTTAAAAAAGTGTTTAATACTATAAACCGTGACGTGAAAGACTTAAGGATAAAGTTAATCTGTTTATAAATGAGTCTCTTGCTCACTGGGCTGAAGTGACTATTAATTCCTCACTTCAATGTCACCGTAACTGACATACGAAGCAGCAAACCGATTGGAAAACATATTCCTATTAAATCTTCTTTTTTAAATTAAATAGCTTACAGGTACACTTAATGCGTTGCTGCGACATTAGTAGCCCACTAAAACGTGTAAGTCGACGTTCTTCTCCACTTTTACAAATTTTCTGTGTTTCGCGGCGACGTTGCTTCGTAGTTATTTTTCACCAAGCTTTCATTTTTTAAACCACGTCTCCAAAAATGGCCGTTAAATCTTTGTCATACTTCGACATGTAAGATGTTTAGCAAAACGCCACAGCTGCCATACAGCTGTTTTTTTTTGTTGTTCTTTTTCACGAACAAAGCGAGTCGCCGTAGTGCCACGTAGGTAGGACGTGGAGCGCGCGCGCCTCTTACCCGTGTTTACCATGGTAAATGGGAGCGCAAGCAGGCACAGCAGCAAGATCCTCCTTCCGAACAGCTCCATTGTCGCCGGTTCTGTGGACTGCGTGTGGACCGCGTGTGGAACCCGCTGGAAAAGAAAGAAGGACGAGATGCGTCCGGCGCCCTCTAGGCTCTTCAGGAAGCGCGACTGGAAGAGGGAGGGCTTCGAACCCACGTACACATGTACACCTGGGTGGGTCTCAGTGTTCAACCGCGACAAACGTGACTCTGAACGCTTTATTATTTTTGTTGCTGCTGTTAAAATCTCAACTTATTTTAACATGTGCAGACACACGCATGTATAGGTCAGGTGAATATCACAAATAATGTAAATATAAGCACTATGTAAATTTGAACTTAGATTCCACTAACTGTAAACCTCACTTTGTTCTGGAAATAAGTTTTATTATATTTGCTCTATTTATTTAGTTTAGGGTTTTTTTCCACATTAATGCAAAGCTTCTGCTGTATTATTATCAGTATGACACCTGCACTCCAAACAATTTACTGATAGATTAGGAACTTTACAGTGATTTACCCCCTTATACAACTGTAAATTTTACTGTCAGTTCAGGTCAGTACCTTCATTAGAGATATTGCAAGCAGGAGTGAGATTTGAACAGGAGACCTTCAGATTGTTTAACCACTGCGCCACCTGCTGGTCATAAAATGCATGTGTTTACCTGGCATCAGTGTAAACGTGTGTTACAAATGAGGCAGCTGCGAGTGCCATGCTCCAACCCTGAAACTGTGGGTCCCGACCCGCTATTTTTTACTTCTTTTCTTTGTACTCATAGGAAGCCCTGTGGTTTGCTGCAAAGAGGTGCAGGACTCGTGCAAAAGCGCACGGTGTGCATCCTGCAAGGGTGTCTCCAAAAACCACCCACACAGCCACCAGATCCCCACTCACGCTTTGTTGTTTGAAACAAGAGTCACATTTCACAGTTGTTCTGCTCCCGAAAGACCCAGAAGGAGCATCTCTGGCCATCAGCACTTGGAAGTTATGTGGCGCTAGGTGCGTCCACAGAAGACACTCACCTACAAGGCCTGGGAGACACTGAGACATGGAGGACCACTGCAACTGCACACACATGTTTGGTAAGTTCCTCAGATCATGTTGTTCACCCCACATGAACCCAACTCCACAGGGTATCCTCCCTGACTTGTGTTCCGTGACCCTGGTCCAGTCCTTACCTTGTTGGCTGCTCACATTTGGGCACAAACTGCCGACTGGGGTCATTTTGTCCGCAGCAGGAATAAGATACTATGTTCGATCTGGAAACAGATTTTCTATGAAGGAGCACTGTTTCGAAATTCATGATGCATCATTCAGTGCTTATGAGACAGGAAAGCTTTTATTCGGGATTGGGACAGAACCTTTTATAAATGAGGAAGCTATATGCTCGTCTAATTTATGCGGTGGTGCTGGTGTCAGACCAGGCAGCATTACCGTGAAATTAATGTACCCAAATTGCCGGAATCCTAATGGGGATGTCAAGGTTCAACAGATAATTGTTAGCATGAGTTTATCTTGAAAAATAACATAAGGTACAACAGCAGCACCAGTGAGTAACACTCACTTCGATTAATGTGTTAAATTTGAAATATATGAATTAATACAAATTATACATAAGACATTTTGTGTGTTGTCCAAGAATTTGGAAACCATTGGAGGAAAGTTGAATAAATTGTTAAATGAAGAATACTGGAGAAAACTAAATGTAACTGCTGGTCAAAGTTTTTACATTATTATTATCACTGTCTTAACTCACGCAGACAGTCGCGCTTCTGGGAATGTACACATTAACATGTTATTGCATGCAGCCTGAGTTTCTTGCAGCCAGGTAAGGGAGGTCACGTTGCATACCTGTTGTTTGATGCTTAAATGACCATGTGACCCAGGTTCTTGTGTTGCCCCCCCTTCCTCAGGTCTGGCCGGATTTTGCGGCTCTCCCGGCCTGTGGATCACTCTAGCTATTGTCTCCGCAGCACTGCTCTTCTGTGGGGGGTGGAATCTCCTGTCCTTTATAGCTGGACATTGCACAGGTATGCAGTGCATCACACAGACCCTCCTCTTTGGGGGTGACATGGTGGGTGGGGTGGAATGTCCCCTGCTGTGTAGTCATGTGTTGCCCAGACAAGCAGTGTATTCACATCTATTTTTAATATCATTTAATGAAGATAATCCAAACTCTGCATCAGCCTACCCTTATTTAAAGTAAAGCACTGGAATGCTTTTCTGCTATAATGTTATTATTATTATTATTATTATTATTATTATTATTATTATTTGACTTTTTTCCTCCAGGGAACTTACCATGTTATGTTTGTCACTGAGCTATTTAGACTTATTTACACAGCAGGTGTAATTTTTGCTGTATCAGTTCTGGGTACGTGCACTGGTAAATGGTATACCTGGAATTTGGCAGTTGTAACCACCATACCATCTGCTACCCTCATGATGATTATTTGTTACCCACAGTAAAATCCTTCAGATGTCATTCTGCCAATATACTGAATGTCTTTTATTTCTGATACTTTTTCCATGTTAGTAGCTCTGTGATGTGAACATCACATGTAATTGTAATTGTAACTGAAATTGTAATTGTGTTCCCCTTCATCCAGATGGAGGGAAGAAATTCCTACCTCGCTTCAGGAGGAGGTGTGTTCATTCCCTTTAATGTTTTCCAAACATTACTCAAGTATCTGGCATCTATGTTACACTTCAGCTCCAGCATTATAATTTTACTTTTAAATTCCCTTGATGAACATTACCAGTGTTGAACAAGAGTATCATACACAGTAATTAATGATGTTTGATGGATTCCTTCACTTTTTGTTTGTGACTGATGGGATCACTGACCCTGTCTGCCTTGCTTTTCCCTATCTGTGTGATGGATACAGTCTGAGGCTGAAGGACATGGAGGAGAATCCCATTTACGGGAACATCACCTACACCCAGACCCGTGAGTCTCGACCTCAAACATTCCTCATAGGCCGGAGCATCGGACATCTTTTTTCACAGCTCACCAACGCTCCTGTTTATCAAATTAATAAATACCAGAATTTTAGCTATTTTTGATTATTGACAGATTGAAAAAGTAAACAGCAGCAATAAACTAGCAGATTTTGGACAGTCACCACAGCGGTTTATTTTCTCTGCCACAGTAAAGGAAACTGTAAACCAGCAGAATTTTTGGAAAATGTGTAGGGCAGCTTGTTTCGTGTAAGTTCACAGTACCAAGATTTTCGAATGCGTTACCATGGTAAAAGGGGGTGCTGGGTTTGAAAAGGCCTATGCTTGACAGTTTCCGTTCGCTTACAGGGGCCGACACTCCTCTTCCTGGCGCTTCCGGAGCTGTGGACCAGCAATTCCCCAAAACACAGGTGAAACTCAGTGGCCTCAAAGAAGAAAATTTCTACAAAATGAGAATAATAATCTGTTCCGATGACTTTTATCATGGAGAGCAGCTTCTTCAAAAATATATTCAGTATGTATATACAGGATATACATTCATATATACATATATAACAGATATACACACTTTATATATAATGTATTTAAAAGTATGTGTATATGTATATATCAATGTATATCCTCTATGTGCATATACATTTTTACATATATAACATGCATCTACAACGTATATACTTCTAAATAAATTGCATATATAAATGGAATATACGTATGTACTGTATGCATGTGTGTATGTATTTTAATGTAATTAAGCTGGATTCAGAAGGTTTTGAGTTCAAATCCTGACAACAGAAACAATGTAATGTGTTGGAAATAGTGCTCCTGCTGTCAGGATCTGAACTCTTATCCTTCTGAATCCGGCTCAGCTGCTATCCACCACACTTGCTGTTTGCTGTAGTCTGTAAGTACAGCAATCAAGTTGCTCCACTTGCTGGTCCAGTGAAAACACGTCCATGGCAGTGCTGAAATACAGAGGAGTGTGTCGCCAGCAGGGCTGATCTCACATACCCCTGCATCACTTTTCTGGTGTGCTGCCGAGAGCAGATGTCAAAGCAGCAGCATACTTTGTTGCTGAGGGTGCATTGGGGCCTTTGCAAGGCGTGTGGTTTCCGTGATGCTCAACTGATATCTTTTTTCTCACTATTCTTTGTGTGTGTGTGTGTGTGTGTGTGTGTGTGTGTGTGTGTGTGTGTGTGTGTGTTGCAGTTACATACATATTCTTCTGTTACTGATTTCACATGCTGAAATATTCCATATCATCTCTTCTTTTGTTTTCCCAGTGTCATAAAATAAGACAAAATGAAGCATCAACATTTAAAAATATTTTTTTCAAACCTTAGTAATAATTAATATTCTCTTTTTACTGTCTATATATATAGAGTGTGTGTGTGTGTGTGTGTGTGTGTGTAATGGATGAAGCTTTGCACTTCTGTTGTCTTGCTATATTTTTTAGTTCCTCTGTGTATCTGTATGAACTTCTCGACAGCTGAACACATCATCATACGTCATCTGAACGTCTTTGGTGATCAGTCTGGTTCCTTAAGCCGCTGCAATGTCTACGGGTTTTTCCTCCCTCACATACACATTAAATTCTTGTTTAGTAACAGCATTTTTTAATCTGACACTTTTTCCTCTCATTTCCTGCCTCTGACCTGATTCTCCAGAGTGCAGACACCGCGTGTTTTCCCCACAGCACGGTAAACAGGCTCATGTCTCACACAGTAAAACCCAGGAAAGGGCTTCGATTACAAGTGGTTGTCATTAACCTGTTAGCATCTTTATCCCGCAGTTCAGCAGTGCAACAGTTAGTGAACTAACCTTGTAGGGCAAAAACGCATCACATCTGTGCAGTGTGTGAAGTTGCGCCCTCTGTGTCCCTCAGAGCTGCTGAATCCCTCCCAAACCTTCAGAACCATTTCTTCTCTGATCTCCTGACAGTTAGTTCATAAATGAGACCATCACTATTTGCAATGATTATCTATGTATTTGCTCTTTGAATGTCACTTCTGTAGGCAGCTACTTGAGGGCTGTGAACCAGCAACTTGGTGGTATCAGACAAACAAGCTGTGCTTTGATTACCCTATGTCTGAGTCTAAAGCTCTTCCTCTGTTGTTTATGTCCTTTTGGTTACTTTGAATTGTATGTTGCTTTGGAGAAAAAAATCATCTGATTAGTGAATCAATGTAGATACATTTGTCATCATTTCTACTCTTCATCTTCTGGCTTTTTTGAGGTTTATGTCAATCAAGGCTGTTTCATGTCTTGTTCTATTCCCGTTTCTTGTCTTGCTACCATCGCATGATGCATCTCCTCAATGTTCAGGCCCACTCAAGGCAGCAGGACTGCTATGCCAACTTGAAGCTGAAGGCCCCCAAGACACCCTCAGCTCGAAGCTCTCCAAAGATTCAGTACTCGGATGTGATGACGCTCCCCAGGACGGTGGAGGGGGCAGGGCAGAGCCCGTCTGCAGACAGCGACGCAGTTTCTCTGCGCTCAGACCTGTACGCCTCGGTGGACCCTGAGCGCAATAAGACCATTGGCAATGACAAGGACTATGCTAACCACGTTTGAAGACTGCAGCACCCACATTGGAGGCCCGTGTCAGCTTAGATTGACAACTATGGCAGCTGTCATTGAAGTTATCCTAGCCTCCTTTGGGGACTCTGCTAACACTCTTTGAAGGCTACATCCCCATCCTTTGAGGACTCCACCTGCCATCCCTGAGGACCACTCCAACTTCCTCTGCAGACTGTGACAACCCCATAATGTCATGGTTTGTGTAAAAGAATGATGCATCTCATCAATGTTCAGGCCCATTCGAGGCAGCTATAACTTACTGTACCATAAATAGAGCATTCCTCATCTTGTTGCTGATCTCCAGACACAACCTGTAAACACCGTGGAAGCAAACTGAATTAAAACAGTCTCTCACCTGCTTACTGTTAGGGTGCATTTTAGGACCAAGTATCGGCTGTGCGTGGGAACAGAGGTCATTTTCGCTTTGCAGCAGACAGGCATTTTGGAAGAACACATAGGGGACGAAAATACATTTAAATAAAAATGTTTGTGTCTTGGAAAGTTTGTAACTCGTTTGCTTTACGAGGTGGCAGTGAATCCGATTGGCATTTTGTGTTTTTATCTACACAAATTTTAAGAAGCGCAGTATGGCCCTCTGACCACAGCGTGACGCTGTAACTTTCCCTCTGGTTGGGACTTTCCTCTGAAATGGGACGATTCAAGTCCCATCCTTTTACTAACCAAACTGAGACCCTGTCGACAGGATTATCGATGACATAACTTCTTTACTGTATATGTAACTCTTGTCAATATAATAATGCGTTGTTACCAACACTGCTCTTTGCATGAATGTTGAATAAATATGGACTGCATGATAATCAAAATAAAAGATTTCGCAAATGGCCCAAGTTCTCCTTTCATCTGTCGGCTGCACAAGCCAATATAAAGGTTAAATGTTTATTCTGCTTGCAGAAAAAGTGCAAAACCATCATGAGTGCTCTTTTCCAGTTAGAGGGGAGGATGTGATTTAGCGCCACAGCCGCTTTAAGGCGTTAATGAGTAACAGGAAGCAGGGAGAGCTCCCTTCTGCACAAGTCTGCTTTACGACGAGGTTATCGGCAGGCTGTCGTAAACCTACAGGGTCAGGTTGCGGTCAGGAAGTGCGGCGATTCGATTGTGCAGGGCTCGCACAATGTCTGGGCCGGCCAAGGGTTTCTCTCAGGTAACTGAAGGGCGCCGGTTCGTGCCCCGAGGTGCTCTGCTGTGGAAGCTGCAAGAGTCATGAACTGCAGGTGGTCATAAATCTTCCAGGTGTGGACCCTACTTAGTACTGGTGCACTAAAAATGACCTTGCTGAATACATGGGCAAAATCATGGTAAAATTTATGACTTGGGACAGTCCCACTGCAGTCAGTTATCAGATAAATTAATATATAATAATGATAATATTCCTAGTAAGCCAGGAAATATATTCTAGAGATATTAAACAGTGTAAATACAGCTGTGAAAGCTGTTCCTTTCTGCATTAATTATGTCACAATTATTGCTTAATATTCTATTTATGTTGTTCAGAATTTGCGGTGCACGTGCAATTTATTGGTGGTTATTTATTTTATTTTTTTTTATGTGCTCAGATGAGACTTTTATGCAGGAGTTCAGACCACAGGGGGTGTCGCTGATGTAACTTGGGGTAATTTACCTCCTCAGGGGTGAAACAGCAGTGAATTCTGATCCCAGGTTGGGTCCTCAACACTGCGCATTGCAACCCCCACCAAGCTGCGTGAAATTTTGAATCCACGCATCTATCTTCCTGCCTCGGTGTGGGATGTTTTAAACACGCACCCTGCTTCTGGTGACCAGGTGTGTGATGAGGTGTGGATAAAGCCTGCACCTGTCACTTGCGCAAAGGATGGGAGACGCTTGAATTTTAACTGTCAAGTTAAAAATCTATTTTCCCTCTGGGTAAATAATGTAGTTCTCTTTATGGGTCATTCGTTGGTCTGATAATCCCGATTTTAGTGATCTGAAGCTGCAATTTAATTTATAGGAGCATTATTTTTTTAAGAGGAAACTGAAACCCTCACAAAGACCCATTGTCCAAGTATATTAAATTTAAAAGGCCTACCATACATGTCCAAGGTATTTACAAAAGATGCCAGATGTTCCTCCAAACGTTGAAATAATAATTTTTCAAAAATAGTCAGCAGAAGGTTAAAAGAACAGAAATGTAAAATTCTCTGGTAGACTTGAAATAAGCACTTTAGTCAGGCATCACAAGCAGCTCTGGGGCCTCACCGTTTAGGGTTCAGCAGTGGGTTCAAATTCGGCTCAGTCAGTACGGAGTTTACATGTTCCCCCATGTTTGTGCCAGCTTCCCTCCGCAGTCCAAAGACAGGTATTTCAAGTGGATTGGTCACTCTGAATCATCCTTAGTGTATGCATATTGAGTGAATAATACTTGTGTGGCTGCTCTGCAATACACCATTGTTCCAATGTCCTGCTGGTGCTCTGAAGGAAAATCCCAGCAAACTGAATATGACAGCACTAACAAATTTTCTATCATCGCCCATGAGTTAAAAAAAATTTTTCCTTTTCAGGTTCTTTGCGGGGAAAAAAAAATCACCATTCTGCTGGAGGCCTCATCCAGAACAAGGTCAACGAGATTAATCTTTTGTCCTCTTCTTCAATAAGTTATCAGCCTTCTCGAGCCGCCACTTTGCTGACTTTGCAGACCCATTGTTGAGATAAAGATATGAAGAGACAGATTTCTTTTGCCCAGCCAGACCTTGCACAACATCCACAGTATCAACTAAATAGGCAATATAAGATAAATAATCGCATCTTTAGAATTGTTTCCACTGCGGTGCTGATGGGTCTGCTGCCAAGCAATAGATCTGATGGGTCTGCTGCCAAACAATAGATCACAGTTCACTAAAGAGCTTTATCTTCATCTGCTGTTGAAAGAACTATAAAAATGCGCCCATGTGTGAATGCCGGAGGAGGTCCAGCATCACTTTATTCAGTCATTTGTCATAGACTCACAGCGATGTGCTGTCGTTGGCTATGAGAGGGAAGAATTTGCCCAGAAGAACCAGAAATTGGCCCTGCTGGAGCAGGGAGCAGCCGATGTGAACAAAACCAGAGGCCCAGTTCCACAGCTGGGGTCTCGATCTCTACACTGTAGTTAAGATAATTCACAGAGAGGTGTGATGACCAATGAATGAGATAAACTGTAAACCTAATTTAATCCTCACTGTGAGTTGAGCCAGAAAGAAATTCTGATATTCTGACCTTCACTTTGCCTTTCTATGTGGAGCCCTTCCTCGATTTTGCCGACTATCTAGGGGAGGGGCGTCCAAATGTGTTGAAAGTCTGTAAAATCAATAATTTAACAGTAATGGGTTTTACTACGGTGTTGTATTGTACTGCACCACGTACTAAAGTAAAACTTTTAAAGCCGAATGTAATGTTAACATAAGCGAACATATACTGTGCCAAATTAAATAAATGTATTCAATCAGAACACTGCTACAGGGGGGGCTAAGGGGCGCTGTGCTGCATTTGTGATGCAAACAATGGGGATGGTTGGATATTTCGTTGGTGAGATGCAGTATCCGAATCATTTAAAACATTGTTTTATCCATTAAGAAGTTATTTTCTCTAATAAATGTCAAAATTAGTTAAATATTTATATTATCTTGAATATTGTGCTTAAAATCATTTTATGATTTATGATTTTTGTGTTTTTTTTCTCAAATGTTCTTACAGCAGTCTGTGTAAAATTTGGAATGCATAAAATTGAGGGCTTCTAAACTGAGGATGGGCTATGCTATATAAAGAATTCATGGCTCTATCTATGAATATATTCATCCATCCATCTGCGATCAGTAACTAACTTTTTGTCTAGTACAGGGCTGTGGTGGTCCAGAGTCAATCCTGGAAAACAGAGGGCGTGAGACATGGTGTGCCAATGTGTAAAGTCACCACCTGCTTTATACCGTGAAACTACTTTTGTACTATTGTGTCTTAAATGACCCATTGCCAAGGTGGACAACTGTCAAATCAGCTAAGGACAGAGAAAGAGGCTAACTTTTACATTGTTTCACCAACTGTCTGGCTTCTTCCATTTGCGCTAATCTAAAAGTTATCAGTTCAGCCTTGACATCTTCCAGTTTTAAACTGTTTTGGAAAACGTTTCCACTGCACAGAAAAAACTATATATAAATATAACTAGATGTAGATATGGATATAACTGTTCATTTATAGCAGCTGATAATGTAGCAGTTACAGCTACTGCCTTTCACTACTACACCTCCTGCTGTAGTACCTTGGATCAAAATGCTTGACCCTGAAGAAGGTCAGCAAAAAAATGACCCCGTTGATTAAATGGGTGAACAATTTTTAAAAGGTTTGGTATGTGGGGGTAAAAGTTATACAGATCTCAGCATTGTAATTTGACTTCATCAGTGGTATCAGACAACCGATTAGCAATACCTAACCAACCTACCTAACCTTTGCTTTAAATGGGTTTGATTAGCCAAAGTGACAATATCTTATTTTTCTGGCACAAAGATTTTATTTTTTGAAAAACATGTACATGCAATGCATCGTAAAATCCACTCCAAGGCCACAACAAAAAGAGCACAAAAATCTCAATAAAATCAAGCAAAAAGGACATTTTATTCTCTTAGCGTCAAACATTAACGGCGGCCAGCGAGCTCTCATTGGTGAACAAACAATGTGAAGGATGCATGCTGCCTTTTCATGAGCATTTCATAAATGCGCCTTGCAAAATAAAATTTTCAACTTAAATTTTCTTTTTAATTCTTTTTTTTGCCAAGCAAAACTGCGTATCTGTCATCCTTGTAATTTTTTATGTTTCAGCAATGATGACTGCAAGATAATGTACTCAGTACAGGATGTGAATTAAATTGTTTCAGAAGTAATGGTGTATGGCTGGTGTTTGAAATAAAAAATTAGAAATTATTAAGTTACAGTGAATAACAATAGATCATAATAGTTCATTATAACTGTGTGCACAATGCAGCTGAACACTTTCCCAGGGACAAACAAATTACAAAGAAAATGTAAAATACATTACGGTATTACTACTATTGCTATCTCTGTAATAATATTAATAATAGTAATGCTAATGGTGATGGACAGAAGGAAAAATCCAGAGTGGAATTTTGCGGTGGTCTTAAAGTGCCGTTTAATCTGACGCAATATTCTATAACATCAGCAGTACTAAGGAGCAAGAAAATTTTGACCTTAGACTTTACTGTCTTCTAGACCCTCTGGGTCCTTGAGGAAACCCGTGCTGTCATAGTCAGCAGGCACATTGAAATAAAGTTTGTCGTCGAAGCACAACTCATCAGATGGAGCAGCCAGAAAGGGCAGCTTTAACAGGAGGCCAGTGATGATGCCGCTCAGTGCGGCCACCCCGATGGTAGTAAACAAGGCGGCCACCTGGTATAGCGCCTGTTCCTGGGTACTGCGGCCCAAGCCTGGTTGGAGTCCTGGGATTAGCTTCTGAAGCTCAAGGAGATTGGGGTCACCTTCCACGGGCGCTAGGTGTGCAAAGGTCTGATAGAGGCTTGGTCCATAGGTTTCCTCACTGGCCATCAGGATGGCACAGATTCCAGCCAGGCAGGATATGAGGCCAGTGAGTCCATGCAGGTTATGTATTCCACACTGATCTTGGATTCTGCAGTGGCGGGCCAGGAAAGGAGTGAGGTACCTGTAGCCGAGCATGCAGGCGATGCATCCAGCCACGCCGAGACCATACGCTGCTGCTGGGGAGATCATCATGTCCACAGAAGCGCCCACAGTCACACCACCGGCCAGGGTGACATTCTGGATGTCAGCCATTGTGAGCTTTCCATTCTTGTTGAACATAGCCGATAACGCGAAGGCTGTAAGCGTGGATGAGCTGAGGGCAATGAAAGTGTGCAGGATGGCCCGATGCTGGTCATCACCTTTGAAGGTCATTGCTGAGTTGAAGGAGGGCCAGAACACCCAGAGGAATAGGGTCCCCATCACAGAGAGGATGTCAGAATGGTAACTGGTGGCTTCCTTAGCATGGCCTTCGTTGAGGCCTGGCCGGTACAAAACAAATGTGACACCCAACCCAAAATAACAGGCAAAAAGATGAATTAGAATGGATCCACCAGCATCGTTGATCTTCAGGTACTTCAGAACAACCCACTCTGTAACAGCAAACACCGGCACCTCTAATAAGGTCATGACAAGTAGCTGAACTGGACTGGTCTTGCCCAGCACAGCGCCGAAGGAGATGAGCACCACAGCGCAGGCAAACTCAGCACTCAGCAGGTTGAGCACCCCAAGGTGGATCTTCCCATCAGAGCAGAACTGAAAGTAGCCCTGGACCAGGATAGCCCATTGGATTGTAAATGTGGCCACCAGGAAATTGAAGGCCATGCCACCAAGCCCATAGAACCGTAGAAAAGCGAGGAGGCAACCGAAGCCGATGAAGATCATCACCTGAACATCAGCAAAGAATGGGTAGTCCTTATAGACAGTATTGTCCATTGGCTTGGTGTGGTTGTTTTGTAGCACTGCGTCAGCATCATCATTATACGTCACAAAGCAAGCATAGAGGGTAAGGAAGACCACCTCCGAGACCAACACGAGAGCAGGAAGCTGTACCCTCACACTTCCAGACAACTTCATCCTGCTAACAGCCCCTGCGAACTGGAAAATGGTCCTGTGGCACTGCCCCGCTCTCCTTATAACCTCCCCTTCAGATAAGAGCACAGTCCAAGATTGGTGGAGAGCACATTCACTCAGGTCAACAGCATTCCAGAAGCCCTTCTGGAAGAAAGGCTAAAGTACAAACCTTTATAAGTACATGCAATAAAATTCTGATTTCTTAGCAAATTTCAGAGTAAAACTTGCTGAACATGAATCTACTTTCACTCACTAAACCTTCACATAGTGAAAACTGCAGCACCCAGATCGGCACACATCCTGTTGAACAGTAGCACAAAGCAGCTTAATACTCCAGGTTTCCAATAGGGATAACACCCAAAAAGCAAAACAAGTACACTGGAGGGCAGAAAGGCTCGGATCTTGTGCCGTATTTAGATGACTTTGCAAAACACAGCCCTAAAATACATATGTCGCTCTCTTGTGTGCATGAAGAAAATTACATCATGTTTGTCTGCACATTCTGCGAGAGACCTCCAGGCTCCAGAGCAATGGGATCGACGTGTCTGTGACAGCGTTTTTCTTTGTGGACCTGGGTTTTTTAAACTGCTTTCCTCTGACGATCCAGTCAGCTGCTGACTGACTCTCAACAGGACTTCTAGGGATTCCTCACCATAATGTCTGCATTTTTCAAGACATGCATGAGATCACTTGGAATGGCTTGCTAAGTGTCAATGAGAAGTGCCAAGTTTCTCCAAATATTCCAGAAAAGACTGAACACCTTGATCTTCAGACAGTTTTGAGTGTAAGTAGCCTTGGATTAGTTGTAAGTTTTGGCTTTTACATCTCTAGTCCACAGTTGCCCTTTACTGGTTTGGTTATGCCTTCATTTATTTAGTTAACTGTATAAACTATGCTTAAGTTGTACATCATATTAATTGGTTGTTAACTGGTTAAATGGTTGCTGTTGTTAAGTGCCGTAGAGTCGGTGTCGACTCATGGCGACTCTATGGATAGCTGTCCTAAAAAGTATTCGGCATTCAGCAAGTTGGCTAAGACCTGATGAAGGGACATCCATGGCTGTGGTGACCGTGTCCATCCACGGCATTGCGGCTCTTCCACTTTGCCAAGCATGATATCCTTTTCCAGTGACTGTTCTCTCTTTAGGATGCATCCAAAATAGGTATTTCAAGTTAAATGGTCACTGTAAATTAGTGTTTTATTGTGCACTTGTCACTTCCTGCAATGGACTGGGGTACCATTCAGAAAATATTTACCTAGCCTAGGACCCAGTGACTAGGAGCTAGGCTCTGGATCACCACAACCCTGACCAGATCAAGGGGTTAAGGATACTGGATGGATGGATGGATGGATGGATATAATTGAGAACAAGTCATTTTGTGGCCACAGGCAGTGTACTTCCTTTGGGATATGGACCTTGCCATAGCTTTCTTACTTAATGCTTTTTGTACTTACTAAAGATTTTCTGAAGAGACAATGAAAGAGATTGCAGATCAATGAGAAATATTTTTGGTTTGGGGCTGGATTTGATACACGTTGCTTTGTGGATATGAATTTTGCAAATGTGCAAATATGGTTTAATATATTTTAATATATCTTCACTTCTTTCTATTTCTGTAACGTTCCCAGCTCGTTGACCTTTGCCCTCTACACAAGGACTCTTCAAACGCCACGCTACAGTTGTGACGTCACGTTTGACGCAAACGCCGGTTTGTCTCTGTACCCGTCATGCACCGCGCAGCCGCTCTGCAACGTAGGCAGTCGGTGTCCGAACGGGAGGTTGTAGTTATAATGACATTTCAAGTAAATTCTTTTAGGCATCGCTTCGATCAGATTTTACACCGACGCTTCAGTCAGTAATATTTAGTTTTTCACCGGAGTTGTCGCACTTAACAAAAACTAAGAGGAAGATACGCTGCGGTAGGGGAATTAAAAGGTAAGACCCGTCAGGTTTCTGTTAGCATGCTGGCTAACGAGCTGGCCGGGCAGCTGTGGCAACCACACAGCTGGAGATGGACATCTAGTTATCCTTCCTTTACCTTGTTTTTACTGTCCAAATTAACCTGACGTGGGGTTATATCGCTGCTGAATGGAAAGAGCCAAGGTTATGTGATGGATTTGTGAGCGTTTAAAGAGAAGGACCAGCTGGCCCTGGACCTGAACGACAGCTTGTCAGTGTTTGTACTTTCCACATCATCAACGTTTAAAAATGTCATATTTAAGGCTTTAAAATTGCACTTTGAATATTCTGTAAGGGTTGTGAGTCTTGACTGTCACCATGTAACGACCTGCAGCTCCATTACTTTGGATTCATTAGACAGGTGGTACCTGTGTTAAGGTTTACTAGCAGTATTTGTTATATTTGCATACCTACTGAGAATCAGGACGTGGAACTTGGAATAAAAGCCTTCTGGTTGAAAATACTGTACATGGTATCATGACATTATCTACCTTTTGTCCAGATAGATAAGGGTTTCATAGGCATGTGTTTTATTAATATTTTGAGTAATATTTATGTGACTATTGTCCAAAACAGCTTAAATTTGTGTTCTCATTAATTTTCATAATTCTTTTGATTATTTATACAACTATGTGATTTTTTTTTTGTCCCCCCTTTGGGAGTTTAGGGTAAGTACATTCGTAAATGTTATTACAGTAGGAACAGAGACTCCAACTCAGGACCTTCAATTGGAAAGGGATAACTTTAACCACTACAACACTTGCTGCCACGTTGTTATTTAATTGCTTTGAAGTGTACAATTATGTAGCTTAAGGAACCTGGGTATTTTCTTGTATTTCTTTAAAAAAATCATTTTCCAGGTGAATGACTCAAATTAATTGTTACTTTCAGAACTTGGTGTTACTGTGTGAAATAGCAATCAGTTTCTGAAGAAGTTCTTATTCTTTCAGATACAATGGCAAGTCCACGCACTAGAAGAGTTTTGAAGGAAGTGCGAGTCCAGGATGAAAACAATGTGAGTTTTGGTGCAACAAAACTAAATTAGTAGTAGTTGTACAGTGTTTTGCCTTGTTAGTTGGCCCTGGTTGGTGCGAGTCTGTACTACAGGGCATCATGTTTTATACAGATGTGCCCTCTCTTGCTTCCTGCAGACTTGTTTCGAGTGTGGGGCCTTCAACCCTCAGTGGGTTAGTGTCACATATGGAATCTGGATTTGTCTGGAGTGTTCTGGAAAACATAGAGGATTGGGAGTTCATCTTAGGTGAGTCAAGTGTAATTTTACCTTCCTGTCCATTGTATAATGTTGGGTATGCACTATGATTATCTTTGTGTACATTGATTTTATTTTGGTTTTAACCTTTTCATTGGTAAAGTGTAATTTGTAAATATTGTAGAATCTTTAGTGTACATTAGAATTTCTGTCTTAACGTATGACAGCACAGACCAGATGACCACAGTGTTTTGTCTGACTCGTGTTCTTGGGGTAGTGCTATGTTTAACCTTCTGATTGTGACCCCTTTAGTTTTGTGCGGTCGGTCACCATGGACAAATGGAAAGACATTGAGCTGGAGAAGATGAAAGTAGGTGGCAATGGCAAGTTCCGGCAGTTCTTGGAGCTGCAGGAGGACTATGATCCTTGCTGGACTCTGCAGGAAAAGTATAACAGCAGGGCAGCTGCACTCTTCAGAGACAAGGTAAAAAAGGAGCTCAGTGGCTGGAATCTGCACTCCCAGTCAATGTTATAGTATCCTTGTATTGTAAATGGTCGTGGTTGTCACAGGTAGCAGGTTATTGGACTGAAGTTCTAAAATGACCACTTCTATTAATCGTTAGTATTATAGTTTGCCCTTGATTTTTACAATGGTCTCGACTTACAATTTTTTGATTTTACAGTAGTGCGATAGCAATACGCATTTAGTAGAAACCATACTTCAACTTTTTAATTTTTCCTGAACAAGCGATATGTGGTACGATAATCTCTCATGATGCGCATGTCTCCTGAAAGCAGCACAAAAGTGGAAAGCCCATAATGACTTTTAACGTAGGCTAGGCTATGATGTTTGGTAGGTGTTGTGACGTGGGTTGGTGGAAACAATTGCAAGACACCACGGTAATAAGTTTAAGTTTTGTTAAACTTTTTACTGAGCGTCGTTTCCAGCAAAGAGTGTTGCCATTAGTCAGGAGCTAGCACTAAACATTAGCGATGGGCAGTAAACAAAAATGGAAGAGGCCACAATTCAAAATAAACAAAATACAAGGTCTTAGCAAAACAGTGGTTGCAGGAGACTTCACAAGGGGCAGCGGAAACTGAGCACTGACAGGAAATCCAAACAGGAACTAAATGCGGTCCACAATTGGTTCCTATGCTAATCAGTGCTCAGTCTGAAGACAGGGATGGAGAGACCACCTACGTTCTGTTGCTGAAGCAGCCACAGGTGTGACAGTACGTTACATGTATTAAATTCATTTTCGAATTACGATGGATTTATTGGAACATAACCCCATCGTAAGACAGGGACCATCTGTGCTGTGTAATACTGCATGGTACTGTAGTATATACTTTTATAACCTATGTAATGTGGATATATTTTCCCATGTTTTGTTTACTTTTTTTAATTTTAATTTTCTCTTTTTTCTGAGTACTTTTGGGATGGTTTATAAAATGTAAAATATGTAGAACTGAGGTTCATTGAATTGTGGATAGACTGCATTCATTTGATGCTTTTATTTATTGGAGAGTAGATCTTGAGATTTTTAGCACCGTTTTATCTTCTAGATTCTGTTAAATAGTAAATGCTACCTGATTGTTGGTTTAACCTACTTGTTAAATTATTTTTGATATCACCAATATTGACACAGCATTTTCAGATTCTTTGCATTAAAGCTTTATCTTCCTCAGGACAGTACGTTTGAAATCCATCAATGTAGAGAGTAGCCGTGCTGGCTGCGAACTTGTATATTAGGATGGGGTCTTAAATGAGATTGTGGCTGTGATGGGAGCCAGCAGAGAGACCGCAACGGAGGACAGAGACAGCAGATAGAGGTTCTAGATTAAGTTTTCAAATCCTTTTGGATGAAGCTCTCAACTATTTTAAAACAGTAGAAATACAAATAGTAATTTTTAAAGCTTACTTAGTGGTAAATGATCAGAAATTTAGAATTTTAAGGTAACTGTAACCTTTAGCAAAGGATTTGATCAAGGCTGTTTCATTAAATATAACAGTGATCTTAAATTTCAGTTTTATTTAGTTGCTTTTGGTAAAAGTGTGGATCAGATAACATAAATGTGTTCTGCATTCCAGGTTGCCACCGTAGCAGAGGGAAAGGAGTGGAGCTTTGAAACATCTGCTGCCAAAGACTGGGTTCCACCTCAGCCCAAGACTGGCCTTTCATCCTCACACCGGTATGAGTTTGGCAGCGTTCACCTGAATAACTGAAACACTCTTCTTTACCCATACCCTGTTATGAACTACTATGTCAAACCAGAGTATTAGAAGGCAGTGGTGAGGCACACCTGTGTTTTGTATATTATTGAGCATATTATAAAAAACTTCACTATTTTGAAAGCAAAAAAATGAACAGACCTTTCAGCTTCAAGCTGATTTAAATGAGAATGTTTTTGGACATTTTCATTTAAATCAGCTTGAAACTGAAAGGTCTGTTCATTTTTTTGTAGGAATTCATCTGGTCCAGCACAAAACTCTGCTCACTCTTCAGACAAGGCCTTTGAAGACTGGCTGAGTGATGATGTCAGCTCCTATCAGAGGTGAACTGTATTAATCGGCCTTCTTAGAGAAGAATTTTTTAAATGAATTTCCTGCAGGAAGAAAGACAATGAATTGACTCTTTTGGCCTTGGTTTGCAGTGGCAGTGGATATGGAAATCAGGAGAATCGCTACGTTGGTTTTGGCAATACAGTGACTCCACAGAAGAAAGAGGACGACTTCTTGAACAATGCAATGTCTTCCCTCTACTCGGTGTGGCAGCCCAAAACCAAATTGCTAGAAAAACCTAAACTAGTAACTGATGATAAATTCATTTAATAAATAAATGTAAATAACAGTAAGTTTTAAGACACGTGTTCAAAATTGCTTTTATTTAATGCCTACTTAACTATGCTTGCTTTCTTTTTTTATCCCCTTTACCTCGTCATTTATCTCACTTATTTATCTCACTTATAATCTTTTTTTTAATAATAGTTTTCTGTGGTTTTAAACCCTTATGTCCATTGTAATTGCTTTGCAGTTGTAACCCATATGTTATTTGTTGTAAAGCTCTTTGAGAAGCTGCCTTTAAATGTGCTATATATTAAAAAAATAATAATAATAATTTTAATTACTTTTAAAAAATGACTTGCTGCTTCAATGTTGACTGCATTTAGGGCTGGAGCAGCTTTGCCACCGGAGCCAGCAAACTTGCATCAGCAGCTAAAGACAATGTGAGTAAACTCCAGATGTGCAATTACCTGACTTGTCAGTGTGGACTTGAGAAATTGGCACATAATCATTTCATTTATTGGTGTGTGACTGCCGTATTGTTGTGGTTGCTAAATGCATGTTTAAAACAAAACTAGTGTGTTCAGTCTGGACATAGTACCTAGGCAGTAAATATTGTTTTCATAAGTGAAAGATATGGACCATTGTTTTGTAAGCGCAGCATCTGCAGACACTTAACATCAGCTGCTATTCAGCCAGTGCAAAACTGCAAAGGAATCCATTTGTGTAGTTCCTTTTTTCTCCCTACTATTACAGAAAAACCCTTTGGATATATAATATAGAAACTAATATTCAGATTGGGCACAAAGGTTATTTGACTACCCACAGTATTCATCTCTATGTCCATCTGTTATAACTGTTATCATCTGTTATAACCACCTAACTGTAGTGGTCTTGAGCCTGTACTGGAAGCTAAAGCGTCCTTGAAGGCTTGCACCTGTGACCATCCATTTGGTTCATCACTGAGTTGCCTGCTTATGTGTGCATATAATCATGGCATTTCAAATTCAGCATTAGTCCAGCAAGAAGAGCATTTTTTTTTTATCTGAGCATCTCTCTGGTATTGATTCAAGTATTGACATTTGAATAGTCATACCTCAATTTATGTTGTGTTCTAATAGGTCTTGTGTAAAAATGCCCAGATTGAGACTGCTATTTTGATTATTTCTTGTGGGAAGAGTAATGATTGACCCCTTCCAAAAGACCATTACCAACTGTCCCAAATATCACTAACGCTACCCTCTTAAAGGCATATACATTTTATACATACACATTACATGACAAATGGCACTCACAGTCTGGGATCCTGCTCACAGGTACAAACACTTGACAGCACATGGGATTTGTGTATAATTTTATTGGTATAAATTTTTTACACTTTTTTTTTTTACATGTATTCTTTCTCACTTTTTTTTTTTTTAAAGAGAGTATGTTGTGTTGGACATCACCATGTAAATTGAATAATAGTATTAAAAAAAGTCATATTTTGCTCTATATAAAACATATCTGAATACATGTAAATGGAGGGATAGCTGTGTTTATTATATTTTATGTAGCTTTTTGTCCTATTGTTATAGTTAATAGTTTCTTAAATCAACTCAAACTCATTCTTTTAACTACCCTTCAACTTTTTGTGTAAAAAGAAACTTGTGTTTTCTTCTTGTACAGACAACAAAACTTGCAAATCAGGCAACTCTGAAGGTAAGACTTTATACAGTAAAATCAGTTCATTGTGATAGCACCTTGCAAAATAAGCACTTATACAGATTTATAGATTGTTGAGGATGTGTCCTATCTCTGAAATGGAGTAAAATGTATGTCTGTGGATTTGTGTGAATGACTGCAGTCTCCTATTGCTAAGAAACTTAACAAATTTCTTTTTCAAAGATTCAAAGAGATTTATTTGTCACATACATGGTAACCAGGTATGCCATACAGTGAAATACGAACTGAATCATTAAATGTGTTATCTGATTTAATGTTCTTTAGTACCAGGAGTGACCTTATATGCTTTAGATGCGCAGTTGCTACACGTGCTGTTTAAATGAGACATTGTGATATTCTCAGCTAACTGTCCCTACTGACTAACAGCCTCTTGCATTTAGTTTTGGTATATTTTAACCATCACAGCATACCAAACTGTCCTGCATTGTGGTTTTAGTATAAACACAAGCAAAATTACAAAATCAGGACATAAATATTTAATCACCCAAATGTCATGAGAATGTAAGAGATTTGCAGCTTAATGTTGAGTGCAAATGTAAAAAATTATTTACCATTCCTATAATAAGCCAAAATGCTAAATGTTTTCTAGATGATGCTGAAGTTGACACTTGTATATCAGATGGACAATCTTAGCTGAAATTGTATGCCCGGTACACAATGTTTAATATTAAATTTCTCGCATGTCTTTAGAGAACTGTGATGCTATGAGTCTGTATGTCACATAAACAGTATGAGTATCATTTGCTTTCCTTCAATGAATCTTTTTTCATGGGTCTTGTGTCTCTCACAAAGGCAGGTAGTTACAGTGACCTTTTGTTGTTTTCAGTGTGTAGATGATGGTTAAAGTGTCTCTTTGCCCTTTCCTGCTGTCTGCTCTGTGCTCTCAATGTAGTTAAGGGGCTATAAACCTCCTCCAGAGCCGGTAAAACAATCAAACTTGTCTATGCATGGTACCTTGTGGTCTCCAGTCATTACACCTGCTGTCATCCTGCCATCTTATTATTCAGTTTTTTTTATTTGTTTTTTTTTTGTTATAGATGTATTTAATGCAGTGGCTAAGAAGTAATGTGGCCATTGTGTTAAAATGTCAAATGCTATAGGAAAAAACAAAAAAACTGACATCACCGGAATGTCAGCAGTGTTTATGCTAAATGTGTATAACAGATTATCACATAGCACACACACAGCACACCAAAGAGATAAAAGGCAGTGATAACGTGAGCAGTCAGCATAGTGTCTGTTCATTTATAGCAAAGTGTAAGTTCTTACTGTTTTCCAAGGTTGTGCTGTAGATGCAGTACCTGTGAAAAGTGGTTGTCACCAGATTTTGTTCACAAGGCATTTGGTGAAGAAGTTTGAGGAAATGAGGTGCCGAGTCTTCCTGGCTCTTTATCAGCAGCTCTGAGAGGGGAAAGATATTTGCGTGTTGCTTTGCTCACACGCTTCTGTACTGTTCGTCCTGAATAGGTGGTGTTCAGGTTGCCCAGGTGGACTAACACTTTGCACTAGTACTGTATGTGCAGCTTTAGAGCTTGGAATGGCTTGTGATACCAGAGTCACTACATTACCTACAAATGTCCCCATCTCGGGCCTGTGAACGGGTCAAGATGGTCATTCTGTCATTTCTGTTACTGCCTGCTTGCCCCACGTTTCTCTCTTTCTTGATTATTTGTTGAAGCTCATGGAAAATCCTGGCGAAACACACCTGATCACCTGTTAGACTATTTTTATATTGAACAGAGCATGTTTGATTTCCCACTGCATCACTATGTATGCAAATTTGACCAAAACGTCATACTTTTCATTGAATTCTTACCCCATGTTGGTGCTTTTGGTTGAGATTGTGAGGAAACAGGACACCCAACATGAACACAGGCAGCAAGGGCCTAACGTATGCCTTTGAGGCTTTCTGGGATTCTCCACGAGTCACATTCTGTGCTGCAATTTGTTTCTGTTTCATGCTTCCTTTTCAAGTTGCTCTGCTTGCAACCTGCTCTGCTGGCCACCCTCTCATTGGGTCTTAAACCGAAATGTTCAGTTTCTTCATTTCAGTCAGAGTACCTGCCTTCCTTTTTTTTTTTTTTTTTTTTTAAATCACCTGCTGTGTTGATCCAATTTCTCATGTGTTTTCTTCTCCTTCTCCATCCCATATAGGCTGCAGAGTTAGGCCAGACATTAAATGAGAATGTTATCAAACCTACCCAAGAAAAGGTAACAGTGGAGTCCAAAAAGTTGCTCTTCCGTTAGTGTGGATCCAGTTGTAGACAAAGTCCTAATTACTCCTCATCTTGGGTTTAACCCTAGTCTGCTTTTTTAAAGCTTTTTCATTATGAATCTGTGGTGGCAAAAATTTGTGTGTAGTTTTAAATGTGGCTTTTGCTACCATTCCTCTAAACAAATGTGTCAGGCTCGCTTTAACTATGGCAATGATGTTGAGAGAGGACAAATGTCACCTTTTTATCACAGTTCTAATTGGGTAATTTGTTACAAGACAATCACTTTGAGAAGTCTTGAATTATTAGTCTGGATTTTAAAGTGTCACCAGTGAAATGATTTCCCGGTTATGAATTATTGTAATAAATCTGAGTCAGTCTTCTCACCAACGGAGACAAGTTTGAGTGTTAAAGTATGTGAATGTGTCAGAGAAGGGTGTGTGTGTTTGCTCTCCTTCCACGGTTAACGTTGACATGACATGTCCAGGTTAAGGAGGGCAAGCTGCTTGACGACGTGGCAACCAGCTTCACGGGGCTGGCTGTGAAGGTAGGGGAGGGCTCTCATTGCCGAGAACAACATACCCAGAGCCATCTTCCCAGCCAAGGTCCACTGGGCTCTTAACAAACTTGGGAAGCCCAGAAGTTCATTAATGATAGTTATTCAAGTGGCATAGAAAAAAGGTCAAGGTAAACAGAACAGGTTTCTATAGACCAGTACAAAATTAAGGTGATGTACAGGTGAGCCTTCATGTCCACACGGCAGGGTTTGTGATCTCAGAACCATTGGGTCAAGATTTGAGAATCGTTGGATTCATCCTTTGGGCACCTGAATGAGTAACTGATTGAGGAGAAATGGGAAACTGCAGAACTGAGAGGGCCCAGGCCCCTCTGGGAGCAGTTCCAAATCAAGGCTGTGGGAAGCTGGCTTGGGTATGAAATATTGAGTTGTTTATAAAGCCATTAATGGAACTTTTTTCCTTTGTTCCTTTATTGCCGCATTTGTCGCAATAACTGCGGTGAGTACTGTGCACTTGTGTCTGTTCTAGGTCATGCTGATGCAGTCAGTAGTAATACTGTATTTTTTGGAGGCAGCAGTTGGTTAGGGCTGCTGCCTTTGGAAGATCAAATCCCACTTCCTGCTGTAGTACCCTTGAGCCTGGTACTTACCCTGAATTGCTTCAGGAAAAAAAATGTCCAATTAATTGTAAGGAGCTTAACAGTGTAAGTCACTTTGAAGATAAATGTTAGAAAAAGAAATAAACGTGTAGGTTATATGAGAATTGTGCAGCTTGGGGTCTTGCTGGTGATATGTAGTATGTGGGTTGTTACTATAGTATAACACTGTGCTCTGTTTTATAGGTCCAGGGTGCGAGTGCCAAGGGCTGGAAAGACATGACTTCCCTCTTCTCTGGAAAATCTGAGGATTCCACAGACGGGTAATGCACATGTTTCACCTTGTTTTACCACTATTTTGAATTATTTCGTAAAGTCGAATTATTTTGAAAACTGTTAATACTGAATGTATTGTTTATGTCAAATTTTGGCAAGTATTAACATTTATTAAAACTGTTCCCTCTAGAGACAAATAAGATAATTTTGACAGCAAACTATTTTTTTTTTTAAATAATTTTTTTTGTAGATAAATCTGAGGCACTCTGGAGGTTTTATGTTTTATGAGATAAAAAAGGAAAAATTAAACATAAAATAATTTCTTAGAGATTCTTGCATGCCATTTCAGGTAACAGACCATCCTGAAATTTTAAACATGAAGAGACCTTTAATGCATTGTTTTTGTTCCTCTTTATGTTGACACTTACAACTTTCCCCAATATGTACAGAAGAAAGCATTTGTCAAAAAGTAACTTTTTTTCAAAGTAGTCACTGTCTTAACAGAAAATGAGAGAAATGGTAGATATCAGTTATATTCATCAGGGATATTTGAGGAAATATTTTTGGTATCTTAAGTTTTGCAACATAAATAACCAAATGCAATTTTAGTAAATTAATTTTAATAATACTATTTTATGCATAAGAAGGGCCTTTTTTTGGTAAGAATTTCTTTGTTTATTAGTGAGGAATATTAGAAATCGTTATCTATGTGCCGTCTTTACCGTTGAGAAAAAAGGAATCATAGATGAAAGTGTCTCATTAGTAACTGTTTGTATGATGTTCTTCAGGCCTTCAGCAACTGAGAGCTACCAAAACATGGGTTCCTCGGAGGGCTACCAGAGTGGTGGCCACTCTAACCAGGGTGGCTGGGAGAGGTTTGGCAATGAATCAGCCTCCAAGCGCTCCCCTAGCAGTGATAGCTGGACGGCAGCCGATGGCTCAGCTGGGAAGAAGAGCTCCGACAGCTGGGACAACTGGGCTTCTGAGGGGGCTTCCAACAACAAGCACAGCACGGGGGACAGCTGGGAGGCCTGGGAGAGCAACTGGGAGAGCGCAGGCGACACCAAGGCCAAGAAAAGCCAGACCAAGGCAGCCGAGGAGACCTGGGACAACGCCAACTGGTAGAAGCTGCACTCACCTGGTGTAAAATACACAGGTGAATTAAAAGATGGGTGTAGTCATCACCCTCATCGTTACAAAAAAAATGTGATTCCACTGGATCAAGTTGTCATTCCTGATAGAGGATCGGAGCCTCTAATTTTTAAAAATAAAATCCTCTGTTTAAAAATAAATGTTAATGTTACAGAAACACCTACTTTGGCCGCACCTGTAAGTCGAGGCTGCTTAAGAATTTGCTGCAATAACAACAATACTGATGCAAACAGCCACTTTTAAGTCGAGAGAGTAAATTTGTGGACTGCAAACCAAATTCAAAAGTGAACTTCAGTGCAGTTTCATTTCTGATTTCTCTATAGATGTATTCCACTGACAGCATGTTTATATATGTCTGTACATAAACATATCCGTCAGGGTTGTCTCCATCTGCACAGTGGTTGAGTTCCCGGTCAGTGCACCCCCGCATGCTGGAGTTTGTTTTTCCATCATACGCACAATGCATCCACGAAACGCTGTGAGCCAAGCTGCAGTGAGAGTCACTCATTCACAAAACATACGGAAGTCTGTGTCATTTCCATTTAACTACTCCGACACTCCATGTTTACCTTGGAAAGGTGTTAATTGCTAATAAGCCACCAAAAATGCCATGTCAAAGTGACCATGTTAAACCTTGGGGTAAATCATATACTACGTGGTTAGATGAATGGTAATTTACAGATGAATGTCTCTCTGTAAATTGATAAATTTCTGTTTTGGGGAAATATGTCTGAAAATGATTTTTTCCATCTTGTATCCACCTTCACATATTAAAGTATAATAAAAATTGGATTGAAAATATTAAATTATATGAGTGTGGTGTAGTTTAGGCCACTGCTGTCACACCAGTAATGTGGATTATGAGTTTTTACAAGTTTTTTTTTTTTTTAATTATTTTTATTTTATTATATGATGAGTATGTGTCTAGCAGATCCGAAAGTGTCCTTTCAGAATGTCCTCTTCAGCAGTCCGGTTTCGGTTCAAAATGTCTGCTTCACTTATTTTGATTGATGAAGTTGTCGTTTTCATTGTTTGTGTGTATAAGAGAGAGGCTGCACGTGAGCACAGCAATGATATTTTTCATCACAGTCTGTTGTTATTGCAGCAAGTCTCCCTCATTGGATGTTTCCGGAATTCTAGTGAAAGTGGCTGGTTTGTTTGTTCACCCTCCCCGGCAGTTTAGTTCACTGTTACACTGACACACTTGAGTGGGCAAATTGTGCCTTTGCAACCAGTTTCTGGGGCTGAACTGCGCTGAAAAGAAGCAGTGGTTTCTGCAGGAAACCTGAGGGATGTTGTGGAGTTTTCACCTCTGGGGTGCTTGTGTGATGCACTTTGCTAGAACAGATGTGTTGGGCTTGGAGCGTTACGCCATACCATTGTACAGACCAAATAGTCACTACCACCGGGTTTTGCTACGTAAAGTCGGCTATCGTTCGTATTAGTTGTCATTTTTAAACTGCATGTTGAATCAGGAGGGGGGGGGAGCTTTGATGTGTCCTTCCTGCCCATTTATGTGAAAGGTGTTTTCTAAATACGAGATGCTGTAGACTTCTGGAAAAGTTCTGATTGTGCTAATGTGAGTCTGGCATCTTTATTTTTCCAACCGTATAACCGAACTCCCAAAAAAAAAAAAAAAAAAGACATCTTTGTGACGAATAGCAAGATTTAGTTTTTAGAAGTTTTCGAATAGAATTATGATGCATGAATGGCCTGCAGATTGTTTGAGCTTGCAGGTAAACCTGGAGGAATGCTGTTGCAACGGCTGCCCAAGTAGCTGGTGAACATAAAACTCATCATACAGCAGTGCTGCGATGCCTTTGTTTTACTGTAAGAATTTAAAGTATATTTAATAGGTTTACAAAGTGGTGTTATAGAATAACTGAAGACAACATGTACACTTGTGCACTGTTTCCTTTCCTCACAGGGCTGTATGAATTCCTTCCAAAAGACAAGTACGATCGCTGTACAGTACATGTACTAAAAATTATATTTTTGGTTTAAGAAAGCATTATTTTTCTTGCAAGGATTCTATGATTTAGAAAATAAATTGCTTGTGGTGAATCCCATAATGGTCACAAAAGCTGCTTGATTTTATACTTTTGCCAAGTTGCTTAAGTTCACCCCATGTTTAAACTGAAAGATCAAAATGTTCACCCTGGTTGCATTTGTGTGCTTTCTAATTATTTTAATTTTTATTTCCTCAGCTGTCATTCCGTAGAAAGAGGCTCTGTCTCACTGTGCTGGGTTGTCGTGCAATATTCCTTCATTCCACAGGTGGACCTTCTTTCTCTTCTCCAGAGTTCTCACACAGTGCGCTGCACAGACGTGTAACTAAAAGTTGAGGTGGTATGTGTTGCTGTGTAAAGTATTTCTTTTGTCTGACAAAATTAAAAAGTAAAATGTGTGTTGCTGATTTTTGCATCAGTCTTGTGTCATGTCACCTCCCTCTGAACACACAGTTGCTACCGAAGGTGTGTATTT
Organism: Heterotis niloticus; assembly: GCA_018136845.1. NCBI lineage: Eukaryota > Metazoa > Chordata > Actinopteri > Osteoglossiformes > Osteoglossidae > Heterotis > Heterotis niloticus. The sequence continues at coordinate 8,691,262 of CM030895.1, forward strand.
TCCCCCCGCGCTGCGCTATAAACATCTGTCCAGCATTGGGAATCACCCCCGTTTATTACGTTCAAACACATAAAGGCCATTGTTGTGATGTTTGTTACCGTTCTACCTTTTTGCTGGTAAGATGTGAGTGATACACAGTTCGGGTAAACCCAGTGCACACTTAATTTGGTCCTGAAAATGCTGCATGTAGCTGAATGCTATTTTCCGCCATTTTACACTCCAAAACAACTCCCAAATGTCAGTAAAGCACCTTGCAGCACAGCATACACACATGCACAGGACACCAACACCTGCGTTCACAGTAGGGAGGTCAGACCTGTCCAGAGAGATGAGTGTTTCTAGCCTTATTAAACTCTTTCTTTTTAGTTTTATCATTTCTGTTTTTTGGCCCCATTTTGCTGGATTTATGACATTAAAGTGAAGACGCTGCACAAAGTGAACGTTAGACATGAGATCAAGGATGTTGGCGGTCTATGTCCCTTACAGGCTGCTGTGCTGTACAGTATTGCGTCGCAAGGTGATGCGGTGCAGGAACTTTGTTTTTTTGCATTTTGTTGCACATTTCTGGACCTGCGTTGTGGGTCTGTTACAGTGCAAACTGGGAGCAGGTATTAAAAGGTTAGTTGCATTTTAGTGAAACTGCACATACCAGGGTTTCCTCGTGCCCTTTAAAATCAAGGTTTCTGCAGTTATGACTTTCATATTTTACCAATCTACTCTTGGTAATAATTCATTGTTCTGGGGACTTTGTGCTTCCACCAGAACAGCTTGTGCTGTAGTTAAGGGGTTCCCAATTCAGTTCTGATGTTTGTCAGACTAATTCTTAATTTACGACTTTTGAGTCATTGAGCAAATGAATACTGATGTTAAAGCAAAAGCTGGACTATTTTTCCCGTTAAATTTGTTCTCCTTGTAATACCTCCAGTACTGAAAGTAATATTCAGCAGCACATTTTACAGCAATTGTACATTAAATTGTCAACATTTAAGGAACAAAGGGGTCTGATCAATCACGGTATTTTAAGGCTGATGTATTCTGTCAGCTGAAGATGTGGAAATGATAAGCAATTGGGGCCCAGTTGTCTCCCAACTGTCTTTCCAGTGCCTCCATATTGCCACTACAGTCTAGTTTGAGACTCGCATCCTGACCTGCAGCTCCATATATGACTTTCAAGTACCTGTTAAAGATGGAGCTTCTCATGTGACACCTTGGGGCTGCTTCTCCTCTGTTGCGTTTCACTGTCTGACTTTGCAGGTTGTTCACATTTAAACAGTAGTAAATTTAACATTTACATTCTTCAAGTGCCAACTTTGATCTCCAGTAAGTGAATTAATATATCACATCACCAGTATACTTGGTTTGAAACCCCGCTGTAGATCATAGATTTTAATCACAGGCATTGTCTTCCTTCTGTCCATTCCTTAGTAATCACTTGTCCACACATTTTTCACTCAATATACAAACATGACAGGGAATTTATAGTGGCCAATTCACTTGAAATATCTCATTGGACTCTGGGAAGAAACCCACAGGAATACAGGAAGAACATGCAAACCCTGTACAGACTCAGCTGGATTCTAATCCCCTTCTGCCCCACTATGCTGCCCTTGTTTAGCAAAGTTATTTTAAGTAAAAAAGGATACTGAACATTTATTTTAATAGAACAATGCAGTGTCAGCATAGGGTGACAGGTAACTACAATAATGAGCTCCCAAAACGGCAATCTCCTGACCCTCACTTTGTTTGATGGAGCTCTGGTCACCATTCTGGAGACTTTGTTCACTTTTAATTTGCTTGTTTGGAATCTTTTTAAGTTCTCAGCTATTTTTACCAGCTGCTGAGCCCTGCTTGGACTAAAAGCCTCTGTCACGCTCTCAGGGACTCATCCTTTATCCATGGGTCTGTCACTTCTCGCCCGGATTACTGCACTGCCACCCGACTGCTATCCCATCTTGGCTATTAGGCCGGCTTCCCATAACCCCGCAGGGCACCGCCCTGGTCCTTGGGGTGCACGAAGGGATTCGACCGCATCACCCTAATTCTATGCAAACTGCTCGGTCTTCGCAGTTCATACACTCGAGCCAACATTGTTCTTCACCACGCACACACCAGTTTGCCCTGGTTTTGTTCACAAATCAACCATTTTGTCATGGTTGTCTTCATGCATGGATGCGTTTTATCCAGATTGCCATAGTTTTGTGCATGTGTTCATCAGTGTGCAATGATGTTCATGCATTCATCCGTTTATGACAATTTTTGTCAATGTGCCGACCAGTTTACCAGGGTATCCCTTATCCATATTTCGGTTTACCTTGGTTTTCTTCTTGCATAGACTATTTTACTGCAGTTTCCTTCATTTTCCAAATGAATTTTAAGGCACCTCTCCCTCGCAGGGCTCCTCATTGCCTCTGTCTTCTATTCTGTGGGCTTTTGGGAACGGAATCTGTTTAGATGATGCGCTTAAAGCAGAAAATGCACTTTAATCCATTTTAGGTAGTTCAATCAATCATTTATAAATTGATCAGTTCAGAGGGTGGTTCAAACATGACCAAAGAAGCGGAGAGCGATTGTGGAGCCCAGCGACGGGCACTCACCTTGTGGAACTATAATCGATAGCTATTATTATTATTATTGTTGTTGTTGTTAATAATAATAATAATAATAATAATAATAATAATAATAAAAACTTGTTGCGGGTGGCTATGTAGGCGGTGACGTGCGAGTAATTGCGTCCCTTTTCCACCAATCCCTTGTCGCAGATCGTCGGAAGCCCCGCCTTTAGGGCGTGTTCTACGCGGGACGCTGTAGTCTCTCGCCGAACGCCGACGCCGCGCGACTCAGAGAGGCTGTGTCCGTCGCGCGCGCACCACGCGCTGCAACGCGGGGTGAGTTGGGGCCACGAGCGGGGAAGAGCGCGTGGGGGCTCGCGCAGCCAAGCAACGGCGTGGGTGTGCGTGTGTGCGCGCGCGTGTTTTCGCCCCCCCATTCGCGGGTGGCGCGGGAGACCCTGGCGGCTCCGGCACGCACGCTTGGAGGCGTCGGAGAGAGGAGAAGCGGGTTTGCGTGACGCGTCTGACGCTACGAGGGAAAGAAAAGGGAAAAAAAAAAAAAAGATTCGGTTGCCGTGCCGTGCGTGTACGTGGACAGCAGGGATCGTGTTGGCTAGAGCGCCGTATGTTGTGGGCTGAGGTAATGTGTTGCATGTATGTTTTTTCCCTCTGTGTGTGTGCGTGTGTGTGCGCGCTGCTTGGCCAGCAGAGGGATGACTCAGTGCATGATGACGGACGTTCCCACTGCACTGTCGCCTCCCCGTCTCCAGTACTGTTTGGGTTCGAAGCCCCCCTCCCTCCCTCCACTGCCCGCTGCGTTATGTAATCCTGGCCCGGTACCGGCATCCTCCGTGCCTTTTAAGAACTGACCTGGGATCGGTGCGCGCCGCCCCGGAGTGATGGCTGCCGGTCGCTTCCAAGGAGCTGGATCTGATCCTGGATCCGCAGCCCAGGCTCAGCGTGTGTCACATTGTGGACATTTTGTAGGAGATAATAAAAATTATATATATATATATATATATATATATATATATATATATATATATATATATATATATATATAAAAATTTTTACCAGTGTGTCTCACCAGTCAAAATGTCGATTCTGCCTGAAAATGTGTGTTAACTATCAGATGTGGCAGAAAGATTATGTGTTGTTACTAAATAACCCATACTGCCACCTTACACTATCTGTAATTTTGCTATTATTAAATATGACCTTTCTGTAATAATTCTTTATGTACCCTTGAACCAAGGCAACTTTTTTTTTTTTTTACAGTTATTTACCCATTCGTAATACAGGGTTTTACCATGATGGATGGTGCTACAGCATGGAAATTGATTCACCAGACGTTTGGATAGAATGTTCTTAAATGCTACCTGCTGCTCAATGGTGTGTTGATGTTATGTGAGATGGGAAGTCAGTGGGAGGCCAAACATTTTTACAGCATCAAACATAAACATGATGTCTCTTTGCATTAATGAACACGTGAGAGGATTTATTTATCCAGGGGACAGATGTAAGGGCACTTTGGGGACTGTGGTTGTGCCCTTGTTGGGGCATTTAGCCTGTGGTGTGCTGAGAAGATGGAGGGTGTGCAGTGTATATTTATCTCATTTCTGGAAGGGAGAAGAATGCGGTCACAGTCCTGACCTCAGCTGTTACCCTGTGGAGAAAAGGCACAGAACGCTGTGGGTTTGGTTTGCAGCCCACCAGCAACCGGAGAGAGGCTTCTTGTTGTTGTCCAGTGCGGGGCGCCCTGTTTATGGCATAGGTAGGTCAGTGGTTGCCGGAGTAACTGGGATTCGTATAGGAGCCTTGGAACTGGGATGCTGATAGCAGCAGCAAGTGCCCCTGTTACTCCGCTGTCACCTCGAGGGTGTGTCAGACGCTTTTCTCAGAATCTAAACTGCTAACTTCAAACCTACTATTTCAGTTTTAGATGTTGCATCTTATTTTTGTGGTCTCTGAAGTGTCTTGGGTTGTTCCTCAGTGTATAATGTGCTATTTTCCATCAAATTGGTCAGCTAGCCAGTCTTAGCAGCACAGTGGTGCAACAGGTAATGGTGATCGGTCACAGCACGTAAGTGTGGGTTCAAATCCTGCTCATGGTTTGTTGTTTTTGCATGTTTTCTTCGTGTTTTCAGTTTGAAAACGTGTGGAAGATGGCAATGGTGAACTGTTTCTGCACCTTCTTTTGGCCTGTTGGTTGCGGTGAATCCAGCTCTTGGAGACAAGTTGGCAAGATGTGTTGATTTGGACTCAAGATATTTATCACAAATAAATAAAAATGTTTCCCTTCTATTCTTAATGAATCTGTCTTAAAGCCACTTCAGTATCGCCAACGTTTTATGCATTTCCCTATAACATTCTGTAGCTCACTATTCAGTCAAGTTCAGCTTGGTGGTACTTACCTATCCCCCATGTTAGTGTTTGCGATATGCACCCAGGGTAAAATATGTTATATTCAGCAGGGGACGTGGTGGTTATGGGTCTGCTTTAAGTCCACAGAGTTGCTGTGTGGATTTTCGGAAAGCGGGAAATGTAGTCAGCTACATAAATGGGTTTTAGTGGGTAAACCATGGAATTGTAGGTTATCTAAGTGGCTTCAAAACACCGGACTCAGCTGACCCGTATAGGGCTGACCCGGGAGCATATAGTGTGGATTTGTGCATTTTGTTACCTGTTTTATGCAACAAGAATTTGGTGTTTGACTGTCTGGTGTCTTCTGTTTTCTCTCCTCAGAGTAATTGATGCGATGGTGTAAGTGGCGAACGAGCAAGAGAGACTCCTGGGACCCGGCCATTGGTTCCCATCAGACGCTGTGCAGTCAGGTGAGATCAAAAGCCCTTAAACCGGAGGTTCCAGCTGACCAACCGCCTCCGTGCTGCTCCAGCATTTTCCAAATTAATGCCTTCGTTTTATACAGAATTTTTGCACCTTTGGTTTTTCTTCTTAACAAACTAAATTTTAAGATGGCAGCTGTTTGTCCTCAGTATACTTACTATAAAAATTTAATCATTGTATTACGAAGCAAACTTGTTAACTGGATTAGCTGGACTGGTTCAGAACCGGAGCCCGAATAGAAGCACGTTGCAGTAAGAAAACCCGAGAATTCTAAATGGCACATATTCACTGTTAAAGCGATTTAATATTCCTCTAAAGACTGGAGCCAAGATATTTCTTTGACTTATGTGCACTAAAATTTCACTGTGAGTAAAGACCAAGAATTTAAATTTTATTGTGCGTTCCAGCACTCGAAAGTCTTGAGTTAAAGTCATCAGGTTCTGCACAGCATCATGTTTTTGAAAAGGTTGGCCTTTTAATGCAAAGTTGGAATTCTGTGCTTTCTCATCTGCGCTGTTAATGTATTCGGTGAGCAGACCCCTTGTGGTCCCCGCGAATACATTAGGATCTGCCAGTGTTGCCAGTGGAGATAAGGAGACCCAGCAGAGATTTTCTCACACTGACTTTCTCTCTTTCTGCTCCTGTTTCTGGGCAGATGGGGAGTTCTTTTGTTGTTTTCTAACGCAGGCCAGGAAGTGGGTGCTCACCACATAGCGCCTCCCAGTGTCCCCTTTCAGTTCTCGCCTTTTTTTACCAGCCCACTTTGTGCCAAGTGATGTCGTTTAATCTTGTTCGTCTCCGAGTTTGTTGTTTCTGCGTTTGATTCTCAGGGTCAGGGTTTGACTTTTCTGTGTACCCTGTTCTTTCATCCCCCGTCGTCTTTCTCATGCTCGTTCCTTCTTTAGAATTTCACTTGGACAGGATCCCCACCTCCACCCCCACTCCAAACCCTAAACAGATGTGGGATGTGGCTGAGCTCAACAGACTTATGTCTGGCCAAAGGCTGTTAGAGCCTCTGTTAATTCTGCTAATATAATCTTTTCCACGTTTTTCTTCCGAACCCATCAAAGATGTTTACCGTATTCCTCTTTGCTTTTTGAATGTTGTGGACTAAGAGGTGGAGTTTTGACTCAGCTAGTTATTGGCTGTGCTTACGCCGAATGTGGAAAAGAGGGGATGCCGGATCTGTCTTCCCAGGTGGCGCACTGGTTACAGCTACAGCTTTGCAGTCAAAGGGCCCAGATTGAAATCCCATCTCCTGCTGTAGTGCCACTGATGGACATAGTACTTACCCTGAAATAATACACTCAAAAATAGATAAATCATTTTAAATAGCTTTACGCTGTAAGTTGTTTTGGAAAAAAGCAGCAGCAAAATAAGTAAATAGATAAATGGCGTACACCAAGGAGGGATTTTAATATTACGGAAAATGGGATGAGCTTCACAGACGGGTGCTCCCCAACACACAAATGCGACAGACCCAGACTCGACGTCTCCGTTCATCTGCTGCTTCTGCAACCACAGGTCTTGTTTTTATTTTATTCCTTATTGGGAGGAAGAAAAAAATACAACTGAAAGAAAAGAACTTGTTTACGTCTTTTGAAATTGCAGTGTCAGAGAGGGACTGTTAGCCTTAACTGCGTGGGGATGGTTGCTCTGGTATGCTGTGCCCATGCAAACGGGTCCGAACACGGTTGCCCGGAGAGCCCTTGTTTTGCTTGCGCTGTCCTGTTTGCAAACGCACTGCTGCATGTGACTTAAGAAGGTTCTGGAATGACATCTCTCCGTACAGGGGTCAGAGTGGCATCCTGCCTCCGGCTTATCTGTCTCTCTCTCCTCTCCCTTGGTTGCTAAAGTGAAATTTGCATCTTTGCATAAGTGGCCTTGGGTGTCCTGCACACTTCACAGCACAGTCACTGCAGACGCACTATTATAATTTTTAATTTAATGTTCAAGGCCTCAGTCCTCAATGCCTCGGTCAAGCGTTGCAAATGGTGAAATTTTTGCAAGGTAATGAACTGTTTTGTTTTGTTGTTCTTTTTTTTGTTGTTGCTAAAAACGTCTCTGTAAATGGTCATTCCTCCAGCTTTCATTCTGAATTTTTCAGTTTTAATTTCCTTTTAAACCAACGCCAAAACAGTTTACAGCACTTGGACCAGGAGCCGAAGCGGGCTTCATAGGGAGGGCTTCCAGCTGGAACAGGACAGCAGCCGATGCGCCTGCCGAGAGATCCAAGTCACTTTCCAAAAAAGCCGCGCCTCATCGACGGCGGCTGGCTGCCAGATCAAGGCCCCGTGGAGACCAGGAATTCTGGGAGTCTGCCTGTTTTTCTCGTGCCTTTTGGGCTCTTTCCAGACATTGTTCATTTAGTAACAGTAAAAGGGGGTGGGGTGCAGACATTTTTCCTAAACAGACCTTTCTTTGGGTCTACACTTCCTCCCTTCCAGGCCCCCGAGGTCCCATCCAATGCTGTATTTGGAGCTGCCTGCTTGCATTTAGAGGATCTAGGTTTGAATTCCACCCTTGGTCAAGGTACTTCTCTAAGTTGTTGCCGTAAAAGTTACCTAGCTGTATAAATGGGTAATTCAGTCTAAGAAATTAAACATTGTAAAATGCTTTGGAGAAAATCATCAGTTAAAGAAATAAAATAAATGAACAGACTCGGTTTTATTTCGTTAAATGAAATGTTTAAGTGCAATAATTTATCTGTAATTATTATCTGGCCTCAGCTCTGAAGTCATGATGTCTAATAAGAATGGTCTATGTTGCTGAATAAAGCAGTAAGTGTAAAAGTCTAATTTAAATTGTCTCAGCATTTATGTTGCAATCCTTTGGAGCGTACAAATTCAGTCAGGAAAGAGGAAATTCACCTACAGTATGTCTATGGTGAGGCCTATATTACGGGATGTTGTGTTTGCTGCAGGTGGATGCAGTGGCACAGTGGGGTAAGTTTATACCTCTTAGCTCCTGGGCTGTTTGCCTCATGTGGGGTTCAAGTCCACCTCAATTCTGTGTGTGTAGTTTGAATGTTCTTCTCTATGTTTGTATTGCTCTAAATAAAATATGCCAGAAGAAGGCACTGGTAGCTCCTTTCCTTGAAAGCCATGCCAATGGTCACCTAGGAGTCAGACATGACTTAGTAGCACTTTCCAACTTCATGTATTGGATGATGAGCTATTTAATGGAAGACAAAATTTTGATTTGCTGCTGAGGTGGCATTTATTTTCTGTAGCAGCAGGGGCTGTGGGGGTTAGAGATTTAGCTGTGCAAGATTTGACTCCTACCTATTGTTGCTGTGCCCTGTTAAAGGTACTTGCCTGAACTGATGTAAGTCACTTTGGGTTGAGGATGAATTGAGTTTTCTTTCCACTTAACAGCTGTTGTTAGAGCTTTATTAATTTATCTCATACTTTTCTCCAAAGTGAAGTACAACTCTCAACAAAAGTGCATTAATAGTAGACAAGAGCTTTAGACTCAGAGGATAATCAAAGAGCAGCTTGTTTGTTTGATACTGCCATGTTGCTGGTTCACATCCCTCATGTAGCTGCATATAGAAGTGACATTCAGATAGCAGATGATCATAACAGATGGTGTTGGACTCATTTATGTAGCTGCCAGGAGAGAAATGGTTCTGATAGAGATGGGTTTGAGACCCTTTATCGATGCTGTGTGGAATCCAGCAGCACTAAGGGACAGAAGGAGTTTGTTGAAACCACAACATTGAGTTTAGGGTCATGTGTTCTGTGATGAATCAGATTTTTCCCAGAATGATTTTTTTTTATTAAAGCAGTGAAGGTAACTGGCTAGATTTGGAAAAACTATGTGATCTTTAATGTAAGAAGCAGAGTTTCATTGCTGGGGTGAGTGTGACGTGTGGAAGTGGTGGGATAACGTGTTTAAGTACAGTGGTGTTTACCAGCTCATTGAGAAAGTCTGGAGGAAAGAGGCGTATGTGGGAACATGGCTGAGTGGGCCAAAAAAACAACTTGGTAAAAGCAGAGCAGCTGAAGTGGGGGGAGGATCTGGCTTTGGTGTTTTTTGCAGGACTTTGTGTGTGTGTGTGTGCGCGCGCGCTCCCTTCACTGCATAGGACCCATCGGTGGGTTCCATAGCCTTCGATTGACAACATCAAAGCGTTGATGGCCAAAACTGTTATGGGAATTTAATCCTTGTTGCAGTTATGTTTGTTGGAACAGAACAGGGTCTGTGTGTGCCAAAATTAAATTGATAAATATTTAAGATGAAAACATGCATAATTAATGTTTAAATAAAATGGCTCTTATTTCAGGGTGTATTTATTATTCCCCTGAGGTTGAGCTCACTCTGGACTAAATTTTGCTCAGTGCTTGGAATAATAAAGTAATTCAAGAGGAAGAGTTTTCAGGTTTTAATGCTGGTTTTAAAATCATTTTTTGGATAAATAGATTACACTTCATTAGCGCAGCTAGCAGTGCCGCAGAGTGGTTGCCAGATCACTGTGGTAATTTAGTTATTATTTATGATTACAGTTCATCCTTGCTTGAATAATGGGGGATCTGATCATACCAGTGTATCATATATGAGATTTTTTTTTTGTTCCAATTATTATGACATGATGGTAATCTTGTTATTTGTAATTTATAGTAATCTCGATGTGCAGTACATGTTTAGCAAAAGAAATGTGACTAATATTGAAAGAAAATGATTTTTAACAGTTTTTTTTTTCCATTTTGCTTCTCTTTTTTTGTATATTTTGCAAAAAATATTTAAATGGAATGTTGTGATGCACTGGATTGTCCAGTCATTCTGGTATTTGGTCCCCTGGGGTTCAGACATGTATAAATGGCCTGTATTTGTTATTTATTTATGCATTTCAAATTTTCCTCCAAGAGGACAAGGCCAGGCTTGTACACTTTGCTACTTATAGCAATTTGCCTATGTGTACAGGAGGATCAGTTTTACTGCATCAGATCAAGGTCAGTACCCTGATAAGGAGCTCTGAAGCAGGAACAGGGATTTGAACCTTTGATTATGGGGTGATGGCTATAACTGCCTTGTCCCTTGCTGCCTAGTCATTTCCCCAGTTTGATGTCTGAGTTTAAATGGGTAGTTGGGACTGGGAGGAGCATTCGGCTGAGCAGCAAGGTTGGGCCCAGCTTACTGTACGCAGGGCACAGTAGAGCAGCAAGTGTGTTCCTTAAGGGAAAATGCGGCCAGAGGAAGAGAGACACTGCGGGCTTCTGGGTATACAAGTAAGGGACTGCTGTCTCACTGACATGGGGGTGGGGAGTCCCTCAAGGTCCTCTGCGCCTTAGTGGACCATGAAGGTAATTTGCACCCATTCATGTGGAAGACCATGAGTCGGGTAGGGCGCCATCATCTGGAAAGTGGTGTCCTGTGTCCTTCGTAGACAACAGTGCCTGGTAGGGGTTTTATAAAGGAGAGCAGGGTTCTGAGAGCAGCTCACCGAAATGTTATATGCATCTGGTTTGTTCCTTTTTATTAAAACCTGTGCCTCGTAGCCACTGTTACTATGGAGATTATGAGTCATCAATCATGTGTGAAGAGAGGTATCTGCTGGTAGAGCACCGCCTCACTTTGTGAGACCTCTTTCCTCTTACATGGTGGCACTCTGTGCGTGTGTGAGGGGGAATTAGTTTGTGGGCCTCATCCATTGTCTGTCTGTCTCTGCAGCAGCGTGGTGTGAGAGGAGAGTGTGGAAACGATGCCACCGCCCTCAGACATTGTGAAGGTGGCCATCGAGTGGCCCGGTGCCAACGCCCAGCTTATTGAGATCGACCAGGTAAGCAGCCAGCAGTCATCAGAGGGCTACCTTGCCTTCCTGACTGAACAGTTGACCAGCAGAAGCCATAAGAGGTCCCATAAAATGTAGTAAAAAATTATTCACTTGTATTGCAAGTAGCATTAACATTGTTAGTCACTTTGTCAAGAAATCAAAACAGGTTGTGCCCGTAAATCCAAGTCACGAGTTAGCAGGAGAAAAGGGAAAGTTGGCTTTTAAATGGGGGCGTGACATGGAGCAAAAATTTTTGATTATTTTATGGTGTTGTGCTGTATTGCAGTCTATGAAATTATGACATTAAAATATGATAAAACATCATCATCATCATCATTCGGCTGCTCCCGTTAGGGGTCGCCACAGCGAAACAACCGTGCTCCACATAGCAGACTTGGCAGAGTATTACGCCAGATGCCCTTCCTGACGCAACCCTCCCCGTTCATCTGGGCTCGGGACCGGCACGAAGGAAGACACTGGGATGTGCATCCCCTCGTGGCTGGGCGTTCACAATAATCAGAAATAGTCATTCAGTTGCTGTGATTCAAAATTTAAAAAAAAAATCTTTAGGTCTTGATGCAAAGTTAGTTCACGTGTAACTCTGGTCCTCGTGTGAGTTTTGCTTTGTGCTAGTAGTTCATCAGTGATGTAGTATATCGTTGTCCTGCTAGCATTATTAGTTATTTGTTGGGCTAGGGTTAGTGTGCTGGGGTGTTTCGAAGTCTGACTGTGTTTTTCATCCACAGAAAAAGCCACTGTCCTCCATAATCCGAGAGGTGTGTGACGGGTAAGTATAGCTCCTCTCTTGAACACCCTGCTGCAGACACTTGCGCAACTGTAGTATATCCTTGATTTAACAGACTTGTTTGGGGAAAGGGTTCTCCCATACTGCAGAATGACTGTTAAATCCAAATTTCTCTAAAGTGGTGCCTATGAAAGTCCTTTAAATAAAAATGATTTTGAAGCACACCATGACCTTCTTCTTCTTTCGGCCGCTCCCGTTAGGGGTCGCCACAGCGGATCAATTGTTTCCACTTCTTCCTGTCCTCTGCATCTTTCTCCATCACCCCCACCACCTGCATGTCCTCCTTCACCACATCCATAAATCTCCTCTTAGGCCTTCCTCTCTTCCTCTTGCCTGGCAGCTCCATCCCTAGCATCCTTCTTCCGATATATCCAGAATCTTTCCTCTGCACATGTCCAAACCAACGCAATCTCGCCTCTCTGACTTTGTCTCCAAACCGTCTAACCTGGGCTGACCCTCTAATATACTCATTTCTAATCCTGTCCCATCCTCGTCACACCCAATGCAAACCTTAACATCTTTAACTCTGCCACCTCTAGCTCTGCCTCCTGTCTTTTGGTCAGTGCCACCGTCTCCAACCCATAAAGCATAAAGAAGCACACCCTGACCAGTAGGTGAAAATGAGAATTTTTGCTCTATACTGCATACAATGCCTTAGAAAATAATAATTAATAGGTTACTCACTCCTTTTTCTATTCAGAAATGTACCAGTCAGGGAATGAATACAAGAACATTTTCAAGTCACTAAATATCCCTTGGAGTACAATTAAATCAGTCATTAAAAGTGGAAAGAATATGGCAGAGCTCTAAATTTAAGAATGTGGCAATGACCTTGGAAGAATGTTTGGGGTCATTTTCCCATTGGGGAAAAATGCCCAATGATCCAGGGTATGGAGAGAAGGAAACATCTTTTCTTTAAGATTTTGCAGTACATTTGCAAATTCATGATGCCATTGATGAAGTACAGTTCCCCGAAACCTTCAACACTCATACATCCTCATATACGAACCATCACTGCCATGCTTTTTAGTGGCTCTGCACAACTTTTACCAGCTCTGAGGCACTTGCTTTGTGATTTTCTTGCACTTTTCTCAGCCAAAAATGCTCATCAGGAGGTGGTGGCTTATAACAGTGGCTTAAAACTGAACATTTTAGGCTGCTTGTTGCAAGTCCATTTTTTAAAAATTTCTTTCACCTTTGCTACTCAAGTTTTTGCTTATTAATGGTGATTTGTTATCTTCTTGTACCCATGTCCTGTTTGGTGCAGTTAAATAATTTTTCTTTATCTCCAGAGAGTTCTCTCCCATGTGATGCATTGTCCGCATTAAATCTGGGAGTCATTCAATGGGTGAACCGAATACACCTGTTTTTGAGTTTGATGGTTCAGCAGTTTCAACTGCTGATCAGTTACCGTTAAGTAGCCTGAACAATCAAATTTTTGAGGTTTTACCATGTAGTTTTTATGAGGGTGTACTTATTTTTGCAACATAGCCTTCTATCATTTTATTACAAAAGTATAATTTCCGGTTTAGTATTGATATTTGTCATTGGTAACTGGGGTTGCTGACACACTACCATCATATAGGAACCGCAAATATTTCTTACTGGTAAAGAGAAATAACCGATAGAATAGTATTTGTTAGATTTCAGAAGGGTGCACTGATTTATGCTGTATACTGTATGACTGAAGGAGCTACAAGCTTCTTTGGCTGAGATAGGAGACACTGTACAAACAGCAGCTGTTGCCCAGTTCTTTTACCAGTTACAACCTTATGAGAGAGTGCCAAAGAAAAAGCCACTATTAAAAAACTCTCTTATGGCACCTTGGCTAGAATTTGTCAGAAGCCGTGTGGGAAAACTCTGAAATCAAGTGCAAGAAGGTTTTATGATCTGATGAGATCAAAATTGAGCTTTTCGGTCATCATACTAAATGCTGTGTTCGGCATAGTGGGTGCCCACAAATTGTTCGCAGTGGTGGAGAGAGTGCGTGCCAAGAATGGACGTTTCACGCAGTGTACCGTGCAGGTGCCGGAACCTTGAACTGAGGGTGGGAAGCAGTTTACAAAATATCAGAGAGGTCACACGGTGTGTGGTACAGTTGCTGAAGAGATGCTAGGAGAATAAGGATTATGATAGTATTTGTAACAAAGAAACAAGATAATGACATGTAGGGCAGAATGCTTTATAACCGTTTGCACTATAATGAAACAACATTAAATGGGGAAGCATTAAGCAGGGTATTAATCCGCTGCTCTGATCATGGTTAGTATTATTCTAACAATGCCCCCTGTCTGCTTTTGTCAGTCTCTGCTTTTCACTTCATGATTCCCTTGATTGTTTTTTATCCACCTCCTTTCATCACCAAACCATCTTTTCCCGAACCACCTGTTGCCGGCCGGTTGCACGTGCTCTACTGTTGCCATGGCAGTTACATCCCAATAGTAGCATACAACTGTGACTGCTGGCTATGTTGGCACCGATTGTCACGTCCACTCGTGATACAGCCGCATACATGCTACACCTGTTTATGTGTAGATCAGGTGTGGGCATCAAAGTGGGCAGTTGAGAGAGAACATTACCTTGTAGGTTTTTTTTTTATTTTTTATTTTATTCCCATACCCACTGTAGCCACTACCCACGCTTTTTTATGTGTTTTATTGCTTCTCTCAGGCACTTTTCCCCCCCTCCTGCCTCCCACTCTTCTGGACATCCGACTGTGCTCTCACACAAACACCTACCTCACTTCTGCAGCTTCCATTTCTTGATCCTCCTGCCCGTTTTCATTACTGTTTTACGGTGGTAATTTCTCCCTGGTTGAGAACAGAGTACAATATTTAAAGTTAAGGTGAAAAATAAGATGGCAAGCATGTTTATACAAACAAATATAAATCAGTGCTGTACAAATAGTCTAATTATTTACAGAGACTGTGTAACTATATAATAATGTATTTATGGTACAGTTGTTCACAAGGATCCATATTCTAAGTAATATGAGCATAGAAACAGATATAGAAGCTATGAATACGAAAATATATGTAATTGGTGATGCTTTCAAAAATATATTACTTTTGGGTATATACAGTACCATGAAACTAGTGTAAATGTATTTATCTTCATTAATGTGTGTATATGGATCATAATATTCACTTTGGAGGCTGATAAAGGACAGAGAATGAGGGGAAAAGCAGTTTTTTCCCTCATTATCTGAGTCCTTACTGTCTTGCATGGCTTCTCAAGAAGGAGGGATTGAAATATGCAATGTGCACCTATCAAAAGGGAAAATAAATGTACAGAAAATTAGGCTCCTGCCCCTTTCCTTCACTCCAGAGAAATGTGTGTGACTCATGGTTGTGTGGTGCTCCATTGAAGGCTGTGCCTTTACTAATTTTGTCTCCGCATGTGTCCCCAGCTGGTCCCTTTCGGGCTCAGAGCAGTTTGCTCTGCGCTACGCCGACGGCCCACAGCTCTATATCACCGAGCAGGTCAGCAAACACCTCAATAACAGCAAGGGTGGTGGTTGAACATCCAGAGAGCTGACACCTTGTTTCCATGTGTTGCAGAGTCGAGGGGAAATCAAAAATGGGACCATTCTCCGGCTAGCCATATCTCCGGTATGCTCCATTTACTTTGGGTTTACCACATTTCTCCTTTAGCTGCCCCTTTGCGATAGCTAAATTGGCTTTAAAAATAGATGCTTAAGTACCTTGCTTGCTACAGGTCCTCCTGAGTCTTGAACAGGCACCCTACTGGTTACATGCCTGCTATAGCAGCAGGGAGCATAGAGGTTAGAGCTGCCACCTTTGGACTTAAAGGACCTGGATTTGAATCCCACCTCCTGCTGTAGTCCCCCAAAGTGAGGTCCTTACCCTAAAATGATGCAAAAAAATTACCCTGCTGTATAAATCGGCGTAAGTAGCTTGGCATTGTCAATTGCTTTGGTGAAAAACATCAGACAGATACAAATGTCTGGCTACATTACCATTATGTTCTCTCTTGTCTTTACCCATTGGGCTTTGCTTTAAGGGATAGAATGCTCATTTTTCCTCCTCGTTTCAGACTTTGATCTGAAACTTGGTTTGTGTTCTTTGCCATGAGGATATTTAAAATAAATTGTATCTGATTAGCACATTGGAGTGAGAGTAAAGTTTAAGGTTGGATCAGCATCAGTAACACAAAGCTTAAAGATTTGGGGAAACAGCAGGTGTCTGTAGGCAATGTGGTATGAGTGCATTTAACCCCCTTTGCCCTCACAGACCCGAGCCGCCAGGCAGCTCTTGGAGAGGATCCAGTCCCATGGCATCGACGCCCGGCTGGAGGCCCTGAAGGAACTCGCCAAGCTCTCCGCAGACCCCACTTTTGCTGCTGAGTTTATTAATATGGAGGGCATTGGGACCTTGGCACGGCTGGTGGAGAGTGGAACACAGTGAGTCTCAGGAGGCAGGAGGGGGGCTCGGGTACACCCTTGTGAATCTTGTTTGTTGTTCACATTCTTTCACATGTGCACACACCCCCGGCAGCTGTCACTGTCCCCAGGTGTGTGGGGTGGACGGCAAGAAAGTTGTATGTGTCTGAGGAGAAAGGGAATGAGTGTTGGTATGTTAGCAATCCCCAACCACCATGATAACTTTGCTCCTGCAGCTTTGGCGAGATGCTTGCCTTCACTTTGACCGCATTTCTGGAGCTCATGGACCATGGCATTGTATCCTGGGACCTGTTGTCCCTGTCGTTCATCAAGCAGGTGAGCAGCGGCTACCATCATATTTGTGCTCTTGAATCTGTCCCTAACCACTGTGCCACCTGCTGGTGTCATATAATGAAAAGGGGGTAGACTCCCTCCCCTCCCTTAGTAAAAATTGATCAGTATGGTAATTTCATGACAATTTGAGAGACGCATTATGTAAATGGCGAGAGGCAGCGCTCCTTTTGGCTCATGAACATGTGGGCTTTCAGCTTTCAGAAAAATCTGGAAAGAAGCTGTCACCCACACCTAGTTGGTATTGTGACTCTAAATGGCTAACCCCAATCTCCTCTGGTGACATCCATTGTGAAGACCAGGGGTCAATAACAGGGTCATCAAATGTTCATCACAATGGCTTTTCTGTGTCCTGCTGGTGAAGGAAACCTGCTGATGACTGCTTACTTTTTTTACATTTATTTTACTTTTATGTCTTTCCTTTTTTTATTTCCGTAATGTGACTTAGCAATGTTATGGTGCTAACAGTGATTTGCAGCTACTAAGCAGCTAATCCAGTGCATGTCAATATTAATTTATTTAATTTGTAGATCTTTCAAAAGACCCTGCCCGGCTAGCTCAGTCGGTAAAGCATGTGACTCATAATCTCAGGGTTATGGGTTCGAGCCCCACATTGGGTGTTGCTGCCAATCCAGCCACAAGGCGGTGCATCTTTGTGCCGGTCCCAAGCAAAATGGAGTGTTGCATTAGGAAGGGCATCCAGTGTAAAAATCTGCCGAACCAAATATGCGGATGAGCCGATCCGCTGTGGTGACCCCTGATGGGAGCAGTCGGTTTGTTTGTTTTTGTAGATCTTTCAAAAAATGTTGGCAAAGTAGAACAGAGATATTTCAGTTTTACCTACATAAAATTTGTAACAGTAAAGGACACAGAAGATATTTTATCACAAATTAGGTATGGTACTGTCTACTGCACAATCTTCCAACATGGTATCATTTATTGTTAGCAATTTTACTCAGGAGTGGTTGGTTTATTGGTGAAGTGTAACCAAAATTGGGAGAAAATGGTTAATTTAAAATTTGTGGTTTTTCAAGTACAAAGACATAACATACTAGACCATTACAAGGTATGATGGCTTTTGTGTTATTACAGTACAGTTTTATTTTGTTGTTATTCAGTTACTGTACAAAGGTTTGTTATTGTGTAATTGAATTATTATAAGGTTTTTTGTTAGAATATATCTTTTTTTTTTTTTTTTAAATTGGACTGACCAGATGCATGTCCCTCCCCCCTCGGACATGTGAGGATGAGCTATATGTCTATAACTTAACAGAGTTATGTGTGTAGAATTGATGGTGGAGTTCATCTTGCTGTTGTGATTCTGTGGTTTGCTCGAGTGTGTCTTCTGATGCTCAAGAAGTTAAATTCTTCCCAGTGTGTGATTTCCGGGCAGCGGATTTATCCCTTTCTGTCTATAAGTGTTCTGTCTCATCCTGACCTTTGACCTCTGATTGATTGCCAAGCTCGATGCTGCGAGTGGGCAGCAGTTGCCTAGAAACTGCAAGTGTTGGCTTCCATCCATTCAGTTTTGTCTCTGGCCAGTGACTTTATATGGTTACTGCTTTTGTGTTTTTGTATCAAGAGTCTTGTCCAAAGGATATAATCTGGTTCCTCAGTTTATGAACACAATCAGGGATTGAAAATCAATATTTAATAATTTTATTTGAGTTATTTTTAACTTGTATGTCACAATCAGAAGCTTCATAATAGAATGTTGCTCAATTTTATTATTACATCTGAGGGATAGTTAGGGTATGTTTGCAACCATTATAGTATGTTGTATGCCCTTCGAAAACTTCATTACCTCCAGCTACATTAATTGAAAACAAACTGAAAATAAAAATAAGGGATCTTCGGAAACCCCATATAAATTCTGATTGTTGACAGATTTATCCCATAAATGTGCACTATCCTTTGTGACACCCTAGAACACTACATGTGAGCTGTAAACACTGTGAAAGTGAGGTGAATAGAGGCAGTTTCACACTCGTTTTCTCTTTGGGTGGGTTTTAGTGTCAATTTAGTGATTAAACCCTGATCATGTTCAATTCGCTATGTGGCAAAGCTTTATAAAATCACCAGGTGAAGAAAATACAGTCAGATAAGCCGAAATTAATTGTATTTCTGTTTTCTGAACATTGTCAATTTGTCTATTTGTAAACATGAAGAGTTGGCAGACTTCTTTTTTAGTCTAGTTCATTACACCTGTGTTCGTGTCTATGTGCCTCCAGATTGCTGGCTATGTGAACCAGCCCATGGTGGACGTATCTATCCTGCAGCGATCATTGGCCATCCTGGAAAGCATGGTGCTTAACAGCCATAGCCTGTATCAGCGAGTGGCGCAGGAGATCACCGTGGGACAGCTCATCGCGCACCTGCAAGTGTGAGCACACACCCACGCACGGCGAGCGCACGGGCACCGCCGCCCTGTAGGCCCTTGTGTGCACCTCCGTTGGTGCTCCAGCGGGAAGCGGTTCACAGCGGTGATGTGGAACTTGGGCTACACCTGATAGACAATGTGGATGTGACTCTGGTGGCAAGCAGCTTTTACAGAGTACAATTGCAGGGTCCCATCAGGTCTTACAATATAGCAATATAGCTTTTTACCATAAAAAGTCAGATATAATGTGCAATTTCCCAAAGTTGTTTTGGTTGTTGGTTGGCAAGCGATAGTACTGAGTTGGTGAACATGTGAATATCACTTTGCTGCAATGACTGCAAGACTGTCCACTTTTTACAGTTATATTTATAGTATTATTTGTAGACATAAGCCATTTAGATATGCATATTTGAATTTAGTGTGAATATTTGAATACCTGTTGAATTAAATATATACTATATATAATTATTAAACATATTAAATGAATATTTGAATGTCTAACCTCATCTTGAAATGGTTTTAGGTGGTTTTTTAGGCAAAAACTATTTGTGTTACATTTTCCAGCTGAACTACATATAAAAACATACTAAATGTAATGTGTTGGTACTTTAAAACACAATATATGTCTTGTTTGTATTGTCCCTGCTGGGTACCTATAGGTGTTGTGCAATGTATCATACAATCTATGTTTCAAAAACCCATCATTATGTTTAAAATGCAAAGAAATATTGCAATAGCCAGCATGTATGATGATGGGGATCTGCTGTGGCTTTGTGTCCAAATATCATTGCTGAATGCATGTTCCTGTACAAGGAAAGTGTATTTACGGTTAATTAATTATATAGGCACAGTACAGTGTTTTAGTCATATATGGGGGTATTTGTTGGTGTTTTTGTTACATCCACATGCAGGGCCTTCTAGTGTTTGCAGCGCTGTCATGCTGGGTTATTAAGGGAGACATTACTGGAGTGCCTTTCTGGGTTTTTCACATGTTTAGTTATGGGAGATGCACAAAAAATGGCAGATGTGTGCCAAATCAATTCTATGCATCTGTATATGAATTTTTTTTTTTTGGGTGAGGGGTGTGTTGAAACAGATTCATCATTTTTCTTGTTTGAAATAATAAGCTCCCTATTTTGTTTCCTTTTAAGTCTGACTTTCAGGCACAAATTAGGAATTTTAACTGTGGGATAGGTGTATAGATGTGGTATACAGATATTTGTACAGTCTCCAATTAGTCCATTAATTTGAGGATATACTGTATAGCATAAGTTGAAATTGTTGTTCATATTACATCAAAAATTTTATGGTATATGTGTGGGATCCTGACTTAATTTGTCAGTAGGTACTAATGGGTAACAGGTAAGAAGCAAATGTGCATAAACCCTAAGTAGTGTACTGAGAAGAAGCAGGATGCCGTGACCCGGTGCCATCCCCTGCAATTGGAGACAGTGCAGTTAGGGTTGTACGGAAAGCACCGGAATACCACGGGCAAGATACTTCTAATCGCTTGTGATCTGGTGCTCGCTATTCAGGTCCAACCAGGAGATCCAGACGTATGCCATCGCACTCATCAACGCCCTCTTCCTGAAGGCACCTGAAGATAGGAGGCAGGTTAGTGTTTTTGTATGAAACACACACACATTTCCTTTCCTAGAGGGCTTTGCATATGCTAACTGATATCTGCTTTTAATTACAATAAAGTTGCATGTTAACATGTTTGACCTGCAGCATCTTTGCTTTATGTACTACCTCCCCCCTCCCCATATCATCATTCTACAGTGTGACTGCTGGTACATTACATAACCCCAAGCCTCTGGCCCTTTTCAGCTCACCCAGCTTCTGTTGATTATTACTAGTATTGCTGTTACTAAACTGTATGGTCAACATTTGTACTGTACATATTGATTTGAATTAATGATTTGTGGTTTCTCAAAGTATGTTTTCCTTAAATGTTTGTATTATGTACATTTTATCCTCATGTGACTGAGGAAGCAGACATCCAGTCATATGATTGTTATTCCAATGTCATACAGTACATTATTTTAAAAATTATTAAACAATAGTGATGTTATATGTTGTAAATAAAATTTTTTAACAAAACAAAGGAAAAGCATGACAGATTAAACCTTTGCATTGTAATTAAATATAATAAATACTGTAGTGTAATACTACAGAAAAAAATTATTAATGACCATGATGCTATGTTATGAGATGGTGCAACTTAAACAACACATTTTCCCCCAAATCAATTACATATAAAATATATTTCATAGAATTTTTAGGCAGGTGCATCACTTCAAATGTTGAACTAATGTTTTTTTTCCTCAATTTTCACTTTTGATTTGATTTTTTTTTTTACATTTTTTTACATTGTAGACAATATACCTTGAAAAAATAATTTTGTAATGTGCTGGGCTGTTTGGATATTCCAACATTTTCCAGTATCTAGTCACCTTATGCCCAGTCACATGCTGGTAAACTGTAATATTTTTTTGTATAAACTCAGCTTATGACATCCAAAATATTTGTGGTGAATTATATTGGTTTTATGTCATATGTAGTTTGTGTGTCTCCATGCTGCGTGAATCACTGCATAAGCTGCAACTCCCCTGTATTTTATTTGCTCCCTCATTTTAAAATTTGATATGTAAGAAAAATGGAAGTACATTTTGTGGAGGCGTGGATCTCTTGTGTAACAAGGAAATCTCACACTTCACTGCTGTATTTTTAGCATTTTGATGGGGAAACTCCTTTAGATTTCCCACATTTGTTGAAGTATATATTAATTTAATTGTTATTCTAAGTATCTTGTATCCTGTTCTTCCATTAATACATAATGTCTTCTGTATATATGAATTAAGCATTAGATTGTTTATCTTTTACTTTTATCTAACCATGTAAAAGCACCGAGTTGTGTCTACAGGTGCTTAAGAGGAATAAATTGTATGGTAGCTTTAGATGGTAAAGTCAGCTGGATGGGTTGTTGCTGTTGTTCTTGTTGTTAAGGGAGGGGGGATGCAGGGGCTGGAGTTGTAGTTTCACATGCATACAGTTGGTACAGTTTGTGTTCTTAACTGTTCAACAGCAGTATTTTCCACAGCAGTATTTTCTTTCTATTTTTCCACTTGCTTGTTGTGTTTATTCCATTATTTGGGTGCCAAGTTAAACATTGAGTCCTGATTAACTGTCCTAATAGCAAACGCTGACAATAGAAAGTGGTGATCAAAGGCTCCGAATGCAGGCCTTCCTGTGTTGCCTCCCACGTTTCATCACCTGGAGCTACAGGTTCCCTTCTGAGCTCAGATGGAAATACAGAATCACAAAGAGAATTGCCCAAAGGATTCAGTTTGCACCATGGTTATCCATTGTAATTTCTAAGCTTAGGATGGAGTGTTGATGTTATTTAATACATTTATACAGCCTTATGTAATGGTGCACTGAGCATTTTTCCCCTCTGTTTCACTCCTACACACAGATCTGCTTGTGTGTGTGTGTGTGTGTGTGTGTGTGTGTGTGTGTGTGTGTGTGTGTGTGTGTGTTGCTCTGCCATTGCTTGCGCCCTCATCCGTGCCTCTGTTTCCGTTGCTCACATGCCTGCATCCCCGAACACAACCTCACCCCTCTGCCCCACCCTAAGGAGGAGCATGCCAATGTGGCGGACCTGCCGATCACCGTGAGTACACATGCCCATGCTCTTCATCTCACGCATGTGTCGCACAGTTCATTGTCATTGGCTCAAGTCACAAGACCTGCTGTGTAAGGACCTGAGTCCAGGTGTGTCTTGTCGGCCCCTGTCAAGGTCTTTGTTAATTACTGCACCTTGCCTACTGCTAACAGATGGCCCACATACTAACGCTAAGAGAGCCCTGCGGCAAACCTTTTCTCACCTACTGTCCGTAAGATATGTTGTCACTCGACAGTGTTTCACATGTGTGTCTGTGTCATCCTCTGCAGGAAATGGCAAGCACCCTGGCTCAGAAGCACCTGAGGTCCATCATCCTAAATGTGAGTTGTCTTGTTTGCTGTTGATCGATCAGAGTCAAAGGGGTGTTCATAAATACACCTGTCCCTCGCAAAACTGGGTTAATTTATTCCCTCAAATCACTGTTAGGCAAATAACACTCTGGGATGGAATCAGATTACTGTTGGGATAAAAATTATTATTATTAGGATGTGCAGTTAGCCTGGTGGAATTTGTGGAAACTTTTTGGCTGAGGATGTTTATCATACAATGAAATAAAGTTCACAGGATCGCTGCCTGAGTCCTCTCTTCAGAGTACACGGGCGCCATGCAGCTAAATATTATTAGGAAATGTTTATCTTAATTTGATTTGACATTAAGGCATTATCCATGATAGTGTAAGGGAGTTTGTGTTATTAAAGCTGTTTGTATAAGTTTGAATACTGAGTTAATAGCTGCATGTTTATTTCTCTAAGGACTTGTATTTGAATCCTGTAGTACCCTTGATTAAGGTACTTGCCCTGAACTGGCACAGCAAAAAATACCCAGCTGTGTAAATGGGTAAATCACTGTATATAGCTTAACTTTATTAGTCACTTTGGGGTGAAGCATCAGCAAAATGAGTTAATGCTGGTTCTGAAGCTACTATTCAAACTGTGGTATTAGTGTTATATTAATTGGTGACTGTGATTGACTCAAGATTGTCAGTGTGATGAAGAAGTGGAAAGTACATAGTTTGCTTTCGTATATTTTGTTGAGTGTGACCATGTAAATAAATATCAAATATTCCTCTATTCTTTGCCCATGTTAAAAAGGGGGGTTCAACCACCACTGTTTGAATCTTACTGGTACACTTGTGATTGCTTTTTCTATGGTAAGGTAGAAGTTTATAAACTAGAGGCATAAAATGGCCAGACTGATACCAACAAGGAGCAGAAACGTACATTTTTTGTACACCCGTTCTAATAATGGGTTGGGTACAAACCACTGTTCAGTACAAATTGATAAGTTTGTTTTCAGAAACAAGACTGTATATTTTTATAAGCTGTTGGAATTGTTTTTTTCTTGTACAGTACCCTGATTTATGAGGGCACAATGCATTTTTCATGCTTTATACAGTGTGTCCAAAAAAAAAAAAATAACCTATGTGTGACATTAGTACTGCTGTTTTACTTTCTGTCCTTCATCATTTTTAAAAAAATTGCAGCAGACCTTTCGGTTTATAACTCCCCCCCCACTCCCCACAGCACATCATCCGCGGGAACCGACCAATCAAGGCTGAGATGGCACACCAGCTGTACGTGTTGCAGGTGCTAACTTTTAACCTTCTGGAGGAGCGAATGATGACAAAGATGGATCCCAGCGATCAGGTCTGTTGACAGTGGGGGTGTTTAGCTAATTTGAATTTCTTACCTTGATTCTGTAGTATTTAGATGTGTGTAAATATGTGTGTATATATAGCAGAATACACACATAGAATACTTCTCAAATATTCTGTCCTTCATTTGTTTCTTAGTGTGCTCACTTCAGTCTGCTGTAGTTAGTAAATTAGTTTTTAAATGATTTGATTAACTAATTTGATTAGTTAATAAATGATCTGATCTGATTTATAATATGATATAATAGCTGCTTTTCTGTCAAATTTATATTAGGTTTCATTGTCTGAGTTTCAGCATCAGGGCTCCTCCACATAGCCACAGGGCCCTCGCACTTCATTTTGAAGCATCAACTGTTGTCAGCATCCCTGTTCCCTCCCCTTAGGCACAGCGGGACATTATCTTTGAGCTGCGGAGGATTGCCTTCGATGGAGACAGCGACCCTGGGGGCACGGAGAAGCGCAGGGCAATGTACACCAAGGACTACAAGATGCTTGGCTTTAGTGTCAGTGTCACTTTCACTGGGTGTCTATTTCTGTCAGGAAATGTCTGGTGACTGTAGTAGAGGTGTGTGTGTGTGTGTGTGTGTGTGTGTGTGTGTGTGTTAGACTGTTTACCTTCATTTTTATAAATTAGCTGGAAACTGTCTGGAAGTATAAATGGGTGTAACGCTGTGTTTTACTGTGCAAAAAAGCCTTATTTAAGTGCCTGTGTGCCAAATTTTAAATCTATGGCTTGAAAAACAAAGCTGTGTGCACAGAATAAATGGGCAAATATACAGAGCTTTACAAGATGGATACAAAGATGACGTGATCAAGTGTTAGTGGTCAGTAGATGCTACTTGTTGTGAATCAGTGATCCCATGTGCACCTCACTGCATGCTCCCTGTTCTCCTACAGAACCATGTGAACCCAGCTATGGACTTCACGCAAACACCACCAGGGATGCTGGCCCTCGACAACATGCTGTACCTGGCAAGACTGCACCAGGACACCTACATCAGAGTGAGTATCGCTCAATGTTCCTCATGACTCCTTTTATCTCTGCCACGAATGAAATGGATGATGTTTCTACAATAACACATGCCCCAGTTGAAACACAGAGTCAAAATATATCTTTTTTTGGGAGCTGGGCGTTCCTCATGGACTCTTTCTCTATATTCATCACTAATTGCACTCAAGTCAGATGGAAAAAAGTTATAAATAAAAAAGAGAATGACATATTGCAGAAAAATTACATATTGTACCCCATAGCATTAAAGGTTTCAAGCATTCTAAGAAAGAGACCTGTAACTGCAGGTTCATTAAATGTTGTGGCAAAATTCTTTGTTGTAGTATGTTAGATGGGAACAAAGTGAGTCAACCTTTCTCTCTCCCAATTCCCAGATTGTCTTGGAGAACAGCAGCCGTGAGGACAAACACGAGTGCCCTTTTGGCCGTTGTGCCATTGAGCTGACACGCATGCTCTGTGAAATCCTGCAAGTGGGGGAACTGCGTGGGTATCAAGCCCAACATCTAGTTCTGTATCACCCTGGTGGTTGATAGCCACTGTTTTTTGGAAGTGTTGTACATTTTCCGTTTCCATTAAATGGTCCCCCCCCCCCCCAAACAGCGAATGAAGGTTGCAACGATTACCACCCCATGTTCTTCACGCATGACCGGGCTTGGGAAGAGTTCTTCTGCATCTGCATCCAGCTCCTCAACAAAACCTGGAAGGAGATGAGGGCTACAGCAGAGGATTTCAACAAGGTTATGAATGATCCCTTCTTCCAGGCTTGGTTGCGGTATTGAGGTTTGGTAGTATTTCTCTGGCCAACAAGTGGTGTAGTGATTAAAACCTCTGCCTTGTATTCCGAGGACCCAGGATTGAATCCCACTGAGTTGATTGCCCATCCAAGTTGCAATTAAAACATGATGGCATACAGAACCAGATGTGCACTTTTTTCACTTTGTGTTTTGAGGACTTAAATAGAATGTTTAAAATCTATAATTGGAATGAAATTCCAGGATCCATAAAGCAGAGAGGATCTTAATGCCACCATTTACTGTAATGTTGAATCACTTAAACAGTGAGTACATGCAGTTTCACATTCTTGGGTTTCCATTTGGTGTGCTTTCGTTCAGTCTCCCTTTAGAACCAGTCCAGCTAAGCCAGTTAATGTGTGCCGGCTACTAGGGTAATGGTCAGATCTGCCCATTGATGAATTTGGAGAAACTACTGCACTGAAAATTAATTTTCTTTCTGTACAGTTATGGGATTGAGAGCAAATATATTTACTGCCTTTGTTAAAGCAAGCTTGTGTTTCACGGACCTCCCGCAGCCGATGGAGAAGGAGACAAGCATCCATAAAACTGTAAAACATTTCCATTTGGGGTGATTTGTTTTGTGCAGCCATGATGCCAGTACATTAATGGTGTTGGCTGCTGAGAATATGATCTGTGTTTAGTTCTTTCCAGTCCTGAGCAATGAATTGAAGCACGGTTGATTTTCAGAAAGGCACTTTGCGAGCAATTAGGGGTGCGAAGCTACAATTCCTGCTGTGATCGACATCTCAACCCATGCGTTGCATTTGCTTAATTTGTGTTCTGCTAAATGTTTGTGTAGCAGCAGACTGACTGTTTAAAGCTGGAGATATGAATGTAAGTATGGTGTAATTAGTTTGTAGTTGATGCCATGTGGTGTCTGTTGGAAGCTGATATCAGCTGGTCAGATTTTTTTTTTTTTTTTTTGGTGGTTTTAAAAAGGCATGCTTATCTGATGACATCTGACCAACTGTGTAAATAGTTGAACATTGAAAATATGAATTCTGTCAGTTGCTTTTGGAGTTAAGGCCGCAAACGTAAACACACTAAAGGAATGATTTGCAATGTGGTGTCTGCGAACAGGTGATGCAGGTAGTCCGGGAGCAGATCACCAGGGCCTTGGCCATGAAGCCTGCCTCCCTGGACCAGTTGAAGAGCAAATTGCGAGGGCTCAACTATTCAGAGATCTTGCGCCTGCGGCAGTCCGAGAGGATGAGCCAGGACGACTTCCAGTCACCGCCAATCATGTGAGTGGCTCACTCTGGTGTCTCAACTCTACGTGTCCATTTCAGCGACTTTTTATAATAACCCAGGATTTCATTTAAATCTAGAGATCATTGGGTCCTCATGCTATAGCCAGTGAAGCTCTGAACTTCTAGCGATGCATTTCTAATGGTTTTTCTCATTGCATTTTTACTGCTCTATTTTGTCAAATATGTCTGTATCAAAGTGATAGTGAACTGTGTTCACAACCCAAGTCAAAAGATGTTTACAGCTTGGGTCTGGCATTCCTGTATGTTGGGCTCAAATAATATAACCATGAATGTTGCACATGATAACAATGACTCAATCAACTATTGGCACTGAATAGTAATTTAAGCAGAACACTATTTTATTTTCAGTTATTTTAAAATTAAAATTAAATGTAGCTTGAAGTTACTAAGAATGAAGACAGTCTTGCAAAGTGTTTTTTAATATAGCTATATTTGATGTCTTTAGGTATGCTGGATTAAGCTTCTACTCGTGACTTAGTGATGAAAATGTTTCTGGTGTTTCAAACCAAAGTCTGGTCCCAATAGTCTTCATGAATTGAGGAACCTCTGTATATATAGAATAAGACTCAGTATCTATACTATTTGTGGAATTTCAGTATGTTGTATTGAAAACTTATGTTACTGTATTACAAATTATTTTAACTTGAATTGCAAATCTGGAGGTCAAGGAGGAGAGACCAGGAACTGTAATCATACTGGCCAGATTTGTCATGTCTGGGGGTTCTAGGTGAATTGAGATGCCAATTAAATACATCCATTCTCTGTGCTCGCTTCAGCGAACTCCGTGAGAGGATCCAACCTGAGATCCTGGAGCTGATTAAACAGCAGCGCCTCAATCGCCTCTGTGAGGGCAGCTGTTTCCGGAAGGTCGGGAACCGGCGGCGGCAAGGTGCGATCCACCCCACGTCGTATACACTGTGCTGTTGTTGCCCATTCTCCCTTTGGGGTGTTTGTGCTCAAGAAGTTCCACTTAAGTACTTTTTTCAAGGGTACGACAGAATTGCCCCTCCTGTTTTTTTTTTTTTTGTTTTTTTTTTGTTTTTTTTTAAACATGTCAACAGTTTTGGTCATTGTTTAATGGGACAGCAGGTGGCACAGTTTTTAGAGTGGCTGCCTTCCATTCAAAGAACTCAGGTTCAACTGTCACTCCAACTAAAATTGTGTTGATAACAGAACTTACCCTGAACTAAGACAGTAAAAATGACCCAGCTGTACAAATGGGTAAATCTGTGTTAGTATCTTAACATAAGTGTCAGATAAATTAATAAATGTAAATATGATATGGTGATGCCCCAAGGTTCATCAGTTCCTTCTGATTGTCTGCAGAAAAGTTCTGGTTTTGTCGCCTGTCCCTCAACCACAAAATGCTGCACTACGGAGATCTGGACGATCCTCCTCAAGGCGAAGTGCCTTTTGAGATGCTCAGCGACAAAAGTGAGTCCTCCTCAGATCAGCCCCACACTACATACTTTACGTATGTGTGCATTCTTTATAGGTGGAGTTCTGGTGTTTGCCATCAAGTACAGGAAATGATATCCCACCTTCTGCTGTAGTGCATGGTGTTTCGTGCTCTGAACATGATCATGGGATCTGCTCTGAACTGATTCAGTAAAAATTGCTGTGTAATGGGTAAATCTTGAATGGATAAGTTACTACAAGTAGCTTAGTGCACAAACCACATGCTGTAAGTCACCTTAGAAAAAAGGTGCCTGTAGAATGAATTTTAATAAACCATTTCATACTGGACTTCCATTTAATCTGCAGTTTGGTTTTCTCCGCAGTCCCGGTGTCAGATATAAAGTCGGTGGTGACAGGGAAGGACTGTCCTCATATGAAGGAGAAGAGTGCACTGAAGCAGAACAAGGTGCATCCTTATCATACCAAAGCAGCATTTGCTTGCAGTTGTGAACTAAGGGACAGGTGGCATAGTGGTTAGAGCCATTGCTCTGGAGTCAAATGAGTCAAGTTTGCAGTTCTATTGGTCAAGGTACTTAGTCTGAACTGGCACAGTAAAAATTATCCAACCCAACTGTATAAATGGGTAAATCACTGCAAGTAGCACAATGTATGAAACGGTGTATGTTCCCATGGACAGTTTTTAGATAATAATAAGAATGTTAGAAACTTTATTTTCTCATCAGCTCTTGTGTGTTTAGGGATTCTCTCAGTAGTTTAGATTATTTATGGATTTGTGTTTTGCAGGAAGTCTTGGAACTAGCCTTCTCGATTCTGTATGACCCTGACGAGGCCCTCAACTTTGTTGCTCCCAATAAGTATGAGGTGAGATGTCAACACATAATTGCACACCTTTCATTCTCAGGCATGTAATTTCTGTCTAAAGTAGAAATAATTAAAATATTTTGTACACTATGTATGTTCTGCCAAGGATTCATTGTTGTGCAAAATGGATACCAATGAACTGCAAATATGTTCATGCCTATTTTACACAATCTGAAGTTTTTAACGGTGGCATCATTGTCCCTTGTGATCCAGTACTGCGTGTGGATTGACGGACTCAGTGCGCTGCTGGGCCGAGAGATGAGCAGCGAGCTCACTCGCAGTGACCTCGACACACTCATCAGCATGGAGATGAAGCTCCGGCTCCTAGACCTGGAGAACATTGCTATTCCGGAGGCTCCGCCCCCCGTGCCCAAGGAGCCCAGCACTTACAACTTTACCTACAACTACGGCTGAGGAGGGCAGCACCAGGAGTGGGGGAGGGACTTGAAAAATAGGGGAGGGCGGGGGAAAGAATCTACCCCAAATGTCAATCTCTGTAAGGATAACGCCAAAATAATTGGTCCACCATGGGCCGTGGAAATATTGAAGCATTTTGATAATATGCACTCATTCCCTTTTGCATATTTCTATAATATTTGTTACAACATTTGAGTAACCCATCACTGCAAAGCCTTACCAGCTGCCGTATTCAGAAAATTTAAACTTTTTTTTTTTTGCAAATTTGCATTATTCTACACCGTGAATTTAACAGTGATCTAACAGAGCTGTTCTCTTGACAGCTTTTTACTCGTGTTGACCAGTACTGTAGGGGGTCGGGTCTTTTATAATGTTTACCTTCGGTATCGGTCCCCTTCACTCCTCCTTCTTCTGTACTAATCTTCATTGATGTTTGTTAATCAGAATAAAATCTATTTTTGTAAAGGATTACGTGAAACCAGTCCAGCACTGAAAGGGAAGTTTTATTCAGTGCAGCTGTAGTCTTTCAACCAGATATTTTTCGGGGAGGTCCAAATAATAATTAATGTTATCGAAACACTAAGGCTGAACTGACCACCTCTGAATACTTTGGAAATACCATTTGTTTGCCTTCTTTATGATTGACACCAATTATGTAGTTGTCAGTGGTGACCATGCGCTGAAACTCTCTGCACAGAGCTTCCATGATGTTTTCAGGCTTTGAAGGGGGCCCATTGAACACGGTGCTTAAAATGTAATGTGTTCTGTTATAAGGGCCTTGTCTGTGCAAAAAAAATGACTAATGGGAATAAATTTGCATTTTGACATTACTGCCTACTTAGGAAAAATAATACTTTACTCTTGGTCAGTAAGAAGTACGTAAGAATTTTCATGAAGGTTTCATTGTTGAGGTAAACTACAACAGATTCAGCTTAAGTCATTGACCCCCCACTACGCCACCTTCTCCTTCTCTAGGTGTCCTTTTCCTGGTCTTTTGTACGTCTCCTGTGGAGAGCCGTGATCTCCGGGATGTTATTGAGTTACAACTGGGGTTGACCAGTGATCCGGAAACTGCCACCAGCTTGTGGGTTTTAATCTTGTACCGGATGCCTGTTTCATCCTCTGTCTACATAGTAATACCTGTTACATTACCCTGAACAGTGTTCTCACTATGGAAGTTCTTTTATTTAAGAGTTTCTCAGCTGATGGTCACCTCAGACTTAAGGAACATTCATGTTTTTCAACTTGATGCTCAAAGATCTCGCAGTTTAGCTGCTGTTGAGTAATATCCAAAGTGATCTTTTTCATAGTTGCTGTCTTGACCTACTGCAGGTGAGCAGATTCAGCACAGTGTTTCTGTCACATACAGTCTAAGGGACTGGGCATCTGTATAGTGGCTGTGAAATTTTGGTACCATTTCACCAACTCACGACTTGAGTAACCATGATCTTGTGAATGCTGGTAATTATAGTGCTCTACATGTTGTTAATAAACAAGACATAGTGTATAACCATATATATAGACATGAGATATGTATATTTTGTGTTGCCTTATTGAGACAGTTGTACTGAGTGAATAAATCAAAAGTTGAAATTTTTTGTGCTTGTATCCGACCTGCACCACCTGGCCACGTGTTGGGTAACTTTGTCTTAATATTGGCAGCAGACTGTACAAGAACCAACAAGAACACACGTCTTCATACAGGTGAATTCTAAACGTTTTTTATTTCACACTTTGCTTTATAGTATATTTGAACTGAGGACATTTTTTGCTTAGTTAGAGCAGTTACTACTGGGCTGAATGTACTTTTTTCTAGTGGAAAACAGTTTTAGACCCACTAACCCAAATTTTACATGTAGTTTCTGGGAGTGGATGGATGAGGCCTGTATCAGAAGTGATGGTGATGTATGGGTTTCAGTTATTGCTCATATGTTTTAAAACAGTTACATTGGAATGTGACTTTTCGCCACTTTAAAATAAAACTGTAAAACCTGAAAAGTGAGTTTTCTAGCAAATAATGAATAGATCCTAATGTAAATTGCCTGTGCCTCATACAATCGTTGACTTTTAAAATTAGATGTTTTATTCTATTTTGGGTCCTGGGATAGAAAGTCAAGACTGCCCCCACTGTGTGAGTCATCGTCCTTCCTGATGCACATAATTGCAATGAAATTACGTCATATCAAAGCGAGCTCCATGATTACGTATATTCCCAAGAACTACGATTTCCAACATCCTTTGCGCCTAGGTTGGTTACGTACCCAGTCTCGTTCGGTTAACGGGCGACAGCTACTGATCCCGACAACCTTTGCGCCACCTCTTCGCGTTCAGAGGGCCGACGTCTTGGAGGACTATACATCCCGGCAGGCTTTGCGACTTACTGGTTCCGCCAGCTGTCGTAAAATCATACGGAACTATAGATCCCGACAGGCTTTGCGCCGCACTTTAGCACGTCATCGTCCTAGATTGGTTCGATATTGTGTCAGCGCCAAACGTCTTGGTCACACACAGGGTTTTGCTAAAATCTGTGCTCTGTCTCCCAGCTGGTTATCTGCTTGTGTGCGGCTTTCTTTCGAATTTTGACATGGTGAGCAGGCGGTTGTAAGGAGCGGCACAGAGGGCTGTACCCCGCCGTGGGCGAGGCAGGATGCGCCCATCCATGAAGCTCGCCGGCCCGGCCGAGGACGCGTCCAACTCCGGGGTTTCGTCCCGTTCTCCAACAACCCTCAGCGCTTATTAAATTGTCATACTTGTGGAAGTGGCTGATGTCGGAGGAAGAGGCGGAGAAGCCTTCAAGACGAGTGAAATGAGACGAAGATGGACGTGAAGAAGTCGAGGAGCGAGGGGGGCGCGAGCCCGCCTGACGGTCGGAGACACGGTGACAGCTTTTTATTCTCTTTTAAATCAAACAGATCTTTTTGCTTCTCATGTGTTTGTCTGCCACCGTTGTCCTGACGCGGTGGAAAACACGGCGTGCATGCTGAGGTTTCTGCACAAACCTGCTCGCCAACTGTCTCTTCTAGACAAACCAAGTAAATAATTTCCAACTCTTTCCTGTTTGTATTCTGAAAATAAATATCGGTACGACAAGACAGAGTCTGAGACTTCAAACTGACAAGCTGTATTTTGCTCAGTCGAAGAGCTTTCATTTCTGCTCCAGTGTTCAGTGTTTACTTGTTTTATTTATCTGTGTACATATTGTGTGTGGGTGTAAATATTATATGTTAATACTGTACCACTAGTATGTTTAAAGTAAGGTCAATGACCAGGTTCTATTCTGATAACAGCTGTGATTTAGATTTCATCTTTTTTTTTTTTTTGTTCCAAAATTATTAATATTCATGTTATCAGTCAATATTTAGATGAGACTTATGTGTCTTGCGATGCTTCATGCACTACGGTAAGCCGTTCGGTTATTTACCCATGCACAAAACCGCGTAAATGAATGCACACACGGTCACACATTGAGAGCATCTTCAGTCCTCATAATCCTCAAAGATCTTTGTATCCCACTGACAGCGGGTGGTTTCCTGACTTTCAGGTTAAAGTGGCTGTGCAGCATTTTGTCTGAAGGATGAAGCAGGTGAAGGTGTTTGATTCGCTAACAGCATGGTTTACATTCACAGCATTCTTTACGCTGTAAAAGAGTTGAGTTTAAAAGAGTGTACCTCACATCGGTATCCATGCTTAGATTTCCTGGTGACGTTGGATGTTAGCCTTGTTTACGCAGATAAACAGGTTTCAAGCACCCAGATAATTAGAAATAAAATGTTAAAAGTACTGTAATTGGTACCATGAGACAGTTTGCTCCCCATTTTAGGTTAAAAATGAACAAAAGTGATGCGTATACCATCACAAGGGTGCAGTAGGAATATTTCCTCCCTAAAAATAATGGAAGAAGTCAATGATAGTCAAAGTTATTTGACTGAAAGCATATAGAATTATTCAGCTGGGGGCCAAATGTTAAATTCAGTTTGAATTTTAAAAAAGGTGTAGATGTGCTGTGAAAGATATGTACATGGTTCAAAGTTTACTTTGTTGTTCTGCTCTATATAGATGTACAAGAGAAGAAATTGTAGTTTTTCCAGGATCACGGTGCACAGTACACAGAGATACATTCAATCAATAAGTAGGCTGAATAGGTAAATACTGTAGATAGAAATGAATAGATAATATGATAGAAGATGGGTATGAAACCGATAAAACTGTCAAAAGGAGTGCTTTTATCTTTAACCTACCATCAAATGTATATATTTTTGGACAGTTGGCTCCAGTTTTTGAGGGATTCTTGTTTTTTGTTGCATTTGATTCTAAGGCTATACTATTATTTTAAAGGACAAGCTCAGTGGGTGGGAATAACATGTTACAAGAAATACTTTTTTGTACCCTTAAAGCTTGAATTAAAATTTAACTGTGCAAGTTTTGCAATGTATCTGTGGGGTTAGAGTTTAGTTGGAAGACATGGGGATAAATAAAAAGGGCTTGGGTGTGTTCTCAGGCCATCTGTATTTTTCCTTTAGGTTTTATAAGGGAGCTAGAACAGCACTTGGGTT
This sequence comes from Heterotis niloticus, assembly GCA_018136845.1. NCBI lineage: Eukaryota > Metazoa > Chordata > Actinopteri > Osteoglossiformes > Osteoglossidae > Heterotis > Heterotis niloticus. The sequence continues at coordinate 8,726,038 of CM030895.1, forward strand.
CCTTTGAGATTGAGGGTGAAAGGGGAGTGGAGCGTATTTCTCTTTTTCACACATACACACATACAGAGTCTGTGTGGACCTCTCTCTCTTTTAAACTGGGTCACTGTTTTAAACACACACTCACAAGTTTGAGGCCATTTGGCTGTTCAGAGCATTTGTTGTACTTGTTTTTCAGGGAGTTTTGAGCATAGAAAATTGGACTAAGAGTTTCTGGTTTGGACTGGTGTGTGGCCTTCTAAGTTAGAGATTGGTCTAAGTTTTTTGCTGCAGTAAAAATTTCTTCTCTTTTGAAAAGCAGTATGGAACATTTAAGCTTTATCAGTGTCTTTGGAAAAAAGGATCTGCAATAATGGGGCTAATATCATCACTTTTTGGATTGGTCCGACTGGCTGTGGCTGCAGACTGGGACTTGAAGAGGAGGAGGAAGATGGTAGAGATTTCTCAGGCCTTGAATGCGACCCCTGCAGATGTGGCGACGCTGCGGAGAATGGCCATCAGCGAAGGAGGGCTGCTGACTGATGAGATCCGCCGCAAAGTGTGGCCGAAGTTGCTCAACGTGCAGACGGACAACCTGCCTGAGAAGCCAGGTGGGGTACTTACGCTAAAATCTCATATTCTGATCCCTTTAACGGAATGATTCTTCCACTCCGTAGAAAATTGTGGTCACTATTCTTCTCTAAATGGAGCAGGCAGGTATCTCACATGCTTTTTCTTTTAGGTGAAGATTTGCGTGTGAACAACAAGGACTACAATCAGGTGCTGCTGGATGTACGGCGCTCTCTGAGGAGGTTCCCACCTGGTTAGTGTGTGTGTGTGTGTGTGTGTGTGTGTGTGTGTGTGTGTGTGTGTGTGTGTGTGTGTGTGTGTGTGTGTGTGTGTGTGTGTGTGACAACTGCCCATTGCCTTGTCTTCACGCCAGTGTCTGAAGGAGTGAAATTGTCATTTTTGAGCTGTTACGTAACAGAGCCTTTGTTGTTGGACCCCAAACTGAGTAAACGTTTTATAGGATTTAAAAGTGTTAAATGTTACAAATTTAAAGTATATAGGTCATTTTTTATGAAAGAGCACTCAATACCATTGAATAATGAATACTGTGCTCTCTGCGTGCATATACACACTGTTGCATTTTGTTTGACTGATGCTTCTTGTGGTGCTGTGTGTTTTCCAATGAGAAGTAATAATAACCGAGCAGCCCTCAAATTAAATCTTATCGCTGTGTGGTGTCTGGGTTATGGGGCTCCAGAACCAAAGATGGTTTTGAATCATTCAGTGGTGACGAGTCCAGAACGAGCCAGAACAGCCTGTCTGGAAGGAGGGTTGAGCTTGCTGAGCATCAGTGTTCTTCTAGGAATCAACCCACTAGACATGTGGAGCTGAGTTTCACAAGCCCTCTTTTGAAATCAGGCAAATGGTTATTTTGATCTGATGTTGTGTAATGTAGGTGCTTTTAAAATATTTAACTGTTAGCATTTATCTGACACTTTTTTTCTTATGCTTAAGTAAGGTGCTTGCCCTGAAATGTTAACTTTACCCTGGTAAATAAGTGGGAACGTGATTGTAATGTATAGATCTAAAATTCTAAGTTGTATTGGAGAATTGTATTAGATAAATTGACAGTTTAGTCATGTTAATCAACATTTGTAAAAGAATCTGTTGAGATCAAAATTGGGCTTCAGAGAGGACGGATTTCATTTCAACTAACACTCGCTGTGTGTGTTTCCATGTATCCAGTGTGACACTGCACTCCACATAGAACGCTAACAGACTGCGGTCGTGTCATCCATCTTTGTTTAAAGTACGCTGTGTCTCTTCCCCCACACCATCTGCACAGGCATGCCAGATGAGCAGCGCGAGGGTCTGCAGGAAGAGCTCATCGACATCATCCTGCATGTTCTGCAGCGCAACCCCCAGCTACACTACTATCAAGGCTACCACGACATCGTGGTCACCTTTCTGCTCGTTCTTGGTGAACGCCTTGCTGCTGTCTTGGTGGAAAAGCTGTCAACACACCACCTCCGGTAGGACACTGCACCATAGACTACATTAGTTGGGTGTAAACATCAGTGCCCTGAGGGTCTTTGCTGTTCACCTCACTAATGGTTTTTTTGAAAATGACATCAGGTGAAGATCAGCTGCCTTCCAATTAGTGGCTCTTTATAATGGGTTAATATTTTTAACAGTTTCCACTTTGGTAACTGAAGTGGTAAAATGTGACTCTCAAGATTCCTGGTTGTATATGTTTTTTTTTTTTTTTTTTTTTTTCCTTTTCCCTATACAACTTCAGAAATCCCATTATTTAAAATAATGTGTAAGTGAATAGAAGAAAGCATTTTGCATTGCCAAATGTTTAAAAAAAAAAAAAAAAAAAGTTAAACAGTTTTACATTGCCAGTTGTCACCGGCTGTTTTGGTTTAAATTTAGCTCAGTCTGTGCAGAGTTTTCTTTCAGGTTTCCTCCCACAGTGATGCTAAATTGCCTTTTTTTTTCAATTTTTGTTTGCTTGATTATTAAATTGTGCTTGTAGTTGGGTCTGGTGTCTTGATAGAATTCCCAGTGGGGGCTGGGCAGTCTTTTGGCCTTGGAACCCCTGCAGATTTTGTTTCTTATCTCCAGTCCACCTGGAGTTTTTTTTTTTTTTTTTGTTCTTTCTGTCCTCCTGGCCTTTAGACCTTATTTCTCATCTGTACAACCTCATCTTCAGGCTGACCTCTTTCAGTATACCTGTCTACCATTTTCTCATTTTTCTTGTCTACTGTTTCTTTCTCATTGTTGTCCTTTTCACCTTGTAAAGCACTTTGAGCTACAGACCACTGTATGAAAGGTGCTATACAAATAAATGTTATTGTTGATGGTTTGTTGCTGCTTTGGTAGGGATTTCATGGACCCCACCATGGACAACACCAAACACATTCTGAACTACCTGATGCCTATCATCGAACGGGTGAACCCGGAAGTGCACGACTTCATGCAGCAGTAAGCACCGAACTGACAACACACCAAGTCCTTTTAGTGCTGCTGTGCTGAACAGGGTCAGGAGTAATGGTGCAAAGAGTACAGCCACACCAGAGGGATGATGGCCTTGATTGTTCATGAATTGACCAAGATGTCAATCCAAATGTTAAGCGTTGCTAGGAAACAGGTTTGCAAGTGGTCTGGCATTCAAGATGCTCTCACTTCTTGTCCATGCTTCCTCTCTGCAGGGCTGAGGTGGGCACCATATTTGCCCTCAGCTGGCTTATCACCTGGTTCGGCCACGTGCTGTCCGACTTTCGCCACGTTGTACGGTTGTACGACTTCTTCCTGGCCTGCCACCCGCTCATGCCTATTTATTTTGCAGCTGTGGTGAGTCACTGAAAATTTTATTTTGTTTTATTTTTTTAAGCATTATCTTGTTTTTGTAACGTAGCTGCATGTTTAATAATAGGTCTGGGATAATTCAAGTGTTTGCACAACTTGAGGCTTCTGTATCAAATGGAAAGTAGTCAGAAAACGGGAATGAAATGTACCCTAACAGATATCACGGTGAAGATTATTAATGGATATTTATAGCTAATGTATAATTAACTGCACAGCATACAGATCTCTGCAAAAATTCAGAGCTGCGGAGAAAAACATGAACAGTGTTCACTTATTCTGTGAGGCTGCCATTTTGAAGTGTACAGTGATGTCTTGTGGCTCATCCTGGTATTTTACATGTCTGGGAGATGCAAAGTATTATGTGTTGTATGGATTTATGATCAGAATGTTGTGAGATTGAATCCTGGATCAGAGTGCTGTGGACATGAAGTTTGAAATAAATATCCCCTGAAAGAGTTCACAACAAAGGATTGTGTGTTTAATATGTGTTAACTCCTGCAGATTGTGCTGTACCGTGAGGAGGAGGTGCTCGAATGCGACTGCGACATGGCCTCTGTCCACCACCTCCTCTCCCAGATACCCCAGGACTTGCCCTATGAGCTGCTCATCAGTCGAGCTGGTGACCTCTTTGTCCAGTTCCCCCCATCCGAGCTGGCAAGGGAGGCGGCAGCGCAGCAGAGTGAGAGGTGAGTGAGCTGGGCCTGCACTGGCTCTCTTACTCTCTGTCTCTGTCACACACACTCAGTGGGTTTCTTCTCTGACTCATGCATGGCCTACAGGTTTTCCAGCTGTTTCAACATCAGACTGCCTCGGTCTCAAAAGTCCTCTGCTGAACCCCCAATTAAAATTATTTATTGGATCAAGAGGTTGAAGGCTCAAATGAAATTAAACCTTGAAAAATCTTTGGATAAGGAGACAGCAGTTCCTGGACAGCACTTTGTATGTGCAGGCAGCAGGTTCCATATCCATGACTGTCATGGTGCACCTGCTCAGGACAGGAGCCTGAGATAATGGAGAAGATAACATTTAGTCTTATCAGAAATGTATGCTAAGCAACATAAACAAGAGCAGGACATTAAACCCACAGCCAATCTGAGAATGTGTGTCCTAGACCATAAAGCTTGTCGCACTTTAACACCACTTCAGAGGTGACATCAGACTCCTCCTCAATGTCTTACTTGTGCTGGAAAACACACTTTTTCGGTGCCTTTTTACTGAAGAGAGTGTGCAAGTTTCTTAACAGCTGGAACATGCTGCAGTGGTAACTGTGCTGACCTGAGGTATCTTCTTGCATGGCCTGCAAACAACAAATGGCACTGCAGTTAAGTTTGTCTGCCTGCTGCCCAATATGCCAGCTATAGATTATCTGGCTTTAACTGGTGCTCCCCCTGCAGGACGGCAGCCTCCACCTTCAAGGACTTTGAGTTGGCTTCGACGCAACAGCGACCTGACATGGTATTAAGGCGCCGGAGGAAGGAGCAGGCCTTGGCAGGGGCAGAGCTGGGAACTGGGGCAAAGGCGGGGTCGGGAGTGGTGGCGGTAGTGAGGCCCCGAGCACGACGCTTTGTCCGACTTGCCGTCATGGGCCTCACGGTCGCTCTGGGAGCAGCAGCACTGGCTGTGGTCAACACAGCTCTGGAGTGGGCACCCAAACTGGACCTGCAGCTTTTCCCCTGAACCTGGACTGTGGTCATTGGACAGTAACACATCCCATAAATGAACAACCTCAAGTCAGCTGTGACTCCTTTTCTGTTCACCTTTGCACAAAGGGCAAGAATAAGGAGAGCAGGAGTGCTTTTGTGGACCCTCTTTTTGTTTACATATGTAAATAAAATAAATGTGTGACTAACAACAATTAAACTATGCAGACAGTGGCTCTAGCAGGACTGGGACAGGTTCAGAGTGGTTTGGAAATGTGGTTCTGTTCCTGGTCCTGTAGGATGGCCAGAAGGAGTTTATCCACAAAGTTGAGCAGCCCATGTAATTTACCTTCTCCCCTCTTACCTTTTGCAGGCTCTGACTCCAGTGAAGTCAGACCTCAGACTGGAAACAAATGAGACCAAAAGTGCTGATGGGCCCCACCTCTGTATATTTGGAATGGAGGATTTTATTTGTATTTTTATGTCTGTTTGAACCCTTTATTTCTGTCTTTGCACACACATGCAGAACTCTTACAAGGTCCCATTTGGAAGCAAAATATGTGTGTTTTGCAATCATGGTTAGTATTGGACCCCCACTTTTGGTCAAAGTGTGAACAGGAAGAAGTAGCCTGAGGGCGGGTGTCCTGCATTCTTAATGCCCTGAAGAGTCCACACACACCGCTGATAAATATGCTTCTTGTTTCAGGGCTGTAGTTTGGAAATGCAGACCAAAAGGGAGTGTTTAGGTCACATTGCACAACAAACCATCCTGTTTATTTGCTCATCTTGTAAAGGAAGGAATCTGCATTTGGGACTGACTCTAATGCTGGGATTTTGAGATTTGGCATCCTGCAGAATCTGCTGTTTGTTGTTGATAGCTTCAATCAGAATAATTGTGAAAAATCTTTGGTGTGTGTCATTTTAAATGGCTATCAAGAAGCATAAAACTAAAAACAGGCTCATCTTGAGAGATCTGTGTGTGTATATACTGTATAACACTGTGTTTACATGTGTGCAACTATCCCCCGGTATATGTCCTGTTAATAGAATGTCTTGTTTTTATGCCAAAAAAATTGGTTTAATTTTGGAGCTCTACCTATAGTTTTTTTTTTTTTTTTTTAAAGCCCAACCATATTCCCAGCCTCATTTTGAAAATATCTAAAACTATAGGCAAAAATGATTGGTGTTGCATTTTGTGGTTAAACTGTGTATAAAATCTCCCCATCTGTAATGTGCAGTCACTTTGAAATGCACTGTCTTTGCTTGTATCGTACCTGTTGGGTACCCATGTTGTAATAAAGACTAATTGTCCCTGCACTCATCCCACACGATGCATCACACCAACCGGGTTCCATAATGTCCAACCTGTGAGCAGAGAAATGTTGAATAGCTTAATAAGTGAGAGGGATCTGCTGTGGCTTTGTGCTCAGATGTCATTCTTACTTGTCCCTTGTTGTATAGACAGATGAGTGATAATTGATTTATACAGGCATGTTGCAGTTGTAGTGATATTCGGTTGGGACTTTAAGGATGAGGTGGGTTGAAATATAATTTTCCCCATTTGCAATAATAGGAAAGAACTCCCTGTTTGCATTTGTCCAGTTTAAGGAAAATTTTAGGAACAGAAACCGGGGGATAGGTGTACGTAAAACACATGGCCCTGAAAAATGAACAGAATAGAAAATAGGATGGAAACAGTTTTTTTTTTGACAAGTCTGTATTTTTTGTATTGGTACATTTGATTCACTAACAAATGTTATTTGACAGACAATTGTTTCAGTCTGCATGTGTGACAGCAGCCCCATAACCCAACATGGCCTGTCAGGAACAACCTCCACACTCAGGTAGACAAAGCCCCAGCTGAACTGCCTGCTGCTCCACCATGCAGGGATGTGCAAAGCCAGCAAAATCGATGGAGGATGGAAATTCACCATCCACACAAGCACGTATGTCCATTTCACCCCCCCCCCGTCATGAATTTGGAGACCACCTCAAATAAAGTGCTGCTTTCTGAGCAAGTGAAATAAGTTAATCACAGCTGACTGTAACTTCCTCACCCTGACATACTGACCATTATTGCAGATGATCTTTGTTAACAATGAGGGGTTCTAAAGGCTTGAGGCCAAGTGTTACTGCTGCTTAAAACCTACAGGTAAGAAATAAAGAGGATTTATGCAGATAATGATACTTTATGTACATGTAGTCATAGCCAAAAGGGTAGAAACACCTTATATTTCATCAACCTGTCTTGTACCTGTGACCAAACCAAAAGCACTGGCCTTGTTTTCTATGGTACGTACATCAGACATGTGAGACAAAACATTTCTTACAGTTTCTGCCCTGACCCAAGTACTTGGGCTGTATTCCTTTAGCAAATATCCACTGGTGTCCAGGAGTGTAAGCCATGCAAAACTACTGATCATGTTCAATAGCTTCCAATAGAGACAAAACCATCAATGTATTCAATTCAAACGTCAGACTAATCAACAAATACTAGAAAAAAACGACTGAAGTTGATTTCCCCTTAAAAGAATGTGTGCGGAAAGTTATGTTCTAGTATCCATCCGCCAATATGAGAGTCAAGACTAGGATGGAAGAGCTGCTCCTTCACAGGCAGAGGCCAAGCGACACCCAAGAAGCCGCTTATCCACGATGGCGTGACAGATGCAGAGGAAGACTGAGCCCTCAAGCTTGGTGAAAACGCAAACCTCCAAGTTCAGTGGCAGTTCTGGCAGTTGGGGTGGCAGAGGACACCATTGATCCTGCACCTGCAGCCTCCAGCGGTGTCTCCTGAGCCCTGGATGGGGTAACACATGGAAGAACTTTGAAATACACATATTTGGATGAACTCCGGTCTCTCAGTACTGCTGATACTGTGTTTTATATTAGTCAAGATTCACATATGTTTTTGCTGAATATTACATGTTACCCCAAATAAGCGCTCACATTACACTAATTCAGAAGCACGTGATCTGTACCCTACTATTTCACAAAATAAGCTACCAACACTTGAGAAACACCTCAAGAGCAAAAATGTTATGCAGCCTCCCTTTACTTGCCTTCCATAGCTTCTTCTGCGCTTATTCTTCAGCTCTGTGCCACTCGATTTTTGGACAGTTTGTTAGAATGTAAAAACATTCATTGTCAGTATGAATCCTGAAGCAAAAAGGTGTAAGGTGCCAGAAACTGAAAAGGCAAATGAAAGCCTCACTTGAACAGCAGGAACGTTATGACTTTGCGTGATTTATTGCTCATTTACTGTAAATGTTAATTTACAAATAGCTTAGCAGAGAGGTGCCACGACAAACGCTTCAGTAGGTGGAGTTCTGATGTTCTGCACTTTTCAGGATTTTTTGAATGTTTTGCTTAAAAATAAAAAAATTGGAAGTTCTCAAACAGTAGCTACTTCCCCTTTTAAATTCAGGGCATTTTGAAAATTTTTTGAGAAAATTCAGGTTATAAATAGGTTTTTATGCTCATAAACAGAGTTATTATGCTCATTGTGGGAGACTGTTGTTAAGTGTCATCTAGTTATGCTGACTTGGTGAGCATATGGGTGTATTAATACAAATATTGAATTGCAGAATTTAAACCACTGCACGCAACGTGACCTTGTGATAAATTATGGATAAATTATGGCGATGTAGCCGAACCCTAAACTAGCAAGTGCCAGTCAACCAGTTAGGCGTATCCGGTGAGCAGTAGACAAAGCAAAAAGGCAGAGCAGCTTGCCTTTGGCCCCCAGCGTGCCTGCCGGGTCACCCAGCAAATCTCCGTCTTGCACATCGTGCAGCACATCCAGTCGCAGCCGTCCTTCTTCTGCACGATGATCTGACACTTGGGGCAGTGCATGGCCTCACCCGTTTGCAGCATTGTCTGTCGAGGATGATAAGCATCAGATTTAGCAAAAGTACTGACATTGGCATCAGTGACAAGAATAGTGTCACTGCTGCCTAGTTTGCTTACTCTGAAGGCATCTAAATGGGGTTAGATAGTCCTAAGATAAGGTGCTTTTGGTAGCTAACTATGCATTTGCATTGGGCAACTCAGTATTGCTTTTTTGTTGTAGATTTGTTCTTTCGTGATCTAATTTTAAAGCTGCTTTTAAGGTTGGTATGTAAATTTATTGCCAGAATGTCTTTATAAAACTGAATCTCTGCCAGTTTCTCATTTCATTCTTTATGCACAGTTTTATTTTTCATTATTTTTCAAGCCACAGACTTGAAATTTGGTACACAGGTACTTGTCACCTTAAGTGGAGTTTTTGTGTGGTTAAACACACACATGGTGCTACACACATAAGGAAGGTGTGGTTCTAGGCAGTTCCCAGCTAATTTGTCATCATGAAAACTAATGTGCCACTTCCCTCTCGCACACACAAGGGAGCGGGAGCTTCTGGAGTGAAGGACGTGAACTACTGTACAACAGAGTGGAATAAGAAATTATACCTGACTCACACAGCATTACACACATTATTAATGTAAGGGTAATATCATTTGGCAATTATATATATTTGTCATATTTTCCTTTCTACTTTCTGACCTGGGCAGCACCAGGGATCTCAGCTAGTAAAATAATAGCAGTAATAGTCCATACATCATTGCCACATGAATTGGAACATGAATTTACATGATTGCAGATAAACCTTATGCTATAAATAGAATAGTTTTTTTTTTTCCCCTGAAGAAACATTCCTCATCCCAGGCTTTCATTCTTACGTTTAGCATCTCTGTCGTCTGCTTGGCAGCCATGTCATTTTCCGCTCTGACTTGGAGATCGTCCTGGTACTCCTTGCAGTTCATGTTCTTGTGGATGGCCTAGGAGAACCGGCCAGAGGCTTAAGGTCCACATGATCGTTCCCTCAATTGTTCAGGTGGCACACATACAGAGAGCAGCTTAAACAGAGCCATAAGGGGCAGAGCGATGAGGGACCCCGACTTGGGCCTAAATTGGTGAACGTAATTGGCTGGTTATAGGTGCAGATTAACTGAAAAGTTCGGCAAGATTTTCAACCCACGACACTTAATAGCAATCAATCTCATGTAGATATAGAAATTAATCCATTTATTTCTGCTGTAAATTCAATGCTGGAAACCATGCCCTCCTGGTCTTTTCCCAGCCCAAACTGTATTGTACTCCAAGTGCATTTTAAACCTAATTTCTTCCATAAAAATAAGGCATATGTAATAATCATATCATCATATAATAAATTACAGTCCATCCTTGATTTAGCAGACTTTGATTTTACAGATTGTAATAAAATACTGTATTTCCAAAAGGAACAAACACTGAAAAACATTTTTAAGCACAGTGGAAAAAATGATTTTGTTGAAGATGGCATGATATTTTAAAATGTTTTGATACTGTCTCAAATAAAAATATTCATCCAACTGTCTCCATTGTTAGTGTCATGAAGGCAGTGATTATGTTCATTGGATTAAGTTATAAAAGTGTTACTGTAGTGTACAGTGCAATACTATACAATGCTGTAGTAGTAAAAACATTACGGTTAAATTACAATTCTCATTTGCCAGACTTTTACCATTTCTGGACACTTCATTTCCTGTATAATCCCTGAAATCAAGGATGTAATGTAAAGTCTTATCGTAGTGTAACTCAGAAGTTAAGTAAGTAGTTTTTAGATTAACAAAATGAGAAACTTAGTGTGTTTAATAGATGAAACTGACAAACTGGCTGGTCAGGTAATGCTCACCTTGCAGAGCAGGCAGTTTGTCTCCTTGCACAGTTGGCACTCAAACTCGTTGACCTCGTCCTCAAAGATGCACCAACCGGCACAGTCGGGAGTCTTGCAGTGGTAACTGTTTGCGCAGCGCGTCTCGGCGATGTTCAGCCGCAGTTCCAGGAACTTGGCATATTCCTCTGGGGACAGGAGCTGTGAGCAACAGCACCACTCATTCATACATTGCGCGCTAATATTTTTTCCACATTTTTTTTTTACATATTAATTGACCCTTTTATCATTGTTGATGTATCATTTTCAAACCAAGGATTAATTTGACTACTAAAGTTTTTGGTTGATATTAATTTAAAGATCTGGAGAATTATCCATCCTCTGAATAGTGTAATCTTAAGTGAGTAAAATAAAAATACATCCAGAAAAACAGACCGAAACTGTTGTAATGGTCAAACGGGATGAATTGTTTGAAGGTATCAGTGTATGGCCCACATCGGTATTGCTCCGATGTTCTCTATAAAGTTTATGAAAGAAAAGTAGACAAACCAATCTGGAAACAAATTATACAATATTTTCTGCGGAATATTTATTATACCCATATGTACTGTACAATAATGTCTTGATTAGTGCTACCTCCCATAGCACTGTTTTGCAATAGCACTCTTATTTTAGCAATTTTCAGTAATTTATTATAATGCGTTATATTTTTTAAAAATTCAAAAATATTTAAACATAATTAACATTTTATATTTACTACCCATAAAAATACTGTTTCCTGCATTTATTCAACATTATTAAATGTGTAATATATTTTGCATTATGTTTTGCATGTGCAGTTACATTTATACAAAATACTGAATTAATGGCCTCTTACGGAGCTGTTTCACTAGGCTCTGTTTCTCAAGAACACATCTAGAGGGATAATTCATTAATATTACTATTATAACAATTAGTATTACTGCGTACTGTACACATATATAAAAATATTGATACATACACATCTAGCTAACTTGTGCTGTGAAGGCCAGCCAGTTTTTTAATGGCTTGGTTTAAGGTCAGGTTTGTTGTTGTACAAGCTAGTTTTGATAACATAATTATATGTTTAGGGTGCAAAACAACATGGAGGTACCTTTTGCTAAAAACTGCAAACGGAGAAAAGTAGTGAAAACTTTACTGGCGCTGCTGGAAAGCTTGAGATCAACATAAACTTAGAAATATTGGGAAAGGTAGAGATATTTCCATAGGGACTTGAGTAATTGTTGGTAAGGTTGGAAGAGCAGATCTTACGGCTCTAATCTCTCGGTCCTGCAGACTGCAGTCGCAAGCGTAGTCATCGTCCCTGTACGGGCAGGCCACCTCTGCATCCAAGCTGTTGGTGATGGTTCCCTTCAGACAGTCCCTGTGTCAAACAGTGGAAAAGTGCACAGATTTATTCTCTACACCAATACAGTCCATATTTGAATTTCCAGACTATATTGGAGGAGGAGGTGTCCTGACAAAACTCTGGAAAAATCTAAATCATAATTTAACTCATATTTTTTATTATGGTGCTGTACAGTACTGCAGTAGTGCACTACAATAACACTTTCGTAACCTAATTTAATGCGTAATGAACATGCAATGTGCCGAATTATTCCAAAAAATTTAAAATTAGTTAAATATATCATACTTTAAAAAATGTTTTTTCATTATTAATCATTTTTCTATTTTCCTTGGGAATGTTTATGTGATGTCTTCAAAATCAAGGATGGACTGTACTGAGATTGTATGACTGTAACCTGCATCCTGCAGGCTGCTTTTGCTGTGCGGGAGCTGGCTTACTTGCAGAAGTTGTGCAGACACTCCCGAAGTGTTACACCCTCTCCTGGAGCTAAAGTGCAATAGCACACTGGACACTCTATTGCCTCTTGGTTGGGCACCAGGCTGTGTTCATCTGTTTCTATGAGGCTGCGGAAGTTTTTCTGTCTTTCGTCCTCCAGAGCCTTCAAAAAAAAAAAAAAAAAACAAACAAACATAAAATTCATATATCACTGCTCTTAAGCTTGAACGTAAACCCCTCTGGTTTGCCAATGTCCTAATGCCCACAAACAAGATGGAACAAAGGAAACTCTTTATTACTCTAAATTATTTTACAATACAGAAAAGACATCACGATAAAAATGCAGTTATATATTGTGAAGAAATTTTACAGGTTTTCATGTTTTTTGGGCAGGTGGTCAAAGCAGGCATGACAAGTGTTCAGTTAAACACTGGTTTAAAAGGTGACGTTCTTATTTCAAAGGTTGCTGGAAATTTTACACCGTAGATGTGTAAATAAAATCCAAATAAAATAAACAAGTAAATGCTTATCTTTGGAAATTCATAGCTGCTATTAAAAAAGTGCTACTGAAGTTCTGACCATCATCCATCTGGCAGAGTTACCATACAGTAAAGGGTGGGACAAAATTAGCCACCTGCTTGTACTGCAAACAGGCCACGGCCTCCTGCTGAAGTCTGCGGACCTCGTCGGCATCGGCTTCATAGTCTTCAGGTACCTGGTAATCGGCAGGCCTCTCCGCTCCACATATCTCGCACCCTGGCCTCGTCGGTTTGTTCACGAATGTGCATATGGGGCACGGCCAGCCCACCTGCAGCAACATAAACAGTCACCCGCAGGCCCACATCCGTGACAGTGCTCAAGAGGACCGCTGCTTCACATATTAACCGGGAAACTTAACTCATCGCAGGTCTCTTCTGATATCCAGTCAATGACATTAATACTACGTATGGTTAACTGCCTCAGATTTCAACGTATCCAGTCTGGGTTCTGTTCTTGTGCATTGCTATTACTGTTTGTTTTAATTTCATGTTCTATACATCTTTTTCCTTAAGCATCATTTAGGGTGATTTTGAAGTGAACCTGGGATGGGTTTGGAACAAACTGGAAATTTTCCTTATTAGAAATAATTACAGAAGTAATCCATTAAAAATCTGGTCAATTTTTCAGGAATAAATTAGGACCAGATAACAGCGATAATAATGATGGCATGATATAAGTGAGCTGTAAAAACACGAAGGCCCAAGAATGGCATGCTTTGTTTTTCTGGGACATAGAGGGTTTTTCACCTGTGGCTCTGGATGTGAAAGTGGAGAAGCAGGAAGTGTGGGCTGCACTCCTGGGGTATGCAAAGTGTTGGCTTTCTTCCTCACATCCAGGCCCCTGGTTTCTCCATCATTCTGTCTGTACATCTCCATGGCATTGATGATTCCTTCGGAAACGCGTGACCAGATGTTCACCACTCACACCACTATGCAGAATACTAGCACTAACAGGATGTGTTGCAACTTCCTGCAGAAGCTTCCACAGTTCAGCTTCCTTCAGCAAATTTCAATATTGCAACGCTAAAGTGCTACACCAGTCAGCAAACCAACTCCTTAAGTTCCGAGTCGAGTCAAATTACAAATTTTCAAGGACATCAATGTTTTCTAGTTTATTTTTAATTACCTTTTGTTCACCTGTCTATATTATAATATTTATGTTTGTATTTACTCCCTAAACCAGGGTGGCAGATGGCAGTGAAAAGCACCCAAACAGAAGTGTGAGACCACATAAATTCAACTTTTCCACAGTATTTATAGCTCACGCCTTGTGTTCTCGAGTGTTAGTGATCAATAGGTTGAGAAACACTCCATCTTTAATAGATAAATTGGTTAAAAAAGGCACTAAATGGGCAGTTATGAGGAAAGAGTATTTTTATTTTCAGCCAATTTAAGTTACTTTGAAATGTAGCTTGGAGTTTATGGATAATAATGTTTATTTATTACAGTTGTATCAGATGTTTTTAGTTCAAAACCCATAAATAAAGGCCTGTGTATGTGTAAAATTTGGACACTGTTATTCTAATTTTCACAAACCGACAGATTTTGAGATTTGACACAATGCGCCGAGTCTGCTTTGGTTAGAAGGGATAAGGAAGGGCTGGGGAGGAATTCTTACTGTCCAGATGACTGTTTTCTTCTTCCTGTTTCTGTTGCTCTCGGCTGAGCTGCGCTTTGTGGGCTGACCTGATGTACAGGAAAGCAAGGTCTCCGTCCTTATGCACACCGTGACTGTAGAGCGACTCGTTGTCTCGAGCAAGGCGCTTCCCAATCACCCAGGTTTGCAGCACAGGGTGGAATCCAAAGTCCTTCCCAACCTGTGCACAAAAACACACACACATTGATCAGCACTTTGGTACAGATCTGTAGGGAGACCCATACAAATCAAACTTAGCTTTGTAAAATCTGCATTGTCAGGGGGGGAAAGAGCAAACAAGTCAACCATCTCAAAGATGGACAAATATTTGCTCAAGGAAGGAAGAATCCCCCCCTCCCCATCTTCAGTAAAATAAATTCCCAGAGTAATCTGTGGAAGACTGGAAAAGCCTCGCACAAACCTACAGAATAGTAGTACTTCTAAACTAATCAAAAGTAAATATGGGAAGGAGGTAAAGATGTGTAGAGTTTACCTTATCTTTCAGCTCTGAGATGGTCATATCAGCCGTCACCTTCATGGTAACAGGAATAGACGAGTCCTGCATGGCATCTTCTACTCCCACCTTTAACCTGCAGCATAACCACAGCATGTGACACTGTGTGCTCATCCCTAAATTGCAGTGCAATGATGACTTCAAGATACGAACGTGTTCACGCACCATATTTGAGTCTGAGGAAAGGCTTCAGGACAGACCCGCACGCATACTGGCACACCCATAGCAGCCAGTTGTTCTGCCAGCCTCTGGGATTCCTCTCGGTCCCCATAGCTGAGGGCTTCACTCAAGGACTGTGCCAGTTCCTCTGCTGCCAGTGTGGGAAAGAGGAGCCAACGAAAAATCCTTCATTATTTGCATATGTGAGTATGTGCCTGGAGGCAACAGCGCTCACTGCTTATTGACAGTGAGGGGGCTGTGCAGCATCTGCCATTGTAACCCTTGATTTCAGTACAGTCTTATCTTGGTGTTACCCACAACCGTCTAACAAGTTTTTGGAGATATTTTGGTCTGGTGCAAGCCAGATAATTCACAATTTGTATGGCAATGCATATAGTCATATCTGTATATAGTAATATGTATATATAAAGAATGTTGTCTACTAAATGCTAACAGCCTAGCTCAAGTGCTCACTAAACAATTGTGCAATTTCTTGCTGTGTTTTTGAACAGTTGTTGGTGTACAAAGATACAGAGATCTCTCATGTTCAGCACTCAGACAAAACGACTTTCATTTGCCTTACATTTTATTGCAAAATGATATAAAATTATAACTGCACTCAGACAATTGAAAGTGTGACTGAACAAGACTTGAACAGTACGATGTGAATGGGGACAGCTGAAAACATTAGCCTACATCAGATTGTTAGTGGGGTAATTTTAGAGGCCATTGTTAGCTGTGAGTGATGCCATACCAGGGTAGAACTGCATAGATGGTGACATATTCTATGCATGGCAAAGGAAAGAGGTGAGGGTGGCAGCTTTCAAGGGGAAATAAAATGGCACAAAATCTGTGAGGTTAGTGAGATATCAGGGCAAGATAACAGGGTAAGACTGTACTAACCTTGAATTGCTCCAGTAAAAATACTGTATTGTATAAATAGGCAAAATACTGAAATACTATCTGGATAAACCAGCCATACTGCAAACCTCCTGCTGTAATAAAACTAGCTGTATTGTAAGATAACTGGTCCATCACCATTCTCAATACAATGTATGTTTCATTAGGTGACACTTTTCTGCAAAGTGAATTTTAATTTAAAGGTATGTACTTTTATTTAACCTTCCATACAGCTAGGTAATGTTTACTGTATTTATTTAGCATCAGGTACCTTGATTGAAGGTGTTACAGTAGGAGGTGGGATTCAAACCTGAGGACAAGGCATCAGCTTTTTACCTTCCCTTAAGACGTCTTTTTGTGATTCATCAGATTCCGCCATTGCTTCGTAGTTGTGTTGATGCGCTAAAAAAAGAATAGTCCGTTTGTAACATGCTCCTTTAGGACATTTTTTCCAACACCCAGTACAAAGTCCCAGTTACCGACATCTCATGCTTTGTTTGCCACCACACCCAAAAGGTGTAATCTCATAGTGAAACACCATGAATCACCTACAATTAAGTGTAATACGTACATCACAAATACACAGACAAATAAACATTCCAGACCCAAATATGGGTTTTATTCATTAAAAATGATAAATCATCAGTACTGTCTAAGGCCAAAGAGCATAAATTCTGTGAGACTTATATCACCAATACAAACAGATCCCAAACAAATAACAAAACACAGATAATTTATCCAAAAGGCACCCAGGTAGCACAAATAAAATCCACAAGGCTTATCCATCATTTGCTCGACATGTAAGCCCCACACCACTCCTTAACCATCGCTGCCATGATCTCTTAGGCCACTTTCCCCAACTCCAGATCTTCATTACAATTTTACGCAATGCTCCAAATTCAGTAAAACAACCAAAATAATTTTGCATTCACTATCCTAAACATTAAAAACTGAATATTCCACAGCAGAGCAAATCCATCGCAGAACTTCACCTTCAAGTTCATCATGAACTAAAATCAGAGCAAAACTACACACAGGATCCAAAGATTAAAGTCAATGATCTGTGGCCACAAATGTACTAAAGCTAAATAATTTGCATATCAAAAGGGCCAGCAAAGCACCATAAGGGTCAAATTATTAAATTCTGGTCAGAAATACCAACTTCTGCACATTCACCAGCAGAGAATTAAAATGTCAAAATCAAATAGTTATGAAGAGGAACCGGAGTCGGAGTTTATCAAATAACTTCCAAAAATTTCAAAAAGACTTCCAACATCATTTATTATGCGTCGGCGCAGGCCATCGAGAGCGCATGCGCGAAGCATTTAAACCCAGCAGCTCGTGTACTTTAATGGCAAAAAGAAATGATGTACAATAATCTACGTAGCACAGTTTACCTAAAACTGTAAATATTACCACAACATTCCAAAACAGTCGCTAAACAAGTGAAACAGCAATAAAACACTACGCAGCGAGGGATGACGGGAACGCTCCCGCCCGGCGCACGACACGAATTACGTATTTGCCCTGTAAATGTCTCGGACTTTTCTTGAGCGATACAAACACCGACTTAAAACGTAAAACGCAGCGACCTTAAAGCGTGCCGAGACAGCGCTGTAGCGCTAGGCTGTGATCGCAGTCTGAAGTGAGAAAAAGTGAAAGTTGCCGACACGAAAGTGGAACTTCGTGGAGATCACGGCTTGAACCGCATGGGTTCGCTGAGCCTTTTTCGCGTAAAATTGTATAAAATCGCGCATAACGTAAGCAAGTGACCGTGAAACGTAAGCGGTGCAAAATGTTTTAGCTCCGCACGTTAACGCAGTGAATTCCAGCACATCTGCGCGCCATGCGTGTGTCAAAGGCGTCGGAACTGCTGCCACTTTTGTTCACCTTTCACCGAAATGTCCAGTGGATTTGACCAGATTCGGTCCCGAATGGGGTCCGCATGTCCTCGTTCGCGGGTCGGGGCAGGCGCGCAACGCCGAGCAGTTTGTTACAATGAAAAGTGAAAGAACTCAAAGGTCCAGGAAGTGGGACCTTAAAGGGACCTGATGTGATCCATGTTCACGCAGGAGTAACGAGACTGGGATCTGCTCACGGGGCTGACATGGGGTCGAATCCCATGTCCCCAAGTAGTTGAGCCCCACAGTTTGCAAGTTACATGCGCTAAACTTTGGAGTTGGTTGGCCAGCATGATATCCTGAGTTCAAAGTGGGATGTTGCTATATTGCAGTTTATTAGTGTGGATTATAATTCAGTTTATGCTCCAAAAATGCATACTGCGTAAGAATGCAGTGGAGAATTTAAATAATACTTTTGGGGAAAAAATGTGCATAAACTAACATATTTACATAAACAATTTCTTGCTCGAGAATCGGATTCGATATAATAAAGCAGCCATGAAACTGGCTAAAGTATTACAACATTTCTTGGATAAATTTGAATTTCATGTTTTCCAGAGGCTGGAATTTAATTTTTTTTTTTTTAACTCAGCAGGTGTCCACATTATGTAACGAATTCAGCATATCGAATGTATAAATCAACAAGATCAACAGTTACTGCATTTTTCCCTGCATTCCAAAGCACCAAAACTGAACGTGTAAAAATATTTTAGCATCTCGCAGCTTTTTATATTCTGTTCAAAGAGCAGCAAGTGGGGATTATTTATGAAAATGGGATGTTTGGTTTCAAACACGTAAAGTAATAAAAAGACTTCCGCAGTTTGGCCCGTATTAAATTGCAATAAAAGGGATGTAAAAATAAAATATTATGAATTATTTGACTGCTTGCACAAATTACGGTTACTCTTGTGTTCTGAAGTCCAAATTGCATTTTCTTAAATTTGAAGAAAATGTAAAAAAGGCCGGAGTTTAGCGCCACCTTTCGGTAAAACGGGTCAACGTAATCAGTTAGAAACAGACGTCAAAAGGCAGAAGAGCGTTTGGTTGATAAGCGGACGTATCGACATAAAACGAAAGAAAACAGCATAAACAAAGCAAAAAAAGCAAGGAAAGGCTTTAACAGCCTTCGGTGTCACTTCGGACCGGGATTAAAAGCTGGGATGACGAATTTTATATTTAATTCCAGTTTGTTTAATGGACGTTACTGGAAATTTCACAGTAAAAAGGACGACATTTTTATTAGACACAGAAGTGCCTTAAGCCTTCGACAAAGATCGATAGCGCGACCGTAATTTAAAAAAAAATAATTCTCAGTTACTGTTTGTTGTTGTAATTCTTGTTTCTGGCGACTTCTGTTTTCGCAAGTGACGAGTCTGCGATGCTGTAGTGTTATTGAATAGTAGCGAGTGCTGCTCACGTCCGTGACCGGCCTCAGTGCTGCCCCAGTCGGCGAGCTTAGAAATCGAGCGGCTGGCTCTGTCGAGCGGACTCAGGCCGCGGAAGAGCAACGGCAGCCGTTTTTCTCGATTCAAATGCAAAATATGTACATTGGCTAAAAACAGGGGAATTCATACAGTAAGCACGTTAAATGAATAAATAAATGGGTGCAGACAGCATAAATTGTGAGTTTTAGGCAAGCGACGTCGCCCGATGACAGTAGGCAGTCGTCCCGCCACTTTCTGAGTTACTGAGTTTGTGATATAAAATTGTCGATTCTGAAATGAAACTCCTGGAAAACTCGAGCTTCGAGGCCATAAACAGCCAACTGACGATAGAAACCGGAGACTGTCAGATTATTGGCCGGTAAGTTTTTGTTTAAATAATTTTAAAGAGGCTCTCTTAAGAGTTCCGTTTTATTTGTGCACCTCTAGCTGTTTATTTATTCCCTTTCACTGTTTTATTTCCGCGTCGCTATAGTTGTTACCGCTTTGACCACTGCGCCCCCTGCCGGCCCTCAGTGTGCACATGTTTGTCCTTAGGATCGAAAGCTACTCGTGCAAAATGGCTGGGGAGGACAAGCAGATGTTCAAGCAGTTCTGTCAGGAAGGTCTTCCTCACGTCATGGAGGCCCTGTCGCCCCCTCAGAGCACCGGGGTCAGCCCCAGCAGGTGAGGACGTTGCCAGGCGTGCCACTCTCGCCAGTTTTTCGTCTGCGTTTGGTCAAAGGCAGTTCAAAATAAATTTAACTTGCTGGCGCTGACAGTTAATGGCTTAGTTTTCTGTTGCTTAAATGCTTTTCATGGCAACAATTCCTTCCATTCCAGCCTGAGCTGCCCTGTTTGGTAGTGCAGCACTTTGGTCAGTTGACACCTGAAGGTAGACCTGTTCAAGTTGCCATGGAAATGCTATTGTAGGGGACATTCTTTGACAGACAGACAGACTGATAAATGGAAATATTTTAGATAGACAGCTAGAGGAATAGATGGACAGATGAAGATTTTTTAGGCAGACTGATAGATATTAGAGACATTGATGGACAGATGTTAGATAAACAGATTGATAGGTAGATGATTGGACAGATATATTGACAGGTAATGGATCCTCATGGATAGATATGACAAATGGATGACACGCAGATGGAAACAGACAGAGGTGTTTCCTCATCTTTTAACATTTAAAAAAACAACCTGAAGATTTAAGACTTGGTAACTGTGTGAAGCTGTGCAGATTGGCGAGCGCAGTGCTGTGCAACTTCAAATGGTGACGTTATTTCCCTTAGCAGGCTGAGCCGCAGTCAGAGTGGTGACGAAGGCGAGGGACCCCTCTCAGACAAGTGCAGCCGCAAGACGCTCTTCTACCTGATCGCCACGCTCAATGCCTCCTTTCGCCCCGACTACGACTTCAGTCGCACCAAGAGCCATGACTTCAGCAGGGAGCCCAGTCTCACCTGGGTGAGGTGGCACAAGAACTGCCAGGGTGGGAAGGAATAGGCTCTGTGCCTAGTTAGTAGTTACAGCAAATGGTTTCCTCATTGTTCTGACCCATTAGGGCAGTGTCCAAAATCAAAAGTGGATTAGTACTCTGTTTTGTCCACAGTGTGAAAGAATGAGCTCCCTCTGTCCCTTACAGCTTCTGAATTCCTCCCAGCATTCAAGCAGGGTCTCAAACCCATTTCTCTTGAAGCTATTTCTCTCCTGGCAGCTACGTAAATGAGTCCAACACCATCTGCTGTGATCATCTATGTATTGGCTGTTTCAATGTCACTTCTATAGGCAGCTACTTCAGGGATGTGAACCAGCAACGTGACAAACAAGCTGTGCCTTGATTGTCCTGTGCTTGTGTCTAAATCTCTTCTTCTATTGTTTATCCATGTATGCTAACTCTTAGTTTGAAGAAGTGTCTTGAAGGGTAAAGATTAAAAAAAAAAAATGTTGGGAGTAGATGTGTCATTGGCATCTGTTGGTGATTGCAGGTGTTGAACGCTGTGAACAGCAGTCTGTCGTCAGCTGCGGGGGGCCAGTTTAGCCGCCTCCAGCCCCAACTGTGGCAGGCCATCGACGAGGAGATCTGCCTGCCTGAGTGTGACATTTACAGGTAGGTGGCAGCCAGCACTGTTAGAACCATCCAAAACAGATGGCCTGTTGCTGAAATTCGGGCCTGAAACTGCTTGGTTTAAGAGGAATTTTTTTTCTGGTTTTGCACTCAGCTACAAGCCGGACCTCGACTCAGATCCATATGGAGAGGAGGGCAACCTTTGGTCGTTTAACTACTTCTTCTATAACAAGAGGCTGAAGCGCATTGTCTTCTTCACATGCCGTTCTGTCAGGTAAATGTTATAGCAGCTTGGTTAAGTCAACACCACTTTCTGTGCTGGTTTCTTGGAAAGCTAACAAGGTGGCTAACCGGTGCATCTGCACCTCAGCTTGTTCATGACACCCCGGGACTCTGGCATCGGGAACGACTTGGATCTGGAGCTGGAGGAGGGAAGCTACGAAGAAGAGGATGAGAACAGAGACTTAGAGAGGCGAGTGCATGGCGTGGACAATGTGTCGTAGCGGTCAAAAGTTTGAGGACACCTGTGGAGGCCAATGGCTTTGTGCTTGCAAAAGGTTTGTTCGTGCAGAGGGTGGCTGCTGCAAGGAATCCAGGATTTAGTGACATTTCCAGGTATTTACAGAAATATTCACAATCTGAAACTTAGTGATTATGGGGGGGACTAGTTTTCAGCTGGTGTGCTCAAACTTTGAACTAGTACTGTTTATTTTGTCAGCTCCTTGTATATTCTTGAAATGTTATTTTAGACTTCTTGTCATTTTGTGATATCAGCTTCTGAGTTGCTCATACAACATTTAGACAGGTTCTGAGATTTAATCAAACCCTGAATCTTAGATTGATTTTTTTTTTGTCTAAAACTTTTTACTAACAGACATTTTCAAGTTTTTTTTTTTTTTTTTTTTTTTTAATTCAGTAAAAGTAAAAAATCCAGTGCTGAGTTAACGTCACGTGCAGAAACATAAAAACAAGGAGGAGAAAAAGTCTAATCTAGCACAACAGAACTATTTTCTTCCACTCGATGGATCGATCGGTATCTTGATTAGGACAGCAGGTGGCTGCTTGTTCTTGCAGGTCCTGGGTATTTACCCTGTACTTGTACAGTAGAAATTGCTCTGCTGTATTTATGGGTAAATCAGTTTAAGCAGTTTAGTGTACAAACCTCACACTGAAACCTGTTTTGGAAAAAACTGCCAGGTACACGAATAATGAAAAGTTGTAGTGATTACGTAAGGTTGTTTGATCAGATCCCTACAACGTTCAGTAGATACCCTGTGAAAGGGACCGCTGAGGACTGTGTATTTACCACTGACACCCACTTGCTATTGTCCCTCAACAGAAGCGGCGCTCTCTGCACCCGGTGAACTGGACTGGTGGGTGGAGAGAAGTCGGGGATTCTGGAGACAAAAGAGCATTGAACCTGCAACCAGCGTGCTGTTGATAGACATCAGCATTTATTACCTTTGTGTTTAGCGCCTACGCATCCCCCCCCGCACTTCCCATGAGGTCTCGCTGTCCCCAGTGTGATACTTTGTAGCTACAGTGTCACCACTGGGTGTCCCTAGACCGCTTTTTTCGTCTTTTTTACATCTTAAGCTAACAAGCTTGTCATTAGTTAGTGTGTCAGTAGTTTTATGTTCAAGTTGAGTTTTCGCTTTTGAGTTTGTGTTGTGTCAGTTTAGACCTGATTCTGCTGTGTGCACGCATGCTTGTGTGCAGCATATACCCTCCAAATAGGTCACTAAATTTCACTTTAGCTCCTTTTTAATATATGTATATGAGGCGTATATTCCGAAGAGGATAGCAGAAGCAGGATTTCCTGTCTTGTTTTATATTGAAATTGCTCTTCGTCCACGTCTGTTCTTTCGTTTTATTGCAAGTATTAATTTGTGCGCGACACACCTTCATCATTCCAGTTGCCCTGCCAGGGCGCTAGGTGTCGCTAGATGCACAGCACATATTTTTTGGATTCATGTGGAGTCATTTGGATGTCTCTTCAGTGTATTTTTATGCAGTTTTTAGCGAGTGACCAGATATAAACAGTGCTACAAATTTATTGAAATTTCCTTCTTATATATTTGGCATTTTTAAAATGACCTTATCCCGTGTTGAGTTGTGAGGCAAAGCTGATGAAAGGGGGTGAATGGCTCATGGCGATTTAAAAGGAAATATGACCGTAGTTATTCTGAGAGCCTCTTCTCCGTTGCCTTGTGCTGAGATAGACCCACAGCTGCCGTTTTATTTTAATATATCATTCCTGCACTATTATTATTAGTGAAAACACTGGCTTTTTTCCTCACAATGCTTGGCACCAGCATCCGTGTTTGTCTGTCTGTTGTCTACTCCTTCCGTCCACTGTCAACCAGAGCCGCATTCCATTGGAGTTTGACTTTGTCCTGTGTCAACATGTCCTCATTGTCACTGGAGTCGCGCACTCGCTGTCAAACACGCGTGCACGTGTACGAGCCTTCTGATTGACTCCTAAATACACTCCAGTCAGCCACCCTCCAGCCCAGTATAAGTCACACATTTAGGTGACACTTTGGGTGCCGGTCACAGTTTGGGAGCACATGCTGGAAACAGGAGTGTTTTCATAACTGACATTGTGTTATGTATGGTTTTGGCGATTGCTTCACTGAAACATAGTAACGCAGTATCTCTCAGGGTGTCACGGTCATTTGAAAATATATGAATTTATACCTAATCTCATGTACCTCTCTGAGTTGGACGACGACCTGAAGATCATCACAATGTGTTTTTTTTTTTCTGCTTACAGAGGTGAACTTTTCATTTGAGTCAGTGTTTAGTTTCACTTGTGAGAAATGTAGCAGTCTTTTAAGTGTTTTGTTTTAATTTTATTTGAGCTGTGATACATTCAAGACTCCTTTACCCTGTTCTATACCTGCTCTCCAGCTGCACAGTGCTCACTTTTTTATAAATAAAAGTATGAGTTGAGGAACCAGACTTCCTGTATGATTCATAACATCATCCTCATATGTAATGTGTCGGTGTAATAGAGAATGTTTTAGGTAAAGTTGTGTTATGTTTCAGCAGTTTGTAGCATCTCCTTGTTTCTGTGTGTCCTTCAAAGTGGCACAAGATGGGTGTGGGGACAGCGGTGGGGTGCAGATGCTATGGCCATTTATACTGTCATTGTAATAAATACCAACACAGGATGTTTAGGGTTAAAGTGCTTCCTGTGCTATAGTGAGTTTGGACTGCGTTCGACCATGAAGGACGTTCTTCTCCTCCCTTTCACTCAACTGCGGGGGGGGGGTCGGCACCCAGCACCTTCCGCTGTTTATAGCTACATACCCTGTGTTTATGTGGCCTCTGCAGTGCTGCTGCTGTCCTTCACTTGCAAAGCACAGCATCACCATGACAGTTCAGCTTCCTGTGGACAAATATTTGCACTGCTCACTGCATTTAATTTGCTTCCATTTATATATAAACAAACAAATAAATAATAACACAAAGCCCTAATTTATGACTGGCTTTACCCTCTTTGTAAATTCCTCCCAAAAGTGTCAATTTTACAGCAGCATTTGCTCACTGGCCAGTCCTCAACATGTAAAATAACTTTTTATTATTTAATCCCACCTCTTAGTTTTATTTCTTTGTGATACTGAGTGTCTGACCAGAGTACAAGTTGTGTGTTTCGCTGTGAAGAGGTCTGAGGCCTACAGGGGGGTGCAGTGGTCAGAGTAACCTGGCTTTCCTGGGCAGGGTGCCGTGATTCATGGTGATGAAAGAATTATGCAAGCCTGTGTTACAGTGAAGGCACCACCACTGTATTCCACCTTTGTTCTCTGGCACAACACAGCGGGCTTTATGAGGGAAGGAACTTTCCGGTGGAACAGCATGTATCCAGTAGAAATACCGCAGGATGAGCACCTGGGTGCTGTTGGCTGCAAAATAGATTCATTGTGGGGGCAGGGGGTAACAGCCAGCAGCTGTGGGTTTAATCTTTAAAAATACAAATGTGGCAAGAAATACTTTACTAAAGACAGAGACATTTAGAGACATTAATAAGCGAAAAAGAAAAAAACTAGTAAATAATAGGAGAGAGGAGGGGGTAGTGGTCAGAGACTCTACCTTGGAATGGAAGCTCAAAGGGTAAAATCCTGCTCCTGCTGTGGTGCCCTTGAGGAAGTGAACTCACCTGCCCTGGTAAAAACCTCCCTAGCTGTATAAATGGGGTAAATGCTGCGAGCAGCATCATGAGTGGCTAAACAAACACCTAAAATGTGATGATGCTGAGCACCTAACATGCTGTGAACATCGCAGAATTCTCTGTCCGCAGTCCTCAATATTTTTCCCCACCTGAAGCATGCAAAACAGTTCCACACAAAAAAAAAGAAAAAAGATTTCGAACGCAGCGCATGTGATGTTTTCCCATGAAACGCGCGTGGTTCTTGTAAAAGTTGGGGGCCCTCTGACCCTCAGGTCGCTCTTGGTCCGGTGTTGTGTAAGCGAGCAGCACACTGTTTGCTCACTGCCTGCTGAAGCACTTCCTGTTCCCCCCCTCCATGTGCTCGAGGACAGTAATGTCAACACCACTGCCACTAAATGCTAAATCACAGGATACAGTCTTGCAAATGTTTTAAAAATGACAAAACCTTGCCACACTATAATCCCACACCCCCATCACTACCACGACCACCTGATTATCGCTAATGTGGCAAATGACTTCTACTATGAGCTGACATCGCAAAACTGCAGATGGGGGGTGACTGCGGGTGGGTGGGGAGACTCCTGTTGGCGGCAACACTCGTATCTCGGTCCTCACTGCAGCATCTAAAAAGTTCCGCAAAAAGCAGACGTTTCAGTTTGAATAAGCCATACTTGTTCTTGCATTCATGCATTCATCAGTTTTCTGCTTTTCTGAAGTTCAGAGTGGACAGAAGAGCATCTGTAACAGAGAAGAGCTTTAGACTCAGACACAGGAGGATCGAAACACAGCTTGTTTGTCTGACACCACCATGTTGCTGGTTCACATCCCTCGAGCAGCTGCCTATAGAGGTGGCACTCAAACAGCAAATACAGAGATGATCACAGCAGATGGTGTTGGACTCATTTATGTAGCCGCCAGGAGAAATGGCTCTGAAACAGATTTGTGAGGAATTCAGCAGCTGTGAGAGACACAGGGAGCTCATTCCACCTCACTGGCAAAAAAAAACTGAGAGCTTATGGAGCCACAAAAGGAATGAATAAAACCTTTAGCTGGTAATTTGTGAGCTGGTGGGAGTAAGAGCCATGGTGGCCAGGGCCTGAACTGTTGACCAGGCCCATATCACCTGCCCAAGCTTTATGTTAATGGGCTTACTGAAGACCAGCTGCTGTTGCTCAAAGCTATGTCAAGCCTGGCTTTTATAAGCAGCTTGTCTGAGGCACCAGGAAGTTCTCTTTGCTAGCTGGGATCCTTGATTTTATATATATATTTACCCTGTTTTTATATATAATTTATTTAAAAAATTGAGCTGCTGGTGTGTTTGGCCTTGAGGAGTGGCCTTTCTACTTGATTTTTTTTTGCCAAAACCTCCTTTTGAGTGACTTGCTGGTCTGCACCTTCTGTTCCGCTTGTGTGGCCACCTCCACCCTATAACCGGCCCCAAGTTTAAACTTTGATGGTCTTTCAATAGATGGATCTTTGTTTTTTTTCTTTTTTTGTTATTTATATGTTGAGTTGATAGAGGCACCAACTGAAATTCCTGTTTGTTCTGTTAGAACTGGCAGTTGGTTTTAAATCCCCTGGAAAGCGGTGATTTTGGAATTGATCAGCATGTGGTCATGGCTGGTCAGGAGTGTGGACTCTCCGGCTGTCAAGAGCTTTGAGAGTAGCAATACAAATGCCAGTTTGGAGGGTTATTTTGTGGCTTGGAATTTTTAGTGATCACACACACTAAGGTTGTCATATCTTCATTTTCAGTATTTGTATTACTGACCTCTGGTCTGATTTAGTCAGAAAATTACAGTACAGGGCCAGTTGCTGCCACCCTTCAGTTTTTTTTTTTGGGGGGGGGGGGATGTGAAACGTAGATGAAATTTGGAATCATTTATTTTAAATCCATAACTTGATAAGTTCAACTGATTCTTTTACAAATTCATTTATTGCTTTTATCTACGCTTTGCTGCACTTCACGAGCCTCGGCTCAGAGATGTTAGCAAGTTTTAAATTTTGGAAACTGAACTGGTTCACTGATTGCTTTTAAAATAGTTCCACAGCTGCAACTTTTAATGCAGCTGTGTTCTTTTTTTTGTTATGATGGTTATCTGGTATGGCACTTTCTGCAGAAAGCAGCTGGTCACTCAAAATAAATTCGTAGCTTTTGGTGTGTCTGTAAACATACTCATGTATAAATAGGTGCGTATGTGCATACACCCTCCGAAAACTAGCTTTGTGGGTGTAAATCTGGTGCTTTAATGGCGATTTTCTTTATGTAAAGAATAAGTGACACTTTCGTGTGTGACTCAATAGCACAGACTAAAGAATTCTGCATCTCATTTCTGAGTCCTTTATGGAAAACGGTGAAGAATTCATTTCATGATTTTGATGGGTTTTTAATAATGAGACAAAAATAGGCCCATTTTTAGTTTTTTTTTTAAAATTTTTTTATTTAGTATTAGCAACAACAAAAATACACATTTTTCCAACGTCCTCTCTCTAAAATCAATGTAAAACCCATGTAGTGTGCATTCCCTCTGCATGATGACACAAATCTATTTACAGATTCCCAAAACAAGCTGTGGTTTCGGGTGAGAACAGTAAGCAGGGGGTTGGCTTTGGGGGGAGTGGGTCACAGGATGTTAAGCACGTTTCACTTTTGACTCTGTAATGCCTCGGGTTTTTTTTTTCCAGCTCCACACACACACAACACCAGCACGACATGGGAGTTCTTATAGGTACAAGTTCACCGGAAAGTTCTTGTCCGAGCCCCGCACCGCAGCAGCGACCGGCGGTCAGGGTCAAGCGGGAGTCGTCAGCCTGAGCCGTTGCTCAACCGTTCCGGGAAGATTGGGGGGGGTGTAACATGCACATGAGGACACAGCACACATTCTTCATAAACAAGGAGCCCTGCATCTGTGGAGGAGGTTTTGTGTTTCTGCTTTTCCAGAGTTACGGGCAGGATGTGACGACGCCAACCGAGCTGGTTCGCCTAGATGCCCAGCAAAGCTACACATCGCTCTTTGGTTGAAGTAAGCACCCCATATTTGGTTCTGCTGACGTCCGGTGAGGATATAAGGAGAGGGGGAAAGAAAAAAATCTGTAAAGACAGGAAGGCACTTAGAGGGGTCTGATTTAGGATTTCACTGCAAAACTATTCAAATGACAGTACGAAAAGGCACAAATTTTTTTTGTGCATCAAGTATTCCAGGATTAGGTGAAGTTCGAGGTATCTCGAGCCGGCCACTTCAGACCTGTACAACTCCTCGGCGGGTTGTTTGCAATGGAATATGATACAAAAAAAAAAGGGGGAAAATACTGGTAACAAAGCGGATGCGCAGGATGGGAGACGGAGGGGTGGTGCGCTGCTTCATTTGGACGAGGGTCTTTGTTCACTCAAATGAGTAGCGCAAATTGTGCAGGGAATGACGCCCTGCTGAGCCCATATCATTTTTTTCAGATCACTGCAACTGTAATTTAAAAAAAAACAGGGGGATTAAGATGCAGTAAATTGGGCGCCACCCCACTGGTAAAGGTCATGAAGGGAAAATGCCTCCAAAAAGAACTGCTCCCCCTTGTGTTCATAATGCTTCTCTGCACCTGCTGGTGGGAGTTGTGTATGAGTGCAATGTCATCCCATCTGGTGTTTTGATTCCTTCCCCGAACACCGCAGATGCCAGGTTGCGCATCCGTCCCGTCTGACGCCAACGCTGTGCATTGCCAACCTGACAGTGGGTGGTGCCCCGCTTGCAGGATACGGGGATGGGTCAGAAAGTGGTGGATGTGGTGCTCCACCGCTCGCTCGAGCAAAGTGCCCTGTAAGTCCGGGGCCCAAGTTACGAGAAGTCCTCGTCGTCATTTCCGCTAAAGTCTGGGACAACTTGGTCTGTGTAGCTCCTGGGTGCCAGGTGGGCATCACCAAGCGCCATGCCGCCTGAGGTGAGCCAGGGGTGAAGCAAGATCTCGGCCGCCTCGAGCCGCTCGGACGGCACCCGGCGCAGCATGCAACGTACTAAGCACTTAGCCCGTGGGGATAAAGAGTCCGGCACTGTGAACACACCTCGGCGGATCTTCCCGAACAGTGCGGCGGGTTCGGCGTCCTGGAATGGGTAGCGTCCCACCAGCATGGTGTATAGCACCACGCCGAGGCTCCACACGTCAGCCGCCTTGCCTGAGTACGAGTGTCTCGAGTTGAGGATCTCGGGTCCCACATAGGCCGGGCAGCCATGCTTGTCCGTCAGCGAGTCATCCTCCCCTTTGAGGATGCAGGAGTCCTCCAGGTCCTGGAGCACCAGCTTGGTCCTAAGAAGATGGTCAGAACAAAGCAGTGAGCTGGGTGCATCTCAGCGCACTGCAGCAAACCGACTACCCCAACAACCCTCTTCATTTACTGGACCACAACCTTATCCTCCTGAGTGCAGTGTACACTTTTCTACAGCAATAGCCATCACCATCCATCCATTCAGCCATCAGCAGCTACATCTGGCCCAGTGTGCGGTCTTGGATCCATATTTCACCCTTCTGTTTAGTCTTCGTCCAGAAACCACAACCACTAGAGTAGGTGGCTGTAGTCTACAGCCACCTATTCTAGTGGCTGTACAAATACGACAACTGTGCATACTACATGTTCCTTCTGGACAGTGGCTAAACTGGAGAAATACAGCATGAGGGACAACTCATGCATGCTCGTTCACTTGTGAAGTGAGCGTCACCTCAACAGCTTGGATTATGAAAGTGCAGGTATGAAGTTGCGAGAATGTAGAGCATCGGTGTCAAATACCACACCGAGATGGAGTTAAGCCGGTATAATTTTGACTCCTCTGTCGAGTGTGATAGTGCAAACAGGAGGTGAGGGTTTCGAACATTTTGGTTTGTGCCACGGTTGCATCTCGGCAAGGGGATGCCTTGAAACGCGAAGCTCTGAGTGATGACTCAACCCCGGATGGAAATGCACCTTCGCCTACACTGGGCCCTCCTGTTTTTGTTCAAATTATGATCTTATTTTCTTAATCGCTCTCTGCGGTTTGACATTTCTGTCACATTATCAGTGGAATATGTACAGCTACAAGCAAGGAGAACATTTAAGGAAAAACTCTTTGTGACCAGAGGCTGTGGTCTGGACGTTGGTGATCCCACACGGGGACCCGGAGTGCTAACCTCAACTGCATTCGTAAGATCAAAATATTCAAAACGGACTCTTCCTTTTGTGAACATTTTAACTGTCGAAGGAGAGTTTTGAAAGGGGAACGTAAGGCTACCCGACATCCACCTGACTGTAACCCAGCCAAGTGAATTACAACCTGGCTTCGCCAAATATGTATTTGGTTTCAGCGAAGTCAGTTCTCATTCTCGGTTTGAATAACATAGAATCAACATTAAATCTGACTTTTTGCTTCAGACCTCCGACTAATATACAGTAAGTTTCGTTTTCTGTAAATGGAATGTATCGTTCAACTATTAAAATGTGCCCTTAATAACAGGGTCACTCTTTCCCACAAACTGTGTGTCTTTCATAAAACTGCATTGCGTCACTGTAGATTCATACTTTCAGTCAAGTCAGCATGCCTATACCATCATCATCATCATCATAATCTTTACCATGATGAATTCTACCAGAGAAAGGAAAGTGTATTAGTAATATGCATATACACATTTTACAAAACGATACAAGGTTTCTCCTAACTAAAGAAACCAAACCAAAACGAAGCCCACAGGAGAAAAATAGAAATTTTTAGTCCATGGGAATTCTGGGTACTTCCTACAGTACAAAGACACTGATTTCAGGGTTTGTGACATCTCCAAATAATACCCTATGACTTGTATGGTGCCCCTGACACAATAAGCTCCACTGGACCTGCTTAGATTTACCCTGTGATCCACTTGAACTGATGGATGGATGAATGGATATTTGGATGACTGTCACAGTACCTTAGCCCTCATCTTAACATGCAGTGGTTACTTGTATGGCAACCCCATAAAAAAGACAGGTGGTCTAATTTTTGAGTAAATTTTGGTACCCCTCCTCTTCGAAAGTTAACGTACACATGCAGGGAGGAACATCTGCTGAGTGCACAGCGAGGGACAAGGAAAGGGAACCAACCTCTGCTGGTCAGTGAAGACGAACTTGCGCAGCTTGAGATCGCGCAGGACGACCCCCCGCTCGTGGCAGTGTGCCACAGCCCGTGCCATCTGGCTGAAGAGGTGCGCAGCCTCGTCCTCTGCTAGGCGCTTGCACGTGCGCACGTATGAGTGCATGTCGCCGTAGTTGCGCTCGAAGAAGACGTAGGCGCTGCGCTCTCCCGTCACCACCTCGGCGATGTGGCTCACGTTGTCGTGGGGCTGCAGGCGGGCGTACGGGGCAATGAGCTGCTGGTACTTGTTCATAGGGAACACCTGTGCATCCCAGGGGATGGAGAGAACGACAGCAGAGTTACAGCAGTTTATCGCAACAATGCATACATATCCTTTCATTCATATCATACCTTTCAGGAATAAATACATATTCCCTCATATCCTTTCCTAATTTTTTATTCAAAAATACACCATATGGCCAGCAGTATGTGGACACCTGAGCATCACACCCACATGTGCTAGCTGAACATCCCATTCCAAACCCATGGGCAGTGACATGAAGTTCCCCCCTTTGCTGTTATAACAGCCCCCACTCTTTTGGGAAGGCTTTGTACCAGATCTTGGAGTTCAGCTGTGGAAATTTGTGCCCATTCAGCCACAAGTGCATCAGTGGAGATGGGCGAGAGGGCCTGGCCCACGGTTGTTGTTCCAGGTTATCCCAAAAGTGTTTGTTGGGTTTCAGGTCAGGGCTCTGTGCAGCCACTCAGGTTCTTCCACAGCAACCTAAGCGAACCATGTGTTTATGGAGCTCACTTTAGGCATGGAGACATGGTCATGCTGGAGCAGCAAAGGAGGTTCCCAACATTGTGGGCACAAAATTGGAAGCACACAGTTGTCTAGAATGTGTTTGTATGCTATTTGGTGTGGCTGAAACAGCTCAACTCAGTCCTTAGAAGGGGGTCCACATACTTTTGGCCATACAGTGTAGAAAACTTAACACCTTATTATGCTCTTATCCTGTGTGTAGACACCTTCTAAACCTACTGTACTTCGTACTTTACATTAGTGACCATCACTGTGGTACATTTAATACTCCGAAATCACTGGATCATGTAACAAAAACTCAACTAACAAGAAGTATGAACAAGATGCTAAGCTTTTGACAAAATGCTGCAAGGTCTCACCACTGCAGAGACCACTCAACTTTACGTATCAAACCGTTGCACATTCTGGTCAAATCAAAAAGTAGAACCCCCCCAACCCACAAGGATAAACGTGCCACAGAACACGCATGTTTACGTGCATGGAATCCAGTAACGTGTGATCTCCCAAGACACTGGAAGGCAGGGACCAGCAAGATGGCCTTTCTTTGTCACTACTTCCTCGGTGGTCAAGCGCGAGTGTGCGGGGGTCTAATTCTATACAAAAATGGGGGCCTAATCTCCAGCAGGGGGTGCGTTACCTTGCATGTGTATTCCTTCTCCGTGACACTGTGGACGGCTCTGTGTGCATGAGTGCCCTCGGTCATCTCCAGCAGGATGTAAGGTCCGATGCGGGACGCGCAAGGCTGCTCGCTCCCCCCGGCGCTCGGGCTCTGGGTCCGAGGACGGAGGCACGGGGCGAGGCCTGGCGAGGGCGGCTGGCTCAGCCGCGGGCGCTTGCGCTTCGGAGCGTTACCGTCCAGCGGCTCCTCGAAGTCCAACCGCTTGAGCCTCAGGGGGAGGGTGCAGGGCCCGCGCTGCACGTTCACACTCATCTGCGGAGAGAGTCGCAACCCGACGTCAGCACCTCACACCGTGCACACCTTCAGCAGCGCTACTGCTGTTACTCTTCAGCCGACTTCTTTGTCCAGAGCAACTTGCAGTGCCAGGGAACAGACTTCCCACTGGTGGACCCATTTGTACAGCAGGGTATTTTTTACCGCATCAACTCAGGGTGAATACCTTGATTACCTGCACTGCAGGGTGGATCGAACCTGCTGCCCCGTAACCGGGACCAATCAGCGCAGTTTCGCACGGAGGCCCCCCTTTATGAATTATACAAGTGCCCCCCGTTTGGCGGGACCGCTCCGGGCCGCAGCGCCAGAACTTGCAAAAGTTTACATCATTCGCGAGTTACGCGCACAAGCAGCGCTCGCCGAACCCGGGCGCCCCTCGTCGGGTGACGTCAGCGGTCCGTGTGTGGTGGTGGTGGTGGGGGGGGGTGCAGTCTAGCGGCCGGACCGGCGCGCGCGCGGCGTCCACTTCAGACAATGGGGGGGGGGGCGCGTGGCGCGAGGCCCGTGATGTGAGATCCGCGAGGCGAGCGCTCGCGCGTTACCTCTCACCACGAGGGGAGAACGCGCGTAAAAACTAAATGTTTCGCTTCACGCTGACGCGATGGACTAAACTGTGGGAGTTGAGGGAGAGGGGATGAGCATGCCGGGAAATATGGAAGAGAGGAGAGGATTGAGGAGAAGAGGAGTGAGTCAGGGGCTCAAGCGGAGCCGTGAGTAACAAAGGAGGAGCCCCGAGCGGAAGGTGAGTCACGCTCACCATTGTGTCCAGAACCCACACGCAGAGGCCCGGAACACCACAGGTGTGACTACAGAGGTGGCTCACGGTGGCCCGCAGCGCCTCCTCTTGGGCGCCGCGCTAATCGTATGCTGTCCGTTGAGAGCCGAAACGGTAATAATAATAATAATGATTATTATTATTATAAAGCGGCGAGCGCGCTCGTGCGTGACAAGGACGCGGACTCGGGCGCACGGCCGCATCCTGGTTGCCCGTGCGCGGCCCCGGGTGCGTGCATGCGCGCGCGCGCGCTTACCTCGTCCGTGGAAGACAAAGGCACCCCAGCCGCAGAGCGCAGACACCCCTCGGGGGGGGGGGGGGCTCAGATCCAGAGGGTCCCTCCTGTGGGCGATCAGCGGCGCACCATCCCCAGAACAAAGCCGGGAAAGAGAGCTCAAAGTATCCGGTTGGTGGTGACGTTTCAACGGGTGTCTCAAACAGAGTGAAAGAGTGAACAGGCGAGCAGGTGAAACGGGCTCGAAAATGGCGTGAAGTCCGGGCAACGGCGCTCCGCTTTTGTGTGCCGTTTGCTGCCCCTGTCCCGCTGGACGCCCGAGCCGCCGTCGCTCACCGTCGAGCCATAGAAGCTCCCTTCTCAGTCACAGCTGGGAAGACAGCCTTTTATCGTCCTAGGAGGCCTTTGTGCGCCCCGAACGTCCCGTCCGAGAGGAGGCGAGCGCAGTTTTAGGTTCGATCCAGCCGCTTCGAGGTGTGACCGTCCAGCGTGACTCGCAGCAACTGCGCCGATCTGCTCGGGAGCGCCAGCCTCTAGTAGCCCGTCCTCCCTCCGCGACGCCACTTTCACAGTCAGTGATGCTGATCCGGCCGCGATTGCAACATCCAAGCTCCACCCCCCTCCCCCCCGCCTGTCTGATGACATCGGCGGCGGCATGGATTGTGGGGGGGGGGCGACCCCACAACCTTCTGGGGCTGCAGTGCTTGCCTGCGAAAGCGTGGCGGCGTTACCGAGAGTTTCTCTCGTTTGTTCCAGAGGTACCCCCCCCCCATGCCCACCCCCCGGCGACGTTTTATTGTCCCATAATGGCACAAAGCGCTGGTCCCGGCGAAAGCGAAAGTGCGCACTACGCCTGTCCGACGCTGTCAGAGGACCCCCCCCGCCAAAGACTTAATAAAGGCACGGCTCCGTGGCCACATTAAAGGAACAAACTGTACAGGTTACTTAAGAACTACTAGCAGGTTATTACGAATATGAATTAGCCGATTTGTATTAATTATGTTCGCGTGACACGTGCCACAGTAAGTTTACTGTGATTTAACCATTTATACAGCGGGATCATTTTTACTGTATCGCTTCAGAGGAAGGGCCGCTGTCGAGAGTGAGACAACAGGAGGTGTGGGATCCGAACCACCGACGTTGAGGTTAAACTTAGATGAGCTCACCGGCAAACGCCCGCCCGCACGCACACGCACGGCGCGACCTGCGGCGTTCGCACAAAACAGATGCGTTGCCATGGCGAGGTTACACAACCTTGGCGCGAGGCACCGCTGGAATGCGCCTCCGTTGCGTCATCGTCCTCTTTGTTCCGAGTCTTTGTATTGAACGCAGGTACACATGCAGGTAGTGCCCGATCTTTGGGAAAACGTGGAGTGATAATGAATGATCTGATGAATGAATTGCAAAAACGGGAGCCGTTCTCGTTCGTTTGTCTGTACAACTAGTGGCAAGAAAGAATTTATTTAGCCGATGCCTGCCTTGACCAGGTTTGACTCAAACCCAGGTGCTCCTTCGAGGCGGCAGCTTTAACCGCTGCGCCACCTGCTGTTACAGCATCTTGTGAGATTACTGTATGCAAGCAGGAGTTTTTTTTTTGTATGAATGTCTTGTGCAAGTGTGGAAACACTTTGCAACGCGTGAAGTCATCAGGGCTGTACGGCCTGCTGGACACACACTGAGCACTGACCCGCCTCCGTGTGTGAGAGAGAGAGTAGCCTTACACAGTTACTACACTCCTGAGCGCAAAAAGCGCTGACGTTACTTTCAGGAGTCTGCTTTCACAGTGTTGCATAAGAAAAGTGTCTGTTTATTTAAATTTAAGTTCTGCCTAACAAATAAATTCTTTATAGCACTTGGATTAGGCAGTGATCTGCTGTGGAAATATTGTAATTATGGTTTTCACTGAGCGGGGGCTGTAAACCGTGTTCATAGTCACAGAGAAATTTTGCAACCAATAGTTTATACAGTAAAAGCAGAAAATTCACATGAGTAATAGTTAAACTGAAAATAGGGTTAGTTCATATTTGATGTTAAACCTGGCAAAACTGGATTGTCCCTCCTGTTGCATTTTATTATTACATTTGAGCAGAAATAAATGATATCTTCAAAAAAGTTAACATACATACTGTATATGAACAAAAGTACTACTAATACAATAAGATTGTAATAAATATGTAAATATTAAATAACTTTGAAGTAACTTTTTTAAGCTTTGTGCTGATCAATGTAGGTGTTTCAGGGAAGGTAATATAACGTTAAGGACATGTAAACTGAAGTTTTCTGAAGCGAGCCCCGCTTCAAATAGTAACTAAATAATAGGGAGTAAAAATTCCCAGCTGTATAAATGGGTCCAGTACTTTAATTTCCTTCAGATAAAAGTGACAGCTAAGCATTAGAATTACAATGACTATCACAAAAGACCCCAGCTTTTTGGGACCCAGGGTGAGGTGGGCCCTGAAAACACTCCCAGCAGAACACTCCAGATCATTAATATGCATAAAGGCATCCGGTATCCCAGCTGAAACAGTTTCTGGCCACACGGCAACCCTCAAAGGCAGAGCGATGACACAGACATGACGGAGAAATTAGCTACCATTATGAGTTAAATTGCATTCTAAAATGCTAAACATGCAATATTTAGTCGCTCCCCTTAACCGAAAGGAACATTTCGCAATATGAGGCCATGTGGCCACCATCCCTAATGTTGTTTAGATTTGGGGATTTGTTTTTGGGTTATTTAGTGACTTCTACGTCAGCATGGATGTAGGTCCGACGCAGCTGGATAGACCAGCTTAGGGGCAGGTGTTTGACGTCAGAGCCACCCTCGCATGGCTGCAGGGAGAGTTTCACTAGCTCCCTACTGGGAAACCCTGTCAATCTGTGAGGTATCGACATGCAAGGTGTGCCGCATTATAAAGGTAGTGACCCTGCAAAATGCTGTCTGGGTCAGCAGACTGGCACACGCAACAGAGGAACCAGGAGAATCTGCCGGTCCCATCTGAGCTGCGGGCAATCAGACGTAGGGGCACCTTGCCAATAAGCACACAGCTGCTATATTTAGAACAGAATTATGATTATGAAACATGTAGTCACCCAGTTATTTCTCTAGACTCTGATCCAGCAGACACTTTCATGGTTGTCTGCATTGTCCTATTATGGATGGTGTCCCTTGCAAGAAATGGACACATGAAATCAGCTGCAGAATTCAGTTATCTTTCTCATTCATAAAATACTGACTTTGTTATAAATGTATCTTTTTTGGCTTTATTTACTGTTATTTATTCATTCAGATGACAGTTGTCTTCAAAACAATTCACTGAGCTCCATCAGATGATTTACCCAATTTTATACAGCTGTGTAAAATTTACTTTAGCAATTCAGGGCAAGTACCTTCATTGAGAGCATTACAAAAGGAGGTGGGATCTAAACCTGAAACCTTGAGCTTGAAGGCCCCTCTTTATCCACCATCCAAATAATATTTATCTTGAATTTTGGGTCAATTTTCCTTTTGCGTCCACATTTTGCGGACGTTGGCTTCAGTCTCTTCGGCCTTAAACTTCTTGACAGTATTGGCAACAGTGGTCACAGGAGCATCAAGCTCTTTAAAGATAGTCTTGCAGCCTTTATGTTGACCATGCTTGGCTGTTACCTTCTTTCTAACCTTCTCAGACAACTGTCTGCTTTTCCTTCTCCTTTCCATCCTTAGTGTGATTCACACGGTGACACAAAACAGCAGAATGAGGACTTTTCACCATTTAAACTGGCTGAACGAGTGATTATAATACTGAAGACACTGTGGTACTAAATAAAGGAGAATCGTCTCTTACAATACATTTATGTCACTACAATACAACTATTTCTTACAACTTGTAAAGGGTATCAATAATATTGTCTATGCTATTTTAGAATGTCTTTGTAGAATAAGCAAAGAATGCAGTTCTTTTCATAGCTGTGTTTTGTTCCACCGCAAACCAAAGAAATGCATGCATGGATGACAAAAGATCTTTTATTTTCAATACTTTTCAGGAAGAATGGTGCATTATTTGAATAAAATGCAGGGGTACCAATTGTTTTGGCCAGGTCTGTCTATTATCTATGATCTATGTGTCTAAAGGTAGCTTTTTTTGTATGACTGATATTTAAAGGGCATTCAGTTTTTTTTTAATCATTTTTACCCTTTATGAATTACTTATGTGGCATTCAAGAGGGTGACAATAGACCTCCCATTGATGCACACACACACACACACACACACCATGTGAGAATAATTAGGCAAACACTGATACCAGACTACATTTTTTTCTAAAAGATTGTCCCTGGGATTCCCTACATGTTTTTCCATCGATAAAGAATAATAATTTTTTTTAAAATGGACAGTCTTACTGGAAAAGGGCAAATGAACCAGTTTCACTTTCCCAAATACAAGAAATAACATAAATGCGGTTAAAACTGTCGGCACCCCCCAAAGATCTTCAAAAGCCATGAGGCCTTTCATGCCTGGCTTTGAGCTCTCGCACTGGCATGCTGGAAAAGGCTCGCGCGCTAAGTGGCTAACCTGCTAACTCATACACACTTCAAAGGGGAGCCTTATCGCTGCATCCTCACGGGTTTCTGCTGCCATTTCCACTGTGGTCCCGGACTGTGTCAGCAGCGCATGGTGTCAGGGGTTACACCTCGGAGGCAGACACCGAGTGGGAGGGCCTCCCTTTTTTCAGCAAAACACACACTCGTGGTCTCACAAGAAGCCAAATACACATAATTCTCCCCAGACTGTGGGCTGACTGCTTTAGGATGGAAACACGTAATTACTGTACTGTGCTCTGCACTGTAGAATCCCCTTCAACTCACAGTGTTCTTCTGTCTTTAACCAAAAAAGAACAAAAAAAAAAAAAAAACCTTAGCACTTAGCATCTACATGCTAAAGTTCCCCTCATGTCCTTTAACAAATATGGAAAGAGTTTCCCCATCTGATAGCTGATCAACCACTCATGCGGCATTTGCTTATGAATCATCTTTTTTTGCCAGACCTGTAAATATCACGGCGAGTCACTATGAATCGTCATCTCCTTCTCTGCTTATGTACAGGGCCATGGTACCTTGCTTGGCGGTCACCAGCTATTTGCGTTTAGCTGTATAGCCTGAAGGCATGTGCCTCACCAGACATTGAGGATTAGCAGAGACTTTGGTCATGGGTGCGAGGGTCGGCTCCGGTGGAGACGAATACACAAATCTGGCTTGCATATGGCGAGCGCTGGGGAGCGGAGGATGTGTCCTCATTAGCTTAGCTTGCCATTGATGCTACTGTGACAGTTTCCGCTGGGTTGAGATTAAGATCGTAGATGAGTGCAAACACAGAATCGCCCCAGCTGTCCTACTTCAGCTGGAGCCGCGGATTAAACCTGGGGAGTTGATGGGATTAGGGTGGTGCGAGTAACTAGGCCGGCATTGTGAGGCCTACTTGTGCCATCTGCGTTGATGGCATTCAGGCTAATGCATTTAGTTCTTGCTCCACTTTAGACTCAAGGATACCTTCTAATGCTAATGCCAGTTGTGAGTAGAAGTTTTTAGTCTGCCAAAGGTGCAGGTGGTCTTCTCTGGTCTTGTGTCAGAAAGTCTTAAGCATCTGAAAGTTCAAATATCCCGGAGAAGGTAAATTAAATGTTTGCTACATGGTGGTCCGTGGGAGGGTTGGAGGTTTTCAGGATTTAACTACTACAGCCTCCAGCACAGAAATGTGGATATGTGTAGGATTTTTAGGAAGTTGTCCAAGCCCCCTGTCCTAAACATCTGGTACCATTTCAAAGGACAAAATATCCTATACAAGGTGCATTATGGCTCAGCACTGTAATGTGCATTTTGGGAAATATGCTTAAACATAAATATCATTAACATTGAACAAAATAGATGGCAGAGTCTCGGCAGTGCAAAATAGTCATGGTGTGGGATGCTCGAAGCATGCGAGTCACAATTCTTGCCATGAGTGAGCGCAAGAAATGACATATGCATGGTTCATGTGAATTGTGAGATTAATAACCTCCAAAAAATGTTGAGATTACCACATCCATGGGTGGGGTGGGTGGAGTGGTCATGGAAGGGAAGGAGAACGCTTTATCAGGGCACTCCTAATCCATTCATGTACTCTGCTGTTGGGGGTGGGGGTCAAAATTTGGCAGCTCACCGGCAGACTAAAGAGCTGAAGTTGTTGTTAATCTATTTCAAAAGCGAATCAGCTGGGTTGCTTCCCATGGCCGCTGTGAGCAAAGGGCCAGCGGAACGCGGGGCGCCTCCTGGCCCGTTGCGTCATGGCGCTTTGTGCAACCACTGTGCTAATCAAAACATCAGGAGGAAGCATTTCGATGGCGGAAAGGGGGGGGGTGGCGCTTCGATAGCGTTGCCATTGGGCTGCATTTGTCCCCCGATCACCCCCTCTGCTCACTGTGTACATGGGCTTGGGGAAGGGGGGGTGACCAGATTGTGAAACTCTGGATTCCAGGGACGCTTTGGCCCTTTCAGGGTAAACAAGTTACTGTGGTGGAATTTAGTGTTTGGCAATCCTGAGGACTGTGCCTTTTATTTATTTAAAAAAAGGTTTTAGGGTCTCCTGGGAGGCCGTCAATTTCCCAGGATCGAGCGGCACAGCTTCGCTCGCCGGCGTTTTTTGCCTCGTGTGTGTTCGCCCGGCAAATATCATTTTGCATGCACGGGTGCAGGGGAAACCTCAAGGGGAGCGAGCAGTTTGCCCTCCGTGCTGCGGCGCTGCGCTCTTGAAACGGTTTTTCGAAAAAAACAAGCGTTGTTGTGCTCGCTGGTGATTACCGAGGCAAAGGAAGAAATGAGCTGAGCGATGGGGATCGGTCCCTGGTGCCCTGAGTGAAACCACATAACCTTAAACCCCTAGTACTGCTACAAGGCCTGCTCTTTCACATCCTCCCAGTTTGAGTCAGGTGGCAAATTTCTCTCTTTTCAACTGTTGCATGTCATTTGGCGTGGTGGGGGAGCCCTTTTCTCTTCTCAGATGGGCCTTTAATCTCCTCTCCTGGACAGCCTGTTTAGCACTGAGCGGCAGCGGCGCAGCCCAGCAGAAGGAAGTCTGTGTCCTACTTTCTCACGGCTTCTTTGTCCCCTTCCTGCGAGGAAGTGCTCTCATTAGCACTGCCACCCCCCACCCCATCATGGTCCCAGACGCACATCCTCCCCCCCACCCTTTTGTCACGCTTCCAAATGCCATGGTCATGACTGTAAGGACAGAAAAGCACATTAGGAAGGAGACTCAGTCATGCGGGAACTACACAACAGGGGACACACACTGGGGTGAACCTTGTGGTTGTGGTTATGGACCAGCCATAAAGTCTTTTTAAACCACACTACGTCACACCCAACAATACATTTATGCTTAGCACACACTTTTTTTTTGGCCTCCAGTTCCTTGTCAACATTTCTGGAATTGGTTGATTCTTCTACAGCTAAAATGCTTCCAGAATTTCCAGAAAGTTTTGTGTTTACGTATTTATTAATATACCAGTGCGATGATGATGGGATTCATTTCCAAGGAGTGACACCAAATTCCCATACAGATGGGCAAATCTTGACACCACAAAGGTTCTTTTTTCCTTTCTTTTTTGAAGGATAGAGGACTCTGGATGTCTCTTGTTGATGATCTATGTACCCCGGGAGGTGTGGTGGGGTCTAACTTTCTTTTTTGAAGTAGTTTACTGTTTAAATTAACTTTATTAATTAATTTATTAATCTTATTAATCTTTGGGAGTCAGTCACCAAATTCACCACAAAGATTAATCTGAAAGCAGGAAGTGATTTGTATGGAAATACACTCCCTGGCCAAGAAAAAGGTCACCACCTGGACTTAACTTTGTGTTATGATCTGGGGTTGCTTCAGTTGGTCAGGTCTAAGTTCAGCAACGTTATGTGCCCAAAAAATGAGGTCACCTGACTACCTGAATGTACTGAATGACCAGGTTTTTCCATCAATGGATTTTTTCTTCCAAGATGACAATGCCAGGATTCATCGCGCTCAAACTGTGAAAGAGTGCTTCAGGGAGCATGAGAGAGACGTCATTTTCACACATGGATTGGCCACCACAGAGTCCAGACCTTAACCCCATTGAAAATCTTTGGGATGTGCCGGAGAAGACTTTACGCCGCGGTCCGACTCTCCCGTCATCAATACAAGATCTTGGCGAAAAATGAATGCAACTCTGGAGGGAAATAAATGTTGTGACATCGCATAAGCCTATCGAAACGATGCCGTGGTGAATGCATGCCGTAATCAAAGTTAAAGGCGGTCCAATGAAATATTAGCGTGTGCAACTTTTTTTTGGCCGGGCAGTGTATTTTTGTAGGTTATAGGCCAGTCTGTAGAAGTCAAGAGACAGAGTCTGGATTCCTTCTTTGGATTTCAGTACTTCTGCAAACACAATGCAAAGGAAACCTTTGTGAAGAATGAATAAGGCAGAGATGATGTCACACTTTTGAGGCTCTTTTTCTATTTGAGTTGCATTGTGTTGTAATGCAGGACGCACCATTGCTGGTGGCTTTGTAGACTAAACATTTCTTCTGAAATGTTGTGTTGACAGCTCTTGGAAAGGTGAACAATGAAACATATTTAATGCTGTAGAGCTATAGAAAAACCTA
Organism: Heterotis niloticus; assembly: GCA_018136845.1. Taxonomy (NCBI): domain Eukaryota; kingdom Metazoa; phylum Chordata; class Actinopteri; order Osteoglossiformes; family Osteoglossidae; genus Heterotis; species Heterotis niloticus. Next base: position 8,769,363 of record CM030895.1, read on the forward strand.
CAGAGTCAACCTTCATCAGTTGTCCATGGCTTGGCCACAGTTGGAGCCATTTCACTAGTCTTAGTTTTGCTGTACGTGTGTATGTTTTTAACAAACGCATGAATTCACTGCTTCTAATTTCTGTTCACCTGGCATTTTGTGAAATACATTGTGAAACACAGGCCGCTTTACAGAGTGGAAGGCAAACACTTGGCGTCATATTGTGTAACTGGTTCCGAGCTGGCAAGGAGAGTCAGTTTAAATATGTGGCAGAAATTCCCTCTGCATTTGGTGGTTCCCACAATATGCTCTTGCTTTACTAAGAGACCTTGGGATTTCTCAATGTAGTTGCTTAACAAATGATTTAGATGATTTTGCACTTTATGCATTTTGCTTATTTAACAGACTTTTGTTCTCCAAGGTAGCTTACAATGTGAAGTATGTATGCAAAGCTATGTTTGCTCATTTATTGTATCAAATTAGTATCAAATACATTGTTCAAAGGGGCTACAGATATTGTAAATCCTGGTCCTTCGGGTAATGGCCACTGGCTCTGACCACTATGCTACCAGCTGGGCCACCTGTAAAGCTAAACGTTTCATTGGAGCAGTTTATGTTACACACCTGCCACAAAGGTACAAAACATCGGATTGTTCTGGTTTCGAACCAGTCTACTACCTGTTTTTCTTAGGTAACAATGGAGTTCCAGGTTGCACTTTGTTCTAAATGATTCAGTGCTTTACTACTGGCAGAACCTAGGAAATCAGGTTTCAGTTACTTCTTTATTGGTAATTGCAAGGAGTTTTACTGTAAGAAGTAGGACACAGCTGGACAAAGATGAGGTTTAAATGCTTCCTTTCCACTTTTCAGGCCAATTTCTGGGATCTTACCTTTGAAGCTCACCTTGTTTTTTTAAAACCTAAACAATAAGCAACTTAAGGACGTGCAGTAAAAAAGGAGCTCATGTCACACAGGGAAACTTTCATTTCACTGGGAAGGGTTGAATCACATCTGTCCAGGGAGAACTCATTCAGTCTGTTTGTCCCCTTGGGGACAAGCTGCACGGAAAACCTTTGAGTCCAAACTCAAGTGGAAATCAGCACCAAATCAAGCCATCACTGTTCATTTAGCTCTGTTTTATTTTATATATTAAACAACACAGTTTAGAGTAAAAGACACAGTAAACAATGAAGTACAGAGTAAAGAGAGTAAAACAATACAGTTCACACATGAGTAGTAATAAAAAGAAAGAATGCAAAAAAAAGATATACATAAAAGGCTGCTAATGTACAGAGGTGGAATAATCAACTGACAACTGAAGAGAGGAAAACAAAAAGGTCCCACATCAAGGGAAAAAAAAAAAATCTTTTGGGGTCTGAATACCAGGGGTGGCCTACACCACCTGGCAATCTAGTGTTTTACCATTAAAAAGTACACTGTTGATCCATCTTTGTGTCCAACTGACATTTGTATATCTGTATTGAACGAGAGGGAACTGCAGAGTCAAAGTATCATAGAATTGTCGCTCTGGGAAAACTGAATTTTGATCTTGGATTATGGCATTTATCAATACATTTGCAAGAACTTAAAGCAGCTACCTTCAGGTTACAAGTTCAATTCCGGAATCTCTACACAGCTTGTTCTCCAACAGTGGCAAGAAGACAAAGGGTGACCTTCATTTTTTGTCAGGGATATCGTTTTAAGATTTCCAGATTTTTTTTCTTCTGAATTCCACTGTTAACTCCAAAAAAAAAACTGCTGTTCCAGTTTTATAATGAGAAAAATAATTTCTGATGAAAGCAGAAACTGCACGCGGTGCAGATACTGAGCGTTGAGCAACTCAGTCTCTACAACGAAATGCTGAAGACAACAAATTACTTAATATTCCAACTTCTGCATTCTGCCTTTTGCAGTGTTTCACTGTTTTGCTGTGTTCTGATGAAAGGTCCGAAGGATGATATCTAATGAACATATTCAGAATCCAGCTCCGAAAATGCACGACTCAGCAGTTTCTTCAAAACGTTTCCCAGCAAAATACCCTGGCTGTTTTGAAAAGATGGCCATTGGTGGCGCAATAGTGATGGCCTTGGTCTTTTGTACAGCAATCTTCCTTCAGATCACATGGCTTCTAAAAAGGTTAATGTTTTTAAAGACTAAGCAGATACAGTATACTGGTCCTTTAGCATTATGGTTAAAGTCTCATAAAGGCCTGTGTCTGAACCTGTTCTGTAACCCTAGCATCATTTTGGGTAACAGAAATGAGAAAATGGGGTGTGGAACTGCTTTGTTACTCATCTGTATCCATGAGCAGGACGTTTAACCCAGCAGGTTCAGTAAAATTACCACATTCATTGTGCTTGCTAAATTGTCCACCTATTATATGCGTACATACATCAAACATCCGAGTTTCAGCTTTACCAAGGAAACCTTTGGCCCCTGGAGGCATGTGATGCAGCAACACACACACACACACACAGGCTTTTTCCTGGGTTTGTTTCAGCTAAGGGCTCAGTTAACTGGCTATGTGGAAACTGAATGTGACACATAGAAATCATTTTACCTGTAGGGTTAAATGAAATTTGTTTTATCTGAAAGGTATTTATAATTGGGGTAATTATGTAAAATAAAAAATATCAGCATGAAATTTCTCAGTTTTCTCCAATATAATAATTGAAGGTCAGATCATTATTTCAATGATTCAGTTATTTTAATTTACTGTACCAGTTTAGGGTAAGTACTATGCTCAAGGGTACTATAGCAGGAAGGGGGATTTGAACCTAGAGTGTAAAGCGGTACGTTTTACCACTGAACCCCCTGCTGCCCCCAATTACATAGTTATTTATTCTAATTGTCTCGCTAGGAAATTCACCAAAAGCAGCACAATTTCTGTTTGTTCAGTTTTGCTTAAGTCTCATGAATGAACAAAATAAATGAAAGGCAATTTTAATGCTGCAGAAGCACCTAAAACTTTTCCTACACTGTCACAAACACTTCTGCTCAAGCGATCAGTCGTTCAATCAGCTGTTAAATCACAGCAAAGTGGTTGAGCGCAGATACGCAGGCAGGGGACTCCTAGGGCCATGCATGTGAGTTGGGTGTCATCATGCAGACTCACGGTCTGCCGTTTCATCGCTGCAACTGGGAGGCCATGAAAAAAGTGAGTAAAACTGTGGTTTACCACTTGAATTGTGCTTTAATGAGTGAATCGCATTGACATGGCTAACTATGTAGGCTGAATGTGCCTTCAGGCCCTGTGTGGTAACCAAACTGCCACAGTGGCATTTGGACTGCTCTGCACATGTAATAGAAATATAGATTCATATTTGTATGGTATTTACAGAGATGGTGAATAATGCTGAAACCAGTACTCATAAGCACACACGCTTTGACTCAGCTGTATTATTCTTTGAATCATACACCTTTCATAATGTGTGTGAAGCAATCGCAGACCGGCCTCTGACTGGGCTGTGGTTTGGCGTTTAGGCCACAGGACGGCAGATAGGAAAATGTTTCTTGTTGATCAAACATGTAAAATATGATTCATTTGACCAGGGAGCCTGCAGTTTTCTTTCTTTTTTTGTGCAAGACCGTGTATAGTCCTATGAAATCCAACGCATGGCAGGGTTTCACAACCACCCCCCTCGGTGCCTTACCCCTTGACCAGCAGTCTCACAACCCCGTGTACTGCTTCTTAGACTTTAGCTACACTCCCCAGGACTGCTTTCCCATCATCATCAGTATAACCCCCTCTCCGTGAGAACACGGGTGCAGGTCTCTCTGGGCCGCTCTGTGATTATTAGCCGGCACCGCTAAAGGGCAGCCAGCCATCTCATTGCCCCCATGGAGGCAAGCGTCCTGGTTTGTTTTTGTGCTGCATTAGCAAGACATACAGTTTATTCCTCTCCCTCCCTGAGGGACCTGTAAGGATTCAGGAGTCACTCTCCTCAGCAATGTTTGGTGCTAATTCGGCACAGCAGTTAACACAGTTGCTAACACGCTTATCTTTTCCTCCTTTAGCACACTGTCCCGCATCTATCAGTATCTACTGATCTACCACAGTCTTTTCCAAGGCAGCTTGTGTTACTAGGGTTGTACATTAAGCCAGTTACACTGATTTACCCTAGCTGGGTACTTTTTGTCAGTTCAGAGTAGCCTCGATCCAGGGTACATCAGCAGGAGGGATCTTCAAACCTAAGTCCTTCAGTTCAGGGAACTGCTATGCCGTTTGCTACCTCTGCTTTGAACAAACTATGCTAGACTTGGGCCTCTCATCCAGGGGATTCCGTTCCCAAGAGTCAATTGTCTCTCTGGTGCTTTGTTGAGGGGGAAAAAAAAAAAAAAGAGGAGCAAGAACAGGTTTTCTCCTATTTAACCATAATGCATGTTTGTCAAATTTGCCATAGATAAAGTTACAGGTAGCAGCCGTATTCCCCTTTTCTTAAGTGCTAATAGCCGAGATAACGTCAACGCAAGCACGGAAACTTGCTCCACTTAAATTGTTTATTTGTTGTAATGTTCGATGAAAAGATGCTTTTTCACGTTTCTACAAAGTTGGAGATAAATGCAAAGGTGCACTGTGCAGGAAGAGGGCGAAGGAGATAAGTTGCCAGCCTAGTCATAACTGTACAGGGCGTAGGCACAATAATGCACTGATGCGCCTCATTCTGTCAAGCTTTCAGTGTCCCCTACTTAAAAATGTGGAGCTGGTTGGTATTCATTAATCTTTGTCCTTAGTTGATTTGGGGGGGTTTAAAGTGGTGTTTAATTTTTATTTATTCATAGACAGATATTTCACTAGAGCAGTTCATGGAACAAAAAGTACTATGTTGCTCAGCTGCAGGGGTTCTTCAGGTTAAGCTGTGTCCATAACCACTTTGTAAGTTGCTGGTATGTAGGTTGGAAGGCATTAACATTCTAGAAGTGGTGGTGGGGGGTTGCCTGCAGGTTTACTGGTTCACAACCAGAAGTATTCTTCATCAAAAAACTTACTCTGAATTACACTTGTATAGATACCACCCTGAACAAATGGGTCAGATAAGTGTAAACTGCTATGTATAAAAGCATAAAGAGCAATAAATAACAAATCAGATCATAACCAAAAATAAATACTTGCCAACATCGATTACCTTTATGAGTTTAATTAAAATCTATGTATTTTGAGACCCTTTAAAGCAACTTGCAATATTCAGCAAACAATTTGGCAACGATTTACCCACTTATACAGCAGGGTAACTTTTACTGCATCACTTCAGGGTAAGTACATTGAGCAGATTTTGCACCCTGAGACTGCAAAACACCGACTCTGAACCCCGCACTGCCTGCTGACATAAAAATGGCCCAGCATGCTGCAGTTTTGTAAAGTGAGATTGCTAAATGGTTGTTTGTCCCGTACAGGCCATTCATTCCCATTCTTCTCGGCTGCACCATTGCGCATTCTTCCCTTTAGTTTTCAGAGGACTGTTTGGGAAGTATCCGGCTCTGAGCTCACGCAGGATGTTTTTACAGGGGAATGCTTGTCCTCCCAACCGCAGGGCCAGTCTGGACTCGCTATGAGTGGCACATCCCTGCCGCCTTGCGTAACTCTCAATACGTGCACAGTTAAATATAATTGTGCCGTGTTGGAGCGCAGAGGCAGGCCGCAGGCGGTGATTTATGCGCCGAGTGAGTTCTCTGGAGGTTCGGACTTGGTATATTTATGGTTCACCTCCGTTTGCTCCCTCCATTAGATCTGCATGGATGTGAATTATGAGGCTGCGGGGACGGTGGGACCTTGGAGAGTGACTTTGGCCGTAATCGGCGCCTGATGTCCGAGGGCAGGCGCTAGTCACCTGGGTAAATGACGTCGCCTTGTCTAGCGCTCGAGGGGGAACACGTTCGCGGCTGCTCCGGCCCACCAGTAAAACCCCACAGCGGGGCCATAGCTTGCATGCAGATGTTTTTGTAACTAAAGCTGAGCACAGGGAAGGTGCAGAAGTTGTCTGTTGGTTTTTTCTAAATGGAAAAAGCTGTATGTTTTTACCCTTGTGCAATATTGCAACATTACACTTGTTTTAGTCATTCGGACACTTTAAATACACAGTGGGTGTACAAAATATTCACCCCCCCATCCCCACAGACTGCTGCCAGAATTTTCTGTATTAAAATCAAAAATTACAATGGATTTCAAATGGGTTTCTTTAAAATATTCTGAACAAAACTCATTTAACATTCTAAGTGGTTGTTATGACAAAGGTAAACTTAAAAAAAAAAAAAAAAAAAAGCTGAAAAATCCAGTTCTGAAAACTGTTTACACCACACCATCTTCCATCTTTAAAAAGTATTCCCTCAACCTGCTGCCGTTAGAATTTCAACCACCTGTTGATGGGGAAACCACCTGCATGCACTTAAACACATGATGTTCTGGGGGAGGAGACTTCTTACAATCACTGCACATGCATTTATTTTTTTATCCATATACTTTCTGCTTTCAAAATACAGCATTAGTGATGGAATGTGAAAGGTTACTTGCATTATAACATTAATAAGTATATTCATTCATTCATTCATTTTTTTTGGCAGTAACTTCATCTAAATAAAGAGGTTGGTTCCAATCTTGTGCTGTAACAAATCTGTATTAAGAATGTCAAACTATTTACCTTTGGTAGTTTTGTTCCTGGTTAAAGCTGTTGCCTCAGAATTAACTCCCACCTCCTGCTGCCCCGGTCAAGGTGCTTACCCTGAAATATAATGGTAATCCTTCCCACTGACTTACTTGTTCTTCTCCTATATTCCTTTTGTTATAAGAGCTCTGTAACGCCTAAATTTCTCATTGGTGGGATAATAACGGTTTATTCTATTCTAAAAACTACCTGGCTTTCTATATATGGATAAGTCACCGTAAAGCTGACTGTTAAACTCTCCAAATCAGTTTGGGCAAAGGCTTCAGATGAATTGAAGCACACAGAAGTGTAGATGTCCTTTCCTCCTCGATGTGGCTGGATATGAGTTTGTATACAGCTGCTTTCCCAGAAGCACCATAAAGCAAGAGAGCAATGTCCATATGGCACATCCTTTCAGCGAAACCCTTGATTCAGCAAATGAAGGAAACAAAGGCGACATGTGGTTGAGAATATGCTAAAAGTTCCTGCTGGAGACTGTAAAAGAACAAGCAACCTGTGTAGGGGGGGGTGGGGGGAGTATGAGGAACACTGCAGCATGGCCTTGAGCTGAAGGCCAGGATGCCTTTCTGTGGGCCACGTCCCACTTGAGCGAGGATTTCCTCCCATGGCTGCTGGGGTTTGCTGTGGTTGGGGGAGAGCAATCAGAGCTTGCGGTTTTCAGCTTGTTTCCTGTTTCTGCTCACATGACTCCTAACCGCTTGGGGGGGTCCCAAGGCCTGGAAAGGCACCGCAGCACCTGTCACTGTGGCCACCTGGGGGGATAAGGGAAGAAGAAGTGACTGGGGAAATAAATCTTAAACTGCTGAATTTAAAAAAAAAAAAAAAAAAAAGGGACTAGAACTCAAAGTGGCAAGAAAAGCTGTAGCAGAGGGTGGTGTGAAACATGAGTACCAGGATTTAACTTTCTGCAGGTCTGTGCAACTGGATCGGGCCTCAGCAGGGACAAAGGGATGTGTCCTATCCAGCTTTCAGGGTAAACATTAAAAAGGAACTTTTTCTTTTTTCTTCTGGTGCTGTAGACGGCAAAATCCCCACCTCCGGCATGTCTCTTAGCGTCTGGCTAAACAGGCCGAGTGATGCACTCTCACTCGCCTGTCTGCCGCAACTCGGGCCCTGATGTAACATTCGGCAACGCCGGGCGTCAGCAGGGATGGCGGCGGGTGAAACCGCCGCGTCGGCTCAACGAGGCCCCAGGGAGGTGCAGGGAAGCTGGAGCATACGGTGTCACGGGTGGACCCCAGCTAGCATTCTGCATACATTGCGTGTATGGACTTCTGACTTCACACAGAGATGCTGTGTTTAATAACCCAAATTAACCATGCTTTGAATAAGGCACACACTAACAAAACGCACATAATGCAGCTTTTTTATGGAACTGGAAGTTTCCTGTAACTGCCGATGGCGAGGCCGTCCGTGATTTAGAAGTACAGCCTATTCAAATAATCAAAGACAAAGTAGCACCTCTGGCTACCGTAACAGCCAGTAACTTGGATGTTATGGATACAGAGCTGTAATCTGAGGGTTGCTGGTTCAAAACCCATCAAGGTTCAAATCTCAAAAAGGGGCATCCTCTGGCATCCTTAGGCTGAATTTCTCTAGTTTACAGATGAGACATGGGTGTGAATCCCACCTCCTGCTGTATTGATCCGTGTAAGCAGACTGATGCAAACCTCACACTGTAAGCTCTCTGAACTAAAAGAATAAATAATATTTGTCCATTCTGGGTACCTTGTACAGCGCTGGTTGCTTTGGGACAGATGTCCATCACAGAGGGATCAGAGGTTCACTGCAGGGGTTCAAGTGCCAGGTAGATACCAGGTAGAAGACCAGACTCATCCCTCTTTCCAGCTTCCCATTTCTCAAGCATGTGTGTCAAACCCAGTTCCCCAGACCCCCCATTTAGACTGCGTGATGCAACATCAGTGAGTACCTGGAGAAGAGACAAAAGCTGACGGACGGTTCCCTACGAGTTGCTCTCTTTGTGTCTTTCACAGCACTGTAATCGCTGCAGTACGATCATCACAAGCCCGGATTTATCATTTATGCAAAATCTCAAATTAGATTGACAGCTGCAGATGGATGGAGTGTAAAGACACACCAACAAACTGTTGATCCATAAATTGTAATTAAATTGATGGATAGATGGTGTGCTGAGAATTATTGCCTCATCTGCAGCCCCCTCCCCAATCCCCACCCCTTCCTCTATTCCTGTAAGGCCTCCGTATCCATCTGATTTGCTATTTGCCTGGAGGTCAAGTGACCGTTAACCGCAGTGAGACAGCCAAAGCGGCATAAGGAGATCCCCAGCTCCCTGAAAGTTGCTATATGGCCAAAATGAGGAAATCCCTGACATACAACTGGCAAGGCGAGAGCATATGAGGACAATTATTTATAGTACATGTGTAAGATGAAGCGTCCATCTTGGTCCAGTAAAGACTCGCTGAGATTCTCGGTCAAGAGCGGCCTCGTGTTGCTTCACAGCAATGACAGTTCAGACTCTTATTAAAATGTGATGACACACTGAAATGCAGAACGTGTCCTGATGTGCTCATACCTAAAAACAGAAATGTCAAGATTATTCACAGGCCTGACTAATATATAAAATGGAATTACACTAACATGTTCTTGCATGAAAATAATAACCTTTTGGTAGATTGACACAGAAGTCAAGGATGGTTGCGGGTTCTGAATGGTTTTGCAACTGTTATAATCGTGTACTTTGCGTAACCATAGGAACAGAGTGCATATAAAGTTATTAGGCTGATCGCACAAGGAAAACCCAACCTATTTACAGGTTTGCAGTTCCTCAAAAGTCTGTGTCCAAAGGGCAAACTATATATCTGTGCATAATAAAAATGAATGTTCAGTCAGCTTCTCACAAAAACAAAGTCATGACTGTGCAAACTATTTTTACAGTCTTGTGGCAATAAATCAGCATCAAGTATTTTCATGTCGCTCAAGTGGCTACTCATAGAGGTGACAGTCAAGCAATAAATGCATAGATGATCATAGCAGATGATGTGGAACTTATTAATGTAGCTTTCAGAAAAGAAATAGCTGTGGAAGAGATGGGTTTGAGACCCTTCTTGAATGCTGGGAGGGATTCAGCAGCTTTGAGAGACAGAGGAACCTCATCCCACTACACTGGAAACAACTAAGAGCACATTTGCTGTTGGAGTACCAAGCGGCAAGATGGGAAGGAGTACAGCAATCTTGCTGGTCTGTAGGGAGTGATCAGGTCCTGAGAGTGTCAAGGTCCATCTTGTCAACCTTCACCAGAGTGTTGAACTTGATACAGGCAACTGATGGAGAGAAACAAGAATAGGCGATACATGGGAACATTTTAGCAGGTCAAACACAACTTGACATTCTTGCTAAGCTGTAAGGGACTAGTGGCTGAGGTGTGAAGGTCAGGCAAGAGGGAGATGTAGTCATCCAGGTGATACAGTACCAGGAGCTGGGTGTTGAGTTAAACAAAGTGATATGTGCATGAGTGGAAAAACTCAGTATACTTTGACTATACAATGAGATTGTCAGGCATCTGCTGTACTGGTGGGGGGGGGGGCTATCCAAAAGTACTGTCAAATAAATGACTCTGTGGGGAAAGTACAGCTATTGCCCTGCTGGCCCTCAGTGTCTTTAGACCCAAATGAATATCCAGATATTCAGTTCCTGCCTTACTCTTGGATCCAAACAGCAAGTTTTGATGAGATATTTCTGAAATGGTTCCAATCCTTTGGTGGACCAGTGGGTTCTGTAAGCTGTGGGAACTTTCAAAAATTGATATTTCTGCTTTTGGAAACATGGTGCACAGTTGTGCATACATGTTAGAGTAACTAGACATCTGTCTGACATGTGGTTCACATATACTCTGTTTCAATTTTGTGTTTTATGTACATGTTACAAAACTGGCAGCTTGGGATAAGTGGACTGTTGGTGGCTTCCAGAAGGCACCCAAAACTACACAACGCGGTTCTTCGTTCAGGTAAACCGGTTACAAATTGTACAGCAGAAAGAGGAAACGGTTTCCTTTATGGATCTATTTTTTACAAGTTCATGTTTTTCATGTTTTTTTTTTCTTCTCTAGAGCTAGACTTTATTTCTGCTGAAGAAACACGAATAAATGAAAAATGTGGCACAGAATGTGCTGAATATCTGAAAACATTTCCCCGAATGTGAGAGACGGCCGTCGGTTGCCTGACCCTTGGCCACAGCATGCAAATTTGACATAAAGTGGGAAGCCCTACAGTTAGTGTGGAGCAGCTCTAGCATTTTATTAATAAAAAATAAATATTATAAAACACCTCTTACCCTAATTGTGAATTAATAATGTATAAATGCACAAGTTTGACAGATGCTCATCAGAGCCCATGTTCTTTTGATGCTTTAAATGAAAAATGTCAGCACAGAAATGTACAGAAAGGATAAATATTAAAACTCTTGAAAGATCAGTTTCAGTGCATAAATTCCAAAAAAACAAATGCAATGTCATCTGAACAACACAAAAAAATCAATTAAAAAAAAATCACGAAAAGACAACACAATAGCACTATACAGTTAAAAAAGAAAAACATGAAACAATAAGCAGTTAAGCACAGTGGATGGATGACTGAGTCATCAATAAGTAACAGAAGTTATACATGTATCTGACTTAACACTTTCCACTGAAGTTACTTTTAGATCCATAAATACTCAGATGAGCAAGCAGAACTACAGCCTAAAAAACCGGCATAATTCTGAGTCTAGAATATTCCATCTGCTGCCCGTATCTGCTTTTCTCTTTTGCTGGGTTTTTTTTTTTTTTTGTTGTTCGGGAAAGGAGAGTGAGTGAGGAATGGCTGCTTGCACCAGCATGACAACATGAGCACGAGAGGGCAGAGGGGAAGGTGGGGAGAAGAGGGGGTCGGTTGCTCAATCCCCACCACCCTTGCGCAAGCGACCAGCTCTCAGGTGTGAGGCCGCCTGGCTGTAAGTGAGCCACTTCTAGGAACGCATATGTGCCGGACCGCCCAGTGAGGTCATCGCTCGTAAATAGCTGGGGAACCAGCGGCCGTGCGGCAGGGAGGGGGGCCCTTGCGCAACGTTCCCGGTCCAGGCCTTCAGCACCTTACGGATGGGCCCAGCCGCATCCTGCCCCACCAGCTGCGCCAAAATTCACTACTGCAGCAGCCTGTGGAGAGCGTGCCGTCGAAGCCCGGAGCGGCGCGCAGTCGGGGCCCGCATCGGAGCTGGTTCATTTGAAATGCCTGCTCGGGAGTGTGAAAGAGCATTCCCGGTGACAGTGGCACCCCCCTTGTGTGCAACTGCTGGCAACAAGACTTCCCTCTGGCTGCAATAGTGCGTGGCTAAACCTTACTGCGCCGTAACAACTGGCAATCGTTCTGCAATGCCGGTGACCCATGCTTAGTAATCGCTGCCTGGTGAACTTGCGGCAGCTGCTTCTCGAACGGTGATCTGGAAGAGCAAACACAAGAGCATCCTGTAAGACCACGGGGGCGACAGGACACGCGGGGTCAAGCTGACGTTGCTGCAAGGCTTCAGAGAAATGACCGACAAGCGAGCTTTTGAAACCCATGCCTTCGCTATGAGGGCTGACTCACAATTCATACAAAGAGCGCTAAGGTCATGTTTAAAATTAATACATATGTTTGTGTAACCTGTCAGATTTGGAATTAAATTGTTGCAGGCCTTCAGTATCTATGTCTGTTATAAAGGGAAGTGGTAGTTTCAGTTATTTTTACAGCATTGTTTATGTAGCGTATCAATATGTAAAGTAGTTGCTCACCTGAAAAACATGAGGAGAAAAAGAAACTCTACTATGAGAAGGTTTACCGAGAACAAGAAACTTAGTGTTAAAGGGAGATGGGCTTCTTGCCTGAATGTGGAGGGTTTATTACCTGCCGCTGCAACCCAAGTGGCATCTATCTAGCGAGTAAAATGGATGCTGATTTGCGCTCTTCCGCACTTTGGATGCACATCAGATCCCAAACACTTGACAGTTACAGTGCATGTGTGTATTAATTTACCGTAAGTGCCGTATATTTAACACAGGGAAGCAAGAGGAAGCATTTGGGTTTTGTGGCTTCTGTTTTAAAATGACCCAGATTGATGACGCTGTAGTTTCTGGAAAAAGAAAGTATTAACAGGAAAAAAAGCTTTTTTGTTGCCCTGTAAGTGCAAAGGAGAACGGGCTGAGTTTCCGAAGAGAGTGGTATTCCCCAGCAGAAAGTGACAAGAGTTGGCTGGGGGCAGGGAGGCGGAGCGTAGGCGGAGTCCTGCCATGGGAGGTTCCAGAATCGCTGGGGAAGTTAGGGGACTGTTAGGGAAGGGTGCCCGAGGGAGGGGCCCAGAGTTATCGTGACTCGGTAATCGCAGAGTACCAGGAAGCCTCACTAACACAAACAAAGGTTTGAAAAATGCTGGAACCTCTTAGGAATATTTGCTCAGCCTCCCCGTCTCCGCCCGACGTGGGGTAATTCCTTTTCAAAGGACCAAGTGGAACAGAAGCCTTGTCAGTTTCCTTCTGTTGGATCTACAGTACTGCGCGTTACTTTAACGTATATTGCCCATTTTATTCACTTTTATGTGCTGTCTTTGCTTCTCTCATTGCTGTTATGAATCACATTCTGCAAAAAAGTGTTTAATGCAAGAAATGCGCAAGTCAACTACTTTTAATATTTTCCTGTACAGCAACCCACACTCATAGCAGTTAGAACAGCGGATGTTCTGCTTCACATTTCCTATCCGCTTGAATGGCACAAAAACGGGGTTCATCCCGGGACTCAACCCATCATCCTTCAGGTTATAGGGCCTTATTTGTTGTTGTCGCACTACTTGCCACTACAGAAATAATATAATACTTTCCTTGAATAATTTGATAGGTTCCCTTTACAGGCCAGCAATGTGTCCAAATGTTGTTGCTATAGGTAGAGATAGACATTAGAGTGCGATCGTGACTTTTTCACTGACTAAATGGCTGAATGCATTGCTAAACACTACGCCAACATTTATGCCAGGTGAAATAACCAACCTGCCGTATGATTAATGCAGGATAAGAAGTTTCACTGTGCTGAGGCTTACTGGACCTGGATAAATATTGTGGAATTCGCCTGCAACGCAAATATGACACCATGTATTTCCATATTGCGTCAGGCAACATTTCTTTCTCTCTTGTTTCCCTGCAGGCAAAGTTCTCTGACAGCGGCGCACGATACGCAACAGCATGACTCACTGTAACCGAAAAAAAACTTGGAAAAGCGTAGCCATGGATACAGTCAGGTGGTTAAACACAGGCCTGGAGTCATTGAGCGCCGCAGTCCTGACGAATTTTGCACCGCTGTGCCTTTGTGTCTCATGACCTGAAGCTCAGAGCGCCGATTCCTTTTTGGGCCATGCAGCCGTTCCTACCACAGATATCCAGCCCTGCCGATTTCTGTTTATGATGGCATGAAGAACAATTCTCTTCCAGTAAAAGCTTTAAAACAGAGTAAATCTGGAGTTCTGACAAGCACTGTATGAATAGCATGAGAACTGGGCTTCTAAATGAAAGCTGCCGTTCTTTGGAGAAGTATATCCTAAATGTTTACTGCTATTGAAGAAGGTTCTTTCCAAAACAAGTACTATGTAACATTAAGTTTATACATGGAATCCTAGTCCAACATTCGAGCATTACTGCTTGAAAACTGTCATTCCTGAGGTAAAAAAAAAAACAAAACACAGTACCTGGGTGTTTGTGGAGTGGAAGGCAGTCTTATGGGGCAGTGAGTCAAAAATCGGCAGTTTGCAAAACCCAGGGATGATGAGTCCATTAGTTCTGCTGTTATGTTTCCCTCCATGGTGCCGGCAGCGTCATGGCGTGGGGCTGCGCTACCAGTTCACGGAAATGTCCACCTGTATGGTTATCGCACCACAATTCAGAGACAAGTTCTTCCATCCTGCTTAATAAGGCTAGTTGGGTAGCCCTTCATTCTTTGGCAGAGTTCCACAGTGAACCACACCACAGAATTGTGCAAGGACTATTTGGAGAAGAAGGAAAGTGAAGCAAAACTAATAACCTGGATGTAAAACATTGTTGAACAGGAAAAAACCAATGGAATTCAACTTTCAGCAAGCTGAACGTTCTGGATAATTTTGCTGAATTTGTGTGGCTACATTTTTTGAACTAAAGAACTCGACCCTTTGGAAAATGGGCGTCTAACAATACCTTGACTGTTAGTCATTTGAAGTTGCTGGTGAACTTTTTACACTGCAGTGGCAGTACTTTACCCTGTGTAACATGAGGCATATAAAAAAATCTGCCATGTAATTGCGTGTGTTTTGAAACTGATGTTGATGATGCTTACAGCACCCACGGCGGCAGGATTGCAGTTCTGCTTAACTCTGGGGTCATATGAGGTGTCCTCTGGAACTTGCGCAACAACCGTAACCCTTGGGAGAAACGTGTCTGCACGCTAAAGTCCCGAGTCAGGAGAAACGGTGACCGCAGATTTAGAAAGAAGCGGCTGTGTGTGTGAATTCCCCTGTTCCAAGGTATGAGATATTTCCTTGAGATAACAGCATGAGGGCGGACGGGGTTCTCGTTCTGTCTGAGGAAGCGCAGCTGAGCGTCTCGGTTCCTGTCGTGCTTTTCTCCTGTGCACACCTCTGGAAGGAAATACGGAAAGCACGTCCTTTGGCCTTGATCGAGGTGAGGGTGGATAGAGATGAAAGACAACCGTCATCCACGCCTGTAAACACGAGTTCCTGCTCCCTTGGTGAGCTGTTAGTGGTAAAGCAAAAATGACCCTGCTCTGTAAATGGGTAAATCGCAGCAGCTTAGCATACGAACCTTGTGATGTAAGCAGCCTTGAAGAAAAGCATCAGGTTAATAAATAAATGTAACCCAGAAAACTCCCATTTTTTCCTCCTTTAAGAGGAAGCTTGTGTAAGAGGAAGCTTTTGCTGCGGTCAGCAACTAAAGCAAATTATTGTAGGAATACATTCAATGATGTGGTTTTTTTAAATCACTTCTTTGGTGTGAAACTGCTGTAGAACACTAGAGTTAAATGTTCACACGGTTGTTTTACCCTTTGAACTTTCACTGCAGCTTACAAGTGTGAAGCGTTCCTTGAAAAAGCTTGAAAATATAGGAAATGTGGTGCAAAAATAAAGATTTGGTAAACATGTAGAAAATATTAGCATGACATTAAGTGCTTCTGCGTCTACGTCAGCTTTTGGTGGCTGTGAACAAAGGGAAATGATGCAGCCTGATGTTGACGTAAGTATCTAAAACTGGCCAATTTGAGTATAGTAAGAGGTGGGATGCACTGAAGAAGTTGGAAAAACCAAACAGAGTTATGAACTGATTTTATTTATTTATTTATTTATTTATTTATTTATTTATTTTTTGCTGTTCTAGAACTTTCTCTGACTCTACAGCCCTCAAGGGACACGATTGTTCAACCCCGACCTTAAAACATGCCTCCGTGAAGTGCTTTTGTGCTAATCTCAAATCTGTTAGCATACAGGTGTGCGAGAGATGCGGGCTGAAGGAATTTTGTCCGGGTACCCAAAAACATAAATCCTCAGAGAGATGAGCAACCTCAAATTGTGTGGTGCACAAATGTGTCTGCAGTCAGAAAAGTAATGGGCTTACAGCATTCTGACTGCAGAACTTCGTCAGGAGGAAAGTTTCACCATAGCTCGTGTTTCTAGAAGAAGAAAAGGCGATCATGTCAAAACACGGGCCCGTCATTTTTCCTATTAAACCACAGCGTGTAATGAACCATGTTGCTGCTGTCTGCGCAAGCCATTTTCCCTCAAGGACGTGCAAGGAAGCAGGATGCTTTCTGCTGACCCTCAGGTCTCCTTTGACCTCTCAACGAAATAGTTTCCAGGATAAACTGCTGTCTTATTGGCAGAGGCCTCACTGAAATCTCTCAACATGAAACAGGCACAGCACAAGGTTAGAACCACATATAACAACCAACTGCCAAAATAAACCCATGTGTTTTCTTACAAACTACAGTTTTAACAAATGGACATTTCTGTTCACTCTCAGTTTTGGCCCACTGTGCTGGAAAGAGTTCCCCCTGTCCCTTAGAGCTGCTGAATCCCAGCCAACCTCCCGGAAACCATCTCTTTTGAAGCCATTTCTCTCCTCGTCTCCTGACAGTTAGATAAATGAGACCAAGGTGTCAGGAAAGTGTGAACCTTTTGTAAACAGCGTCACTCTTTGTAAAGCAAGCAACCACTTTCAGGTGAAAGCACCATGTAACAGTGTTGAGGAACTGAGAAAACAGCAATTACCTGATGTGTTCCTGTTTGGTCCCCACCTCTTTCACTGCATTGTTTATGACTCAGGTGATTCATGGCACTTCTATCAAATCATCATCTGAGGAGCCACATACCTTTGTGGTTACTAAAATGATCATAACTTCTAAAGAATTTCCAAACTTCTACCTATCACATACTTGTAACTGTAGTCACTAAGGTCATTTTTCAGAATTTTTCCCATCGCTGTCCTGGTTCCGAGCTTTCTGTTACATTTATTTATACACCATGAGGCATATTGTGGTTAAATCTACCAGTTTATACAGCTGGGAAAATTTTACTGCATTAATTCAGGGTCAGCACTTTGATCAAATGTACTGTTGCACCAGCAGGGATTTGATCTCAGGTCATTTAAATACAAGTGGGGGCTCTAACTAGTATGCCACCTGCTGGGCCTCCTACCACTATGATAGTATGGCTGCCCACTTGGATTTATCAGGTGTATCAGGACTGTACTCTTATTCTCTTGTTTTCCTGACCCCTCAGGTATGCATCACTGTAGATGCATACAGTTTAAATGAGTTGCATTACTGGTGCGCCATTCGTGAGCCAAGTGCTGCACTATTTTTTGCAGTCGCAAACCCAAACGCAAACATTGCCGTCTTTAGGGCTCTAACCAGCAGAGCTTTTTGGAAAGAGATTAAAGAGTGACAAAAATTAAGTTGAAGAGAACATGGAGTGAAAGGTGAAGAAGCGGCCTGTTGGACTTTGAGGTAGGAATCAGACGTGTCGCCTGCGAAATGTGTATGTTTTTCAAAGTCATCTTTTCGTCATGTTTTGACAGCTTGGTGGCGTTGCCCGCCAGCAATCGGAAGTAGGAAAGTGAAGCCCTGGGTTTATTTTTTTTTTTTTGTGTCGACTATTTTTAAACAAAACAAGTCTTTCCGGTTCAAGAAAAACCCCCTCGTTTCTCACTTACACCCACAGACACTTTCAGTCCGGTTCACAGCACGGCACTCCTTCTTCCTTTCTTCTTTAGCTCAGCACAAGGGCTGTTTTTTGACAGGTTCTCACCCAGGCCTCTGGCCCTTGTACTGTGCCAGACTGTGCCCAACTAAGCAAGACTAACTGCAAAAGTGTGCCAAACTACCCAACTGCCAAACTGTGCCAAGCCATGCTGTTCTATAAATGTTACAGAGTTAGAATTAGGGTTACTATTGGGATTACGGTTGGGCTTTGGGCTCAGGTTTGGGTTGCTGAAGCTTTGCTCAGGTGCAGCAAAGTGCAAGGAGCAAAGAATCCAGGCCCTGCTGACAGCCTGAGCTTCATTTATTAGCACCGATGTTTAAAAATGGTCTGAACACTTTTCACCTGCTGTCAGGTGAGAGGAGCAAATGGTTGTCTTGCGAGTTGATTTCACCACAGCCGACTTTCTTAACTTTGGAACAAGCTTGACACCCTTGAGAAACGCGCTTAATTAAACACGTGCGAATACACGGAGGAAGCATGAAACATCCATGAAGGTGTTTAAAAGTGTTGCTCATTTGGCTCGATGAAGAAAAAGAAAAGACGTGTCACGGCTCAGGTAGGCTGACATCAAAAGCCCAGCATGTTGTAAAACGTACGAAACTCCTATCGGTGTAAATGGCATCCGGTGGGAATGATTTGGTGCTGCTCATTAAGTGAAGCGCGAACCGCCCTCTGTCTTCCTTCCTGTAGGATGCAAGACGCCTTGAAAGACTGAACAAAGGTGAATAGTTAGCAACACTTGGCGTGACTTCTCCACGGTGGGTAATGGTGCCTCTCGACATGTTTGCCGCTGCAGAGGGCTGAGGAGGTGCTGAACTTTCACCACAGATAGAAATGTATGTTATCACATGCGATTGCTTAAGAGTTGCATAAGATCCTTTAGTCACCGTGTCACTCTTCCCTGGTGTTACAGCCATACGTTTTGTTCCAGGTTCCCTCGTGAGATTATTTATATGCGGCTGATCCTCAGCTGTCCGCTCTTGTTCGTCTTCACAGACATCAGTGAGACTGTTGGACTGCTGCTGGTGGCGCGTTCGTGTCCTCTGGTCGAGTTAATTGATCCGAATCTATTTTTAAAAGTCAGGGGATGTGACCATAGCAGAATTACGTCACATGGCTCTGAAACTGGCTTACAAGATGATCAAAGGATCTGCACCCTGGGCTGGAGAACCCGCTCGCTCCCTTCACCCAGCAAGAGCCCTGAGCTCCTCCACCTCTGGCTGCTAGATGGTTCCATTTGCACAGGGTCCAACATGAAAACCCCACAGGTTCTTGGTTTTGGTCCCAATACGATGACATGAGCTCCTTCCGTTCCTCAGAGCAGCTGAAGCCCTGTCAGCAGTCAAGAAGGTTCCCAAACCCAAGATTTTCAGACCCACTTCTCTTCAAACACCTTCAGACCTTGCTGCAGCTACATACTAAAATGTGTTCATTGTAGAAGAGCTGCTGGGAAATTAGTCTGCTGATATTCGATACAAATTTTTGTGCCCCACATTCTCCGCATTTGTATTGGCTTCAGTTCAAGGCACCGTGACTGAGGTTTTGTTATATTCCAGAGATGATGTTGCTCATCTTTCCTTTTAAAGATCCCACAAAGCAGAGAATAAGCAAGCAAAATGTTATGACCTTTTTAAGGCTTTTTTTGGCTGCGTGGTCCTGTGGACCACTGTTGGTGCTGAGCCCCGGCACGCACAAGTTTCAATTTCATGGTGACTACATGAGCCGCCCACTTGTGGTTGGCACCCCGTTGTGGCCCTCTGCCTCTTGTAGGCATCCTTCTGCAGCGCACCACCTGCTCCTCATGCCACCTGGTCCCTGGGTCAGACGCACGGCCAAACGAAAGGACGCTTTAGTGGAGAACTCAGTTGAGCAGAAGCGTTAGTGCACAAAAAACTAGAGAATTGACCAGTTATGAAAGCTGGGTGGGCAGGGCCATGTGTATGACCCTCATTGAGGAGGTTTTAGGGCGACACACACAAAGTGCATAAGGACCTAATTTGTCCAAGGGGCTGTATGATTATAGATGTGTGCAGCCCCCATGGTGGCTTCCTTCCCACAATCCTCAGGGGATAGTCTCTGAAGCAGACATACAGGCACCCGGGTCCCAGCCAGTGCGCTGCAGCCGCTTACCCTGCAGATCGCGGTTACCATGCTGAGCGGTGTGCAGGCCACGAAGCTGGGGTCACACCATGCGAGTCTAGAGCTCCCGGTCATACTGCCCTGGGTGAGGGCGGACCTGTCCTCCGGAGGCCCCTGTGCACTCAAAAATATCCTTAACCACTTCCCACTTTAATTACAGAGATGGGCTGGGGGTAAATGGAACCATCTGGTGTTTGTGTCTTTATTTAAACCCGCCGCTCAGCGTCTGAAGGCGCGGAACGACCGCGGCTTCCTGCCGAACGCCGCCGTTCAGTAGCTGTCGAGCCCCTGTTTCCATCAGAACTGGGCTGCCCACGCCAGAACATGGCTTCCTCTTAAAGCCGCCCCCCCACAGGTCAGGCAGGCCTCAGCATGCTGACTCAGCTCATTTTCCAACCTCGGCATCGGAGATGCGCAGGCGTGTTTCGACTGCGTGGCTGACACGACAGCTGCAGGCTTGACTCAATTCGCCGACATGCACCATTGCACCTGGCCGGCTCTTCCTGTGCACGTTGTTGTTTTGTTTCTGAAATTTAACAAAGGAAGCTGAATGCTGACACCAAGCAATGGCGCCGATGATGCTGAAGGGAGCCGCTGCACCGTGCTGTTTACAGTCTGACCCCACACTTTTATGTTTGCATTTGCATTCATTTACCTGGCTCATTTCTTCAGAGGGACAGAAAAGGTCCAAGGTTTGAATCCCACCTCCTACTGTATTAGGCCACTTGAATTAACACAGTAAAAATGACCCAGCTGTATAAATAACTGCAAGTAACTGCTTTGAGCAAATAACTGCAAGTAACTGCTTTGTACATCGCACTGAAGGAAAGCATCAGCTCGATAACTGAATGTAAATGTGCATAGCAGTGACTCGAACCCAGGACCTTCGAATGGGGGTGGGCGAAGCTGGTGAAATATCTTTGCAATAGACTGCGGCCTAAAATAAATAAATAAATAAATAAATAAATAAATATAAAAAGAAAATGTGACGTGCTTGGAGACATATCCTTAAGTTTAGCGAAGTACACGGCTGCGGAGAGCTGCAGCTCAGACGTAGCCCAGTGGAAACATGCCATTAGACTCCGGTACAGTAGGCTGATGTAAGCCTCTGAAATTCTGCTGAAAAAATAAAAACATGCCCAGGACAACTGTACGTCTGTTTATATTCGCATGGCGTCACCCTCTCCTGGGCGATGCTGTATTAGGCACGGCGGCTAATAGCTGCCTGTGAGACACAGGGGTGTGAAATGATATAAATCTGTCGGTTTCCTGTTGCATTTGTTAGCTGTTGGTTAATTTGCATGGCAATTATATGTACACTGCAATAATAGTTTATTTTAATAAAATTTCCCCTGCAGTTTCATGCTGTTAGCCAGAGGCCTTTTTTTAGTCTTATAAAGCAAATACGCTAAATGCGTGGTGTGACAGTCGCGAAAACGTCCGAGCAGGAGGAGATCTGAACTCCTGCGGCAGTCTTTTGTTTGTTGCAGTCTTTTTGTTTGTTGCTGTTTGCTGTCGCTGTTGTTTTTGTCAGCGGCGTTGTTGGCTGCGATTCCGAAAGGCAGGCATATTGGCTACCGTTTGCTCTTTGGATAGCAGACCTCCGGTGCAGCGCTTCATTCCGATCGTTCAAACACAAAGGAAAACTTTTCTTTGTCTTCGCCCAGAGGCCGGCATTTGCTCGGTGCTGCCCCCAGTGGTGAGATGGTGCTATTCAATCCCTTGCAGATTTCGCTGATGTGAAGTTCTATTTAAGTGCAGGCGCAAGGCTCTGACAATTTGTCAAAGGTGGGAAAAGTATAGCAAACCAAGTGGAGTTTATGGTTTCGGCTCAAAATGATGATTTTCTGGCAATAATTCCAAGAGCGGAGGAAAATAGATCTCCCCTTTAGTGAACGAGAATGAATATGACTATAAAGATAATTTAAGCCCTGGAGCGTGTGTGACTCTGCTTCCTGGTCCTAGATGGGCCATGGAGATTGCAGGGGCAACAATGGCGCTCTGATTTTATGTGCCCCCCCCCCCCACCCAAAAAAAACAAAAAAAAAAAAAAACAAACTAGGCCTGTTCACTATCGGCCCCTTTTGGTGATGACAAACACTGCAGGGCTGACAGTCAGGGGTGGCCAGCAGGTGGTACAGTGGTTAGTGGTGCTTTCATGCTATTAAAAGCCCCAGGTTCAAATCCCTGGCTTTGCTGTCGTTTCCTTGATCAAGGTACTTGAGGTGTCAAGGTAAAACGTTTGGTTCCTGAATAAGTGATCATTTGCTCCTTTCTCTGTGAAAAAATCATGTTCCTTTGGCTCAGACCCACAGTTAAGATTTCATTCAACAGAAGACCAACTTTGATCAATTGCTGATCAGATCTTTAGTCTGGGGATAACCAGGAACTGATGGGATGGGATTGTTAGTTTATTACAATCTAAAATGTTCAGTAGTGTTGTATTGGATCTTAACCAAGGCAGTGCTCACGTGTTCATGTGTTGTGTTTTTGGGTCTGAAGGGAGAGACATTGGGGGGGGGGGGTTATCATTTATTATGATTAAAAATTCTGAAAAGCAGCTTTTATACTCTGGGCAGCAAAATGGCATCAGCCTGGTGTTGTTTTTCAACATCCACAGCTTTCCCTCAGGTGTCGATTAAAGGTTTTTCACAAGGGATCCAAAATCGAAATCCCATCAGTTCTCGGTTTTGACCCCCGCCTTAAAAGAACTCCGTCTGTTCCTCACAGCTGCTGAATCAAGCCCTGCATTCAAGAAGAATCTCAAACCCATCTCACATGTTGCCATTTCTCTCCTGACCCTGCCAGCCACATAAATGAGTCCAACACCATCTGCTATGATCATCTATGTGTTTGCTGTTTGACTGTCACCTCTATAAGCAGCTAATTCAGGGATGTGAACCAGCAACCTGGTGGTATCAGACAAACAAGCTGTGCCTTGGGCATCCTGTGTCTGAGTTTAAAGCTTGTCATCTGGTGATGATGCAGTTTGTAGAAAAGCCTCCGCTGAACAAATAAATGTAAATATAATGTAAATGAGTGAGGCATTTTTGAACGACGACATGCTGAAGTTTTCCGAAGCCTCCCTGAATCACATGCTGAAGATTGCTCCCTGGAGACAGAGTGCATCACGGGAACAAAGGCAGGCTGACAGTGAGGGATGCTGATGACTCTGGAAGAGCGGCTCTCCGGATGCTCACCGCAGGCGACCGCTCTCATCGAGTGACTGGTGCCGGGTTTCCAGGAGACAGGAAGTGCTCCTATTTCCTCCGCTATTTCAAGCACATAGCTCCCCGGATGGCCAATGGCTGGGGGAGGAGGGGGTTAAGAGAATGAAATTCTACCCCCTGCAGCACCTAAGTACTCATCAGCTTGACTGCTTCTCATATGGCACTGACACACAGGCACGCTCACAACGTCCTCAGCTCCCGACACAACACTGTCACCACTTTCACATTACAGTCATTTAATTATCTGCCACTTTTCTTCAAGGTGACGCTCAGTGTGAGGTTTGTACACTAAGCTATTTAAACTGGTTTACCCCTTTATACGGCAGGGCCATTTTACTGTATTTTTTTCAGGATAAGGACTTTGATGAAGGGTGCTACAACAGGAGGGGGGATTTGAACCCAGGACCTTTGACTGAAAGATGTCAGCTCTAATCACTACGCCCTCTGCTGGTCTTGTATTGTTTTCCTGTGTTTTCACCATGATGCTAATTCTGCACTGCTCTATACCCGCTCAGTGGGAGACCCCTGTGGTGCATCTCTCGTAAATCATTGCAGTCTGCATCGCCATAGAAACGGCAAGCGGTCCAGTGCATAGGTGCACTTTAGCTGCGCTGTTGCATTGCAGGAGACAGCAAAGAAGCTGTGGTTCTTAACTGCGCCATTGCTCGTATTAATTCAATACTATTTTGTTTTCTCAGAACTCGCTTACAGATTTAATCTACTTACCGTGATATACCCCATTAATATGGCTGGGTATTTTTTACCACATCACTTAAGAGTAAATGGCTTCGAACCTTGCAACCTTCCTAACACTCTAACCACTATGCCCCCTGCTGTACCAACCATTTCCATGACATATAATGATATCAAAGATTATCAAAGATAATGTCTTTTTTTGCAGTTGTTACTAATAAATTAAAACATGACAGGGCTTTCAGAAATTATTCATACATTTTCAGAAGATGAGAACAGATATGCTGATGTTTCAAAGTGATGGATGGGTGTAGGTTAATGGACAGGGGATGGGGGGGGGGTTCATGGGAACCCACCTACTGTATTTCTACAGAATCATACAGTTAAGGGTGTTGCTGTCATATCAGAAGTGTGGGGGTGAGGGGGATGGTTCACACGTGTTTAGAAAACAGCGTGGGTGGAAGAAGAGGGGACAGTAAGGAGAACATGCTGTATTTTTCCAAAAATGAGGGGACCCTTGAATTCCCCCCACTCTGACTGTATTCACTAAAAATATTGCACTTCTTACAACAGGAGAATGAATAACATTTATTTTACTTTTATTATTTATTATTTATTCACACATAGAAGCCCACACATACAACACACAATCATGGGCTTCAAACTGGAATCAATAATAATAATAATAATAATAATAATAATAATAACAAAATACATGGTGTTCCGCTATGTGACTTAATGGTAACACCAAGGAATAACAACAGAGTGAATGAGATTTCTTTCCATTCTTCTCTATTTCTATCCACTGATGGCCTTGTTGACTAGGATGACGCTGCTTAGAGGTACAGTGAGACAACTGCGGGTTTAGTCCAGTTTATAGAATAATTCAAGATTTCTGAAAACTTTGTAATGAGCATCATAGTTACTCTAATGGAGCCTAACGGATCTTGTAAATATAATAAAACATCTGCATAAAAACCAATTTTATGCTCTGTTTGGAGAGTTTGGCTTCTTTGACCTTAACATTTTGCCGTGTTGCAGCAGGGAGAGGTTCAGTAAAGGCAGCAAATAAAGAGGGTGGGAGAGACCCTCACTGGGTAGGTGTCCTGCAGACTGTGAAACTTTGTGACGTTATTCCGTTCAGTTTAGATGAACAGAAAATATTTGTTTGTTTCATTATAGCTGCCAGAGCTGACCTGAGATCTCTAGTGTCAACACGTGCCACTCGAGGGCTCTGTCACCCACATGGCCATTCAGGACAGCAGGGACTCATCCTGAGCTTATTGTCTCCTCATGTTTGCATTGGCTACCTCCAACTGCACTGGTTTTCTCCCACAGTCCAAAAATGTGCATTTCATGTGGATTGGTCACTGTGAATTGCTCATAGTGCCTCAGTGTCTTTGCTTTTAGGATAAACTCTGGGCCAGCGAGACCCTGGAATGGATAAGCACGTATTAATGGTGGACAGCTGGTGTAGGAGTGTGAGCAACAATAGCTGAGACGGACTTACACTACTTTTGTTGACATAACAAATAAATAAAACAAAGTAATAAATTTGCTGTCAGCATCATTTTGAAAATGCAGCCTTTCTATTCCTATTCCGTGTTCCTTTAGCCCAAATTACAGTAACTGGCCAGGGGTCCAAAACACAATGGCAGCTGTACAGCAACCAGGGGGTCCCCCATACTGTGTGCAATTCCCGCAACATTTCCCCGTCACAGCTGTAAGTTTATTCCTCCTTCCTCTTTCATGGCCATCTTTCCTGCTATGAGAGAACTGGGGATTTTGTCAGCTGGCTCTTGTCTTTTGTGAGGTCCTCCTTGGGAAGCTCATACTTTGCAGGGACATAACCTGAAAAACATGAAATATCATGCGGGTTTTTGGTAAAGCGGCCATCGACGGAACAGAAGAAACCTTTGGGAAACACCTGCCTGTTTTCTCCCTGAAACTCAGCATGTGCTGCCTCCTTCTGGTCAAATCACACAGCTGCAGCTGACAGGGAAACTGCAGTTGGACCATTGAGAACCTCAACTGTACTTACAACTTCTGCTGTGTGTATTTGGGCTTTATTTTTGCCTAAAATTTCAAGCTCCTTATGATTTCACATGAATCTCATGAAAAATCAGTTTCTTATAATTCTTCATTAATGATACACTAATTTGAAATGAATTCCTGCCATGTAGACTGTGTGTGTGTACTGGTAGTCTGTTGCTCTCCTACATATCTCTCTAATGTGTCAGTTCTTCTCATTGCAGCTCTTGTTTGTTGTTGCTGTGTATGAATGTCTGTCATCTCTAATTCAGTATAAACAGTGTTTTAATGTTTTCCCAAGCCAGTGAGTTCTTAAATAGTTAAATCTCTTAATATCTGTTTAAAACAAGACTGAAGATTTGTGTTCCAGTATTTCCTCAGACAAAACACACCATTTTCTTCAGAAAGACTTGCAGTGTCACCACAGGATTACAAAATCCACCCTGTTTTCAGTAAACTGATAAACAAGGGTGGATTTTGCTTGTGTTATGTTAACACCAGCTTGTGTTATGCCTTTCACAGCACTTTTCATCTTGTTTTTAACTCACGTGACAGGTTTCAGCCATGTTCAGTGTTTCTTGCACAAATGCTATTTAGTATTAATTATTGTATTTTTTTAGTGTATCATTTAAGACCTTACTGAAGGGCACCACAGCATGGCATCTTGTTAGACTGTAGGCAGGCTTCATGGCTGGGTTTTTAACCACTTCTCCACCTGCTGGCCATGGTGGGAAAAACCATGGTTTCACAGTAAACCATCATTCGGACTCTCCTGTTTCATGCATCTCACACTAGAGTGTGGAAAAAAGCTACTGTCATTTGGACCATGGAGAGAGTTTGCTGTCACCCCATAATGGACATTTAGAGGAGCAGCAAAAAGTTTCCTTGCGTTAGATGTGTTCATTGTACAGACTGGGAACCATTTTATTGTCATGTTGTACGGCCTGTGGAATTCATCTGGAATTCAGTCAGACATAATTTCTGGCCCACTAATATGGCCATTTTGTTCTGAAAAGATTCCTCATTTAGCAAAATCGGGAACATGAAATGATCTGTGTTTCTGCTGCCCAATGGATTAGTCTGTCATCCTCTTTGTAGTAAGGCTTTAAGGTCCAGGTGTGATTTGCAATCATTTGCATTCAGGGGATGCCTTGTGGATGTTATAAAACATTAACCAGGGCTTTTCATAATAACAGCTATTTGTAAAAACAAAAAAAAAAAACTTTTCTTTTTTACTGTTACATTTTTTTCTCATCGCTACCATGCCATTGTAGCCAGATTAATAACTTCAGTGGTATGAATTCCAGCAATAGTGCCATGCTGTGAGTATTGATCGGAGTTTCCATGAAAAGCAAAGTGTAAACTTTTACGATGGTGGCAGAAGGACACACACACAAACAACATAACAAGAATGAGTGCGTTGAGCGGAAGTGTCATCCTGGCTGCTCAGAGTCCCGATCTGGGCTGGATGTTGAGTGTCTGTGACAGGCTTATGGGCAACATGGAATGGATGGGTGACACGCTGCGGATGGTTCGGGTGGCTCCAGGTGGGCTGGGTCTCTGAGAATTGCTTTGGCGACTGAGCCGGCGTGCCAGACTACAGGCTAACAGCATAGCACCCCCAAGCCCCAGCAAGAGCCCACCAGCGGTGCGACAGGCTTCCAAGGCACCATTGTGCCCTGCCGCGCTTTTGTCCACCACCTGCAGCTCCCCGTCACCAAAACCTTCAATGCGTTGGGGCAGTAGCAGCCCTGCCCCAAGTGCCACGGCCCCAGCTGTCGCCAGGAGAACCCCCGCTGCCAGGCCAGCCTGTAGTAGAATGATAGGAGACACACTACTAAAAATTTTTCATTCTAACCACTACGCCCCCATGCTGACCCTGTTTGTGGGTCTTCAGTGTTAGCATCTACACAGCAAAAGTGTCTGTGTATGTGTGTGTCCAGTATGATCCAGAGGTCTGTTAGATTTGGGTGTGTGTAAACAGAGTGCTTCTGCTCATTCTGTCCTTCTTACCGTCCACAGCAACCAGGACCAAGTCTCCCGGAAGACTGCTGCCTGCTTCGTCTCCACACCCGTCTCGTCTTCCTCTTCCTCATCCTCCTCAGGTTTTGCAAATGCGCACTCCTCGTAGAAAAGGTGCAGGTAGGAGCGCACACCGAACACTTGGCTCCCAGCTGCCACTTGGCCAGAGCAGTGTGGACAGCAGGGCACCTCCAGTAAGCCTGCCATAGGCCTCCGCTGCAGCAGGGGGTGCCAGGGATCTGCGGGGAAAAAGTGTTACACGTGTCTAGCTGACATCTGCAAACCACAAGCATCCAAAATTGTGCTTGGCTCACCTGAGATACACCACGCTAACACCTTTTTATTCCACCTGAACACAGTAAAAAGGAAGTCAGTGTGAAAGAGTGCCGCCTTGTGGGATCATCATCTCTGCTGGCCTAAGCATGTGAAGGGTAAACAAACTCCTTCAAGGCTGCGTACCCGTTGTCATGACAACTGTCACCGTCTCCAGCATGGTTTTGAGGTGGCGGACAAATGGTGTCCTTAAAACATCTTTGTACAGCTCATGACTCCCTCGCAGGGGGAGGGGTCCTGAGGAACAGGGGTGGGGGGGGGGCAATTGTGGGTTGCAGGAAGTCAACTGGAAGCTGATGGGACACTTCCTGTGTGGACAGTGAAGGTGACTCATATAGAACCCCTCCCGCCTCGGCACGGCGGACACAGCAGCTTACTCACACATGCTGTCAGAGGCCACAGAGCGCTTTGCATGTTTTCTGTGCCAATCACAGCTCCCACTTCTATTTTCCTTCTGATTTAAATTTATTTTTTTAAAATGAAAACGACGCAGTGATGTGTCATGGTTCCAGCAGACGTTCGCTGAATGCAGCACTGAGCCACGTACCAATGTGGCAGGATGCTCCCGAATGAGGTTGTGCCATGGGCTGCAGTAAACACCTCACACACGACTCACGATGCCCAGCCTTCATAATTATCATTGATGTGAGGTATGAGAAGCAAAAGTCTGAATTTCGCTTGAGCTCCAACAGGCTAGAGAATCAGCATCCAGCATCTTCATGCCATCAAACAGCAATGACAACTAAATGTACAGCATGCCGACATGTTTTCAATATTCACTCTGCAAAGGTAAAATTAGCTTCTTACAACCTGTGCGGTAGGGGGCATAGTAGTTAGACCCCTCACCTTACAATTGAAAATTCCCAGTTTAAATCCCACCTCCTGCTACAGTGCCCTACACTGAGGTGTAGGTATTCAAAGTATTCAAGGTAAAACTCCTTGGTATGCACTACTAAAAATTACACTGCTGTATAAATGAGTACACAGGGTAGAGCAGAAACATCACAGTGAAAAGTGCTAAATAAATGCATAAATGCAGAAAGGGATCTTGATATGAGTTCTCATTACTTTGTAAAGAGACGGTAGAAACTGTGTGACTTGAAAGCACTGACACACACACATACACACACACACGGATGCTGCTGTATAGCTATAGAAACACACGAGCATGAACCCATGTGCAGGTGATGGAAGCACAGGCGACTCACTTACCTGTGGATGTGTAGCTGCTGCTCTGCTTTTGCTCACTGGCTGGAGAACTCACCTGCCAGGGGTGGGATCAGATGGTGCAAAAATAATAACAGCAATAATAATAACAATACTAATAAAATGCACAACCAGAGCAACCACCGGCGGCAATGTGGAATCCCCTCACATCCCCAGACCAAGCTGGAGAGGAGGGAGTGCGGAAGGAGGGTTTTTCGCCTTTCCTGAGCCCACGCGGAGTGAGGGAGCGTGAGGGACAGTGAGAGAGCGAGAGAGAGAGACAGCGAGAGAATGAAAACAGCATGAAGGCATCGACACGTGTCAGTCACACTCCTCATGGGGGGGGGGGGGTGCACTAAATTCCCCCAATCCTCACACAACCACACACAGACTGGCATAGAACAGCGCCAAGTTCAGGTGGCGCTCAGCTTTCTGTCACAGCCCAGAAATAGGCCAGCAGGGGGCGTAGCACTTGAGGGACTGTGCTGAGTCATGCTGGGAGAGAAGCCATGAGCAGAGCATTGAACTCAGTGGATCAGTAGTGTGACCATGCTGTATGAATGGATAAATCACTGTAAAGTTGACTGCCTAACACTGTTACTTTAGACAAAGGTGTTAGCTGTATAACAATAGAGACAAACAGTATATTGTTATAATGATAATAATAATTGAAAATCCATCTATATTCATACTGAAAGGCAGAACCTCACTATTTTGGGTTTCCTTGGTAAAATGGTGCATGCTCAGAGATTTTGGTGTATTTTTCCAACTTATACTATAGTACTTTCTAACACATGCTGTAGGCATGGGCAACAGATGAGAACTGATTGAATGAGAGAATATTTCCCATGGGTCAGTGCTTCATATGTGACTCAGATTGAATCTGGAGACAGGTTGCTATAGCAGCAATGACACCGAATGGTACCCAGTGTTCACACTCCTACAGGTAACAGTACAGCGGGAAGTTGGACACATGCATGCAAAAGGTGTGTGTTTCTCAGGAGGCGTACACACTTTTTTCAGTTGCCTGCTCTGGTAGGCCATATCTCCCAAGATGCACTTGCCATGATGCTGAGTGATTATATATTTTAGAGCACATTCCACAGTTTTAAGTAATACAACACATTTGGGGTTGGGCTTGGGTAACTGTGTAGAAATCCAAAAAATAGGCCCAAACCCTTTTTTTGTTGGGTTATAACATGGCCTAACATTAATATTTACCTGGATTACCTCCTCCTGGGATTTCTTCTACTGAGGTTCTGCTTTGGAACTGTTTTGTAGAAACAGAGCAGCAGGTGGCCAAGTAGTCAGTGTAACTCGCTTAATAAAGACGCTTCCCATGAATGGTGAAGAATTGCCCTGCTGAATAAATGGGTAAATCAGTGTAAGGAACTTAGTGTACTTAACTAACATGGTAAGTGACCATGTAGAAAAGCATTTGATAAATAAGTAGCTGTAGATGTGCTGATGTGAGCCTATGTGATGTGATGTGAGCTTGTGTATTTAGATTCATACAGAACAGGTCATTTTCTGGTGCATCTCCAGTCATTTCTGGAGATCTCTAAAGGTGTCAGTTGAGGTTCAAAGAGTCTCCCATGTTGTATTCCAACATCTGGAGCACCAAGATACTGTGGGCTGCTGCACCTCTGACTTGTTGATGTATGGTATGTGGAAAGCACACTGTATAGTTATGGGGCCCTACTGAACCGTAACCTCTGCTCCTGTGTTCAGGCCATCTCCAGCCACCTCTCAACCATCGTAGAGCAGTTGAGGTGCTGATAGAACCTGTGGGAGCTTCTAAGAAGATATGAGTCAGAATTTAGTCAGTCTGCCCTTTCTCCATTCCCTTGGCAACCAGGACAGGAAATGGATCACTGGACAGGAGACCTGACAGACAGACACAAACACACACACACACACACACACACACACACACACACACACACACACCACCACCACATTGCCTCCCCTATGGCATCGCAGTAACATTTCCCAACAGCTGATACCCTTTTTTATGGAATCCAGCTCTACTCAGATGCTTTCAGACACAAAATGCAAAATAATTCTAAAAAGTAACGTTTCATTGATTTGCTGAAAAGTGTTATTTCTCTCAACCTATGAAAAAATGTGGAAGTCCATGGAATAACTAGATTAGTGCTTTTCAGAATATGTCCCTCGGTGCTGCATTATGGGCAAATATATTTAGAGAGTAATTTTCTCTGCAGCTACATAGTCATGCACTCCTTTGCAGATAATTTGGCAAATAGCATTACTGTAATTGGTGCAATGGATTCAATTTGGTGAAAAAAGTCAATAAGTTCAGGTGACATTCTGGCGAGTTGGCATTTGGCAGGGGATCAACATGTCGATGGAAAAATTGGGTTAAAACCTGGTACGAGATCTATAATTGCTCTGGTATTTTTTGTGTCTGGTCCCACTCACTTTGTAGCATTTGGACACCAGTGCCTTTTGTGGAAAAGAGCAGGGATTGACACCCAGATCTTTGGTGTGCATGGCGTGGGCTGTAACCACTACTCCACCTGCTGGCAAGTCAGCTGCACTTTCATCATTTTCCACTTCATAACCACCATGTGTTAAGGGGTATCCTTGGGATGCCCTTGGATAAAAATCTGACCTCACCCTATCCTGTGTTTGCTGTATTATTGGCCGACTGTGTGACGGCAGTTTTTAAACTGCAGTAATTCGGCAAAAGTTGTGTAGAGAACACTGTT
This sequence comes from Heterotis niloticus, assembly GCA_018136845.1. Lineage (NCBI taxonomy): Eukaryota > Metazoa > Chordata > Actinopteri > Osteoglossiformes > Osteoglossidae > Heterotis > Heterotis niloticus. The sequence goes on from CM030895.1 coordinate 8,801,667, forward strand.
CTAATCACCGTTGGGTGGAATGAATATGGATCGACGCTGCATGTTGTCCTCTGTGAACTCAATAATCTGAGTCACGAACCATCATGATATTTCTGTCAAAAATTCACCTTCCTTCATTGCTCCATGCTTTTTTAAAAATCTCATTTCAATAGCAGGGATGCATGACTGAAGAGTTTAATAAAAATCAAAGAGGCCCAAGATAAATGTTATAGCCATATCATATCGTTGCTGTAGCTTTGAACAAATGCAATTATTATTCATGTGATTTTTGCTGCGATTATGAATGCTTTGGAAATAGGAATAATGTATTTTATAGAATGTGTCACACAAACCCCCAGGACTTTTGAGTGCTGAGAAACTTTAGAAAGTTTTTGGTCTTTGTATGCACACTGTATTCTTATTGCTGTGTTAAAGATCTTATTTGTGCTGCTGAAAAAGACCAACAGTTACATAGAAAGAGGAAATATACAGAAATATACAACTCAGTCATGGGGCCAGAAAGTAACAGAGCAGCTCTTGCTTTATAGTTATAATTTGAAGGTTGTTGGTTCAATCCCCACTTCCCTCAAAATGCTGCATTACCCCTGATCAGTGTACTCAGCCTGAATTACTACAGTAAAATAACCAGCAGTATGCATAAGCAAATTGCTTTGAGTAAAGTGTCAGCCACGTAATGTGATAATAAAAATAAATAAATAATTTGCTGTGAAATAGGACACATCAAGGAGCACAAGCCATCTTCAATTTTCCAGAAAGTGTGGGGGGAGAAGGTATCTGGATGGTGAAAATCTGGAAAACATAATTTAAGCGAAGTAAAATAATTTTACTACGGTGCTGCATAGCGCTGCATTATGTACTGCAGGACCACTTTTATAACCTAATGTAATGTGCAGTGAACATGTGTGTATTAAATGGAAAAAGTCAGTACTGTAAACTTACATACATACAGCACAGTGAATTTCATGCAAAAAGCTGGTGAATAACACAGCTGCTACAGGGGGGCTAGGAGGCCTAGGAGGTGGCACCTTCATGGAACTAACAGTAGAGATGGTTGGGTGGCTGTTTTTGGAGACACAGTATCAAAATGGTTTAAATAAACGAAGAATGTTTATGCTCTCTTATAAGAGATAACAATAATTTGTTTATATTTTCCGGTATTATATTTAACATTATGTCATAGTTAAAAATAGTTTTTTTTTCAACATTATGCTTTTGTTTTGCAGTGTTTTTGTAGCCATCTGAAAATCTGTTAAATCAGGGATGGATTATAGTTAGGATTGTTGCAGTTTGAAGATCCTGGATTCAAATCCCAGTCCTTCTGTAGTACCTTTGAGCAACACATTTGCCCTGAATTAACACAGTAAAAATTCCTCATTTGTATAAAAAGGGTAAAGTTGCTATATCTTCCGTTACAAGTTGCCCTGGAGAAAGGCGGCAGCTAATAATAACTACCTGTTCTGTAATTAAGAAATTCTGAATAAAAAATATAATAGCAGACGTTCACTGAATGACTGAAATCAGCATGCAAAATTATACCAAATTATAAGGGGTATATATATATACCCATGCAGACTCATAAATACCGCATATGCTCATGTTAACTAAAGATATTGCATTAGTAATGAATGGCGGAAAGGCACCCTGCTTGGCTCCGTAAAGTCTTATTAACTGATCCACTCCCAACTGCTTAAATTAATCAGCGGCTAAGACTCCTGTCAGGACTGTGTTTCACGGCCTTTCAATATTTAATGACTTGTAGGGCTACGGCTGGGCTGGCGGTCACTTTGTGGGCCCAGCGATCTGGTCTTCTCGGACATATCCAACCCTATTCAACCCTCTTCTTCTAGCACAGGGCTCTGGTCCTTCTAGGCTGTAGGATATGCGCGCTTTTTCCAGATGAACTCTTGACTGCACTGTCCTCATCTCTTCATCATCCTCTTCTGTGAAACTCAGCCTGGTCGCTTATCCATCGGGATTGCATGCGTTGAATGGAGAAGGAAGGTACATGTTATTTGACCAACTAACAGTAAAACAGAAGGAGAAGACATTTGGTGATAAAAGGGGGAATTGCTTAGGCCAAGCTGTATCCTTTTGTATTCACAAAGACTTAAATGTTCAGCCAGCTGGTTAGATAAACTGTACACCTGAAACACTACATGGTAAATGCTGGCATTTGCAGAAATCATGGAATCAATAAAAAAAAATGTATCCACCCAATTTTAGAAATTGCTTGTCCAGTTGAAGGTAAAGGTAGTGCATGGCCTTTCCTGGAGCCAGGCCAGCGGAGGCCAACCAGGGCAGTGCAGGGCAGTCACACATGCATGCATTCACTCATCTGCACACTGTGGGAAATTTATAGTCACTAATTCCTCTAAAACACAAGTAGGAGGAAACCAGCGCAAATGAGAACTCTGGTCTGCTTTGCTCAGTATCCAGGCCCATGCACTACTTCCTTCTCTGTCCATGTTTTAATTTTTACCTCTAGATGGCAGTGTTGCTGTAAGAACAACAGCGCCTATGTAGACATTCTGGCTTATTCTGTCTTTCCTTGGGGCAGCTGAATGGACAAAGTTGGGCCAGTTTTTGTGAAAAGTTTTTATAAAAAGTGCACAAAGGGCCAATTGCACAGAACAACTAAAGAACTGCAGCAAAAAAACAAGACTGTGGTTAAACAGAGTTGAATAGGACAGCAGCTCAGCAGTAGAGCTCATACTAATCGCTGATGCCTATTAGGGGAACTTGGTTGGATCTCGCTTTGGCCTCTTGAATTTTCCTCTGTAAGCGTGGCAGCAGGTAGCAGGTGCTTGCGGTTGTAAACCTGTAGCGTGAAAGTTGCCAGCTTGTCTCAGGAAAGGGAATGCTGGTGCAGCACTAATAATAATAATAATAATAATAATAATAATAATAATAATAATAATAATAATACTTTTTAGACCTGTGTCTTGTGTGTCACTCACCACATTTCTGTGATGGACTCTGGACCACTTTCACCCTGCAGTGAGCAGTCATGTATTAATAATGTATAAATGAACGAATAATAATAGAAAAACCGGTACATGACCTTGCACCCAGAAGCTTTGAACCTAAGGTTACTGATCCAAGCCCCACATCCCACTCTTATATGTGATAATACTAACTGATAGATGGCGCATCTTTGGGCATCCTGGCCTAATTGAGTCCATCGGACTACTTGAGTCCACCAATTCGATGGCAGTAAATCTTTATTCTAAACATCAAGGTAGCTGCCTCTATTGATTATTTAGTAGAATGAAGCTGTTCTCAGTCACTGCTTTTTTGCCGAGTCTGGCCAGTCCTTTGAAGTCCATCAATAGTAATGTTCTTACTGGTCAACCAGGCCAGTATGAACAGATTTAGCGAGAATGGAAATCATATGTTCGGCATAAACTTTGCTAATGTAAGATCTGGCTTCCATATAAAGACGTGTGAATTATAAAGGTGTCCTCTTCACTGGGATGCACAGGCATCATTGCAAAGGGACTTGGTAATAATTAGAATGAAAATGGTTGATAGACCATTAGTTCCGTGTCTAAGAGCGAATAATGACCGCATTGGCATGTTAATGGTTTTGTACCTGGAGTGGTTTACTCTCGTAAAGTCTATCACTATTAGCACTTTGTCAGCAGCGTTGCTGGTACAGAGCCCACATGGTCTTTGCCAGTTATTCCATGTGACAGAGGGTCTTTTCTGAACCCTACTTTCGCTGAATCTGCCTGCTGCACCATGCAGCAAGGTCAGGCTTTCGGAGAGTGGGCCCAAGGTTTCCAGACTCATTTCCTCCCGCAGTGGTGGCTCTCACCCGACTGATGGATTAAATGCAGACATCAAGGGGAGCACAATGGTAGCCGTGCCTGTCTGCTGCTGTTGTGGTTTCATCCACCTGCACAGTGTGTTCATGTTTGACATATTTTTATCTTTCTCTGATGGAGGCTGTGCAGCATGAAAGGGAAACTGTCTTGGGGGAAAGCTGTAACGCACTGGCCAAAGTTGGACGAAAAATAGCAACCCGTTCACAAACAGAGTAACTAATAAGAAGCAGCGCTACCGTTTGCCTTCAGAACAGCTTCAGTATTTCTGAAATGCTCTTACCCTTCTGTGAATAGGAAAGCCAGTTCACCGAATAGTGAAGAAGGTGGACATCTGCTCTGTGCTCTAGAAGTTCTCATAGAGGTGAAATGATAAAATCTGGTGACTGGTGATGCCGTTTTTGGAGTTTTGTCAAAATGAGGTTGCAGGATTGAATTTATTGGACCAAACCTTTGGCCTTGGCCACCTGGTCTGTCACATACAAAAGTATACAAACACCCACTAAGCTTTGCACTTCTGCATGTGCTACAACCAGCAGTCCACCTCTTCTCTTTTGTGCAAAGACGTACCAGCAAGGGCAGCTTGACAACCTCTCGTGCCAGCACGCGTGAGCCATCTAGCAGCCTCTAAGCCAAGACACCACTACACACAACAACAGTGGTTTAATAGTTCTAACTACAGTGAAAGCTAACTCAACAGACTGTAGCAGTCTTTTCCACTGCTTACAGGTCCTGCTTTGTGCTACTTAATCCCAGTTATACTTTTTTGCGCATGATTCTGACTGGAAGTGCCGACATGCATAACAATTTTTACTCACCCATTACTGTGTAGTGGCTTCCTAGTTGCTTCAAAGTTCAACTGCGTTTTTCATTATTTAATGTTGGAGTCTGTTACCCTTGTGGGTCAGTTTCAAATAAGAAATGCTCCTTAGCCTAATGGCTACATTTTCTTGTTGTCTTTTTACATCTTAACATATTGAAAACCAAAAGTTCCTGTCTCAAAGTGCGATGAGGTGAGCTCCTCATGTCTCTTGAATACTGGTAGGAATTCATGTCTGAATTCCTACCAGTATTCAAGAAGGGTTTCAAACCTATCACTTTCAGAGCTCCTGATCTCTGTTATGAATGAGTCCAACACCATCTGCTGTAATTATCTATGTATTGCTGTTTGAATGTCACTTCTATAGGCAGCTGCTGGTGGGATGTGAACCAACAACATGGTAGTGTCAGACAGCCAAGCTGTGCTTCCATCATCCTACGTCTGAAGCTCTTCATCTGTTGCTGATGCACTTATGTTTTAACTTTGTGTTGTGGGAGAACAGCATCTGCTGAATAAATAAGTGTAATATAAATGTAAACTTCTCCCACAGCAATGAAAATTTTATTTGTGCACAGAAAGTTAAAGCTTTCAGCTTGGCTCTTCACCAGAGCAACTGTGTGCATTAGTGAGACAGATGAGCGTGTGTTTATTGTGCAAAGCACAGGTTAATAAATAAGTTGTGGTTGTCGGCGCATGGTGCCGCATTATGAGGTTATCTACTGAGCTTTGTGGGTTCAGTGACAGATTGGCACTGGGGTCCCCGTAGTGTTGGCACAGCTGTTGTGCAAGCATCGACGTTCTGGCTGCATTGTTGACCGTGATACACAGTTCTGTTCACTAACACTGCCTCTCCCTGCACCCATTACCATGTAGGCCAGATGGTCAGTAAAAACACTCAAGTGGTGACAGTGACAAGATGTAAGACATAGTGGTGCACGCTATAAAATCAAAGTACTGCAAAGCTGTGACGCTGGCAGCCATGATGCTGAAATGTAGTAAACTATAGTGTTTGCTTCACTAACTTAAGTATGACATGAACCAAAAATGATCTTATGATTTCGCCTATACGACACAGGGTGGTGCCAGTCACTGTCAAGTGGGGAAGGACTGGAGTTGTGTCTCACAGCAAGCAAGGCTCAACTACTGTAGGGCCTTTTCTGGGTGCTTCCATTTCCTCCCATAGTCCAAATGCATGTGTTTCAAGTGTCTTGTTGACTCTGAATTGCCCTTAGCAGATACATGTGTAAGCATATGTGTGTGTGTGTCTTATTGCTCTGCAGTGGTGTGGTGTTCTGTCCCGGATGTACTCTGCCTCACATTCTATGCTTCCCAGATGGACTCTGGACCACCGTGACCCTCTTTGAGACAAGTGGTTACTGACAATGAATGGATTTAAGGTCTGCATTGATTCAAGTCTGACATATTTCCTAAATAAGTGGAGACAGTAGTGAACACCTTTAAGAGAAACTAACACAGAAAAAAGTAAGCAGAAGATATCGATGTCTCAAGTTAAATTTACTTGGTCTACGAAACTGTGCCCTCAACATAATGACAAGGTTTCGTTTCTGGTTGATGCAACAGCAGGAAATGAGCTCAGATCAATGGTTGCATCGCAGTGTATTCTGGTGGGATATAGATTCAGGACATGTCTGACTTGATCAAAACTGGCTTTAGACATGTTTTGTTTAGTTCTGCTTTTAGTTTTCTGTGCAATACCAGGTCGGACAATGTAACTTGTTCAGAAATTACTCAGTAGTCAAAGTCGATTAGATGGCTCTCCTTGTACCATGAGAGCTGTGGAATAATACCTATTTACATCATACATCTTGAGATGGACCTGGATCCATCATCTGTGATGTAACCTGGGATTGCTAGGAGTTTCAGGTCTTTTACTTCAGACACCCTCACGCACGTGGCCCAACCAGGGTGGATCACACTCTAGAGGATTTGTGCCAGGACTTCATACCTACAGCTTATACCCATGCCCTAAATGCACCTTGGTGTCCTGCTTGCTGCTACTGAGCCACCCCTTAGACTCCTTACAAGTTCTTAGAATCACCACTGTATCCTTCAAGCTGCTGTAAAGCCGCTTGCCCAAACTCTTCACTGGCTTCTTCAAGATAGATGGCAATATTAACCTAAAATTAACACCAGAAAACACTTTGCTTTATTGTTTGATAGACTGAAAAAAAAATTGGGCAAAAAAAACCCCCACAAAAAATTGTCCACAAATACGAGCAAAGTGATAGAAAATTTAGTGTTTTCACAGCTATAGTTGTAATATTAATTCATGTGCATATGAGTTGATGGTAGATTTGTAGGATTTATGTATTGAAGATGGATTGAGGTCAATCTGTTTTAGGAGATGTGGAGATGAAAGCTCTCCATGACAGGAAATGAAGGCAGGTTGCGGATACATTTATTTACCTGACAGATTTCTGTTCTTCAGGCATTTCTCCTGCACTAGAACACATCCCATTTCCCTCTCCTGCTGCACAGGGAAGCTCTTCAAAGAGATGTATAGGTCAGAAGGACAGAGGCGTTGTGGGACGCCAGTGCAGCCGGGGCCTTAATCTATCTCACTGAGATCCAAACCCCACTTTCAGCTTTAAACCTATTGTCCTGGGAAGCAAAGCCGCAGGAGAACATGCGATTATGGAATCCCTCCGGGATCTGCAAAAACAACTCATCAGGGGTCTGGGGGGTACAACCACCCCCCCAAAAAAACAACAGCGGCTGATTCCTCAAATGAGTCTGCTCTTATAAGCAAGAAACGCAACGTAAAATGGACCGAAATACTGTCTTTGTAGACAGCATGAGCAGAAGATCCATCCTTGTTAACTGGTTCCAGGGTGAGCCTCTTCTGTTGAAAAAACTGCTTATGCTCCAAACATGCATAGCATGAAAGTATTCAAGATAATGGGAACAATTTAAAGGATTTATTTCTTTATTTTTTTATTTTTAAATTAAGAGTAGTGCTCAAATTCACATTTTGATAAGAAACACAAAGCTGTGTGTGAATGGGTGCGTATGGTGCTTCTTGATACAGCGGTCAGAGGCCGGCGTGTCCCTCGCAATGGCTTCTCCTGTTGATTCTCGTGGAATTTCCGACACAGTTGTAAAGACACAGCGAGCCACGTGACTCACACACACAAAAACCACCGTGTGCGTCTGGCTTCGCGGCACAATGGAGTTATCGCTGGAAACAGTTCTTCAGGAAATGAGAACTGGTGCAGCTCACGAGAACTTATTGAATGCGTTTGTGTGCGAAGAGCGAAGCGTGACTGTGGATGTGTGAGACTGTGCTGTAAGCTACTGCAGCTCCACATGAAACCACGACACTGACATCCAGCTGCTAATTGTTGCCTTTTACCCCAAGGGCTTTAAACACAAAACCAACAGAAGCTAAATGAAGTTAAATGAGACCAATGGAAACTGGACTAAAGAAACTGGAAGTGAAATGAAGTCAGGGGAACCCAAGGAAGGCAAAAGAAGGTAGAGGAAACCAAAGGGAAGGCCTCTAGAAAATGCTGGGGAAGATTCTTGGAAGGGGAAATAATCATGGCCGTTGCTACTTTGGCTAGAAAAGGAATGAAGATCCAGTTGGATGTGATAATGGTTCAAGCGTTAAATCCTCACAGGTTGCAATGATGCAGACATTGATGCTGAGTCCAGTAGGTTGCCTCATCTTGAAGACCCAAAAACACCCTCTATCCCTTCCTCTAGTGCAAAAAAAAAAAAAAAAAGCTGACATTACCTTGCCCTTCAGGCAGTGAGTGACTTTAGTGTTCAACATCACGCTGTCCCTGCCCCAGCAGCTGCTGGCTCCCTCACCCATTGTTCTCCTGACTGTCACATAATGTGTGACTTGCTGGCAGGGACAATCAATCCAAATTTGTCTTTTCGGTCACCCATCTTGCTGAAACCACTCCCCACAGAACAGTCTTTCTCACCCATTTTTAACATAACCCGTTCCAACTTACACACCATTTGAGGAGACTATCTGTACACATGTGGTGTATAAATGCGATACAACATTTGAAATATTTACATGCAGTACCTATACACTATATCAGTCTTCTCCGATATAAAAATGGAACAATGAGAAACAGTGGCCTTACTAACTGGTTTCTGATGCCATTGTTCAGGTGCTCTTACAGTCAAAGGTATATACAGAACAAGCTGCAAGCTACTCACCATGACTTAAATTGCTTGTTAATTTTTTTGTATCTTTTGTATTCTGTCAATGTTCAGGTGACCAGGACACAGATAGTGTCTGTCTTGTTTTTATCTTATGAACATGTGGTTCTTACGTGCTGTTGAGTCAATGACGACTCATGGCCTCTCGATGGATAGATGCCCCGAGATGCATTTGGCCTTCATTGACTGCATAAGGGTCTGGTTCATATACTGTGAGTTTTGTTTTACAAAACCTCTGAAAACAAAGAAGATTTTGCTCAGATATTTTCATTCTTTATGCACTACGGAGTATCCCTGCTAAACATTATTTAGATGCGTCACGTCACTTCTCTTGCGTCTATTTCCACCAAGGCATTGACGTTGCAGGTGTTTTGCTAGATCCGAAGAGGGATGCTTGAAAGCAAAAGTGACAAAGAAAAAAGTGTAGTTTTATTTTTAAAACTGTAGCTTGTAGTATTTTGAAAGCGCAGTTTTATTTTTTTCTGTTTTTAGGAAAGTCATATTCAAATATGATAATGAACAGGTGTTACTCCTGCCCCCTAAGTGAGGGAGCATGGCTCACTTAAACTGACAGTACACCACAAATGTCAGACACAAAAGAAAAAAAAATCACTTAATGCATAGAACTCTCTTTAAAAAAATCAGGAAATAAAGATATTTCTTTTAGTTTAGTACTATATGCTGTACTTAAGTATTAAATAGGGCAGTGAAAAAGCATTTAGTTTCCTGACAGTTTTACGCATTATGATACAATAATAACCACGCATGCTAAAAAATTATTTCTTTACATTAACTGCACCTACATTGTGTTACTTTCAATGGAAAAAAAAGGTTTTGTATATCCTACACTTTTTTGGTTAATGTTAATTCTCTACAGCAGGGTCCAAATGCACCGTTCTCAGATACTTTTCCTTATTTGGTGGAGAAAGTCTCCTCTTTATTAACACTAGCGCACATCAGTATCTCTGCCACTGCAGAAGTCCGATCGGTTGCAATGTATAGCTGTGAGCAATTAGCCCGCTTTAAAGGATTCTCTAGTGATCGTGGCGGTACTGACGCTGCAGTTTAGTGACACCTGATCCAAGGGAAATGTGTAGATAAATCGTGGAGCGCTAAACCAGCAGTTCTCACTCCCCAGCTTGGGACACAGTGGGCTTAAAGTCACATTTTTTGCCAGCTAAAACTGAGGAGGTCATTCTCTTTTTATTTGCATAAAAATGGGTTTTTGGTTACAGACCTTTTACTATGTTTCATCCCATGTTTCCATGAGAGGCATCGGTTTTGTTGGATGCTGTGTGCTTCCATAAATCATTTATATACCAAGATTTTTTTTTACATGAGAGCCAAGTTTCAGATGGTACAAATCTGAAGACCTTCAGTTTCACACAGTACAACATGAACATAAAAATATTATTATTATTATTATTATTATTATTATTATTATTATTATTATTATATAATTCAGCCAAAATGCCAAAGTCAGAACAGGCCAACGGTAAAGAGTACAGTGTTGTAGATGCTGCGCTTTGATGTTATTGGTCATGGATACGGTTAGCACTTCAGGTGGTGTTGGGATTTCACACATCTAACAATGATGGATGTGTCAAAAAAATGAGTAATAATATAATACAAAGAACTGTTTTCCCAATAGCTAGCTGGAAAAAACTGTACACTCAGTGGTTTGGCTGTGTGTAAGCAACTTAAAGATTTTACATGCTTTGCTCTTATTTTGCATGCCTTTATTCTATTGCTTTTTCGTTTGGTATTTTCTGTGGCTTTGGAAATGAATGTGTCTGCCATGTGGAGGCTTGTGCTTAAAGTCAACAGGTGTAAGTTTAAATGTCTAAACTTTAAATGTTGAAGCTGAATCCCCTATGGAGGCACTGAGAAGCAATGCTGTTCCTCAAATGGGCTGGATGCAACGAAGGGCTCCTTAAGCACTCTTTAAACAACAGAGTGTTACGGTTTTTAAGTTTTTAGGTTGCACCATGAACACCTGCATCCCACACAAAACCACTCGGTTTTCAGAAGGAAGTTGAAGCTTACAGCACTCCCCTGGTCTTCATATCGCTCCAAAAGGTGAAGGAAGTCCTCTGCAGATGTTCACAATTCATTATGCAATGAAGCAAGGAGTAGACAGACAATAAATGCTATAGTATAATATGGAAGTTTTATCATAGATGATGTAAAACTTTTGATACATTATTCATGTTAATTTGCATATTCATAAAAAAACTTTAACGTTTAATTTTAAACATGCAAAATTCCAAGCTTGTCTTCTAAACATGAGACAAATATGTTTCAGAATCAAGTCCAGAATATCATAACTACTCTGCATAGCTTTAAATCCAGGCTTAAGACCCACATGTTCAAAATAGCAAATACATATGGTATTTGCCTTTCATTTTTTTCTGTCATTTCCTCTCTTCTATCATTTATCTTGCTATATTATTATTATTGCTATTATTACAGTGTAGCTAACAAGGAAATTCACATGCTATAACCCCTCTCTAATAAGGTATATGTAAAGTATATGTATAAAAAAGTAGTAAATGAAACCGCAGTCATTTGCAGTGGTACTGTGTTTCAATAGAACTTTATATGTTTTACTACTTCAAGTTTTAGACTAAAATGTAAGGTTTCCTTTTCCTTTAGCACCTTTTAAAGAAAACATTCTTTGATTAGGAGCACATTATTATTATTATTATTATTATTATTATTATTATTATTATTATTATTATACATCATAGATTGTAGAGCATAAAAAGTAAGGGGATTTCTGAGAAATCCTCCCCAGCAGGCACACATCTAGGAGATAACTGAGATGTGGAGGAGAACCCATGCTACTCAAGGGGGGAGCGGGGGGCTGTTTGCCTTGTGCGGCATTTAAGGCTGCCAAGGCTTGCATTTTAAAACAACATTTCTGTTCTTGTAAAGCATTTCTTCTAAGCGTGAGCGTGAGTTGAGAACCTATTATGTGAATATGTTACAAATTACATTTGTAAGTCTCAGAAAAGGAGCCTTTGTTATATGAAGGAAATCTGTACCGATGTTACAACTTCAAATGATTTTTTGTCTAAAATGTGCCTTTTCATCGGTTCACGCACTTTACATTTCCTTTTATTTGGAAGCCACCAATGCAGCTTTAACCTTTGTTCAAAAAAAACTGTGATAAAATAAACAAATCTGGAAAAGATAAGGGTATGTGAGCAAAATCAGACACAGAACGGTTAATAATTTTAGCTGTACATCGAGGCTGCATTCATGCAACTGCGATGTAAAAGGAAAACACAGACAGGAGTTTATTTGTCATCTTTCTCAAGTTTATCCAGTCAATGCACTGTATACAGGCTCATCAAACTATTCCAGTAAATGTAAGCTTTGAAAAGACAAACCTCATGAAAAGCATACAGTAGTTAGCCTAGGAGCAGGAATGAAACCCTTTTTTTTTTGTTTCGTAACACTTGAACTTTGTCAGTGGTCATCATAAAAGTGCAAAGATTTAGACCAGAACTCTTCCCTTGTCAGTACACGGCAGTCCGTGGGTAGAGATATAACAAAACAACCATAGAGAGAAACACATTCGGTGATCATGTACTAAATCCACGGCAGTAAACTGTAAACAGCGTGTAAATGAGGCATCGTGGTCAAAAATTTGGCTAATTCTGGTTTCTAGTCGCTGTGTTACTGCTGCTTCCCTTCTTTAGAGGATCTTGACGTCTTGTAGGCTGTGGTAGCAGTACCCTGAGGTTTCAGAGCAGGCCCATGGCTCTTGTCTCTGGCTGTTCTCCCACCCAACCCCCAACCCCCAACCCCACACCCTGCCCGGATGTTGTGGATGACTCCCCCTAATGCTCCACTTGAGCAGATTGTGTGAAACGTTCATTGTCCTCAGTTTTTTGGGCTCCGTTTCCATCAGAACGGCCATGACGCTGGCCAGATGGGTCCTTTCTGCATTTATCACATTGACATTAATTTGAGGTGCCCTCACACATCCGCCCTATTTGCTTGCTGGACTTCATAATAAAGGAAACAAACAAAACAAAGACAGGAAGGTAAAATAAAATACAATATTAAAATAAATAAATCATTTAAAAATGCTGGAAAGTTCCCTGTCACTGTTATGATGTTGTTGTACACCTTTGTTCAAAACTTGATATAATTCAATAAATACTTTTATTTTGCTCAGAAATGCACCAAAGGGACTTCATAATAGCATATTTTCAGCTATTTTGTAATTTCAAAAGTATAGCCCAGCAAATTCTTTTCTGCTGCTACATTTTGTACACACCTCTAGTTTAGAGCCACACAGTTCATTGCTCCACGCTAGCAGAAGAAAAGTAAGAAAAGCGGTTGCACAGTGAGCTGAGTGTTTTTGTCCTGAGTCCCATTTCGGATGAAGACTGCTGGTGTTTTGTAGCAAACTGGTCGCCCGCGTAATTCCATCTGCGTCGCAGACGTCTGCCTGACAGCAGACATTAACAAAAAGCCAGATTTGTTGCACCCATCCTGTGCTTGAAGTTTTTTTTTTTTTAAAAAAAAGCTTTCTTTTATTAATGCAGCTCAGCATTCGCGTTCGCCACGCATGCAACAGTTAACGTCGTTTTTCTTCCAAAGAACATCACCGAACAAAATTTTTTTGTTCCGTGACGTTTAGCTTAAGATATGAGCAGGACTAAACCTACAGAGCATTTTTACTTGAGAACCCCGAATCGCACTTTTACAAGTTAAACACGCCTTGCTTTATCCTCTGTTTCGGAAGTCCACAAACTAATTCCTCCACATACACTGGCTCCTCAACATACATGCACAACTTGGGACTGGAAGTCTGTCTGTATCTCATTTTGTCTATAACCCCAAAAGTCACTTTGAAGTCCCAAAGAATAGAAGCTTAACAATCCAGACATCCTTCGCTTTATTCACTGGTTAGGATCTGTAAAAACGTCAGCTATAGCTGTAATAAATAAAACACTTCTTAAGTCTTTTTAGTTCAATATTTAATTGACTGACCTACATTAAAATTAAAGATAATTTAAAATGACTGAAAATAAAAACATGCCATCTTCACAAACTTCTGTTCCATGCTTATTGCTGGCCGATTCACCCCGCATATATGGTCAAGGTTCCTCATCTTGCTACTGGTCATCATAAACATAAGACTATGGAAATGAGCTGAATTAAGGCAGACCTAAACTCCTCTTCAGTCTCGTCGGTCTCTTTACTGCCATCTTTTGGACTGGAGGGTAAACACAGGTCAGGTTTACTCTCGTTCACACAGAATTTTTTGGACAAGGGATAAGTGAAAAACACTAAAAAATAAAGCGTTTGCGTCACTGAAAATTCAGAATTCTGTCCTTTGTAACATGAGGAGCCAGTGTATCACAAAACAGTTTTAAATGGGGCTCGCACATCGCAAACTGTTTCATCCTTTAAGTAACACTTCATTTTCAGGAGACAGAAACCATGCCTTAGTGCACACCTTAGAAACAGTTTTTTGACAGGAAAAGGCTTATTGCTTCTTTCTTTCACATTGCAGGCTTAGCAGTTCTATGACACACATGACCAGACTGAATTTTTTTTAAAGGCATCCATTTTACATTGTTATCTGGTTCCTTCTTTTTTGGATAAAAGTGTAAAATGACTCCTCCATTGCCTGCTGCAGACCATTTGAAGACAACCTTTTCCCAACAGGTTAGAGTGAGGGTACCTGAAAAAGCTGGTGAGAAAGAGTAAAATTGTCCAGAATTCATATGATGAGACGTTGTCCCAAGAAATCCACGTCCCAGTAATGATATTTTCATTAAAAACTGGCCACCCAAGAAACACCTTTTGGTGGCTCAACCCAAGGTTTTTGGCTAGATGTTCTACAAAGCATTGCTGGATGCTGTTCCAGTATTTGATGTAGGAAGTACAGATTATGCAGTGAAAAGAACAGGAGTGGTCCAAACAAAAACATGCCGAGTCCTTTTGGCCCGTCCGTGTTTCTATTGAAGTGTGGAGTCATGGCACTGGCTCATGTCCTCCCAGAGTAACTTGAGTCAGGATGTATTAGCAGTTTTGTACAACATGCCAGATGCAGGTTATTTCATTTTGCCTCTGTTGTCACAGATGGCTGCTGAAGGAAATTCATTAAAAAAAGGGTTTCTCTAGGAGATGCGGAAAGAGCAGTTGGTGATGAAGAGAGAAAAAGGAAGAGGCATGGTCTTCGGGGGGGTGGGGGGGTGCACTCCCCAACAAACACACTCCCAGAAAGGGAGCTCTGGCAGCTTGTCTCCGGGAGGCACTAGGACCCAGATGAATGATCCCTGAGAGTTGAGGGGGACAGCTGGCAGACACAACACACACACACGCGCGCGCACACACACACACACACACACACACACACACCATTCACAGATTGCCCTGATCAGGCAGCTGGAGCGAGACTGCAGACATGACATGCATTTTATGGAGCCCCCCGCCCCCCACCATCACCACAGACAGATGCGCCGCTCCCAGAAAAGAAAATCCCCAGGACTCTCCGCCCCAGAGTCTGATCTGAGGAACCCGGCACAGACGGCCTCTGCCTTCAGGGGTTCGCTCGGAAGCGCGGCGTTAGCAGGCTGCATCTTCAGCAGCCCACCGGGGGCTTGGCAGCCCAATCGACCGCAGCCCCGGCTCTGCAGCTGTACCCCCCCAGCTCACATCAGCCATGCCTGCCAGGGACGGCGCTGTCTAATTGGCTGGAAACAGCCAGCATCCATCGGCTGAGGAGTGTCTTTCCCTTTTGTGTGTGTGCGGATCCAAATCATTTATATCAATTGCGCGATTTCCTTTCTGCCGTTTGTCTGCAGACAGAAGCCTGTTTGCATCTGCAGCTCGAAAAAAGCTGCGCAGAAGGAATCCGTGGATAAAATTATATTTCTTTCGCCAACACTGCTATCTGTGCTGTAATTCATGACCACGACAACACTGTTATGATTATAATGGCCACAGTAATGACCACGCTTGTGTGTAACTGTCATTTGCACGAGTCCATTAACCTTTAGATGTGAAAGGCTGGCAAAGGAATATTTTAAAACACTTGTACTGGAAGAAAAGCTCTCGTTTCATGTGATAAATTATTCCTACCAAAAACTGTGAACTACACCTATGATGCTACAGACATTTTAAGTGCTTATTTTTCACTCGGTAGAATTAAACATACTGTTATTATGTAAGAGCCTGTCGTAGCCAAACCCTGGCCCTACCTGCCGTCTGTTCTGCAAACATCTTCGCAGCATGAATCATGTGCAGTCCTGTGCCGTCTGTCTATTAATCTGGCGTGTTTTATCAGTTCTGGGACAACAAAAAAATGAAGGCAACGGCACTTACAGGATCGACCTGAATAAATAGGGTGCAGAAGAGGTGGCGGACAGTTTAGGTCAGTTTCGGTGATGTCCGGAAGCTCCGTGGTTGCTGGGGAGGCAGTCTGGTGGGCAACAGCGATGTGCCCTCAGTAGGTGAACACCAGGTCTGAGACACTCGGTGCGAGAAGGTCCCCGGAGATCATGGCGTTCACCTCCGGGGTGCAGTAGTCCGGGAAGTCAAAGTGGGACCCCGAGCTTCCGCTGAAGGCATCTAGGTCCTTGTCCAAGGCCGAGAAGTCCACGGGAGCGCTGTCAAAACTGCTGTTCGATATGATGTGCAGGATCTCGTCCTCGAGCTCCTCGTCGGACGAGGCTGGTGACACCGCGGAGGAGGAGCTGGCAGAGGGCGGCGCAGGGGATGGCCTGGGGTTTGAGATGTCTGGTTGAGTCGCTCTGGGCTCCAGGGGTGTTGGAGGTGCTGTGGTCGATGGGAGTGGTGCCTCTGTGATGCCGAACGGAACAGGTGCGTTGAGTCTGGGCTGAACTGGGGACAGCTGGCTCTCGGGAGACTTGGTGCCCCGTGCAGCCCTCGATTTGCTTCCCTGCAGGTTTGTCTGTTGGTCCCATTCTGGACCCATCTTGTAGCCATTGCTTGGGGATCCTTCTCTGCTAAGGTGCACTTGGTTTGTAGAGCTAGATGCTTTCAGCTTGAGAACCTTGCTGGTGGTGGTGGATCCAGTGGCTGAGGTGGATGAGGAGGTGCGACTTTGCAGCGACTGACCCTTGCTGGTCTTCTGCAAGGCCTTCTCCCCACCCTTAGCTGGCACTGAGGACTTGCTCTTCTTCCGGGGCCGGTACTTGTAGTCAGGGTAGTCAGCCATGTGCTTGAGCCGAAGCCTCTCCGCCTCCTTGATGAAGGGGATCTTCTCGTGGTCCGGCAACAGCTTCCAGCGGCGGCCCAGTCGCTTTGAGATCTCCGCGTTGTGCATATCTGGCCATTGCTCCATGATCTTGCGCCGCTCGATCTGCGACCACACCATGAAGGCGTTCATCGGCCTCTTGATGTGACCTGTTGGGGTCTTGCACCAGTCAGGTTCCTGTCTGAACTTGTCGTCTGTCTCATCCACATTGGTATTCGCCTTGTGGGTTGTGACGCTGTCAGTCCCATTTCCATACTTGTGTCCTCTTTGGAGAACCATGATGCCAGAGTAAAACGTGGTCAATCGATACAGGAGCCGTCTGGAACCAGACTCACTCTCATTTTTCTTCTTCCTCTTTATATTTTGCGCTTATCATCCAGGTTCTCATGGGAGGAACGTGCTCCTAAACCGACCCGAAAACAGATAATGGTTTTTCCTTTTAGTATCAGTACGTCTATGTTCCATTTCAATTTTTAGTGGTTTTTCTGTACTTTTGATGAAGATTATTTTGTTGATGAATTTCCATCCATCCATTCATACATCAAATGAAATTTAAAGCCACCCATACATCTAAAACTCATGAATTTTGTACTGCCAAAGCAAATCAGAAAACTGGAGGAAACAGAGGGGAAGACATGACAACTCTACACAAACTGAGCTGAATCTGAGTCCACATCCAAACTTGCAACCCAGTGAGGCAGTGGGGCTACCCGCTGCACCACTGTGCCATGGGTCAATGAAAACTTGAAACCCAGATGGTCAAATGTATTTTAATTTTGTGCAAAATCTGCAGCACAGGCAGACTTGCTTGCTCAGACGCCAACTGCAGCATGAGCAGGTAGTACCTCAGAAACCATCATGCACACACGTGCAGGACAATGACAGTATCAGGAGTCACTGTGGGCTTACCTGAGCGGCTGCAGGGTAAGGTCTCCCTCCTGGTTCTCCCCGCACCCAAGGGGCAGTGGGTAGATGCTGTGGAGGTGTCTGCCGGTGACTCGAAGGTGTGTTGGGACGAGCGTGAAGAGGGAAATGTTGTCTGCAGAGCCGGCGTCTGGCTGTGGTCCCCTCCCTCCCTCCCTCCCAGCTGTCCCGTCCTCTTTGCTTGCAGTCTCTCCCTCCCCCCTCTCTCTCCCGCCCGCTCACCGTCTCTCTCGCTCTCTCACTCTCTCTCTATTTCTGCCCCCAGTCTCTCTCTCTTTGTCTCTCTCTCTCTCGCTCTGTCTGATATCTCTCCAGCCAGTCCCCCCGACTCCGAGCAGAGCCCACCCTTTGCCTCCCGTTCCGTGCACCCACACTGTAAACAGCTCATCCTTCCGCGACAGGCACAGGCTCCACCCAGCGAACCCTCTAACCCTCACCGCATGGGCCTAGGGGTGAGAAAGTTACCACAACTGACGTACAGTGAAGGAAAGCGGCAGTGAGAGAGACGGGCTGAGACCCAAGAGACAAACTGCACCTGTCAGCCAAGTGCTGCCTTCACATGAGTATGTGGTGCAAATATAGATCTCCACCATGTGGAGCATCTCCATTATACCTTGACAAATTTATTTTTCAGAAAAGCGAAATTGCCCATTTCCCCGATTTACCCATTTATACAACAGGGTAATTTGTTCTGTGCAGTGCATGTTAAGGACCTTGAACAGGAACACGGTTTAAACACATGACCATCAGGTTTGTGAGGGCAGCGCTAACCATGATGCCACCTCCTGGTTATGCATGTGCTATACAATGAGCTCAAACTGAGTTCAGCCAACTCAGAAGTGGGGCATAAAATGATTATCTTTTAACCATATTTACTCAAACTTGCATACAAACACAAAAACGTGCTCACTTTCCACGGCACGCCAACGGAGAACATTGAACAGTCAATACATCTAAACTTGGATTAAAATTTTTTTAAAACCTGGAAGTGTTTTGATATGACAGCAGGTGGCGTGGTGGTTTGCACTGTTGGCTTGCAGCTGAAAGCTTCAGATCCCACCTCCTGCTGTAGCGCCCTGGAGTACTTCACCTGGGCAGATATGGCAAAAATTACCTTGCTATGTAAATATGTAAATCGGTGTAAATAGGTTAACACTCTAACTTGCTTTTTTCGTCAGATAAATAAAAAAATATGATGATGGACTTTGATGCACACGAAATGTCCCCTTTATTGACAGTAGCAGTATTTCAGTTAATTTGACGAAACCTTTTCTAAAGAGGACGTTCCATCAGGAAGCGGCCCGGAGGGTACATGAATCAAACTGTGCGCCAAGTCACTGTTAGCATTTGAATGTCAGACATGACAAAGAGTGAACGATGCATCTCCATGTCCCCACATGACATTATCTGTGCCATTAAACCTTCTGGGAGAGGGACAGTTATTATGAATGATCCCTCGGCTGGTGCGGAAATACATCCCGTCTAAGTGGTTTTGTTTGAAACCCTTGAAGGAGACTTTCAAAATCAGATCTTGTTCTGAAACAGCAGGACTTGTGGCCAAATAGAAGGGGTTTGGGGAACTGCTGGTGTACCACCGAGCAGTAGGTGGCGTGGTGGTTAAAGTTGTTACGCTGAACGGTTGTAGTTCCCTTGATCGACACCCGATTATTACTCATGTGAAAATACTATAAGTCATACAAACATTAATTATACAACAGTCCAAGTCATGTAAAAAAAAAATTATAATACGAAATATATGAATTTCTTGTTTGCGGACACTGTTGCAGCCAAATTTGCTCTGTTACAGGTGTCCCTTGCAAAACAAACCCTTGACTTGCATCTTTTTATACATACAAGAGAAATTATTTTAAGCTCTTTACTGAGTTATAACCAAATGTTGCCACGAATAGCAACAGCTGAGTAAGAGTGAACTTGTAAGGTTTGCATCGTATTGCTAACGTAACGTTTCTGACTTGTGAGATTTTGCCTTACAATCCAATTTCCAGGAATGCATTATGCTCATAAGTCGGGGGTTACCTGTATTTGACAGATGGTGTCATGGTTTGTTAAAAAAAAAAAGAACAATAAAGAAGCTTTCCTAGGCCTGTTAACCAGAGGAGCATCCACATGTTGACTCTAACTAGGTGGTGTGGTGGCTTTGCTCCATCTTCCGCCAGTCTCTGTCAAATGGTGTTCCACGGGGGTCAGTATTCAGCCCCTTACTCTTCTCCATCTACACCGCTTCCCTTGGCTCTGTACATTTTGCCAGTTCTATAGAATACAGAAAAACCAAGCTGTGCTTCAATAATTGTGTATCTGTATCGAAAGCCGCCTGCTGTTGAACACGAATGTTTTAAGTTTCTAAACGGGTCGCTTTTCGCTGTAGACCACATCTACATGACTCAGAAGAAGTTTGCTCTGTCACTAGATACGGTTTCCTATGTTCTATTCAATTTAGCTTTTACTGAAAAATATATGTTGGTAAAGTACGGTACTAACTTCAGTTGTTAGATGAGTACAGTGCAGCAGATTAATATGAAACCTTGATGAAATTTCGATTGCAAAACACAGCTCATAACCAGGAAGTGTGGTCATATGTCAACAAAAATTCACTGATAGGAAGCTATCTGAGATGATCTGAGATGGTTCTCCAGCCTGCGCTTGTCCATTGTGCTGAAGCAGAGAAGTGATCTCGGTGTGGTTGTGATGAAATATTAATACCTTAATGGTTACCTGAGAAATAAGTGGCTGGATCTGACTGGGTCACCGTGGGTAAAAGGTGGCTGGTGTCTGAACAGAGGAGTCAGAAACTGTAGGGTAACAACACATTGTATTGTTTTTAAAATACTATTTGGCCCCGTGCTGTTTTGTCTGCTGGGCCAGCAGACCAAGAAACATGACCGTGCAACATTTCCAAATGGATGGAGATTCCTAATGTCAGTATACAGGACTCTTAGTATAAAATATTCCTTGCTTTGTTTGTACTGACTTTGATTCATTTATAAATTATGTATGTTTATCTTTCTTTCCGGCAGTGTTGGTGCAAAATTTTCAACGGTGGCGAAAATAATTTTGTTTGGAGACCTACAGTATAATAAATATGTTTCAATTTCTGTTTACCTGTTTATGCAGCAGGGTGGTTTTTACTGTATAAATTCAGGGTAGGTACCTTGCTCAAGGGTACTGCTGCAGGACTGTGGATCTTCAGGCTTTCAGATTCCAAGAAGACAGCCTTAACTGCTACCCCACCTACTGCTGATAGAGATGATAACTATATGACTACTGTGTAGGTGATGACCGAGTGAATCCAAAGGTTCAAAAACAAATGTCACAATGCTGGAAAATTTTTACTTTTCCTTGTTGTTCCTTCTAGGAGAGCTGGGATGTACTGAGGGACACTTCAGACTTTTGGCCTGCATTGTGAGATCATTTTAAGAATCAGCCAAACTATTATGAATTAGCATCTTTCTACAGTGTTTGCTTTCTATACTAAGCTGTTTACAATGACTCACCCATTTACACAGCTGGGTAATTTTTACCGTACCTATGTATTTTTCAAAATAATTACCTTGTTTCAGGGCAATATAGCAGAAGAAGGTATTTGAATCCACAATATTTGACTAGACTAACCACTACACGACTGTGTGCCCCATGAATAAAAAATATTGTATTAAATGTAACATTTAACATGAACTTTAGCGAGTAACTAAATACATAGATAGATAGATATCAACAGCTATGTCAGATCTAAGTCCTGTTCTATAAAGCTAAAAGAGTGTATTTTTAAAATTTCTTTTCACACGTTCAAGGGTAATTTGAAAAGTAATGGCAATTCTTGAATTATATGTCTGGCAAAAATGAACAGATTCTGGTAGTGCTCAGTGTCTGTCTGAAGTAGTGTCAGTGTAAACATGGATTCTCTGCTTCCTTTTTGCACCATCCTTAACTAAGGTATTGCGATAAGATTTCTTTGGGCACAGGGGGTCAGACCTCACGGTCCCAGTGTTGCACCACACGATTTTCACTTCTTCAGTCCACTTGAAGAGGCATTATGGAGTGTTGAAAAATAATATGACTGCTATGTTCACTCTACTTTATTTGTGGTGAGTAAACTGACTGCACTTTTTAATAGTTATTTGCATTATTTCTATTTTTAATGCAACGACTCAAGTTGTAAGTAAGTTGGTATCGAGTGATGATCTTATTCAGTTAAACAATGATAAAGTGTGGGCTTAAAAGTGAGCATTTGCTCCATGTGAGCAGGAACTGTTTCCCAATATAGTGGGCTGATCGCCCGTCTCCGGCGGCGAATTACGTAAAGAACCAGGTCAGTGGGTGAGCATCAGAAAGATGCGCCCCGACACACATGCTGCCGTCACCCGACCATGACACAGCCGCCGCGTGACCCAGTTCAGGCCTTGGTCTGAGGCCCGCGGCACAGACGTGTGTCTAACTGGGCAGAGGTCAGACCCCCGTCATGGTCTTGCTTTTTTTCAACATGGGCTGCAGCCACATGGACAAAAGCAGCAAGTGGCGTCATGCTTAAAAATGAAGGTTAGGGGTTTATACCTCAAGGACTGCGGGTGTACATTCGCATGTAAACTTTGACCAGCGCTGATGCAGCATGGCCACCACGAAATACAAATGAAGCACTTTTTTGGTTAAAAATAGATTTTATTGAATCCAAAATGAGCTGTTTGTTAAAAGTGTCTCTGTTAAACATGCTGGAAGTGTTTGCTGAGAACTTGCTATTCACAGAATGCCTGTAATGTCGAAAGGAAATGTTTACACTTTTTTCTGTACAAAATTTTTTTAAAAAAAAGTGTGATTTCAGTTAGAAAATACTTTCAGTAAAAATATGCTACGTTATTCTTTGACGTTGGTTAACTGAATAAATTCTATTAATAATCTTTGATCGAATATCAGTTTTGAATCATTTACTCATGAAGCTTTGTTTAAATTCTTTTTATTACCGTAAACACCGATGCGGCTTGCCTGCTTCTGTCCCATTTTTGCTCCAGCTGAGATTGCAAGTCGGGACTGTACCAGTGCTTCGAGCTTAATGGGACTTGAAACGTGAGATTTATTCAACGAACAACTCAATTGAGGCGACTTAATGAACAGTTCAGCTGGAACAAAAGGCAACGCACTTGGGGGGGGGGGGCATCATGAGGGTCGGGGCTGAGAACCGGTGCCCTTCTGTTGCTGCTCCCGAGGACGCCATTTCGCTGAGCTTGCCTCTTTATGATTGCACTTCATTCAACCTGTCTGACCTCTCGCACATAGCGTAGGCTATGAACTGCATGCATGCCTTTTATATGACACATACAGTACATACGGCCATGCTTTTAAACCATTTACCGCGGTCTGATGTAAATATGCTCAATTCAGACTTCCATAAACATTTTTCCACTTTACTTGTCATGATTTTGAATAAATATACGTAGCTAGCTAATGCACTAGTGCTAATAATCGCAAAAATCATTTCTATATACACTCTCATACTATTATGAATGGTCAACTTATGAATGTAACGGTTTTGCAGTTGTTTATTCACTTGTAATTGTATTTTATTCACGTGAATAATTTTCAAAATTTACATCTGCCGCAAACTAAATGTGATCTGTATTTTCACTTTAGTCCAATAGATGGCAGATAAGAGCACCTTGGCACAATAGGACTTTAGGGACTACCTTTATTCAATGCACTTCCACAGTGTTTACAGCTCATGTGTGGTGTTCTTGAGTGTCAGCGAACAATAACAATATGAATGGCATTGTTACAGTTTCAAGGATGAATTGAGCAGTTTCTGGAGATTACATGTTTTTATTTTATTGTATGTTTTCATTTCCAGCCATTGAAAATAAGTTTTAATGCAATTTCTGCATTAGCTTTTCTCAGCTGTGACTTTATGGTAAAAAAGACATTGGAGTTATGAACAAAAGTTGCAGACAGACTTCCAGCAATTTGAGGAGCCAGGGCATATTTCTTTTATTTGTAATAAGTTGTAATATTTAATAATACAGCAGTTTATCGCTGTCATTTCTGCAAAAGGACGTTGTGCACTGCTCATTTTAAGAAGCCAGAATTCTTGGTTCACACCCAAGCTGACTTTGTGAGCCGCAATTTTTGCTGTGGAAGCATCGCACGAAGCTCTGTGGGCTCGGGAACATGGATTATTTTCAACATGTGTCGCCACCGATGGCTTAGTGGCCCGAAATTCTGTTCCCCTCCAAGAAGGTGTGACCTTTGACCTCAATCCGACAGAGCACACAGGCGTCAGAGAGATGAACGTGAACTGCCCAACCACCCTAATGTGACCTCTTATGTCATGCAGACAGTTCCCAACCCCCCTTCCCCATGTCCTCTGTCCAGCTGCCCCCTCACTGTCCTACAGGGAAGAGGGGAAGGATGGGGGTGAAAGAAAGGAGAAACAACAAACATTCACTTTTACTGCTAATTTTTCTTGCTGCAAGGAATGAACTGTTATAACCTGCATACATGGAAAATACCTGCTTCTAACCCTAAAATATTTATGGTTGCATCATGTGATCGATATGCCTAAGTGTTGCCATGAAATGATCATATATTATCTGCATGCATCATAGGCGTCCATCTTCCTGCTCATTTCTTGGCATGTGGGTGCTGCGTCACAGAGCACATTTTAAAATGCTGAAACTGTATTTTAACAATTTCAGGTTATATTGACGGAATGCTGAAAATTAACTTGGTGAAATATGAAGCTGTTTATCGAAGATAAAGCGAGTGGCAAAGGATGAAGACGACATACAGTCGTTTATAGAAATAAAAGGCCAGCTGCTGCCTTAATCATTCATGCTTGTCTGCAATACTGAGCGAATGTTTTGTAGAAAAACTGCAAATGGATATTTAAAATTCATTTTGGGCAAGATTTCACCGTTTTCTCAGGCCCAATAAGCCTGAGCTGGAAAAAAATTTGCGACTGCAAGAGGGTGAAATCCAACTAAGGAAGACAAATGACGTAATCTCATCTGGCGAGGTGGTTAGCATCCGGGCGACTGTCACCCGCATCCTCGCATGGCCTGTCGCAACGTCATGGCACCAACAGGCAGCTGCACGATCACAGCAACAGGCCTCGAATATCTTTTTATTATTTATTCATTTTTTATACAGCAGTTTTCCCCAGTGTTGATTTTGTGCACTAAGCTACACCACCTTGCAATGAAGACCACAGTTCTGCTGGAAAGCACTTCTAACAACTGCAGTAACTACGAAACTGTGTTAGCGCACATTTAAACTGCACCAGTAAGCCAGCATTTATTTTGTATATTTAAATAAATATTTTGATTGTAGCAGATGTCGTAGGCAAACCCTAATTTTACGCTGAACGTCAATGGTCGCATTTATTTCCTTTGTCTGTCAGTGATAAAACTATTTTACACAACGTTTTTATTTTTAGAATAAACAAAGCAGTATTACAGTCATCTGACACTTTTCACCACGCCCCCTTGTGTTTGGCAACAATGTCTGGTTTGTACATTTAGCTACTTTCACCGATTTACCCATTTATACAGCAGGGTCATTTTTACTGTACTAGTTTAGAGAAAGTACCTTGATCAAGGGCACATTGACTACATGATGACAACTCTAACCGCAACGCCACCTGCTGCCCAAGGTTGAAGATGCATTCACTTTAAATGCATATGCAGTGCAGCTGGCAAGTGCTGTGTGCGCAGCGGATTGCTTTCGTTCAGACTAGGAGTTGTACGTTTTCTGCTACTCCCTGTTTGCATTTTTTTGGGCTAAGCAGTGGATAGTGGAGTAACTGAAAAAAACTGCTTATCCGATATTCCCATTGATCTGATGCTCTTACATCACTTTTAATCCATTACAGCTCATTTGCATTGAAAGCAGAGACTGAATTTTATTTTCCTGCCAAGGGGGGGTTCACTCCTCATTATGCCAGTTTTAATGAGCGCCAGTCTGTGGGGTGATGCCACTAATGGTGTTGGGGGTGAGGAGGAATTGGGGAGGGGGAGATGCACATGCCACCATGAAGGAAGACAGATGCACAGTTGTGTGGTGACACGTAATGACACCTGGAGCTCCAGAGAGGTCATACAAGCATTTGCTTTCCGCTCTTTCTTCTGCGCTTGGCCTGGCCCAGGTGGGGGGGGGGGGGGGCAGATGGTTTTTTTGTCTCTTGTCCACACTGAGGGGGATTTGGGAAAGTCAACTATGAAAAGTGTTCTCTCACTCTCTTTTGGGTGACGGTGCCTTTTTACTGGGGGTCAGGGACTAAGTGAAACAATAAAACCAAGTTTAAAAAAAAAACAGTGACAAAGGTTTTAGATGTTATTTTTAAGTACACTGTAATGTTCAACCCCTCCCCCCCCATCAAAAACACTCCTCAAGTCTGCTTTGTATTGCTCGCATTGACAGCTAGGCCAACTTCATTGCAATCTAGTGAGACAATGTGAAGAATACGGATCTCTGCTTTTGGTCCTAAGCATTTGTTCATGCCTTCTTCTACAAGTGCAGGAACATTTCTGACTGAGATAAAACCTTGAAAAGTCTTTTTCTTGCTATTTTCTGTTCATTCGTCCGATTGTCAGCAACTACTTGTCCCAAGCTGGGGCATAGTGGTCTAGTCTGTCCTCCACTAGTAGAACAAGACTGTCCTGACTATCCTGGAGGCACAAAGTGTGAGGCATTGTACTCCCTGGATGGTACACCAGACCATCATGAAGCAAATAATCACACTCCTTCCGTCTCTGAATGAGCAATTTGGAGTGACCAATCCATCTGAGACAACTATCTTTGGACTGTTTTTTGGGGAATGCAGTCCCATGCAAACTCCTCAGAGAATGAGCTGAAGTCTAACCCACATCTGAATCCACAGCTAAAGATTAGCAAAAGAGGTCATGGAATATGAATTAAAATGGCTCCCATACACTTGACAGCCATTGACACTGTGAAAGGAATGTGTGTTATTTATGTAACCTTTAAAATATTTTCACATTCTCCCAGCTTTAAAGGAACTCCCTAGGTTCACATAACCAGACTTATCTCCACATCATTACATGTCACAAGACTAACTGGGAATGTACACTTCCTTTGGTCTGGCTCCACCCGGTTGGCTTGTCTTCACTACAGGATGCCTAGACTAAAAGAAGAATAATAGATGAAGGATAATGAATAAAAACAGAACAGCGTGCTTTCAATAATTTGGCACATTTTCTTACATTTTATCTATAGGTTTGTCGAATTTTGAGGAACATTTTTTAAATATAACTTTTGAATTAGTTGCTGAAGATCTCCTTCTCACTCACTGGTGCAGCACCTACAGCAGTTTTTTAGTCATTCCAATGTTTCCAACCCCACCCCCCCCTTTCCAAAGTTGCCCATAGAAGCATCGATCAAAAACAGCAAAATTAGAATTTGTGTTAGTGCAAAATGAGCGTTCATCTTTCTTGCCATCCCTTTGGCACAAACCCAGCGGAGCACTTTTAACACCAGGAAATGTATTAACAGAAGATGTTGCTGTGTAGCTTCTAATGATATTTCTCCTCTGGTAACATATTTGTAATCATTATCCCATGTTACTCAGTGTACTCATCCATCCACCTTCATAATTCGTAACTACTCGTCCTGCTCAGGGTTGTGGTGGTCCGGGGCGAGGCGTAGTCGCCCGGCTGTGGGTTGCAGGGGCCATACCCAGGATGGGTCACCAGTCCATCACAGGGATCTTATCCTATTTCTGCGAAGCCATGACTGGGTACCTATTGATCCCCTTAACACTGATTGTGGAGCCAAGGAGAATTTCACTTCCTTGCTGTTAATAAGTCGCGTGTGGAGCCTGACAACACTGACAGCAAATACCCAGGGAACTCGGCGGTGTTAAATCACCTCTGGCAGAGTTAAATCAGCTTCGAAAGGAGTGCGTATTGAAGCTGCAGGGACCGTGTAAGCTGGAGCTCATTTAAGACCGCCGGTTCTACTGTGCAGGCCGTCCCTATGTTCTGACATGGTTGTGAAATTATAATGATGGGATTCTGGTTAAGGGGAGAAGCATAAACCCTGAATTTAAGACAAAAAGATGGTACTAAGATAGTACCCTTTAGTATGGCGTACAAGATGAATTGTTTCGGTGAAAACACCAGGTAAAACTGTATGCCGAAAATGACTTGGATTAAAGGTGTCAGCAAAGCAAGTCATTTAAACTGAAAGAAAACTGGTACAGAGGAAGGAAATGGGTGCGATGTATTTCCTCTGCAGTCGCTTGGTCGAGCTGTGAGATACAAATGACGCCGATGTGCAATCGCTCTCCACGCAGAGCTTTGCGTCCATGTTCATTTGTTTCACCAAGGTCCATTGACTCCGAAGACGCGGGGGAGACGCGGGCATCACGAGTATGGTCCCGCTGCCCCGTCTCAGAGGTACAATCATCAAAGCTTCAACATCTTCGGGCTGCAGATCCCCGTGATGGATTCTCCAATTATCGCACACTGTTCGTCTTCCCTCGGTTGCGAATTTGTCCCGGAGACCAACACATTTCAAGACTGTGAAACTGCTGTGGTTTAAGTTGTGTTTTCCTTCGGTACGAATTACCGATAATGCATTCTTTGCGAGTGCATCAGATATTCATCTCCAACAGCATGTAATGAACGGTGGAAAACGCTGTAGCTGCGTAAGTACATCAGAGTTGGAATCGAGCGTAAATAATAGAAGGATGGCGGCAATTTGCCTGATCATTGTGATGGACCGTCGGCAAGCCAGGCGACGGAGGAAGGTGCCCACGGGTTGGTTTTGAATTTCAGTTATAATGGTCAAGATGAAAATTTGGACTATGAGAGCCAAATGAAGAAGCCAAATTGGGTGGCGAAGGTTAGCTTTGCCCAGTGTATGGAGGTTCTTTCGACGTACGGTTGTATGTGGAAGCACATGAAAGGCGGGTACAGATCTTCTGCGACCAGTAGCCTCAGCGTAAAAGCTGGGAAGGACGCTATTTTTGGGGTACTGTGGGTAAAACCGAGTACGTGGCTTTCTCATACTTCCCCCAAGATTTTCTGCAGCCCCTGCTTGTCGCCAGACATAGGTGACCAACAGGAACGAGCCGTCCTGACAGCGGAGAGGTGAAACCACAGCCTTTGCTCATACTCCGTCACGCGTGATTATGTGGGCCCATGACAGGGAGTGGGAAATGGGAATCAATTTACTGCTGTTTAAATGCAAGGCAGACGCTCTGTCTCGCCACTCTTTTTTTTTTTTCTTGGTCACAGGAGAGCCATTGATTTCCGTAGATGGCCTCTCAGTCAGGTCCTGAGCATATAGCAGAGGATAATGATGATGTACAGTCCAGCGGAGACTGATGGACAAGCACAGCGCCAGATCCTCGTATGAACCTCAGCATTATCGGCGAGAGCGAGCACCTTGAGAAGGATCCCAAAGAATGCGGCTGTAGTGAGCGAGGCTGCTACCTCTCGCATTGACCTCATGGTCATACCCCCAGCAGTCAAGGCCAGAAATAGCTGGAAGCCGTGGTAAGCACCAGCTGAGGCCATTCCCTCCCACAGCATTCCATCCGAGTGAAGCTACTCTATGCAAAGGCCACATATTCTCCGGACAAAAGCATTTGCTAACCAACTACCTGTATACGATGCGGGTCATCATGCAACAGATGTTTGTTTCTTTTTGTCACATTAGCACTGCTGAATGTCACAAGGAACACATAAGGGAATGGAAATTTGTTTGTGTAAACTGAATGAGGGACAAATTTTGCTTCTAAAAGACTTTGGGAGACTGTGCTTCTGCGTGATGTTGATAGCAGATGGAAACATTAGGGGTATTAAGTTAATAGGTATGATGGAAGCCGGTCCGTTCGCACATTTTTGCATTGATCTGCAAAGGCTGGGAAGAGCCTGAACGGATGAGAACACAGGATCATTACTGTAATTATAGGAAAGTGGAGGCTCATTATGCACGTGTATGGAGGGCTTCAAAAGCATTCTTCTCGCATCTCGAGCACAATCGCAGAAGGTTGGAGGGATGCAGGCACTTCACACGATCAAATACCGCATAGTGTTTGCACAAGAAAGGGTGGAACTTATTTATTCCCGTCTTTCGCTGCTGCCGAGGAGTGGGAATTGAGCAGAAACCTCAGATGTGTCGTATATTTGATGCCTAATTTCATTTCCCCGCAGCGTGGTTCAATCCGACGTAATGCAGTTTGGGTATTCAGTGGCTCCTTGTAACATAACAGATATAAACTGGGACGATTTTTGCTTTAGAAAGAGGCAAGGTTTGTAAAACGGGGGTCTGTTGTACAACTGGGCTCACAAAAAAACGTTCACTTAACCGAGAATTTCTCCATCCAGGTTGCAGGGATATTCATAACCATTTGATGTCATTTATACATTAACAAGTACAAGGCGCTGCCACCTTATCAAAGGTGTCGGTGATCCAGCGGATAGCGAAATAAATCGTGGCTGAAAAAAAGGAAAAATAAAGTGATTTTTAAAAAAAAAAATTTTTTTTTTATTCGAAAGAGCTTATCTTTTATGCATAGTGAACTGATGACAACATTTCTAATCTTTACACTATTAAATGAACAAGGCGAAACTACGATGATTTATTACCCTTCCTCTGCGCAAAGCCCAATTAATGGGCAGACAGGCCCACGTCTGATGTGCAAGATTTTAATCTCTCAGAGTCTGAGTTTACGACAGAATTAATTTGTTGCACGTTGCCTTCCTTGAACGCCAGCAAATACTGGCGCTGCACCGTATTATGAGTGGGTAGGTCTGAAATTGATTTAATGGTTCTGTTCAGCTATTTAAAAAAAAAAAAAAAAAAAAAACTCAAGAGGGATGTTTAATGTGTCGCTGTCAGCAAGAGCAAGCAGTGCGCTGTGTCGGAAAACAGTGCCGATCGCCATCATTATGGGTCGCGCGCTTCCTGTTACGGCTGCGCCGGACATCGGTCCGGAAAATGTTGTCGGTTCCGAATGTTTATTTATTTATTTATTTATTTTGTAACTGACGCATCATTCCATTTTTTGCATTTGTCCATTCTGCAAGTGGTTTTGTTAAATGAAAGGATGCAGGCTCTGTTTAACCCAGAGCTTCTTTACGTCTCCGCTGCGGAGGCAGAACCGGGTGCCCCTCAACCAGCATCGCTTTGTTTCACATTGCAAGCTTGTGGTTAACTTATTTTGTGTAAACTAAACTTTATTTAACCCAACTAAATAAGGATTATGAGGATTATGCTGCACACTTTATGCTGACTGCGCAGACAGCGGGTACTTTTGCCTGCTTTGATTTCTTCTTGATCAAGGTATTGGCCTGAACTGACGCAGCAATAATTCCAGTTGAATAAATGGATAATTTATTGTAGGTAGCTTAGCACACAAGCCTCATGCTGTAAGCCACCTAAACAAAACTCATCGGTCAGATAACTATAAATGTATATAAATAAATGTAATATGAATGAATGTAGGCAATAACTTGCTGTTTTGTGCATTTGCCTCGCAGCCACTAAACTTAAATCCTTTGTTTTTTCTCTCAGTTTACCATGATGTACGACACTGTATGCATTTTTTAATGGTACTGGCCTCACTTTTGTGGGTTTACTAAACCTTACACCTTGCCTGTGCTTCTTTATCCATAAATACAGTGTGAATATGAGTAAAAAGTGTAAAGCTCTCATACGAGGCGCAGCAATACACACATTTAGTTACATTTCAACTTAAAAGGACAGTTTTTAATGCACATGGGTTTGCTGCGTCAATGGTATATTCACCATCATCCGTAGTTATTGTTTTATTAATGTGTTTGTTGTCTTCACACTTTTATTAGCATTGTTTCATTTCCAGTTACTTTACATAGCTGCCCACATTTTAGACCTGAAATCTGGATGCTCATGTGTTTTAACTGCAAACTTTAATAATTTCCATGCACGCCATTAATGGCCAGAAAAAGCTGTGAATGGTTGAGCTTCTAAATGATTATTAGACTAGCAATTCAGTCTAACAGTCATTATTCTGAATGAAAAGGCAAAATAATGTATAGCTTCATTTATTTGGCTGCTTGGAGACGCAGACAGGAGGCCTAGAGTCCTTTCGGTAAATGAGGTCCAGCTTTCTCTGCCATCCTTAATCAGCCCGTTCCATCTCCTTAATGAATTCAGCGGCACCACGTGGTACACCTGAGAAAGGACTCCTGGCAAGTGCGGGCCTCTGTTCCTGCCGCCGCCGCCGCCGCCGCCATGTGCACTGGGGCGGTGCCGTCCTATCGCAGACATCTGTTTGTTCTCCCGGGAGGAAGTGGGGCCCGCTTCACTTTCTTGTGAAATTATCCTCACGTCGCTCCTCTCGTCTTTCTCCCTTTCTTTCTTTCTTTAGAAAGAGCATCTATTATTGAGCAGAGCTCCGGCCGAAATGCAGTCACTGTACTACAACGTGTCAATAATTGAAAAGTACAGATGCAGTTTATGCAAATGGGGGGCTGGTCGCACCGTCACTACTCCTGTTGTCTTCAAACTGTAGGACCTGAGGTCAAATCCCACCTCCTGCTGCAGTACCTTCACGCAAGGTACTTATGCTGGATTGATGCAGTAAAAATGACCAACCTGTCTAGATGAGTAAATCATTGGCAGTAGCTTAATATACAAACCTGATGTTGTAATTCAGCGATTTAAACCACCAGGCAAGTGACACCGAGAGTTGACATTATCACCAGCATGGTGTTGAGGTTCCCCTTCAGCACACAGCAAAGACAAAAGAAGTATGCAAACATTTCATTATTTTATATTGGTTCTCAGAACACTTTCACTTTCCAGCATTATTTATTCCCTTATTTGAAATTCTGCCAAATGCCCCCCCCAACTGTAGCACCTACCTCTCCCACCATAGTGTTGTGTTCCTCACAAAAGCTTCACAGCCTCAGCTCTGTACTCTTAAACTACTGCATGCAGCGAGCGCACACACACACACACACACACACACACACACACACACACACAGTGCACCTGGTTTCGCACTGCAAATTCACAACTCCTGACACACGTGCTGGCTTACCCACAGGAACTCGGCAACTCTTAGACTTGCAGACGCAACCTCACACGTACGCACTTGTCACGAACTCCCCCACTGCTGAGAATATCTGTGCTGCCTGAAGGTGGTACCACGCAAACATGTTTAACTGCATCTAACTGCTGTCAGGAAACAAAGATCTCCCCTGACCAAACAGGTCAAATCTACTGCAGGTGGCTTGGTAAGGTAATCTGGGAGGACGGGACCTGTGTTAAGGGCTCATTAATACCTGTGCCAGACTCCTCCCACCCCACCTTCTTACTCAGGCACCAGAGTCCAGTGAGCTGGTATCCAGCACAGCCAGTATACAATACTGTCCATGGAAATAAACAGGCTCGCCCTCTGACGTGAAGCTCAGACCTCTGGCCTCATGGGAGCATTGTGGCTCATCGGTGGTCCAAAGATTTAATAGAATCTTCTTACTGTGAAATAGATCATTTGAAAATATTGCAATGCAAAATGATCAAAATCTACTTGCAGCTAATGCAACATTAATTTATCATGCAGCAGGTTATTTTTAATGTATAAATTTAGGGTTAGCACCACGGGCAAGGGGTTCAAGCCAACAGCCTTCAGATTGTGAGGCGACAGTCCAAACCACTACGGCACCTGCAGCCCTGAACTGTGCTCCGACAGAAGCAGTATGCTAATCCGAGGGCCCGTAATCCTGGCAGATTGTGTATTTATTATGAAATAGCACTTTTCAAAAGGGTGGCATATGGGTGCTTTTGTTGGGCTTTTTTAACCCCCACCCCCACCAAAATCCTAGCACGGTGTCCCGCCTTTAACCCAAATGGACCACATTCTTAGCAGCATTAAAAGGCTAAACCTCATCCATCTTAAGGATTATTTTAATATGTAGTTACATTCGGATTCAATAACCACCCGCAGTCGTGCCCTTCGTATTGTTTCCTGGCCTCGCCGCTAAACATCGGGTCCAGTGATACTGCAGCAGCAATGGTGATGGTAGCCCAGCAGCAGCCAAAGACTTGGTTTAATGGGCTTTTCATAGTCTGGTCACCTGGGCCTGGCATTCCCACTTATATAATAATTACATGCTATGTGGTCTTTATTTGAACTGACTTACAGTTTGTCTTTAGAAATGAAACTGTAAATTCTGCACCTTTATAAATTTTTATCAGTTTGTCACTTCCACCGATGGGAAATAAAATTGGGTGAAGTGAGATGCTCGTCTTTGGAAATAAGAGACAGCTCGGTGTAAATCTAGACCGGCTCGCGTGCAGGAGCGCGTCACACGTTTTCACGTACAACGCAGGAGCAAAAAGCTTTGTTGAACGTTAAGTGGGGATGATGTGATTCATTATGGCGCGCTGGCCTGCTTTAAGGTGTGTCCGCCCACCTTTGTCATCTGGGGTCAAGGGAATGCGGCTCACCTTCCCCCATATCGTCCCCCTTCTCCACGCCCCTTCGCAGCGTGTAATAAATAAAATTAATTGATTGACTGAGCTCCAGTTATTCAGACATCTGCCTCAAAGTCCTTTTCAGCGCCACGCGCGCGCGGACTGCACTGGGGGGGGTCCATTTCCAAGACGACACATTAATTTATAAGATTCTCATTAGTTATTAAAATATGTAATCCATCTCGAATTTACATAAAAATAGGGGGTCTGATTTTAATTAAATCTAGAACTGTTCCTTAATTTTCACGGTCCATTGTTTCACGTTGATGTCCACGTCATTTGGCAAATAAATGATGGGAGTTTCTCTCCGTGAGGCCGTAATTGAAAAGAGATTTCGGGCAGCCGGGCAGTAAATACACGCGGCGGAGAAACGCTTTTTTTTTTTTTTTGCTGATGGAAGCATCTCTTCCCTTGGCTGCGGGGACTCGCGGCATTTTCACTTTTTCTGGACGATAATCTTTCACGTTTCATTATTTAGATTTAATCCTACTTGGGTCTCGATCGGAATGCTTGCGATCCGTTTGCTTGCGATGTTGGCTCGGGCCCCTGGCGCTAAGAGCTCAGTCGCACCTGTAAACCCGGGGTGAGACGGTGTAAACCCACACGATTAGGAGGATTAGTGCGATACCGAGTAAGCAGAAAATTTCACAACTGCAGGCTTGACGGTTAAAAAAAAAAACCTAGTATTGGCGCTCGTATCACTGGCGCCGGTTTGAGAAATTTGGGGACGGACGGGACGTTAGCATCACCACCGTATGAGCAGGTGAATCTCGCTTGTTGTCATCCGCACTGGGAATGACTGACTGACTGCAAGGCCATTAGAATTTGCACACAGTTCCGGAGTGCAATGCTGCTAGGTGCTGTGTATGCCTTTCATTCCTTGCCAAAGTAATTCGTCTATGACGTACAGTATAAAAAATTAAGCTGCCAGTCACCTCTTGACCGGTTGAGCCATATTTAAAACAAGCTTGAAATAAATGGCATGGAATTAATTAGCTCTTTGCATATTTTTATCCAGTTTAGGGACTGAAATCGGTTTCTCTGGGGTGATTTGAGCAGTCTGGACCACAAAGCGTTTTGAGAAACAATGCACAGTTCAGCAGCTGTTGGTTATGGCACGGTGAGGTTTGGGTGTGTTTCTCCAAGCTGCTCCCATAGTGGAGATCTGAGCTCCTGAGCGGGCAGCACAGGGACCGAGGTTCTATTTCTCAGCCCCAGACCAGGCCTGGCCTTCAAAGTACATTAAGTACATTACCCAAAAGCAGCATTTGGGGTAAATGGTTTTCGCCTGTTGAGGTCTGAAATTCAAACCCTTCACCAGTACTCATACATCTGGCTGTTATTTTTAAGTAGGACATTCATATACCGTACTTTTGTTCCATATTACACCCAGTAGGACTCAAACAGTAATATTATGACATTGTAAGCAAAACATGATGTTGTAAGCAGTTCATAATGTGAAGTAGCTATACTAAATGTTGGCTTTTAAAAAATTAGATCCACCTTTTCCTAAAGTGTCATAAGATGACGTCCAGGGGTTGGATGAAAACCCCCTCCACACCCCTTCCCCTCCGGGGGCCACGTGCTGCATTTGTTCAAGTGATAAATGTGTTCATTAAAGGTAGAAATCAGAAGGTGCCCATTAACCTTCTGCAGATAAACTTTTATCTCCGTGGTTACAACCTTCTGCCCAGCAATCCCAAGTGCCCTCACGACAGACGTTCTTGCACGCAGGCCTCCTGCGTCACGTCTGTCAGGAGCCCCCGAATGCCCTCCGGCTCATCATTTTAGGAGCTCTTATTGCCCCAGCAACAATAAACAGACCTTTTAGTGGTTTATTAATGAGACCACACCAGGTGCCGGTGTGTTGGTGCTATGGGATCTTTGGGCTGAAGCTGAAGTGCTGCATGGGCTTTCCTTTAGAGTTTAGTGTGCTGCCTGCGTTCCTGTGATGCTCTAATACGCACAATAAGGTGCTGGGATTCCTCTCCATCAGCGAGGTGGCAAGCTAACAGTTCTAGGGCTACGAAAACAGCAACAGGGCCAAGAAGGGGCCCATAAATTATGAGGACATGACTTAACTCATCAGTCAGTTCTACAGTTTGCAAAATCAAACCTGCTTATAAAATTCAGAAAACGTAGAAGCAGAGTTATATAACTACGGTAGGTGACGTTCTGCAAGTGTTTTTTAGTCATTTTTAAACATTCATAAACCTAGGTGCATAGTATATGAATGCAGTACAGTTTATTTTTACAAATTATGAAGACAAATGCAGTACAGCTGTCTCTCATTTTCAGAATCTGATTTGTTCTATAAAACATTTTTGAAAAGTTTTTGGACCGTGGGAGCCTGTATGCCATTATTTTCAATGGGAAAAATAATTATGAATTCCAGGCCCATCCCAAAATGCGCAACCAATTTCCCCAAATATGACCAAAAGTTGCTTATAAAAGTCTGGCAAGGATTTCTTCACAGACTTTTCCCACTTTTTTTCAAGAAATTTTCACAATTTAACAATGTGGGGAAGATGACAGCGATGACAGATGTGACATTGAAACTAGGTGAGAATGATACGTGATATTATCGGAAGTACAGCTGAGATACGACCGCGGTGCACTCTTGCTACCTTTCCAGCTGCTTATGACCGTGGTCAGAAATCCCAGAGGAATTTTGCACTGAAAACGCCAGGGCTGAAGTTCCTGCTCCAGGGATGTTTCCACTTTTAACTTGATCAGTGCTCTCAAGGGTGAGTACTGAATGGAAGCAGGGATCTACTGAGCTGGGTTATGTCACAGTCTGGCAGTAGTTGTGAAAATGAATACTCCACAAGGTGAAAGCGCTACAGAGATATTTTAAACAGCACAAACAAATGAGCCCAGTGTGGGTCCCTGAGCTCTTGTGAGCTGGCTGGAAATAATAATTCCTAATATTCATAATAAATTCTTACTTTCCCAGCACCAAACATCGCAACCCCGGCACTAATGGAGCATTAGGGATTTTTTTATTTTAGTTGTTTGTAGGGCTCCTTTTCTGAGCTTTTTTGTGGTAATGTTTTTACTCACAGTGATGTACAGCTTAACCCATTTGTCCAAGTGTGTTTAATTTTTTCTTGTGCAAGAATTTTAAGTGCCTTTGCTAATAGCATAGTTATGAAGGGATTGACAGGACTCTGTTGTCCATTTCACCATGTCAGAATGCCGCGGTGGGGAGTGTCGAAACTGGCACTTGGACCTCCAGAGGTTAATTTTCCTCCCTTTTTTTCCTCTCCTCAGCTGCCATCTGGGTTAGCTAAACATACAACTGTCTCTGTTGCCTTAACAAGGAAATTCCCTATTGCGTCATTCACTCTTCCACTGCTTCATCACTTGAAACTTTGGTCAGATTGTCAGAATGCTACCAAAAAACAAACTGAATAAAAAATACACTTTTGGCTTCCACACTCCAGATGAGTTGCAAAGAAAAGGAAAAACCTTAATTTTTGCATTCTTAAAGTCAAAATTTGCAAGACAGAAAGCCAGTTTGAATTAGCGATTCCAAATGAAGAAGACATGATGGGTGACAAACCCCTGGAAGACCACAGGTAGACAAACTGGATGCGAATGGTGGCCGATTCTGCCAGCGAGGCCTTTTGCTGTCCACAGTCCCCCTGGCTCTAGAGTACAACTACAGGGTTATAAAGGAGCTTAGTAAATTGTATTTTGTCCAACTGGCATGATGCGAGGATGACAGCCCGCCGCGGACTGCTGCATTATTGCTAATGAGGAGTCACACTTAATGTGATCTCATGAATCTCGTGGCTTATTTTAGTCTTTCCGATTTGGGAAGGAGAAGTGGCGAGATCGATAAATACGAGGGTGTAGTTGTCGAGCAAACCAGCAGGATGCCAGGGCACAGGGTGACGTTTCTCCTGCTGGGTTGAAATGGCTGTCCTCGCAGGGAGTCTGTGCTATTGTTGGTGATCCTGCAGCATTAAAGGCATAGATACAAAGGTATTATCTGTCTAATTTAAAAAACTATTCAGTTTGTCATGTAACCGATGCAGCACCTGTCTACCACATAGTTTCCTACATTTTGCACTGGTGTGGGTGAGTCAGAAGATGACTAAAGGTCCATAAGCAGTGGTTAATTCGAGTGCTACAACGCTGCGGAACCACAGATCAAGGAACAGTTTAATGTCTGTTTTAACCAATGATCAGTTAACCAGCATGAATGGTATATCAGTGAACATCATGCGATGATGACCAAATAGGCCCACAATAAAATATGTTCACCTCCAATGTCCAAAGACTGGAAAAGCAACATCTACACATTCAGATCTGTCCAAAAAATGTACAACAGTCCTTTGGAAAGCATTGTTTTTTTGTTGTTTTCCCAGCTGTGAATCACATACTCATGACCCCCCCCCCCGCCAAAGCCACCCAGAGGACACGTTTTCAAGAATGATGAATAATAATGCTTGGCGGTTATTGCAAGACCGTGAAAGTTGTATTTGATTGGCCAGATTTAAGATGTTAATTTCTTTAATAAAGATGTCACACTGAAATTTTCACATGTATTTAGTAACTGGGTTACATTTATGAAAATAAACCATCAGTTTTGGCGGTCACCCTCTGTCTCGGGGTCTTCGAAAACCTGCTTCCTAGTAGGTTCTCTCTACACGCTGCCCTTGAGAAGAAAAGGGAATGCAGAGGTGTTGTGCTATTAAAGAAATATGTCTGGAATATATGTGTGTTTTATTGTCAACTTTAGTGATGAGAGAGGACTGCAGGGAGCCAGTGAACTGGCCATCCATCAAAAAAATTTGCAAAATGGAGTCCATCCAGAAGGGACAGCTGACAGCGAGGCGCCTGAGGCACCCCAGGATGGGGAGCATAAACAGACATGCGATGGGTGTTGCCCTTTTCCCAAAGAACTGGGTGGCACACGGGATGGAGCGCCAGCATGAGGGCCACATTACCACCCCATTTCACCACTGATGTTCCTCCTGAGCAGCACAGCAAAACATCCCTGTCCTCCTGTTTTTCTGTGATGCAATCAGGAAGCTGTCCGAGCTACGGCTGAAACCACCACATGGATGGTCTGAGACCCCAGTGCAAATATTTGCACTGTATAATAATTCAGAAAATGTGCAACTGCACAGCCGGAAGTGGAATAATGAATAGCTGAAAAGCAACACTGAATATTCTGAGTATTGACTTGTTTCTGGGGCAGCAGCTGGCTTAGTGGTTAGGGATGCTGTTTATAAGTAAAGGTTCCAGGTTCAAATCCCATCTTCTTGGTCAAGGTACTTTGCCTGAACTAATGCTGTAAAAATGACTCTGCTGTCTAAATGGGTAAATCCCTGTCATTGCCTTAATATACAAACCAGACTTTGGATGTTGGTGTGGTGAAATGTTTCAGATGAATGTACGGCTTTGAGAAGGAAGTTCTTGTTCATTTAAAAAAGGAAACAGTTTCCCATTGTCAGATGAAATATATTTTGCAGTTGACATGAAGTTTTAGTGTAAAATGAGTGTACTGTTTGCATCAGTTTATATATGACAGTTGCTGCTCACAGCATTTATTTTATATATATATATATATATATATATATTATATATATATATATAATATATATATATATATATATATATATATCCTTAATAAAAAAAAATGTCTCAGTGTTGCAATTTAAATGAACAGGATCACAGCAGTTTTCCAGGTATTACAGCTCCTAGAAGTGCCTTTCACCCAAACTATGATTTTCATTGCATGGTGGATTAACTGTTGTATGAAATTTTTATTAATCAGTTGCTTAGCTGGGAGTTTTGTCCTAAGCATCTTAAAATATTTTACCCATTAATGCAGCAGCTTATTTTACTGTGGCAGTTTAGGGTAAATACCTTCATCAAAAGTACTACAGCAGAAGTAGTGTGGGTGTTGTACCTGCAATCTTCTGGTTACACCGTAAAGTCCTTCACCAGTAAAGTTCCGGCTGCCTGTAAACACCAATGAAATAGTAAACAAGTTGCCTAGGATGAGAAAAATATTTTTATTTTCAAATTGTCTTCTCGGTGCTGAGTGCTTCTTCAAAGGCCGATTGAGAGCAGAGAAAATCAAAAACAAACTTGCATCGTAATGAGAGTCTGTATGAAAAATAGTGTTTCCATAAGAGGTGAAACTGAGTAGATTCCCAGAGGAATGGAAGTAATATCCACCTGTAAATTGTGTGAATAGATTTAGCACTGTGGGGAATGTCTGGTTTGATATGGGTTCAAATCCAGCTGAATCTGTGCCGAGTTTGCATGTTCTCCTTGTGTTGACATGAATTTCCATCCAGGGTCCAAAGGCATGAATTTCCGATGGCCTTAAAGTGTGAGGGAGTGTGTGATGGCCCTGTGATGGACTGGTGTGCTGTTCAGTTTGTAACCATACACCCTGGGGGAGAACTGGCTGAGAAATAAATTTTTTAATGCATCCATCAATCCAATCTTGGACTTTCCAGAACTCAGGGGTTTGAATACTTATGCAAGGACCATATTTCAGTTTTTCATTTTCTTTAAAATATCTGCAGACAACTTGGCTCTAAGAATTCAGCATGAAAGCACATGAGTTTACAATAAAAATACTGACTGGAAAAATATGCTTAAGTATAATTTGTAATATAGGCAGTGTGGTTAATGTTGAAGGGGTTTGCAAGGCGCTGTGTATCCAAACCTTCATTAATATAAGATGTGTGGTTAATGGCCATTGAGCTTTGATTTTTCAGTTTACCCAAAATTCAGTAGACTGATGTGTAATATGACTTGTAATGGGGAAACAGGAAAGAAGGGGTTGAGAAACCCCCCCACACACATGCAGTGTGTCTGTGTGTGTGTGTGTGTGTATGTGTGTGTGTGTGTGTGTGTGTGTGTGTGTGTGTGTGCGCGCGCATATGTGAGAGTGAGAGAAAGAAAGTGATGGCGTGGTGCCAAACAAACTGGGATCTTGTGTTTTGAAGGCAAGTGGTGTGCATGGGGTTGGCGTACATTTGGGGTTTGTAGCAGGGTTTAGAGTTGAGTTCAGGGTTTAATCTCCATAACAAAGAGCCATAGAGTGGATCAAGAACTCCAGGACCCGGGTGCAAATGAACTGGTGTGCAGCTGCTTTGTGCTGTCCGTCTTCTTTTGCCGTTCCTTTTGTTCACATTTTTGGGTCCTTCTTATCGGCCCAGAAATGGTTAACAGCTCATAGGCTGGTTACTGTGAGTTGCAAGGTCAGGATTGGTTCATCTTGAACCCAACTCAGCTGCAGCTTAGGGTTACCAGGGGGTGCTGTTCTCAAAAAGAGGGGTTAAAGACAAGGGGCCACATTTCTGTTTGCTCTCCTCTATTTAATAATGTATAGGAGGGGGCGGTAGGGCAGGTTTCAATAATACATCAGGTCTTGGTTCCCCCCGAGAGGGTGGTTCGTTCACGTCCCGTTTGGATGTGTGTGTATCTACAGGCGTAGATCAAAGATCACACACTGGAGCACCCCCCCCCCCATCTCATGCAGAAGACTCAAAAAATGAGAGTAAAGTGTGTGTGTGTGTGTGTGTGAGAGAGAGAGAGAGAGACACGGCAATGGAGGATAACTACAAAGGTTGTAGAGTTCACA
The DNA here is from genome assembly GCA_018136845.1 of Heterotis niloticus. NCBI lineage: Eukaryota > Metazoa > Chordata > Actinopteri > Osteoglossiformes > Osteoglossidae > Heterotis > Heterotis niloticus. The sequence goes on from CM030895.1 coordinate 8,843,792, forward strand.
CTCCCAGAAAGAGTGTCACTTGTGGTGGGAGACCAAGGAGAACATCAGTGTGGTGTCTCTGTCCACTCCTTTATACTCTTAGCTATTAATATTGCTGCAGTAAAGTAAAAACTGATAAATACACTCCTGTTTATTTATGCACTTGTATTTTGATATTAGGGCTAGGACTGAAGCCGTGTAACACTGCTTTTAACAAATGATGATTCCCTCTCTCTATCAGGTCAGCAGGTCATGGGTAGCCTTAAAAAGAAACAGATGGATGCTGCATCAAATCAAACCAGATCTTTGTCTGGGAGCGCCAAGGATGACACTGAGGTTATCCTACTTGGAACACATCATGAGAGGATTGGATTCTTTCAAAAAGATGATAGGAAAAGTTGGAGGAAGAAGAAAAAGATGAGCAGCAACCATATGAATGGGCTCAACCACAATGACAATAGACGCACTACTTTCAACACCAAGGACACAAGTGGAGGGCAGAACTTTCTGGAGACGCTGTGTATAGTATGCAGTCTTACCCCATTATCTTGCCAACCTTGCATCTCACCACATGCTGTGGCAGAACAGGTTTCCCACCCTGCTATTTCCCCCAAAACCCGCCAGCCTCACCTTCCCCTCACTATGCATGGAATGTGTCACCACCTATGCAGTTCTACCCTGTTATGGCACCACTCGCAGCTAACAATGGCCTCTGATACCACACTAACAATCTAATGCAGGCTAACGTCTTCCAGCTGCCCACCTCCACATCCTGCTGCTCAAGTCTTCTCATTTGTCCATAGTGTTTCTATACACTGGGTAGGATTCAAGGACAAATAATTTATCCTAACTCCTGAGCAAGGTTGAGGCAGTCCAGAGCAGGGATAAATAATTTATTGTAATTTTTATTTATTTAACAATTTTTTTAAAAAGTTGTTTGCTTGTTTTTTAATGCAGCCTGGTTATCAGTACGCCAAGTGCTATCAAATCCCTTTTTTTTTTTTTTTAATACAGTTTTAGGTTTTAACATTATTTTAAAATCATATTTTTGCAGTATTAAAAAGGAGATGAAATTGACTTGCCTTCTGAAGCCATTTCATCCCTTTGGATTTGCCTCAATTTTTCACCACGATGCATTTGCTGCTCATTTTACTGAATAATTCATAAGGAATCAGGGACAGGAGACCTCAGCGGGGATGATGCCAAGAAGCCATGCATTAAAGAGAAAAAGCCCAAAGGTCTCATCATACACTGAATGATACAGGAGCATAGTGTGTGTGCTCCTCAGATCAGCTCAGGAAGTGTTAGACTGTAAATAAGGGGCCTCCAGCAAAGTCTGAGCCCAGAGGTCCGAGACACATTCACTCGCAAATTGTCTAGCCTGTTCTCATGCTGGAGTTCGAACCTGGAGGTCCCTGAGGTCGAGATCCTCGGTCGGTTATGAACTGCAACTCAGCTGTTTTTTTACAGCATTGATTCAGGATTCGAGAAACTAGGGTGCAATAGCAGGAGCAAGCATTCAGACCCGGGTTTTTGGAGTGCAGGATGGCAACTCTAGCCATTGCACCACCTGCTGCCCCCTGCGAAGAGCTGTGTGCGCTGTACCACAATGATGGTCCACGCTATGTGTATGTGTATAACACTGCTGTACTTCCCGAGTGTGTGTATGCCGGTATTTATAACCCGTATTAGTTACGGTTATGAAACAGATGTGATGCCTCCAAATTCTCCCAACGTCGCAGTCTCCAGTGTTCCCGTTGCCATGGCGCTATGCTTGTCATCAACATTGTCGGTACTTTTTCCCTGTGAGTTTGTCATGCGCCATCTGAGGCCTCACGGCACACGGCTCCTGACGGCGACCCAGTAGCCCGGAAACTACTACGTGGCTCGGTTCCAACCCAGAATTCCCCTCTCAAACAACAACCCCATCCCAAGCTGGGGTGGGGGTGTGTGGTGGGGGGATTTGCTGGGAGGAATTGGGGCAGATAGATTGTGAAGCCCTCGACAGCTGGACCAGACCCTGGGTGGTTGCACATGGTCGGCGGTACGTTGTTTTGATCTAGGCCCTTTCTCCGGTGTTTCATGTTCCCCTTTGGCTCTATGGACCCTTCTGTGCCACATGCTCGGCCAAACACACAGTCCAGGGGGGACTCTGTGGTGTTCACTGTGACAACAGTGATGCTGATGACTGGCAATTTTAATGGTGAAAATGTCAATATTGATAACAGTAACACTAAACAAAGCAACACCGGTGATAGGAACACTTCCGTTATAACACAAATGTCATTAACACTACTGGCAGTAACACCGAAAATCATCACACTGACACAAATAATAATCCATGCATCCATTTCCATTTACTGCATATCCTGAGTAGGGTCGCAGCGGTCCGGAGTCGATCCCGGAAGCAATGGAAGCTACGCTAACAATAGTCCCCAGATGGAATTCAAGGCCACCACAGAGTAATAATAATGATAATAATAATAATTAGTAACATTGGAGTTGACACCACTGACAATAACAGTAATAAAACCATTGATCATAACACTAACCATAATAATACTGACAACAGTTATACTAGAAACACCAGTGTTGGGAAAAGCAATAAAAGCACAAGATTAATACTGGTGACAATAACACCGAAAACCGTCTTTTATTATTATTATTATTATTATTATTATTATTATTATTATTATTATTATTGACTTTGCCGTTGTCAACAACAACAACAACAACAATAATAATAATGTTACTGTTAATCCTGAAAATAATAATCTTCTTAACTGCTGTCGATAACACTGAAAATCACGACGCTGACAATAATGACATTAATAGCACCGACAGTAAAATAATAAAACTGACCATATCGGCAGGGGCTGTGACAGTAAAGACAGCGATGACTGAAAATAATGACTACTGATAATAACACCGACAGTAATAACACTGCCAATATTAACACTAAGCACGGAAACAACTTAACCTTTATTTAAGATTAATAACCACCTCTCGCACTGCCAGAATCCAGCCATCAACCTACTCAGATACCAAAAACATGACAATTAATCACAGTTTAGCCTAAATTGTTATTAAATTCATTTTCAAAAGGCAGTAAAGAACTGAAGCTTTCAAAAAACTCCATTTTTAAAGTATGAGCATCCTTCCAGCCTGACAACAGTGCCCGTGTTGGCAATGAGTGTTTGTGTTGTTTGTGTTTGTCAGGGATATTCATTTATCTAAGAGGCTTTCCTGACCTCATCTGTCTCCTGACACGACCGTACGCGGCACAGTGAATGAGGAGATGCTCCGCGATGTTTGTTTTAATGTTTTTGCCCCGCACAGCTGTTTACACCTAAAGCCCTTTATGATTTTTCCAACAATTTTCGCTCTACAGTGACCGTTTGGTGGACTTCCTGCTGCGCTGCATCATCGACCGTCCTGGTCCTAACCCGCGTGTGACTCCCTGCACTTCTGCGGGGGTGACTTTCTGACCTTCTGTTGCACAAAAACAACAGGAAAGAATTAGCGGGCAGGATTAACTGGCCCAGATGTACCGCGGTACTTGGAACACCACGGAACCCCCAACCCCATGTGAAATAATTTGTCCTGCTGGATGTGGACGACATCAGAGAGACAGATGACTACGTTCCCCGTTGCTGAGGAGTCTGCTATTGAAAGAGAAAGGTCATTTCACATGTTTATAAAGTTTATTAAGTCCAAGGCTAATGTGATTATGTTGTACCAGCATGTCATGAGCAGCAGGTGGCATCGTGGTTAAGACCCTGAGTTTGTGACTGAATTGTGACCACAGAGGTCACGAATGGGACATCACAGGCTCAAGGAGACCTATGTCTTTTGCCTTTTCTGCAAGGTAAGCTATATACGATCCCAGTCGTCCGCATCCCTGTGTCCTGGCTCCTCATATTCCAATCGGTTGGGTTTCACAGTTTTGAACATGCAAACATTTTCAAGATTATTTATTTTTCTGTAAACTGCAATTTTCCTCTAGATGTTTTCAGAATGTTCTTCATTTAGAGTACAGAATGTGATCTGTGTTTGTTCTGATAGAAACATATTAGATAAGTAATTGTTGTAAAATTACCTTGTTTTACTGCGCCTTGGCCATTATTCCTCATCAAAATAGTGACAGGGCTCAAAGTGTCCAGCGGCAGGAGTCCATTATTCTTATTATTAGTTTTTTTTTTTTTTTTGAAAGATGAGTGCAGTTCATCTGTACATCTCCTGCGATGCAGAGGGTCATGAGGCACGGTGCCAAGAGCTGAAGATCTAGTGACATCTGCTGCTAGCTGTTAGGAATTACCCAGAACGCACTGCTCCAGGGAATTGCCCAGATATGCACCCACATGATGTCCTGGTCGCACTGTGACAGTCTGGGGTCGACAGGCCCAAACCGCTAGCCTCTTTCCTTATGCAAGCTGATGTCCAGGTGTGTCCAGGTATAAAAATCTACATTTGATGAGCCCCAACCCCCTTGGGAGTCAAAAAAAGAGGTTAAAGGAGCTGAAATTGTGCTCCAAAGTTCATCAGCTGATGTCCCAAGCAGATAAATGAGTGAAGCACAACTGGAACCGAAACGTAATTTTGCCAGCTTTTCCACATCTATTCTCACAGTATTTACATTTGCTCACACATGTCCCTGTAAGAAATTACACTGTTTGCACACTAGGTTACTAAAACATGGTTATTGCATGGGCACCTCGCCTCTGTGGGGTTCTTCATGCAGAAAGTCTGATGGAGCATCCACTATTTGTGTGTGAAAACATACCTGGCTAGTAAAGTGTTAAATATGAATGACAGCACAGGAGAAGAATAGTAGACTACCTACACACACAGCAGCCCCCTCACTGCCTTCCACATCCTCCATCCTCCCCAAAACCTTAAGCAGCCCCACAGAAGCTGAGTCACGCCTCCACCCAGACTGTCAGAGCCCAGGAAGCAGAGATGTGATGTGATGTGAACAGTGCCGGTGCCCCCCACCCCCTTTAGCAACTTGACCTGCCGGTAAACTTGTGTACAGCTGGCGGCAGCTCGATGAACCGCGATTGAGCTTTGAGGGCAGGAAGGGCTGGAGCCTCGCAGATGAAGCAGCGCCGTGTGTTTTACAGGCTCAAGTTAAAGAATAAAAATAATTGTTTTGCCTTAACAGCCCACGTTCAGCTGCTCCTTGGCCACAATTCAGAGTTTGCCTGTTGGTCTCTGTTCCTGTTACACATTTTTCCCTGTAAGAAGCACAAAAACAGAGTAAAAAAACACAAAAACAAAGTGCAATGCAGTTTATTTTTGTTTATTCATTTAGCCAAGGCTTTTCTCCACAGAGAGTGCACTGATTTTATTGAGTGCCTTTCAAGAAAGTCCAGCAGCAGGACTGCACCTTGAGTTGAGTCACTTTAATTTTCCCTTAAGGTCACGTGTAGGAGGCTTCCCCAGTTGTCATGGCAACTCGTACAGTACACCACCTCCCCTGGCTAAGACCCACCTGGAAACAAGTGGAGGAGCATTGCAGTGTTTCATATCGACAGCACAGCATTAAACCTTCTGCTTCACCGTGCACCTGTGATCAGCCATGACCTTCCCCCCACCCCTGGGCCTTGCCTTTTCCTCACCTGGGGGGGTCTCTGTGTCAAATGCAGGCCACTGAAAATCAAGTACGCCTGTCAGCCCAAGCTGACGGTTGGTAGAACGAGCAAATCATGCCCACGGGAGAGCCAGTGTGGCACATGTCTGTTTAATGTAAGGAGAGGGTGGTCAGCCAGGGGATCTGGGGATAGAAGAATGACTGGATGATAAGAGTATCTTGGGAGGGAGGCAGAAAGTCAGCCCATTTCTCGATCACAGCTTCCTGTTCTCCAACTGCACTAAAGTCACAGGCAACCCAGACAGCATTTTTAGCCGGGAAGTCCAACATGGTGTTTTTACCCCAGTGACTATGGATAAAAAAAAGATTGGGTCATACTTGCAGTTTTCAAGTGCGATAACTGCAGTAAATTGTCTGCGGGAGGCTGGTGTTGAGTGGAGAAGGATGGCAAATGAAAAAGAGGGGAGCAGTAATAAGAGGCAGCCACGTGTGGGGCTCCTGGGGGCCACTGGGGGGGGTCCCACATGAGATCTGTCAAGTGTGTCTGTATGAGTGTGATGGGGAGGAGGTCAGTCAACACAGAGTTTCATGTTGGGATATGGCAGATGGGGCCTGGCCCCTGATGCGCCTGAGGGGGGGGGGGCATTCAATGTCACGCACCACAGCCTCTACATGATCTCTAATAAACGTGTTCCCTGCAGACGGGATTAAAACGTGTCTTTTGTGAGGGACGTGAATCGGTTTGGCCCTCAGTGTGTTTGTCAGAACTTGGGGGAGGGGGTCTGTTCCCAGCCAGACTCGGGAGGATTAAAGGTTCAAAAGAGCTCACATATGGCCACTGAGGGGGTAAGAGGGCAGCGCAGGGGTAACAGGATGCTTGCCTCCAGACTTACTGCTTTGCTGTATGGGTTTCCCTCTCTGATGTTGCTTGGACCTTGGTTTGAATCCCACCTTCAGCTGGACTACCCTCAAGATGACACGGTAAAAATTACCCAGCTGTATAAACGGGTATAGAACTGTCAGCTGCTTTGGAGAAAAGTGTCACATAAATGAATAAATGTAAGTGGCAAAAGTGTGTTTTCTAAATTCTTGCATATATTTTTAAATTTATTTATGGGATTAAAGACAGCATGGTGGCACAGCAAGTTGCTGTGTTTCAGTTTGAATGTGTGGTTTATAGGATCAGTTGATATGATCCGATCAGAGAAGAGCAGGTAAGAGTCCCAGGAAGGTACCAGCAGTTGTGCCCCGCAGGTAAGGCTCTTAACCTGCATGGCCCTGGTGCCCCCCCCCCCTGCACACACAACTACCTTGTCTGCTGAATATAACTCAAGGAGCTGATCACTTTCTGTTAAAGAATAGATCTCAGGCTGCTGATGCTAACTGAAGCTAACTCATGTGTTTCAACTCCTGTCCATTGATCCCTCTCAACCCTGCCCCTGTTTCACAGAAGTCACTTTTTAATCCAGTCTGGAGAGTAATTTACCCCGGTCGTGCTCCCCTGTGGTTGCCCTCCCTGCCCCCACCCATCAATACGAACTGTCTTCAGTGCCCTTGATGCCCCCCCGGCAGCTGATCCTGCCTCCCGGCGTCCTGCCGTGTGGCCAGATGCGCTCCACTGTGCGTTTCATCTTCTGCCCACATGCATCTGAAGGGATGAACTTTGGGGGTGGGGGGGGGGTTGACCAGGTCCACAAAGGGTTCGTACATGTTTGTACTGTTTGTGATCTTTTTGTGTGCAATGTAATTTATTTTGTCCATAAGTTGTTATATTTTAGTAATACAGGCATCCATCAATCTATGAGTAATTTAATTTCTGTAAAAAAAACCTTTTGTGCAGTTATAATAAATAAAAAAAAATAATAATTTGGAGCTGTATTACAGTTGAAATTAATTTAGTATGAAGAAAATAATGGATAAATAAGTAGTTCAACACCACATGGCAGTAGCTTTTCATTTTCTTTAAAAACTGAAATTCACTACTGAAAATGTTTCCTTTGCAAAAGAACAGCACTTCAACTGAACTGAAAAGTTGTTGCTTTGTTTAATCCCGCTCAGACAAGTGTGTACACAGTATGCAGTGCAGCAGAAGAACTTTTATCCTAAACAGTTGAAACTCCTATGGAATAATCTGACTTCCAAGATTCTTAAAATGTCTTGCTTTTGTTACAACTTTTATTTAGGATTTACGTATGAAGTGTTTACCATCTGTGCTGAGTTTGTCCTTTTTATTTCCGGCAGCGAACTACAGAGGGCGCCATGGCTTCGCATGAGTTCCTGTACAGCATTACATGGACCATTCTGCAAGCTCGGTACATAAATGGCTAGCCGGTGACTTTTCATCTTCACTACCACCTGTGCTACTTTTAAGTGCTGAGCTTCTAGAACAGTCTGAATAAATACTGGGGATAGGACCAGCGGTGAATGTGTGACTTGAAGGTGCTAGCGGGGTGCTGCTGTTAAACTCTAGAGATGGGGTCCCTATCATACATTTCTCCAACAAAATACTAAGTTCTCTTAGGGCTAAAAAAATTGTTGTCCCAGGTAACAACGTTACACGAGGAACGTCTGTAGATGAGAAGCAAGATGTAATAATGAATTTGTCTTTTGCCTGGAAATCCACAAAGCTCTACACAAATTTTGAGACCTTCCATCCATATCCATCCACTCATTTTCAGAAACCATTTATAGAGTAAAAGGTCTCAGTGATTTGAAACTTTTACTTTACTTTGATTAATTACTTTAATTTAATTACAGTAGCTCAATGATCCTGTCCTCATTGAGTTCTCTTTACTGCCATCTACTGACTTGGAGGATTAACACAATTTGTGTTTCACTCTAGCATGCAAAAGCAACATTTTGAAAACATAAAGAAAGAAAATGAAAAGAAACAGAAAATAAACAAAGAAGCTGCAAAACATGGCAGCAATATTTTTATTCTAGAGACTGTAGTTGATCAGATTCGGTGTATCTGTCAGTCTGTTTGACAGGTTGATTTGGCTGCTATGGGCTAGAAATGTATAGAAATCAAAGTCTACATGGGAACATGGTAAAGCAATGACATCTCACCTTTGTCTGCAGGCAGCAATGGCAGCGGTGGTAGCCAGTTGCATGTCACATTGCGGTGGGGGGGGCAACCTGGCGGCAGGCGGCAGTCAGCTCCATCACGTGGCTCCCATGTGTGGTGGATTAGGAGCCTCGCAGCAGCTCCTCGGTAAAGAGATTAGCCGTGTCGAGTGCGAATGCAACCCGCTTCTAACTCCAGCTCCTGCACTCACCCACCATCTCATGCTGGCTGGACAGTGAGGGTTTGGTCCCTCTCACCCAGGTAACTGCACCACCCTGCAGAATTATGGTTCACAGAGATAACCCCCCACTATGTGAGCACAAGGGTTAAAAATGTGTGGCAGCAGGGGGCATAGTGGTTACAGCTGCCACATCTTATTCAAAGGCACTGTTGTTGAACCCCACCTTCTGCTGATCAAGGTACTCACCTTTGAAGTGTTGGTGATATCCTGAACAGATTTATGGAATGTTATATGCAGCATCTGAACTGCATTTATGTCTGTATTTGTTCACATTTTGACCAGTTTGAGCTCATATGACCAACTTGATGTGAGATCCACTGTGTGCAGGTTGTCAGCTCACAAAGGAAATTAAATTTATATTAAACATTAACTTATTTAGATCAGGAAAGGAGAAGTTATAAATACTACTTACGCTGACCTCTTTTCATGGTTTAGATTCATGCTTCAAGTCTCCCAGAGATCCTCAGACCCTCCATTACCAACAAGTTTTTGTAGCATGAATAATACTTTCATACATAATAGCATTCCTTTATTTGGCCATGCAGTTTGTGTGTCCCTGTACTGTATGTGTATTATTCATTTGCTGTATTTAAATTTATGAACTGAAAATTAGGATTCTTTCCCGATTGCCTTATTAACTATTAACATGGAATTAATTCCCTTTTGTTAGATACATTATAAAGCGATCAAAACTCTAGAATAGAAGCGGTCACATTTCAAGTGACATTTGAGTTATTTGACAAATGGATATACAAGTCAGAGTGAACAAAAGTGCATAAACCAAAAAGAGCTTTAGATGCAGACACCAGATGATGGAAGCATAGCTTGTTTGTCTGATGCCACCATGCTGCTGGTTCACAACCCCTGGGCCCACTGCCTATAGATAATCATTGCAGATGGTGTTGGACTCATTTATGTAGCTGTCAGGAGACCAGGAGAGAAATGGGTCTAGAAGAGATTGTGTGAGACCCTTCTTGAATGTGGGGAAGGATTCGGGAGCTCAGAGGGACAGGGGAGTCATTCCATCTCAGCTGGACCAAAAATGAGAACTAAAGGTCAACTATTTGGTTGGTAGGACCACTAAGCAGCCAGGCACGAAGGACCACAATACTCTTGTTAGGGTGCATGGAGTGATCAGGAGACATTGCTGCATAATTTCCTCAATGATGCCAGGACTTGCGGCATTTCAGAAATAATAAGGATGCAGATCTCAGAAGCCGCTACGATACCTGAAGACTAAAGGTAACACTGTGAGGAGCATCTGGGAAAATGCGAACTGCATTAAGAATTTAACTTTGCCCTGCAGCCCTCAGAATAGTAACCCCATTTAGCACTGAATCAATACCGAGCAGAGGTCACAGAGCCAACCTGTCCAGATCTGTCATAATCCAATATATGTCACAAGGCAGCACTTGTGCACGTATAAGGGAAAACTTCTCGGAATTGGAAAAAACCTTGTGAGGTGCCTAAATTAAATTTCTTTGGTCCCGTGATTTGGATTTTGGGTGTGGTCTGTGGGGGCTAATGGAGCTCACGTGCGACAGTTCCTGTGCCATGGATGGCCGAGCCCTCTGGGACCTTAGCCGAGTGTACCGTCCTCCCTACGAACCCTCAGAAGTATTCCTACTGTTGTCTTTATTTCGTTTATTTAAACCATCCATCTTTCATCAGTAACCACCTGTCCAGTGCAGGGTTGCCGCGCTCCGGACCCTTCCCCACAGGCACAGGGTGCGAGGCAGGGCGCGCCTGTCCACCACAGAACAATTTCATACCTTTTCCAGCCCGGAGGCTCTGTTAGCTTCCTGCTAGTTTTTCATCATTAGTAAGTTTTACAGCTAATAAACTTATTAAAGTTACAATTAGTTGAGCGACGTGAACTATATATAAAGGCCATTAACCTCAAGGCCCTTTGTTTCCATTCAAACAAGGTCCAAGCATTCAAGTCTGTAGCATGGAACTAAATTAAATTATATTTTATTTGGCTTCAATTTAATTTTTGTTCTAAATCAGTTGGATTTTATTTTACTTTGCATGTCTGATCGCTGTCTTGACTCCGAGTTGCAGCTCAATTTGGAGACAGCCATCTGCTAAGCAAACAAATGCAAACGTGAGCGGTTTCTGAGGGCACGGTTAAGAAAAATACGTGGAAGCAAATGCAGTCGTGTGGGTTGAGTCTTCGTGTTTCTGCATTTACACTCAACAGGAAGCTGGCGAGAAACAATTCTGCCGCCCTGGAGACCCGATGAAGCTGTAAAACACTACTAGGAAATATGGATACCTAACATGGTTCTATGGCCGTTTGTGTACACAAGCATGCACGCACACACACACTGACAGGTCTGTGAATGGATCGGAAACACATTCTGCAGATCCATATTTCACGCTGGCCTCAATGTTTGAAGCAAAAGCCGTCAAAGATTTTTTTCTTAAACTAATCTGTATACAAAGGGGTTAGTTTATTGTTAAATATGGAAATGGAGCTGAAGTGCAGTTTGCCCATCTGACCCCCGCCCCCTTACAACAAGGCCTGTTTGTTACCAAAGGCTGCATCAGCAGGTCGCAACCAATCGTGACGCCACTCTGTTACACAGCACCGCCGTGGAGTGTATTTATTCGGAGAGTGCTCGGCCCCTTGTCCACTCGCGGTCCACATTGCCCTGGAAACGGATCCACGGTTCAGTTCACGCTGGCAAACTCCGTGCGAAGTTGGCAGCCACATGTCAATTACCGGGCGACTCCAGAAGTGGACGCTTCACTCCCCCGCAATGCACAGGAAGGACGCGGTCAGGTGGGTCCAGCTGCTCTGCTCTGAAGGACATTTGGCACCTGGATGGACGTTTGTGTCCCTGCGAGGATGGGAGGTGGGGAGGTCTGCTGTACTAGGATCACTGAAGGCCAAAACAGAAAATGGAAAGAAAAAGTTTACTGTTTGTATCAGTAAATTCAAAGCATGATGCAGCCATATTTTCCTTTATACACAACTGGAAGAAAGTGCTCAAATTTTGAGAGGAATTTTGAGTAGTTGCGTATTTTGCTAGACTTTAGTGTTTAATAATTTTAGTGCCTGGCAAAAAATAGTTGACTGAACTGTGTTTTTTTCTGATATATCAGTGAATTTTTTCAGCTCTAAATATTTTTAGAGCTGGTTTCAGATGAAGTGTGAGTCTTTCAAATCTATATAGGGAATTATTTTTCCGTCAGATGTTTTGGTCTTTTGGCAAAATAATCATCTCAGGTGATGCTTGGTCCTTAGGAATATATTGGGGGAGTTGTTGTTAGGATGATAAAGGTTACTCCCCTCTTTGGATGCAGCCATGAGGACTACCAACAGACTGCAGACTGGATCCTGTCCCACACTGAGCACCGACCCAAAGTAGCCATCATATGTGGCTCGGGGCTGGGCCTGCTGGCTGATGGTCTCCAGAATCCGGAATCCTTCCCTTACTCGGACATCCCGGGGTTTCCACAGAGCACAGGTGAGGCCCTGCACACCTCAAGATGTAGGGGGGACTGAGCAAAGAGGTGAAAACATACAGATCAAATGAATATATTGGGCTTGAATTATTATCATTATTATTATCATCATCATTATTATTTAATCTTCAGCATTGAGTTGAGAGTGAGGATGCAAGGCGTTTGTGTCTGTGTGTGTGTTGGGCAGCTTCACCCTAAAGCTATACTTCGGAATTCCGGCACATTCTAAACACCATACTTGTGACTGTTTCAGATAGAGTGCCTTCAGCAATGCACCTGTAGCTCAGCTGCCTGATACTTCATGTCACTCCTATATTTTGTTTGGGGCAGCAGGTGATGTAGTGGTTACTACTTTAGAGTCAAAGTACCTGGGCTTGAATCCCATCCCCAACTGTAGTACCCCTGACCCAGTACTAATCCTGAGTTAAGAGAGTAAAAATGATCCATGTGTACATGCCTGTGTTTTAGAGGCAATTAATAGCGACATCCAATAATCTGTGTAGTATGAAAACTGATCAAGAAGGAAATTTCTGGCAGGCATTTTCTCTGCACTCTGAACATCTGTGTTTTTGGCTTGGCAGTGCCAGGCCATGCTGGTAGACTCGTATTCGGGGAGCTCAAGGGCAAGACGTGCGTGTGCATGCAGGGCCGATTCCACATGTATGAAGGACACTCCCTCTGCAAGGTGGGTCAGACCCCAGGGGTTGGAGCACCTCCATTCTGTTGCTTTTCCTTGACACCCCTCAGTGTTTCTCTTCCAACTTCTTGACATTTGTTCTCCAAACACTGCAATACATGTATTAGGCCCTCCTCTTATAGTGCTATTTTGCCACAGGGGTCCTTTCTTTTAACCCTGTGAGAAATATATCATAATTTACCGCATTTAAAAAATATTTTGAAACTTTTTTAACTTTGTATTTTCTCTGATCCTCTGTTTATTTGCTGTTATTAGAGATGTAACTAATCTATCACATGTTATGCTATGCAGCTTTACGTAAAAAACTGAGTTAATGGCACTGTTTTATTAAGCTTTGTTTCTCAAGAACACATCTAGAAGGATAATCGAGGTTTTGCTGTATTTTTGTGGACACAAGTCAGGTATTTTCCCCTGTGTGTTGTGCACCGCCTTGTCACGCTATACATGTGCTCACAAATGGGCTATGCTGTAGTTCTTGCATGGGGGATTCAGGATCAAGGCCCCTTCATGTCTTACAGACAAAAAGCTAAGCTATATTCTTCTTCAAGGGAGGAATATGACCTTTGGCCTTAAATGAAATACCCAACCGTTAAGCTAGGCGGTTCTCTGCCTGCATCATGTGTGGCTCCGTGGATCTGATCGTGATCCAGATGTAGATTGCGGACCTCAGCTAGTGGACAGGCCATTAAAAATGGGTTCTGGAGCACAAGCTCTCCTTACAGGTTAGTTTGAGCCTTTTTGTAAAACCGCATATAGATTTTTGCTGGGAGGGGGTCAGTCAAGGTCACATCAGCCTGGGCAGACGTCGCAAAGACCTGAAATCCTCCTTAGCGCTCATCATTTTTCCAATCATGATGTGACTGTTAAAGTTAATCTTAATCTGGCAACCGTACTCATTCCACTCTCCTCAGGTCACCTTTCCCGTGCGGGTGTTCAAACTGCTGGGTGTGGAGACTCTGATTGTGACCAATGCCGCCGGGTCGCTGGCCGACAGCTACAACACCGGAGACATCATGATCATCCGAGACCATGTCAACATTCCCGGCTTTTCTGGCATCAGCCCACTGTGTGGACCCAACGATGAGCGGTGAGTTCTCCACGCACAGTGGGACAAAACTGTGTTTATGGGCATCTGCACCAGTAACACAAAGCAGTGACCTGCTTGAAAAGTGCACTTGTGGTCCCTTTATAATCCAAATTTACCAAACTTCCTGAATAAGAGATACTAACAAGACCACACACACCACTCACCACATGAACATGAAACTATGGCCAAAAAAAAAATTCTTCTTAGATATAGTACAGCTCACCTTACCTAAAATCTCAGTTTTCTGAAATTCTTCTTTGTAGATCAATAGAAATACTCTTCCCTATTTGTTGTGCTCCAACCCCACAAGACCACCCCTATCAAAATACTGAAATAGACATAAATCGCATGCCAATTCACAATTTGTTATTGTAGCACATACGACACTGACGCTGGTCATTTTTATATATTTTTTGGTACATTTTTTTAAGCTCTTGACCCTAGATTGCTGTTTAAATGTCTGGTAAGTGCTGTAAACTGCTGTACATTTAGTCAAATTTATAGAATTGTTTAAAATCTAAACTTCTCCCATTCACTGCTGTTGAAGTGAAGCAGCTGTCAGTACTCTTCCGCCACCCCTGTGTGGTATCCTGGCTGATGTCTGCATCATCTAACAGAGCTTCTAATTTCCATTTAGTTGACACTTTTTTCCAGTGTGACTTACAAGGTTTATCTCCTTATATAAATGATTTACTTACGCATTCAGTTGAATAATTTTGCCGTAACAGTTTAGGTTAAATAGTTGGATGAAGGGAGGTGGGATTCCGACTTGGGTTCTTCAAGGGTAAAACAGTAGCTCTAACCACTACACCACCTGCTGCCCTTAAGACAGTAAAACCAAGCTGGATGCTCTCCAAGTCCTGAATGTACTGTGATACCACAAATACCACAAACAGAAGACAGACCTGCTCTGAGTGAGATTAACTCCCAAAAGAATGAATGCAACTCCAAATGATTCTGCACATTTGGAGAATGAATGACATACAGAAGATGCCTTGGTGCTTCAGACTGCTGAAGGACCTCATACGGGATGTCAGGTCCATGACTGTAGACCTTCTCCTACAGTCTCCAAGGGTCACCCTCCCAGAACGTCAACACTCAAGCTTCAGCCTTCAAGCTTCTCCACCTCCGTCTGCGCTTTCAGCTACCGTGGGAATGAACTTGCTCTGCTTGTCAGAGTCATGAGTTTTTTGTTTCTTTTGCCCCGTTTTTGTGGAAAAACCTTTTTTCTTTTTCTTGGTGCATCTGTTTGTCTTTAAACTCTACCCTTACCCCTCCTGCTGTAGGTTCGGCCCCCGTTTCCCAGCCATGTCCAGCGCCTACGATAAAGACCTGTGTCGACTGGCCTTGGAGATCTGCAAGAGCTTGGGAATCTCTTGCTTTGTGCGTGAGGGAGTGTACTGCATGGTGGGGGGGCCCAACTTTGAGACCATCGCAGAGGCCCGGCTCCTGCACAAACTGGGGGTCGATGCAGTGGGTAAGATGAATTGCAGACATATATGTATGTATAAAATGCATTTACAGAGTATGCTGGCTCCTCCTGGTGCGCGAACAGGCACGCTACGAATTTTGGATGGAAAGAAAACACCTTTTAGGGCAACCAGCCAGTAGATGGCGGAAAAGAGCACCCTAAAAAAGAATGTATGATCACCGTATTTCAAATCATTTCCACAGTGTTTACAAATCACCTCTGGTGTTCCTGAGTGTTGGTGACCAGAAACAAAATGAGAAGCATCATACTTATTCATGAGATAAATCTGTCAGCTGTCAGCGATCAGTTCTGAACAGGAATCTGAGGACAGCATGTTTTTCAGTTGTTTTAAATATGTTGTCATTTTAATTTCAAATTTAACCTGAACTCGGAAAAATATTACAAATTAAAAGGCATACGGTCTGTTTTTATTTATAATAACTATATTCAAGATCTTTATAGAACCTAAGCAGCCTATAAACCAGGGGAAGTTTGCATTAGTAAGCATTTTCTGACTGTGATTTAGGTGGACATTACAGCGGATTTAACAGCAAAATAAGTTACATGCTTCTGGTCCCGGTTTGAACATAAATTAAAGAGTTGAACACAAACTCACTGAGGGACTTTTACAAATTATGAATTTTTTATAAATACCAAAGCTATGCTAGCACACATATACCTGCTGCATATATCCAGTGGTAGTGGCAACAACAAATATGTATAATACTTATGCTTATGCTATAATACTTACACACAGCGGACCAATAAAATAAAAAAAAAAAAATAAAAAAAAAATAAATAATAATAATAATAATAATAATAATAATAATAATAATAATAATAATAATAATAATTCCTCTCCTCCCCTGACACAGGCATGAGCACAGCCCCCGAAGTGCTGGTGGCCAACCACTGTGGCATGAAGGTGTTTGGCCTCTCACTCATCACCAACAAGGTGCTGAAGGACTACGAGGACAAGGGGGCGGTGAACCACGAGGGTGTCCTGGGGGTCAGCAACATGCGGTCGCAGACCCTGCAGACGCTCATCACAGAACTGGTGGGCCTCATGGATGTGAACAACAACAACAATAGCACTGAGTGATGCCTCATGTGGCGCTAGATGTCTGGCACACGTGCCATCTTGGGGCATCCTCAAGCAACAAGTGTTATTTTTTAACACTTTAACAGTTTCATGCAAATATAAGTGCTCTGATCTATGGTGCAACAGTTGGGCATCCTTGTGAAAAATGTGTGACATTTTATGGCCAGAAGCAGAACATCTTAAATACATTCCCATGATAAACTTACAGTTTTAAAAAATACAATGACTATCACCAAGGATTAATGTTCCCTTTTTCTATATAACAGTAAATACTAAAGTCTTAGGTTCTGAATCCTATGTTCACTATGCTTTTCCAAAAAAAAAAAAAAAATTGAAATGAAGCAATGAAAGCCATTTTGAAAATTGTAGCATGTGTGAACACAATATAATTTTGTAATTGTAAAGAGTAAATAGTAATGCTAAAGTAAAGCAAGAATATTAAACATTAATCACAGTTTATTTTTTGGTCTTATTTCACTTTTGTTTCTGTGTCTTGGTCTGTTAAAAAGGTCCACACAAGCTCTGCATCTCTGGGTCCATGCTGATACGCATTATTCGTCCAGTGTTTTTATTTCTTATTTTAACCAAATTCAGAATCAGAGATTTTGACAGCAGCAGTGGATTCACCACAGCAGCAGCGGATTCACCACTTAGTCCGGTTTCACTGTGAAACTGTACCTCTGAAGTTATGGTATTTATTTGAGGTCTTCAAGTACTGTTTGATATTCACGTCCTGTGAGAACCTGCTGGGATTCATTTATTTCACCCTAACTGTGCCGCTAACTAGCTGGGGGATTAATGTTTAACTATAGACATCCTTACAATAATTTGTAGTTAAATATATGAAATCCACTGAAACTTGGTCAGTGCTTCACTTGTTGTTCCTCATGTCCCTCATGTTTACCAGGGTAGGAATTTCCAACAATGAAGGTTTATCTTATCGTGAGTAACAACAACGGCATTTTTCCTGCGTTAGTATAAACGTCACAGCTGGGAGGCTGACAGTAGCTGTTTCACAGCCATCCAGGCTACACTCATTTTCCTCACATCGCATATTCATGGGAATGATCTGAGCATTATCCATCCATCCATCCATCCATTCATTATCATTAACCATTTTATTCTGGTCTGCTTTGCAGTGGACTGGAGCCTATGACCGTACTCATGTAATTTAAAAATAATTTACTCTAAAAGCTGCTTTGTGGGAATGGGATTGAATGGGATTATTGCAGAAGTTTGTATTTGCATCATAAACTCATGCAGTTCAGTGTCAGGTTTTCAGTCATATTCCTCATAACAGGAGGCTTTTCATTAGTAAGGCCAGATCAATTTCCCATCTGGTTATTAATAAATTAATAAATGTACAGCTAAGAAATCAGGAAATTGGGGTTGTGAGACAGAGTTTTATACAGTCTGGTGCAAAACATTTCAACAAAAGTTGAAATAACTTTAAAGGTTTACATCTGAAAAGGGTGGAGGGCTGCTAGGAGCCAATACACCACACCTTAATGTCGTTGATATACAGTTCAGCTGGAAAAAATATTTTTAAAAAAATGTGTTTCAGGTAAATTGTTCACTGTGTGTGTGAATGTTCTGTCCAGGTTGTACCTTGCCTCACACTCCAACAATATGTTTAGAGGGCAAACTCTGGACCACTATGACTGTAAACTAGACTGCCCATTATTAGTTATTGATAACTTTTCCAAGGAGTGCCCTTTGCCACGCTGACCCCTAGTGGCCCAGCAGATCAGCATGAAGAGCTGTTCCTCTTCGTGTGCAACCCACAAGTCTAAGCTCAGCATTCTGGGTGCCCTTCCAGTCAACCAGCTTTGCCTGTTGTCATATTCAGGCCTATGACCACACATATATTTCACAGTAATCTCCACAGAACCCGTTTTTTTGAGGACTGTGCACTTAGTAAACTTTTAAAGACTGTGTTGCCAAATTAAATTGTTTAAAATCTGAGATCACAACCTCTCCAAATTCATGATAACTTTTGAAAAGTCATTAACATATCTGTGTAAGGTTAAGACTGAGACGTCCCCTTATAACATACAATGCTGCATTAAAAATTCCTCAAAAAATATAAGCTTAAAAATTGGTTTCAACTTCCCCTTTTAAAGAAAATCACTACCAACTATTACTGTTTTGATCTAAATATTATAGGACTTGTGTGCATGCTAACATATATACGCTTCACTTTACTATCATGCAGAAAAATAGCACAATCTCTTACAAACCAAATGACAAGAATGCATTTACCCCTCTGATGTAAATGGATGTGTAACATAAAATACTGAGCTAAATAAACTACACACAGAAATTTGACAATAAAATGAAAGCCGTCAAATTTATTCCGTGCAGAATTATACCGGGAAATGGGCAACAGGGGGCGCTGTGACACCAATGTCGGACAACGTGCCTCCCTCCCGTTGCCATGGAAGACTTGGTTATACAATCTTACCAAACAGTTTCCAAACTGGAACACAGTGTTAGCAGGCCAGTTAGAAAATTATTATCTATTCGGATTTGTTATGTTTTTTATTGATGATATCCAAACATTGGCATTGGTTCAGTAAAAGTAAGTACAGATGTGCATGATGGTCATTGTCTTTTTTGGGGTATTTTCATGTATTACAATAGTTTGTAAGGGAGACAGTCACTTTTGAAATATTTAAATTGTACAGACATCCCTTATAGCTGGTGTGGTTGCAAATGAAAAAAATTGTTATTTTTTTATGTTGGTTAGTGTTACACTGAGCAACAGCAACTCTGGTGCTGGTGATTTAAACTTTGATGCCACAACTTCACATGTGAAACTGAGATGGAATTATAATAAAATGCCTAATTTCATATAGTAGAAACTGCAATGTATTGCATAATAAGTTTTCTTTGCTTTCATTTCTTTGTAAGATTAAAGTCCCACCATGACCTCAGATCATTTCCTGCTCTCCTTAAAGAAGGACATCAACAGTAAGGTGAGTTCTCACAATTTTACTTTCCTGCTCTGTTGGTCAAAAATAGCAACCAACAAAATTAAATCAAAGTAACAGTGGAGTGGTTATTAAATCTCTTCACCCAGCTAGTATTCTACTGCAAATTTGGAGTGAGTTTAATTTGTTACTACGCACCTCTGCCAAAATGTGTGTTCCAAAGTGTTCTACTTCACATTGAAGTTGTCTTGTGCTTTAAAAAAGTCAGAAAAAAGTAAAGGTTTTTACTAAACCATGCAGGATTACGACAGATGGAAGCGGCGTATGCTGCACCACCGTGTGGGACACGAGGTGGAGTATGTCCTCCAGGTCCCCCATGCCCCTGTGCGTGTAGGCACCCGGCCAGTGAGACATGAGGGAGGACGAGACAAACGCAGGACAGGTGAGACCACGGTCACACGTTACAGAGCTGATAAATATTATCATTATTGCATATTTTATATGCAATTAGCTCCGTGTTTGTCTCTGTGTTTGCCAGTGGGATCCCAGAGCAGCACCCCCAACAAGGATTCAGATCAGGGGTCTGTGACTGGAAAATCGAGGAAGAAAGAAAATTTCAAAGGTCTGGATGATGTTGCCATTGAGAGGAAGAAGACTATTGAAAAACTGAAGGTAAACTGGCAATAGAAGATAAATGTAAAAGAGGGAAGTGACGCATCACTGCATTGCAGATGGATGCAAGAGGCCTCTCTTTCCCCAAGGGTTTTAGGTAGTGTCTTGGACTGGTGGATTTTGTTAAATTTTACTTATCTGTCCATCCATTATCATTTACTGCTTTATCCTGGTCAGGGTCGACTGGCACACTACACACACTACAGGCAATATATAGTGACCAATAAACCTGAAACACATGCCTTTGGACAGTGGGAGAAAACCCACAAGAACTCCACACAGACTGAGCTGAACTTGAACCCATGGCCCAAGAGCTCTGGGGCTCCAGTAGCCGGCTGCACCACTATGTCACCACATCATCTAACACTGGTTTGTCTCCCTTAACTAAGCAGGCAGAAAAATGATGAAATTACTGTCTTTTAGTTGCTGGTTAAATACAGGAAGGAGGATATCAACAAGCTGGAGCACTACTGTGCTTCCCTGCTGGAGATAAACCTGAAGATGGTAGGGGAAATTGTGGACACGGACAGAAAGTCCTTCTTCTGTGCACAGGACGTCCTCACTGAGCACCACAGACTTGGGGTGAGAACCTCCTCCTGGTAAAACAGTGTTATTTCACCATGCATGTCCTTCTTATGTGATTTTAACTAGAATATTCTGCACAGATCTATCGCACTGTAAGTCAATGTCTATTTTTATTACTTTTTCTCAAGAATTATATTGCATCTTTCAAAGACTGGAGCCTCTGTCATATCAGACAGACCAAGGATGGGCTGAAAGATGCAGAAACGGCCGCAAAGAAGCGCTGCTCTGGTACGGTGAACACTTAATGTGTTTGTCGTCGGTTTCTGTTGTCTCTTGTTTTACTTTAACTTTACATGCTGCCTAAATTTAATTGCAAGTCTAGCTTTTTGCCTCATCAGATTTTATTGCAAAATATTTCGATTAGCATGCAGAAAAGTAAACCGCGTATGGCAGCTTTCACGCCAAAAAAGACAAGAATAAACGTTTTTTGTATTTGCAAAATCGATTTACAGAATGTAGTAAGAGCCTATATCATGAGCATAACCAATCATGTTGCCCGCTCATGTGAATGTGCAATCTGATTGGCCAGTGCTTCGGGAGCAGCTGACCGTGCTGGAGGCGGAGCTAGCGAAGGCCCAGGCTCAGCGAGATGCGTTGAAGACCTACAAGGAAAAGGAGTTTCCCGTTCAAGGCCTGAAGGCCGCTGAGATCAGGAGACAGATTGACAGTCTCAGGGAGACACAGCAGGTTAGCCAAACCTCCCCCCTCAGACAAACACAGCCACCATGCCTCAACAGCAGTGGGGGGTACTGAGGAGGAGTGTTGGAGGAGGTCTGCACTCGGCTGTAAAGAAGTGATTGACTGCAGATTTAGTGCATGTGGAATTTTGGCATGACTGAAAAAGGTAAAAATAAATAAAATAATCATTCAATTTCCCCAAAGATCTGTCGTTTACATCGGTAACAAGTACACAGTGAGAATCAGACCAACAGTGCATTTGGGGGAGTGACAGAAGTAAAGATCCGCCTTGGGTGCTAAATGCTTTGGGTACATCTCTGCTCAGCAGTCTTTGTAGTTGAATCATTTTTGTTTTTTATCAGCATGAGTTGGAAGATGTGAGTCGCATCTGTCAGACAGTGATGGCAGACCTGAGGAAAAAGTACACGGAGCAGGAAGAGGAGATACTGTCTGCAGCGGCTGAAGTAAAGCAGCCGTGGTTGGGAGGGTAACACTGATCAAAATTCACCCACCTTACAGTTATTTAATCAATAGTGTTGTCTTAGTGTTTAGGGACACCTTTGTGTATGACTTGATGTAAGTGGCAGTGCAGGGGTTATATTCCTCTCAAATTCCATGACTGTAATATATACTGTAAAGAAGAAACAGGCTTGGGCTTCAAATGAACAGATGAAAAGAAATGGGGGGGCTCACTGATGTCAAATAGCACCAAAAAAAAGGACAGCATAAAAACTTCCAACCTCACCACCAAAAAAAGCCACCATCCAGCATTCTTGATGAACCACTTCCAAAGAATCTCCTGAAAGCATCTTCATTGAGAATGAATGGCCGCACCTGGTGCTTGTTTTTCAGTCAAATGTTTCTTCAATATTTTCATGATGGTGCAGCAGGTGGCACAGTAATTTCAGCTGTCACTTTACAACTGGAAGGTTGATGATTCAAATCAATCATTCTGATCGACATATTTACCCTGAACTGATACAGTAAAATTTACCTTACTGGATAGGTGGGAAAATATTTGCAAGTGTCTTGTGATTTAAATGTAACACTGAGAAAAGAGTAAGATTAATACATGAAATGAAAATAATAATCCCCAGCTGCTGTGTTAGCCCATAAAATAAGATTGTAGGCTTGGTTGTTAGAAGGTCCCAGTCTCACAATGACCATATCACTTCTTTAAGGTTTTTCTGGAAGTTTCTGAAAGGCTGTTTGTGATCATATACAATTTGTTTCTGCTACTGTTTGTTCCACCCTAGTAATGCTAAACTCTTATCATTGTTTCTCAGTCTCAGTTTCCACCTAGAACAACAGAATATTATTTAAAAAAAACGTCTTAAATAAAAAAATTTCATTTTTCTTTTCATTTTGTTCAACTTCCTATAAGCAGTACAGTAGGATGATCATAGAGTGCTTGAGCTGATCTTGGGGAACCTGATTTTCACTTTACTAGAGCTTATTTGAACCTGGATGATTGTAATAATTCTCATGAAACTTCCTTTATTTTGTAGGAGGAACTGTTGTGTGCTCCTCCAGCCCTTCTACTGATGGTTTCTCACAACTACACGATGAAGAGAGAAATAGACCTGCACAAAAAAGTACGTCACAAATTATTGTTGGTTTCGAATGCAAACAGCCACTGTTTCAGCATTCAGCAGAATATTGCGCTTTTGGATTCACACTGTGCAGTTTGTAGTTAAATTGAAGCAATTTACAGCTAAGATACCCATTTACGCAGCAGGGTCATTTTTACTCTGTTGATTCAGGGAAAGAGTCTTGATCAGTGGTCATCGAAACTGAAATTCAAATCCACAACCTTTGAGTGCAAAGCAACAGTGCTAACCATCATAATACGCCACCTGCTAACACTGATCAACTTCCACCAGTCGCTTTTTAAACTGTGTATTGTGTATAACTTAATATATTTGATTAATTATATTATTTTTTGCTAAAATTATTAGCTATTATTAAAATGTATTATATTGTGTGTAACTTAATTGAAGCTCTAGTCTCCTAGTGCAAATGCATAAGCTAGCGGATAGATAGATAGATAGATAGATAGATAGATAGATAGATAGATAGAATACACATGTATGTATGCATTTATTCATTTTGTCAAGTTTAATGTATTCTTTATCAGGAAATTAAGGAGTTGGAGGAGACGTGTGAAGAGCTGCTGAAGAGTGTAAAGGAGTTGCGGCGCTCCCAGGCAACCACCCGCCAGGCCTTCTTCAATCCCCCAGCTCCACAATTGACCCCCTGAGGCCCCAGGGGGCACTTCTCAAGGCAGGGGGGACAGCATGAGTGTCCCCACCCTCAAGGTCCCCTCTCCTGCATTCTTGCCCACATGGCAGCTGCTTTCACGTGGCATTCATACAGCACAGTGGTGTAAAAGCTACACGGTATATCAAGTTATGAGCAACACTAAGGGAGAGGAGAAAGTTCAAAGGGGGTGGTCAATAGTCATGGAACAGGCGCCAGGAAAATGTTGTAACAAAGTGTTTATTTACTGTAAATTCTTTCACACACTTATGTTTTTAAGAGATTTTTTAAACATTGGGCTGAGAAGAAAGAACATTTAAAATGACACTTTGGAATTTCCTCAATAGCACGTGTATACGCGTGTGTGTGTGTGTGTGTGTGTGAGAAAGAGAGAGAGATCTTGAGGGAGGAGGAAAATCTTGTTTAGTTTTCAGGCTTTGTGGAATGTGTAAAATGTTTTATGTGACACATCTTGCCGTCTGTCAGGACACTTTTTATCCTCACATTTCTTTCTCACGCTTGAAATTTCAAGGCGTTCAACTTCTAATCATGTTTGTGTTCCACAAAATATATTTCTTTTAACATCAGAGCATCGACGCAATACTATTTTAAAGAAATGTGAACCTGAAACAGTCGAAGAATTTTATTAAGCTGCACTTATTAACCTCCACTTATAAACACTCATGTTGTTCTTAACACCAAAGGCACAATAACAGAGTCACAATGTACAGTACATGCCTATGAATTTATGTATGTGTTAGGGTTTTAGAAAATGCTAGATATAGCCGTAATAAAAATAACAATTTATTTTCATGTTTTATTAAGTTTCAGTTACAGTTAATTATAATTTAAAATAATTTTTTTTGTCTTCACAAATTCAAATACCAGTACATACACACTGAGCAAGGGAATGCAATGAAGGTGGTCACACACTCCTGTTTAGGTGAGCTTTACTGCCATACTGCTTGGAGTGTAAATACTGGCCATTTTCACTCCTGACATATTTTAGAAATTAGTGAAGTAAAGCAAGCGCTATTAAAAATAAAGTTGTAACAGAATGAGCCAGTGTATTCCTGTCCCATCAATAAGTGACTGGCAAATTCCAGCCAGAGCCAAGACAAACGCCACACCAACCAGTCCCCTCCAAACCAAAGCTGAATTCATAAACAAAGCTGCCAAATTGCTTCCTATTAATATTAATGTAGCGGTAACTGAATCCCACTGTGAGGGCATCAAAATGAAAAGCAGGATGAGGGAGTGTCAGGTATCCAGCAACTGAGGCCTCTGCAATGTCACACTGATACATTATGCAGAGGGGATATCAGAAGAACAACTGATACTGCTGGTTGAAGTTCATGTGCAACATTCTGCCCTTTAATCCCCATCCACAAACTCCCTCTGTTCCTCAGAGATACTGCACCCCTCCCAAACCCATTTCTTGAGAACCCTTTCTCTCCTGACTTCCTGACAGCTACATAAATGAGTCCAACATCATCTGCTATGATTATCTTTGTGTTCGCTCTTTGACTGTCACTTGTGTAACCACTGGGCCCGGGGGATGTGAACCAACAACATGGTGGTATCAGAAAGGCAAGCTATACTTCAAGAATCAAGAAGAGTTTATTTGTCAAGTACATAGCAACCGACTATACCATGCATCGAAATACGCCCTGATTGAACAGGAGACTGTGTGTGGTTACATTCCAGAAAGGAGAAAATTTACGAGTAAAGAACAACAACAAAACAAACAGTTAGACAGTCCTGTGTTTGTGTCTAGAGCTCTTCCTCTGTTGTTGAAGCACTTTTGTTTGTTTTGAGTTGTATATTGTCACACTGTGACACTATATGAAAATTTAGCTGCAAAAAAACTTTTATCCTTTATTATAACTTATTTTTCTACTGCATTTGATACAATACAGTGTGATTCAGAAGGAACTGAATTCTTTCACAAATGTATTATTTAGTAAGTAAGTATCATGTGAACATACAGTAAATACCAAATTATAGTTTCCCTTAATTTTTTCCAGATTTTGTTGTTTAAAAGTTATAACGCATGTTCATATGATACTAAGTTACTGAGTCAAAAATTATTTTGAAGTCAGCCTGTATTATGAACCAGTGCTGCAGTGTGACAGAGACAGGAGCAGCTCAGGAATGAAGGTGGAATTTAACCTCTACCCTTCTTGAAAAAAGGAAAACACTGGTTGGAAAAACCAACCAAGAGTCTTAGGGTAAGATTACAGTTTTGGAAAAGTCCCTTGGAGACGTCTTAAAGATGAATGAAGGCTGGCAGCGTAGTTCACGTGCGGAATCCCAATATGCCATTAAAGGTTAATAAGGGCTTTCATTTCCAACAGCTTTTTTCAAAACATGATGGACTTTTTGTTCCACACACATCATTCAGCGTATTTAATAATGGAGCTTTCTGAACAACCATTGAAATATTACTGAACTTAAAACAAAGGGTGTGTGTGTGTGTGTGTGTGTGTGTGTGTGTGTGTGTGTGTGAGGACTCAGGCTACTTTTGTTCACCCTGCTGTCTTTACACTGTCAACTTCCTTATCCTCCAACCCGATGCTGGTTGTCCCCCCATTACTGACAAACCAATAGGCTACCCCAGGAAGATGAGTGTCAAGCTTTTTAATGTTTAGCTTCATTTAGTTTTAATGTATTTTTTTCAGAGTAGGGAAAAAGGATTTTTAATTTAAAGAGATTTTTGTACCTTTTTAGGTCATGCTTGAAATGTAATTTGAATGTTAATATGTGTTTTTACAGGAGAGAGAGTTATGAAAGACTAAATTCACATGCCTTACCGTATGTACGTAAAGTAGATGGCAAAGGAACTTGAGATCAAAGTAAAAATCCTGTCTGCTGTAGTAATACTGTATCCCTAAGAACAGTGATATATCATATATCTAATATTTGGAATCCAGGAGCTCGTATACCAGGGTGAAGTGTGTGTGTGTGTGTGTGTGTGTGTGTGTGTGTGTGTGTGTGTGCTGTGTTTTAAAGGGTTGTTGCTGAATACAGATACACACAGATGTATCTGTTCTGCACTCAGAAAAACTGCTTTAATTTGCCTGTAGTTTTACATCTTACAACAAGAAATGACAAACTCAGAACTGCACTTAACAGTCGATAATGTGACTGGATGACACTTGAGCAGTGGGATGTGGAGGTGCATAGCTGGAAGACAGCCTGCATCAGATTGTTAGTGTGGTATCAGAGGCCAATGTTAGCCGCAAGTGATGCCATAATGGGCTAGAACTACATAGGTGGTGACACATTCTATACATGGCAAGGGAGAGAGGCGAGTCTGGTGGCTTTTGGGGGGAAATAGCATGGCGGGAAGTCCTTGTAGAAGCAGTATGTGGTGGCTTGAGGTTGGTGGGATAACATGATAAAGTTGTATAAAGTGCAGATATGACAAAAAAATATCAAGGTCCATATTCTCATTTAAGTCAGCAGCTTCAAAGATGGGTTTGTTCACCACTCAGTTATTTTAGACTCACAAACAACCTCTGTGTTTGTTCTAGACCCAGAAAAAAAAAACCTTTTTTTAATTCTAAGAGCATAATTACATCAAGACATTTGTGATTTTTTCCATTAAATGTCTTATTTTCCTTTATTTTTGCTAATTAATATTGCTTTTTAAGAGAATGTAGATATACACTGTGCAAATAGTTTTGTACCAGCAATGGTGAATGCCAGCATTTCGTTTCTGCACAAAAATGAACTTAAAAAAATGTAAAAGTTTTGGAAAAAATGCTATCCTTTTGTTTTAGTTCCACAGGTTTTAGAAGAAAATTGGAGGACATACTTTGCCTCTCTTAACTCAGGATCCAAAAAATTCAAACTGGAATATCATTTCTATTGTGTGTGTGTGTGTGTGTGTGTGTGTGTGTGTGTGTGTGTGTGTGTGTGTGTGTGTGTGTGTGTTTGAATTTTGCTCAAGTGCAGGGCTTCTTTCGGCCCTCTGCTCTCCTTACTGCAATCTTTCCGTTGGTCCAGAACACGATTTCCTGGTGAAGAGCCGCCACTCTGGGTTGCACTGTGGGTCCGGGATTGGTGCCATTTAAACTGACTGATGTATTTATGTACAGCGTTCTTCTTACCGACATAATGCGTTCCTGGAAACCGGCTGCTAAGGTGAAGTCTCCAACTTAGAAAATTTCCCCTTACTTGTAAACAGAAAAATCAACTTCACATTTGGTGGTAACTCGGGAAAGGGGCTTAAACAAGAAAACTGGTACTTGGAAAAACTCATATCTTTGCGGATGCCTGTTTTCGTCTATTTACTGTGGGAAAATAGAAGCACAATGTAAAATATGGGGAAAAAACGTCGAGTATATTTTTACTTTATATTAGACACAAATTTAATATTTTTATTATGAACAGCACTGGGTCAAGACAACATAGAGAGACGGAAACGGTACAGTGAGAAATGGCAAATACATGTATATATACACACTTTATTTATTTATTTATTTATTTATTTATTTATTTATTCATTTATTTATTTATTTAGGGGAAACTTCGGTTACTAAACCATAAACCATAATTCACGTCTACGTCTAACAGCTAACAAAGAAAAACACATGTTTAAATCCACTCGACTGTAACACTGGGTATCAAACTTGTCATGATACCCACTAATGGAAAATGTGAAAAAAAATGTCAGAAGTTACAGAGTTAGAAATACTTCAATAGTAATAATAATAATAATAATAATAATAATAATAATAATAATGTTTATTACAGTGGTCTGCGATTTCGCGCGCTCCAGACGTCCCGATTCCGCTCTTTCATTTTTAACGCAGTTGTGGAACTTCTCTCGCCGTTGCCATGGCACCGCCCGACACACCGTGACAGAATGTAACGGAAGGCAGCGGCGGGCCAGAGCTCGTGCGCGCACGCACACACACACACACACACACACACAAGGTCGCGCGTAAGCGCTGGCGAGTGCGCGCTGTTCTTCTGGGTGTTTTTGGCCAGTTTTGCGGGGGATGATAAAGTAAAGACGGATGCCGGGGCGGAGCGGCGAAGTTCAACTCTGCTTTACTGTGCAGTTACTCTGAAGTTACCCCGTTCGCCGGCTGCGTCCACGTTTCAAAGAAGACATAGATGGTCTTTGCGACCGCCGCCTCGTAACTTGACCGTGGAATACTGACACATTTTCCTGCCAGATTTGTCAATATCGGGGCAGCTCCCGTTTCTGCGGGTTCCCCAAGCCACATTTCGGGACGAGCTGAGGAAGTTATC
The DNA here is from genome assembly GCA_018136845.1 of Heterotis niloticus. NCBI lineage: Eukaryota > Metazoa > Chordata > Actinopteri > Osteoglossiformes > Osteoglossidae > Heterotis > Heterotis niloticus. Next base: position 8,872,895 of record CM030895.1, read on the forward strand.
CGGTACGAGCGCATCCGTCTCCCTCCTTCCTTCCCCCCGCACGATGACTCTCAACACTGAGAGAGACGCCAAGGAGACGCTGCGACGCAGGGCAAGCACCCCCGTGCCGTCGAGGACGCGCGATCCCGGGTGCGAGCCCGGCCCGCGGGCTCTCGGGCACCCCGCGCTCGGACACTCGGCCTCCTACCAGCCCGGGGACGCGGCGGTGCGCGGCCGCGCACACTGGTCCTCCGACTCCGAGGACTCGGATAGCTCCGGGTCCGACTGCCTGTACAGGGTGGTCCTGCTGGGGGACCACGGCGTGGGCAAGTCCAGCTTGGCCAGCATCTTCGCGGGGGTCGGGGAGAAAGACGCGGGCGACCACCTTGGAGGTACCGCCACCCTCCCTTCCGATCAGCGCTCTCTCTGCGTTTCCAGTCGATCTCTTCCGCATCGGCTAATACAGACCATAACTGATATTATTACACATCAGCATCTCAAACAATATGATCTCAAAATAATAAATTATCGCCACATGTGTAATGAAGTCATTGTGGGCTTGGCCCCAATATTTCTGGCTCCATTAAGAGGAATTGCTAGTCATTTTGGTCCCCCAAAATTTGTGCATACCTGCACTCAGTAATATTGCTAATAATTCTGTTCCCATAATAACTGATAGGTTGTTGCTTCTCGAATATGTGTGAATAAATGCATTATTTTGGCATCACCGTATTTCAATCTGCAGTGAGGCAGCCACAGTTTGCAAAAGTGTAATAAACCGTATTCACTTCTGACCACATATTTGTCCATTGACTGGACCGACGGGTATTTATTTTAGTTTACCTGTTTGGTTGTGCTGGGATCATTCTTTTTATGTTTATTAAAATGAGGTTGCTGTTGGTGCCCGACTCCGCGAGACGTGCTGTGCTCAGCTGTTTTTGTTAATGCCGCACCTTGTGCTCACTGGGAATCGAGCTGCTTGTCTCACAGGAGGAGACCAGTGCGCTTCAATGTTTGTTTGTTATGTCTCTTCTTATTCTTTTGGAGGAGCTGGGAGAAGAAAGGGTTGTAGTTTTGGACTTTTTTTAAGTCTGAGGATTACAAACTTCAATTACGCCGTGTAGGTTGGGGGAGTGCACCCATGAGACAGGTTTTTGCTGATGGATGGGGAGGGCAGCACTGAAAGTGGGTGTTTGGGAGTCTTGTCAACTGTCACATGTCCTGCATTCTGAGCAGAACACGCCAAGAGCATCAAAATGTAAGTCAGTCAGTCTGAACACTTATATAGTTTGCAAGTTTTGCTTCCTGCTTGAAAAAATGTGGTAAAGAGCTGGGCAGAGCACACCTTGTTTCGTACAGGAGGGTGAACCTGACCTCCTGGTGGCCTGGACATGAGCAGGTTTTAATGTGAACATTTTCCCTAGGCTTAACTAATCCAGCAGGTAGCTATTTTGCTATCTTTACCTGTGGGCCTTCATTTACTGTACATACAGAATAAAGTGCAAAACATATGTTCTTGAGTGAATGTGAGCAAGAAAAAATTTGATGCTTCTACAGCAGGTTTTAACACTCCTTCTGTCCTGCAGATGTTTGATTTACTTGCTGTGGAAGTGAATGTTACAAGAACATTGGAGAAATCTTGAAGTATTTTGGAATGTTAAGGGAATGTTTTGCCCCAGTGCAGTCTCAGCCTGTGAGGTTTTTCCCACTTCCAAACACTGTAAAATAAAGTCCTCCCCTTTTGTCAGCTTTGTTAGAAATGTTTATAGTCTGCAAGTTTACAGATTAGCAGTTCATACATTTATTTCTGTGAATTATAGGGGTGTATGAAACCCCTAAGTCAGGCCAGACAGTTCAGCAGTGTGACATGGTGAAACGGTGGAGCACTTCCAGACCTGAGGAGGATCAAGACGTGAGCAATGAGACGGCTGCATGGGGCGACTAAGAACTCAGGCCCGCTGTCAAGTCAAGAAACTGCAGGCTCTGTTGTACGTTAGTAAGGCACTTACTTAAAATGGTGTGTGGGTGGGGCAAAATATTGAGCATGTAGATCAAAAATGGTGAGTGGGTAGAGCACAAGAGTGAGTGAGTAGAATGAAAACAGTAAGTAGGTAGAGTAAAATGGTGAGTGGGTAGAGTAAAAAAAAAGTGAGTGGGTTGAGTCAAAACAGTGAATGGCAAGTAGATAGAATCAAAACGTAAAGATACGTGGGCCATTTATGGTGTGAGTTTGAGCTAAACTAATATTCATAATAATAAGGGGGAAAATGTGTTTGGCTTATGGGTCTTGTATATTGCAGAATTAAGCTGGTCAGCGTTGGGTCAAGCGTTGGGTCAAACGGGTGATGCTGAATCTAAGGCCACTGGTCTGTCAGGCATGGTGGTAGCGGAGGGGTCAGGACCAGACAAGATGGACTGGACAAGATAAGAATGTTGTGACCTCACACTTCCTCCCGAATAACACACACACTGAAGCTGACCTTGTCCTGCAGCCAGTGAGAAGTGCAGTGACCGGCACGTATCGACCAAACAATATGTGACTCTCGATGGAGTTGCCAGTTGAGTGTGTTGTACTGCGGGAAGGACAAAGAGTGGTGTGTGTGGTGTGTGCCATTCAGGGGTGAGGTCTCATTTCACACAGTGCACAGTAGAAGTGTAGAACCATTAAACAGCTTTACAAATTTTGGTAAATGAGTTCCCTTACTGTTATCATTACTCACTCGAACCTGGGTTTGAACCCCACTTCCTGCTGTAGTCCCCTTGATCAAGGTACTTGCCCTGAATTAACACAGCAAAAAAATATCCTGCTGTATAAATGCGTAAATCAGTGTAAGTATTCATGATACTATCAGGGGTATAGCAAAGTCATTTTTGCTATATCATTTCAGATTATTATTATTATTATTATTATTATTATTATTATTATTATTATTATTAATAATAATAATAATAATAATAATAATAATAATAATAATAATAATAATAATAATAATAACTTATTTTGCACATTTCATACAAACTCCTTTACACAGAGACCTTGAGCATGGTACTGCAGTGAGAGCAGGGATTCAAACCCTGGTCATTTGGTTGCAACAACATCTCCAGTCAGTCAACATCTATAATCACAATGCCTCAGGGAAATATGCTCGGATAAGTTTAATAAGTTTAACCAGTGGACTAATAATTCACTTGAATGTTGAAGGACTTTGTTGGCAAGAAAATCCAAATGTTTTATTCATTTTATTAGCCATTTAGTTTTGGAAGTTTGCTGAAATGTCTTTGTTTTAGGCAAAAATAAATGGAATTAAAATTAAAATTTTCAGTGAAGGCCTTCTTGTAAAGTATCTGCTGAAGATGGGGTGTTTGTCTGTAATATAGCATTCAAACAAAGCGGTTCTGTCCCAGTTCTAATAGGTTGGTACGCATGCAGGATTTTCACACCTGAGGTCCTTGGGGAGCATGACCAGGGACCACCCCGTGTGGCAGAGACAGCCACATGGGTGTTATTGTGAAGGGTCTCCCTCTAGGGCACGGCAGACTTTGCAGACCCAGCAGCTTGCAGCTCCTTCCCCCTTGAGGCAAGTGCAGCCCTTACATGAACCACAGTTCCTGGGGGGGGGGGGGGGGTGCAGGCCAGATCAGCTCCATCCTTCCTCCACATCAACATATTGACTGCATTTCTCTTCATTTCACCCCAGTAGATGGCAAATCCACCTCTGTTCTTCCTTTGTTGTCAATATCCCTCATGTCCAGGGTATGGTTGTGGAGGTTTATCCAGGAAGTTAAAGGCAGCACTCTGGATGAAACTGTGGTCTGCCAGGCAACCACTTAAAAAAGATACATTTTACTGTAGTGTGATCAGATATACTTAGATTAAAGGCTAGAGATTTCATAACTTTATTATTATTAGTATTATTATTATTATTATTATTATTATTATTAGCAGAGAAATATCAGTTCAGTCGGTTTCTGTAGCAACCGAACTGCAGCTCCAGCGAAAGATGCGTTTGGAAGAAGAGCACCAATAACAACTGCACTGTACCTTTAATCACCTGAGCATCTCACTTCAACACTAGCCTTCGAGGCTGCCAGTGGTCTGACAAGTGTGCTTTAAAGTGAGAGGAGGAAGAACAGCAAAGTGGCACTGGGTTTGTGTTTCTCTTTCTTAAAGAATAGTAATAGTTTTATCTCACCGACATAAGTGGATAAAGAATGACAAGATGTTGGCCTAAACTCCGTGTGCTCAAAATATGGTTGGGCTTATTTTCTCATGATGCTAAATATGCTACCGTAATAAAGATGAAGTTAAGATAATTCGAGTAGCTTTTATTTGAGCAGAATAAACAGTAATAAAAGCATCCTTTGTACATACACACATGCACATCATACTCTCGTACGTGTTCGGCTGCAGCACAGTGATGAAAGCTGGCGTACAGGTTGGCTGTGACATCTTCCTCCTTGATGGTGGCACACCGCTGTCAACTGTGACCCATTCTCGCCAAAAAACCAATCCGTTCCAACTGAGAAATTCCTGATTATTTAATTTCAGATGTTAAAAACATGGAGAGCTGACTGATTTGGTGACAGACAGTGCTGTACGGTACACAGCGGCGGCGCTTCTGTCTGTTGCGCTTTGGAGAACCTGCACTTCCCATGACTCCATGGTGCTCTTTTCTTTTTTCCAAATTTTTTGTCTGATCTCCTCTCCCAGCAAAAGACTTCTGTACTACATGGCCATTATTTATAAGAGTCCTCATAGCTGCATTTCATTACCCAGGGTGCACTAAGATACACTGCAAGTTGGCTCAAAATTTGTCTGCCCTTTATTAAGGAAACTGCTAACTTTGGTTGATATCGATAGAAATGACAAGTTGATACGGTACTTAAAAGTTTGCTGATTCACACAAGCACACACCCCAACGTGCTAATATGGACAGTGCTGGCACTTATTTTTTTCCCATTTAAAAGACTCAAGGCGTCTTTGAGCTCAGGCAAGGCAAACTGTTTGTCGTTTCAGAGGACACGTACGAGAGGACTCTGACAGTGGACGGCGAGGAGACCACACTCATTGTGATGGACACGTGGGAGACTGAGAAACAGGTACCCATGTCGAGGCGCCAGGTTCACATCTCCAGGACCTTCTCGGGCCGACTGGTCGGCTATTTTTAGTCGGTTGGTGGAAAAGAAAATACCCAGGGCATGTGCATTTCATAGGGGTGACATCACTTTTGTCTGCGGAATGCAGTGTTCGCAACTTTCCGCCAGTGGGGTTTCACTCGCAAAAATTGTGACCAACAGACGTGGGATGGAGCGGCGCTTTCGTGATTCGGTTTGCCCTCCTGAAAAATGAGCACTGAGCTGAAATCCTGTGGAAAATGAGTTTGCCACGTCTACCCGTTGTTTTATGGAGAGACGGAAAAGCTGTTTGCATTTTAAGACCAGGTGTGCGAAAGTGCTGCTTGTTTTAATTCTTCAGCCCGTCGGTTTGGGACGTTTTAAAGGAACATGAGGTGGAGAGAGGGACTAGGCATTGTTATGTTTTTGTTGGTTTTATGAACTGCACTGGGTCACAGCAAAACAGAGACAGAAACAGCACACTGAGAAACTGCAAATACATCCGCATGCATAAAACAAGGACAGAAGGTCAAGAGGAGGCAATATTTCACAAGTGTGGTCATGTGGCCCCATCTAGAAAGTTCCAAAAGGCAGTCCAGATGTTCCAGAATGCCTTTGAATTGTCATCCAGATCGAATGATAATTTTTCAAGCGGAAGAAAATTTAAAACTTCACGCCACACACATATTTACCCTGAGTTCACCAGTAAATATATATTCTTGCCAAGTACCTAAGGATAATCAGCCTGTGTTGAATTATTTCAGGAAAAACATTTTGGGTTGCGGTTTAATAACAAAATAGTTGGGGACAAATCAAACTTTATCTCAAAAGTTTTTTGAATCATTGGTTGAAGCCCTTTCTGTTAAGCTTGTATCCAGTCATATTCCCAGAATAAATGTGTCAAACATCGACTTTACATTTAAAACACAATCATCCTATGTTACTGGGCATACTGTGTGTGTGTGTATATGAAGGAGAGACAGAGAGACAGGGAAAGAGCACTGTACCAAACTGCAACCAAAGGCCATGCTGTCCTTCCTGCCATGTTGTGGAAAAATATGTCCGCGCCTTAAAGTTGCCCGTGGCAAAAATCCATGGGCCGTGACCGAAATGGACCGTGTTTGCGCACAAGCCTGTGGGGACCGTTGCTTCCATGCCCCGCTTATGGAGAGTACATTGCTAGCCGCAAGGGCTAATTATGCCCGTATTGATGAAACTGAAGACCGGACTATAAAAGCTGCATTCACCCATCTCCCAACAAGGACGTCACTCGTGGCACTGTGGCATCTATCTATCTATCTATCTATCTATCTATCTATCTATTTGTCTGTCTGTCTGTCTGTCTGTCTGTGTTCAACCATTCTTCCATTCGTCAATCACCACATTTTCTTAAACTTCTCTGTTATTCAATACCTGGCCCAGATGGAGCAGGACCTGTATTTACCTGCTGAGACAATAGGTGGAAGCAGAGGGTGCGCAAACAGAAAGTGTGGAACCGCCTTAATTGACCTCACTGCCACAGTGTTCACAGCTCATGTGTGGCTGGGGTGTCAGTGATTATGAATAAGACGAAGACCACTGCACATATTTATGGGATGAGTCTGTCAGCAGTTGGCATTGAGTATGAGTTTGTGGAGATGATGTGTGTTTGTTTTCTCTCATTTTAAATTAGAATTCATTTTAATCTAGCTTGTAATTATGAAAAATGTTAAAATAAATCTTAAAAGGTATTTTTTTATTTGTAAAAGCTATATCCAAGCATTTTATAGAACCAAACTGGCATATAAATTGAGGCACATTAGTCTTATTAACATTTTATTGAATGTGCTTTAGTGGTGAAAGCAAATTTGGGTTAAGAACAAATTATGAACAGACTTCTGGTCCCAGTTCTATTCATTACATGAGGACTACTGTGAATATGTCCAAAAAAAAACCCTCTGTAATGCTACTATCATAATTATGCAAAAGTTCAAGGTTAAAATATGTGACTTATTGGGAAAACCTTTCATGCCTCACTCTGCCAGGAGGAAGATGAGAAGTGGGTGCAGGACTACTGCATGCAGGTGGGCAACGCCTACGTCATTGTTTACTCCATCACAGACCGCTCCAGCTTTGAGAGTGCCTCCGAGCTGCGAATCCAGCTGCGCCGCATACGGCAGGCCGAGAACATTCCCATCATCCTAGTGGGCAACAAGAGCGACCTGGTCCGGTGCCGGGAAGTGGCTGTGGAAGGTGAGATGGGCTGCAGTGTGAACTTACATTACACTGATGCATTTGGCAAATGCTTTTCTCTAAAGTGATGTACAACTGAGAGTAAACAAAAGCGCATCAACAGCAGATGAAGAGCTTCAGTAACAGTCACAGGATGATCACAGCTTGTTGTGTGTGATACCACCAGGTTGCTGGTTCACAGCCCCCAAGTAGCTGCTTATAGAAGTGACATTCAAACAGCAAAGATATAGATAACCATAGCTGATGGTGTTGGACTCATTTATGTAGCTGTCAAGAGGAAGGGAGTGAAATGTGTCTGAAAGAGATGCAGTTGACCCTTCTTGAATGCTGGGAGGGATTCAGCAGCTCTGAGGGACAGAGGGAGTTTGTAAATAATGTGAAATGGGCCTTCACCCAACCACCCAACTGCATTGCCTGCTGCAGAGGGCCGAGCCTGCGCCGTGGTCTTCGACTGCAAGTTCATCGAGACGTCCGCCTCGCTCCACCACAACGTCCACGAGCTGTTTGAGGGCATCGTGCGGCAGATCCGCCTGCGGCGCGACAGCAAGGAGACCAATGAGCGGCGCCGCTCCATCTATAAACGCAAGGAGAGCATCACCAAGAAGGCACGCCGCTTCCTCGACCGCCTGGTGGCTAAGAACAACAAGAAGATGGCACTCAAGGTGCGCTCCAAGTCCTGCCATGATCTCTCAGTGCTTTAACCGCATACTCCGCCCATCCTCGTGGCCACATCTGCTTCGGACCCCGAGCCATTTCATTCCAAACTGGCAGACGCGCTGTCCAGATCAAAATAAACATAACAAGTGGAAACCATTGCTTTCATTTTCAGGTTTGTTTAACCATATATTTCGGTGATCTAAACATTTAATAAGAGCAATTTCTGCAATCGGAGCGACTGAAAGACTTTTTTACTGGCTTTTGGAAGCTGTTTGGAATTTTGTCTCATTCATCAAGTGGAACGTATCAGGTTGATGAAAAGTGCAACATTTTTTGGATTTGCGCCCAGATCCTTCACCCGTCACCAGGACCACAAAACTTGTCATTGTATATTCTAAATGACTTTTGTAGCAAGAGTGACACCTTATCAGCTGTTTACTTCGTCCGTCCCCTAGTCGGTCTTTCAAAAGAGCATTTTAAACACGCACCTTCTCCACTTTCATTGGCTCTTAACTATTTATTTGTGCAAACTCTTTTTGAAGCCATGAGAACGGACCAGCGCTGACGTGAACAAAATAAATCTTTCTGAGCCCTTATACCAAATATAGTTTTGTAGTTTGAAACACACCTTGCTTGTCGTTGGCAATGAAGAATTGAGCTTCGATACCAATGTTTATTTTCTTCAGAGAGGTACAGTGGCACAGCGGCACAGCAGGTAGAGCTGCTAGTGCCTCACAGTGCCTGAGCTGCGCATTTGGATATGGGTCCTGCTCAGTCTGGTTGTAGCTTGCAAGTTTTCCACAGTTTTTTTGGTTCTCTTCAGAAGCTCTGGTTTCCTCCCCCAAATCCGAAGATGTGTGCTTCAGGTGAATTGGTCACTCTAAATTGCCGGTACTGTCTGAATGAATGGATGAATGAGTATGTCAATGCCTTATTGCAGATTTGCATCCCATCCAGTGTGTTCCCTGCTTCACACCCTGTGCTTCCAGATAGACTGTGGATCACCAAGACCCTGCAGCGGACAAGAACTTACTGATAATGAATGGATTCCCAGTCATCTGAGAATGTGCTCTTGTTTCTTCAGCGTGTGATCTTCACACTTGCGATGTTTCTACCAAAGACATGATTGACCCATGCATGGACTTCACCTAAAGAATCGCTTTTGATGGCCAAGGGACTGAGGATGATCACAATCCACAGCTGGCATTTGGATTCCAAAAAGACACTTCTTTGCAAAATGGGGAGCTTCATTCTGCCTCTCAAAATGCTGTTTATCACAGGCTTCTAGCAGATTTTTTTTTATTTTTCTGCATAGGAAATGACGGATTGTTTTTTCCGCCCTTTGTTCTCTCCTCAAACCCTGTAGCAAATTATATGACCTTTTCACGTCAGTTTGGCTTGTAGTGACTGTTTCTTCTGAGTGGTTCAACATGGTCACAGCAGAAGAAAAAACTGACATCTGAACCAAAGTTTTCTGCTAATTGATTCAAGACAGTGTCCTTTCTTCTGGCCTTGGAGCGTGAGAAATACGAGCAATATTTTTTTGTACAGATGGATTAACTTGTGACTCTTTACTATGGTTTTGTAAATATATAATGTCTAGGATTTTTTATGGTGAAATAAAGTAAATATATGCATTGTTTGGTCTTTGCATTTGAAGTCAAATCCTGTGTGGGATTTATTCTATTTAGGAATAACTTTACAGCTTTAAATGCATAGTTTGTAACATCATTTGGGTTTGAATTAAGTTCAGTGGTTAAAGGATGCTGTCACAGAAATCAAATTTGATTTGGGGCGGAGTGGTAAGAGCCGTCATCTTGCAGTCAGAGGACATGAGTTTCAATCCCGCTTTCTGCTGTAGTGTTGACCGAGGTGCTTACCCTGAATTGCTGGGGTAAAATTTGCAGTATTGTATGAATGAGTAAATCGCTGCAAGTAGCTTAGTTTATAAGTCACATGACAGAAAATTGTCACAAATGTGAATAAAAAATAAAGGGTGTTCCTTAAAAAAGCCTCTGCAATGACACTGAAGAAACGGAACAGCAAACCTGGTGGGCTGGACATTCTGTTACGATGTTGGAGAGCTGCTCAAAGGTGAGATCAGAATCACCTCAAGGTACTTACTGTCTTCAAAGTTCTAGTCATCTGCTTATTTTTGCATCTTAATATTTGACCCATGTTAATGCATGTCCATTCAGGCTTTTGGTTTTGTCCCAGAACATCAGATGGTTGAGTTCAGCAGAGGACACCCTTGTATCAAGGACATTTTACAGCCTCCCCAGGACTGACCCCCTCTCCAGGTCATGTCCGGTCAGCTTTCTACGTTGGCAGCAGCAGTTCCGCGGGGTAAACCACATCATTCCCGGACCTTGCATGAAAAACCCTTTGAACCCACAGCTATTTCTAGGGCCCTCAGTAGTATTTTACTGTTTGGTGGCAGCTGGCAGTGCCCACGAGTGGAAATCACAGTGTAGCCATTTGTTTAGGGCTCCGCTGTGTCTCACTGAGGAAAGCAGACTTGGCGGCAAAATCTGCTCAAATAAAATTAATTTTATAGTCATGCTTTACCTGTACAACAATTTATTGAAAGCATTATTAAAATGATTTAAAAAAGCAGTGCTGAAGTTTGTTGCTATTTCAATGCTCTGAGTGGCCCTTTTTTAGGAAAATCAAAATAGCACATAATTATTTAGGAATAAATACGTGTTTTAATAAATAAACAAGATGATGGAGTCTTTACTCTTGATAACAAGTAGCAATAAAACATTTTTTAAAATTTGCCTTTGTGAGCCAAATAAAAATATCTGTTTTGAATGCACCACTCTTATTTGCCCACAAACCGTGTGTTTGAAATGATATTTGTTTTGTTATTGTAAGACCCTCCCCATCAGAAATAGGCTTGTAGAAATAGTTTTTGCAAGGACAGGACCGATTTGTTGATCTTGTGATGAGCCTAAAATTGCTGTGGCCTCAAGTTAGGAGAAGTAAAACTGCAAAAAAAGTCACTTTATATCTGTTTGGAGTTTTCTCCCACAATCCAAAGATGTGTTTCAGGTATATTTAATCACTCTAAACTGCCTTGTATGTCAGTATGCTTGTGCGTGTGATTACTCTGTGCTGAACTAGTGTCTCATCCAGGTTGTACCCTGCCACGCCACCACGTTTCCAGGAAACGTTCTGGATCACCACACCTCTGCCTTGGACAAGCAGTTACTGATATAAAAAGTGAAATATTTAAATTGCACATTTTTAATGATTAGTTACGATAAGAGAAAAGCCCATTTCCTGGACCCACCCCGGTTTTATTTATTTAATGTTGCGTTGAGCTGGAAAAAGTGTACAACTGTGTTTTATTTTTTATGAAAAAATACTTTTGCTGCCAGTGACCTGACATTTAGTGATGGCAAAAACCAGCATTTCAATTTGTAGATGTTTTCCTGTCTTTCTCAGATTTTTGTATCTCTTGCTGCTACGCTCCATACAACTCATTGTCAAAAATGCTCTTTTTACAGATATTTATGCAGTTTTTAACTTTACCATACGTGGATGTGTATTCCAAAGTGGTTTGAATGTCCTTTTTAAGGGTTCAACAGCGCACACCCTGTCCAAGCCCTGCCACCTCTGACAGCATACAGTTAGGGTCCCCAGGCCATTTGAGGACATTAAAACATGAGAATCAGTCAATGTAGCACCATCCCTAGGACAAACACCGATATCTGTTTGGTCATAAAAGGGCAAAACCACTGTGAACACTGTGTTTTTCTATTTGTAGCATTGTAAACACTGCAGGTGTGGGTCTGAATCAGACTTTCAGGACCATGAGCCTGCACTGGACCAGCAGTTGATAATGGACTGACAAGATGAAGGAAGATGCTGCAAATTGTCTTCCATTTTTTAACTGCAGTTTTCTTTTTTCTTCTAATGTTGCATTCCGTCATGGGTTGTTCGCAACATTCACAGTATCTTCCCCCTAAAACTGTCAGGAAAGAATCTGTCAAAAGTTTGCTGTTGTCCCTTTTGCCTAAGAGCAGTTTATACAACTTGTGAATATCTTGCTGATGTATTTACAGCTGTTAGCCCAGTGCTTTGGGTTGTCGAGTCTAAATATGTTTTAATTATTTTTATTGAAATGGACATGATGTTGCTGAAAAACTTTTATGTGCTTTAAGTTTTTGTAGGTGTGTGTTGTGTGTGTCTCAGTGTGACAGCTGTGAAGGAGCATTTGTTCATTCACTCATTCACTCACTAAACCATTTGCTCACTAATTCACTCACTAGTGCACTAACTCGCACATGGACTCACTCAATAACTCACAAACTTGCACACATATTTAACTCACTATTTTACTTGCTCACTAACTCGTTCACGCATTCACTAACACACGCACACAACACTCTGTAACTCGGTCACTAAATCACTTGTTCACTAACTTACTTGTCTATTAACTCACACACACTCATTCACTCACTTATTAACTAAACCGCTCGCTCACTCACTCATTCACTCGCTTGGCCTTCACTCAGTGGTCCCCAGGCACCATGCCAGCTTTGTATGTGGGCTGTGGGTGGGGGGGTTACTGACAGGCCTGGGTCAGCTCTTTCCACTCTCCCTGTCACAGCCGGGCCGGGGGGCATTGGGGGGGTCAGGCAGGGGAGGGGCCGCTGACTGCAGGCCGGGGTGCATTGATTCGGTCTGGGTAATGGAAAAAGTGCGTCGCACCCCGCAGGCCTGGCCTCTGAACCATTGCAACATCGAAACACACACACACAAACATTGTTCTCCTTGAACATGTAAACACACTGTCACATCACCCATCTGTGTGGCTATAAGGTGCACTGGCCACTAGAGTCCAAGTTGCCTATTTTCCTACTGTCTTTTTAAACTGTGAGTTGTGATGAAACGTCTTGATCCAGACAGGCTGATTCGGTGTGTTGTGCCGGATAAACTTGTTGGCACAGTTTACCCAGAAACACTGCGGCTGTGTCTTCCTGTTTGTCACACTGTCCACTCCAGCAGTCACCCAGTTGTGCTCGTGTTCATAAAAAGTTTTTTTTTTTTCAAGCAACTGAAGAACTCTATCTATCTATCTATCTATCTATCTATCTATCTATCTATCTATCTATCATTTTCATTTGCCTGGCGGTCAAATATTATAAAAACAATTCAATATATGTACAATAATATGATTAACTGGTATTATTTTATATTATACTTTCATATCCTAATTTTAAACAAGTCTGGTTAAAGCCAAGATTTTCATAGTTGTGTTAAAACAACAGCTGGGAGTTTGGGTGGACAGCACAGTGCTTAAAGAGTTTAATTTCTATCCAGTCAGTTGTGAGTTCAAGTCCCATGAAAGAGCCAGGTTGTTGTGTTCCTCACCCAGGTACTACATGTAAAATGTTTGAATGAAAAACACTCTTATGATGCATAAATTAATTAAACACACAAGATGCTGGGGAAAAAAACTGCGTAATTAACAATAGCATTTTATTAGCCACTTTATTGCTCAGAGGGACAAGGAACACACGAGAAAATGCCAGGGCCATTGCATTGTTTCCAGGCCAAGGGTTCTGAGCTTCCGTGAGACTTCCTCCTGGAGAAAATCCATGAGAAAGTCACATGACTCCAGTCTCACCAATCAGATGGGGAGAATCTAAACCATATGGTTCAGCATTTGGCACATGGAGATACAGTACAAGTTCATCTACATGTTGATCTCACCTCCTGTGTAAATATAAAATTTCCCCCAGATGCTCTGTTTCCTCCCACAGTTCAAATGCATGTTTCAGATTCATTGATCACTTTAAATTGCCCTGATTTTTTGTGTGTGTGTGTGTGTGTGTGTGTGTGTGTGTGTGTGTGTGTGTGTGCGTTCGTGTGTGTGAATGAGTAGTGTATGTGCGACTGGCCTTCGATGGACTGGAGCCCTCTCCAGGACACTCCATGTCTAATGCTCTATGCTTTCCAAATAGACTCTGGATCACCACAACCCTGCACTGGACAAGCAATTATAGATGGACAGATGTATCTGTACTTTAACAATAAAGTATTTCATTGTTTTTAGGGAATGACAGCAGCACTTTGTTTTCCTGTTTCCAAAATCTGTGCAGCCCTTTGCCAACTTTCCAACATACTGTTGTCCTAAGCAGCCTCATAATGTCTTTTTGTTATGCAGCACATAAACATGCACCTTCCCAGATACACACACACACACACACACACACACACACACACACACTTATACATGTACATACATACAATGTGAGTGAGCCAAAGGTGGGATGTTTAGTTCGCTGTAACATGTAGTTTAAAAACTAACGGCCAAAACCATAAATCGAGCAGCATGGAAAAAGTGAATAAGGGCTTGAGCGGCGGTGGCGCCCAGGCCAAATGGGGGTGATGAACGCCCCCCTGCGCTCGTCGCAAGGCTGCTTCTTGTAACGTGTCAAGGATCCGGCATCCTCCAGATGTGTGTCATGTTTATACTGTTTAAATCGCCTGGAGAGATTTACATTTGGCCTGGCTCTCCCACCCCCCGCCTCTCTCTCTTTCTCTCTCTCTCTCTCTCTCTCTCTCTCTCTCTCTCTCTCTCGCTTGCTCAATGAGCAGAAGCAAAGCGCCTAATTACGGAAAGTTGGCAGGCAGCTGAGTTGTGAGCGAACCGTGGCAGGATACAACGGAAAGAATGAGATTAAACCCAGAAAAATGCAGGGTAATAAAGTTTATAAGACAAAAAGATGAGTAATGAACTTGCCCCCTGAACTTTTTTTCCCTTAAACTTAGCTGACTCTTCTTGTTGTCCTAAACAACACAGAAGACAGCAGTAGAAAATCGCCGGAGCGCCTACATTAGTCAAGGAAAAACATATAGAGAAATGCCGTAGTGGGAAGAAAGGCCCAGAAAGTTTTTTTTACAGAATATTATGTACTTTTCCCATTCCTTTTCATTGCTTTAATCTGTTCTACAGTACATGTTGTGTTGTCTTCATTCATCAGCCTACATGGAACATTCCACAAACACTAAAGTAAGTAATGACAAGGATTTTACCTTGTTTTACACCTGGTACTGACACCAGTTGGTGCAGTGGTTAGGAGATGTTGCCATGTGAGTTAATTTTTCCCTGTTCAAATCCTCCCCTCCTGCTGTAATACCCTTGACTGAAATACTTCCCCAGACTTATCCATCTATCCTTTCAATATTTCAGTGGAGTAAAAATTCCCTATTGCATATAGGGTTAAATCACTATAATGTAGCCAGTAGTCTAACAACCCTAATATGAGCACAGTGACATCTGCTAAATAATGGTTAATATGCAATTTGCACTGAGGGTTATTTCTTCTTTTAGCTGACAATTTTCCTCCAAAGCAATAAACTCATAGCAAATTTGACACTGTAAGCATCAATGTAAAGGAATACTGTGAACTACAACTGCAAAGTTCAGCTTGTATACTAAGTTTGTAACTAATGGCTAGTGTTTTACCCCTTTGTGCATTTATTTACTTTCACTCAACACCTCATGTGAGCCATAGGCTGCTAACAGCTGTTTGAGTCCTCTGCCCTGTGCCAATCTTTCTATTTGGCCCAGGTGGGCCCCATCTTCTTGGTGTCTCAAGGTAGAGTATTCCTTAGTTGGCCTCTCTTCCACCTTCCCTGGGGATTCCATGTTAGTTTTTTGCCATAGGCTGGTATTGCAAATGACTTCTGGTCAGCAAATCCAGAGGATTTTTCTCAGGCAACTATTAATAAACGCATGCACCTTTCTGGTATCTTTGTTGTCCTCCAAGTCTCTGCTCCATACAATAGGATCAACGTCACATTAGAACTGAACTGCTTGATCTTAGTGCATTGTGACAGCTCTTTGGAGCTACAGATGTTTATAAGCTGAATGAAGGAGGCCTACTGCTTTGTTGATATTTACCTTGACGTCTGGGTCAGTGCTACCCTGTCCATCAGTGACAATGCCCAGGTAAGAGAAAGTCTTACATTTACACATTTTCAAGTGGACTCACCTCAAGTGTCATTGGGTCAATGCAAGTAAATCTTGAGGACTTTAGTCTTCCTTTTATGGATATTGAGGCCAACTTGCAATGGTATGCTAGCCAGATATGTAATTGTTTCCTGTATCTGCTTGTGGGTATATGACAGAAGGGCCAGGTTGTCAACAAAATCCAGGCCATTTTGTTGTTTCCACAGAGAACACTGAACTCCATTCCTTTTCTATGACCTGGATGTCATTGTAGTTCAGCTATTGATCACAAGGAAGTGGAAAGGTAACAAAAGAGACCTCTGTCTGACTCCAGTCTTCACCTGTTGGTAAGTTGCCTGCCAGTGATGACTCTGCAGGACATTCCCTCGTAGGCCATTTATACACATTTGGAACAACAGCAGTGAGACACAGGTAGGCCTCAGTAACATGCTGTTTAAGAGACTGGCCATTCAGCAAATCATGTTCACCAGGTGACATTACTGCCGGCAAAAAGATAAACAGTGAATCCGCTTCCTGAGATGTGAATTATCACAGTTGAGAGGAGTATTTCCATCTTTATTTACTTGTTGCTTTTTCTATTGCTGCCTGTTGTTGTTCTGATTTCCTATCCAGTGACCATCGTAAACATAATCATAACCATCACCAGCTTTAATCTGTCCCCTTGCCCCTTCTCAAACTGGTTGTATTATTTAGTTAACTCATTGTCGCCCCCCTCTCAGATGGACATGTTTGTTCAGACTATATACACACCACACATGAACGGTTCATGCTGCATATACTGACCTGCTGCCTGTGTTCAGTGCTTGTTGCCTCTATTTTACTCTTGACAGGACACTTTATCAAAGCTGTTTCAGTGTAAACACGGAAACTGTTCCTATTTCATTACTGAGACACAGTATTATATAACCTGTATTACAAAACACTTTACAATGGGATGTGCTGGCTAATGCAACAGCAATATGAAGTGGTATTAATTCATTAACTGCTTGCACAACATATTCTGGGAATTTAAAACTATATACAGTGCATTATATACAGTACTTATAATTAATTAATATCCATGCAAAGTATGGATAACCAATGTCAGAGACTCCACTCTGCCTCTGCAGCTCAGGTCTGAGGCTTTTTTTATTATCATTTGCTAGTTTTTAAATTTTATTTAGCTTTTTTTAAGGTGACAGCTTCATGACCGGGTATTTTGCTGGATTGATGCAGTCTATCTAAGCAGTGTAATAACATTATTATTATTATTATTATTATTAGTATTATTATTATTATTATTATTATTATTATTATTGTTGTTGTTGTTGTTGTTGTTGTTGTTGTTGTTGTTGTTGTTGTTACTTGAAGTTGATGCAGCAAAAATTAAAAATGATTTCCTTCTGGGGACACCTGTTATAAAATATCTGATTGACTTTCCTGTCTTCTTTGCACCACCTGGGGTGCTCCTCTATATTTATTTTCAGTGGTCCATCTATATCTTTGCTGTGAGTGTAAGTGCAAAAAATAGACCTCATATTTGGTTGTAACTGGGTAAAGGGTATTAATTTCATACATATACACAATTTTCAGTCAAAGACTTGTATCTCAAGGGATACCTGTACAGTATCTTTGATTCCAGAATTAGAGATTGGCTGAAAAATCCCAGTATTAGAATTTTGTTTACTGCTACACTGTGGCCTGCCTGGCACCTTCAGGCCTCTGATGAACTGCAGTAAAGAGAGAACAAAAGAAAGAGAACAAAAGCGAGAGAACAAATAACACAGACAAGGATGCAGTGGGAATCCAGTCACTGACAAGGCCAGAAGATAGAACTGTCATGATTCGGTTTCTCGTGTGTTGTGTTATGCACGGAAAATTCTTCTGTCACATGCATACTCCCACATCACCACTTATCTCCTCTCCTGCAGAGTCAACAAGCTGTTTGCCACTGCCTAAATGGCCCTGGAGGTTCTGTGGGTCCAAAGAGAAGCTGAATCAGGGAACAGTGAGGCTGACTTTGTCTTATGCCAACAGCCTTGGGTTTGTTTGAATGGCCGTCCTTATCACTATGGTGATATAGGAGAAGAATTATCAGCAATGACCTTGGGGTTGTAAGCAGTCTCTAAGCAGAAAGGTGATGGATGAAATGAGCTGATGTTCCCTCCTACCCCCCCACCTACTTTGCCATGTGCCACTGAATGGCACTCTGAGGACTGTGTGGACCACACGTACTGGTCTACATAAAGTCAGCTCACAATTTATGCAGGTAGATTAAGCACTAAAATGCTAACAAATGTTCAGAATTACTTTCAAACATCATTTTTGTTCCACTGTTTGTTTTACACTTTTCTCTCTGTATTTTTCTGTTGTAATATTTTAATTATGCTGATTGTTGTGATGCATTTATTTTGTTGCTTTATTATTATGCCCCATAGGTCTTTCTTTTTATTTTAAAGTGCTTTAAGAAGCATTCCATTATTTCTTTATAGGGGTGGAATTATTTGTCTAAATTTTTGTTTTGTTTTTCCAGTTCTGGGTTAGAATGGTCTGCGCAAAAGTTTCACCACACCTGCTGGGACAGGGAGAAGAGACCCCATATTGCTATGGCACTGTTTGGATCATGATCCCCACATTTAGTGTGGTTCGCACTGACTGACAAGAGGAGGGCTCCCCCAAAGTACACCGAAATCTTTTTAATGCACAGCTGAGACAACAGGACACAGGAAGTGTGTCTTTGCAGTGGACAATCATGGTCCACCCCCAACCCCCACCTTCATATCTCCATTCATTTCCATGATATTTCACAGCCATAACTACACCCTGCACTCAGGCATTAAAGGCAGCGATAAGATACAAAGCAGGCAAATGTTCTCAGCACTTCTGCTCTCAAACAACCTGAAATATCAGAACAGCCAACACAAACAGCCTGTTACTGTCAAGGAGGGAGCAACACAGAACAGCTCTGAAAGCAGATAAGGACATAAAGAGGGCCATCTTCTCCAAAGCTGCCCTTATATTCAGTGTATACAATATTCTGCAGAAACATTTTTGAAATATGCAAATGTATTCCTACCCTGACATGAGGGCTAGTGTTTACTTCTTCTTGTCCACTTGTTAAAGCAAATTCATGGAAAAAGGGAGTATTCATCAACAAGTGATATTAAACAGCTGCACATACTTTTCATATAAATTCCATGCAAATTCCACACAGGCTGAGTGGGAATTAAACCTACAGCCTAGGACCTGTGACACTAACGCTACCCATTGTGCCATCATGCAGCAGACACTACAGATTACACTTGTTGCTGAAACACAGAATATCTAAACTCCAGTGAGAACATGAGCCAGAAACTGTGCAGTTAAGGGTCCAAGCACTAAAGCCATACACTTCCTGTGGCCCTTTGACCACAGTTCCCTCCCAGTGCTCATCCCCAGCGGATGGAGGTCATGTGAGTTTTCGAGTCCTACCAATGCTCCACACTCCATTGTTCTCATCTGCCCCATAAAATCACTTTCTGTTCCATTAAATAGGCCCCAATATCCACTGGGCCAGGCCATGCCAGCCGGGATCTGACATGAACATAGAGAAAATATTTTTCAGCAGCTTTCCGGATGAGCAACTTGGAAGCATGCCACTACCTCAGAGTCTGACACTTGTTCAGCAGCTGAAAAATTAGTTTTCATTTGAAGGAACGTCCTCTTCATGGTTCAGAATATACGGTGAAGTTGCAGTTTTAATACTCAAAGCCTTGTATTGTGGATGTGATCCAGTGAGGGAAAGGTCATAGGGCACAAACTGTGTATTGCACAAGCCCTGCAAACACCACATTATTCTTTATTTATTCATCTGACACTTTCAGATTATCTGTTCAAGGTAAGTACCTCGATCAAGTGTGGCACAGCTGGAGCAAAAGGGTTGGGGTTTTGAGCATGGGTCTTTCAAATGCAAGACAGCAGCTCTACCTTCAGCAGCTCTACAACACTTTCTGCCCATTTTAGTTAAAATCAGCTATGCTAGAGAGCAACCCAAGGTAGTAGCAAATATTCAAAGAATTGGTACCTTAGTGCTTTATTAAATTTGGCTTTTTACAATGTGTTATGTTAGGCTTTCTGCTCTTGGTGAAGTTTGTTGCAAGTTAATTTCCAGTTCTAAGTTTCTTCCTTCCTTCACCAGTAGGTGGAAAAACAGTTAAGGATATAGACACAGTTTAATGGTTTCTCCTTAAGTCCAACAGAACAACCTTATGATGCTAAAAATGTTCATGCGAAATAGGATCAAAGTAGGAAAATGATCATTCAGTAATCACAATGTGTCATTTTTCCTCCACCTACTCCTGCTGGAAATTCAAATCTGTTAACTGAAGTATGAATGCTTTACTGATAAATTCAATTAAGAGTGAAACTGCAGCTGTACATGTTTTGACAGTGACCCTGTTATAACCCAGCTTTAAACTGAGTGTTTCAGTATATGCAGCACAGGAGGGGCTCAGTGGTTAGGGGAGCTCTAGGTTCAATTCTCACACTGGACTGTTCCCAGTGGGGCTGCTATGCTACGCTGAGGGTGTGTTTTTGTCACTGTGTCTGGGGCTTTTCCTTGAACTGGATAAAAGTTTTCCTACTAATATAGATGGTCTTTATTTTAACACTGCTATCCTCTTATTTACATTCAATTTAGCTGTCAACTTGGAATGTAATGTAGCACTGGCATACAGATATAAACTCTAATAGAAATGATTGTCTTTACTAAAAAAAAAACCTCATTTAAAAATATTTCTTCTGCTTAGTGTTTGCCCTTTAAAGGCTTTCAGCAGTTTTTTTTAACCTGTAGTTCAGCCTTATTTGAAGTCTTGTGATCACTTTTTCAAAGTAGAGTTCTTGAGGCCAATAAAATCATTTTACTACTGAAGTGGAAAGCAACAAAGTGTTTTATACTACTCCAAGTTTGCAGGAAGTTGTAAAAGACTGCACCGATAACTGCAACTAAAACAGTTTATTAAGTTTTTTATATCATTGACTGAGTTTGAGAAACGCTGCAAAGACCACGTTGCAAAAAAAAAAATATATATATATTTTTTTATATATATATATATATTACACACACGCACACACACACAAACGTTGAAATGTGGGTCCATCTAGTGGACATTACATAAGTAGTAAAATAAGCTGAGTTGTACAGTGTTTTTGTTTGGCATACTGTACAGTAGCACTAAACCTTGCATAAAAGTATTATTATTATTATTATTATTATTATTATTATTATTATTATTATTATTATACAAATGATTCAGCATACCTGGATAATTTTACTATTTGCAATTTAATGTATTAAACTGATACATCAAATGAAAAAAAAATGGGATAGGGTTATTGTATGTATTTTGATGTGAGGAGTACAATTTTCCTCTGAGACATGATTTACTCAGTAAAATATCAGTTATTGTAACAACCAATATAATAACAAAACGAGACCCTAAAATCTTCATAGGGTTTTTCTCTGTATAGCATTTTTTTCCTTTAGCCAATGAATGAAGTGGTTCCAGGTATTCTGATACTGTACGGAGATAAAAAGTTGTAAAAATGTATACTTCAGTTATACATGAAAATGAAATAATAATGACATCTTATACAAGCGCTTCTATAGGCGCGCACGTAGTTTCTACGGGATACCCAAACTTTGTGGCGCAGCTTCTTGCCAAATGTCTGAAAGACAGGAAACGATTGGTTCCTTAGTATCATGCATTATCATTGGTTATTTCTGCACATTTTAATCTCGCGATATTTAACGACCCGTCATGAACGCTCCCTACAGAGCCGATAAGGAGACCCCGTGCGGGTTAGTTACGGGCGCCATTTTGTTAGCGACGGAGAAGTGGGGAGGTGTCTAGCAGCTGCAATTCTGCGAATTAATCAACGTTTCATCGTTAACATTCGACTGAAAGGTATCCAGAGCGAAGGAATTGAACAAAGCTTAGTTTTAAGTCTTTTAACAACGTTGTGTTTGAACGTCGCGTATTGTAAACAAAGGAGAGTTGGACGGAGGTCAAACGAGGCCTGATCAGCGAACAGGGAGCCATTTCACTGCAACGCAGTCGCGCCTGGACTTTCAGAGGTAAACATTTTCTATATATGGGTCAAAAATGTTAACCTTTTTACTGTGTGGCATTTTTCTGAATGCAATGTTTTAGGCAGCTGTTACTAGGGTTAGGTATTATTATTAGAATGGTTAGCAACCGGTAGCCACAAGCAACGTTGCTAGCATCAAGTAGCATTGTTGCTAATATTATTAAAGGTTTTATGTATCTTTCATTCCACTTGCCAGTTTCTTATATTAAGTAACGGAACGGGATCAGTTCATTTGTATGTCGTGCGTTAGCTAACAGAATACAGTTGAATAGTATGCTTCACAAGTAGTCAAAAAATTACGAGTACGTGTTTTGCTTATATGAATAAGTTAAGTCAATACGCTAAAATCAGTGTTTCGAATGCGATTCACTTTCAGAATTTGCTGTTTGTGATTTCTCTTCTTTGCTATTTTTGAACCAGGTTCGTTCAAAACAAGGGTGATATAAATTGTTTAATTTAGTTTCAGCTGTAGAACTGAACTCTATTGGCAGTTGGAAACGAATTTCAACGTTTGGCGCAGCTAGTTGAGTGACTTCTGCAGCTTTATGTCTGTATACCGCCCTGAAAGCCACTCGATTGTCATATACATGGGTATTACAGGTGGTCTCCTCCTGGGAGTTGAACTCACGGTGTTCTCGGCTTTTATAGTAACTTCTATTTAGTTAGTGCTATAGTCCAACGTTCGTTGCAGTGTCGGACAAGATGCTTTACAGTAGTTTAGCATTTATACAGCAAGAATTTCTCACTGCATCAAGTGAGTGCAGGTAGAGCAGGAGAGGAATTTGAACAGAGAACTTTCAGATTGCAAAAAACAGATGGTCTGTGGTTGTGATGGTCCAGAGCATTGGATTTAAGACAAGGTATGCCTGGATTTGGTGATGGTCTGTCACAAACACCAGGGACATGTCGTTCAGTGTCATCAGTTTTCCTGATGTGTTGTTTTCAGTGTACCTTCATGTGATGCCATGCGCTCATTTGTCTTTTCAGTTGTTTTTAGTAGCATGCTAGTTGCATTGAATTGTTACAACATTTTTGGCATGTTAGCACAAACATTTGTTGGTGGTGATTTATTTGTAGGAAGCACTGTGGTCATTTTCACAACTGCTGCTGAAATTTTCCAGCATCTCTGAAATGAGCAGTACTGCTGCTACGGAGGAGTTTGGTTGTTGACGTCTTTGAATATCATTGGGGGTTAGTTCCACCTGTATGACAGATCTCTCACTTAAGCATTTGTCATGTGGTCATGTGGCAATTCCACCTGAGATGAGGTCCAAAAATAGTAAAGAAATATCCCCTTTAAGATTTTTACATTACCTGTTGTTTGCTAGTAATTGTCTAGTCACAACAGTCACAGTGGAATGTATAAAATGTTTCTCCCCTCCAGGGTGAAGACAGCATGGCAGACGATTTTGATATTGAAGCTATGCTGGAAGCACCTTATAAAAAGGTGAGTGCTTTGTTTTATTTCCATTGCAGTCCACTTAACTTCTGGTCTATTACAACTGTTCTCCCCAAGACCCTTTATTTGTGGGAAAACTGTTATTGTGATGTGATGAAGTAGTTTTAATTCAATTCAGAATTATGAATAAATGCCCATCTATCTCTTTTTGTAGACTTGCCTAACGATATCTCACCTCTACTCCCATGAATTCCAGTGTGAACTGTCAAAGTAAGGTAGTAATTGCGCAATGTATTGATGTACTGTGGTCCCCTAGGTAAAAACTACCTTGTCTGAACATCCAGTCACCTGTTTGGTAGCAACAAGGTGAATGCAGAGGTTGACAGGCACATGAAGCTAAAGCCAGTACCATGGAGACAGTATTCAAATTTTATGTTGAATTTATATTATTATACCATGTTGTTTGGAATTTTGGCATTAATGGGTAACATGTATATTTACATCCTACCTACACTGAGCTCCAAAGTTCCTACAGGCATGGTTCAGAACTATACATTGTCTGGTTGCATTTTCTTTATTCATACACTTTTCTTTTTTTACTTTTTAATTTGCCACAGTGCACTGTTGTTTACCAGTTGCTGTGCATTGTATTTAAAAGCACTGAGATTAAGAAGTGGAGATTTGGTGATGCTGGTTCTGCCAAAGGTCACCAGGGTCTAGTGAGATGTTAAAAATGTGAATACTGTCTCTCCTTGACCAGTGCTTATGTGATGGTTTAAAATAGATTTGGATGTAAGGTAAACCTTCATCTTAGCAATTTTGCATGCCTTTTCACCAGTTTTTTTAAACACTCAACAAATTAAGTCTTTTTAGAAAATGTGGTTTTTGGTCATTGGAAATGCCATTCACATTTCCCGTCCATTATTTCCAAATCCCTTCAGTTTTAGGTGTAGTTTTGCCGTTTTTTTTTTTTGTTTTTTTTTTGTTTTGTTTTGTTTTTTAAAGAGTGGCACACATGGACATCTTCATGCAGCTGGGCACGAGCTAGCGAGTCTGAGGTTGAACTGGTGGATTTCATTGAAATCTTTTTTAACTTTAATTTCTTGGGAGTCGACATTACTAAGCAGTGTGAATCCCTGTTTGCTTCAGGGCGAGATGTGTGACAGAGGTGGC
The DNA here is from genome assembly GCA_018136845.1 of Heterotis niloticus. NCBI lineage: Eukaryota > Metazoa > Chordata > Actinopteri > Osteoglossiformes > Osteoglossidae > Heterotis > Heterotis niloticus. Next base: position 8,897,548 of record CM030895.1, read on the forward strand.
ATCGAGCTCTTACAGTCCACGAACGAAAATGGGTGAAGACACTGGAATGGCATCCACCACAGGAACTCGATTAGTGGCTGGCTGCTAGCGTGGCCACATTGGTCTTAGGCAAAGATAGCCTTGGTACTGATCAGAAGGGCTTGCTGACCAACTACTGACTAAACATGGCTTTGTTTAAGCAAACCAAACTTTACATTTAACCACTTCTAGTACATGTTGACTATTGGATGAATGTATTATGTTACAACTGTATGAAAAGGGGGAAATGGAAACAAGAGCAAAGTGGTTAAAAAGGCTCCATCTTTAGAACTTTGTCCAGACCTTTAACCTTGTATGAATACTTTTTAAAATAATTGTATTTTGTATTTTCTCTTCCCCATTCCCCCTTTACCCTGACGACTTGAAATGTTACCTCTTCGTCCTCATGATGTTCTTCTATCGACCCTGCTTAGGATGAGATCAAGTCCAGTAGTGCCAATGGACATGAGGAACGTAGTAAGAAGTAAGTATGCACAACAGCAATTTGTTGCTACTGGTTTAATAGCCATAGTTTGTTTGTTTCTGGTTAGATGCTGTTGGTGGTTTTTTTCCGAACAAAAGGAAGTTTTTGGGCAGAGATTATGGGATGCATTGTAAGTGAAGGTCTATTCTGTTAACCATGACTATTATGAATGTCTCCATGATGTTTTCCTTCAGGAAAAAGAGGAGTCGAAGTCGCAGTCGAAGCCGCGACAAACGGCGAAGCAGGAGTCACGACCGCAAAAAGAGTCGGGATCAAAAGCGAAGCCGCAGCCGCGAGAGAAAGCGCAGCCGTAGCAAAGAGAGGCGGCGCAGTCGCTCCCGCAGTCGGGAGCGCGGCGGCCGATATCGATCCCGCAGGAGTCCCTTGTATGTATAGTTGTGCTCGTGTCACTTGAATGTGTTGCTTGTCGTCCATACTGATGCGTACCGCTTACTGCTCTGAGATGTTCTTGGTCGTGGGTGGCTGTGTGTAGTTGATTGCAAGGCTGCAGTGAGGGCTTCTGTGACCACTAAGATGTAGTGCCTAAATAGTCAAGCTTGTTATACTGGTCCCTCCAAAGCATCCCATTTCTCTTCAACCTGTGTCACGTTATTGCTTCACCCTCAAAGATTTGGTTGTTAATGATGGCTATAAAGTTCATTGAAATTAGGGGGGGTATCTGTTTATCTAATATAATTAATCAAGTGCTCAGAATTGGAGGTAATCAGTGGGTGGTGGTGAATCCATGACACTTTTCTTACTGATTCTTAATTTTCTGAGGCGTCACCCTTGATTTGTGTTGTATAGGAGTCAGTCTCATATTGAGTCTGTACTAGAGATGGGATAGGTGGTTGTTCACATTTCAAGGCTGACTGAAGCAACGGTATACTTGTAAACTGCTCTGAGTTTAGGTTGGGTTGTGATACCGTAATTGGTATCTCTGCGGAGTCACAGAGGTTGGCTGCAACTGTCACAGATGGTTGTGGTCACTTGGAGACAGCGTGTGTATATCAGCAGAGATTTCCTCATACTGTAATAGTGAGGATGTCTCAGATTGGCTGATTCTCTATACATAGGAATAGAGGGTGCTGATTGACATTTCTGTTCAGACCACTAACTTGGGGTGGCTGTAGGTGAGGAGGGAAATGAGTGAGGCAGGCCTGTCAACAGGTTAACTTACTGGTTTTCTGTACAGAGGTTTTTAACTATCTCATTTGAAATCCCATGCTATTTCATCAAAGCATATTGTTCCTGTGCATTGAATTTCTCAGCTGCATTTCAAGGATATCTTTCAAATTTAAGGTATAAGTACAATAAAGGTTAACACACTTTTTGGATTAACTTTGTTTTAATAGCCACAAAGAATGAATAAATTCCTTACAGTTAATTTGCATGATATTCATGATAATCGTCATGCACGTCTTCATCTAAGGTCTGTTTATCTGGTCATTTGCCAGTGCCCGACACAGTATGTTGTGTATTTACATCTGTAGACTTGAATGAAAAATGCAGGTGTGATCTAGAAGAGCAGTTCTTTGTACTCATTGTGAGCAGTGAGCAAGCTATTATTGGTCACACGCTAACATAAGATTTCTTAACTATAATGGCCCGAGTCAGTTAAACACTGGTTGAAATATTGTCACATTTTTGCTGTCGTGCTGGTGCCAAGATATGTATTGGTGAAGTTGGACCTTTTAATCTCCTGATGTAATTAATACCACTGTACCTTATTTTACTTGTCACGTTCACAAAAGTACTGTCTGAAGTGGATGTTTTATATAAGATTATAAAGAAAAGGCTAGATGGATAATTTGTTCTAGTCCTAACTTTTGTTCCTTGTATCTCTTCTGGTACAGATATTCTATGACTGAGGGTATGGATTGGTATCTTTATAGTCTTAGATACTGAGATGAACCTTGTTTTCAATTGCAGTTCTGGGCCGAAATTTAACGGTGGTTCCAGGGGGAAGATTGGCCCACCGCCTGCTGTCAAACTAAGGTTTTTATTACAACATTTTCTGTCATTTGTGTGGGTAGATGCTTGTTCGGTGTCTGCTAAAGTGAACAATGACCTCCAATAACCTTAGTTTATCACTTGCAGTCGCAAACGTTCCAGAAGCCGAAGCCCTTTCAGAAAAGACAAGAGCCCAGTGCGGTGAGTGTCTTTGTTTATGTTGTTACTTTTTGGTCAACACTTTTACTGTCATGCAGGTTGAATGCTTCACTTGCTCTGTTGCATCAGAATGAGCTTACATGTGTGCTTTGAGTTTCAGGAAGCTATGAAAAAAATTGCCACTAGGTATACAAGAATCATTAATCATACATTTTAGAACCACTTCAGTTAATAAGAGGTGTTGTATTGCAGAGAACCGATTGACAACCTCACCCCAGAAGAGAGAGACGCACGTACAGTGTTCTGCATGCAGCTGGCTGCTCGAATCCGGCCTCGCGACCTTGAGGAGTTCTTCTCAGCTGTGGGAAAAGTCAGTCATTTAAACGTCCTTAGTGTTTCCTTCACTTCATTAAATGTGATTTGTAATGTGCTGGTCAGTTTTGGTTCTCATACATTTTTGTTTTGAAGATAACGGTTTTTTGCTTGTACATGGTGCTCAATGATTCTGTCGTTATATGTGTGAATAATTTTGGACCAATACAAATGCAATCCTCAAGGGTGTTCTGCACGTAGAAACTTCATACATTCTCTCTCTCTCTCTCTCTCTCTCTCTCTCTCTATATATATATATATATATATATATATATATATATATATATATATATATATATTTATTTATTTATTTATTTTTAGGTGAGAGATGTCAGAATTATTTCTGATAGAAACTCAAGAAGATCAAAGGGCATAGCTTATATTGAGTTCGTTGAAGCCAATTCTGTTCCACTGGCAATTGGCCTGACGGGCCAGAGGCTTCTGGGAGTGCCAATTATTGTCCAAGCCTCACAGGTCAGTGTGCATTTTCCCTCCACAGTAAGTCCATAGATTAAGATATGCAGAATGCCAAATGGCAATGTTCGCGTCTTGTTGATTTTGATAGGCTGAGAAGAATCGGGCAGCTGCAAATGCCAACAATCTGCAGAAGGGCAGTGCTGGTCCTATGCGTCTCTACGTTGGCTCCCTGCACTTCAACATCACAGAGGACATGCTGCGAGGCATCTTTGAGCCTTTCGGACGGGTCAGTCACTTTCCATCAAGTCCTGTTCTTCACTGTAAATGTTTAAAGTTAATTTTGATTTAAAATTGATGTTCCTTTTAGATTGAAAGTATCCAGTTGATGATGGACAGCGAAACTGGAAGATCTAAAGGATACGGTTTTATCACAGTAAGTAAACAAGCTTTTACAGACTGCAGACATATATGTTTTTATTTTTCCTTTAAACAAAATTTTCTGTCAGTTTGCAGATGCTGAATGTGCCAAGAAAGCCTTGGAGCAGTTGAATGGTTTTGAGCTGGCTGGTCGCCCCATGAAGGTGGGCCATGTGACAGAGCGCACGGACGCTTCCACTGCAAGCTCCTTCTTGGACAGTGACGAGTTGGAGAGGACCGGGATTGACTTGGGAACTACAGGCCGCTTGCAGCTGATGGCAAGGCTTGCTGAAGGTACCATTTATCTCTTGTGTTCTGTTCTGCTGGTCATCACATGTGACTGTCCATTGAAGTATAGACTTTAGCAACTGAATTTTTCTGTCCACTCAGGTACTGGCTTGCAGATTCCTCCAGCCGCTCAGCAAGCACTGCAGATGAGCGGATCGCTGCCCTTTGGTGCCATGGCTGCCGTGACAGGTAAGTAGATCTCAGAGCCATAGTGCATCTTTCATTGCCCTAATGCGTGTGTCCAATTAGTAATTCAGTACATTGACTCCTTTCAGGCCTGGTCTGATGTACATTAAGGCAGTTGTTTATATCATCTTTAATGGCAACTTAAAAAAAAAAATGTAGCCAGCTTGTGTTATTCGCTTAGCTCCTCTGGAATCTTTTAATTTAGTTTTTCAGTCCACTGATTTCAGCTCAGTTTTTCAGTCCATTTATAGAAAGTAGTGTTGTACTTCTTTCATTTTTGCATTTTGCCCAATTAATCAAATGAAAATATCTTGTTCATCAAACACCATCTATATCGTTTTCATACTCATTGCATTTCAGTTACCTCACACACAACTAAGTACTGTTTGTAATTACTGTTTCCTTCTAATTCTTAGATTTACAAGCAAGGTTGACTCAACCAGCTGAAGGTGAATGTCATTTACATGTGCACATGAATTTACCAGACAGCCTCTACATTGTTTGGTTTTCTGGACTTTTATTTGCATAAAACAATAATTTTGCATTGTGAGGTTTGGGAGTTTGTATGCCTGTTGGTAAACCACATGGGGAAAAGCAAGGGAATTTACAGATTAAGTCAAGAATTTGATTAACATTTAACTTGACCTCACTTTTGTGTCCACTTCAAGCTCTCGGGAATCACCTAAAGTTGTCCTAAATGTGAATTTTATGTCTTTCATAGCGGCCATAAATCCTACGTTGAACTTGAACCTGAACAATCTGAATGTGAACACAGCATTAAACCTGCCGACGCAGCCACTGGCTACACAATGCTTCCAGCTGTCCAACATGTTCAACCCACAGTCGTAAGTTGACGCCACTTTGCATGTTTGAAAACCTCATCCCCATAAGCAGAGGAACAAAGGGGCATCTTCCTGTGGTAGCTTTTATTTTAGCTCAACCAAATCAATTGCCATAAAGTAACAGGTAACATACCACAATAATACATGCATTATTTTGAAAATATTATATTTCAGCAGTATATTTTCTGGACTCAGCAATGCATGTTAAATAGTTTTAGTATATTTTGGCTATGCGGTAATTTATTAGTGTAATCTAAACACAGTAGAAATTGTGTATAGAAGTTTTCTGTTTGTCCACAGTGAGGAGGAACCTGGCTGGGATGTTGAAATCCAGGACGATGTCATTGAAGAGTGCAACAAGCACGGAGGCGTTGTACATATATATGTGGACAAGAACTCACCTCAAGTAAGGTGTTTGAATGACTGCATGTGTGAAATGTTGTCTCTGCAGCTGTGTGCATGTTTAACTGTGTTTCTCCATCCTCCAGGGCAATGTATATGTGAAGTGCCCCACCATACCTGCCGCCATGGCTGCAGTGAGCGCGCTGCATGGGCGCTGGTTCGCAGGTGCGTTGCACTAGTATGTGCATTATGTTGGCTGCTTGTCTGCTGTATGTTTCCGAAACTTTCTTTTATGTCCATGTTTTACGTGGGATGGAATAATCTTTTTTTTCCCCTCTGTCCACAGGAAACATGATCACCGCAGCATATGTCCCTCTTCCAACATACCACAATCTGTTCCCAGACTCTGTGGTGGCTACTCAGCTTCTGGTGCCCTCCCGTCGGTGATTTGGCAGCACCAAGAATTGTTTTGACTGGACTGTATATATTTTTCCCTTTTTATTTTCCTGCTCCTGACAGAGTTGGAGTACCACTGATTTTGGATCAGGATTTGTCCCAAGTAGCGGCAAAAATTCTCCAGTTTCCTTGCAACAGGAGAACTTTTGCCCCCTGCCCCCCACATTTCCTGTAATTTTGTGGAAGTTTTCTAATTTTGGCAAAGTCAAAAGTATGGCTTAATTTGCATAACAGTATCACAACATGCATTTGGACATTGTGAGGTTTAGACATTCAGAATAAAGGGACATTAGTGAGTCACCCACTTATCATGTCACCATATGGCGTGTAAATTTGATGTACATACAGTTGTCGTGTGCTTTATGGCTTTGTGGCTTGCATTTCTTTTCTCCACACTTGTATTGAACTCAATGACCCTTCAAAACACCAAAAATCATACATTTTTTAGGAGCGAGAACATTGTGATTCCTTGTCCATCTGAATAGTCAATGTTTAAGCTCTATGAGCTCTGGATCCTGAAGCGACATATTTGTTTGTGTTAACTAGGAGACCTCTTGGTATTTCTAAGTATCTGTTTTTTAATCGAGATTTGATTTTGTAAAGAACTCTTGATTAAAACTTATTTCAAAGTTACTGTGTTCAGCGAATTTGCCATTTCCGTCTTGCTGGTGAATGTGTGCTTTGTTTATCTTCAGTCACATCAACATTTTTGAAGAACAGCTTTGGTTTAATAGCATTAGCAAAACTGGATTAGGTTTAATCACCTTTTTGTATCCCAACAGTCCAATAATGTCCATTTCACAAATTTTGTTTCATGCTTATTTTGACAGTTCTTGTGCTTTTAAAATTAGTCCTGCAATGGAAATTTAAATCATTTAATTTACTGTTCCTGCCTGTGTCTACTACACCTTAGCGTAATAGGCTATGTAGTGATTTACCTGCTGTAGGATACTGGAACTGCTGTGATCTAGGCAATTGCAGTATGATGGGGACTGGAGCTCAGGTCTTTTGACAGTGGATCTAACCACTATGCCCCCTGCAGCCTGCTGGTTGCCTCTGAGGTCTTCCTTTGTGCTGCCAGTAAAGCACATGTTCTCCTTGGCCCTGTCAAGTTATCTAACAGCGCTCAGGGGAACTGTAAAGTGGTGCTGCCGTTTCCCTGGTGCTGACATCATCGCAGTCAGCTTGCAGCTTCTTGCAAAGGTGAGCTTGCTCATTTCTCTGGAATTTGTACCTGACAGGGAGGGACAGGTGGTTTGTGGGATGTGGCTGCATGAGGAAGCTGAAGTATATTGACCAAACTGCACCTCTGAAAGTAATGTTTTTTACGGTAGTGTCAGTTCTGTGTAACGGGCAGACATGACACCAGTTGTAGTCTAGTGGACAAAAGTAATGTCACCAATTACGTTAAATTTAAAACAATGCTGTAATCATTTAAAACTTGGGGACCAGCTGGTTTCTTCAGGACTGACCACACATCAACCACATGTTGATCCGATTATGTTGAGGAAATGTCACAGTGGATTAGCGGTTCTATTCTTGGAAAAGGATCTTCTAGCAGCTGGCTGAAGGACAGGGTCGTTAAGCCATACCACCACTACTGTGATGTCGTCCCGGTACATTCTGGCCAGCTCTGGTGGGAGGCTCAGTATCTTAGCGAGGCGTCGGGGGTCCACACCACCAAATCCATCACCCCCGAGAGCATGCCGGAGCATGTGGGTGGCCACGTTCTCATCCTCCAGGACAGAGAGGGCCCGTGTCTTGCGCTCCACCAGCAAACTGAGCATTTGCCCCAGGGTGAAAGAGAGGCCTGAAAGCGGCTTCTGCCAGTGGATTCCGGTCAGATACTCCCCAACCATCTGCACCACGTTCTGCCGGTGCATCAGCTCCCATAAACCGTCTGTCGCCAGAATGAGGAATTTGTCCTGTGGTCTCAGCCTGTGGTGCGTCACTTCTGGCTCTGCGGTGAGGTACGGAGGTGTGTGATAGTTGGGTGGGAGCATCTTGGCAAAATCGATGCCAGGGAGCATGTCTGGACGGCCCTCACAGACTCTCTTGAGGAGCTCGCTGCTCCACTTAAACCTGATGTCCCCAAAGGCCCGGAAGGGCATCAGCAGGCCAAGCAGCCGGTTGTGCTTCACCACGGTTTTCTCTTCAGTTGCTGGGTGTTGGGACCGCACCCTCTGCACCTCCTCAGGGTTCTGTGCGTTGTGGTCGTTGGTGATGGTCAGGGCTGACCAGCTGCCATCCTCCTCTTGGACACCTATGACTGCTCGGCTGTCTCCAAGATTGGCCACGTGCAGGTCAGTGCCATCCACGTGAGCTACGCATGCTGTGCAGCCGGACAACGCCACCCTGATCGTTGTGTACCGTGACCCCAGCTCTCCAAAGTCAGCCTGTGCCTCCAGGGAGATGTCGCTGTCCAGCCGCCTGAAGGCGTTCCCTAGAGCGGCGCTCACGTCCCCATCTCCGTCCTCCCCGATGTCAATGAGCTCCTGCCAGTAGTTCCGCAGGCTGTTGAAGTATAGCTTCCCAGCATCAGTGCTGGCATGGTCATTGGGATGCTTGTGCCACTGTAACACAGGGATGACAGGACGCTCATTCTCCACCGCCACCTCAATGTCCTCCAGCGTCTTGAGCGGGAGGAGGGACATGGCTATGTAGTAGAAGAGCCGCTCGCTAACAGCCTGTGCACATGCATAGCCTGCATGTCCATCAAACACGCCAAAGAGCATCGTCTTGCTCTGCAAACATGTGGCTACACTCCGCCGGTCCTCTGGGGGCCAGTTTGAGGCCAGGAGATTACTGTCAAATCCCAGCATCAAGCTAGCATTTCTTCCCTCTGCTCCACTGACTTTGAAAGTGTATTCATTGCTTTTCAAAATATGATCTATACGTGACGAGGGAATCGGGCTTCCGTGGCCGTTTGCTCTGTAGTTCCTTTTTTGTAAAAGGGGATCTGGGTGATTGACAGCATCAGTGGTCCATGAGGGAGCAGCATAGTGGCACAGCCTGGTGTTTGGCTCACGGCACCAAGAAAGCTGAGCAAAGATCTTTGAATTTACTGCCGTCCACTTCTTCATGATCAGGTATCATCGAAGGTGTTCGGTGTGTCCTGGCAAGATAGGTCAACGTCTTACACGTCTAGTTTTTCCCAGCAAATTTCTAACAATCTTGTTTACATGACAGGTTATTTTTCTTAACTGCAGTTTATAGTGAATATTGGCTTAAATTTTGTTTCAGATCTTTAAATAAAATGATAAAAAACAGAATATGCATATAGTTGGGTTTATATTTTTTGTCCATCGTTTTCCACCAAAGCAACCACAACACAGTAAACTGTATCAGCAACAAATAAATTGCAGATGTGACAAGTGTTTTATCCTGTTTACTTAAATCAGCACAAATTTTCCAGCAAACATTACAAAATTGAATAAGGAGAAAAAGGGGTCCAAAAAAGATGTTTAAGGTCCTTTTCAATGTTGGGAAGGATTTAGCAGTTCTAAGGGACACCAAGCTGTAAACATTGTGGAAGGGAGTATTTTATCAACATATTCTCTGGTTTTAAGCTAAAAATGTTTAAACTTAAAATTTTTAGATGCACTCAGTACGTTACGTTTTTGTTTAAACTGGGTTTATATTGAAATCCTTCATATACAGCAGGTTGCACTGTGGCCGAGAATGACAATCAGTCTCTCAAGGGTCCACTTATGAATGGCTGGCATCCTGTCAACCCCTGTCCGCAACACATCACTTTACACTGATAAATCTAATTTGTTCACAAATAATTTACCTGCTTTCAGGAAAATACTTTTAAAGTTTAAAGTTTAGTTTTAAAGTTAAGAAGCAAAGATCATTAAGGTCTTATAGGTCGCATGGCTGCTTAGTTTTACACTGTTTCAGATAAAATTCAAAACTACAATTTATAGGACACAGGTGGACTGAAATGTGTATACTTCATATTTATATTCTGAACACGGAAAAGTAACTAAGTAATATATTTATCAGGATTTTACTGATAGAAATCATTATTATTGCTACAGATGAGTGTCTCCATTCTGTGTTGTAAGACAAAAAAATTATTTTAAAAGAAATCTACTCACCCTTTTTAAAAATCTCTGACTTGTCCTAGAGAAAATGCTGAATTATGTGCAGTATGGGAAGTGAAAAGTTCCTCATCTCTCGAATTAAGGCCGACTGCAGAACAAAGCTGGAAAGGACACGCGCTTCTTCACACTTTAGTTACACTTTAACTTGGACACCTGCGGTCCTACTGCTCCTTTATTCATTATGACAGGAGCGACATCTCAGTCACATGTTCATCTGGGTGACAGAGTCCAACTCCTTGATGCAAGAAAAAACAAAGTGAAACAAATGTGTAAGTGTGAAACAATTTTTCAAAGACACAGCACTCTCAAGCATTTGGGGGAAAAAATGGCCAGCATTGTTGAGACAATTGAAAATCATATGTGAATTCGCTTTACGGAATGCACTTGTGTCAAGCCTTTAGAGCTGGAATGGTATGCACACAAAAGCTGTAAATATCTGTAAGCTCATATACTGTAAGTGTTATCTTTATTCTTTGTTCTAAATGGCCACTTCAGTATTGGTCTGGGTACTTTGCCAAAACACATCAAAGGTGAAAATGGCTGTATAGTGTTTATTTATTGCCATGTCATGCAATAACACAATTTAATAACAAAAAGTGGTTATAATTCCATTTTAATATTTTCAAACTTTTGTGGTTATAATACTGTTGTTAAAGAAGTGCAATAACAGGACAGGAGGACATTATTGACTGAAATATTGTGTCTCCTATCAAAACAAGCTAAGCCTATTTATCCCCACTATACACTATTGATAAAACGCACTATATTTAATTACACTGAGTCACATGAAGGAAGCTTTATTTTCAAGCAATATGATAGACATTCAAATTAAAATTAAGTTTATTTATATATTTTTTATATTCTATTAGGAGAATGTTAATCGTACGCCCTTACTGTGCAGTTTTGTGACATACAGCAAAGTAATGCATCGTGTAAATATTTAATACACAGAGCATGCATGAAAATGCAATTACACTACAACGTAATGAAGTAAAAATACTCTTTCCGGGTCTGAGGTTTGACGCACTTCCTGTTTTCCTGTCGCGCTTCCTGCTGTTTTTGTCCTCACTTCCGGTCCTATGAGCTCACGCCGTTGCGCTTATTGACTGTCCGCTGAGTGCAGTTGCTGCGCGCAGACGGGCGACTGCAGCCATCCGGAGGTGTTGTCAGTGTTCGTGTCGTGCGAAACCTTCGCAGTTTTCAGCTTTTCTCTCTGAATCAGTGGAACCGGTCGCCATTACGAGTGCAGGATGCTCAGCAAGGCCGTGATGAGGAGTTTTCTGGCGCCCAGGGGGGCGTTCGGGCAGCACACGCTTAAGTACACAGAGCGGGCTGTGGGCGCCCCGCACCGCGACCGTGGTGAGACCCTGATCCTCCGCAGCTACGTGACGCACTTCGTTGTCCATGCTCTCTCGGAGGTCCTGCGACTTTGTGATTCGATGACTGTGACACTGACTGCCTCTGAGTTTATGTGACTCTGTCTCCGACTATGAATGACTCACTTTGACTCTGAACAATTTTAACAGTGACTCCGACTCTGCCTCACCACCTTCATGGCTGACTTTGTGGGACTACATGTATGATCCTGAATCTATGTGGCTGCGACTGACTGAATCTAACAGTAACCCTGACTGATTTTATATTTGAATTTGACTACCTGTGACTCTGACCCTCTTTGTTTAACTGCCTCTGAAAAACTCTTGACTCTCTGCCCGTGAATCTCTGGGACTCAGAACCTCCGACTGTGACTGTCACAGCGTGTCTGACTGTCACATTCTTTCTCCGAATGGGACACTTTGTTACTCTGTAATCTGTGACTATGCCTAATCCTTTGTAATAATCATTGTCTCTGAAGGACTCACTTTGACTCTCTGTGACTGTAAATTCATGTGACTGAGACTGTAATTGACAGTATCTCTAACACTAAGTGATTCTCACCATCTCTGAATGACTCTAGATCAGAATCTCTGACTGTGATGCTGCTGTGATTCTGATTCAGATTCTGATCCAACTGTTACTCTGACTGTGACTGTGTGCAACTGTCACTCCAACTAGTGATTCTCTGTCCCCTTCTGACTCTGACTGTGACACTCTGTGTGTTTCTCTCTACCTGTGACTCTGTGTACTCTAACCCCCCCCCCCCCCCATGTTCTGTCATGCAGAGATCATTAAAAGCCGGGAGCTGGAAAAGGAGGAGCTGCGCCCACTCTACATGGACTTCCAGGCCACCACACCCATGGTACCTGTCACATTTACACCCTGAAATATGGATAAAATGGTAAAATGAAGATGAAACCCCATGTTGTTTAACATGCTCATTTATGGTGTAAACGAAAAGCAAACATATTATTTTTCTCATTTGTCCATGACCTTTGGTGTTCCTGCTGATTGTGATCCCTTCTACCGTAGGACCCACGTGTTCTAGATGCCATGCTTCCTTACCAGGTGAATTACTATGGTAATCCTCATTCAAGAACCCATGCATATGGCTGGGAGAGTGAGAGCGCCATGGAGAAGGCCCGAAAAGTAAGTCCTGTGACTCTGATTCAGCAGTAATCCTCCATGGCAGTTTATTCTACTTAATTCTGTAAAACAAAAACGTAGCATGACTCAGCAGATCTCTGCACTCGTGTGTGGGGGCGGGGAGCATGGTATAAAATGCGGGAAAAAAAGGAAAGTGAAATCGTGCTCATATTTGTTGATGTTTCCGATGTACTAAAAACAATGCTTGCTTGTTCTGTGCACAGCAAGTAGCAGATTTGATCGCCGCTGACCCTAGGGAGATTGTCTTTACCAGCGGCGCCACTGAGTCCAACAACATGTCAATCAAGGTGAGCCGTGGATCCTCCAAATCCGCCCAGCAGATTCTCACCAAGCGCTATAAATAAACTGCTATGTCACAGTGGTCAGAACAGATACAAGAATTTCTAATTCCTTTTATTATAATTGTTGTTGTTCTTATTATTAATACAGCCCATCCTCGATTTTACAGATTTCCAGCTTTATGGACTGTTCCAAAAGTAATTTAGGAAAATACAGAAAAGCTTCATGTTAAAATACCTATGAAAATGTAAAGGAAGATGTAAATATTTAATTTTTTACTTTTTTGGGGAAAATAACTTCCTTAATGCATAATTTAATGTTTTAATCAAAGCTGATACAGTTTTACATTGCATATTACCGGTACATTATTTTATAAAAGTACTTTACTGTGTACTGTCTAATACTATGCAGGCATTAGCAAAAATTATTTTCCATACTTTTGCTACATCCAGCCACCCCTCCTTGATATGGTCCATAATATCAAGAATGAACCATATTATTATTATTATTATTGGTATTTTCTTCTGTATCAATTTAAGGTAAGTAGTTTACTTGGCTACTTCAGCAGGAAGTGGGATTTAAACACAAGTCCTTCAGATTGTACAGGAACCATCCCAATTGTTCCACCATCTGCTGCCCCAAAAGAATGTGCTGCAATGTTAGTCTGTTTGCTTTCACAAATGTAAATAAACATAGTGGTTACAGTTAACAATACTATTTTTTTAAAATAATGTTTCTTGTTCAGGGAGTTGCAAGGTTTTATAAAGCCAAGAAAAAACACGTCATCACTACCCAGACGGAGCACAAATGTGTTCTGGACTCTTGCCGAGTGCTGGAGGCCGAGGGCTTTGAGGTCACCTACCTTCCAGTGAACCAGAATGGCTTGTTGGATCTGAAGGCAAGATCCCTCTCTGCTAAACATTTCACTTTAAATCATTTGGGCACATGTGTGTGTGTTGGCACCAGCTTCTTACCACATACTGGCCAGACTGCGGTGCACCTGCACCTCAACTTACATAGTTGGGATTGGAAGTCTGTTCATGATTTGTTTTGTTTGTAACTCCAGTGCTCCTTCTTCCTGCATGGCACACTCAGTAAAAGGTTAATAATACAGACCTCCATTCATCTCTTCAACTGGTTATTGGTGTAATAAATAAAAATTAACTTTATGCTAAATTAAAATTAATTAAAAATTACAGAAAAACGTTTGTGAAATTTTCTTCCATAGAGACTGATAGTTCCTCCCATAAACATGTGTAGCATTACTTATTGATCACTGACAGTCAGAAACATCACATATGTGATTTAAACACTTTGTAAGGGAGTTGAATTATCCGGTTCCACACTCCTGTTCTGCTTGGATAGTTTTCACTGCATTCTGTTGCTTCAGAGGATAAATACAGGTCATATTTTGATATTTTACAAGTGATAAGAAAATACAATTAAAAATAACTAAAATATCAGGAAGTCTTTATACACTGCCCAGCCAAAAAAAGGTCACCACCTAGATTTAACTTAGTGTTAGGATGTGGGGTGCTTCAGTTGATCAGGTCTAGGTTCAGCAACGTTGTGTATCCAAAAAATGAGCTCAGCTGACTACCTGAACATACTGAATGACCAGGTTTTTCCATCAATGGATTTTTTTTCTTCCAAGATGACAATGCCAGGTTTCATCGGGCTCAAACTGTGAAAGAGTGGTTCAGGGAGCACAAGACATCATTTTTACACATGGATTGGCCACCACAGAGTCCAGACCTTCACCCCATTGAGAATCTTTGGGATGTGCTGGAGAAGACTTTACGCAGCGGTCCGACTCTCCCATCATCAATACAAGATCTTGGCAAAAAATTTATGCAATTCTGGACGTAAATAAATGTTGTGACACTGGATAAGCTTATTGAAACGATGCCACAGGCGAATGTGTGCCATAAGCAAAGCTAAAGGTGGTCCAACAAAATATTAGTGTGTGTGACTTTTTTTTGCCCTGGCAGTGTATCATTGAAAAGTTGTAATGCAAAGAACTTTGCACTGTGGAGACTTTTGTTAAGGTGTGCCACCCAGTAGCACTGGAGAAAACTCCACATTATTGTGGTTTATTGTACAGCATAATATTTATGTGGTGATTTAAGTTTTCTTGTGAATGTCGAGACTTCTAACAGCAGAAGATAATCGCAGTGGTCTGGAGAGAGAAAGGGCAGTGTTAGTGTCAGCCTTTGTCCTTCTGTTGTGCTTACATGATCTGCTGCGTTCTTCCAGCAACTGGAGGAAGCCATACGACCAGATACAAGCCTGGTGTCCGTGATGACTGTCAACAATGAGATCGGGGTCAAGCAGCCTGTCAAAGAAATTGGTACATATTGTGATCTTTGTTTTGTGCTAAGCCATAGCACTGCTGACAGCACGGTGTAAACAAGATGTTACAGAATTATTGTGTTTTGATACTGTGCTGTACTGCACCTGGTTGCTGTTGGTTTGTGATGTGTCCCATACCTGAGCTGCCAGTATTTGACAGATCTTTGAGCTCCATCATGGGTTCAGCAACATCTGGCTCCTTTGTTTTACTTATCATATTACACCAACGTGTTCCTCTCCATTTAAGGTGAAATCTGCCGCTCGAAGAATGTGTTCTTCCACACGGATGCTGCCCAGGCAATCGGGAAAATTCCCATTAATGTTTCAAACTGGAAGGTTGACCTCATGTCCATCAGCGGCCACAAAATATACGGCCCTAAAGGTAAAACGGGACCTTGCTCCTTTTTTTTAATTTATTTATTTATTTTTTAAAATTTGTATCCCTCTATGTGTAGCAGTAAGTTGAAGATGTAAAGTAATAAACAAGCACTGTTTCCATAGAAGGAACTTCTTAGACCACTTTGCTTCTACAAACCTATAACATTGTCACTCATCAACAGTGTTAGTGTAGCGGAAACCAATTCCCCTTGCGTAGTCATGATGTACGTTTGTTTCATTGGCAGGTGTTGGGGCACTCTATGTGCGGCGCCGACCCCGGGTTCGGCTGGAGCCCGTTCAGAGTGGTGGCGGTCAGGAGAGGGGGTTGCGTTCTGGTACGGTCCCCACACCCCTGGTTGTCGGCCTGGGTGCCGCGTGTGAAATTGCCCAGGAGGAGATGGAGGTAAATCATGCATCAGCATTCTCAACTTCAGACATAACATTTTCAAAAGGTTTTATTTTAATCTCTATTTTCCTCCCTCATTTTTGATGCAGTATGATCACAGACGGGTGTCTATATTGGCAAAGCGCCTTGTGGAGAAGATCACCTCTGAGCTTCCCGATGTGGTGATGAATGGTGATCCAGAGCAGAGGTACCCAGGTACGTAGGGACCCCTTCAGTTTCACACGACAAACTTTCCAATGAAAGTACCCTATTTGGTGCCTCCTTGTGAGTTCAGCTGGTTGCTGATGCTGAGGTTCTGTGTCCATTTTAGGATGTATAAATTTGTCCTTCGCCTATGTGGAAGGTGAGAGTCTGCTGATGGCCTTGAAGGATGTGGCTCTCTCCTCCGGCAGGTCAGTCACACGTTTGTTGACTGGATTTGTGTGTTTGCTTTTCCTTGCTGGTTAGGCCTGTTGTCCAAAGCTTCCAAATTAATTTTTTCCACAGCGCCTGCACGTCTGCTTCACTGGAGCCCTCCTATGTCCTCCGGGCAATCGGCGCAGATGAGGACCTGGCACACTCGTCTATCAGGTGGGTGGTGGGACACAGGTGACAGCAATGTTTAATTGTAGCTCTGCCGTAAAATCATATCCTTCATCTTTATGTTCCCCTCAGCTCAACCATTAGATAACTAATGAGATTAGCATTACTGTTTGTTGTTTCTGGTTTCAGTTTGGGAAATGTTTACTCTGTGAATTTGCCTTCACAGGTTTGGCATTGGCCGGTTTACCACAGAGGAGGAAGTGGACTACACAGCAGAGAAGTGCATCCAGCAGGTCAAACGTCTCCGAGAAATGAGGTAAGGAAGGAGACTTTGCCATGTTCTTCATGGCTGTTTGGTCTAGGAAAAAAAGACTCAGATGGCCAGCAAAATTGCACAACAGAATCTGGTAAATCAGTGTCTGTCCAAGTTCTTTGTTTGGTGATGGCTGTTACTGTGCAACATCCAGACAGGCCCCCTGGGACATGTGATTACAGTGACCCAGCAGTGTGTCAATATCGTATTTTCTTTCTTTTCAGCCCCCTGTGGGAGATGGTGCAGGAGGGAGTCGATCTGAAAAGCATCAAATGGACACAGCACTGAAAACACCGACTGGGGGGAGAGTTCTGGGATCAAAGCATTTTATATACTTTTTTGCATAAAATGCTATGCCTGAGTCTACATCTAGAAGGCTATTTTTATAGATTTATTTCCCTGTACGAGGGGAAAGGCAAAACACGCACAAACTTTTCATTTGAGAAATTGTATACTTTGGCAGACCACTTTTTTCTTTGTATTATAAGAATACAGTGCATGAATAATGTACTGAAAGAGCCCCTCTATTAGCGCTGTCACTGCCACGTGTCACTGTGTGGTTCATATGAGGACAATGCTACACACACTGCCCAAGCGCTGCATTCCCATGGAAGAGTTCACACACAAACGACATTCTGTTCTTCGCATTTAAAACCAGCAAGGGCCAATGAATATTTCACTTGTACAGATAACATATACTTTATGTATTAATAATGTGTATGGCATGGAACTAAAAATATTGTTAGTAGTGGCTTGAGCACTTCCTCACAGTGTAAAAAATTGTATAAAATTGAGTTCAGGCTTGGTTATAGATGCATTCAACGAGATTTATGGCTGGTAAGACAAAGTGCTGTTACTGAGGCAACTTACGGAAAGAAAGGATTTAATAAGATGCAGTATTTTTACACCAGCATGATGTCTATTTAGTTTTATCAAATAAAATATTAAAGTACGAGTCACTGGAGTAATGTTGGTAGAGCTGTCTATGGAGTTGTTCCTGTTACTCTGCTATATCCCAAATGCCTATGTACTGTAGTGGGCAATAATAGAGCAGTTTTCAATCAACATTGTACGTTTGTCGTATAGTCCAAGCATCTGTATAAAGACATGATTTTGGAAAGGCTGTGTTTGTTGGTTTATGGATTTTATGTAATTTGAAAAGCCAAGTTTTGAGGTTTTTCTGGTACATACAGGTTTATCACGATTTTTCTTTAAGATGAAAATTTGCTAGACGCTGGAATAGAAATAACTTAAGATATATTTATTTCAGCAGTATGGGCTGCCAGCGAATTTGATTGGGTCATTGACATGCAAAAAATTGTAATTTTAAGACACATAAAAACCATTCAAATTAAATATTTCCATTTGCCTGATTCCTGTGCAAATTTTATGCTTAGGTGGGTGCAAAATAACAGTTTCTGTGTTCAAAATTAAAGTCGCAACATAAACGCTAACTTCCAAGTGTCCAATTGAGTGGGTTTGTTTTGACGGTGGTCGGTGTCACACAAGTTTACACGGATTGGTCAATTTTTCCTTCGATTTTCCAAATTCCCGATCCGATTGGCTTGTGTACTAGCAAAGTTCCTCCTCCAAAACTTAAGATGGAAAGCAAAGCGCTGACGGTTCATGAGCGAATTCCAATAGGCTAACTTCACGTTCTATCTTTTATTTCCATCTCGATTGGTTTGTTGAGACACCAAGTCCCCTCCCGGTTGGCAGTCGGCTAGTGCGTCTGGGCTTGGTGGGCGGAGCGATAGCGTTTCTGGAAAGTACCCGGATTGGCCGACTGCGCCGTCCGATTTGCCAGGCGGACATTTTGTAGCATCGCCGCTCAGGAGGGAAGGCGCACGGAAGGGGGGGACAGGAGCCTCAGACGGCGTCTCGTTAAATTAAATTAAATCTGTTTGTGTACAGATAATTTTCGGTAAGAGCCAGAACAAGCACATTCACAGACGGTTGTTGCAGCAAGATTCATTGTGTGGAACAGTAAACAGCAAACATTAAAAAGCGACATCATGACATTGGGTCAGGAGTCCCGTGCAGAGAACGATTTCGTTACGGCGAGCTAGGCCTGCTGTGGCTTGATTTCAGGGTGAAAGTAGTTGTTTTCTGGTGAAAATATCAGCGGTAAAGCCTTTTTGTGGGCATTCTATGGAGAGTATGTCTTTGTGTTGTCACTAGTGTGGGGAGAAAAGTAGATTTTATTGTAAGATGCTCGACGGACCTGTATTGTTTGGTTCGACGCCATTTTGGATGTGAAGTAAAAGAGTTGCGAACATTTCAGAGCTGCAGTGACTTTGTGTTTTTCACCTTTTTGTGCAGTATGTTAAATTGCTAATTTTGTAAGAGAGCTGAGTGTTGATGTAGGTAAGAGTTTGCATTGATTTGTGTAAATATAGCTTACGGAGTTCTGCAGGCTTTTGTGGTGTCTGGTTAAGTTGTGATTGTGGGACATTTCATTTTGCAGAATAAATGGTAAATATGGGCTCTTTTGCAACGTGCTTTTGTGCTTTTTGTGCTTTTGTGGCCTGATTTCTTACATGCAATGCTGTGACACTTTGAATATTAATTGATGGCTGTTGATGGGTCTTTTATTTTCCAGAAAGTTGATGTGATCCAAGCTGTTTTCAAAAACAAATTGAGGTGCTCCAAGGTGTCCAATGTGTTTTTTTTTGGTGTAGCATCCTTAAGAAGTGGTGTTTGTTGTTGGCTTTCATTTCATGTGTAATTCCACAGTGCTGAAGGTTTGATTTGTGATTTGAAAGTCTTGGTTTACCTATACAGGGTATTCAGAGAATTAAATTTGTGTGCATCATTGTTTTCTCCTCAACGAAAGCTCAGATGTTTGCCAAGGAAATTGGTTCATTATGTTATGGGAAGAACTGGACTTGTGCAAAGCTTTGTTTGGAAGATCATAATGTGTTGATATGTTTCAATCTGGTTTTGAAGATACTTAGTTATGGTCTTTTCATGGTGCCATTTATTGTGCTTAAGTAAAAAAAAAAAAAAAAAAAAGCTGGTTGAAGAAGTGGATTCTATCATGGAAGTACAAGGGTTTTGCTGGATGCCAAGTGCAAAGATTGTTATTTCACTTTAGGCAAAAGATTGGCTGCTTGTTGGAAAGAATTAGTCCTTGGAGTTATCTTGTATGATTCAGATCTGAGGAATTTTTGGAAATGGTTGGTTTGCTTATTAGTTTGATTTATTGCTAATGTATATTTACTTGGTGTACTGATGTGCTTTTTGATGTATTTTTTTAGAAAGGTCAAAGGTAGTTTGGTAGTAACAATATTGGGTTTTAGTATTAAACAACATGTGAAATGTATCAGTATTAAGTCCAAGAATGGGACATTTTGTTCAGAATCATGTTTTCTGACACTGGCTTGGTCTGAAGCTGAGACATCCCAAAGTCTTCAGTTAGTCTTTCTGCCATATGAATGATTGAGACAATTTGAGTGAACTTGTCCATTTGGCAAATGCTTACAGTTTTGCATCTGTATGGCTGGCATTTAGCCTCGAGTCAGTCACAGCCAAACACTGAGTATTTGTAGTATAAATACACCTCTCATAGTCTCTTTGTAAGAGTAACACACATATAAGAGAATTCAGGATTATGATGGAAAGGACTCGATAGACGCTTGACTGCATTTGTTTATTGTAGATTCTGTGGTGTGCTTTCCATTTCACCATTTGAAAGCCCCTGTGCAGTATTTTGATTTGTAGAATTTTAATGTGTAAGCTGCAGCAGAACACATTTTTCTGTTGCAAACACAAAGATGGGAATGCTTTCTTGCATTTTGTTTTGATTTGAGAAAGAAAGGGTTCAGATGCAGTGTCACAATGGGTCAACATCAGTTACCCTTGTATATGGATGGAGAAAAATTGTGATGTTTGGTCTTTAATGGGAATATTTGTGAGCAGATGAGATAAGCCCCATTCTTAATGTGTTGGATGCATTTCAACAAAAGGTTTCCTTATGTAGTAGAGAGGATGTGTGCCCAATGTCAAATGCTTTTGTTTGTTTTTCTTCTCATGCTATGTAAATGTGCACATTGGGAATGAACATGTGACTGCACAGGGTCTTCACTGAGCATGCTTTTCTTTTGCCATATCAGGTTTTTCTGGACAGTGAACTGTTGTAAAAACTGACAAATTGATGCATGTCTTTCTCATTTGTCCAGTTGAATTACTTTTGTTTTGACTGAGCTGATGGGGAAACAAAATCTGAAGTTTTAATGCTGCTGTCAATACTCTGCATTCCCTCTGTTTGGATTTTGCTGCTGAATGATGAGGCTGATTCTAAGTCCAGGTGTCGACTCTTACAAGGTGCACATTGGGGCGAAATACGATTGCCTGTTGCTTGCATTCATGTGTTTTGCTTCCATTTATTTTTTTGTTACAGTCGAGTTGGGTTTTAATTGCTTGCCATCAGGATTGGCTTGGGTATCCTGTACAACTTATAAGGAAACACCACTTACTGTTACAGGTAAGCTTTTATGAAATGGTCTTGAACATAATGAACTTAAGCCACTTTAGTAACCTGTTCAGAGCACTTTTGGCCATTTCTCCAGTGTCTTCATCTTTTAAGTAATGCCAGTATAAATCAGTTACTTTTTACCTTTTTTCCATGCACCCACCTCCTCTATGACCATGGTCTGTGACAGATTCACAATATATTCTCAGTGATAAACTTTTTTGCTCCTTAGGCTGTATATTTAAAAATATTTTATTATGACTGGACTTGGTAATAACATGTCCCCTCCCTTGACATTCACTGTGTAACTAAATTTAAAATTACTTCATCTGCTCTCTTCAGTGACATGCTGAACAAGGATTTTTTTTGTAGTATTTACTGAAACTATGATTTGCCTCTACAGTTTTAAGTTCAGTGGAGACAAGTGGATTTAATTTTTATAAATGTGATATTTATACAATATATTTTAAGAGGAAGCAAACATTTTTCCTGAAGTGCCAGTTGAATGCTTGGCCTGGATTGCTCTGAAGCAGGTGTGTAGTGTGGCTTAATAGTTTAGCACAATGTTTTGGGCTGTGAACATTTTAACAATTATGATGATCTGCAGCATTGACTGCTGTGCTGCATAAAATGGAGTTTTGTATCAGTCTTTTGCATTTATTCCTCCTTCAGTGCTGCTTGAGATGGTTTTGTCTTTTGAAATTTGCAGTGTTATTCTGCAATGTGTGGGATTTTTGATAGTGCAGTGTGTGCAATTGCTGTTACGATTTGCAAGCTTATCACAACTATATATAAGTATCCGAAGCTATTTTTATTAACTACAGATTTTCTGTACAAGTCCACGTGCTTTGTGACATGTTATTGTATGTTTAGATTTTTTTCAAGTTGGTAGCAAACTGCTTGCTTGCTACACTTCTCATTGTGCATGCAGTGTTTTTTGTAGTTAAAAAAATATATGTATTGTAAATAGACTAAGTACTGCTATTTGAATTAGGAGTTTATTGGGTTGAATTATTTAGTTTGGAGCATGCTGACCTGCAGCACAGCCAGGTCACAGATTAATTAGCACATTAGCACAAAAATGCTGGTAAATCAAAAAAAATGGAAAAGGTGTTTTGCAAATGCTTGAGTATTTTTTTGATTTATGACTGTTTTTGTTTTAATAAAATTCACAGTTTTTGGTAACCTTTTTAAAATGTATGTATAACCGTCATTTTGGAACTTTGATTATAGAGAGTTAATATGGTGAAAACAAAAGGTTTTGGCTTCCAGTTTTGTTTATTGGTCGGTGTTTTGCAAAAATAGGCTTTTTCTCCTTGTTATTACATTCAAGATTAAAGGGGTTTTAGTCTGCTGCGTTTCATGTCCTTAATGTGGAATCGATTGCCTTTGTTTTACATTTGTATTTTTGCTCAAATGCAAAGTTGTAGCCTCACACAGACGTTGCCTTCTTTCACCTGCAGGTGTTTGTTGGTACGCCTCAGCATGGCTGTGGTCATCCGCCTGCAAGGTCTCCCCATTGTGGCGGGAACCATGGACATACGACATTTCTTCTCTGGATTGACCATCCCCGATGGTGGTGTACATATTGTAGGGGGTGAACATGGTGAGGCTTTTATTGTTTTCGCCACCGATGAAGATGCAAGGCTTGGCATGATGCGTACTGGGGGGACAATAAAAGGGTCTAAGGTATCTCTTCTACTAAGCAGCAAAACAGAGATGCAGAACATGATTGAGCTTAGCCGCAGGCGTTTTGAGACTGGCAATTCCGAAGGTCCCACAGGTAATGGCAGTAGGCCAGGCCCACCTGTCAGCAGCAGTGGAAGTGGGCGGGCTAGCCTTCCTACAACAGTTCCTGGGTTTAGCAGCCCTACACCAACCACTGTCACCACCACATCCTCCGTGCACGAGTCTGTGAGCAACAAGAGTATATCAACATTTGCGACGACCAGCATGGGAAGTGTCCCCCCGAGCTACAGCAACAACTTCAGTAGCCCCAATCTGACTCTGGGTTCCACTATGACCACTGCCATGTCTACCCTGAACTCTGTTCCTCCCCCTATACCGCCTTTGCCCACTCTGCCATCTCTGCCCCCCATGCCTTCCATACCACCCATGCCAGTGCCACCACCTGTGTCAACTCTCCCACCAGTTCCCTCTGTCACACCCTTAACTTCAGTTCCTCCTGTTCCCTCCATGGCACACATGCCACATATGTCAGGACTTCCACCCTTTAATCCTGGTGTCCCTCCACCAGTTGGTCCTGTGGCCAGTGGATTAACTGGCTCTGGGCCCCCATTATCTATTGGGAACCCAAATCATATGTTCCTTGGCCCAATGAATCCCTTGGGTCCTTTAAATCTGCAGGCTCCTATGAAGCAGGCAGCGGTAAATCCAGATGAGTTGTATGTTCATCTTCAAGGCCTTCCCTTCACTGCAACAGAAATGGATTTGAGAGAGTTCTTCCAAGGCCTGAGTGTGGATTCTGTTCGTTTTCTGAGGGACAGTCTTGGCAGGAGCAGTGGTAGGGCACTTGCAAAGTTTTTCACACCTCAGGATGCTTTTGAAGCTCTTAAAAGAAATGCTGGCATGATGGGTCAGAGGTACGTCGAGATCACCCCTGCTACTGAGAGGCAGTGGACATCTACTGCAGCTAGCAGTGTGGCCGGAGGTCAAGGATCATCTAAGCATGGCTGTGACACTGAGCCAGAACAGCATCGTCGCACAGGCTCCAGTTCGGAATCGCCCTCTGGTCGTGACCGGGCCCGGTCTCGTTCTCCTCACAAGCAGGAGTATTGTGTCTATTTGAAAGGACTCCCGTATGAAGCAGAGAACAAGCAAATATTTGAGTTTTTCAAGAACCTGGACATTGTTGAAGATAGTATTTACATAGCATATGGGCCAAATGGCCGAGCTACAGGAGAAGGTTTTGTTGAATTTAGGAATGAGGTGGACTACAAGGCTGCTCTAGGCTGTCATATGCAGTATATGGGTAGCAGATTCATACAAGTTCATCCAATTACAAAAAAAGGCATGTTTGAAAAGATTGACGTGATTCGGAAGAGGATGCAAGGGTCCCAACAAGGTGACTCAAAAAGTGGCTCAGAAGGTGTTGGAAAAGGCAGAAACTGTGCCCATATCTCAAATATCCCATACACTGTATCCAAGAAAGATGTCCGTCTGTTTTTGGAGGGGATTCAGATTTTTGAGGAGAGTCTCAAAGTTCTTGTTGATGGCAATGGTAACGGTTTAGGTCAAGCTGTGGTACAGTTTAAGTCTGAAGAGGAGGCATTTAAGGCGGAGAGGTTGCACAGGCAAAAACTGAATGGGCGAGATGCTTTCGTGCACCTGGTGACCTTCGACCAGATGAAAGAGATAGAGAGGAACCCACCACCACAAGCAAAGCGAGGAACGAAATCTCAAGGAAACACTCAGTCACATGGTGCAAGCCATAACTCAGCCCTGTCTTTTCCCACCACGGCAGGAGATGAATATTCCTTCATCAGAAACAGTGTAGGCAGTTTAAACAGTGCCCCTCCTTTCGTCACCCCTTTCAGCGGTCCAGGGAACGGACTCGGAGGGCCTCCACCCCCAATGCCCCCAGTGGCCAGTGGCTTGGATGTGCCGTTGACAGTTCCTCCACCTATG
This sequence comes from Heterotis niloticus, assembly GCA_018136845.1. Taxonomy (NCBI): domain Eukaryota; kingdom Metazoa; phylum Chordata; class Actinopteri; order Osteoglossiformes; family Osteoglossidae; genus Heterotis; species Heterotis niloticus. Next base: position 8,922,507 of record CM030895.1, read on the forward strand.
GTTGGAACCCACCTTCCCGGACCGGTGCTGGAACCTCCAAGCTTCCGCCCGGGACCTGGTGGTAATGGCGGCCCACCGGGGTTTGTTGGGGGACCAGAGGGCATAAGAGCCATACCGCCTTTCGATAATGGCCCCAGAAAAAGCAGCAGCCTCACGAATCGAGGGAGCGGACAGAGCCGAGCGGGCGGCACGCAGGCTGGATTTGCCTCTGTGTCCGAAACCATGAGAGGACCCTCGAGCTTAAGTGGGGGCCCGAGTAACCATCGACCAACAATCGTCAAGATCCAGAACATGCCATTCACGGTCACTGTTGATGAGATACTTGATTTCTTCTATGGTTATCAGGTGCTGCCTGGTTCAGTTTGCCTTCAGTACAGTGACAAGGGTATGCCCACCGGAGAGGCGATGGTGGCGTTTGAGTCTCACGATGAGGCGATGTCTGCGGTCTTGGACCTTAACGATAGACCAATTGGGTCACGCAAAGTCAAGATTACATTAGGATAGCTGTGCTCTTTCTTTATTTTACAATAATACATGTGAAACGGATTGAGCTGCTTTGAGACCTTTTGCTAAAAATCAAAACCACGGTGAAAGCTAACAGTGGAATATTAATTCCATCTAACCCCAACCGAGGAGTGAATGATGCTTAGATTTCAGGTGCTCTACCAAAGTAATCAGGCTGTTGTAGATTAGCAAAGGATTGTGGAAGTCACTTGCATTAATTTAAGAGCATGGTATATGCGTAGTACATAGTATGTGTGGAATTGCTTGTAGCTGAATGGCGGGGGTTACTTAAACCAATCATGTACAGAACTCATTTTTTTAGTAAATGTTTGAAGACCCTGTAAAGTTTTGGGCCAGCAAGATGGATTTGAGTGTATTAGCTGTGCTGGTGTTTTCCTTTTTATTGAGAAGCATGTGATCATGTTGAAAATGCCATGGATCGTTTTGTGTATTTGTGTTTCTGCTGTTTTCATGTTCTGTATTTCCTCCACGTTTGCTTTAGATCGCAGTGACAAACTGGGTGTAATGTTCCTCAATGGTTGCCAGGCCTGGTGATTCTTTGCGATGCATGTGCAAAATATTGTGGCTGAAAAATTTGATCATTTATCTCCGTGCTGTTTTCTCTCTTTTCCGTTGTAAATGTCATGCCAATGCGGTTACCGCCACAGACTTGATGCAGACTGAAATGCTGAATTTTCGGAGGACCATGGAAAGATGTTTCAAGGTTTCCTTACTGCGTTTGTTTTGTTTTAAAAATGAGAAGACTGTCCACTTGTGTGCTGGAGTGTCGGTGGCCTTGAAACGCTTGGTCTTTGAGCCATTTCTGACTGTTCACTTTAAATTGTGCATATTGTGTTCTTCCAAGCTGTGGCTCCTGTTTGGGTTGCATCTCTTGCACTGTTGAACCGGATCACTTGTATTTGTTTCATTCTTTTGGACTGTGACGTCTCAGCTTAGTTTTATTTTTGCAGTTTTGTATATACTGTTGAGCTTACATATTTTGTCAATAAAATGGCATTCCTAAAATGATAATTCAACAAGAAATTGTATGTTTCTCTTGTGCCTTTTCATTACCTGCTGTTTTTACTGGCATTTGATGGACTAATAAAACATTTTGTTGGTGGTATGATCTGCGTGTCTCCCATAAGTCCCAGCTGTGTTGTGAGACAACCACATATATTATGCATTTTTCCCTTTTGCGATTAAGTGCACAAATCTTTCTGCTGAACTTGGTGAGTACATTGTGGTTATTCAAGAGATTGTAGAGGTTTAGCAAGAAAAGCCACAACAAACAAGCTTTTTACAGTTTAATGTTCATATTGGGGGAAAAAAGTTCTTCGGATTTCAACGCTGTAAACAGATTTCATGTCCATAATAGATGATGGTTTTAAAAGCTTATTCTAGCGGTTTGATTCAATCACCAAATGCGCGAGTTGCGCAGTCTGAAATTGCACCAAAAACAATGCTGCATTTCAGTTGGTGAACAGGTGAAGTGTTTAGCTCAAAGGCAACACTTTTGCATACATTCACTTAGCAGAACAAGGTACAATGTGGAGGAAATGAGTGGGTGTCACCAGGAGATGTAGATTCTAGAAGTACAATTTGTCCAGAACTAGTGTTAGCTGCTGCACATAGTGAGTAGTTTTGATATTAAAGTTAATGAAAACAGTTCATTATGATGTGTGATGAAAATTGGAGGAGTTGGGGCAGTGGTAGTGGTTATTTTGAGACCCTTGTTGGATGTTGTGAAGGATTCAGCCACTTTGAGGGACAGAGGGGGTTCATCCCATCACAGAAAATGGCTGACTAAAGATGCTGAATGAAAACACTGAACCGTTTAGTTGACCTTAACACAGACTGTTAAGCTGCTGAAAGATTAGTCTTTATTTCTGCCCCTCTGTGGTGTAACCCTGGCTTTCAGATCAAGCTTCTATTTAGGCTTCTTATTTCCTTCTTTGGTCCAGTTAAGATGTGTACAGTATTTCACATTCAAGGACTCACTTTTTGTCACAGAATGTATTTCCATTACCAGTTGGTTACATATTTACAGACCACGACATGGGTTCAACATTAATAGCCACGAGTTCTCTTCGTCTGTGAGCCTTGCAGTAGGAAGGGAAATCGGGACTTTTTGTTTGGTCTTGACCTTTCTCAAAAGAGCATTGGCTCAACATTTTAAAGTGGGCCAGAGTTTAAAGATTTGTCTCATAAACTGCTTAAATGTCTATTCTTGCTGTGCATCACAGATTTGATGGTCAAATTGAGCTTTTATTTAAGGAGCTTCAGTAAAGAAACGGATGAAACCATCCTCATATCCCAGAGCTAGATTTGCTTTGCAGAGATCACGGATACCGCGTTTGCTTCCGGTTGCAGAAATCAGACATCCTAAACTGTGGGTGGTCCCTACGGAAAGTATGAGAGTGAAAGAAGTCATTAAGTCCTTTATTTGCTTGATGTTCTGCCATTTTATAGCTTTCTGATGGCAGTTCTTGCCCTTAGTGGATTGTGTGGTGTTTCTGCTAAACTAATGGTTGGTGTGCTTATGAAACGTTGCTGGGAACTTCTCTCCATTACAAAATAAAGGTTTGTCATACAGCATATTTTGCACTGGAGCCTGCAAGAAGTTGATGGATGGCTGAGGTAAGTGCTGTGGATATTTGGTGATCACGCTACGCATTCGACCAGTTAAAAATGTTTGTGCACCTGGCTGTGTTTTATTTGCGATTTTGGTTGATTTTTAAATATCTATGCTTCTGAATTGTGCTTTTTGCAGATGTGGGGTATATTTGTAATGTGCATCTGTTTATAATCAGACTGGACTTTTTTCCTGCTGTAATTTGATCAGGGTTGATTTTCATGCCTATTGGAGATGCCAGTGTTCTACACTCTGCTGCCCTTAAAGAAAAGCGTAGGTTTCTATAGGCCACAAGCACAGAATAACTGCACCGAATACTATTTGCTAATACAGGTTTGTACAAAATGGTAGGTTGTGTTGTGGTTGACCACTAAATCACTGTAACTCACCTGCTGGAGCCGTTGTGCATAAGCAAAGCAATCTGACATTCTTTTGGATTGACATGTAGGTAATAATACTGTAAATGTTGAGTTATTCCATGGACACCTCTTGACTTGGTAGTAAAGGTGCTATGTAACCTGAACTGTTTTTTTTTTTTTTTTTTTTTTTTTAAAATACATTACTGTCTGGGACATAAATGTATGCTTAATGATCAACATTAAGTCAGTAATTTCCATTAAAATGTTAGAATGTACAAATTCTTGCTGCTTCATTTGGAATGATAACAGGTATTGTAGAAGGGCGTAAACAGGGTTAATGTGGTGGTACAGTCTTGTATTTGTTGAATGAAGCTGGTTGAGGATGGATCCAAGATGGATGTGTGGCCTGAAAAACGGTGAGTCTTCAGAAGCTTGAATCTGAAGGCAGTTCATGGCTCAGATGTTTTGACAGTAAGCAAGCAGTTTGCAGATTTCTCCAGCAAGAAAAACCCTAAAAGCCTTCCTTTTTGTGGCAGTTGGCATAGCAACAGCAAGTGGCTTCATTTGACTTTAAGGTGTAGAGGTGTGGTTGAGTAGCGTCACATTTGGGAAGTGACGATGGCTTCAGCATGCTATAGTGTGGAGTCTAAAGGAAAGGAGAAGGTAAAACTTGACAATCGCTGGGTTGGTGAGAATCAACTTAACTGGGGATTATTTTCTTGAGCTTTGCATCATTTCTCCTAGCCTGGATCACAGCTACGTGAACAGTACAATACAGGAATTTCGTCTCGATTTGTGAACAAAATGTCCTGTGTGCAAGTTTATGCTGCCATTGGATCCAAAACTTTTAAATATGTAGGCATGTAGTTGTGACGGTGAGAAAATGCATTGCAATGTGTTTGGGTGTCAAATTAATTCTGTACTGTCATGATATGCAAATTTTGAACTACTTATCGCCCTCTTTAGCGAAACGTTGGCTTTAAGCAAATTTAAAAACCTGTTAAAACAAACTAACTCGCGGTCAGTCGTCCCGGTGTATATGGGTCAGCGTATTTTTGTGTTTATTTTTAGATTTTTTTCCCCCCGTCATATCAGTACTCAACCGTCCAGATGTTTTTGTTGTAACCTATACATTTTGTCAACATCTGTCACGGTCCTTAACTTGTGTCGCCGGTTGCCTAACAGTAGTGACAAACCCGCAACTTTGAATCGTCTAAAATCCTGCGTGGGGTCTTCGCTTGAGCTCTTCAGATAAGTGGATTTTATTTAATTTAATTTTTTTTTTTTTTTTTGAAGATAAGGCGGCTGCTTTCCGACCCATAAGTTTATTAGTTTCTTCTGCGTTGCGGAATGAAAATGCACATTAGTGCCGCAGAAACTGTTGGTTTTCCGGTGTTTCTTTTTTGAGCGGCGGCGATCTGCAGCGCATTAAGCCGCTTTCTGCACGTCGTGGTGCAGCGCGACATGGTCTTCAGCTCCCTTCTTCCTGCACTGCGGTTCCGCGGTCTGATTGACGCTGCGGCCCGTCCAATACGAACGCGCGGCGGCACGTTTCCGCCAATGGCGAAGCGCCTGGTAAGGGGCGGGCTCTGTTGGTGATAAGTAGAGGAAGCCCCCGCATTTCGGTGCGCGACGGACGGGCGAGGATTTGAGGCAGTGTTGTGCACTTTTGCTTGAGCGTTAGAAAAGGTATGAATGGTTATAATTTTACAAATTAACATATGAGTAATGCATATTGTGGTAGCTCGATGTTAAAGTAAGCTTCTGTTTGTGAAGGTTGTCCAGGTTTTGTTGTTTTTGAGCGACCGGGCCGTGAAAGTTCTCCAACTGTGAGGAGCAAAGTGACACGTTCGTTTTCATGTTTTTTCTTCTTCTTTTCTTCTGTCAGCACCCGGTTAGTCGTGTTTTGGTGGTTTAAGAGTTATGGTTGATCAGTGTATTTTTTGGGGTTGCTGGAGAACAGGTTGTGTGGGGATTAATGGTGGTTTCGCGTTGCTGGGTGAAGGACCACGCCTGCGAGAAGCTCGTTGAAGGCTGTGGTGTTTATGGCTGCCTGAGCTGCGCGTTCACATAGGCAGTTTTACCACCATATTGAAAATGGTGTAACCTCAGCCTGACACGCAAATCCTTTCCTCCGTGTTGTTTCCACCCTTCGTCCGTGTTGCTTTGATCTTCGACCAAACCCTTGGAAGGCTTTAATCCCTGATGGGAAGCGCCTTAAGGGAAGTATTTTGTAATGTTCAGTGACAGTTTATAACTCTCCTCCCCCCATGACTTGTTCTGCAGATGGCGACCCAATGTGTGTCCAAGGTGGAGCTCTCCATCTCCTGCAACAACCTCATGGACAAAGATGTGGGCTCCAAGTCGGACCCCCTGTGCGTGCTGCTCCAGAGCTTCGGAGATGACAAATGGACGGAGGTGTGACAGGGCAGGGTCATGGGAAGGGGTCGGGTTTCACCATCCAGCATCCTGGGTTGACGTTGCCTTTAATAAAATTATAACCACTTAAATGTTTTAGAAAGCAGTTTTATGTCTAACTGCAAGTATTTGTCCTAGCTTATGATACTTACTAAAGTGACCAAAAATGTTTTTTTTTCTTTTTTTTTTTTTTTTTTCTTCCCCTTCCCAGAAGTAAACATTTATACACTGACTACTATGATTATGAATGTGTTTGGTATCTGAGGGTAGTTCCTGCAGTCATTGAAAGAATAGCAGTGCAGACATCACTAAACTTGTTTATGTACCGTAGGTTATGGAAAAAACCTCTGATGTAGCTGTAATGAGAAATGCAAAAGAATTATACAGGATGATTTAAAGAGAACTGAGCACATTTGTATTACTCGGTAACCGAGTGTTATTTGGCTGTGTAGTCTAAACTAATTTGCGAAGTTGCCCTTATTTTTTTCAGGGTTTTGACAATTGAAAGTTGGATTATATGTTTGTATGATACTTAAAAGTAGTAAAAAAAAAAGAAGAAAAAAAAAGTGATATTCTTTTTGAATTGTCAGAATTTTGTCATGGTAAAATGAAAAAAAAAATATTTAGATACAGGTTGTCATTGAACTAAAAAATTTTTTTTAAATAAAATATCATGAGGGAAATGTAGTATAAAAATAAACCAAATAATGTTTGTTTTTTCAAAAATGTGTAACTGTTGTCAAATGTTTGATTACACTGTTGTGAGGGTAAAAAAAAAAAATGTAATACATCTGCAGATTTCAGTAGCACCCAGTTATGCTGGTAAAGTGTGTATCTGCTTGTCTCCTGTGAACAGGTGGACCGCACAGAGCGGATAAAAAACTGCCAAGACCCCGAGTTCTCAAAGAAGCTGCGTCTGGATTACTTTTTTGAGAAGGTCCAAAAGCTCAAGTTTGGTCTTTATGACATCGACAACAAATCTGTTGACCTGGGAGACGACGACTACCTTGGGGGTTTCGAGTGCACGCTGGGGCAGGTGGGAACACACGGGCTGGTGGCATGCATCACCTAGACGTTCTGAACTGCATAATATAAACAGGGGGCGATGCCATTACACTCTTTCCACCTGTTTTTCAGGTTGTGTCAAATAAGAAGATCACCAGACCTTTAGAGCTGAAGAAAGGCAAGCCTGCAGGGAAAGGCACCATCACTGTTAGTGTTTGCATTTATTCTTTTATTCTAATCATCTTTTATTCCATCATGTCATGTGCTTTGTGTTACAGCATAACAGCGCTCCTGTATTGCATGAGTGAGAGGCATTTGTCATAGATTAGGCATGTCTCTTGGGTTTCATATGTAGGAGTATAAAGTAGTCTTGAGTAAATGCGTGTGTGTGACAGAGAGAAATGCTGCATATACATGTGTGTCCTGTGTCCAGGAAGTTCTCGACCCTTCAGTACCCACTGTTAAGGCTGGATTAACTCCTTCCAGAACCAAATAGACGGACATTTGGCTGTGTCTCATGTTGATGTATTTGTGGTTGGCAGATCACAGCCGAGGAAATAAAGGACAACAGAGCGATAGTGCTGGAGATCGACGCGCAAGGCCTTGATAAGAAGGTAGAGGACCCGCTTTCACTTACACATGCGCACACACTGTCTATTGTCCACATCCCTGCTTTATTTGAATAGTCCTTTTACACGTCCATATCATTACACTATAGATAAGGTGCGGTGCCTGTTAGGGTAATTAGACTTTATCATGAGGAACCTTTCTTGCTCAGCTGTGTTTTTACAACCAGGTAGAAATTTAATGCCTCTCTTCGTAGGATTTGTTTGGGAAATCGGATCCGTTCCTAGAGTTCTTCAAGCAAGGGGATGATGGAAAGTGGCAGATGGTTCACCGAACAGAAGTATGCTTGTCAACTTGTTTTGTCCATCTAATCGACTCCTCTTTTAGACAAAATGAATTACATACACTTGCAATGAGTGTGCAGTCTTCTGGTCACAGCTGAGATAACATTTTCTTTGAAAGGTACTGGTACAGTAGCTCAGTATATGGATTTTAGTATAGATTTTTTTTTTTTTAAAACATGGTTCATAAACTTCTTTTTAAGGTAATCAAGAATAATCTCAATCCATCGTGGAAAAAATTCTCAGTGTCCCTCCAAACTTTCTGCAGCAGTGACATGAATAAACCAATTAAGGTAAGATTAATATCACAATTTTCCAATACATTGAGTTACTGAATTTGATCTGTCCAAGATGAAATGTATTGTGCTGTGCAGTTAAATGTTTTATAGGATTGTTTGTGAACACTTCCCTACCATGCCAAGTTTTGCTTTTCACATGAACTGCTAATTATTTTGAAGTATGAAGTTAATTGAAAAAGTGAAGGCAGTTCCTAAAATTACAAACCTGGCAAAGGATAACTGAGTAGAAGTGATTGAAACTGGACTTTGGCAGTTCTCTGTTGCTGGTCTGAAACAAAGATGGTGTAAACGTGGATGCTGTTTTCCAGTCACAGCATCATTGAACAGGATCCAGATTCCTTTAGGCAGAAGGGGTCAAACCCGCTCAAATAGCCTGAACAGTGTTAACAGGGAATGTTCATTGTAACCGTACAATCTTACAATAATGACCTCTCCACTTGGGAAGTAAAGAGGTGAAAAAAGTGCTGCAGACGTGGATTCGAAAACAACTCCAAAACTTGTTCTCTGGTGGAATTTAGAAGCTTGTGAATCACTGCAAAGAGAATATTTAAAAAAAAAAAAACTTCAGGGTACATTTTACTTTCAATTTACTCAGCATAAACAAATTGCCTTTACTTTTTCAATTAGCCTTGTAGTTGAGCATGGGTTGGTGTGCGTTGCTGTGTGCACTGACCAAGCCTGACCAGTGTGTATCTCGCTGCCAGGTAACCTGTTATGATAAGGATGAAGACACCAGTTCTGATATGATAGGGGAGTTTACTTGCACGGCCGGGCAGCTATTGGAGGCGAGGGATCATGTGGTGAGCTGGAGCCCCGCCACCGCCGGCCCCTCTGTTAAATCCCTATGCCCTTTTCCCTCCAGGTCCATTGCTCTGATTACGATAATGATGGCTCTCATGATCTTATTGGTATTTTCCAAACTAATGTGACAGAACTCCAGAAAGCCAGCCCTGGCTCTCCGGTGAGCTTCCATTTACATCACTTTTTTTTTTTTAACAGTCCTGGTACTGTGTTAAACTGATTGTTAGGCAATTTATTTTTGTTTAATGTGACTTTTATTTTATACATCAGGAACAGAAATGCAGCACCCTTTTTTATTGGAATAGGACATCTGGGTCAAGTCAACCAGCTCTTACACTGGAAACATAAATTGGTGCAGAAACACAGTTGTGTTTTGAAATTGTTTTAGAAGTGTAAACGTTTTCCAGTTGATTTTTAATCACATTTTGTTAATTACATGAAATACCTGCCTGCCTTTGATAAACAGCAGTAGTGAGTAGACAAAAGGTTTAATAATTTGGGACCGCCTAAATTCATTTTGACTCCACAGTGTTTATTGGTCATTTTTGGTGCACCACATAGCGCGACACAAATGCAACATCCTCCTCGTGGTATCTCTCACACACTGGCATATCGTGTGCACGCTGAATATTGCACACATTGCCCCCTCTGTTCACATCACAGAGCTCAGACCTGGCCAAAAACTTGAGCAAGAGATGAAGGCATTTTATTGTTACAGTGATTAAATTGGCTTTGGAGAGGCAGACAAAACAAATTAAGAGCAAAATTTTGATGCAGACTGTCCACTGAGGAGCTGATCTTCCCCCCCCCCCCCCCCCCAAAACCTCCCTTTTTCCAAATCAGTATTGTCCGATCTTCCTCTTGGATGTCTGTTACTTTATTCTCGTGTTGTCTTGGTTTCCACCCCAAGGTGACATTTGACTGTATTCACCCTGACAAAAAGCAGAAGAAGAAGAACTACAAGAACTCTGGAGTTGTTAAAATTAAGTCCTGTAAGGTAGGAAGAACATTCTGTAACCAGGAGGAATAGCTTGGGGTCTGCACACCTGGACATGCTGAAGATAAATTCTCAGATCAGAGAATAGAAGGCCACATACACATACATAGGTAAGATCATTAAAGTACATGGAAACGTCTACTTTAATGATTTCACCTGGTTTTCATAATCTGTTGTATAAAACAATACATTTTAAAGTATAATAACAGAGCTTCCAGGCATCGTTAACTGCTTCTCCAGCAAAGGGTCGTGGAGGCTGTACAGCGGGTACCCTCTGGTTGGAGCCCCACACCATTTCAGGACAGTCACACACAACAAGACAGTTTAGAATTAATAATTCACCTGAAACATATGTCTTTGGACTGTGGGAGGAAACCTGAACAGTAATAGAACAGCACGAGTACATTAAATGTTATGTTTCTTTCTTTCCAGATCGAGGCAGAGTATTCATTCCTTAACTATGTGATGGGAGGCTGCCAGATCAATTTTACTGTAAGGATTTTCCTTGTGAATTGACTTGTTTTAACTTGCGTGCCCATTTTTTGTTTGCATTTGTGCTTAAATAAAAAAATACAGTTTCTTTGTTTACTGGTGTAGCCTTTTTCTATTTCTCGTGTAATTTTTCTGACAGCTTAATAACCTTGTACAGGGGACATCAGCAGTATTCGGGCGTTATGCCTGTACCCATTCTGTTGAAGGGCAGTGTCTTTATGTATGACTTCAGAAAAGATGCTTTTCACAAAGTTGAGCAGAGAATGGTAATAGTTACAATAATTACATTGCATATACTACCTGTTCACTTAGCGTTGTAATAATAGTAATTATTAATCCCCAAGTTGTGTTAGTGTCAGATGACACCTTGTGTTCTGTGCCTGTCCAGGTGGGGATTGACTTCACGGGGTCCAACGGTGATCCTCGCTCTCCCGACTCACTGCACTACATGAATCCCAATGGGCTGAACCAGTACCTTACTGCCCTCTGGTCTGTGGGGCAGGTTGTACAGGACTATGACACGTAAGAGCTGTTCAGTTTCAGCAGGACTTGTTTCCGAGGCGAGTTTCGCCCCCCACTGTTCACACTTGCTTGTCCCTGTCGTCCCGCAGCGATAAACTGTTTCCAGCCTTCGGATTTGGTGCTCAGATCCCTCCCAACTTCCAGGTTAGAGATGACCAAATGCAGCCTATCTGGAAATATTCAAACCTATTTGGTCCATGCTGATTTTATGGTTTTGTTCCACTTGAAAGGTTTCCCATGAGTTTCCGTTGAACTTCAACCCCAACAGTCCCTACTGTCAAGGTAAAGACAGCACCAGTTTCATAACAAAAGCAAACTTAGGGGGGTGCTGAAATTTGTCAAATTTTGGTGCTGAAATGGAAAAATTGACATCTTTGTGGGTGAATAATAAAGAAAAACTTGTTTTGTAGATTACTTTTTATGGTGTCTATAAGTAAATATATATTTAACTGTCTTGTTAACCACCTTCAGCCTTGGATATAAGTTTAGCTTTCGGTCTGTTTTCTCTCATTAAAGTTTAAAGTTGTGTTCTGTAAATATAAAATCACATTATAATAAATTACATAAATATGTGTTATTTTTAAATTCACGTTTCATTTTCCCTTCATAATCTGTATGTATCTGTGGCTAAATTAAAAAAAAAAAAAAAAAAAAAAAAAAATGTTGCCACAGTGGCACCAAAAATTCTAAACTGGTCTATTTGGAATTCTTTACTGTGGATAGATCCTGCCTCTAACTATTTGTTGATGTGTCTTCCTTCCACACAGGTATCCAGGGGATCGTGGAAGCCTACCGCAGTATCCTGCCACAAGTGCGGCTCTATGGGCCGACCAACTTCGCCCCGATAATTAACCACGTGGCACGCATTGCTGCTGGGGCCACCCAGCAAAGGACAGCGTCAGTGAGTCTGCCCCTCTCCCTGCCACCTTCAGCTGGTTGCAAAGACGTAGAACAAGCAGATGACATTCATTGATACATGTGCCACTTCTCCACAAGTCATGTTGGCTTGCTGGTAACTGTCCACATGTCCGCACGCAGCAATACTTTGTCCTGCTCATCATCACGGACGGTGAGATCACAGACCTGGACCAGACACGGCAGGCCATCGTTGAAAGCTCACGGCTACCCATGTCGATCATCATTGTTGGAGTTGGAGAGGCTGACTTCAAGGCCATGGAGTTCTTGGATGGAGACAATGGTGTCCTCAAGTCACTGACTGGGGAGCCTGTGGCACGTGACATTGTCCAGTTTGTGCCCTTCAGGCAGTTTGCCAGTGTACGTCCATACACCCCCCCCCCACTTCTCTACAACTACTTCAAATTAATCTGTATGATTAATATCCTTATTAGAGAAAAATATTTCCCCACACGGAAAAGAAATGTATATATATTTTTTGTCCAGTGTACAGGTGCAGCTCTTTTCCATTTTATGTCCTCTCACAACTTTATTGACAGTTTAATGCCCTTGAAAATGATAAAACAGCAGTACAGAGGTGGTTGTTGGCCTTCATTTAGTTTTATCCAATGTGACTTACAATCTTAGATAAATAACTTCACACATCAATGTATTTTTAACCCATTTACTATCAAATCAAGGTAAATACTGCTATCAAGTAGAGGGAGGTGGGATTTAAACTCATGACTGACTAGAACCGAAATCTTGATTTCCTTTGTTTACAAACTGTGGTGTGCTCCCATCACTGTGTCTGTTTCTCTGCCCTTCCCAGGCCCCCAAGGAGGCCCTTGCCCAGAGCGTGCTGGCAGAAGTGCCCTCTCAGCTGGTGTCCTACTTCAAGATGATGAACCTGATGCCTGTTAACCCCCCTGCTCCTGTCACCATGTAGAGGTGTGGTGTCCCACTAGGGGGCACCATTCTCCAACCCTGCAGCAAAATTACCCAGTTTTGTGCACCTGGCTACCCTTGCGTCCAATGCAACTATGATGCCAGTGCCTTCATGTGCCACTTCAGCCTGTTTTATTTTATGATGCTTCAGTTACAACATAAACTGTTAGTGAAATGAGCAAAACTTCACAAAATGGGTCAGAACCCATTACCTCCTTGCGTCAACATCATGTATTCATCAGTAGCTACTAATTCAGGATCTAGTTACTTGTTGGCTATTTACACTTATCACAGCATGGCCTTAAAAGTATGTAGATGGGAAATATGCATTAAAATATTTAAAAATATATATATATAGTAAATTTCATACTAAGACACTTGTGATCTCTGAAATGTAGAACCAAAGTTTAGGACCTTTTTTGCCTTAGTTGTGGGATGGAAGACAAGCTGGATTTTGTTTTAAAATGTACTGAAGTTTTTATTTTGCGGAAATGAAAATATTTTAATTGATGATGGAAATTAACATTGTTGGGCAAATTAACAAAAAATGAAAGAAATCATGAGCACCGGTTAGCTGCTAGAAAAAGGGATTGAACGCTGGTTTAATCGGATGACTCTTCCGGCTTTGTTTTATGCAAGATGCTGTAAAAATGATCGATTTCGACACTTTTTGGTTTGAAAAACTGTGTATTTGCATATTTGTTTATCCTCTGCCAATTCACACATTCCAGCTAAACATGGAAAAGACATACATTAAGTCAGGCTAGGATATTGGCCAAAAACTTTTTTTCCCTGTCAATTTTTGTGGGTTAATACCTGAATCGGAATGTATGATGGGTACTGAAATTTAAAATTTTTTGCAATAATTCTGTAGTTTGTAGAACTTTAAATCATAACACTTTTGTTAAAGTTTTCTTTTCATGGTGGACCACTAAGCGGTGAAGGCCAACCAATGTTTTGATGTATTAGCATCTACGTTGCCATCGTGGTGCAGTGCCCTGGGGGGTGGTTAGGGTGGTTCGTGTCCAGTATTCAGGACACCACTACCCTACAACCGCCTCTAGGGTAAAACTGCATACAGCCAGGGCTGAAATATCGGCTGTTCTATTAAGCAAATATTATGGAAACCTACCTTAGATGACCTATAGGAATGCTTTTCACTTTTGGGGAAGCATCAAGCACCTTAGCGCCCCATCTGGCTGCACTGCACTTTTCCTTTACCCTCTATTGAGCTGGTGTGGGGCCCCAGGGAGCTCCTAACATCTGCCATCACTTTCCTACACATTTTATGGAAGCTGCCAACTTATTTTTCTGAGTATCAAATATCAGTGTCACGCTCTCCCACTTTCTGCTTTCTGTAATTTGAACAGCCAACCTACTTTTTCATTATTGTTTACAAAAAAGGTGCTCTTTTCTGTAAATTGCTACTTTTTTTTTTTTTTTTAAAGCAGAGTGTAACTGGAGATGTTCCGCTTTATGGTTTACCACTAAATTCTGTGTTACAGAAGGGACTTCTATATTTACACAGTGCCATTTATTTTTGCTTCATGTTTTTCTACAGAGATGCAAAATAAATTGTTAAATTGAATAAGTGAGCTGCTTTTTTTGTCGTTTCTAAGTTTCTGATGTCGATTCCTTTTGCTGATTTTGATAACCTTGCAAATATGGCCATCTGATGACTGATGTCTCCAAAGTGTTAGTGATTTTTTTTTTTTTTTTTTGGGTAAATACAGCTATTTGCACTGATTTATACAGCAAGGTATGTCTTACTCTACCAGTAGAGGTAAGCACCATGGTGAAGAGTACATTGGGGGTGGGGTGGGGTCTGAAGACTTCTCATTCCACTGTAAGAGTTATAGCAGTACTGCCAGCCAATATCCATTTGCAGAATTTTCACAATTGCTCATTCCCCACCTGCTTGTCCGGCGTAACAAGTAGTTTGCAGAAGCTGCACACGCGTCTCCAAAGCGAACCGGGATTTGGGCTTCTCCCTTCCCAATAGACGATGGTTCAAATGATATGTCAATATTTCATTTGGCACCGGATAAAAATCGTGTTCTCCAACCTGCGTAGTTTACTGAAGTTTACAAAGGCAGGGAGCTGTTTATTAGGTGTGAACCAAGTTTCTTGAACCGCCTGTTTGACCAGCCAATGAAATGGGGGTAAAAGTAGTTATGGTCAGGACCAGTTTGTTGTGCGGTCCAATGGTGGAGTTTACAGATGAGTGGTAGGTGACGTGCTGTGACTAATGGCTTGTAGCCGAATGGCCGGGGGTCAAATCCCACCTCCTGCTGCAGTACCCTTGATCAGTGTACTTACCCTGAACTGATGCAGTAAAAATTACCCTGCTGTGTAAATGGGTAAATCATAGGAAATAACTTGGTGCGCAAGCCTCAGATTGTTACCAAAAGTGCTCACGTGTGACAAGGGTACTCAAACACACCTGCATGCACGCATGCACACACCCAACCTACCTGGCTGTTTCCTGGTCCCTCCTAGGCCCTTGTTTGCACAGGCAGTGCAGACGGTGACACAGGGCCTCCAGGGACAGTAAGGAGCTCCACGGTGCACCAGGATCAGAGCTGAACCTGGGGTCAACGCTGACCCCTCACTATGTCCATCACCGTTCACCTGAAAAAGATCATCAACCTGCCTGGCAAATATGACCGCAAGGTAGAGCTCACCTTTAGGGGTAAGTCCAGTACGGGGCAGGTGTTTTAGCATCTCAGTGCTTGTTGCTCACATCAGGTGCTGTGAAAGCTTGACTTCATCCTAGGAGTTTTATCACTGAAGCTGAAGTATTTGATGTCTTGAAAGGGGGCAATAGTGTCATCAAAAATGTGGTAGCAATGTGTTTTTCATATTTTTAATGATGGTCTGCAACATTGTGGACACTGGCTAGTTTGCTTCCCTCACATGTAATATAACCAGGAGGCTAATAAATAGTTCTGAACATTAAAGCTGAATGAAGTCTAGTTTTGTTTGGCTCAGTTTGTCTGTTATGCACTTTATTACTCCAGGTGTCTATAAAAACTAAGCATCTGCCTACTGTTTGGGGCTGTGAGCTATAAGTAGACGGAACAACATTTTTCTACATTTTCAACCTTTTCACCTTTGCAATGGAGATTGAAATGCTTGTGAAGATGAAAGGTTTCATCGACATTTTGGTCTCTCTCCAAGGTTTCACGCACAAAACCCGCATCCTGCAGTGTGAAAATGTGGCCATCTTCAATGAGGTACAACGCTGGTGTCCGCACTCACTCCCCGAAGCCCTACACCCCACTTCTTGCTCCTCTGTTCAGCTTTATCCACTTTACAAGACTGTTAACATGCATAAACAGTAATTGATTTCATCGATGCTTTAACTGTTTAATTTATAGGAACATGAATAGAGAGATATTATGAGGGATAGGAATTAATAGGAAAACACTTCAAAGGTGTGAAATATACATTTGAAGTCAAGATGATGTGAATCCCAGGAAAATCTCTGTTACTGCAGGTAAAATGTTTACCTACAGTATGCAGTCTTGCTTCCTGATACTTAATAATCACTCCAAGGGCAGGTAAAAATACCAGGGAAAGGAATGGATTGTGTGAGGCGACACTAACCGACTCCGCCCCCTCTGAATCATGCTGGCGTTCCTGGTCCTCTCCCACCTGCAGACACAGGGACCTCACCTACAGCAAACAAGCTGTTCGTGGTGGCAACCCTGACTGGCAGCTTCAACAGGCGACGCCAGCAGAATTCACCACTAGTCTCTCCTTTGCTGCCACGTTTGGCAACAGAAAGTCACAGGGTCCCGGTCTTTGGCCGAAGTGTGCCTTTGGGTTAAGATGTTGACCTTTGTTTGAATCGGTGGCCACGGTACGGACACTTTCTAGAAAGTGAACTCGTAGTTTTACCAGTGCAGCAACCCTTTGTTTTCCGAGTCTAGACCGATCCTGAACACGTGTCTATCAGCCAGTCTTTTAGATAGCAGGAGCGTACGTTCCATTATTTCAAATAAAAAAAAAATAATAATCTGTTCCAGTCCAACCAGTTTCCTCAAAAATCACCAAAACACAGCTGAATACAAGATGACATCTAAAACGCCAATTAACAAAAATGAACAATAATTATTAATGCCTATTTAACATTTAATAAATCCATTAATGGGCATGATTGTGTGTCGTATGCAGATAAAAATTATATTTTCTTTTGACTCGAAACAAATGTACTGTACTGCAAACAAAGAAAATGCATTAGGAATCCATTTAATATGCAGAAAAATAGGCAAGGCAAGTTTTTTACTCACATAAAGAAAAAGTTGTATGCAAAGTAGATGGGGGGGACATTTGCATAGACAAGCTGGTGTGTTTTTCTAGGCCACTTTGGCTCACCTACCTTCTTCGTACTCTTCTCCCTTTTCTTTGGAGACATCTTCACTTAATAACGGAGCAAAAATGATGGCATAAAAAGCAAAAGCACAGCACTCAAGCAGCAAGAACGTGAGATGGACTTTACTTCCTCTGACATAGACTCGCACGCACTTCACCCAGCTCTGCTGGCACGTGCTTTGGATTTTTTTTCAGATGAATTTTAGGTAAAAGTTTTTAAAAGACGTAAAAGTGCATTTCCAAATGGAGAGATTAGAGCGAAGGACAGCTGTTTTTAAACAAAAGATACAATATTCTCCTCACCAGGCCTCCCAACTCTGCGAGATGTTCCAGATGATAACAACCCAGCTGTTCATTTTTTTTTTTTTTACAAGTTCCTTAGTTGTGGGAACAGGCAGAGAAAGTCCTAGACCGAACCCCTGAAAGCCAGCAAGAAGCATCTTCATGGATCGGCTTCTGCTGGGATACCCGTGTCCTGAACCTCCTCTCCACATTTCTTTAACAGCACTTCAGGTGGCCTCACTATGGGAAGATCACCAAGGATGACATGCTCTCCATCAGCGTGTTCAACAGCAGCAAGGTCTTCAGCAACAGGTAAGCTGGGTCCAAGAGGCACATCGATGTATTCATTCATCAGGCAAATAAAAAATACGTCCTGACAGTGGGAAATTCCGAGGATCAAGGTTGTGCCACAGTCTTTTTATGTTTTTCCTGATTTATTTATTTATTGAGACAAATACCCCCCCCCCCCCCCCCCAGTTGCAGCATGCACTGCCAAACCCAATACAGGCACAAACCTTTAACTCTGTTCAAAAGGTTCTGCTTAACAACTAAATGTGACCATTTTCATTCATGCCTGTGCTTATATTTGTGTATGCTTATATTTCTGTTGCTTATCTGGTGTTTTTGTCTATTTAATATGTAAACCAAGGCTACAGTAAACTCTTTAAAAAGAGATCCTTAATGACTGCGCCACCTCTTGGCTTATGCTAGTGATGGAATATGATGGGAATCTGGAGGTCCCCTATGTGTTATGAAGTAATGGGACTCTGGGAATCTCGGCAGGTTGCTGGGCAAACTGGTCATCAGCCTCCAACATGTGGTGTCAGTGGGAAAACTGGTGTTGCGGGAACGACTGACCGACAGCAACTACAGTTTGACAGATGTGAGTCCCAAGCTGGTCAAAAGGTGGTCTGGAGGCTTAGGGGCCTTACGCTGTGACCAGAAGGATGCAAGTTCTAATCCAAGATGGGAGACAAAGAAAAATGTCAGCTGTTTGTAGGTAAACAATTGAATTCAAGTGCTTTTGGTTGCTTATGTTCAGATGTACATCGAGCTGGAGGTGCGGTACCAACCTGTGCAGGGAGCAGCTGGTGGCTGGGAGGGCGAAGAGTTCCTCAGTGCTGAAGATGGAGATGAGTGAGAGGCTCCACCTTGTAATGGGCAGGGGATCTGTCACGCCACACATGTGCAGACGTATAATTGATGTGTTTGCCCAGATCTGATCATGTTGTCCCTATTTTCTCTTTCCTGTCTTAGGTCTGGACTTGTGATCAGAAATACTGGTTTCTTTGAACCAGGGTAAGTTGTAAAAAAAACAAACAAACAAACTTTTAGCTTACATTGAATTAAACATAAACATAATCTTTCTTGAGCTGGCATCTTTTTATCTCTAGGTCCAAACCACCAGGCCGCCCTGACCAACTGGATCGTGAGACGAGGAAGCTTGGGCGCAGTCTGTTGAAGACCGACCAGGACGATGACGAAGAGTATGATGATGATGACGATGACGATTATGACATAGCGGACATGGAGTGTGCAAACATGACCTTCACTTCTATCCTGAGGTGGGCAGCTGAGCGCTTCCAGAGGTCTTTTGGTGGTTGGTTATCCACCAGTAATCTCTAGTTATCAAGTTGCCAGAGACTGACCACTGTGATTGAGGAGATGTTGCTGAATGCAGGGCTTCAGACTCAGGTCCTACTGTTTGGGTTGCATTTCTCTGCACTGGTACAGTAAAGTAAAAAGTAATTCTTATTTTCAACCACTCATCAATAGGATCAGGTTATTAATACACTTCTGCCCAATGTGCTGTGGGTTCGTTCCTGGACTTGACCCAGAAATCAGTGGGCCACAATGTCAAGAAGCTACAAGGTGCATTCCATCACTATTGAAATAGGGCTTGAACCTAAACTGAACCCATGCCCTCCCACCCCAGTCGCTGTAGGCCCCTGTCCAAGCACGAGCTTGCTGTCGCACCAAGGCTGCAGACCTTCCAGGTAGAAAGACCTTTTTAAAAAAAATCTCAGAATTCAAAAAGCAATGGTTGGCATGGAGCCATGCTGGAAGGCTCTACAGGTATCGCTCAACCTCTGTACTCCCACCCCCAGGTGAATGTTAATGTGGTGGAAGCCCAGAAACTAGTGGGTGTGAACATCAACCCGGCTGTGTACATCATGGTGGGGGATGAGAAGAAACACACGGCCACACAGAAGTCGACGAACTGCCCCTTTTATAATGAGGTGAGAACAAGCATTTCTGTGTCATTTCACCTTGAAACTGCAACTATTAAACAAAAGGGGGGTGACGATCAATAAAAATAAACTGTAAATTTCATCAACTGCTGTGTTATTGCTCACAGCTGTCACTTTGTCACAGCTTTCTCCATCGCTTGGCAATTGCTATGGCATAACTGTGTGGTCATAAAGTCATTGTCGGGCCATCGACGTATATTTATTATGCCATTATGCATTCAATAATTTCAAAATTATGCATTATTTGTGAGCTTCTCATTACAATCAGATTTATTTGGTCAAGTATGTACACACATTTGGCTTCAGTTCCCAATGGCTCACAGTGTTCATTAGGCAAACACAACATACATACATAGATACATACAATAAGTGCAAGATGCATGACAAGATGTTCCTAGCCCGTCTCCTAATTCGGGAGGAGTACAGGTCCTCAAGGCCGGGTAGTCTGGCACCAGTGACCTTTTCCGTAGACCTTACTATATGGTGCAGCCGGTCCTTCTCTTGTTTGGTAGCTAATCTTAACCAGACTGTTGTGGAGGAGCTAAGATCAGACTTGGTGACTGCTGTGTAGAAATGGATCAGCAGGTCCTGTTGCAGATTGAGCTTCCTCAACTGGTATAGGAGATGTATGGTCTACTGGGCCTTGGTTGGTTTTCTACTTTAGATCCTACGAAACTGTAGATCCTAGGAACTTGAAGGTGTCCACCACAGGTACAGTGTTGTTGAGAGTGGAAAGGAGGACAATACTGTGGGGGGTGATTCCTCCTGAAATCCATTGTTATCTCCACAGTTTTCAGTATAGTTCTAATAGTTATTATTGCTCAAAATGGCTTTCATCCCAAGATAACAGTCAGTTCATTATGTCACGGCTGTAAGGGACTGTCGTTTCAAAGTGATTTCTATGTCATTGGTTTGTCGCAGCTGGTAACTGAACAACTGCTATATTATTTATTGTCATTATGTCATAATAGTCATCTGTAGGTAATGATGTCATTTATTATGTCATAGTTATGTCATCACTTTGCAATTATCAAATTAATGTCATGGCTGTGAAATCTCTGGGTCAATTACCATGTCACTGCAAAAGTTATTGCTTCTGAGCCACATCCATTCTGGTTCTGCAACCAATCTGCAGATTCTCTTTTTCAGAACTTCATGTTCGAGTTCCAGGAAACACAGGAGGTTCTGTTCGACAAAGTGATCGAAATATCAGTAAGCAGGCGTGCATTAAATAATGCTCTTGGAAAAAAAGAAGAATGGAATCCAGTGTTCCAGAATCTTCCAAAATTTGTGTCTTTGGGTCGATCAGACTCCGGGTCGAGATGCAAATTGTGCATTGATTTGCCTTTCAGGTTGTCCACAAAAAGACGCTGGGATTTCTTATGACTCGGATCGGCACCTTTAAGATTGACATCAGCACCGTTTACAGTCAGCCAGGTACACAGATAAAATGGTCCAACCCAAGGTGGAAAAGACAAAAAAATCATCATGTGCACTGCAGTTAGGAAACAATGGCGGACATGAGCAAACGACTTTTGTGTAAATGATTCTTCTTTTGTTTACAGACCATCGTTTCTACCAGAAATGGGCCCCCCTCACGGACCCCAAAGACACTCGGACAGGGATCAAGGGTTACGTCAAGTGCACCCTGAGTGTGGTGGCGAAAGGGGACTTGATGGGCATGCCCAGCATCCCAAGTGTGGGCAGCCAGAACGACGAGATCGAGAAGTGAGTTCCTTCATGTTCCTCACAAAGGGCAGGGGTCCTGAGTCTAGTAGTTTTTTGCTATAGTTGTGACCCACCAGGCAAACATTGCTCTCTGACCTAATGGGGAATCTGCAATATTGTACTTCTTACTCAGCAGAGTCTAACAGAGGTTATCACGATATTGATTGTACAGAATAATAAATGGTAGCTGGAATCACACTGTTGAGTCATTGTAAGGTCACTTTTAAAAGCCAAACTCACTTAAATGACACAGCATCCCATAATCCACAACACTGTTCTGTTTGATGCTTTCACCCTCTCGCAGGAATCTCCTTCTACCCAAGCGGATGCCAGCAGAGCGGCCATGGGCTAAGTTCCTGCTAAAGATCTACCAGGCAGAGGGCCTTCCCAGTATGAATGCTGGCTTCCTGGGCAGCTTCTCTAAGATGATGGGCGAGAAGAAGGTCTTCATTGATCCCTACGTGCAGGTCACCTTTGCAGGCCAACAGGTAGGGGCTGTAGGAAGGTCTTCATAGACCCCTTCATCCAGGTCACCTTTGCTGGACATCAATGACCATGGCCTAAAGCCCCCAAAACAAAGCTGAGACACAGGGACATTTTGGTTTTGTGCCCATCAGACATGTTTTCTGCCCCTCATTGAACCCAATGTATTACAGCATATCTACTAATGAGGTGGCAGTAGACCCCAGTTCAGAATTTAAGCACAATATTTATTGTCTATGCGATGTATTCTGTTTGGAAGTCATGCTTTTCATTCTAGAAATTTCTCTTTTTTTCCCCCAGCAAGTCTTTATAGGTCCCTGTAAAACAATACAAAAACTTCTGCTGGCACAAACACACCTTATTGCAGTATTGTTTGTCTATTGGGCTGTGGTTCATATATTTGCACGTCTCTTTCTGTAAGAACCTTTAGCAAACATAAATATTTAAAGTGACCAAGTGTTTCCTTGACTGCGTCACTTGGTTAGAGGATATTATGGGAACATCTATACGCCCACCTTCATAACCTCAAGGTCAGATTCTTCCTTTTTTTTAATTGTTTTGAAACTGTCAATACATGAAAGAGTAGAAGTAACCACACCTTAACACCATTAGATAATGCTGGAATGTGACCCCAAGCTTCGCATACTGTAAACAGTTTTAATAAGAAGATGCAGCCCAATGAAACAAACTTACATTCTAAATTTGGCAAATTATATTTTCCTTATTTTCCTCTCTGCAGGAATGCACTGTTTCCAAGTCAGTAAAGTGAGAGAATAATTTTGCTGTTGTCGATGCAGGGTGAGACGTCAGTGGAAACCAACACCAACGTTCCCCAATGGAATGAACAGATCTCCTTCATTGAACAGTTTCCCCCTCTAGCCCGAAGGATCAAAATACAGATCTTGGATGATGCTAACATTGGAGATGTCGCGGTAGCAACACACTTTCTGGACCTTCAGCAAATATCCAATCCCAACAGGAATGGTAAGGTTTTCTGCTCTGTATTTAGATAGCAGTCAGAACTGATAACTTGTAAACAGAATCATCCAAATGTTCAAAACTAACTTCATACAGGTTTCCATCCCACCTTTGGGCCATCATGGATCAACCTGTATGGTTCGCCCCAGAATTCTGCCCTTAGGGACATCCACCATGACCTGAATGAAGGCTTGGGTGAGGGCATTTTCTACCGGGGCCGAATTCTGATTTCCCTCTCTGTGGAGGTGTACTCATCACCTGCGGCCACCATGGTGGAGAACAAGACTGTGGCAGCAGTCAAGAGCACACTCAGCAAGCTCACACTCAAGAAAAAGAGTAAGAAGTCCAAAGAAAAGAAGAACAGTGAAGGTGAGGGCTGGACCATGATACACAGGTGTGAAAAGCTGCAAACTGCTTGTAGAATCTACACAAAC
This sequence comes from Heterotis niloticus, assembly GCA_018136845.1. NCBI lineage: Eukaryota > Metazoa > Chordata > Actinopteri > Osteoglossiformes > Osteoglossidae > Heterotis > Heterotis niloticus. Next base: position 8,945,823 of record CM030895.1, read on the forward strand.
AAAGTTGAATATAGAGACACATTTGCACGTTGGTTGTGATTTTTTGACTGAAGGAAGATGTGTTACTAGCTTCTAAATTTTGACAGTAGGATATGGCTTCCAAGGTTCTGGGATTTTGAGGTCCTAGAGAAATGTATAACCACACTATTAAGGAAATATACCTAATTGTTCAGAAGCTTGGGGACAAAGGCAGATGTGTATCTAAGTTGTAGGTTTTCTCCAGTCATGTGGTGTCACATTTGCAGCAGCAAAAGGGCGCAGTGGACCAGAAGAGCAACCAGAAGAACCAGGAGGATCAGAGATACCTAGTGCCGTCACGGTGGAAGTGGAAGAGATTCACCCCCTGCCTGAGGTTAGCATACATTTATTCGCTTATTCAATGAAATCAGAATGGGATGTGTATTGTTTGCCATTGACTATGCTGTCAAACTTAAACTAATGCATAAGGACACTGGTTTAACAACCAAATGTGAAATGATGTTATGAAAAGGAAATGAGAACTGCAAAGTTGCTGGACACAAGATGCTTCGCGGTTTTCGTTCTTACAGGCCCCAGAATTTTTTCTTGTAGCTATATTTTAATAGTGTTACTATAAGTTACTCCATTTAAATATTCCTGTCAATTAAGGCTGCAATAAGAGTCCAGTAAGATTTTATGTTCTCTCTGGCAGAATTTTGTCGGTCAGAAGGAAGAGTTCCTGTTGTTTGCCTCCCTCTTTGAAGTGACCATGATCGATCCATCTATAGGCACTAGATTGGTGACCTTTGAGTTGTCTATTGGTATGCATCTTTCTTTCCATAAACCATATCTATTGAAATACTTGAGAAACTTAGTCTGAAGGATCATTAAGGCAAAGTTCTTGTGAATGCATGTGGATAGGGAATTATGGCAAGGCTGCAGACGTGGTGGTGAAATCCAAGAAGAATGCAAACCTAGAGAATGTGGGGGAGGACAGGCAGCCATTACTGGAGTCTTCAGAAGATGAGCTGGAGAAAGAAGAGGTTCCTGTCCCAGGTCCCCTGGGCAAATCTGTCACTCTCCCACGGAGGCCCCAGCCTACTGAGTATGACAGGTAAGATGGCGGTGCAGTCATCCTAGTAAATGTTGTAGGGTGGAGCTTAACATAATGTTCAGTAAGACTTTCCATCTGAATGGTCTTACTACATACCTGGCAATAGGTGAAGGTTAAAACCCAAGAGCCATCCTAACAGAGTAAACATTGTGCAATAAGCCACAAAAAGTAAATGTAACGCAGCCACAGTGTACACAGTTTGCTATAACACAGCTGAGCTAAATACAGGCTCTCTGTTTGTGTGGTACATGTCCCGCTATAACGGAGAGCCATAATGTCTGCTAGTTGCCTTGGGGTTCCTTTGTCCCCTTTGGCATTAACAATAAAATCAGAAGACTATCAAGGCATTTTGGAGTGAAACGTACAGCCTGGTATCAGCTGTCTCTCGGATGAGGGTCATGGGTGCTCCAGCGGGATATCTGTACAATCCATACAAAATGAATACTTTGTTTTGTTTTTAGCACCTTCACAATACCCTAAAGTAACAGCATGCTGTGTGTCTTGCCCAGGTCTTTCAGCTGCATCCCCATGCTTCAGGAAAAGCCATGCATCTACGTGTGGAACTACTGTGAGGACCATAGCTTCCGCCTATATAACCGCAACTGGCTCTCTAAGATGGCTGACAGGCTGGTAAGTCTTTGGCTTTTGGTTGTCAAACAAAGTTCACTTGGTTGTCACTCCTTTGCTACTGGATGGACCAATTCGACTCATGAGAGGACCAAAATCAAACGTCCATAGGTTCATTCTGCCAGTACTTCTATTTACTCTGAGTTTGGCACTGTTTTGGAGATTGGAGAAATCTGAGTGTACACGAGGCAGCCTTGTAATTGCTATCGGCTGCTGGTTCTTCAGGAGTATGGGGTTGATGAAGTGGATAAACTGCTGAAGAGACCCAGGAGTAAGGCAAAAGAACGCCTTGTGGAGGTTCTCCTGGAGTTTGTGGGCAGTTGCAAGTGGGTACCCTTCAAGATTTAATTCCTTTGGTTTTTTTTTATTCTATACATAATCTTATACACTACATTTACGTTATAAAATTCCTCAAGGTACTTAACCTGAGAAATTTTTCACATTTTAAAATATTTTTTATTTAAAAAAAAATCTAATTCATACTGTTTTCTCTTCTTCTCTTGTGGTTTGAAGGCAGTACTCCTCCAGCTCAAACCGAAAGACAATGACACGGGCAAACAACCTGGACAAGTGTCGCATGGAGTTCATCAAGAAGAACATTGTGAGTGAGAAACACATAACATGGTCGCGAAGTTTATGTCTGATCAAATGATGTTTTTTGATGTCCTGGGGCTTCTTAAATTATCTTTGAATCTTTACATGCTTCTAAATGCCCATGCCTTTACTGAGTTGATGTGTGTGAATCTGTTCATTTTCTTTCATCTCTCTTCTTCCAACCCAAGATCCTGTTGGCAAAGCAGGCACTGCGAGCAAGACGGAGGGTTACCAACCGCACTGTGAAGGAGAAAGTTGGGGATGCCAAGAGGATTCTGAAAAGGCTCCGGTTCCTTACCCAAGAGGTCCTCCAAAACTAGTATAGAAATTTGGGCTGAATTTGAAATGTTGATATTTCATATGATTTGTGTCAGAATGCAAATGCTTGCAGATGAAAATGCTTGTTTTTTTTTTTTTTTTTTCCCGTGATACCTTTACGTGTTGCCTGCCATTGAGGATACTTGTCGTGGGCTAAGTTCTGACACAACTATGAGTTCCAAGAGCATTTTTTTTAGAATTTTCCGAAAGATTAACTGCAGTGTCAAAATATAGGTGAAAGTCACGTAGAAAGGAGTCCTGAAAAATTGAAATAGCTTTTCGATTGGAGAGTTATCAATTGGAGTGAACCTAAGAAATCTGTTTAGCAAATTATTTTATTAATTTAGTAATAAATATTGTGGTCTTGTGCTAATAGTTTATGCTACCATGATGATGAATGTGTCTTGTGCTACTACATATCGTGTATCTCTGCTAATGGATATTGTGGTCCTTTTCTAATAGTTATTTGAGACCCATGTTTACAAATGTTGTAGCTTAGGTTTGATGGATGTTTGAGGCTTGCTATTCTAATGGCTTTCTTCACCCTGTTCTAATGGGGATTTTAACCCTCTGCTGGTAGCCATTGTAACTCTGTGATAATGGGTGCTGTAGCCTTGTGGCAATGGCTGCCCTATGCTAACAATGCCCTTTCTTCCTGCAGCCCCAAAGCACGCTGCCAGACGTTTTTCTGTGGATGATGAGTGGAGGTAAGCGAGTGGCCTATGCCAGGATTCCTGCACACACCATCCTGTTTTCCCTGGTGGAGGAGGAGAAGGGCAAAGACTGTGGGAAACTGACCACGATTTACATGAAGGTACAACAGTAACGGCTGCTTTCCAGTGTACTGTGACCGTGTACATCCACTGCAGTGCCGCAGTCAGTATTAATTTTGCGTATCTAGATTTGTACGAAAGCGCATGCTAAAAGAGGAGTTGTGCGTCTATTTTTGTGTGTTCAGACACCAGGGGGGCCACTGGGGGAGATCTTCGCTAAGCTCGAGGTGTATCTCTGGCTCGGGGTCACCAAATATGCCAAGAACAACCTGAACAGCCTCCCAGCCGAGTTCCGCCCGCTCTACGAGGAGGCCGTCTCCTCTGCCGTCATCCCTGCCAATATGCCGCCCACCAAGCTCATCTGTGAAGGTAGGATAACCCGCTGCAGCCCTACCTATCTGCCTGCCTACCCATTTATTTTTAGATGAACCATACAGTTTGATTATAAAAAACATTCATCTTTTTAATTTCTATATTAATTACGTTGCTCAGCAGTCCAGAAGAATTCAAACCCACAAGCTTTTAGTTATTAGCCTGTTATGTCATTACATTTGAATGTAGTTTCGGTGGAATACATGCAACAGGAGTGGGAATTGCAACTGCTTGTGGAGGATCTCCTTACCACAGTTCACACTGGTTTTCATGTAAACTTTACTTCACATAGTATCAAAGGTCACATGGTTTTATCTTCTCTGATATCTTGGTTGCCGCAGACAGTCGCTACTTCCAGTTGCGGGCGCACGTATACCAGGCTCGGGGTATTTTGGCCGCTGACGATAATGGGCTCTCGGACCCCTTCGCCAAGGTGGTCTTCTCCACGCAGTGCCAGGTGACGCGGGTGAGTCGGATCCACTCACTACAACACTTATGCCTGTTTCTGGTCAGGCTGTATTTAGTTTAACCCGCATTTCTGCTTTTTACTGACATCTGCTGGATGTACAATACAATACGGTGAAATCCGACTTCCGTTCAATCCAACTTATGACATGGTTGTTGGAATGGAACCCCGCTATAAATCAGATCTTAATTTTTTTGCATCACTTGAAATATTGATTTTATTCGTTTATTTTTTTGTTACCAAATTCTTTCTCAATTCACCCAAAATCATATCCTACTAGTTGGGGAAGGAAATCCAGACAACCTTAATAGGCTGGTATAAAGAATATGAGGATTGCTTAAAAATACCTTTCGATATTTTTACATCAGTCACTTAAATATTTAAATTAAATGACTTTTCAAAATCTAGCTATCGTTTTTGTTGGTCTTGTTTTTTCCATTTTTTTCTAAATTCTGAAAAATGTTGAGTCTTTCCAATATTGGTCACTCAAGGTCCAGTCACATGCAGGTTTGTGGGGTCATGAAAGCCACCATGAGGGCAGCCCTTCTGTTCGCTGATGTGTCTCTGTTGGCTTTGGGTGGATGTACAGATCATGGAGGAAACCCTTTCTCCCACTTGGTGTGAGCTGCTGCTGTTTGAGCAGATCCTCATTGAGGGTAGCAAGGATGACCTGCGGAGCGACCCACCCATCATCATCATCAACCTCTTCGACTGGGACAAAATAGTGAGCGCTGGTGTTTTCTGCACATTTTACTTGAAGCAACTTGTCATGCTTGTGATGTGCTGAACTGTGTTGTACACCTGGCTTCATGCCCAACTGTACTGCTGCAGGGCAGCGCACAGCCACTGGGTCGTGCCTTCGCAGAGCCCGAGCTGAAGTTCGTGGAAGAGGCCTACAAGAAGCCCGCATTGCAGTTCTTTGATATCACCAAGGGCAAGGTTCAGGCTGGAGAGTTACTGGCTGCCTTCGAGCTCATAGAGCTGGACTACGCCAACTTTGTGGAGGTGACACTTGCTCAGGCCGCAGCAGCACTTTTCTCTGCACCTTGTGTTTATATACAGCCGTTTGTTCCATAAAACAAATAGAATCATTTATCAGAATGGTATGTTTTATTACACAATTAGCATTCACTTTCTACCACACAAGTTTTGTAACTTTTTTAAATTAAAAAACTGATCTGAGTCACGTTAATATATAAACAGAAATATAATACATAATACAGTGCAAGGGCAAAAGGTTGTTCAGAAATTAAAGAATTCATTTGAATTATGATTTTGCCCAAATGTTACTTTTCTAGCATTTATACATCAAACTAAGTAAAGTACATTTTTGCAAATAAGTTGTCTTGGTGTTCCACTTAAGTGGTTTGCCTGAGGGATTCCTGAAAAATATTTTGCCAAAATTTGGAAAGAAACATCAAAACTGTTCTCTCCTCTTATATAAGGAGGGGTATGTGGGAAAAGTATTATTTCCTGTTTAAATAAGTCATTACAGATCATGTTAATATATGCATAATCTGTGATATCACTAGAAATGGACAAATGAAATGGAAAAGGAAATGTAAATGTGTAAGTGCTGTTTGCAAAAGTGGAATGTGCTACAAGGTGAACTGAGACCCTTTGTCCTGTTCAGCCATCCCTCCCTATGGATGTGGAACCCAGAGAACCCACGTATCTCCAGGAGCATCGATGCTACATCATTCCCGAGGGAGTGAGGCCCGTCCTACGCAAGTTCCGCATTGAGGTGCGAGTCTGGCTGGCTGAACTGATATGGTAAAAATTACCCTGCTGTACAAAGGGGGGAATCAGTCTGAGTAAGTTAATACTGGAAGCTATTATGAAGAAAAGTGTCACCTACCTGAATGTACAGTAAATATAGAGAGTTAGTATCTTGTCAGTTAACTACAGCAGGAGCAGGATTTGAATCTGCTAGATCCTTTGAGTAGAAGGTGACAGCCTGGTCATACTTTAAAATGCACTTTTCCCGTTTTTATTTATTTAACTGCCTGGCAGTTATATTTATCCAAAGTGTCTTATATAACTTCAGTTTTATTTATATGCAGAGCTGGGTATTTTTTACTAGGCCCTTTCAGGTCACAAATTGCATTTAAATGTACTATAGGAGTTCCCTTTCTGGGATGTCAGGATGCAATTTTTTGGTTTCAAGCACATTCCTTTTAACCATTGTGACACCCGCTGCCCTGTAGCTTAAAGTGCAATTTGGAGCACTTCCACTAACTGGCGCTGTACCAAACAGGTGCTGTACTGGGGGGTGAGGGACCTGAAGCGAGTGAACCTGTTTGAAGTGGAGAAACCGCAAGTGCTCATTGAGTGCGCTGGACAAAGGATCCAGTCCGAGGAGATCGAGAACTGCAAGCTGAACCCCAACTTCAAGGACACCGTAAACCACTTGGATGTGGTGGGTGTCCCGTCTGTCATGTTGGCACCTAAGGGATGTCTGGATGGGTGGACTTTTGTTTGATTCACATGTGCCAAACATTAACATGTCTTCATGTATAAAAGGCAGAAATGTATGTTGATTTCCCAGAAAGTTCTCAAAATTATGTCAAATGATGGCACCTGGAGGCAGCATCTAGGACAGTCCCAGGGCTAAATCTGACCAATTCTGACCTTTCACATTGCTCAGGAGTTACCAGAGCTGGTCTATCTCCACCCTCCGCTGACCATCTTTGTGATGGAGCAGCGTGCCTTTGGTCGGCTGGTGCTGGTGGGCACACACGTAGTCCAGAACCTCATGCATTTTGCACCAAAGAACCTGGACGAATGGAAGGAAGAGGAGGAGGAGCCAGAGCCCGAACGTAAGTCCACCTTGTAGCTCAATGCTCTACCTCTCTCTCAAAGCCAGATTCCTGTTCTGCTTCCATGGGCTGGATATTTTACCCAGTTAATCTGAACCGGGCTCACCAGTCAAGGGTCCAGCAGTTGGAACACACAGCTGGGCATTAAAGAAAGATAAATAAAACCCATTACTCACTGTGTCTGATCTCGAAAACACCTACTGTATCCTGTCTGCTGGTAGATCTCGTGCACGCTAATACAGAACTCGCCAATGAGCTGCAGGTACAGATTCACATATTGTGAAGCAGTTGTAGAATAGAATAGAATAGAATAAACCTTTATTATCCCACGAATGGGAAATTTCGGTGTTACAGGGCTCTTATCAGGAAGGGAATATAGGAGAAGAACAAGTAGGTTAGTATTAAAGTATTAATAAAATTAATTAATTAATAAAAAGTATTAAAGTTAGTATTGTACAAGAGGTGTATTCTACAGTACCGCTTAATATACTGTGCAGCTGAACACCATCTAATAAAATAAGAAATAATTATTATGAATGTGACTGAATTGGATTCAGACCTTTTAAAATGGTCATGGCAATAGGAGTTAGTGTCTTCCTTTTTGGAAAGTTCAATTTATTTCATCACAAAGGTGTGATGAAAAAGGTGAGACAGAGTAGACCCATACATATAGAGTTATTTAGGTGTGGGACTGAGAATAAAATCACATATATCTGGTAAAGGCAGCAAGGTGGAGTGATTATGATTTTGATTTATTTTGGATTTTTGTCAGAATTAACAAACGGGTCCCACCATTCACATGAAGATACCATCAGTCATGGTGTCTTGTCTCTGTTGGATGTTCTTAAGCTTTTTATAGACCTTTTATAATTTGATGGAACGATCCTAAAGAAAAAAGGGAAATACTGAGCTTGTTCACTCAGAGTTACATATTTTTACTCTTATTTAGCTATAGCATTATTTTCAAAGCAAAATGCTGTTTCATGGACCCTCTGAAGCCCATCTATGGACCCCAATTTAAGAACTCCTGCTCTGTCTAGAATATATTTTTAGAAGCAGTCCCTTTTAAATGAAAGATATTTGATGTGGCAACACTTTTTCGGGATGGATCAGATGTAATTCAAAAGGCCAGATTGTGCCGTGCTTGGAAAAACGGCTTTAGCAGGATTTTTAGTATCTCTGGTCCCGATATCACTCTATTATTTAAGTATGTTTATGTAGAACATATGCTTTTTGACATGTATATCTCCTTAGTAGCCATACATGTCAATAAATGCCTGCTTTTCACATTTAAGCCTGTAAAATTATATTAAACACAAGACCTTTAAATGCAAAATGACACAGCATGTATTAGCATGTTTATATACTTACTACCTGACCTCAGTATGTCACTCCAGACTGATGCAGTGCAGACAGTGGGTGCACATCACAAGTCAAAGTTTATCTCTCCACCTCCAAGGAGAGCTGTAAATAATGGAGGAAATGTCCCTAGGAACAGTGACAGGAGTCACTGGGCACAGGAGCATGAAACACACTTGTCTGATCTCCAAATGCCCAGCTCTTGTCCTGGAAGTCTTAGAACTGGACATTTCAATATAAATGATCCAGGTTCCTTCCAGCACTGACGTGGTTAATGGTTCAGAGACTTCTGGAAAAGCCGATTGTGATGCAGACCCCCAGGACTAGAACTAGGCTGATGTGCACTGGGCAGATGGGCAGCATGGATGCTGCAGTCTCCCTGTTCATTGTCACACGCTCTGTTTCTCTCTTAATGCACCCAGTGGACACACTTCAATTTATAAGAAACACACATCTGAGATTTTTGTATGTCATACATGAGTGGCTGAGTGAAAGAAGATGGTGATGATGATAATGACAGAGATTTAAGCTGTGTCTTGTGTACATCAATTGCAGGGAAGAAGTCTCAAAAGGCGACGACAGCCCTGAACACGGTGATGACCATGGACCTCAGAGGACTTCCCATCAAAGACACCAAGATCCCCATCAACCCCATCAATTTGGTCACTGTGAGCCTCAGAGTCTACAAATACTATTTATTTATTTATTTATTTATTTATTTATTTATTTGACTGCTTTCTACCAAGCACCTTAGAATAGTAGAATTTTCCTACTCTAAGCTGCAAGCAATACTTTAACCATCTGTACAACAGAGTCATTTTTACTTTATTAATATGAGATAAGTACCTTGATAAAGGGTACTAGAGCAGAAATAGGATTCATACCTGGGTTGTTCAAATATTAAGCGACAGCTCCCTTCATTGTGCCACCTGCTACCCAATTATATGGTCGCACACCACAACAGTCAGTTAATAACGGAAACCATCCCCAGCTCTTAGGGTTCAAAATGCTGAAAGATGCCCTACTTGAACAAGCCTAGCACTGCATTATGGATAATATTATAATGCAGTTATTTGTAAAGTATATTTACAGTATTGGTTTTTCGTACACCAATGATTGTACAATTTACTTTCATTTTTCTTATATAATTCATACATATATAAGTTACATAAATATCACATATTATATAAGGAAATTGTTAGGCAGTGCTTATTTTGTTTCATGGTTATGCATGCGGAAGAGGCTCAAAGAGGGTAAATGGTTGCATAATGAATGTTCTGTTTTCCTATTTAAACACCTGTGGCCATTTCCCTTAGCGGGAGAGATCTCCGTTCCGCATCAGCTGTAGAATCCGGCAAGCATTCCCCTGTGCCTTTGCACAGCTAAATCGACCTTCTGCTGTTTGACGCTTCTCTTTCTAACCTGCTTAAATCTGAAAAATCCTTTTAAATTCTGTCTCCATGTTGGATGGATGGATGGATGGAGACAGATGAGCGTCTTTAAAGCCCACCCAGGTCCAAGGTGTCAAACCGTCCTCATGTAGCACCACATGAAGGATAGTTGAATGGAGCCCTAACAGACAGCTGTGAAAAGAACAAAAGCAAAGCCAAAGAAATGTACAGTACATTCAGCCTCCCTGTGCTCAGAGTCCATTTACATGTAATAACCTTTACATTTATTCATTTTTCTTACTGCTTTATCCAAGATCACTTAAAATTTAAGATACTCAACTTTGTTCATTACTTACTCATTTATACAGTTTGGTCATTTGGACTTCATCGAGCTCCTCCACATTTTAGCGATTTACAGTATGAAGTCTGCCCTGTTGTGAATTCAGATGAAATCATTACCTATAGCAATGACTGGCAGAGGCATTTTGTTCACCTCAGGCTGGTCCTGAAGCTACTGAGCCAGGCCAAGCTCACAGCAAACCCAGCAAAGTATACAACTGGCAGGAGTGTGGTTTAGTATCCAGGGCCCCTGAAGGGCAGAGACCACGTACATCCCCAAATAGATAAGTTGGTGGCCACGTCTGCCTGTTTTTAGGCCCAGAAGGCAAGATGAGGTTTTATCTGGAACCGGCTACTACCATTGACTCATTTGAGATTTTTGCCAGCTGACTGCCCTCATTTTGGACTTCACCATTAAGGGAAACCCTGATCCAATCAAATGGTTCCGGTGTCATAATGCCTTCTGGTCTGTAGCAAACTTCTGAAGAAAATATTCATCATTTCTCTTTCAGCTTTGTGCTATAGATAAACAGACAGGGCTTTAGAGGCCATCTGCTCCCAGGAGGTAGCTGGAGAGGGCCACCCTGTTTCACCACACCCCAAACACATTACTACATGTAGACATATCTAACGCTAGTCTATTCTACACCATTTATTTTGCATATGTGGTCTCTCAACTCTCACAACCAGAAATATAAATTCTGCCATTTTACTCATCCCTTCTGCATCCTCTGAAAACTTCTAGCTTCTTTTTCATGAGTGTGCTTGCACTATCGCAAGATTATTATTGCAAGTGAATAATTGTCATTAACATTATAAATTGCTTTAGAAAGAAAAGCACTGGCTGAATAAATAAATCTAAATGTAAATATGTTATCTGCCCTGACTCATGGCTTATAACCCTCCATAGCCTTGTGCATTTTTCTATTTAAAAAAGAGCAAACTTCATCAGAAGTCATGTTAAGAATAAATCTAGGGAAGTTAACGTATTGTTTCCCGTTTGCTATTTGCAATAACTTTTTCTCAGCATTGTCTAATGTCATTCTCCAGGCCCCCCTCAAGAAGGTGAAGCTGAAGGGGGATGAACTTGAGGAGGAGAGCCCAGAAAAGGAGGAACTTGACTGGTGGTCCAAGTACTATGCCTCGTTGGCAGAGCTGGAGAAACAGGTGAGGCCTTTGACTACAGATCAGGGAAATCATTTCATTGAGATGAAAATGTCCCTCCGCAATACTCTTTCAAACAAAAGTAACACATCAATCAGCATTCATACACTTACAGTCAGGTCCATAAGTATTTGGACAATGACACAATTTTCAGTATTTTGCCTCTGTTCACCACCACAGTGGATTTGAAACAAAACAATCAAGATGTGAATGAAGTGTAGACTTTCAGCTTTAATTTAAGGGGTTTAACAAAAGTATCACTGTATCTGACAAACAGCTTTATATAAGCTGGTTTTAGAGGAGTCCTGTACAGCTTTTGTTGTGAGATGGTGAGGATTGTAGACACGGGTGACGCAACGCTTCCTTTCTTTGCAGTCGGAAGAGGACGAAGAAAATGATGAGCAAGAAGCAGGTGCGCCAACTGGTGTTCTTGCTTGAGGCCATTACATTCAAACCTACAATGGCTGGCCTGAAGAAATTACAGTCAGCAGACAAAAAATGGTTAAAGAGCCTAATGTAAGAATAGGAGGTTGCAGGGTCAAGCATAAGAGAGAGTACCCTTGAGAGAGGCTTGGCACTTGAATAGGGACAGCAAGTAAGCCAATACAGTGTAACTGAAGGTTTTGAATACCTGGTGCTGCAGTAGCACCCTTGATAAAAGTACTAATCCTGAATTAATGCAGTAAAAATTACTCTGCTGTACAAATGGGTAAATCATTGTTCTACTGCTTTACAAAAAATACTGCAACACAAGGTTGCTAAAGGCCCTCATACAGATTATCATACAGAATGTCAACATTGCTAAAGCAAATAAAAAGAGGTCTCCGTCTGAGACTTGATCCTGCAACCTCTCAGTCAAATCATAGTATAGTACTATGTCTTATATCATGACCACCCAGTAATATTGTACCAGGACTTTCAAACTCTTTCTTACTTTTATTATGTGTATGTGGTGTTTTTCAGATGGTGGAAATCTCAACATCTCTGCAATTGAGGCTGAAGAGGAGGATATGGTGGCCATAGAAATAGAGCCACCCAAGCCCAAGAGGAAAATGATAGCAACCCTGAAAGTACATGCTCATTTTCCAAAGCTTCTGATTGGTTTTCGCTTGGCCAGGTTACCACCCACAAAACTGAATCCTCTTCCCCTTGTTTCCGCAGCTCTACAAATCTGAGCTGGAGAATGAGTTTAATGATTTCATGGACTGGCTGCACACGTTTCCCATCTATAAAGGAAAGTCAAATTACGACGATGATGATGAGGATGAAGATGAGCGAACCATGGGGAAATACAAGGTGAAACCTCCCATGCAAGTAACTGTCATACAAATGGGGGCCTTACTGAGTGAAGATACTGTATGATGTACAAATGAATGATCATCATTTGGTTGATGAGCAGATGCATTTGGGTTTGTATAGCTGTAACTTTTTTGTAAAGCAAAACAGTTAAAATACTTTTGCCAAACATTAGGCTCCCGCTTTGGTTTAGAACCTGCAAATATTTAATGAGTCATTCGTACCCTTAACCGCTACACTACATTCTGTCGTACGATCCGAAATGAATCCAGGACAAAATCCCTTGGTGAAGCATTGCAGTGTGTTAAGCTAATTTTTGTTTGTCATAGGGCTCCTTCTTAATTTATCCAATTTCACCCGAAGATGAGGATGCAGAGTTGCAGATAACAAATGGAATCCCTAAAAACCTCCCCATCAAAGTCCTTGTGAGGGTGTATGTGGTCAAGGTAAGCTGAGGACAAGATACTATATGAATGCTTCTCCCAGTCAATCTACAAGTAGATCAGAGTAATGGGAGAAAAGAGTTTCTTAATTTGGAGAAGGAAGAAGAATGAGTTCTGTGTTTACTAATATAGGCAATGTTGGGAGCGGACAGAGGGAAGGGTAGGTCTTTCCAACACAGTGATGTTTGACTTATAATTTTTTGTTAAAAATGACTTTCAGGCTACAAACCTAGCTCCCACGGACCCCAATGGCAAAGCAGACCCCTACGTGGTGGTTCGAGTGGGCCAGCAGCAGATGGACACAAAGGATCGTTACATTCCCAAACAGCTGAACCCAGTTTTTGGAGAGTGGGTCCTCTTCTGGCTTCCAGTTCCTCACACAGAAGAAAGTTAACCAATGAGAGTTACCTGATCAAAACATCATGGCTCTAACTTTGGAATACTGAAACACTCGTGACCTTTCACAGTACATATAACTGTCTATAACCAGCACACTGCAATTTTAGTGATATGTAGGGTCAGAGGGTATCAGTTAGTTTATCCAGCTCTTAAGATTGTTGTTTATAGTCTTCAGATTAGACTGTTTTCATAGTAAACATGCAATTTGTAGGTTATATTTACTCCCCTCCATCCCCTCTCTCTACCAGAGTGTTTGAGTTGACGGTGTCCTTCCCGCTGGAGACTGACCTCACCCTCATGGTATTTGATCACGATCTGGTGGGCTCAGATGACTTGATTGGGGAGACACGCATCGACTTGGAGAATCGTTTTTATAGCCGACACCGCGCAGGGTGTGGCATTGCCCTCTACTATGACAAGTAAGTAATGGGTGTGTGACATTGGCCTCTGTTATACAACATATGATCTTCTGCCCATAGCCTCTCCCACTCTGTGCAAGAAGAGCTTGCAGTGACCATACCCTCTGTCATTCCATGATTATAGAGATGGGTACAATCAGTGGAGGGACACCAAGAAGCCCACGGCCATCCTTGCCGAGTTATGCCGCAAGAACGGGATCCCCACCCCAGAGTACCGAGAGATCGAGGTTAAAGTACTCAACAAGATCTTCAAAATCCCCAGTGATGCCTTTCCAGAAGGTCTGTGTGGTTTCTGCCTCTTTGCTTCACAGTTTGTGCTCTTCCAGTTCCTTTACATGGGTTTTCAGATAGGTACTTTCACCTTTTACCTGATACCATGATATGATACTTTATTTAGATATTCTAAGTTTCCCCATGGAGAAATATTTCTTGCCTATTAAATCCCTGCTATCTGAACACTCCAAAAACTTTTCATATTTTTTCCTTAATCATGCAGTGTTTTCATGACCAGGAGGGTGGGTAGCCAACTGGTTCTGGACACCCAGAGGTGGTGTTCTACTTAAACAGCCATAGGAGTTTTATCTCCTCCATTCTGTTGCCTTCTGGCTCAGTTCCCATGATGGTTTCTAACTGAGGATCACTGTTATCATATTTGAAGTGGTCTGAGGCAAGCTGTGGAATTTAAACTGAATAGCTGCTGGCTAGTTAAGATAAGAGTGCAGTCTGTGGCCCACAGAGTTAGTGAAGAAGAACAAGAAGACAGAGGAAGACCTGGATGAGCTGGATGAGCATAAGGCCCTGAGCGTGCTGCACCGTTGGGGTGAGATGAGGGAGTTCTGCGTGGGCTCAGAGCCCCTGGTCCCAGAGCATGTGGAGGTCCGCTCCCTGATGAACCCTGACAAGCCAGGCCTACCACAGGTGACAGTCGCACCTCTGCCCCTCCTTCATCCTCCTTTGACCATCCCCATAGAGAACTTTATATGACTTTTTATTGCTTTCCATTATGCAGGGATATATGCACATGTGGATTGACATGTTTCCTGTTGATGTTCCTGCACCACCTCCTGTCAATATTAAGCCCCGCCTCCCTATAAGGTATGAGGTTTCACATGCGATATACAGAAACCTTAAAATGTACTTGGATGCAGTTATTGGTGCATTATTTCAGTGCTTGCACAACCAAAGTGTAACTTTATCTTTTCTATTTGATTTTCGGCTCTAAAGCTATGAGCTCCGAGTGATCATATGGAACACGGATGATGTTGTGCTGGATGACGTGAATCCCTTCACTGGTGAACTTTCTAGTGATATCTACGTGAAAGGGTAGGGGAACTTTGTGAAACAGTAAATACTTTGAATGCCCATAAAAAGCTGTACCAGAAGGAACATGAATGTTGTCATAATTTCGTATCTGTTGAATGGTCAACATAAAATAAACACGAATCTCTTCTCAGCAGAGATCATGGCAAATTTTTGAATTTTCTTTAACATCCATCCTTTCTCTCCAGCTGGATCAAGGGACTCGAAGGAGATAAGCAGGAAACAGATGTGCACTTCAACTCTTTGACCGGAGAGGGCAACTTCAACTGGCGCTTTGTGTTCCACTTTGACTATCTGCCTACAGAGAAGGAGATCACCTATAAGAAGAAGGAGTCCATTTTCTCACTGGATGAGTCCGAGTTCCGTCAGCCTGCAGTACTGGTGCTGCAGATCTGGGACTATGATCGCATTGCAGCCAATGATTTCCTGGGTGAGTGTATGAAATCTTAGTGGATGAAACAGTAATAACTTCCTGGCTGAGGAACACGACAGATGATGATAACCTCTGTGTCTCTGGAAGCAGTGAGTAAAATAAAAACTCCATACAAAGAAAATTTCAAGTCATTCAATTAAACTACCACAAGAATGTCATGACTACTAAAAGAGGTTATCTGTTTAATTAAGATAGTAAAGAAAATTTAAATATATTTCAAAAAATGGCAAATTTATGAAGGCTGGAGCGTTTCAGTTAAAGCTCAGTAACTGAAAATGAAAAGATGTTACCTACGGTATTGTTAACATCTCTTAAATAACATTTATAAAAGAATTAAAAAATGTACAGGCTACAAAAAGAAAAAACCTTTTCAAAAATCTCACTTCTGAAACCAATTTCAGAACTCCTCTACGAGCCACTTGTAAACAGAATGCGAGTTTGCAAACCCAAAAAAGCGGTGGTCTTAATGACAATTACGAAATTGCAGGGGTGACCTCACTATCCCGATCTTGTAATGGTTGATCCCATAGGGTCCATAGAATTGCGCCTGAATGACATGGTGCGGGCAGCCAAGTCATCGGAACAGTGCAGTGTGAAAATGGCCAAAGACAAGGCCAGCCCACGCTTCTCCATCTTCCGCAGCAAGAGAATGAAGGGCTGGTGGCCTGTCATCAAGCTCAAGAGCCAAGAAGACATTGAAAGGGAGCTGCGTGAGGCTGAGGAGGCTAAGAAGAACAAAAATAAGAAGAAGAAGAAGAAAAGTAAGCGGAGCCAGATGAAGCCAGACGACCTGCAGTTTGTGGATGCCAGTGGAAATACTTACCTGCTAATGGTAACCATCATTGTGTTACTAACAGCCAAATTAAACATTTTCAGAGTTTTTATTGCCTTATTTTATTGCATTTGGTTCATTCAACTGTTTTCTAATTTTTTTTTTCCGCTGTGAACATGACCTGTGTTTAAATGGCCAACCTGTAGATGGCAGTAAAGAGCATCAAAGCGCACAAAGTAGAAGTGTGGGACTGTCACTAGTTCTACTCACTTCCACGGTGTTTACAGCTTGTGTCATAATGTGATTAAAATATTAAAGATAATATTAAAATATGAAAGTAAAAATCAAAGATCCAGCCCCAACTATGTTGTTAAGCAGTGTATGCCTGAATATATGCTGGTTGTAGACAATCTTGGTTTGTGTCCCGGTGTATTTGTTTGCTTGCTAGGAAGCCAAATTGCAGTTATGCTGTATTTATCAGCCACATGAAAAAAGTTACACCTCCAGTGGGTTATTGTGTTTGTTTTCCTGATTTCCTGGAATGATTTGCTCATTATGTTTTTTCCTCCTTGACTGCACAGGGCAAAGTGGAGGCTGAGTTCCAGCTGGTCACAATGGAGGAGGCTGAGAAAAATCCTGTTGGCAAAGCACGCAAGGAACCAGAACCGCTGGAGAAACCCAAGTAAGAATCTTCTCACAGCCACCCGTTGCAGCCACTTCTCATGTGTATAACTCACTGCCTCAGTACTCCTGTCATGTTTACACTGTGTGTTCGTGGCCAAATGTTTGTCTTCATTCTACTTGTAATATGCAGGAGTAAACAAAATAATAACAATCATAAGTTGATATGAAGCAAGGAGATTTGTAAAAGTAAGAGCTACATTAGTATAGACTTTTAGCCATTTGTACATCTGCAACCATTTTCAGTGAAGCATAGCAAAAGTATTGTAATGTTTTATAATACATTTTAGATGTGTAGTGCTTGCTGAAATATGTACTAATGTGGATGTGCAGTTTGAGTAAATGGCAGGAGATTAACCAACAGGTTAATTAACCACCATCATTGCCCACATGTTGTGTGTGTGTGTGTGTGTGTGTGTGTGTGTGTGTGTGTGTGTGTGTGTGTATAAGTAAAAGTAATCCTGTCCAGGGTCTCTTAACTTGGAATCTGGGATAGGCTCAGGACCACCATAACTTTGCATTACACAAGTACAAGTGTGTTATTGATAATTGGTGCTTGCTTGCACTCATTCACATCCCCCTACAATGTGCCATACTTGCACTGCTGTAATGACCAGGGCGTTGTGTCGGCTTACCTTTCCCTCTTTTCTGTTTCTCCTCCCAGTCGCCCCAAGACGTCCTTCAACTGGTTTGTGAACCCCATGAAGACTTTTGTCTTCTTCATCTGGAAAAAGTATAAGAAGTACATTATTGCGCTGGTCATCCTCGCCATTCTCACTCTGTTCCTGGTGCTCATTCTCTACACGCTGCCTGGTCAGATCAGCCAGCTGATTGTGAATGGATGAGTGGAGCAAACTGGGCCCCACTGGTTTGGTCCACTCTATTTTTGTACAGTACTCCTAGTTCAGGGTTATTGAAAAGCATTTTGCAGTATCAATATTGAAAAAGAACAACATCATGTAAATCAACAAAGATGTCAGCATAATCATGTGTAAAGAAAGTAAACTCAGGAAACTGCACCATGTAACATGCAACAGTAAGCAAAAAAACACCCTTTGATTGACCTTCTGGATACAGCTGGGACTGGATGTCTTTTCGGAAGTCGATATGTTCAAAGTTACTTTTGCCACTAAGTTTCAATGAAACCTTAAGACATCCCTCGATTAATTTATAAGTTAGATTCTGTAAAAGTTTTGCTTGTTTAAAGGTTATCATGTTATAAATCAAAAATATTTGGAGACAGTGTAACTTTTTTAAAAACTGAGTCATTTTAAAATTGATTCATTTCAAATACTGAAAATATAAATATGGTTTCTACTATTTAATTGGAGTTCTTGACCAACTTCTCCCATAAACATGCACAGTATTCCTCATGTTGTTATTAATCACTGACACTCGTGATCACAAAACGCTGTAGACGCGGTGGATGTGAGTTGAAGTAAGACGGTCCCACACTCCTGTTCAGTACAGTCATGTCCTATTCTGTGTCTATTAAAAGCTCAGCATGGAAACACAGGTTGCTTTTGCTCCACAACAAATCAATTTTTGAAAAGGTAGGTTGGTAAAGAAAATTGAATTCAAATGAAAAAATTTAATTGACAAATGTTATCTTAGAAAACTCATAACTTGAATGTTTGGAACATGTGGAGTCAGTGTATTCGGCATACTTTCATGAAAAATGTGTTTTAAAATATGGGGCGAGTGAATGTAGAGACAGAAAATCTGCAGTATAGGTGACATGCTGTGTCATATGAACTTTAAAATAAGAAATTTATGCAGAGCTCCCATGTAATTTTGTTTAGCTAAGTGCACCAATGTCCTCTTTGATAGGATGAACAAGTGTAAGACAGCAACTTGGTGGCTGTATGCTGCATTTGTAAAGTTTGTTTTTATATTAATACTGCACTTTTTACTGTAGGAAAACAATAGAACTCATACAAGAAATATGCTGAATAAATATGTACTATGCTGGTAGTTTATAATGGAAATATAATAAATGGTAGTTTATTATTGTAAAATAAATCTCATATCATAAGTTGCTATGGAGAAAACTATTAGATAAATTAATATATTAAATGAATACATGTAAATAACATATTACAGCTGGAAGCCTTAATCTGTGTGAACTTCTATCCAAGCTAGGGGGCGCTATACACAATGCAGTGATGCCTACAACTGTGTGTGTGTGTGTGTGTGTGTGTGTGTGTGTGTGTGTGTGTGTGTGTGTGTGTGTGTGTGTGTGTGTGTTTTGTGTGCCTGTCTGCTTGTTTGCTGGCTGGCAGCAGCACCGGGCAACTTACAGCTTCTATTAACCTCACCATGTTTATTCCATCAGCACCAAACCGAACCCCTGACAGCCAGACCTGGGCCCCAGTGAAATATGGACAACTTGTTGTCAGCAAGGTTTTCACTGAAATTCTCAACTTAGTACTTTTGTACCATTTCGTACTGAGCTTCACTCCTGTCGTGTTGACTTTCTGGACCCCCCTCCCACTGCCTCTGATGTTCCAGAAACAAATTTTTCACCAATATTATGGCGTGCGTTTGACATTTCAGCCCGTTCTTCTTTGCAGTAAAGGTCGTTACTTTCCCTTCTCAATGAAGTTAAAGTTTCAGTACTATTTCTCAAATTTAATTTTCCTTTCAAACCTTTTGGGGAAGTGTGGCGGCCTGCACTCAGTAAGCAGACCTTTGTCACTACCCCAGCCCAGGAGCAGAACCAAATGGCGACTGGGCCTGTGGTGAGTCTGTGGTCAACATGAGGAGTCCTCCTGTTGGACCCTGAAAGGGGTGGGGTGGGGTCATTAACCTGAATAAACAGGTTAATAACCCTAATAATAAGACATAACCAGTATAAATCAGTGCAACCCACTGGAAAGCAGGGAAACAGATGTGAAAAGTGACAGGTTCCCGTTTCCACCCTCAGACCTGAAACCTGCTGACTGCCCTCAACTACAGTGGATGGGAATATTAATTTCACTGTAAATGTTTGGTTAAAATAGAAACTGGGAGACTCATATCACAACCTGAGTAGTTACGGTATATGACTTAGATCAAGCTCCTTGGTCTCACTGTCCTGTGAAACTGTTAATTCACAGTAACTGCAAATATTTTTTCCAGTTACACAGCAAAAAGTAACGTAGTAAATCGTGGCGTTATGGAGACAAATGCATGGGTCGTGGAGTTTTTTAGAGGAAGCACAATATCTGCATTTATTATCACACTCGCTCCTGCACAGACTGACATTCACGTAGCAACAAAGATCGCAGATGCATAATAACTATAATTTCATACTCATAAACACACCCTGTCAGGTGGACCGGGCTGTAGGGGAATCGGGGGATTTTAAAGCCGCTAAGGAGAGCTTTTATAGAGGCTGACAGCGAAGGGACTGCGGATTACATTTGAAAACATTGCCAGTACCCGCAGCAAATGGGAAATAATCGGGAAAGAGACATTTAAAGGGAAAGGACGGGTTAACCCTCTCAGTGGATTTTAAAGTCCCTTTAAACCACGTGGCGCGTTTGGACCCCCCCCGACCCCCAGGCAAACACCCGCCCACCGGGTGCGCGCGCGCGCTCGCTCGTTCGCTCGCGCGTGTCTTTCTCCTGCTTCGCGCTCGGCGCGATTCCGCCACCGCGCGCGCCGTCACGCAAGTGCGCGACAGGGACGCGGGTACGGGTTCGCGGCTCTCTCTCTCACTCTCTCCCTCTCTCTCTCTCTCTCTCTCTCTCTCTCTCTCTCTCTCGTTCGGCTGGAGCCCCGCACTCATGGCTCTGTCCCGGTGAGCGCGCGCGCCTGCCTTCGGACTGCTCCTTATTGTTATTGACGATTCGCGCGGCGGCGTTGTGGTTCGTTCTCTCGTACGAGCGGAAGATGCCGGAGCTCATGTCGGTGGAGGAGTTCATCGCGGAGACGCTCGAGGACTACAGCTCGCCCACCACCTCCTCCTTCACCTCCCGCATGTCCAGCTGCCGGAACGCCGTCAACGGCCTCGAGGAGGTAGGGCTCCCCGCCGCCGCCGCCGCTGACGACGAACTCTTTTGTCTGACAGCGGGCTGACAGGTGAGGCGCGCGCCTGGCTGCGGGGTGCAGCTGGTCCGGTCCGGTCCGCTCGGGTGCGGGTCGGGGGTCTCCCTTTGTGTGCGCGCTCCTGGAACCCGCGTCCTGTTTGGAAGTCCTTTCTTTAGAGGCGCGCTGGCCGTTCCCTCACTCATTCGGTGCCCCGTTCATTCAAAGGGAAGGGGGGGGGGGGGCTAAGCTGGAGGGGAAGGTTCGGCCGGTCCGATCTGAGGGAAAGGATGCTGGATACGCCGATTCCCCCCAGAACTCGAACCTGAACCTGAACTTGGGGCATGATAAATGTATTGGTATTGGTAATGGTATTAATACTGACTGAGTAAAAAACAGGAACACACAGTCTATCAGCGCTAATATTGTTCTAATATTACTGTAATGCTGCCCAGTCAAGGAGTGAATGGTGATAATCATAGTTATTTATTTACATGACCTCTTTGTCTCGGGAAACTTGGGATGTTAGTCAACTTTACACTGGTTTACCCATTTATGCAGCAGGGTAATTTTTACTGTATCAGTTTAGGATAACCGCTTTGATCGAGGGTATTAAAGGAAGAAGTGGGATTGGAACCCAGGCCCTTCTGTGTGCTCTAACTGCTACACCATCCGGAGTAAAAAGGAAGCAATGCCGCATCGCCTGAACCGTCTGTGCCGGTGTGCTAGCTGTACAGCTGTCTGTCTGTCTGTCCGATGGCTGCAGGTCCAGGTATGACCCACCAAAGGGCTGGGCACAAAGGGCATGGTCACCATGACAACGACCCTGGGTCAGCTGGGTGCTGAGCTCAACACACCGGTATAGAACAAAGACCATGCGATTGTGGTGCGGTGGTGGACTGAGGTTCACCTCTGTTGATCTGTTAGCTACAGCACAGACATACACACACTTGCCCAAATCCTGCTTTGCTCATATCTTTTCATTTTTACTTTATATACATGTGTGTTTCTTACACAGCCTGAAGTGTATCTGTCTGTAACATATAATACATACATTTTGAGAAAAGCGTGTAAGGTCAAAGGTCAGTGGAAAGAAACAAGACGCTATTGTCAAAAAATTAATGATATTGCTCTTTGTTTTGCCAGCTGATTGTGATAAACTGGAAATAATGAACTAATGATTCATGAATTATTTCAACTTTAACCGATTTAAACCCATTTTTTGTACATTTTTGGCAATTATGGTACTTTAGCGGAAGCAGTATAAATGTTTACAGTTTTTATTATAGTTATGAAGAATGTTGCTGTTGCCCAGTCAATATTGAATGTTAGCAACAGCATGGATTTTTTTGCTTCCAGAAATTTCTGTCCTTAACAGCAATACATGTCAGAAATTATGATGTCCATTCTGCTCACCAGGATCTAGGTGGGGGGGGGCAGTTAGTATAGAAACAAACCTCTACATAATGGGGGTGTTTTTTTGGCATGGTTAAACTTGTAGGTATATGCATGTATTTGGTGCATTAGGGGGTGTAGCAGTTAGGTCCGCCCCTCTGCAACACGAAGGTGCTGGGTTCAAATGCTCCCTCCTTTAGTTCTAACAACAATGGTACTCTGAGCTGAGTAAAAATTACCCAGCTCCATAAGTGGGTAAATCGGGATAAATTTGTGTACAAACCTCACACTGAACATAAGCTTGGAGACAAGTGTCAGATAAATATGCAGATGTGGGGGTTAAGTGCCCATTAACAAGGTTGTGTAATGTTCAGGCCTCTTTGGGAAACTGCATTGTGAAACATTTACTGGTTTACTATGTTTGTGTTGCTCAATGGAGGATGTCCACTCTCCTGTCCTGCCACCTCGTGCCGCATTGTAGTGACCAGTGCCTCCCTTTTATCTTGGCCCTAACTGCTGCTGTAGTGCTGTTTACCGCACGGGATGAGAACGCAGTCAGAGATACGGTAACAATGTGATGTTTTCATAGTATGCATGGCAAACGGGGTGTAAGAGGCTGCAGAAGCAGCATTCTGCCACTTGGTGTGACCCAGACCCCTTTTCTTGTTGCCTGGGGCATGGTGATGGTGGGGACCATGAAAAGGGTATATGTGTGTGTGTGTGTGTGTGTGTGTGTGTGTGTGTGTGTGTGTTGGAGGGGTTTGAATGTCCATACAAGCAGAACTAATAAGTACAAATGTGAGTCCTGTACTGTTTCCGTTGTCAATGCCTATCTAGACTGGGGGGGGGTTATCTCATTTTCTTTGTTCCCCTTTGCTGTTTAGAGTGCATTAGATTGGATTAGATTAGGTTAATTATTTTATTCAAATTAACATGAAATGTGTCATCCTATGACAAGACAGCCACTACACATAGGTCACATATTACCCATCCTTTCCTAAAATACCAAAGAACGGAGGTGTGATCCTCCACTGGGATGCTGCTGCTGACCACACTATGTGTGCTGCTCTTTTCATTAGAGTGTACGTATAAGAATATTAATATGAAATATGAATTTCTCCTATGGCCCTTTCGCTCGTCCTGGCAATTAGGGCAGGGGTCTCTGGTTTGCTGACCCAGATATGAATGAATGTGGCAAGGTGGGGGGGGGGGGCTGGCTAAGGATTGGTGGGGCGGTGGAGCAGGCCCGGGGAGGCCAGGGTTCTTTGATTGGCTGTCCTGCAGGTGATGATCCACAATGAAGATAACATGGTCTGGTTTGGGGGCAGCAGCTGCACACCAAAATAATTTCCAAACTTATACCTCACAGTGGTGCCTGGAGAGAATTGAACCTTTCATTTTGAATACTTTGAAACATTATTATCTGTATACACTGATCAGCCACAACATTAAAACCAGCTGCCTAATATGGCGTAGGTCCCCCTCATGCCACCAAAACAGCTCTGACCCATCAAGGTATGGACTCCACAGGACCTCTGAAGGTGTCCTGTGGTATCTGTCACTAAGACGTTAGCAGCAGACCCTTTAAGTCCTCTAAGTTACGTGGTGGGGCCTCCATGGATCTGACTTTTTTTTCAAGCACATCCCACAAATGCTCCATCCGATTGAGATCTGGGGAATTTGGCGGTCAAGACAGCACCTTGAGCTCTTTGTGATGTTCTTCAAACTATTCCTGAACAATTTTGTGGTGTGGCAGGGCCACTGCCGTCAGGGAATACTGTTGCCATCAAGGGGTGTACGTGGCAACATTGTTTAAGTAGGTGGTACGTGTCAAAATAAAGCTAACGTTTCCTACTGGAAGATTGCCCAGATCATCACACTGCCTCTGCCGGCTTGCCTCCTTCCCATAGTTCATCCTGCTGCCATTTCTTCCCCAGGTAAATGACACGCATACACCTGCCTGTCTGCACGATCTAAAAGAAAATGTAATTTGTCAGACCAGGCCAGCTTCTTCCATTGCTCCGTGGTCCATTCTGATACTCACGTGCCCATTGTAGGTGTTTCCGGCAGTGGACAGGAGTCAGCATGGGCACTCTGATGTCTCTAGCGACGCAGTCTGACACACAGCAAGCTGTGATGTACTGTGTGTTCTGACATTTTTCTATCCTTGCCAGTACTAAGGTTTTCAGCAATTTGTGTTTCAGTAGCTCTTTTGTGGGATCGGATCGGTTGGGCATTGATGAGCCTTGGTCACCAATGACCCTTACTCTTGCCCATTTTTCCTGCTTCCAACACATCAACTTCAACAACTGACTGTTCACTCGCTGCCTACTATATCCCCCCCACCCCTTGACAGGTGCCACTGTAACAAGATCATAAATGTTATTCACTTCACCGGTCTGTGGTTTTAATGTTGTGGCTGATCAGTGAATATGGTATATTATTATTGCTAAACTTTGTTTATTTGACACCTTTTTCCCAGGAAACTTAGAATAAGTTTAGAATAACTGTCTAATTTATCCATTTATGCAGCTGGGCAGTTTTTTTCTATATGAGCCAAATGTTCATGGTTCACTTTATTGTCATTCTGCATTTCTGCAGATGTACAAGACAATGAAATGTATTTTCTCCTGGACCATAGTGCAGAGTACAGAAAAAAATAGCATGATGACACAGCACAACACAAACAAATTGAATCAACAAGCAAATGAATAGTTAAATTGATAGAAAACAATACACAATAAGTTGATATATGGGTAAATACATGGATAAAAAATGAATGAGATAAGAGTAATAGGATCAATGTTGACATTACAATGGCCAGGCAAGGTCCTTGGTGGTGACATTGTCCAGTTCTTTTGCTTTTTGGAAGTCAGTATCCTGACAGTCTTCGGGAAAAAGTTGTTCCTGAGCCTGGTGGTGTTGGGTTATCATTGATGAAAACAGACAACAGAAGGATGAGAGGTCTGTGGTATTGATTCAAACCTTCCTGACACACAGCTTTTTGTAGGTGGTCTGGATGGTGGATACCAGGGTCCTGGTGATAGCCAGAGCAGTGTTCACTGCTACCTGCAGAAACAGTGGTCAGAGGCAGTGCAGTTCCCATTCCAGACTATGATACAAGAGGTCAGGATGCTTTCTGTGGCACATCTGGAGAAGCTGGTGAGGATGGGGGATGGATGTCCTGCCCTTTTCAACCTCCCCAGGAAGTGGAGATGCTGTTGTGCCTTCTTTACCAGGTGTCTTATCTTGTTGGTCCAGGAGAAGTCCTTAATGATGTGGACACTGGAGAACTTGAAGCTGTGTACCAGCCCTACTGCTGAATCAATACACAGAGGAGTGTAAGCATCTTAGTTCTTTCAGAAGTCAACAGTCTTTTTTGGTCTTGTCCACATTGAGAGACAGATTGTTTTCCTTACACCAGACTACGAGTCGCTCCACTTCTCCAAAATGAGGTTCCCAGCCCATAGTGATGGAGCATCACTGTTATCCTGTGTGGCCCTGCCCCTCACGCAGCCCTTCCAGGTGCTAGCCAGGGCAGCGGCACATCTGGAGTTGCTTTGCTCAGCTCTGCGATTAAGAAGCCATTTAGCGCAGCAGCGAGAGGGCAGGACCGAGGGGGTGTCCCAGCGATGCTGATGGATGAAGTGTGTGCTCACACTGCGGATCCACCGCTCTACCCACATCAGCTTCTAATACCCATTTAGGCACCTTGCGGCATTTCCAGCTGCCAGAAGGTGTCAGTTCCTGAAATTGCTGCTTTTTCAGTCCTGTAAAACAGGCTGCAAAACTGTTGTAGAAAACATTAGAAGTTTCCTATAGGTGTACAGTGTCCTGTCTGTCTATCTTTTCATCTAACTGTCCCTTTGTCCGTCCATCCATTCTCTCTTCCATTCATCCATCCCCCCCCCCCCCCTTGCTTTAAATGTACTGTATACTTTAATTTTGGTAAAAGTCTTCAGTGGGACAAATAAAATAATTCCCCATAGAGTTCACTGCTCAGCAGTAGCGTGGGCCATTTCTGCCAGCATCTGTTTTCATCCTCTTGTTCTGCTGAATATCTTTACACCCAAAAGGCCGGGAGGACTTTGCATGTTCAGCAGATTAGCATTTATCTCGGCAGTACAGCTTAGCAGAAACGGGGTATAATTATCTATTTCCAATTTGGTGGGTCTCTCTGCAGGCGCTCGTGGAAAACGTCACTATTCATCCGGAAAGTGTGCGCTGGGTGTGTGGTCCTGGCCTGATGGGTGATGTAACAGTACGTACGATCACTCTGTGTTGAAGGTGTATATTGAGGTACACCAGCTCTCCATCTCATGGACACCCTTCAGATCAGAAGACTGTTATAAATATCAAACTACAGACTAATTTATAATGACTTCAAACTCCTCTTCAGTGCCAGTTTGCTGACTGATTCATATCATAAACACGTGCAACCTCATCTGTTTATATAGTTCATCATCGGTGCTCAGGAACTTCAGGAGCTGTAAACACTATGGAAGTGAGTTGAATGAGGCCTACAGACCTATTCTGTTTAGCTATCTGTAGGCCGGTTGTTTATCCTCAGATTGCATTTGCTAGATTAGTAAGGGCTAAACGCAGCTCACGTTTGCTCTGCTCCAGATAGAAATTTTAGAGAATAGAGTGAAGAAAATGCAATAAAAATCAATAAAGAAAATGAAATATTTATATCTTTGGAAATGATTAGCTTCATTTTCATATGAAGAGCCAGTGTACATATTCACTGATAGCCCATTAAATACTGCAGTCATGTTATGTAAAGCTAATATTTATGTAAGCTTATGTAAAATATATGCATATAATAATAATAATAATAATAATAATAATAATAATAATAATAATAATTAATAATAATAATAATAATAATAAAAAACCCATATGTGGTTTACTTCACTGACCCATTTGGTGATAAAAAATATTATCCAGTACAATGGACTTCTGCAAAATAGTCTCGGAGGCACTGTGTCTGCACAGGAAGTCTAAGTGGTGTGTGAGTGTGCATGTGTGTGTTTGCATGTCTGGGGAGGGGTTTCATTTCCCAAGCTTTCGAATGCTATAAACCCCAATGCGTTACATAGCTTGTTGCACCAGCTGTGCAGCTGTCTGAGCCCTTTTGTGCCATGGTGTCGGAATGCGTGTGTGCGTCTGTGTGTGTGTGTGTGTGTGTGTGTGTGTGTGTGTGTGTGTGTGTGTGTGTGTGTTTGTTGCGTAACTGAACCTGTCAAGCTGGACTGAGCTGAGCTCTGCACTCGGGCCCTCAGGCCTCTCTGATGCGTCTCAGCAGGTACAGAAAGGGTGCTGGGTACAGAACCACTCTAATGGCTCGGAGGTCACAGGAAGGAGCCGATCTGTTGCTGTCTGAGGTTTTTCGCTTTAATTGCCTCATTAATTCATTTTGTATATTTTAAATAGCACCACAACTCAGTTGGAGGGAGCAGGTGTGCCAGCACAATATGAAATGAATTACTTGAACAAAACCATTAAGAATGAAGCAGACACTGTCATCAAACCACTTGGCAGACATGTCGCATATAAACTTCACAGTTGACACTAGGAGAGCATTATGGGTAAATTTAGACTACAGGATGAACTCTCCCTCTGAATGGTCTATAGTGCCATAGCTGCACGGTGTTGTTCTTTAGTGTTAAGTCAACATCAGCCCTTCATGGTGTGTGTGCAGCGTCTCCAGAAGGTTCTGTCCTCCACGTATCCTCAGTGTCGAGAGGGGTGCGTCCAGTTCTGCTGTGACTAAGTCCATCGATCATCTTTCTGTGCTTCTTTTTACATCCAGTTTTTCTACTTGTGTCTTCTTGAAGAATCCAGTCTTCTCACATCTTCAAAGCATGGTAACCTCAGTCTCATCGCTGGTGTTTCCAGTGAGCGTTCTGATTTTGTTAGATCAGAGGGTTGGTGTAGCTTGGGTAAAAATATGAAGTATATTCAGATACAATACACTGAGGCGCATCTAAATCTGCTTTGGTCAATGTTCTTGAACGTCGACGTAGAGCTACATGTTATAGAACAGCTACTTTTCATTGCAAAAGACAAGGCACGACTACAAACCATTTAAAGGTTTTTTCAACTGCAGCTTCTCCATATATATTGTTTTGTGCTTTTGTGTTGTTTCCATAGATCCTGAAGTTTTCCATCAGTGGATTGAATTTTGCTGCACTGTTTACGGCTACAGCTTCCTTTTTATCGCCCTAATTTGAAGTGTCTCCTTCCCCCTGACTCCACACCAATGAATCTTCTGAACAGACAAATGAATGTGTTAGTTGTTGGTTTGGTTTTGTTGAATGTCTGGTCCACTGGCACCTCAGGAATTTGCAGTGTTCTAATTCCCCTCCATGTTCATCTTTGCTGCCTCACCACAGCGAAATTAGCATTGTTTTAATCTTTTAATATGGCTACCCTTCTCGCATGGCTTGCTCAGAACCCATAACATCTGTCGCAGCTGTGGAAAAGTACAAAAAAACCCGAAATGAGTGCCAAAACTGTAACCGACGTCACAAAGACGACCGATTGGGGACACCGAGACCCCTCAGAGCTCAATTTGCGGAAATACAATAAAAACGGGTATGTGGAAAAATCCAGAAGACAGCCTCTAACATTTATGCTATTTTGTCACCAGAAAGGTTGTGTTTATGTATTAAAATAAATGTATTCATGCAGTTATCATTCCCAGTTCTTGTCGCAGAACATCAGGATGTCATTTACCTTTTTCCCCCTTTATGCATATGTTGACATCTGGCACAAGGTATTGGCCACTGCAACAAGCACTACATAAATGACCCCGCATTAAGAATCCCACAATGCCTCTAGATCCCAAATTTCTGTGCGTAAATATTTCTTCCATAGCCGGCCATGTATGGAAAGGTCGACATGTTAATTTCTTGCTTGGTTTAATATGTATTTACACTATTGATCTGACTGATTCAACAGTTTGTGCTCCAGCTTGTTTATATATGTGGTCTTTCGCTGTTTTTTTCTAGAAATGTCACCAGATCTCAAATGTGTTTTTTTTTCTTTCGCCATCATATTCGCATTTGTCATTATTCATGGAGAAGTATGAAAAGACAGGAATCAAAGCTTTACTTGTAGCTCCAGTTTGTTTTTTAAGGGTGACATCAGTGGCTCAGGGTTGCTTTGGAAACCTGGTGTTTGCTTTAAACTGGATTGATATAAATGGGTAAACCAGCGTAAGGAACAATGTGGTAGGCTGCTTTGGAAAGAAGCACAAGCTAAATGGATAAATAAAAATATGTAAATATAAAATGGATTGAGGTCTTATAGAAGAGCTTCTTCTAGAGCTGTTTCTTCTCTATTTGTACCCTGCATCATTCCCCTCACCACGGTAACCAGTTAATACCCGGAGCCTTCACACCACTGGCAACAAAAATGAATAAGAGTCTCCCAGCTGTGGAAAAAGTCTCAGCTGTTTGATCAGCATCCTTTCCCATCTACTGGGGCAGTTTCTCAGATCAGTGTGCACTTAACCTAGATGTTTCACTGATGAAAAGGTGACCCCTGTACCTTCAGGAAACAGTGCAGTTTTACACCAGCAAACAAGCTCCTGAGCAGTGCAAAGCATGTTGGGGCAGGTGTCCGGGCGGCTGATCTGCACCTCACCGTGACGTTTCGTTGCCTGTCACCAATGGTGGGTGGGTAGCTTGGCACGTCTGTACTGTGTGTTAGTTGTGCAAACAGGTGTTTCGTCTTGAAGAGTTTGTGCAGAATGTGTCAATAAATGGGATTCAAGTTGTGCGTGCTTTCCAGTCCCACACTAGGCTTTCTGATGGAGGTTTTCTCAAGCTAGTTGAGATGCAGTCAACAGACTAATGGAAAACTTGTAACCGCTTCAGTGATTGCCACTTCTGCTGAGATTCTGCTGAGAGTTCATCCATCCGTTCATCAAACCATCCAGTTATCCATTCCATTCATCCTTCCATACACACAACACCCATCTTCCATCCATCCACCCATCCAATAGCCACTTCTCCAAAGCAGGGTCATAGAGGTCCAGAGTGAGTCCTAGTAGCACAAGGCACGAGGCAGGATACACCTTGTATGGATTTTCTATTAAGTTTCAATCATTCATTTTTCTAGTTGAATACATAACCCATGTGATGATATATATAGTATATAAAGCAGAATGTTCTGGATGATTTTTGGTGATGTCCTCCTTTATTGAGAAACACTGGAGTGCATGCTATCGACTGTGGAAATATAATTGATTGTATGGAATATTTTACCTTTTTAACACAATACATAAAAGGCAGTTTCCTCAGTTCAGGTTGATTTGGTTTGGCTCAACCTGGGATTCTAACTAGCATCCTACTAGTCTGGTTAACCTAGTTCCTCTAATCAATAGAATGCCTCCAGGATCCAGCGACTCCACTCCGTGTGAAAATTTCAGAACTTTGTTAAGTCAACAGATCCAAAAGGCTCCAGAATTTCCAGTTGTTCCAGTTTTGCCTGAAGCTCTTTCTTTGCGACTTGGA
The DNA here is from genome assembly GCA_018136845.1 of Heterotis niloticus. Classification (NCBI taxonomy): domain Eukaryota; kingdom Metazoa; phylum Chordata; class Actinopteri; order Osteoglossiformes; family Osteoglossidae; genus Heterotis; species Heterotis niloticus. The sequence goes on from CM030895.1 coordinate 8,976,811, forward strand.
TTGCGCAACATTTCCATGTTCTACTGCTGTGCTGCTAAGACGACATCAAAATAGCGAACTCATTTGTGTTTATTTTTATGTTTAATGCAACTGATGCATGGGAGGGGGATGGCTTTTTGGTTGTTTAATGTCCTTCCACCTTATCCTCTTATACTCAACATTTATTATTTGTGCTTTGATTGTGCCAATTTTTGAATTTCTGAAAATGAAAAAGCACTGGATTATCATTTAGCTTATTTATAGAATCTAAATATAAAACTGAACATAAATGTAAAAAAAGGTGATCAGTTGATGTATGATAGATACCTAGACAGACTTCATTAATCCTGATGGAAACTACACATAAAATATATGCCTAGCAATCTTTTTTTAGCAATTTTATTTACATAGTACTGTCGTACAAATCTTTTTTTTCTTGATTCAAGGTACAAAAATCTGTTTTGCACTTCTTATGTGCCAAATTAGTATTGGCAACAAGAGTACTGTTGTCTGTGTCACTTATTGTTTTATTTTTAATAGTACACCTTGGATTTGTGCAGACTCCCTTTTGTTCTTTGATCACAAAGGCAAGCAGTGTGTAGTGACAATTCCCCTGGGTGTGTGAATGTGGTGCAGTTGCCTTCGCCACAGCACTCCTCCGTTCCAGCACCCATCCCCCCCCCCACAAGCAGAGCGCCATGGAAACACGCATAGGCTAATGTGAGTTTTAACGTTCAAAGTGGTTCCGCGGCCCTAAATGATGCTGTAGAACATCATTAAGGAAAAATGCAATTGCTGTGGTACTGGGTCAGCAGAGCGGCTTATCTGTCTCATAGGGCTGGTCAGTTGAAGTCATTGATGTGCGGCCACCTGTGTATTTGGTCCATTGCTCCTGCAGCTGTAGCAAGCAAATCTTTAGGCTGCAGTAATGATTAATGGCAGTATATTATATTATTTATTTATCCACTCATTATTACTGACATTTGCCCAGTACAGGGCCACAGTGGTCCAGAGTCTATCCCAGAAACACGGAGCTTGAGGCAGGGGACCCCTTGGATGGGATGCCGGTCCCCTACCTCAAACCCCACCTTTCTGTGATAGACTCTGGACCACTGTGGCCCTGCACCAGGCAAATGTCAGTAATAATGAGTGAATAAATAAATAGTCAACACACTCATGTACAAACACACATACTCAGGGCAGTTTATACTTTTCAGTTTATCTGGAGGAGACACACATAAACATGGAGAGAAAATGCAAGCCCTACACATATGGGGCTGGATTTAAACCCACATCCAGTCTCAGTCCAGGATGCATCAGGCACCAGGTCTACCCATTGCACCACTATACCGCTCACAATGTTATTCCCAGTGTGCTGGGACAGTAGGTCACCCCTAACTTCATATACAAATACAAATAGTTATCATTCCCTTCATTTGTTTACAGCAATGTCTTGACCTCTTTTTAGACAGAACTGCCTAGATTGCATTGTTTAATAAACAGTAATAAGCAGAAATTAAATTTTCAAGTGTAATAAAATGGTAAACATCGTAATAAATATATCATAATTCTGCCCTTCTTGGAGTTGGTTTTGGCATGATTGTCTTTATTAAATAAATCAGAGAAATAAAGCGATAAATCTTAAATAAATAGATCTTAGCCTGAGTGAATTAGAAAGAATATTTTCCTGACTGGTTTAATTTTACAAGCACTGGATTTGGAAAATGAAATTAAAGTGAATATTTCCCTCGGCCCCCTGCAGGGCTGTTTTAAATGCTGAGCGAGATCCAAAGCTGATGCTGTGGGAACATCCAAAGCTTTCAGAGCATCTCACAAAGGGATGCAGTATAATAACTGACTCTGTAATATTGATCCAGTGCATATTAATATTCAGCCCTCAACACCATGATATAAACCGCAGTGGGAATTTGACTTGGCCACCAAGGAGGAGGAATAGGATTCTTTAGGGACTGTTTGCTGGCTGTCTGTGTTTGTGCACCTCACATACTTGGGTCTGCTTCAGGTATGGTGGATGGTGGACGGTCTGTTGAAGTATGCAGTGTGTGTTGTCGCAGATCTGCTTACAGGGGGATCTTCTGCTTTTCGAGCCGTGGAGGAACCCTGGTAAGAGGCTAGTGTAAGCTAAGGTTAAACAGCTGAGCCCAGTTTGACCTGGACTTGCCTTTTCCTTCCATCAAAATAACATGGCTCTGCCCCATTTCTCCCATCATAGACTTCGCTCTGCCCATTTCTTTTCACCCATCAGTTACATGACTCTATCCCTTATTTTTCTCCAGTCACAGACATATTACTCCTTCTACTTTCTCAGCACAGTAACAGGCTCAGCTTTGTTTTTTGACTCAAAATGTGGTCATGTATTAAACGTCTCTTGGGAAGTTTACACCCTTCATGATATTGCTACATTACTTTTTTGACTGCTTATTTCTTTTACATCAACTAAATTACCTTGTTTCCATGCCTTCGGCAGTTAATCCAGTCAGCTATTTAAAAGAAGTGCTTTCTTCAAAGGTAAGGCGCATACCTGTTTACCCCATTTCCTAGGTCTTTGACCCCTAGTGTCTGCTGCAGGCTATTGCATGCCAGCGTTTGAGCAGCTCATAGGGTGCTGGAAGATGAACAACATGGAAACCGGCACCTTAAATACTGAGTGGTGGGTTGTGTATACAGTGACTGGGTTTGGTAGCAGCTTTCAGACATCAGACTGCACAGCTGCCACGGAGAACAAAAGGGTGACGGACACGTGCTGAGCGTGCCGTTCTCCACAAACACACTGTCTGCACCGTCAGTGGAATTCCGCTCTCCAGCTACGGTGCGCTGTCACAAACAAGCAAAACGACACTGGTCCTGATGTTTGCCAGGATGCAGTGTGAATTGAGCTTGGGTTCCGGTGCACATTTTGTCACGCAGTCTGGAGGTGGGATGCGTGTATCGACACACTTAAACTGAGCTGACGGGTCATTTGAAAAAGACCAGCAGCACTTCTCCTTTCAGAAGTTTCTCTTTATCTTCAGCAGCTCCTCAGGGTAGAAACACAACTGGGTAAAATTGCATTTACCACCAAGCCATAATCAGTAAAAGATGAATAATGCAGTTGTGACTTGATTTATTTGCAGGTTAGGTACTATACAAATCTTGGATGTACACCGTATGGCCAAAAGTATATGGACCCCAATTCTAATGGCTGCGTTGAGGTGTTTCAACTGTGCAACCACTCAAAAAAATGTAGAAAATAGATTGGGAGCAAAACTGAAAATGTTTGTGTCTTTGGAAATTCCTACCTTGGCTGTTGCTAACATGACAATCCAGTGTTGTTTTCCGAGGTTTTGCATGAAGGCTTCACCAGTGGTTCACCAGGCATTCATTATTGCCTCAAAAATGGTCTTTATTTTTCACCAGCCTTTGTTTTCTTTTTCTGATCAACTGGGTTTAAAATATAATTAGCGAGAAAAATTTCAGCTTTCTGGTCTGTTGTCGCATGCTGGGTGTCCTGGTGGTGATGTCTGTGGTTGGCACAGCTGCTCAACAGCTCCCTTGGAAGACGATCGAAACGCTCATCTTCATCATTTCACACCCTGAAACCTGCCCAAAGAACACAGTTTAGACGAAAATATGATGTTGATAGTTTTCGGTTTGATCAGAATTTTTGTGTCATGGGGACAGAAGAGACCCTCAAATTGGTTGCGGATGTGTTGACATCAGATTGTTGCAGCTCAAAGTCACATTTTTCACAGTTAAGATTTTACATGGGTTTAATTTTCTAGAATGGAATCTGGTTCATTTTTATCTGTTTCTTAGATAATCATCCAGTAAGTGAGACATGAGGAATAGTAGCAGCCTGGATGGTCAATTTTTGGAGATAGGAAAGCGTGTTGTCGCTGTCCTGTGTCACTTGAGGAGGCAGTGGCTGCGCTTGCCATCGAACGGGGATTACATTTGCCCACAGCGATGCCCCCACCCTCCACCCCTGCTGTGAAGAAGAAGTGGTAGCAATCTGCACATTCATGCACATTTCACAACGCTTCATATTTATGTCGTGTCAGGAGAAATTATAAATTGTATGCTGTAAAAAGACATTTTTGTTTCATCCTTGCTCCGCTGTTTGTTTTGCAGTAATGCTAGACAGAGGTTGCAATTAACTTGTCTGTTATAAATAAACTTGGGGGGAAAGTGGTGACAAGAGATTACCACTGCAACAATGCATGTTGGGTGGATGAGTTGCGCAGGCCTGTCTGTAATCTGACTCGAGGCTCGGCTGCTAATTCGGTACTCTTTGTGGGTCGGACATCATACATCTGATGTGATTAAACCGAGGGTCTGATTCACTGGGAAATATGGTGCGAACTGCTAGGTGTGTCCTGTCTTCTGAAAGTTCTCAGGAGCTCCACCCAGCTCCGAGTTGCTTTCCCTCGGCGGATCGCAGCAACAGTGCGGCCGTGCGGAAGGTGGTTCCTAGTGTTTCTACATTTATAATATAAGTGACATTACTCAATATAACTTTTAAAAGCACCAGATTGACTTTTGTTAAGTGTGGCTGAATTGATGTTAACTCTTGGTGATCATGTATATGGAGGGTTTTCAGAATGTTCTGCCCTCCACTTGTGTTATCAGTGTTGAAAGGGCTGTGTCCATTGTCATTGTGACTAAGTATGTCCATCTGTTTCATGCCTCCCCTTTTCTCTTCTCCCCAATTTTTCCCTTCATTGCCATCTTTAGGAGATAATCCAACCTTCTCGTTCTAGAGAATGATATCCTCAGTCTCTTCATTTGTGTTTCTATAAATAGTTCTAGTTTTATTTGATGCAACATTCTTCTGTTCACTTTACTGGCAGTTCATGGTGTCCTTAAATGTCTCAACACAGATCCACCAGCACATCTGACGACCTTTTACACATCTTTCATTGCAACACTGTTGACTTTGTCTTCACCAGCAGGGCTAAAATTTGCTAACATTTCTATTGTCACAATTTTGGTTTTCCTTAGGTTTAATCTTAAGTCCCTTTTTTGCTGTCTGTCTTGACTTTTTAATGGAGCTCTAAGGTCTCCTCCATACTTTTCTCTTCATGTGGTATCATCTGCATGCTGAGCATTGCTGATGCTCCTTCCACCAGTTTGAAATCCCATTTCTTCTAGTCCATCTTCTTTCATAATGTGTACAAGTGCAACAGGAAAGCAGAAATCATTGTGCCTTAGGTTGCTCCTTTGCCCAGCAGAAACCGTTGTGTTTCACCATGTTCTGGTGTAAACATGGCCTCCGGTCTAATGTACAAGTTCTTCACGAAGATGATCAGACGTTACAGTGAACTGTTTTCTATGTATGGGAAATACATTTTAATTTGGAGAACAGTATAATTATAATATGAATATTTGCTGTCAGATGGAATCCCTACATTTAAATAGTCACATCTTCTCCTTCCTGATCTTCTGACAAATGTCATTTTTACTTTTTTTTTTCTCAAGTTCAATCTCAGATGTCAGTCCTGTTTACTTAGTACCGATAGCGGAACAAATTTGGTAACGGCACTTTACTCTGTGATTTCAGTGAATTTCATTTCTCTTCGGCGTTGTGATTCATGAAGCTTCTCAACTCTGTTGTGACCACAAAGTACCTGTAGAAGTGCTTCTCATACACACTTTTGGTTCAGAACAGATTGACTTTGAAAGTGGAATTATTATAATATCACAAAAAAGTGCGTTGTTTTTTTAATGAAGTGTGTAGCGTCTGCTGGGGAAATGCTGCCAAGCAGGAAGAGAAGATGGTTAGTTGGTCCAAGATTAAGCTCAAGTAGAAAAACCTCTGGGCTTGTAGTTTTTAAAAAAATTTATCATCTGTGAAGAACAAATAGTCTTTTACTGTAATTGGATACGAAAGTCCAAAGTAGGAACTGAACAGGACTTTTGCTTTCCTCCAGACACTCTCACACCTTGCTTCCCCCAGCTCGGCAGCCACCCTGCAGCCCATGACGATGGATTGCCATCGCCGAACCTGGGTTCCTGTTGGATCCTACGGTGATCTGACCAAATTGCCAAATGACAACATGGCTCTTGACAGAGGATGCATGGAGATGTTCAGAGATGTTTTGGTTTCCCTCATAAAGCTTTCGTTTACTCTTTGTACACGTTTCCTGTTTTGGTTGACACGACAAAACCAGCAGCTTTGAAAAATGAGGCTAACTTGAAATATTTTGTGAAAACAGTTCTCCAAATGAATCTCTCTCGGTTTATTTTCCCATTTCATGCAGTTCGCATCTGCTGCCAGCGTCCTGGCCTCAAAGGGAGCCGTGAAACGTGTTGCTGACTTGCAGAGGAAGGCCGAAGCGCACTCTTTATGTTCGCGTTTCTCTTCCACAGCCTCAGATGTTGCTAAATGTTCTGTGTCAAGAGATGGAACAAGTGCTTCTTTGGCAAAATATGAAGCAGTATCCATAGAAACCAGGATTGCAAAGGAAGTTGCATTATCATAGTCAAGCAAAAGGGAACAAAAAAGCAATTTCAGACCGTGCGTATGTCACTTTGAGATGTGGCGCTATCTTCTCTGGATTGTTTTTATTTTATTTTTTTTAAACAAATATGCTTTGAACTTGATGGGTAACAGAAAGAAAGCAGTCTATATCTGTGTCACTTTTTCATACTTTATTAGCTGGAGTTAAGACTGCGCTGAAAAATAGGCCAATTTGTCAGAGAAGAATTGTTTACCAAGATTTGGAAAGAATTTATTGACCAGCTTTCATCTTAGAAAAATTTCATGGGAGCTTATTTACAGCTGATGTCCATTGGGATTTCTGTGTTTGTGCATTTATTCCAGTGTAGGAATGTTAATGAATATGTTGGAAACATGGGTCTTTTTTTTTTTTTTTTTTTTTGAAAGAGTCTGCCTTAGCCAAGGACAAGTTTAGTCTTCATTTTTAGGTCCTAGACCAACTTCTGCTACAAGGTTCAGTTCAGTAAGTTTTCTAGCTCTCCTTGTACTACTGAAAGCTCAGGAGTTTAATGAGTACAGCTAGATCATCAGGTTCGATGAATAAATAATAAATATTGTCATCTCACAGTATTAAGAGGGTTTCATTGTCTCTCTTGGGCTCTCCTTGACGTTCCATTGTCTCTTTGACTCTTTATGGTCCCGCTGACCTACCATTTTCACCTCAGTCATCTACTGTCTCCTTGATCCTCTATAGTACACTTCCCACTCTTTGGTCTCCTTGGTCCTTCATGACTTTTGTAAGGGTGTACCACATCATCTGTACCTCCTCTTGATGTAGAGAGGAAGATACTGACAGCATTATTCATTGGTGTTGCCATATGATGACATATTTTGTACAAGCAAAATGAAATGTGATATATATTTTTTTTGTTTTAACCATTTCAATAAATGAAAATATTTGTGATTTTTCAGATGATCTGTCGAGATGCTGTGCTAAATATAGAATAGCCTGACACTATAGACATATTGCTATGAACCTTGGTGTAGTTATGTTCTGCTTCTGTCTAAAAGGGAACATAACTTTGCCTCAACAGGTTAGTAACCTTTGTTTCTCTGCAGTGTGAGTGACCAAGAGCTGAGACCATTTAAACATTAATGATTTTGTTGTATTTAATCTGTGGAAAGATTGTCCTTGCTTGCTCTTGGGAAATTTGAGAAAAATCATGATGGTTTTTTTATTCCTCAGATATTCTAAGATAATTGCTTATTGCCCAGTAGCAATTTGATGGTAATGAAAAGCTAACTGGTGCATTTAATTTTGAGGTAGGTTGCCATTTTGCTTATCCAGCTGGTGTATTTTAGCCCCAAATGTAATTTATTTATGACTGATTATATTTTAATGGTTTGTTTTATATGGCCAAAGGCCTCTTTGAGTGGGAAGTTGATTTAAAGCACTAAAGCCACAGATTATTAGCATCACTTTAGTGTTAAACTCCGTGTTCAAAAACATAAATGGTGGAAATAAGATGTCCTTTCACTTCCAACTCAACAATGTTGCATTGCCTTGCACTATTGCACAACAGTGCTTACTGAGGCATTACTGTATTATTGTTTTGGTTTTAAGCAGATTCTACTTGATGTTGCTTGCAAAGATACAAAATCTTCACTTTAGTCCAGCAAAGATATTAGGCTGTGAAGTGAAGCAATTTCTTGGTTATTGCAGAACTGCAGAAATTAGAACTTGTGTAAAAGTGTAACTGAAAAGAAGAACAACGTTACCAAATCTTGGCTGAATTTATTGTTGTGCATGTCTATGTACCCAGTACTTATTATTTTTGTGTATATTTTACCAAAACTTTCACTTTTGGCATTGGAATTGGCTACTCGATCCATATGCATTTATTATGAGATGAATGCATGCTTTTTTCTGAGTATTTTGTGTTTGGACTGAAATGTAGACAGCTTTGCTACAGCAGGCCATTAGCCATGGTGGACTAATACCCACTATCTCATACCCACTAACTAAAAAGAGAAGGTCACCCTGACGTGTTATTTTTAAACTGGATGCCAGACCAGCGCAGGAAGAGATGAAGAACAGGACTGCTCAGTGTCCTTGATCCACACTAAGGCCAACCCACAATGCTGTGGGAGAGCAGATATAACGTTAAGCAGAAGTTATGCAACAGAGTCCTCCCCCGCGTGACTCGGTGCTGCAGTCCTGCTGGAGGAGGCTGTGACAAGGAAGGGGTTCTAACAGGCTGAAGCCTGCGACTCCGTCTGATGTGCAGTAACGTGCGGTCATAAAACAAGAGGCTTCCAGAACGTCCACCACTGCCAAGGGTACAACACCAGGACACCTCCTGAGACATAAAGTTATTGCTTTTTAGCCACAAGTCTTTCTGTTCAGCTTTTTACATTCACCACAGCTTTAACATCTACAATGTCTTGCACGTGAAGCATGTCTCATGCCTCCAGTGGAAGAATGCAATGGACAGATCTTTTCATAAGATGATATTAAATAATGACGTGTATCTGGTTAAGACCCTACCTACTTTGCCCTGAAAGGTTTTTCCTTTTTTAGATCTCTATGGACCCCATGGAAGTCTAGCAGCAGGTAGTAGACTGCGTAATGGACCAGCTGATGTGTTGATCCTCAGTGTCAGGAAAGGCTCTGGTCTTTTATCCTTGAACAGGATATGAATGGGTAAAGAAAAATGTCTTTTTAATGTAAATTATCAAGAAAATGGAAGTATGATATTTTTCCATCCTAAAAACACTATTTAAAGTACTTTTCAGAAAGTATATTAAGCAGCAGGAATTGAAAGCCCAAGTCACTTTGTTCCAGCACATTCTTCTTGCAAAGCAGTGTTTTTTTTTTTTTTTTTTTACCAGTTCTATAAAACGTTTGGTTTAAACAATCAGCTGCCTATGTATCACCAGGCAGTCCCGTGTGCATGAATGTGTGCCTGTGCACGTGTGTGTGTGTGTGTGTGTGTGTGTGTGTGTGTGTGTGTGTGTGTGAGAAAGAGAGAGAGAGAGAGAGAGAAAGATGCTCAGAAACACACTCGATTTGGTAGCACTGTGAGTGTTTGTCCTGGAGTCTATCTGCGGGCTATGGGAGTACATGTGTTTGAGGGGGTTGGTGTCCTCATTGCTAATGGCCTTCTTCCATCATCCGGTGTGCAGATGACCACAACCTCCACAGTTGACCATCCCCGTTCAAGCAGAGGGGACAGCACAGTCCACCAAGTCCATGCTGGCAGATGGGCCCTCAAGCGCACCCCTTTTTTCATGATCCTTCAGAAGGAGAAGGAAGTTGACTGTCCAAAAGGAAGGTTGCTTTTCCTAGACACAGAGGCAGTTTACTCAGTTCCTCATTCGCAGGGGCATCTAAAACAACTCAGTTTTGATGTTGAGGCAGTTTTTTCTGAATTTAAATAAGCAACTGTCAGTAAGGACGTCCTCCAGAAGAAAATGTTTCTCCGAATTGCAGAACACCTGGAGGTGCAGCTTGGGCAGAATAACTAAATGGCTTGATTTCAGTTGGTTGTTGAAAACAACAGGATAAAAAGTTACAATGAGAATAACAACTTTGGGCAGCAGCAGGTGTAATATTTTCAACCATCACCATACAGTCAAAGGATCTGGCTTCAAATTCCTTCTCCTGCTGTAGTGATCTTACTTACCCTGTACTGATACAGTAAGATTACCCTGATGTCTAAATGGATAAATCATAGTAAGCCGCTTTGGAGAAAAGCACAAGTTAAATATGAAAATGCAAAATATTCCAGTAATTTGTGCATCTACCGCCTTAAAGTAAAAAGTGAAATACTGTATCCAATGGGGCAGCAAGTCACTTCGTGTGATGCTGGCTTGACCTTCAGGGCCACTTTTTGACTAAGCTAGACTTACAGTACAGGGCATGTTTACTTACAGTAAGATGAATATTTTCCATCCTTCAGCCAACCAATGCTTTTTGACAGTTTTATGATCACAAAGTGCTTCATTGTACATTTCAGAAAATCCATGTATTAAAAGTCACCAGTGTGGGAAAAAGTGTTCCTTGAAACTTTGTGAGGAAGTTGATTCACCAAGACTCCTGGGAAATAATGACACAATCTCATCCTAATGTCCTGCTTTATACTGCAAAAATACAACTGGAAAAACTAAAGCAGTTCTCTAAGGTCTCACAGGTTTGCACAGAGGCACAGTTCAGGTGTCCATGGTGACTTAAAATATTATATTATCAACTTTACACTGATTTACCCATTTATACCCCAAGGAATTCTTGCTGAAAAATTTTTCAGGGTAAGCACCTTGATCAAAGGTTCTACTGCAGGATTAGAACCCAGGTGGTTCCAGTTGCACAATGACAACTCTAACCACTATGCCCCCTACTGCTCACTCCCTCAAAAGTCAGCTGACACAATGCGCAACACTCTATGTTGTATTTATACTATTTATGGTCTTATTTGCGTCATGGTGCCGAAAACCCTGTTTGGGTCTGTTTGTGAGTTCAGGTCAGCAACATGGTGAACAGTTCAAAGCGCTACATATACAAACGTGAACAACATTTCAAGGTCGCATGTCCATATTTTTGACAGTCCCTTTGTCCCAGTTGGTTCTGATTTACCCCATTGGCAGCTGATTCTAATTTATCCCACTTGTTGCCTTCAGCGATATTGGACCTGTGATTGGCAAGTAGTCGATGGTCAGGGCCAGGCCCCATTTCAGACAGCTCTGCAGTGCAGGTGTCTTCGTCGCAACTGAGATGTCCTTAGGCTGCGTAAACGCATGCATGGCTCAGACCCTCTGTGAAGAATCCCCCACCGTGGAATTAATGATAGTCCGCTTTACATGGAAAGTATATTGTTTACCTCAGGCAATGGATAAAACCATTTGAGTTGCTGTATAAACAGAAATATTAATTTTCCTACACTTACTACTACACACAGCAGAAGGAATGTGCATTGCAGATGACCTTAAGTCACATTTTTACACACGCCCGCATTCCAAAAGACCCTGGATAATTGCTTGTAACACGGACTTCCATATTTGCTATTGAGAAGCAGTTTGGCAGAGACTGTTAAATGTGGAGATAAGATGCATCGCTGAGTCTTCCTGTGTTGGCCTGTGTGTGTTTTCCAAGTAAGGAAGTCACCTTATATGGCCATCTTAATGTGGCCTGACACATCATGGAACAGAACAAAATGCTAGCCTACTATAGCTTTCCTGTTTGTATTTTTACATTAAAAAAAAAAAAAACAAGATCCTCTTGCTTTGTCAGGCATATGTAATTGAACCAAATATGACATTTACAGTGTGGAATATAATGTGTTTCACTGTTATTTTTGTCACTGAAAATTCGGAGGATAAAACTACTAAAGTGCATCTGTTAAGATTTGCTGAATTAATGGGAGTCTTGCAGATTAGCATGGTGAATTTTTTTTTTAAGACACTTGCTTTACTCCTGGAAACCTTCAGCCAGCAGGGTTGTTTCTAATGAAGATTTTCCCCATCGGACACTTGTGGTCACTGCCGCGCTCGGCAACATAAAAAATGAGGTTACGAGTGCCACCAGAACGGAGCTCGGGCTAAGGGTCCAAAATGCTGGAGGGGAGGTCTGTGGTGAGGACTACCTGTGGAGCTGTTCTAAGCAGATACATGGTGGAACCGCTGAGAAAGGATTCCCTCCATTTTTGAGAGTTTTATCCCGCTCTGCAATTCTCTCCCAAATTACCTTCTTCGGCCTCTTCCCTTTATTAGACCCTGCCGCTCCGGGCCTGGGTGTCAGATGTTTTCGGGAGATTGTTTTATCAGACATCTTGTCTTTGTTTTGAATCTACATCTGCATCTACATCCTGACCTCTGCGTTCTTCTTGTGCACGCCTTCAAAATGTATTTGTCTTGTAATTATGAGCATGATGTTTTTGGGTTCAGGAAAGCAGGCTGTTTCCGTAGGCCAACCCCAATTATTTCCTGGGCCCAGGGTTCTTAAATACATAGCATTTCCCATAACCCCCCCTCCTTTCTCCACTGTCACAGGGTCTACTGGTTGCCATTGATAACCTCGCAGTGACCTTTTGTGGTTGTGATGCCCGTAAAACCTGGGAAGGCTATGTGACAACAGCTAAAAGCACCTGATGTTCTGCCTAGATGCATTTAGGGGAAATTTCTTCATTTTATATTTTAGTTCTGACCAAATATAGCTGTATTGTTGTTTTGGAAAGGATACTAACCTATTCATCTATCAGTAATTTGTTCATAACAGGGACCATCAAGTTAAACAGATTGGAAATTTCCTGGCATCTTGTAGCCAAGAGGATTATAATAAAATGTTTGTAATTGTTTATAAATGTGCACATTTGTAATTGTATTTGTGTTGTTACAGAAATTGTTTTTACAGGTATAAATAAAATTTACATGCTTATGATTTAGTTCCTTAAAGTACGTATCTGTTTAATGTATCGATAATGTATGTGTTTAAATGTATTGTATTTCATTTTATCATAATAGACTGATGTGTTGATGAAGAGAGATACTGAGACAGAGGAAGCAGGGAGTAGTTGGTTAGGGAACAGGAAAGTGTGACTAAGTTAATGAACCTCTGAAAGAAACATCTATCACACTTCTCCCATCAATGTTCATGTAGGATTCAGTGGTGGTTGTACTCTTCTCTTTTAATTTCTTCTTAGTTTAATTTCTTTCAGTATGACAGAAGTCTTTGGCAGTTTTCTAAATTTGTAGATGACGTTGCTGTCACGTCCCAGTGAAGTTCTTTTGATAAAAATAGAGGGTCCTTTTGCTCTTCTAGCTGTGGTCCTAGGCTTTTTTCATTCTTCAGCTCTGTGCCTGTTAAATTAATGAGAACTGATGTAAACTTTATGGGTTTTGCCCTTCAGGCTCTGGACAGTGACAGGACAATTTTACAGAAAATGAAGAAAGCAGCTAAATCCAAGCATGTCTCTGGCCAAGGTGAGTGCCTCAGCATTGCGAAACACATGTATGAGTCTTACAATCCTGAGCTCAGAAGCAGTAAAGGGAACATCCGCTCATGCCACCCTGTGAGTGCCCAGAGAGCACTGGGGATATACAGGGAAGCGCCTTTCTCCCCTTCCATGTTCATTCTATGACCACAATTACAACACAGAAATTCTCCAGTGCAAAATTACAGTACATGTACAGTACATGTGTTCTTACATTCTACATGTATATTATAGAATGAAAAGTGAAATGAATCAAAGCAAAAAGCTGCAGTGTTGCAGGTCGGTTTCAGGTTGACCCTGGGTAACCTACCTGTCTGCTCCCTAGACCACATCTCTCACCTGGAGGTTTACATCAACTCCTTGGAGAAGCTGGCAGTGAATTTCTGCACAAATGGGGAGAAGGAGCTGGCATCTGCTTTCAATAAGTTTGCAGAACTGTCCAAAGAGCTGCTGACACCCATGAAGAACCTGGTGAGTAACATGGACAGAATGAAGGAATGGATTTTGCTTCTGCTAAATGACTAAATAAGATTAAAATAAGTGTGTTGATAGTTTTTCATTGTTCAGCCTCCACAGACTTCCCTTGCTTCCTAGTACTGTTCAGGATGTGTATAATTATTACCTATTTAGCGACTTAGTAGACATATTCACGAACAGTTTTATATTTCATTTATAACTTGAACAACCTGAACAAAGGTGTGGGCTAAATAAATTAAATACCTTAATTATTAATAGAGCCGCACCATTTAGTTTGGTTAATCCTATAATTAATACCTGTCTGAGTAGTTTTTAAAGAGTATTTAAGCATTAAATGATGTTCCATTAATCTCTGTGTGGAAATGTTATATTGTTATACTTAATGTCACGAATGACTGTCTCTGTTCCCTGCAGTTGAAGAGCATGCTTCACAACATCAACTTTTTCCTGGACTCGCTTGTCAAAGGGGATCTGAAGGAGGTTAAAGGGGTAAGGTCAAGGCTCAATGCATGCGCAGTGTATAAAACTCAAACCTCCTCGTGTCTCGTTCATTTGTGTGTATTTGTTTCTTTTATACATGACCACAATTCTTTGGTTGAATACAGGTAGTCAGATGTATTTAGTGCAAAGTATACTGATTTTAGGCTTGCCTTTAAAGCTCATTTTGGGCATGGTATTTCTTTCCTCGTTCCTTTTATTTCGATACATAATTACACATTACATATAGTTTCTGTATATGATTACTATGGTATACTTGGAAATATAATTCTGTATTTATGCTAGTCAAAACACTTTATCAGTTTGGAAGGAAATGGTGAGATGTAAGTATCTCCTGTACCTCTATGAATCAGACAATATGGGGTGTTTTGCTGTTCACTGCCACATGATGGCGTTACATCCACCCTGGAACTGCTGAATATTTCACTCATGGTCCTCCCCTCTTTCTCCAGGACTTGAAGAAACCTTTTGACAAAGCGTGGAGGGATTATGAAAATAAATTGTAAGTAACACCATGACACAACAACATTTAGGCAGATTTACCAGAGTCCCCTTGGCAACTGGCTGCTGCACTCAATTTGAAATAAATATATTAGCGTGGCTTGCCAAAGAGTTATTTTTACTGTTGTTTACATTTATTTATAATTTATTTAGTCGATGCCTTTACCCAAATTATCTTACAATGTTAGATATTCAGCTTTGCAGTGATGTAGCAAGGTCATTTTTACTGTACCAGTTCAAGTGAACTACAGGAGGAGAGCCTGGTTTCTCCAAGTCGAAGGAGGAAAGTTTAATTGCTGCAATACCAGCTTGACAGTATAATTATAAAAACAATATAAATAATCATTAAAATATAATTGGACTGCACACACACACTACAGAAGGCTAAACTAATGTTCAGCTCTGTAAATACCCTTATGACCATGAGCGAGGCCTAATTCTGTTTTATTTTCATTAAATATACATAGAAAGAAAAGACAAAGAATCAGACCTTCTCCAGGGTCACTGCAGCTTTTGCAAAAACTGTCTGAACTGTCTCACCTCATTGGGTTAAGTACGGTTGTCTTTAGTCAGTGGTGGTTTTGTTTGTAAATCAGCAGCTGCTGTGCAGCTTTTTTCAACGTTCTGTCCATGGAGATGAGTTGGCAGCGTTAATGAAAAGAGACACCAACGTGTGGGGGGATGTAGTTAAAGAGGGCAGGTGTGTGTGTGTGTGTGTGTGTGTGTGTGTGTGTGTGTGTGTGTGTGTCTGGACGGGGAAACCTGCAAATATCTTTAGATGTTGCTCAGGTCCAGAGGAGAGCAGGTAGCATAGCAGTTAGACCTGAGGGACTTAAGTTTGAATCCCAGTGAACATGCAAGCTGAGGGCGCTCTCCCTTAGCTTCTTCTGTGCCACACAGATAGTGATAGGATTGCAATGTTGATTATTGGTTCAGCAGTGATACACTTCTGTTGGGGCTTCTGAACTGCAGCCATGTGGGAACCACAGTGGTTCTCGAGTGTCTACTGAGGTCCAAGCATGTTGCCTTGTGGAAGCGTCACCTTTATAAACCCCTTGTTTGTTTAGCCTGTTTACTGTTTTGTCCTGAGTATAACTGCTGTCATTATTCTCTGTTTCTGTCTATCAAAATGGGACTTAAACTACTTCTACTTTTCATTTATCCCATGATTTGTCAGAGTGTCTAGTCTTGCATTCTTATAGGTATTTAACTCTGGCCACTGAGGGCTGACATATGAAAAATGATGATTTTCTGAACTTATGATATTACATACAAGATCAATACAAATTTTGAATACACTAACAACCCCCCTTTGTGTCTATAACAGTAGTGTACCAACATATTTATTCTTGTAATAGAACGAGTTCAAAATGAAATAAATGAAAAAAGGTTCTTTTATTCATACACCTTTTTGTGTACATATATTTATTTTTAAGGATGGATGGATGGTTTCAATCACTTTTTAAAAATATTTTTGGTGCATCTTGTGCTTCCTTGTTCAGTCATTAGTTGACAGCAGAGAGCACCCACCCACTTCCACGGTGCGCCATGATCTGATGTCCTTTTTTTATCGAATACCTTTGTTTTATGCCGTTAGATAATTAACTTTGCACTTACTGGGCATTTATGTAGTTGAGTATTTTTACTGTGTCAAATCAGGGTAACTATTAAGGGTAAGAGTATTACAGCAGCATTCAGGATTTTAACCCGGGTTCTGCAGATTAGACGATGGTTCTAACCACTATGCCTCCTCCTGCCTCTGCTAGCATTACAAAAATTTAGTTTTTTCTATTTTTTTCTCTTTTTGTGAGAATAAATCAGATTATGATTTATTATTTGTTAGCACAAGACACTTACACATTTCTACTATTTTTCCTCTTGACATTCCCTGGAGCCATTATAGTCACATTTTTTAGCCATCGCACCACCCCGTGCTGGCATGCTAGCTCACTTCCGAGGATGTCCAAGTCTGGAGTTTTTCCTATATTCTGCAGCACCAAGATCGAGAAGGAGAAGCGAGAGCTTGCACGGCAATACGGCATGGTACGCACTGAGGTAAGCGGTGGAGAGATTGCAGAGGAGCTGGAGAAGGAGCGCAGGATGTTCCAGCTACAGATGTGTGAGGTGAGAGTTTGAGGAGGGAGGGGTGACTCAGTTTCTCACCAATTTTCTCATCTGAGCTGTCACCACCTACTGGTGAGATGTCCTGCTTGACATGCCACATTGACCCCACGATGACTCTCGGTTTCCCCATGTAGTACCTCATCAAGGTGAATGATATCAAGACGAAGAAAGGTGTGGACCTCCTGCAGAACCTTATCAAGCATTACTACTCTCAGTGCAAGTGAGTGTTACATCACCCTTAATCCTTTCAGGTCCATAGCCACTTGTTACTCTGCATGTCAACACTTTTGCATATTTATATAAGCCAGACATTCTTAATAAACCAATTCAAGTTGACTGCCTCATTAAAAGGTACAACAGCAGGTCACTTTCTTGAGATTTGAACCCAAATTGAATGACCCAAATACTGAGCAGAATCCAGCCACTTCCCAAGGATGTCATCCACATTCCATTTGGTTACCAACATTCAAGTTTCCAATTTCCAAGGATACACAATTTTCTGAACGTATACTTATTTTTAAATGTTTTTGTTCACTTGTTTATTTTCAAAATGTTTTCAGTTTTGGTCCCAGTTGTGTTCTTAAATTGAGGAGGAAGTGTGTTTCCAAATGCATGCTAATTATTATAAGAATAATCTCTGTTAGATTATTATGACAGTATTTGAAATTTAACCCTGCAAAAGGAGCAGCAGTGTGGCTCATTTCATCTCCTACAGTCTTGGCCCACACTTCAGTCCTGGATTGGTGGTGGTGGTGATGGAGATGATTCCTTTATCAAGGCGCCATGCATTATGGGATTTGGCCCAATCACATTAATCTCATCCCCATCTTCAGCTTCTTTCAGGAGTGCCTGGTGACCACGGAAAAGATGAAGATGCACATTGACGAGCTGACGGGAAAGCTGAGCCAGGCAAGTGCAGCCCATAATAATATCCCTAGTTTCCATGGAAATGGCAATCCGTCAGTTTGGACGCATGCATAGAAAGCGTTAAATAACACAATGCAGTGCACTAAAGGCAAAACCTTTTGAGTACTGATGTCCTGGAGGACATAGACATGTCAAGTGGACTCCTCTGTTAAAAACACACACCTTTTCTTACCAAGTGCAGAAGGTACTTTTCAGCTCTTTACTGTTCACACCTTGTCAGGAGTGTGATGTTGTGCACCTGGCAGCTTAGTAGTTAAGGGAATGGATCTTGAACTGGGAGCTGATGAGCAGGAGCAGCCTTTCAACTGCACAGACAACATGCAATATGAACTCCTTCAGTCGCAGCATCTGTAGCTTTATAAAGTGGTATTATTATTGTTGTTGTTGTTGTATTAATGCCTTTCTCCAAGGTGGCTTAATCATTTTAGGTTTGTCCTTCAGCCCACATATAGTAAGTTAGCCATTTATTCAGCAAGATCATTTGTACTCAATTCAGTGATACTCAAGGACACTACAGCAGGAGGTGGGATTTGAACCTGTGTCTGTTAACTGCAGTATGACATCCCTGTTGTGTTGGAGTGTCTGAGCCCAAACCTATGTTCATCTGCACCATAAAGACCAGCACCCTTCCCAACTACGTGTGTCAGGCTGCAGCTCCAATTCAAGGCACGTCCTCCATGTCAGAGAGGTCATTATGACAGTATTAAATGAAAAAACACGATCAATACTCGGTTACATGGCATTGATTAAGGTCTGGTTGATTGAATTCCACAGGGATGGATTTACCGTGGTCCCTGTCAGCTGCAGGGTTCACTTGTGCGATAGTCTCTGTTTGCTTGTGTATCAATAAACTCTGGCTGTCGACATATATTAAATATTTGAAATTACATTTTCTACAACATTGCCAACCACTGTAGAAAAAATGTATTACAGTGCAATACTGCAGACCGTGTTTGCGTTGAGTTTATATTGAATTCACAGGTTCCCTCCACTTATCATTCCACCCTGATGTGTAGAAATGACAAGGTAGCTCTTGAACTGTGTTTCGAAGGTCAAATTATTATAAAATTATTACTAGCAGGATCACAATGCGAGTCTTTGACTTGGACATTTTTCGCATATACAAGTTAAATTATTCTGCACCCTTTACAGAGTTACAGCCAAATACGCGGCTCATTTTTTTTTTTTGCATTTACAAGTAATGAGTGGGGGAATTTTAAAAGTTTGCACAGTAATGTTAATTATGTCCCTCACTTACAGGATTTCACCCTACAAGCTAATTCATACGCCCAAGTAAAAATATTATTCTCATGGCAGCATAAGACCACAGACATCAAGACAACATATAAATACACTCTTGATCTGATGTTATGACTATGTGTTGGTAAGTGGCACAGTGTAACACCAGCAGGGGGTGTAGTGTTTAATTCCATTTTGCTTTCCAAGGGCTCCTACCATCTGCTGTGGTACCCCTAAGCAAGGTACTTACCCTAAACTGATACAGTAAACATTACAATGCTGTATAAATGAGGCAGTAAGGAGATTAACACTGTAAGCTGTTTAAGGAAAAGCATCGGCTAAATAAATGAATATAATGTACTGTATATGTAATAAGTATAGAGTAAATTTACATAAAGATGGTAAAAGCATTATAAATTATACATATGCCATGTGCTGACAGTTACAGAACAGTTTCCACTTTTTTGCATTTCAAACTGTACAGCGAATGCACGGCACATTTTGTACTGCTTTTTTAAAACTTTCACCCAAAGCAAAATGGAAGTCGATTCATATAAGCTGCTTAGATATGACAGAAACTGGAGGGCTTTGCTGTAAACTGTTGGTGGGTTAGGGTTCTGCATACTGTGCACATTTACTGTGAACCAGCCACCTCTGAAAACACCACTGTACATAAAGAATCAGTGAAACCTACCGGAGGGTGCGTGGGGGGGGCTCGCACCATGTTGCTGAGCTTGTACTCCCTCTGTCCAGATCAAGCACGGGCAGGACGAGGAGAAGAAGCAGCTGTGTTCACTCAGGGACCAGCTGAGGCCCAGTTTGCAGCCTGAGCTCAAGGAGGTGAGTCTGTCCATCCATCTGGAGTCCATCCATCTCCAATCAACGCAAGGCCTCAGTCAGAAAATTCTGTATAACTATTAAATATTATTGTAATTCTTTTCCTACATTTGCCAGTATTTAACTTGTAATACTTGTCTTTCCCTTCTTCAAATGATGCAGTCCAGAAGAGTGAGTTTGATTTAATGTCTTATTAATGTGAGAGGTTCACATCTTCAGTCTTGGTGGCTCAATTCCTATACATTTTAGGTTTTATAAACTTTGATGTACGACTGTGCTTTAAATTAAAGTAATTATTAGTTAGAACTTGTGTAAAACCAGCCCCAAGACGTGGAGCTGTGGTCCTGCACTGGGTGTCCTCATACTGGGAAGCACTGGTGTGTTTTTCTTCTGCATGTCGGCAGCACCCTGCATTGTTCACCACACAGAGTTGCATGTTTGAGCTTCCCTTTCCTCTGTCCTGTTTAAGCATCAGTGCCCACAGTTGTGAGACAATCGGAAGCATCTCTGATTTTCCGTTAATGCAACTTGTTTGGTCAAATATTTGCACAATGATGAATCCAGTGGACTATTAATTGAATTTTCTGTGCCTCTGTTTGCATGTGTTGCTGTTGGATCTTTTACAGATGTGGTCAAAAGTAATGGTACCCCTGCATTTTATTCAAATAGTGCACCATTCTTCCTGAAAAGTATTGAAATGAAAAGGTCTTTAGTCATCCATGCATACATTTCTTTGGTTTGCAATGGAACAAAACACAGTTATGAAAAGAACTGAATTCTTTGCTTATTCTACAAAGACATTCTAAAATAGCATAGACAATATTATTGATACCCTTTACAAGTTGTAAGAAATAATTGTATTCTAGTGACGTATATGTATTGTAGGAGACGATTCTCCTTTTTGTACCACAGTGTCTTCAGTATTATAATCACTTGTTCAGCCAGTTTAAATGGAGAAAAGTCCTCATTCTGCTGTTTTGTGTCATCGTGTGAATCACACTAAGGATGGAAAAGAGAAGGAAAAGCAGACAGTTGTCTGAGAAGATTAGAAAGAAGCCATGCATAGTCAACGTAAAGGCTATAAAACCATCTTTAAGGAGCTTGATCCTCCTGTGGCCAATGCTATCAAGAAGTTTAAGGCCCAAGAGACTGAAGCCAACATCCACAAAATGTGGATGCAAAAGGAAAATTGACCCAAAATTCAAGAGAAATATTATTTGGATGGTGGAATAAGAACCAAAGAAAACATAAAAACAGATTGAAGCTGGCCTTCAAGCTTAAGGTGCGAAAGTTTCAAGTTGCACAATCTGTCACTGTTTGAATGAAAATAGGCTCCATGGAAGAAGACCCAGGGAGACCTCATTTCCAAGAGAGAAACACAAAAAGCCTAACTGGAGTTTGACAAAATGCATGTTAACAAACCATAGTTCTCCTGGGAAGATGTCCTTTGGATGGATGAAACCAAGGGGTTGTTTTAGGTGTTGCTTTGCTACCTCTGACACTGGATGCCTTGAATCTGTCCAGGACACAATAAAATCAGAAGACTATCAAGGCATTGTGGAGAAAAATGTACAGCCCAGTCTCAGAAAGCCATGTCTCAGTCACAAGTCATGGGTCCTCCAGCAGGATAAACCTGATTTAAAAAAGCACCCAAGAATGGATGAGAATAAAACATCAAACCATTCTGAAATGTCCTGTTATGAGTCCTGATGTGAAACCCATAGAATGTCTGTGGAAAAAGTTGGACCATCAAACCTGAGAGATCTGGAACTGTTTGTGCAAGAAGAATGGGGCAAACTACCAGTGGAGAAGTATAGAAGTCTCATTCAGAGCTACAGGAAGCGCTTAACTACAGTTTATGGTCTCTTTAGGCTGTGCTTTGAAGTATTAGGTTAAGGGTCCCAATATTTTTGTTCATGCCATTCTCAGTCGTTCTATTATTTATAAAATAACAAGTCATAAATCAAAGGTAAAGTTTCAGTTCTATTAGATGTAAAATAAAGAATGGTGGATACCAAATACTTTAGTCAGTTTAAAATTGTTTCAGAGAAAACTGTGAGCTTTTTGGAAGAAGTAGAAGGGTACCATTACTTACGACCACATCTGTGTGTGTTTATTTGTCTTACTGGGTTATATCACTGTTTGAGTTAACTGGTTCCTTGTGTTTCAAAATCAATTTATGAATTTTTCTAATATGCAATATGGTGATTGGTGCCTGGTTCTTCTCAGTAGAATATGGGGAGGGAGAGGGGATGTCACATATTTTCTGTACAGTTAATTTGCTTTTAATTCATTTTAATTGGATTATTTTCTACGTTGTGTTGTAACCAAAACTTGTATTTACCTACCAAACCTATGGCAGCAAAGAGCCCCCAAACAAAGTAGGAATCTGGCCTGCCTTAATCCAATTGACCACCTTAAGTCAGCTCACCTCCATGGTGTTTAGAGCTTGTTTCTGTTTCTCCTGAAGATCAACGATCAGTACCAAGAGAAGGAATGCTTATAAACTTTGCACATTTTCAGTCAAAAATTGGGGCTGAGTAAGACATTGTATTTTTCTTTTCAGTTATCTTACATTAATATTCATTTTAATTGAATTAAAAAAAAACTATCAAAATCACATACACACAGTTTAGTGATTCTGACGCCTTACTAAGAAACCTTAGTCTAAAGGCAGTATGTTCAGGATTGTTGCTGGACCACAGTGCCATTCTTTTTGTCATAATAAGCACTCCCTCTCACCCACCGCAGGATTCGCTGAGCAAACAGACGGTTTACAGCATGCACCAGCTTCAGGGCAACAAGCAGTATGGCACCGAGAAGATTGGCTACCTGTACAAGAGGAGCGATGGGTAGCGCCTGGGTGTACTCCCTTGCATGTTACCTGTATAGGTGTGGGAGATTATGTTCAACTACAGAACATTACTGCGCATCATTACAATCATCTTCCTGTTCTTTGTCCTTTCAGGCTCAGGAAGATGTGGCAGAAGAGGAAGTGCACTGTGCAGAACTGCTACTTGACCATTGCCCATGGAACTGTGAGTGTTTTCTACAGAAAATGCAGATGTGGAGCAGATATCAAAGCAAACCAACCAGGAACAATGCATTAAATTATAAATAGTAATATAGACAGTGTATAATAAACAGCAACCAACACAGAACCTCACCCATGACTTTGAAAGATGGAAAGGGATATGGGTGAAGGTATACATTTTTTAGCCCGAAACAGATTCTTTTTTTGTAACACTGACGTTGAGTGGTTAGTGTTAGAAACAAATCCTAATAGATGAAGAAGGTGTAAAGGTTAGCTTTTTTCCACATGATAGTGATCCTCCAACATGGAGGTTGACGTTCTCAACATGGCAGTGTTGCCATGCTTAGTGGTGCTGTATTGGACACAGTAATCCATCAGTGACCTTCCTAGCTGCTCTGTCTCCCTACAACCATGTACATTTGACTGATCAGTCTTTTGCTTTGCAGCCCAATAAAGCTCCTGCCAAACTCAACCTCCTCACCTGCCAGGTGAAGCCCAGCCTAGAGGATAAAAAGTGCTTTGATCTCATTTCCCGTAAGTCCTAATCTGGAGTGAGACCCACAGATGGAGGGCCTCCTTCATCCTCCAGTCAGCTCTCAAGCAGTCACTTTGCAGTTCTCTGAATCAATCTTGAAGAAATTTATATCTTTAATTTAGATAGTGATGGATATTGATAATTTTGCACCTGGATCAGCCCAAGTGGCTTAAACTACAATTTATGAGCAGAAGTTGCTGCTGTCATTTTGATGTGAAGCAGTTTGTTACAACAAATCCATCACGTGCTTATGTAATGTTTTTAATATGTAGCAACAGCACAGTGATCCACGGTCAAAGGAGTAACATTGATAAATGGACTAATGAGGGTCTCTATGCCCTGTAAGTCACCTTTGATAAAGGTACACCGTATGGCCAAAAGTATGCGGACCCCCTTTCTGATGGCTGAGCTGAGCTGTTTCGCCCACACCCATACAGCATACAAACACATTGTATAGAAATGTGTGCTTCCAACTTTGTGTTCACAGTTTGGGGGGAAGCTCCTTTCCTGCTCCAGCATGACTATACTCCCATACACAAAGATTCTTGCCCAGGATAGTGAGGAAGAACTTGAGTGGCTGCACAGAGCCCTGACCTCAACCCCACTGATGTTGTTGTGGCTGAATGGGCACAAATTCCCACAGCTGCATTCCAAAATCTAGTGGAAAGCCTTCCCAGAAGAGTGGGGACTGTTATAGCAATAAAGGGGGGGAACAACTCCATATTAATACCCATGAGTTTTGAATGTGATGTTCAACGATGCTCAGGTATCCACATACTTTTAGCCATACAGTGTATTAGCTAAATAAACAACAATAATAATAGTGCTGAACTACTCCTCCAGCTGAGATCTCCTAGCTTTTGCCTTCAATATGTTACCTTGGACTGGGAGCTGCCAACTGCTCTACAGAGCTCATTGCTAATGGACCACAGGACCATAGCTGACCATCTTGACAGCCCTCTGCTAATAATCTAATTGTACTTTATCCTACTCTGCCAAAGCTCATGTTGACTTGAACAAATCTGGATGCCTTAATGAAGCTCATCAATCCTAACACCCTTTTCTCCCTCTATCACCCACCCCTCCCTCCATTTTATTTAGATAACCGCACATACCACTTTCTCGCTGACGATGAATCTGACTGCATTGCGTGAGTAGCCTTGTTTGTTTTCCTTCCTCTAGGTTGGTGCCGACGCAGCACCACCACTTTCATTAACTGTCTGCTTAATGCACCGCATCCCTCGGCCTTGTGCCACCACAGCAAAACAGGACATCCGCAGGAGTGGAACGAGAAGAATCAATGTGCTCGGCTGGCTCATTTCACATCCCAGGGGACACACCCATGGGCATTTCCATGGAGGGAGATCAGAAAGGAATTCCCTATTCATTGGATTTTAGGAACCTTCTATTTTAAGGTCCCAGAGGCTGGGTTGTTCATTAACCCTTGGGTTGTATTCAGGTCATGTGGAATCGGACACGATGTTATTGTACTGTACAGAAGGAAATTCACTGTACAGTAGTCAAGCATACAGGATGCATAAGACAAGACGTGCATAATACAGTTAGCAATAGATAAATAACAAAAGAGAAAAAAGGAAATAAATAACTAGTGAATAACCGTAATAAATATGGTCAAATTGTTCACGTATCCTTGTGTGCCATTAAAGAGGTTGAGCTGAATAACCTGGTTGCTAAAAGGGCTCATGGGAATTGCTTCATTTAGGGGATGTGAGCTGTTGTTCACAATGGACTGTAGTTTTCTGCTCATCCAAGCCTCTGCCACGGTCTCCACTGAATCAGGGCTCTAAACCGTGACAGATCCCACTTTGTTGATGAGTTTACTGAGCATGTGTCTCTCATTTGACAGCTGAACCCTTTGCAACTTTTATCTATCATCAATATGGTTTCTTTCACCTGATTGTCATAAGGCTTCATGGCATCCTGCCCAGTGGGTACCTCATCACCAGCTTCATTTTATTCACGTTTTGTGCATCTGTGGTGAGTTTGGTCACATGTGGTCACCATAGGAAATGAACAGGTGAGACTATAATACACCAACACATCCAAAGAGTTACAGAACTTGCTGAGATTTCATGTAGCATCCTTTGCCCTGTTAGGCCCATTATGCTGTTTTCTGTGAGGTTAGATTGCGAAAGCCCTGTGTGTGGACATCCTAGCAAGTGTTCAAGGACATGGCTCAGTCAGCCAATTGCTCCTGCCCCAGCAGGCAGCTCAACACAACAGCCGAAAGCAGCGGTTGCGCTAAGTTTCCAACATGCATGCAAGCAAGATTTGTACTGTTAGCTCGCTGCTAAAGCTCATTTGGACATATTGAGCCCTGCAGCTTTGTGACTTAGAATCTAGCACTACGGTCAAATGTGTTAACACTCAATGACAAAAATATTGTAGGAAAACACTGGGTTGCCCTTGGTGTTTTTTATGTGTAAAGCTCTAGAAAAGAGAGTTCCTTATTTTTAATTGACTTTTTAAATTAATAACAGAACAGAACTGTGTCACAGCAACATAAAGAAAGAATCAGTAAACTGAGAAAATGCAAATGCGTATGCAGTAGATGCAGCACACGAGCTGATGCTATTCAGCAAGTGGCATATAATACTAAGAAGCTTCAGAAAGTGACCAAACAGGTGACCAAATCTTCCAGAATTCACAAATATTATAATGTATATCAAATGAAGTTTTCAAGCGGAAAGTTATTCAGTTCAGTCAGTCATATGTTTGCAGCCAGCTAGCATAGTACAAGTCTGAATCTGACATTTGACACCTTTGCTTTCTATTATAGTCTCACCTGTTCATTTCTTATGGTGACCACATGTGACCAGATGCCCCACAGATGTACAAAATGTGAATAAAATGAAGCTGGGGACCAGGTACTCACTGGGCCACAGCCATAAAATATGGTATGTTGCCAAATATGTGAGGATGATCAGCGTCTGCTCCGTAACTTCATCAGAAAAATAATCTGATTTGCGGACCACATCATAGAAGAGGATACATAAAATATTAACTTAATGATATTTTTAATAGTTGAAACATCTATTCAGGAAATGTAAGGTTATAGAATTCACATTTTTTTAATTGTAAGTTTGTCTAGCCCCTTCTTCCCAAATTTCTGTTTATGGTCTTGTAAGGAGTTTCATTCACCAAGCCAGGTTAGCTAGACCACAGACTGAGCTCGGGTGATAGTTGGTCCATTGAGGATGGGTTGGGCAGACAGGAAATGGCTTTATCAGTAACACCCCAAAGTCTGCACAGCTGCCCAGGATGCCTGCTCTTGTAGCATCGCTGACACAATCCTGTGGTTAGGGTTAGGTCCAATAATAAACCTTGAGACACCTTATCTGGCTCCATAACTGCATCTGCTATCAATTCCAAGTTCCTTTGTGATCCCTCCATGTAAATACTTAAGTACAGCAGAATGAGCTCAAACAAAAATCCTTTGCATCTGTCAAAACACTAGTAATCATACATTCATCATAAATAGTTAATGAGGAACTGAATAACTGTAAATAAAATTGGATTTATTCCGATATTCCATAGAACGAAAATTTAGGGGCTGTTCTTAAAAACTGTGATAGAAAATGTACATTTGTATTATTTATAGGTGGATCTCAGTGCTGACCAACAGCAAGCAGGAAGCGCTCAATGTGGCACTGGATGAGCGGCAGCCCAGCGGTGAGAACAGCATCGAGGATCTCACCAGGGCCATCACTGACGACATCCGCCGCCTCCCAGGCAACAACTTGTGCTGTGACTGCGGAGGATCAGGTCAGTGCTGCCGAAAAGTGCACACCTCACACACTCCTTCCAGCCAGAGCACATGTCCAGTTCTCTTTGTGAGTTGGGGATGGGCACTTGGGGAAGAGAAAGTGTTTGGTTATCATAGTTAATGACCAGTTCTAGGCTTATTTCAAAAGTCTGTTCACACAATGATGAGTCCTATTTGTCTACCTATTTGTCTACCTACCTACCTACCTTCTTACCTTTCTTTCTTTCTTTCTTTCTTTCAGACCCAACATGGATCTCCACCAACCTGGGCATCCTGACCTGCATTGAGTGCTCTGGTATCCACCGAGAGCTGGGGGTGCATTACTCCCGCATCCAGTCCCTGTCCCTGGATATGCTGGGCACATCCGAACTGCTGGTACACCTACATCCTGACCCCACCTTCACATAACCCCACCCTTCCTGACTTGTTCAGCCACACCCATAAGACTCCCCACCCAATTCCACCCTGACCCCGACATGTCTACAAGGAGATGCCGTTTGCTGAAGGAGAGTGAATCTGAATGCTAGCATGGTTGCAACATCACAGAAAATATTGAGAAGAAAATTACCAGATGCTTAAATTCTTTTCTAGTCCTTTTGTCCATGTTTTATTTAAGGTATTCTTCTCGGTAAGGAGTGCAGCCTGTAACATATCTTTTTCTCCCTGTTTTCAGCTGGCCAGGAACGTAGGCAACTCAGGTTTTAATGAAATCATGGAGGCTCACCTCCCAAGCCCCTCGGTGAAGCCAACCACTGAGAGCGACATGTAAGCGACAGAGGCTGTCAATGCCTCCCAGCACTTGGGTCCACACCTGCCGGAGTGCATCAACATCAGTCTCACCTGTCCAGAGCTCTGCGGGGCCTCCCATCCCCCTTCTTCTTGTCAAAAACAGAGCAAAACCATCTTCTCAACCATTTATGGTGGTTGCTTTGGCACAATGTGTTGTACTGATGAAAAGGCTGTTACATAGCAGGTCAATGTTAATTTTACATAACAGAAAGCCTGGCAGTTGGAATTGGATTAAATTAAAGTGGTTAGCATTTATTTAATTCAATATACTGCAATTAAGGGGTGTTCATTCGGGAAGTAAAGGGGGTGCCTGTCAAGGTGTTGTCATTTAAAGGATTTCATATCGACTTCTTTTATGTCCTCCAAACAGCTTTCATGTCTGCTTTTATTCAGGTTTTTCAGCATTGTTTAACATAAATTACAGGAAGTGGTGAAAATTTTGGAGAAGTGGTAAGTTTTTCAGGGTGAAGTTATAGAGATAAAGTTGCTAGACGTTGTGAGAGGGTGGCTACACCCCATTATGAGATCTAGCAGAACGCCATTGCAAGTGACACATTTGTGTACCGCAGTTTATTTTTAACAGCATTTTTTCACATAATCTTTAATACTCTTGTATCACTAATGTGTACTCTGTGTGCGCATGTGTATCATATATAATTTCTTATGAATTTTTACATTTATTTGTGCACCTAAAACAGATACTGGCTCCTGTGACTGAACGCACAGGTGGCACTGACAGCAACATGCCGTACATAGTACATTTGTGTGTGTGTGTGTGTGTGTGTGTGTGTGTGTGTGTGTGTGTGTGTTTATGTTTCACAATGCAAAAACCTAACTCGGAGAGAGAAGTACCTGTGCGCTGAATTTCAAGTCTGTGGCTTATAACTATGGAGATGTCAAATATTTGTCTACAGTGGTGCACACCCTGTTTTTACCCACCAAGCTGACAGATTGCAGCAAGGAGCTTTCAAACTGAATAGGAATGCTGGACCGCCTTAATTCAACTCATTTACAGTGTTTACAGTTGGTGTTTTTAAAGGCAATAACAAGATTAGGGATGTAGGAGTTGGAGACTAAATGTTTTATTTCTGCTCATTTAAAATGGTTTAAATTTTAAAGCAGCTCATTATTTCAGATTTAAATCCTTCTTCCTTGGTCAAAATATTTACCGTGAAGTAATACAGTAAAATTACCTAGCTGTATAAATCAGTGAATGAGTGTAAGTAGCTTAGTGTACAAATATGGACAAGTTTGTCAGATAAATTAAAGACTCAAGAATCTTTTACTGTCGAACTCTGTTCATGCAACAGGTATACAAGGTACACAAAATTAGTAATAACAAAGGAGATATAAAAATTGTTCATGAGTGTTTCTGCACTGACATTTTCTTTCCCTTCCCCCTGGGCAGGGCGATGCGCAAGGACTTCATTCTCCGTAAATACGTGGACTGTCAGTTTGCGCGGCGCAGTAGCGACTCGCCAAGCACTCTGCGGTGCAACCTACAAGATGCCGTGCGCAGCCAGAACATCTTCACTTTGCTGCGGTTGTATGCTGAGAAGGTGGATCTGAGCCAGCCACTGCCCAGCCACATGCAGGTGCCCAGCATGGGGTTTGAACCCATACCCAAGCCAGGAGGGTGGGGGGTGCTGGTTCTCCCAAGAGGGTTCAGGCAAGTCTCAATGTGGCCTGGTGCTCATCCCTGCAGGAGAAAGGGGAGACTGCCCTGCATCTGGCTGTCCTGCTGGCTGACCGCACCTCCCTCCATGTGGTGGACTTCCTGGTGCACAACTGGTAATGAGCAGGGTGGAAGTTTTGTAGAATTATGGGTAATTTTGGGGCGTGAGCAATACTGAGGAACTGCTTTTGTAAATTATGCATGGTTTGTCAGGGGGGTGTGGTTATGAGTATTTTTATGGCTCTACTGACTGAACTATTATGGTAGGTCATATTTTTCATTTTTGGAATGATGAAGGAATATTAATTTCCTACCTTGAAGAAATTATTTTGATTTTAAAAAAGTTTGAGTTATCAAACTTTCTCCAACATGAGGTACAGCCGAGGGTACGCAAAGTGTTTCAACAACAGATGAAGAGCTTTAGACACAAACACAGGATGATCAAATTACAGTTTGTCTGGTACCACCATGTTGCTGGTTCACACCCCTCAAGCAGCTGCATGTACAAGCAACATTCAAACAGCAAAAACATAGGTGATCATAGCAGATGGTGTTGGACTCATTTATATAGCTGTCAGGAAGCCAGGAACAAAATGGGTCTCAAAGCGATGGATTTGAGACATTTACTGAATGTACTGTAAGGGACCAAAAGTGCTCAGTTCACGACATCAGGGACAAAACTGACTTTCAGGTTTGGATCCCCAGTATGACATAAAATTAATTTGTGATCCAGAGATTGATGCAGCAGACTCCAAAATGCTATGGCAGCTGTATGCAGAGAAAAGGCTGTGGTGCTGGCTTTGAAATCATGGCCTGGGGCATCCTGTGCTGAGTGTGCAGCGTTAGCTTTTGGCTGAATGTGTAAGTGCTTGACTAAGCAAATAATTCCCATAATTCCCCTTCCATAGCCTTGTCCCCCAACACTCAGATTGTTAGATGCTTAGCTGTACATGCACCGCATCCCTGAGCGGCGGGCACCGTGTTACAGAGGCACTGGAGGGGACAGAACCCACAATGCTCTGATTCAGAGGGACTCACGCTAAGAGCTTCACGTATCTTTAAATAAAAATTAAATCGAGGTTAGTTCATCAAAGAAAATACTAACAGAATAACAGAATACCAACAAAATAAATATAAAGAAAAAAGTTTAGCAAACTGAAAGAACGGTAGTAACGGCAGTAATTTGTGTTTTACATGGATCCAGCAACAACCTGGATGCCCAGACAGTGAGGAGGAACACAGCTCTACACTACTGCTGCTTCCATAATAAGACTGAATGCCTTAAGCTGCTGCTGCGAGCCAAGGCCAATACGCATCTCAGTGAGTACCCATGGGACCGTGGGGAGAGGGCGTGTGTCTATGGAGGGGTCTAGACAGTGGGGGTGTGGAAATATAAATGTGATAGGAAGGCGATGGAGAGATCAGTGTGATTTAAGGAGTTTTTGACAGTGGGGGTATAAAAAGTTGTGGCCAGAGAGTTATGATTGGAGGAGGTGGCCATAAAAGGGTGTTGATAGAAAGGTGTGGCAGGATGGGATGTGCTCATGTGGAGCATTAACATGAGAAGATGTGGCTACACCAAAAGTATCCAAAAAGTTCTCTCATGTGAGTTGGGGCCACAGTTTTAGTCTGGCGATCAATATGCAAGAGGGTGGAGGTTCACAATCCAGCAGACTGAGCAAAGTATTTAGCGTTTTGTGACAGAGACATTTAAAATGTACATTGTTTATGCTGTAAATAACTTTAGAATGAACTGTAAGGCAATAGGAGGCCACTCAAACTTTTGTGGGAGGACAGGATTAATGGAGGCTCTTTAAAGATGTTCTCAGGGGTGCTAGAGAAGCTGTGAAGACAGAAGCCCCATGTTACTGATGCTCAACTCCTATGAAACATTTCCACTTGACTCACTTTTGTTTCACAGTCAAGTGATTTTCCTGTCTTGGGACACATTGTGCAGCAGTGGGATTTCATCTTGGGAGCTGAATGTTCACGTTCACTGCTTGGTCGCAGCTGCGTTACCCAGCCTGGCCAATGATGATGATGATGATATTTCCAGCCACTTTATTATTAGTGTCACCATGTTAGAAAACATTCACCCCCCTGCTGAGGGGTATTTAGGTCTCGCCATTTTAAATTATAGCTATTTAACTGCACTGGCTCATCACTTTTATTTTTTCCTATTCTTTATTTTCTTTTAAAAAAGTTCCTCACAGAGCGAATGCAATTTGTTTTTACACTCCCAGCCAATAGATGGCAGTAATAATCCAAAAGGATAGGAAAAAGTAGGATTTGCATTTTAATTTATTAGACACTATGTAGCTCATGCTTTTCTTCAACAAATAAAAAGATGGTGGTGAGAAAGTTGGATAAAAAAGATGAGCAGCAAAAAGATGGTCACAGTGACAATGGACAATTGCTTTCAAAACTAAGGATATGAGCAGAGGACAGAACATTCTGGAAGAACTATGTGGTCGCATGCACAGCAATAAGTAACAAAATTATATTAATTACACAGCACTTTTTAATGACCAAAACACAGAAAGAACATGAATACATATGTTTTCACTTATAGATTATAGCGTTCCAGCTTTTTATTATTTTTCCCTCTGTAGGTTATCAGCATGAAATGCAAGGGCTGGATTATGTTCTGGTTTGTTGTTTCTCCCCCAACAGAGAATGAGACAGGGGAGACAGGCCTGGACATTGCGAGGAGGCTCAAGCACACGCACTGCGAGGAGTTGGTAAGTCCCGCTTTCCCATGGGTTCTGGAAGGTTCTGCTTTTTGCCTTCAGTTAGAAGGGTGCATCACAGTTCATTGCATTCACTGCAGGTGGTGGCAGTCACCTGCAGCGTGACTAAATACATTCTAATGTGCTCTCATTTCCCATGTGAACAACTCACATCTGAGGCTGTTTTTTTACCGTGTTTTTCACTGTAAACCCCCCCCCCCATCCGCTCAGTTGGGCCTCATCATTTGCTTTTGTTTGATGGCCAGATTAACCAATCCCAGAACAACCAGTTCAACATGCACGTTCACGTGGAGTACGAGTGGCGGTTGCGGCAGGATGACCTGTACGAGAGTGACGATGACCTTGATGACAAGGTGGGCTTCTAGTCTCCCCCCCACACCCCGACAGATGACTTGCTGGATTACATTCTAGAGCACTTGGGGGAATGCGTGTTGACCAAGGGTCAGATGTCAAGGCTCCTTTTATCTTCTACCACAAAATGTTCACATAACATTGCTGAATAAAGCTGTGATTGGATAATGCAAAAAAAATAATAATTTTGGGGAAAAAAAATAACTGCAGTGCTGTTTGTACAAGGTTTCATATTTTTTAAACCAATATTAAGATTTGGGACAGAGCTTTGATTAATGTGGTCCCTGCTGGCTTTGGTTCAGATATCGTGTTTTGTTTGTGCAGACAGGCCCAGCAAAGAAGGACCGCTTCTCCCGCCCAATGAGCCTGTACCACCATCCTGGTGGCTCTGCCCCCCAGGAGCGCAGTAGAGGAGGAGGTGGCGCTTTCTACAACGTTGGTCGTCGGTTGGCCACGGTCCGAGACCTTCGGCGTGAGGTCTATGCCATCCCCAACACACAGACACGTAGCCTGGACAGCCCCCCTCCACCACCGCCGTCTTCACCTGCCCCCCCACTGCCTCCCAGGGTCAGAGGTCAGTCCAGCTTCCCTCCATGTCCCAGTGGTTCCTCCTCCTTTATGGCCTTGTTAGTGCTGAGCTGTTTCATTTTTTGCACAGTTCCAAATGTGCCCCCGCCACCACCCCCAGTGAGCCCACCTGATGTATGGAGTGAAGGCATCAGCAGCAAGAAAAGGACCCCACCCCCTCCTCTTGTCATCCGCCATAAGCGCACCTACTCGGAACCTGCCCCGCAGGTGCCCCCCAGCCCCCACGGGGCACGCCAGGTCTCCTTGGGTACGTGTGGTCCATTGTCGGGGAAATAGCCGTGTGTGGAAGAGCACGTACAGTATTTTTTTTTTACTTGTTACATAATTCCTTTGGTTTCCCCATCCAGACTATGCAGTGCCCGGCAACGGGAGGGGCTGTGGTTTCCCGGAGTCACCTTTCCAAAAATCTGTGTGAGTGACTACACATGTGATGGTTGCTGGCAAGCTTGAACCTTATGACCTTTTGCCACACCATCAACTGACACTTTGAACACATATTATTCACCTGTTTTAGGGCTCATTGCACTGTGTGTTTTCACCTGTCACTCTGTACCCAGGACTGACAGAATATGCACTACCACTCTGTTGTAGCGTCCCCTTGTGGTCTCTTTGTACCAGCAAACTGCTAGATTCTTGAGACAGTTTCTTTTGTTGGTTGCAGCTCAGGGTCTCCAAAGTGCACCATGACTTCACTCAACTCGCTGTCAGAGCTGCCAGAGAGAGGTATCCACCATTCCGCTCCTTCCGGAATCTTCTGTTGTCAGACACCAGCTAAGCTTTTTGCACTGTACCTCTGGTTAATTGCTTATCACAGTGTTCTTCTGATCTAGCTAAATAGCTGTTTCCACAGATGTTTGATTTACTGACCTCTATTTTTTGGAAGTGGCTGAGGTTAAACTCTATGGTACAGCAGAAGGTTCTTCCTCCTTCATATGCTGATCACAACTCCAGTCTTTCTGCCACTGTTCTTCAGCATTTTGAAGACATTCTCCCCTTTACAACTGCCTGCCTTTCATGACCTACACGCAAAGCAAAGAGATCGCCCTCCATTGATGGAACCCAGAGCTGTGCACATCCTTGTCTTTCCTTTCCTTAGCGTTTAGAGGCGGCACAGAAAGCAACTCGTCCCAGTACTTCTACCAGGCCCCACAGCCTGGAGGCCGCAGTTCCCAAGTGAGCTACCCCAGCATTTCAGGACCCCGTAGCCCTGAGTCCAATGGGGGCTCCTCTGGCCACCAGGGTCATACTCCAGACCCCTTGCCCAGGAAGGGACTGGTAAGTAGGATGCGCAAATGCCTTGGTTAGCCCCTGAATTAAGACACACTTAATAGATATTGGAAAGTGCCTGACTGTGACTGGGTATGTCCTTCCCCTGTTTATAATGCTTCTTGGAAAAACTGCTGTCCTGCA
Source organism: Heterotis niloticus (assembly GCA_018136845.1). NCBI lineage: Eukaryota > Metazoa > Chordata > Actinopteri > Osteoglossiformes > Osteoglossidae > Heterotis > Heterotis niloticus. The sequence continues at coordinate 9,011,737 of CM030895.1, forward strand.
CATTTATTTTGGCAGCAGCCCCCTCTGTTGGAATGTAGGAGCCCATGTGAGCTGGCAGGATCGGCTCCTGCTGACCACGCATTCCTTCTCAGGATTAACGCCACACAACCCACTTGCAATTCCTGCAACTACAGTCTTGTACCAAAATTTGTGCTAAATTTTTTAAAAAAGGATATTAATATGCTAATCTAAATTTAAGACCCAACTGTACCGAAGGGGACTTATCTGTAATGTTTTGTCTTCAGTGCAGCTTCAGCAGCCTGTAGTCCAGGCACATATTTTGGCTTTGTGGGTTATTCTTTCCAGATGAGATTTTTTGTTCCCCCAAGGCTTCCGATGGCTGATTGTTTTTATTTCCTCTGTGTTTAGGTTATGCTGTTTGCATCTGTTTGTTTCAGGTGAAACCAAAAGTGCGACGGGTCAAAGCAATTTATGACTGCGTGGCTGACCACCACGATGAGCTGACCTTCAATGAAGGAGAGGTGCTAGTGGTGTTAGGAGAGGATGACCCTGACTGGTGGGTGAGTATTGGGGTTTGAGATGAGCCACACCAATTAGATGGGTAGTGTCCACAGGTCAGATGGGTAGAACCAATCAGAGGGCAGATATTTGAGGTTCATGTATGCCAGGCTGATCGATGGTTTGGAACACATCTCAGCCAGGTTTCACCGATTGGTTGGTTTGTATGCATAATCTCAGGTGGACTTCATTGATTGGTCATATTTCATATCTACCAAATGAATGGTGACATTGGGCCTGCACCCTCTCTTAGCACCTGGGTTTGGATTCCTTTTCCTGCTGTACAGCCCGCGATCCTGGGTTCTAAACCCTGTACTTTACTCTGAATTGGTACAGTAAGACCACCCTGTTGTATAATTTATTTAGAATTGGAGCCAATAGGAGTAAATCACTAATAAAAGCCTTTTGCCTAATGTTATAAGTCATCTTGGGCAAAGATGACAGATGAATAAAGGTTAATAGCTATAATTGCAACCTTACAGCTCAACAGACATTCATTCATGACCTTGGTTTTATTTTAAATCAATATTCTTAAGATACTGTTTTAACTAAGCCATATTTCAGTGATAATTGGTCTTGCAAAAATTTTGGTTAGTCTTGGTCCATTTCTGAGGTTTAAGAGGGATCACTGACACACAAGCTCCTTTGTTGATGACTTGCTCATGCTGGAGAACTGGAAGTTATGTCACCAAGGTGTGGCTGACTTAGAGGAAAGAGACTTATTTTTGATGGACATAAATAAGGTAGACAATAAACCTCAGTCTGGTTCCATCCATGTTCTCACCATCTGATCCTAGCTGTACTTGCTCCCTTGAACCAAATGCCACAGAGCACTTGTCTGTTTGTTGAGTAAGTGTAAGATTGTTGTGGGCAGCTTTTGAGATTCGTTGCCTGGGTATGCTAATGCCTGCAGCAGACGGTTGCACAGCTGGTAGCCATTTATTACGGATCTCCCTTCCTGACCATGACATACAAGCAAACTGGGGAGAGCTTGTAGCGAGACTCCAGCTGGCCACTGCAATGCCTTCCACAACTGCCTGTAAAACATATTTTGGCGGCTCGTGTAAGACGAGTAGTTCGCATGTATTTCAGAAACAGCAGGATTTCTTCTGTCAGCTGCAGTAAAGCTGAGCTCCATCACTCATTGCAACTCTTGATTTTGTCCCTTAAATGTGCATAGTTAATTTTATGAGTTTGATGGTGTGTAAATGTTATGCAGAGGTGGACAGTTTTGATATTTCTTTTAACTTATAAAGCATGACTCTCTGGTTTCATGGAAGACAACACTGCATCTTAACTGTCCAAATAGTTGTTACATATTTTTAAAGATACAAACATTTTCTCAGTTTTAATGTCTGTAATAGAATGAACTCAACTTTTGTGCATTTGCTAACCTTTGTGTTTTTGGATGGCAGTAAAGAGCAGCCAAACAGAAAAGGAGTGTGGGGCCACCTTAATTCAACTCACTTCCACAGTCTTAACAGCTAATGTATGGTGTTCCTGAGTTTAATGATTACTGATTATTGACAATTTATGGGATAAATCGATCAAAAATGTCACTGAATACGACATTGGGTCAACATTTGCAGACATCTCCTATTTTGATATGAAGACATTTTAATGTAACTTGAAGTTTATAAAAATATTAAAATAAAGTCCTATGGAGGGTTTTTATTTACTATAAATATAACCAAGATTTTTACAGATCATAACCAATGAACAAATGAAGGATGTCTGGATTATTAACATTTTGTGGATTATGATATATTGCTAGAAATGAATTTGGAGCCTTGAACAAAAATAAACTAATTGATTTTGTTTGTAGGTTCATCTTTGTTGACTGATTGTTCTTAACATTAAAAGTGTCTGAATTTGAATCTAAACCAGTTTGATTTAACATGAGTGACCCCTAACCCCCAACTTTTACTCCTCCTGTTTCAGGATGGTTACATTGAGGGCCAGCCGAACAAAAGGGGCCTCTTCCCCGCATCCTTTGTCCATGTCCTGTCTGACTAGATATGACCAAGAGCTGGGAAAGCCTTTTGCAACCCTTGAGGAGGCTCCTGCCATCTCTGAAGGTCTCTTCCTCTATTCTTTGCTCTGAGCTGAGGAGTATCAACATAGAAGAAGCAGTTTGTGTTGCAGCTCAGTGTGGGTTTCTGGCAGGAGATGGTGGGTGTAGGAGTGTCCCTCTACACCCCTCTCTTCTTGTTATTCTTGGTGCACTGAAGCATTGTCTTCAGATGTCAATTTTTCTTTATTTGATAAGGGTGTTTCTCATTGAGTGCCTGTTGATATCACCAGCTGTTTCATGCAAATTGCTTTATGGGTCACCTATGAAAACGCTGAGTTTACAAATCCTACCAGGGTGTCTGGAAAGGTGTGTATGAGGATCATCTACTATATTTGCAATGATGAGGTTTGTCATGAACAGTCATGCCAGAACCGTTTCAAAGCACCCCATCGCCACCATCATCTTTGTTCCTCAACTTTACTGATTCCTGTCCAACACATTGCTACGCCCTTTCAGACATTAACATCCTCCAGCCAAGAGCACATAGTCAGAGAACCTCTCCAAGGAGGCTTTTTCATCTCATATTCACAACACCCTGTTCCTTCAGGTCTAAGGAGATGTAGAGGCATTCATCTTCCATGCTTCTTACAACATATAATCAGGGAAGAAGTTTTCCGATGCCAGTTCTGGAGATTTAGAGCAGATCTGTGACCTCTCGATGGAGAAGATTGGTGGTAGTGTAGAAGGACAGTTACCTCATTGAGGTATGACAGCAGAGTGAAGCAGCAATTTAGCTTAAGTACAGGGTGGAGAACATTGTGTGTTGCCTAAAAAAGCAATTGACTGAAAAGAACGGCACACACAAATGCTTGCATTGGCTTGAGAGCTTTATCGATTTTTGTGTTCAGCTTCTAGCTTGTTTCTGAGGCCACAGGTACATGATATTGGACTTTAAATTTGCGTGCGTGCGTGAATGAGTGATTGAAAATGAGATTTGTAATTGTCATGTTGTGGGCTTAATGTGCAGGGTATGGCAGTTGCTTTCGAGCCAGTTTGTGATTAAACACTAGGAAAAAAGCTAAACCTGGGTGCTTTCAGGCCAGTGTGCAGAAGGAAATCTCCCTGAGGGGAAAAAGCCACAGTTCTTAAGCATCAGAGCACCTGTATGGTCTCTTGCTAACTTTCATTTCAGTGGTTTGGTTTTGGCTTCTTGTCACATGATACCAAGTCCATCCAGCCCACTGAGTGTGCAGTGAACACGGGTTCATAATGTTGCGAATCACATCATATTATAGGCCTTGAAAAAGCAGCTTGTGCGTTCGTCATGTGAAAACAAGGTGTTGTATGACTTTTGTGAAACCAGAAATCCATCCACAAAATTGTCGTTCTGTGCTCACTGTATTTAACTGTGTGTGCCAGTACTATGGTGGTGAAAGTGTGGTAAAGTGGTGGAACAGAGTACAGCTGCATGAGTCTCCGACGTTAACGTTTCAAGTACTTGAACAAAATCCTATATCACGCCTGTGAATCGGAAAATGCCAATTAATAATTGTTCATAATCCGCTCTTTACAAATGACTGCTTTATTTTTCTATAGAGCTACACATTTACAGTCTGACTGGGCAGAATGGGCATTCTGTCCATGTTCTATTACTGTATTATCTATATAATATTGTAGAAAATGCATAACCTGTTTGGCCCGTGGTGATTTTTAAGCAATAGATTTGGAGACGAAAATAACGTTTCCATCATTAAGTATTTTCAAAAGACACAATGTCGGCACAACCGTTTCTTGAATTGCCCGGAGCCAATTCCTTAACTACTCATTATTTTATTAAAAGTATTACGTACTTCATCCTGTTACTTTTTATATTTGCTCTCAACAGAAATAATTTATATTTTTAGACTGTGTAAATTGGAGGTGTGGGGCTATGAAATCTGATCTTTCTGTATGTGTCTTTGTTTATATTTTCAATAATACTGTCATTACAGCAATTAAAGTATGATGTTGCTGCACTGCCATCCTTTGATTTTATCATTGCTTCCTGTTTATTCCCATGTAAATGTTTCTGTTGCTGCACAAAGTCAGCGCTGTAACGTTTCACAAGCAAATGCAAGGTTTAAATTGAATCGGTGCTGCTTTGTGTCAGAGTCATTTATCGATAAAAATAGAACACAGTTGCATTGACCTGTTAAACGGCTGAGGCCGTAATTTCTGTGCAACGAATGCTCTACACAGCCTTTACGGCGCACTTCCTAAATTGCTCTTCTGGCTGAGTTTGCAGTGAGAGTTTAATTTTTTAAACAGCATAAACCACTACCATTAGCATTCAGTCGATCTGTGATGCTCATTTCATTTGAAAATACAGTAAACTGCCTCCTCAACATACACATGCAACCGGAACCCAAAGTCTGTTCATACATTGTGTCGCTCATAATTACAGACATTTTAAGGAGTTCAAGCTTTATAACCATTGTTTTTAAACAACTGAAAATAAATTGTTTCCAGAAACCCATATTCAGTGCATACATATTAATGACCATGAACGTGTGCAGTTTCTCATCTTGTCACTATGAAAGTGTGTTGATTTAATTCAGTCGCGCAACACAATTCTGTGCAGATTCTCTTTGCCACCATCTATTACCGTGGAGAGTAAATACAGGTCTGTCACTTGACAACAAGTAAATGATTTTTATTTTAATTTAGTTGCTAGGTTTGTGTACTAAGCCACAAGCCACTGACCCACTCACAAAGTTGGGAATTTTTGCTGTTTCGGTTCAGGGTAGGTAACTGGATCCAAGGGTACTACAATTAGAGCTGGAATGTGAACCTGGGTCCAAGTATGGTACTCAGTGGCCCGGTGCTCGCTGATACACAAGTGAAAAAATTCTAATAAAGCAGAAAAATATATATTTGAAATAACCATTCCTATAGGAGCCAGTGTAGTGGATTATTTCATTTGTTTTGATATAAACTCTTGTGAAAATGGTGGAATATCTCAAAAGAGCAAATTCAAGCAAAGTGACAACAGTGCTGGAACACTGTAACCAAAAACTAATATTCAAATATAATCCAGTAAAATCAAATACAAAGGATTTGAAGTCAGTTAATTTTTCTGTAGGTTCGTCGACGGCGCTTTACTTCCTCGTCATGGTTCACATATCATCACTACCTCTGTTGCAGAAGACACTATCAAGTAGTTTAATACTGGAACATTTTGAAAATGCCAGACAAAGATCAATTATTGCACAGCAACTATGCAGCTGATACCTCATCATCACTACTTCTCACCTATAATTGACGGTGTCTATTGTGTGATCAGGAAGGCAAGCGGAACTATTTGGACAATTTATCAGTCATTGTACCCAAACTGTCCTATAGTAAGAGAAATTTTCCCATACTATAGTGATGGACAAAATGGGCTTTAGAGATGGGAACAAAATATGTATGTAAAACTCAAAAACATACCTATGCAACACAGAAATACACTAGGTTTTGAACAGTAATGTTGACCATTCAAATGATACAACATTCCTGCATGTATGTCAGCAATATGTAAAATTATTCCTTGTTCCAAATGATTTACTACATACTCACTAAGTGTAAAGTGGGAGGAGGTCACAGGCCTGTTGGTCTTGTTGGATTTCAAATAGTTCAAATGGTTCAAGTTGCACTCATTTTGCTGAGTTAAACCATGATGAAGAAACAAAGGATTACAGTCAATGTGATTAGAATTATGGGATTGGTTCTCCATTTGAACATGGTGGCAATGGCCAATCCAGACATGTCAGGTCAACTTCGTAGAAGCAAAGTTCAGTCAACAGTTTGCCGTAGCTAAATGAGTGAAAAACTCGAGTCAACATTCCATCGAACTGCAGTAAGGGGGTTGTGTAGCACAGTAAACCTGGGTGCGAGTCCCTTTGAAGGCATCATGGTTAGCTGCAAACATGGAAGGAGGAATTCCACTGGGGTCATTAACACATGCGTGGCTCAGCTTAGCTGGGGTTTAATCGCACTTTCACTGGCCTCTTTGGTTTGGCTCTTCTAGGCACAAAATCTTGAAAGTCATTCAGAATTTGCTGTTTTTGGCACATGATATACATTCATTTGAAAAACAATTTTAGAACCAGTTCCCTAGTTCCTGCCAATGCTGCAGAGTATGTGGCGATGTGTGGAATCACTCTGCGTAAGCTATTCGAATTTCACTGGAAATGAGTCCACGCAATGACTCCATCTTGTTCTCCATTCTTGGGAAATTGCTTTCTTTACATTGAAGGGCCAATGCAGAGAAAGAGTCCACAGGTTGTGCAACCGCATGGTCTTCTATCAGTGACAAAAAGTGGCACAAAATGACCTCTCTAGTGGCCACGGCAAAGGAAAATTTAATTCCCTTCACCTCGATTCAAGATACTGACATTTTCCAAGGATCCATACAGATGAGGCTAGACTGTAACAGCTAAACGAAGACAGTCCATGAAGAAAAAAGGCAGAGGCAGAGCATTTTCCTCACAGCCCTGTGGATGCCTGTGAGAAAAGGTACCTCAGTGCAGTTCTTCATGTCTTCTCACCTTTGACCATCGCTTCACCGTCGGCAGGAGCTTTGCTACACTTAATAACGTCATTTAAGTTTGGTGTCACAGCTTTCCATGTCTGATGTGTGATTTGGTTCTTACTGGGTCACAGTGCTAGTGCAGAAGGGCACTGCTTCCGGGTGGACGTGAAGCATTTTCTCTTTAACCCCTCCATCACACCACTGCCCCAGCTCTATTTCTACCTCCGTAGCCTGATTTTGCCCGTCTTGTTCAGTTGCTGTATGACTTCCATCTCAAAGTCAGCGCTGTGGACGCCAGTTTTGCGGAAGGCACCAGCATAGAGGTTCTTCTCCCAGTAATGGTGCCAGTTGCCCTCGCTGTCTGCCCCATAGCCAAACACAGACACCTAAAAATACAGGTGATGCAAAAAAAAAAAAAAAAAAAAAAAAAAAAAAGATTTGTCCCAAAATAGAGAACTAACAAACTTTCACTTTTGTAAGTAGGTACCAAAGGGAATGAGGGATCAGTTTTGCTGGTCAGTATACATACAGCTTACCCTCAGGATGCCTGTGTAAGGTCAATGAGCTGCAGAATGACTGGGCTCCATCTCGATGTTAAGCTACACTTCTACAAAGAACTGCTATGTTTCCTTGCGACTGCTAATGACACTTTTATATGGTCATAGAGATCGCTATTAACATTAATGAGTTTCCGTTACCTCCTACCTTTAATAACCAATTAAGAACCATCTTCCCCCACACACTGCTAATAAAATGTAGCTGATCCAAGTTCACCTGCTAAGGGCATGCTGTAAAGAATTACTTTGGAGGACCTAATTTTACACAGAACACCTGAGCATGACAGAATAACACATTAGACCATCTGTGAGAAAGGAGTGCTTACCTCATGGCAGGTATGTAGGGCAAAGATAATAGCGAGCATCCCCGTGGATGGGTACCTGCCATGATGCTCGGTCCAATTGTCGTGAACATACTTGAAGAAGGCTGGGTTCACCACTAACACCTGCATGGTAGGAGACACGGCATAAACAGGCTGTCAATAGCAACAAATCCACAGAAGAAGCAGCTTATTCTCCAAGGAGTTATTTATTCTCCCTTTATTTCACCATCCACCTCACCTTGTTTTTGTCTGCTTTAACCCTCTCTTTCACTCTCATGTATGTCCTAAAAGGAGGACAAGCAGATGAAAATCAGTCTCAGTAATGCAAAAGGCAGAACATTGGTGAGGGGCAAGACTTGAATGTAACTTACATTTTGATCTCCCCAGTGGACAAGGCACTCGCAACCCACTGCAGGTCACGCAGTTTGAAAGGGATCAGTACCAGGTGTATGGCGGGATTCAGGTCCACAGCGCTCTCGGGATACATGAAGTGATGGGTGGTCTTGTTCCCCACATCGGCCTCGAACCCAGCTGTCCTGGCCTTGTTCATCCTTCAGAACAGTATAACAGTAACACTTTCACCTCAGGAGGGCAAAACATCATATTTATTCACATATTTTGTGCGCCGGTGGAAAGGTTCGGCCATTAAAGAGTCCCAAATCAGGAGCAGGCAGTCTAAGAGACTAAGTTTAACTTCATTCAGAAATGAAACAATAAATAAAATCCCAAACAATCCATTGCCGCATACCTGATGACGACAGAGTGGGAGTCGATCGCTGGGCCAAAGCCGGAGCCCAACAGGTTTCCTGAGTTCCCTACTACAGCACACCTCTGGCAGTACTTTTCGAGTGATCTGCGATTTATATCGGGGCTAGGGATGACCTGGAACATCTTCTGGACCACGTCGTCGATCTTCAGAGCATTGACGGAGTACTGCAGAGCCTGCCAAGTAACACGACATGCTCAGTTGGAGCCCAAAACAGTGCCTAGGCAACCTGGCACATCCCACCTGACCTCACCTGACCCTCCCTCTCCTTTCCCTCCCAGAAAATGTCATTCTGGCCAAACAAAGTGGGCCTTTCATACAGAAGGACCGCTAACAGAAGCACATTTTGTCCGTGTCAGATGAGCGATCGCACTTTATTCCGTCCCTTTTATGGACTAAGTGCCTTTTGTCGCTATCTTCTTACGGTGCTTTGGCCTTGTAGGCGAGCGCTTTCGAGGCGGCCATGTGTGCGTCTTTGTGCTTTGTGGGAAGCAGAAGGGCTCTCAGGGAACACGGCCGACCCCGGGCTCACCTCAGCCATTGTGTCCCTGTCATTTGAACTGAGGGTCCTCTAATTCAGCTAAATTGAAAGCTGTTGAAGCCCTAAATAAATAAATAAAACCAACACTTAAATCCCTTAAAAGCTACTGGTAGCTTTGTACCATTTTTACTTTTTAAACTGACAATTACAGGTTATTGCATGTGCCACAGATCTAACTGGCAGGCTTGTTAATAACATCTGCCAAGAGGCAGAGGTTAGGTAGAGGCAAAAAATTCAAGAGTGTATGTTGTTGAACCAGGTGACTCCAATGGCATGGAACAGATAGCGAAAGGTAGTACAAACAAAGTTTATGTCCAAGTGCCAGGTATTTAGGCTAAAACTTTTTCCTAAGTAAAGAAATAACAATAAATTTCTTTTTTGATTAATTTACACTAAGTAGGCAAATATATTTGTAGCATTTGTATATATGGTGTTGTATATTTGAAGTATTACTAGTATTACTTGAAATTACGCTTTGATGTACAGTATACAACTATCTGATACATTTTCACCAAAGCTGACAACATCGTGTTGCAACTGATTTACTCTTTAATACAGCTGCGTAATATTTTTCTTTTACTACTTTTGGGACCTGAACCAGGATCATTCAAAAGGAAGGCTCCAACTTCAGGTACTGCTGTGCATTTCTACCTGCCCCATTATTAAAATATTTTTTAAATGTTTATTTTACCGTGCCTTCATAGTGCAGTGGACCATAACGCAGCTCTTGTCTCACCTCCTTCTAAACTCACGGATCCCCTCGGACGGGGGTCCTCCTGAAGATCAACCACAGGATAGTTATAGTGTCAGGAACAGAAAGGAGTTAATAGGAAATTGCTGTTGTACCCCTACCAAAGGTACCTGACTGATAAAAATTCACCAAAAACTCATACTGTAGATATTCTATAAATGCCCATTTTTTATCCACCGATACTGAAAATGTAGAAAGGATGACGTTCAGTTACACTGCAGTAGATCTGAGTACATGTGCAAAAGGCATCTAGTTATACTGTATGAAGACTTGCATTTTTATGCAAATACTTTAATTTATATCTATATTTTTAAAAAACAAATATCATATTTTTTGAAAAAATTATTTTAACTGTGCAGCAATACATACAACATATTTCTCAGCAAACTAATATACTAATATAGTTACTTTAGTGGTTTAACTGAGAAATTCAGTTAATATTTCTTGTGCAGATGTTCTGCAGGAAGCAGGTGTCTGCCACCACATAATACAGAACAAACAATAATACTTTTCTTGTTTTAATAAAACCATTTGACTATCAAAAGTACAGTACGGATCCAGCAGGAGAGTACATACTGCATTTGAATATTATACCTCATTGGTGAGCTCATCCTTAACCTACCACTTAACTTTTGTGACAACTAATGGCAAAAAGTGTGAAAAAAAAGTTACTTCCTTACCAAAAATGCAAACCCTGAAGGGACGGATGCATGAGGAAAAGAGTAAGTGTGTAGTTATAAGCAAGAATGTTATAGCCTGAGATAGGGTTGATGCATGTTTACTCTACTTTTGTCAGATATGAAACACATTGCTTTAACACATCATTTATTAGCTTTTAACTATATTACATCCATCCATTCATCCATCCATTATCATTAAGTGCTTAATCCTGGGCTGGGGTACAGTGGTCTGGAGACTATCCCAGAATCACTGGGCATCAGACTTTTATTAGGACGCAAGTACATCACAGGGCAGCGATAAGGTATGACTGAAAATTAAACTTTGTCATATCCTTAAACTCCTATTTCAGCTTATAAGAATGCACAGTATTCTTCATCCCATTACTGACCACTCACACTGACACTTGCACAGGTTAATTTAATCGGTTTATGGACTTTCTGGCCTTTTATGAAGAGGTAGAATTATGTTATGCAGTGGAGTAAGCTGGTGCCTTACAGCTCTTGGGCTGCTTGCCTCATATGGGGTTCAATCCCAGCTAAGGAGTGTGTGTGGAGTTTGTACAGTATATCCTCCTCTGTGTTTGCACCATGCCAGTGGTTGCATAGGAGTCAGACGTGACTCAATGGCACTTTCCAAAAACTTCCAGAATTATGTTGGACTAAAGTTATGTAATTTTTAGTTATATCATAAAATGTTTTGCAGATTTTTATAAAATCTCAAAACCGCAGAAAGGAAAAACAGACCTTCAGTAATGCTTCTCTTGCTGTAGAACTTGATCAAGGGATTTAACTTGAATTCGTAAAATAAAAAAATACCCATCTGGATAAAAAGGAAAATAACTGTAAGTAGATTATTGTACAAATCTCAAACCCTAACTTGGTGTGGAGGAAACAGTCAGCTAATAATATACTATGTTGTGACATCTCTTTTAAAAGGGAAGGACAGGAAAGCCTCTGGGAAGTGAAACTGGGTCACAACCAGCAAAAACTACAGCATACTCTTTTACTCTGAGCTGATCTCCAGACTCCATCTGACAGTTAAGTCATTTACTCCTTTTGGCTGAACTTCTTTTTTTGGTTGTGTTTACAGCTGAACAGATAAGTTGCTGCTAGCTCAAGTGATCATTTATGAGACCACGTAGGTTTTACTTTACTTTAACTACCACACGGCCAAAACTATTAGGATTGTTTGACACGCCCTGTTAAAATGTTAACAAACCCATTCGTATCTCTGCAATGCACTAATTTTATGATTATTTACCTTTCTTGCAGCAGCATAGTTGAGAGCCCAAAATGCATGTATGGTCTGAGATTTATTAATGCTCTTTGATAAAAAATGTGGACTGAAATTTTAAAACAAGCAATGGGTCTCTATAAAACCAAAGATAAATGGCTTTAATTTTGAAGTGAAGCCACAAGGCATCCTTCTGTTACACCGTGTCAGCTTTTTACAGCATCCCACACCTCCCCATCATTAGCATTGTTCACACCCTGATGGAAGGTGGAGTGTGAACAGGTTTTCTGAACCAAATAGTTTGGAGAGGTTACTGGGCAATTGAGACGGATGGATGATTTCACCAATAGGGTAGAGAGATGTTTGGACAAGTGGGGTGATAAAAACATTGAGTTGGAGAGCTGATTTTGCCAATGTGGTAAAGAGGACCAAGGACCAAGTTTGACAGAGAATTGGCTGGGAAAAAAGTCAGGTTCAGACCTTCTGCTAGATAGGCTAACAATCTAAATGATTAGGATTACACTAAAAAAACCCTCAACTAAAAATAAAAAATCTCCTGAAAGTTCAAAATCTTGGTTCTCAGTCCTAAGGCGCACACTTCACTGTTACCAACAATTACTACGCAGTGATACAGCAGGCCTCTGTTAGTAAGAATAATGACAACAACTTGCTAGACATTCAAACGAAATGTGGACTCATCCAGTTTGGTCCACAAGTCTGTCAAAATTAAAAATTGCTTTGGCATTTGATATTTCCGTGATGTCCAGCAGCACTTGCAATACCATAGACAACTGCTACTCACCAGCCACCACTGTAGAGCCTTGGGGTCGATGGTGCTATTTTCTGAAGTGAGAAAAGGCTTTTGCAGGGGTTCAAAACGTTTGTTATACCAGTCTAAATCCTCAAACTTTGCCACACAGGGGGGACAGGGGCACGATCCATTGGAAGCACGTGTGGGTATGGAACTGGGAAAAGTTTTATGGTGGACTGTAACAGGATACCGAGCAGGACCCTTGGCGGTATCAATAGGCGTGAGTGGGAAGACAATCTTATGTATGGTGCGTAAGGCAATCCAGAAGAACAAGATTCCAGAGAGCAGGACACACACATACACCTTCTTCTTCGACAGCATGGCTGTTCTGGCCATGAGCATATGGAGGTTGCAGGTCAAACCAAAGGCACAGTCACTGGGTTATGTCCCCTAAGCGTAATCTTAAAGGACAGGGGACCCAGACACCCAAAATGTCCACTGCAGTCTCTCTCTGCTAGGTCATGCTGACCGAGAGAAAAGCCGTGAAAATTTAAGCCAGCTACAAAGATCCAGGCCACAGTGCAAGAATCCACCACATGCTGCCCCTGGGTTTGTCCAGTATCCCTGAGAGGTGTTCCAGCAGAAGAGCAATAGACAAATGTCGATGAGTATCTTGGAAGTTGCGTTTTCCGGAAGCCCGGCATGCATCAGTGGCTTGTCCTCATCGGAGGCTCCACTGCACCACGGTAGGGGGCTGGCACAGCTTCTCAGCCCTAAAACAAAAAGAAAAAGGACACTGAAGATACCAAAGAAGGGTGCTTTACAGCAACAAAAACAAAAAGCTAAAATCAACAAATTCAAATGTAACTAAACAGAGGTGAAAGAAAAACTAAAAATGACAAAAGCAAAAAGTTAAAGTCAAGTAAACAAAAGCAAACAAAACAGGAGCATCAGTATACGCTGGTCTGTCGGTTTAGAATTGAAAAGACCAGAAGTGACCAAGGAGCACATTGAGGTTTGATTCATTGCCTACAAAAGGACCTGGTCCTTCCTGTACCCCACCACACTCTGGTATGCGTGCCTTTCCAAAGTGATTTGTCCTGCAGATGCTGAACTGCAACTGAGTTGGTACATAACACCCATTTACTGAAATACAACCCTAAAAGCAGCATTCAACCCTGTGAGTCAACACTGGCTGAAAGGAGCTCCTCCACAGATAAAAGCAGCAGCTGCAGCTAACATAAGCATGGCTGCTGACTTCAATCCACAAGGAAGAGCAGGCCAGCGAGGTGACTCTCTCCAGCACAGATCACCAACCACAGTCATCTTGGCTGCATTAGCTGGCTGGTTGAGCCGTAAAACAGACTGCAGTAAAGCAAGAAAACCATGGTCTTCATTTCATCTCCAGCTGTTTCGTGTGTGACTTACGCAGCCAGGGGCCTCTGGGGCCCGTGCATTTCTGCTAACATCCAGTGCTCGCTATTGCTAAGGCTGACCTGGTAGTGGTGCCATGAGACCAACCAGCCGTATGGAAGAACTCAAGACAACTGTTGACTTGGCTCCACACACACACACACACACACACACACACGCACACACACACACAAACACCCTACTGCGCAGTCCTCTCGCTCTGGATGTACGTAGCTCAGCCACCGAAGCTTTCAGAAGGAGGCTACAGGCTGAATGTTGTCAACATACCGTCCCCTGGTGCCCCTGTCTGGGGTGCTCCAGTGACTGCAGATACTCAGCACAGCCCTCGGTCTCGCTTCACCCTGCCCCTGGAGTCAGCCAAATGTGGGACGGGAGAGAGAAGAGAAGCAGCACGATAGAAAGAGAGAGAGTGAGTGGAAGAGAGACAGTGAGAGAGAGGAGTGAGGGCAAGCGGTTAGAGTGAGTGAGAGCGAGGGGGTGAGGGTGAGCAGTGAGAGAGTGCCAAAGTAGCTGAAATCCCCAGACACCCCCCCCTCAAAGAACCCCCCCCAATGCAAGCCATTTCCTAAACAGAGGAGAAGCAGAACACAGCAACCAGACTTAAGGAATCCCAGGGAAATATAGTAAAGGAGTAATAATAATAATAATAATAATAATAATAATAATAATAATAATGGCCGACAGGTACCAGAGCCAAGGCAGAGAACCTCCAGAGAAGACAGCCACTCTCACATTACTGAAAGCAGACACCCCAGCGCCCCCCACTCCCGGCTCCACATGGCCGTTTACTCACAACAGGCAGCTACATTCATGCTCGCATTTACATTCTCACATGGGGGGGGGGGGGGGCACTGTTCTCTGAAGTGACAGCTCAGCTAATTCTGCCTTTTTAATGCTAATGCTCACATCCTTTTCCCCAAACAGCACTTTTTTCCAATTTTCATTGACACTAAGGCATGTAACAGTGTTACGTGAAAAGCTGCACATTTTGAGGCTTGAAGAACAACAGGAGACCCTTTTGGGGCCACTGACTGGTACCTCCTGTCTTTTCAGATTTTAATTTTTATCTCTATGTATACATCTGTGCATTCAATACATGCTTTTCTCCAAAGTGATGTAAAACTGAGAGTAAACAAAAGACCATCGAGCACAGATAAAGAGCTTTAGACACAGGATAATCAAAGCACAGTTTGTTTGTCTGATACCACCATGTTGCTGGTTCACATCCATCCAGTAGTTGCCAAAAGAAGTGACATTCAAACAGCAAATACATACATATTCATAGCAGATGGTGTTGGGTTAATTTATGTGCATTTACCATCTAGGAGGGATTCAGCAGCTCTGAGGACCTGAAAAAGCTCATAGCAAGACATCAGGGATTCAATGGGGTTTGGAGATTTGGACCCTGTGTTTGCAGGGTTTTATTAGACTGATACTGCTGTTTGACTTCCAACGTAAAACGGCATTGCCCTCGAGGTCAGGTGGTGGCTAAAACCCTGAAAATGGTTTGTGTGTGTGTGTAGTGAAACTGTCACCTATGATGAGGCTGTACTTTGCACCCTAAACCAACCGAGATCCATGTCCTACCAGAGGTGAATACAGCATTTCGCATTTAAAAAAATACTCAAGCAAAAGTAAAATAAATAAAATAAAATAAAGGAGTCAAAGTTACTTTGATTCAACTGAGAATTTGTACATTTACGAACCAGCAGCAGTGTTAATATCGTCACCCATAAGCCAACGGCTGTTTGATTCTTCATAGAACAGATGTTCTCTCTGACTCCCACCTAGTACTGTGGTGTCACCTGTGAATCTGAACTGGGAACCACAACCATCTTACTGGGTAACAACCCTCTAACTGATGAGCACCATGGGGAAAAGTAGTGTACAAAAGATGGAAGATTAAATATTGAAAACAAAGTGAATAGTTTTACTTCACAAAGCATTACCAGAATTTGGCACTAAGTCGAATATTTGCCTAAGCTGCTTTCTATAGATTTAGATGTTGCAGGTTCAAATCTTATCTCCAGCTGTAGTTCCCTTGAAGTTCCCCCCATAACTGTTACAATAAAAATTTCCCTTCTGTACAAATAGGTAAATCAATGTAAGAGGCTTTGCAGAGAATAGTGAAATAAATGAGAAAATACCCACTATATCAGTAAACACATGGCACAGGAGTCCAGGTTGTTCTGTTAACATCTGCTGTTCTTACTTGAGGGTGAAGTCCCTCTCATCCTTTTATATCATGTAGGCGGTGCCGTTTACAGGTCCTGCTCATTCTTTTCTATCACCAGTGTTTACTGATGGTGTCCTTGCCCTGCTCACTCCCACCAGTCCCTGCTGTAGGGCCACCTTGTTGCACCAGCAACACCATTCAAGCCAGTTTTTTATAGACACGTACTCTGTTCCAACCTGGTCAGGTGAGGTCCAGTCCTGACTCTTCCTAACCCCACATTCCCCAACCAAGTTCTGTAACAGTACTTGAACCAGCTTCGCTCAGCTTCCCAATAATCTGACTGCCTGGTCATCTTCTGGTTAAAGCATAAGCCTGGGAGTCAGTCAAAAACCTTCTAAGTGATTTCTTCATTTAAACTCCATTTTATACAGCCGTTAGACACACAGTTTTAGTACTGTAGTGCTGTGTGTGATGATGCTGTTGTGGTTATGATGATACACAGCGAAACCCAAAAAGGAGGGTTTGAATCCTTTAAGGATGGATTAGGTTTTAAATAATGTGTCATAGCCCTCACTTTAGATTTAAATTTGAGATTTAGAAGCCATGTGGTTAAATGCATTTCTTCTCAGGGTTGTGGGGTCAAGTACAGTGTGGTACTGTGATCTGTACTTCTGGGAGACCCACCAGTTGGAAAGGTATAACAGAAGTTTTAAAAGCCCGGGTTCCAGGCCAGCAATGTAGAATAACAAGAAAGGAGTTTAATTCCTTAATAATGTCCTTGGTTTAGTTTGTGGGGAAGGTGAGAATGGACCATTTACCTGAGTGTACAACTGTTGGCACTCACTGATGTAAGCATGGAAAAGGGAGAAAAAGACTGTTCCTTTAGGGCTTTTACACACCCACAATGTAAAAAGGCTAAACTAGTCTCACTGTACTTTACTCAAAACAGTTTAGCTCATCTTAGCTACTTTTGGGTCCATGCATACACATATCTCAGTGTTTGAAGCCACACACTATAGGCCATAGAATTGGTGGCAGTTGCCTCGAAACACTCATTTTTAGTAACTTACCTGAGATTATAACCCAAGCATTTCTTCCAAAAAGCAGGTTCTTAACCACTGCACTAGATTCATATAGTTAGGCCCACGACAGCTCCAGAAAGCTCAACCGCAGCTCAGGCGATCAACTACTGCTCCCCTCCACCACCGTACACACTATTGCGCTACCCAGCAACACAATGCAACACATAAATAGCACATCTGCCTTAGCACCTCCTCTAATAATTTTAAACACTTAATTGTGAAACTGTCTGCTACTCACTACTCACAAGGAAGAAACCATGAAAAACCTTGAAATGCAAGTTTTAGCACAACTCCTGGTCAGGACTGCACTGGACCCCCTTACAGTCTGCGTACCAGGGCCACAATGCAGTGGAAATTCAGCATCGGAAGTTCAGCCCTTACGCCTCACATTCAGGACTACCTTGCCTGCAAACCACAGCTTGTGAGGCTGCCTGGCTGAATGTCAGACATGACCATGTGCATCTATGGTGCCAACAGAAGGGATGGTGCTGGCTGCCTTGCTGTTTACCCTGCGCACATCTAAATTTAGGAACCACACCTGCAGAAGCTCTCAGATGACACAAGGATTGTTGTGGATGTCAGGGATGGACAGGAGAATGAGGGCAGGAATGTAGTGAAGGACCATGTTCGGTGGTGCAAAGTGAACCAACTGCAGCTTTTTTCTTACTTTGTAATAGATAAGATAAATAGTTTTTCAATCAACATGACAAAAACTGAACAAGAGAAACCATTGACCCAACCATACACTGAAATAGAGCAGATGAACCCCACACACACACCCTGTATGCTACCCTGACTACACAAAGGAGAACGCTTTGTCCAGTTGCGGTGCTCCTAAGGAAAACTGCCGCACATCATGTCTAACAGCAGCCATAAGGCTCCGCGACAAATCGTCACATCACCAGGGTGGAGACATCTTAGTAACCTACAAATTACCTCATCCATCAGCCATTACACCACTAACCACAAATTCTAGTGAGAACAGCTTGGGCAACAGTGGAATAAAGTAAAAGTGTACAGCCATTATAAAATTGCAATATAAATTGAGTAATTTGTTTCTATGGATCACATACAAACATGGGTGAACCCATGTATGAGTTTAAGGCTTTTGAAATTGAAAATGACATGTTTGGGCCAAAATGACCAAGAAAAAAGCACATTTATTTTCTTCAATAATAGTAAACATTTTATTTTGGTGTTCATCTGGACAAACTGAGTCATTCCCCAAGACTAAACTTAACTCATTCAGTGATATGCAAAAAAAGTTTAAATTAAATATGAGAGCATACAAAAGGACTGCTGTCATCTGGAAGATTTCCTGCCCATTAAGCTAACTGGTTTTTGCCAATTACCAGCTGGGCGTAACTCAAGCACAGAGCATACTGACAGCTCCGAATTTCACTGACACAGGAACTTTTACTGCCAAGAGAAAGGAAAGAAGACAAAAAGAGGAGGCCAGTCAGTTGGTTGAAGGGGAAGACAGATTTAAATACAATAAACGGATGCCTTGCAGATGAATGCAACACTGGAATGTGGACTCATATCTCTGATTTTACTTTGTACTCACGTAACCTTAAGCTCAACACCAGGAACATTAAACAAAAACATTAAAAAAAAAATCCAAGAACAAAAATATAAAATATGTTCTTAAAATAATTTTTCTATATTTTTAACCATTATATCTATTGATTTAGATTTTAAAAGTAGTCTAATATACCAATCTTCAATATACCAAACTAATTTTGTTACTACATTTCACACTGATGCTCCTTCGACTCATTTTAATTTGAATTTTATTGTGAGCATTGCAAAAGAATGCAGAGTTTGTACTGTCCCTAACTGAATGACAAAGGTTTGTTTACATTTGCAGAAGATAGTTATTCTTTTTAGTCAGACACTAAAACAAGCTTTGAACTGTGTGTCTTTCACCTTATTTTTGTTTCATTGAGCAATCCAGCCGAGGGAAAAAAAAAAACATATATCATGCTAACACAAAATAAAAGCAATCCCCAGGCACCTGGACATGTTTGTTATTAAAACACAAGGAATTACAGTATTTCGCTAGTCTGTGACCCAAAAGTACCGGTTACCTACCACAGAGTTACTTTCATGCTGCAAAATAACAGACTGCTAATAAAGGCTGCGCATGTAATGTTCTGTGTTCTTCTGCTTGAAGAATCGGTGTGCTGCTTTTCCCAGCTGTTTGATTTTAAAAAAATAGGTCATAAATCTGTATCCTAAATTAAATGACATAAAACCTCATGGTTACGCTCATGCCAGCTTTACAGATGCCCATATCAGAAATCCGATGAAAGACATTGAGGGCCCTGGTTATTAACTTTTTCCGAGAAACTCCAACAGCCAAATCTAGCAGTCTGGTAGTTACTGTCGATAAACAGAACCGGGTAAATGGTGCTTTTGCGGAACAAATGATGAGGTATTACGTGCAGTGAAGTATCTGCAAAGCCAAGCTTGGGTCACTCGGACAAAAAGGTTCCAGAACAGTTTCCCCCCCCCCCTCACCATAAGACCGCTAAACCACTGACCCCTCCCTGTTTCACATGCATTTTTCTGGTACCTTTTGTTGTTGTAGGTTTGGTTGCTGTGTGCTGTTGGTTTGGCTGCTGTGTCCGCCAATTCCCGATGTATATCTTTTTTTTCCCCTCACATACCTATTCCTATTTATTACGTTTTGTTTACTCTCTAATGTATTATTTTTTATTTGTTTTCCTCTCCTGACTCTTCTGTACCCTACTTATTATACTTTACATATTTTATGTCCATACTGAGGATGCCTGGAAACAAAAACTTTTCACCGTGACAACACTGCTATGCTGTGTTGTTCATCCGTGACAAATAAACCTTTGAATTCTTGAACCTCAGGTGTGGTATTATCGTGCAGGTAGCTTAAACGCCTTCATATGTCTATCAAAGCACTCCAGACTTTCACTGTACGGCATACCTGGTTACCATGTATGTGACAAATAAATCTCTTTGAATCAAACGTAGCCCATGTTAAAATTAACTTTTGATTCAGTTTAATTTATCAGTTTTTAGAGATGGTGAAAACGCAAGGGGAATTCAAATGCACAAACAACATGAGCTTCAAGTTTTGCAGATGTTAGTAAGAAGTTAACAGAAGGAAGGAACTGCGCTGTAATAACTTGCACTCCAACTACAATTTTATTATTTATTTATTTATTTGTACAAAAAGCGACAAAAGAGCTTAAAGCATTTATTATTAACTACTACTATTATTATTAACTCTGCTGCAAGAGAGGATGTGAAATAAACAGCAGCCTGACTTTTAACCTGAATGTTTTATGCGAAAAGGAATCCATTTCCTGTGCGTACTGTGAATGGGGAAACAATGAAACAATCGCTAAACCCGTAGCCCGAAATAAAAGGTTTCCTGCGCAGAAAACACAAAGGAACACAGAATAAAACACAGGAACGCACGGCAACGCACAATAAAGCACAGAGGAGCAGACGATGACACGCAGACCAACGCAGAAAGACGGAAGGAGGCTCAACAAAAGTGAAAAGAAGTGCAAAAATGTGAGTTTTACGGGCCACTTGAATCACTCGGTTGTTCTCTGTGGCAAAAATCTAAGCCGCTTCGTTCTTACATTTTTAACTCCGTCATTTTGTTGGGTTTAATCCCCGATTATAACCGTGGTTTTTTTTTTTTACCGCGTTTTTAACTCTTGCCTGGATTTTGACTGCGTTTTGCGGACGGATGTCCGTTCAGTGAGAGCGGAGAACACAAATAGACCACAACGATGGTCGAGGACCAACTTGGGTGAAGGCACGCGAGAAGATCGACGAAAGTTCTAGGCTCCAACCAGACTCTGACCAGCACTGACCACCACCGAGCTACTTTGACCACTGTTGGCCACCAGTGACCGACATTGACCGCCACCGTCCAGTGCTAAGCGTTGGGGGGGGGGGGGGGGCAGCAGGAACCGTTAGCGAGCACCCATTGGAAAGGCCTACTTTAAGAAGGCTGGACCGGACTAAGGAACACATTCCAGAACCACACGCGCGACCGAGTGCTACGGTTTACTACTGCGTTACTACACCGTCCCGCTTCTGTTTTCTGTCACCGTACAACTTCTTAGTGGAGAATCACCGGAGCACCGCAAGCTGTTCCCAAAACACACACTCGCTGGAAAGAGAAGTGTGCAAAAAGCGTGAACGGCGTCTAAAAACTGAAACGAGCGCCGTAAAGGAGCACAGAGCGCGGTACTCACCGACGAGCGGAAGGCACGGCCGCAGCCCCAAGTTTTTTCACTCCGTGTTCCGAAGGAAAATGATGTCGTGTGTTTCCAGTCGGTTCTGTGTGTGTGTGTGTGTGAGAGAGAGAGAGAGAGAGAGAGAGAGAGACAGAAAAGCTGCATGCTTGTAAAATAGTCTCAAAAGTTCCCAAACCCCGTAGCTTTACAGTGCCGTCATAAAAACCAGTACTGTTAAAGTCATGAGCACCGTTATAACAAAAAGAGTTAACAGCACTACGTTTACTGACCGCAGCCTCCACTCGTGCTCAGGTCGACACTAAAACTCGTCGTTCGATTGTTCTACGTCAACGTCAGTAAGGTCAGCAGCCGAAAACGGATTGGAAACGCAGGCACACAGACCCCGCAGTGAGATGCAGCGCTTTTGGTTTCTCTTCTCTGGTTCGTTTTCTGCTTCTTTTTAACTTCACTCACCAGCATCCGCAGAGCCCGAGAGTTTCGTTGCGGTCGTCGTCGTCATCGCCATCATCATAACGGTACTCAGGGCGCGAATTTTAAACGAGCCGCGGCCTTTCCGAAGTTCCCGAGGAACTTGGATAACAGAGGGCAAAGAAGAGCGAAGTAGAACATTTGCTAGGCCTTGCAGCTTATCTCCAGGCACACATTGCATGTACACAACCAACCCGTAAAGTGCAAGCCTGTACAAGATGCCCGACTTGATATTCTGCACCGTGCACAAACAAGCTACACATTCTTCCATAATCTTGCTACACAAATGTACGTAAAGCCTAGACCACACGCACAATGTGCACAAAATGTACAACACACACCAGGAATAGCAAGCACGACGTGTACACCCTAAGCACACATAACATGCATGGCGTACACTACACTCAACCTACGTATGTAAACCAGGCAGTGTGGCAGTTGCTTTGGGCCCACCTGCTGAGTATTTGGAGGGGAAGGGGGTGTCAAACTGAACCCTGAGCAGCTCTGTCTTCCACATCAGCTGCGCACGACACACTCAGCAGTGTCTGGGCTGAAGAGAAGAAACCTGAAAACCCCACCCTGGAACTGAGATTGTGCTGTGTGCTGAAAGTCCCCACATAGGCCTTGTGTTTCTGGGGCAGAACTCTAGATATCTTCATTGGTGAACAAAGATAAGTTTCCCGTCAGGTGCGTGACTCAGTCCTAAAAATATTGAATGTTGCAACATTTAAAAAAAAAAAAACTAAACTCACTGGGGAGTTTAAAAAATGGTCTTAAGCAATTTGTGTTGTGTTACAAAAACAAAATGATAGGAAATTGGACAGGTTCATTAGTGCTCCGTTTGTGCCCGCTGAGGCTGCAAAAGCAACTTTCTATCTCTTTTCGTTTAATTTTGAACAAAAAGGATTATAAAGTTTTTGTTTTTTTTTTTGTTTTTTTTAACCGAGAGCCATGTACAAGTGTATATTTGAAAATACAAACAGAGCATGCACAGATCTTTCCAAAACACAGCTGTAAATTTGTGCATTTTGAAAAAGAAACGGGAATTGCATTTAATAAAAGGTGAGTTCACTAAATGTGTTATTGTGGTGTACAGTACGGTGCTGGTTTCTTTACACACAGTATGAATGGAGTGAAAGCAGCAGCAGCAATGAATTGTACTGGTTTTATGTTTTTCTTGCAGCACAGCATTAAACAAACAAATGCATCATTCAGGGTACGGAAAGATTGTTCAGCAAGCTGGGTTCATCAGCTGAGAGACAGAGAGAGGAAGAAAACAATGTTTTAAACAGTAAAAATGGCAGCGGTTGTAAAAAATGCGTTCGGTTTTGCACGACCAAGAAAGAGCTCAGTGATATCACGTGCAATGAAAGCAATCGTTAATATCTCCTAAATTAAAATAGAAAGTTGCTTCTGCAGCTGCAAAGGGCGCAAATGGAGCACTAACAAACCCACCCAGTTTCGTGCGTTTTGGCAGTTGTAGGGGGCACGAGTGACGTCACCTGCAATGTAAACAATTGTTAATATCTCCGAACAGAATGTGATAGAACAGCGGTTTTAATGGCTGAGACCAGCACAAACGTAGCACTAACAAACCATAAGGTTTTTATCATTTGTGCCATTTGTAGGGGGGCCAGCTTCACGCAGCTACTTGTAGCCTACAAGCAATAGGCTATATCATATACAATAGTAATAATAAAAGTCAAAACAGACCTAATGCGGCACATGTGCACTCTATGATGTTTGCACAATGATGAAATCGCCTAACAATGCCTTTCTCAGAACGTATCTCTATCATTCAGTGACATAATGTTTTACAGTGTTTTATAATATTCCTTTTGCTTGTGATAAAAACAATTTGATATGACAAAATGTGACAAAAAAACAACTTACAGACATACTTGTGGTTTGTAAGCTTATGACGCCGTATAAACAGCTGGAGTTGTCGCTTTTTCAAGCCCAGTGTGATGACTAGAAGAGGTCCAGGTTTCTGGTTTGGTCGGCGGCTCCAGTTGTACATCCCCTCCAACCACAGGACCTCACTTGTAGAGTTGATTTAAAAGGTCAGTTGCTGACAACAGTAACAGGATGGTTTATGTAACCGTTTACACTTTCTTTTGTCTTACAGATGTGGCTGAAAGTACTGGACCCTTACATTCTATCGTCCTAAAATGTTTAAGACATGACAAGGCTGCATAGAGGGGCGGGGCTGGAACGCGAAGGTGAGGCCAATTGAGGCTGCATGCCGTGGATTTATAGCCCGATCCACGTTTGCTTTATTCCGCGAGCTCGGTACCTGGGGGCGAAAGTTGCAACGGGCGGTGAAGGAGTTGTCACTGGCTGCGGAGCAAGGAAGTCTCTGGGTTTGGAGTAAGAGGACCAGCGCGGATGCTAGCGGGGCGGCGAAGCATTAGCGCATAGGTGTGATGGCAGTTAGCTGTTAGCAGGCAGCGTAGTTGTTGCGAAGCGCGATATAGGTAAAGTAGGTGGCGAGGAGCTTCTTCCTTTGAGACGGCGGGTAGAAAGAGCGGTGAGTGTGAGGACGCTAAGGCAAAGGGTAGGTAATGTGAGGAGCAGCGGGGTGGCGCAGTGGTGCGCGCGGTAACGGAGGGGAGCAGCTCCGGGACGCCCGAGCCGCGGTTGAGCCTTCTGGAGGTGTCGTGGGCCTAACTCGACGAAACATCGACGAAGGAAGGTGCCCACTTGATAACCCCAATGAGATGCCGCGCCATTGCTGCGCCACGCTATGGTTGGAGTTATAGTTAGTTGGCGCTAGTTTTGATAGGTTAGCCATTATGTAGCGGATTTGTTGGCGTGCTGTGGGGGTTAGGACAGGTTTAGATGGGTAATAGGATCCCCTTTATAACCCAAGCTCCTGTTATTTGGCACTGTGTGTATAATATGAACCAGGGCTAAATGAAGAAAAACGGGGTGTGAAAGTTGATGAAATACTCAACAATCTTCGCTACGCCAATGATACGACAATACTGGCTGAAAGCAACGAGGACTTGAGACATCTTCTCATCAAGATCAAAGAACATAGTCTGAAAATGGGATTGCATGTCAACTTGACAACGGGGAAATTGGACAACTTCACACTTGATGGAGAAGAAATACAAACAGTAGACCACTTCAGCTTACTCAGATCAACGATCAATAGTGAGGTGACAAGCAGGCAAGAAATCTGACGAAGAATTGCTCTGGGCAAAACACAAGTGCAGGGATGTAACTCTGCGCACAAATCTGACTTGTCTAAGCCATGGTTTTCCCAGTCACATCACATGGATGCGAGAGTTGGACAGTGAAAAAGATGGGCAGGAAGAAAATGGACACCTTTGAATTGTGCTTTTGAAGAATTCTGCGTGTGCGTTAGACAGCCCAGAAAACAAACGCATTGGTGTTGGGGCAAATCAAGACAAAGTTGTAACTGGAAGCTGAAATGACCAGGCTTCGACAGTCTTATTTTGGACACATCCTGAGGAGAGAACAGTCACTGGAAAAGAATATCACACTCGGCAAAGTGGAAGACCTGCAATGCAGTGGCTGGACACAGTCAGAACAGCCATGGATGCCCCTTTGTCAAGTCTTAGGCAACTTGCTGAAGACCGGATGCTTTTCAGGAAAATGATCCATAGAGTCGCCACAAGTCGCCATCAACTCAACGGCTCTTAACAGCAACAAGGTATTGAAATTAAAAGATCTTTTTTCATCCATGCATGCATTTCTTTGGTTTGCAATGGAGCAAAACACAAAAGCTATTAAAAGAACTGAATTCTTTGCTTATTCTACAAAGACATTCTAAAATAGCGTAGACAATATTATTTATACCCTTTAGAAGTCGTGAGAAATAATTTTATTGTAGTGACGTACATGTATTGTAGGAGACCATTCTCCTTTATTTAGTACCACAGTGTCTTCAGTATTATAACCACTCGTTCAGCCAGTTTAAATGGTGAAAAGTCCTCATTCTGCTGTTTTGTGTCACCGTGTGAATCACACTAAGGATGGAAAGGAGAAGGAAAAGCAGACAGTTGTCTGAGAAGGTTAGAAAGAAGGTAACAGCCAAGCATGGTCAACATAAAGGCTGCAAGACTATCTTTAAAGAGCTTGATGCTCCTGTGACCACTGTTGCCAATACTGTCAAGAAGTTTAAGGCCCAAGAGAAATGCAGAAATCTTATTCAGAGGTACAGAAATCATTTGATTGCATCTATTGTTTGCAAAGGGTGTGCTGTGAAGTGTGTTAGGTTAAGGGTCCCAATATTTTTGTGAATGCCATTCTCAGTTGTCCCATTATTTAAAATATGTTTAGTCATAAATCAAAAGCAAGATTTCCGTTCCATTAATTATGAAATAAAGAACAGAGGATACAAAATATATTTGTCAATTTCAACTTACTTCAGTGAATAGGTGGCGCCACATAACGTCATGTCGGTCAACGACGGACCACATTTATGACGGTGGTCCCATAAGATTATATATAGTACATAATACTTGCTAATGTTAATAAACAACTATGTTACTGGTTTATGTATTTACTATACTGTACCTTTTCCTGTTATGTTAGAGTGTACCCTTTCTATTTATAAAAAAAGGTTACTGTAAAACAGTATGCCATGTTACGCCATCAGTCGCTTCATATATCTCCTGTTTACTACGTCTGCTGTAGCTGTACAGGTTTGTAACCTAGGAGCAATAGGCTATACCATATACAACAATAATAATAATAATAACATAAGTTAAAATGGACAAGATGCAGCCCATTTACGCTCTTTGATGTTCGCACAACAACGAAATCGCTTAATGACACATTTCTCAGAATGTATCCCTGTCTTTCAGTGACACATACCTGTATTTTAGCATTTTTAGCCAATAAGTCTCCACAAATTCCTATTTAGCACTGTTGGCTATTGACTGATTCACCAATAAATGTGTACAATGTTCCTCATCTTGAGATTAATCTCAAACCCTCAGAAGCATGAAATGTGAACTTTAAAGAAAATGGTAGTGAGTTGGATTAAAGTGGTTCCACCATCTTATTGTTTTTAGATGATCTTTGCTTCCATCTATCAGTCTGGAGGGTAAAGACAGGTTGCTTATAATTCACCAGAAAAAGAGAAATTTACAAAACAGATAAGCAAAGAAAATACAGTTGACAAAAGTTTGCTGTTTTCTTTGAAAATTCATCACATAATGATTTGTGAAAAAGCCTGACCAAGTGAGAGAGGTTTACATACGGAGAAGCTGCATCCTAACAACAGTATGTCAGATTCTGGTCTAGAAAGTGAGGTCCAGTTCTTAGTGAGGTTACAGTTAATGAGCATCAGTTCAGTTACCGCCAGATCGCTGTGGCTCTGCGGCTCCATGTTGGAGTGAATTCTGGCAGTTCACTGGAAACATCAAACCCATAAATCATGGAGGAAGCAACAGCAGTATTAAATTAGGCTTATCTGCACATTTCGGCTGTTGTCCTGTGCCTGGTTTCGGATGATGGTGATAGCAGTAAATATGTTGCTGTGGTAACATCATCACCACACCACAAGTTTTAATGCATACAGGAAAATGGACGCAGCCCACTGCATGTCATCCTGAATAGACAGAAAACAACACTGTATGTTGCTGAGCCCAAGGTAGGTAAATAGTTTAGCTGTTTTACAATCAAATATTTTACTTTAGCCTCACTTCTGCACACGTTCAAAACTGTTGAACCTTCAATGCATTAGCTAGTATTCTTACTTACATTGCGGACATTCTTTCCAAAACCTCGAGGTGTGAAACTGTAGGAAAAGAGGGTTATCTGGTTATTCATTTAATAATGATCTGATATATAATATGATAAAATTTCAGACTACTTTTAAATTATTAACTTCACTTTTACACTTTGTGAAGTAGTTTATTGACAGTTTTCTGTGATGTCAAGGAGTCGCGTAGTCTCACATTAAATAAATGAACGTTGCAAAATAAGGGTTTACAGAAAAATCACACACAGGGGCCGTATTCAGTCAATTACAGGGGCAGACATGCATTTGCAACTTAGCTTGACCAGAGAGGACAGCACAGAGCTCAGCGGCCTGCAACATGTATCTGTCCATATTTCTCTAATCTGTGTCAGAAAATGAAGTTAACCAGATGTTGGATGCATTCACCTCGAGTTAACCTTGCGCTCAGTCAGGTCTTGCAGAGTGAGAGCGGAAAGGTGGGGGGAGGGTCTCAGCGCAAGTTCTTCCGAACCAAACCGTTCTACATCACCATCATGTCCACTGTGTCACTCCTGTTCCAAAACATCACTGAGCATGGCTTCCATTGCCTGCTTATAAATCAGTTTCTCATAAAGAGTAAATGCTGACAGTCTATAAATTCTAATTTAACCAGCTGGAGACGTGAGCCAAGACCGAGATTAACTTGTTCAGCACTTCCTTGGAACAGTGTGCTTTAGGACAGGGCCTGTTTTTTTATTAAAAAAGAGTAACTAAAAGAATAATTTAAAAGTAATTAAGAAACACACCCCACACTTGACAGTTGCTCTTCTCAAAGTTTCATCTTTGCGGCACAGCCATCGCTCAGGCACAAGAAAGCCTGCGCAGACATGAGCAACGTGGCTATGCTGTGCAGACCCCCCCTCTGACATAACACAGGCCCCTCAGCCATGCAGACCCTGAGATGCTCTGCCCGTTTTCACAAATGGGCCAAATAGCTCGGTTTTTACCGCTGTGCCTCTCCTGGTCAAGCTATTCCCGATCTAGCAGTTTTCCTTATCTCACTTTCCTCTTTTACATGTACCTCAGTCTCATCTACGCTCTGTGGGAGATCAGTCTTTCCCCTGCTATGCTGCCAAACTATGAGATTCCCTTCCCAGGATTACCAGGGAAGCTCCTGTTCTGGACACCTTTAGAGCTTAAGACCCACATTTTCAAAATAGCTTATAATGTACATGACACATTTGAATGCACCCATTTTTCTGTTCCCTTTCACTCTCGTTGATCTTGTTATTTTGTCCCTTTGTATCGTTTTGTTGAAAAGTTATTGTTGCAACTATGCAAGGCTGATTTTCACTTTAAATGTATTGTTGTTTTGTACTCGATATCTTTTTTATTGTTAAGCGCTCAGAGAAGCCACCTTTGAAGGTGTTGTATAAAAAAGTGTATCATAAGTAATACTTTTACGTTTTTAAGAAAAAATGCAAAATAAGTGATGAATAAAAACATGATCAAGGATACTAGAACAAAAATTGTTCAAGAATCGACATTCAATTTTTAAAAAATATTTTCCTTAGTTTTACTTATTAACCATATAAATACACAAATATTACAAATCTAATATAGATTTTGGATGTATTTTTCTTGTTGCTAGTGTGGTATTCAGGCTATGGGCCATAAACATCCTGCCATCAATGTTTTTTTAGCAGTTATTAACTTGCTCTAAAAATAAAACCAATGTATTCATTTAATACGGCAACAGTAAAAAATAGGGATTTTTTAGATGCATCTGAAGAATAGCGTTACAGTGCAATTCCACACCATGCTCCTCTTCAGAATTTAGTAAAAGATTACATCTTAATTTGAAACTATGTATCCTCTAACTGAAATGGAAAAACAAGTTTCATACACAGGAGGCTGGAAGCAGCCAACATCTGTCATACAGTCTGATTCTGCAGGCTGAAAAGTAAGAGCTGGCTAACCCCATGACACCTGAAACGACAAGCAGAGAGAGGGGCACTTCAGAGAGTTGCTCTTTCCTTATAAAGAAAAAACGCACACAATGCTGCAAAAGGAAATGACTCTAAAGGTAATGAAGTATGAAGGAACCCAGGAACACTGTACCTCTCTGCTGTCTGAAAAAAGGCAGTAATCCTGCAGCTGCAGCCCACTCACAACCAAATATACAGTTGTAAATAATCTGTGCGCAATGGTTTCAATTATGACATGAAAGGGCATGTCTGTGTGTGTATGTATTTTTATTCTTGCACGCTGACAGAGGAACATGTTGGTTTTTCCCTTTTTGTGCGCAGTAGACTCAGCTAAGTTCCATCACCTGATTCATAATAACAAATACATGAACACCAGATTATCTTTAAATGTGGGGAAGGCAAGAAAACTCCAGCTTCAGATTGGTAGGTTTCTTTAATATTGTAAAGTTGTAGTAATCCACTTAAATCCTAGCATTTAAAGAAATATATACAGTGGATATAAAGTCTACATGCTTCTGCCAAAACGGTAGCTTTTGTGTGATAAAAAAATTAAACTAAATCTTGTCAGAGCTTATTCTACCTTTATTGCAAAATTGCAATCTATACAAAGAAGGTGAAAAAATTAGAAACTGTTCCATGAAAAAAGGGAAAAAAAACATAAAAAACCTGGTTGCATTAGTGTGCACACCCTTTAATAATCGAGGATGTGTTAAGAATCAACCAGTCACATTCAGTATCATCTCAAATAGTATACACCTGACATCAATTAAAGTGGCTCCAATTGAGTTCAGATAAAGTTTGGCTGTTCCTGTAGGATTATTCTGACATCCTCTTGGTTGCATCATAGTCCAAAAACCGTGGTCTGCAAAGGGCTTTGAAAACACGGATGGGATTTCATCATTGAAAGGTATAAAACAGGACAGGGGTACAAAAAAGTATCCAAAGCATTAAACCTCACATACAGCATGGTGAAGACAGTCATCAACAAGTGGAGAAAATATGGCTCAACAGTGACTACCAAGATCAGGATGTCACTCCAAGACTGTTGAGAATACAAGAACACTGGTCAGGGAGGCCACCAAGAGGCCTATAGTAACATTAAAGGAGCTGAAAAATCAACAAAGCAATGACTTCAACAAAGGAGGATCAGTGTTCTGGAATGGCCCAGCCAGAGCCCAGAGATAAATCCAACTGAAAATCTTTGGGGTGACCTGAAGAATGCTGTGCACAGGAGAAGCCTTTGCAATTTAACAGAAAATTTTTGCAAAGAGTGGGAAAAAATTGTTAAGTCCAGATGTGCCAAACTGATAGACTCTTACCCAAAAAGACCGAGTACTGTAATAAAATCAAAAGGTGCTTCAACTACTGTACGTATTAGTTTAGGGGGTGTGCACACTAATGCAACAGGGTTTTTGTATGATTTTTTTTTTCTTCCTTTTTTCACTGAACAGTTTCTGATTTGTTTTCACCTTCTTTGTATAGACTGCAATTTTGCAATAAATGTGGAATAAGTTCTGGCTTCATTTTTTTTTATCACACAAAACCTTCCATTTTGGCAGGGGTGTGTAGACTTTTTATATCCACTGTAGCCATGATGTTGTATTCATTTTAAAGTGATTTACTCTTTGTGCATTAACCACAGTTGAAAGCTGATATATAATAAAAAAAACAGCAAAAAATGTTTTAAAAACGTTTGAAAAGTTGTATCTCGGGGAAAGTGTAACTAAAAGCATAAAAAGTCATGCAAATAAAATGGTAAAACCTCTACCTCAGTCAATCTCAGCATCCCAGGTAATTTAACTTCCTAACATAGTTTGGCTTGATCGTCTTGTAAATTTTGAAGATAATGACCCTACTGCACCGTTGGTACAAGATTATGAAGCACATACTAGCACACTGTCCAAATTTCACATATAAGAGAAATAAAGGCTTCTGATTCAGCCTGAAGCTATAACTTGTGATCACCAATGTATAGTTTTCATGTGTGACCCTCACATAACTCGCCGTAACACATAACATGGGGGAAAAAACTGTCCAAGAACTCCTTTAACTTTTTCAAAACTCAAACAAACAGTGTGCTGCTACAAATGTAGTACCATTTCCGGGTCCTGGGTCTTTACTGAGTCGCCTGAATAATCATGTAACCAATCATGTGTCAGTTTGCTTGCAGAATGGTATTCTGGGAAAATGAGTTCTCCACATCTATTTTCCATTAAGGTTTACCCTGGCCTCTTTCAAAATTCTCCACTGTGTACGACTTGAAATGTTCATTTTCCAGACTATGCAAATAGCTAATAACTACTGTCATATATTTAATGTTGTTAATAAATACAGTATAGTTTAAAAGCTGATACTGAAGAAAATTAAAATTTTTTATAGTTTTTTTATTTGTTTACATTCTATATCTTCACAAAACCTGCCAGGGTAACTGGTCAGTAGTATTATTATGGGTCCTAGTTGTGTTTAGATTTTTTCTGACACAGCTTCTGACAAGGCTAACAAATGACTCAAAACACTCGTCACTGTGATGTTGCCGTCAGTGTACCATAGAATGAAGCAGCACTAGTTTATAGGAAGAGATTTAAGGTCAAATGGAATGGCTATTCTCTTGTGAAATCTTTTTTAAGAATATACAGTACTTACAAGTATGTATGTTTTTCTTTTGAGCCATGTTCTTGCAGTGAAATGTCTTGAGTTTGAATTTTGTTCTTGCTGTAATACCTTTGAGCAAGGCCCTTACCCTAGATTGATGCAGTAAAAGTGAAAATAAGTAAATGTAATGTAAATGGATAAATAATTGTAATCATGCTTAGTGTGCAAACCTCTCATTGCAAGCTTCCTTGGACAAAAGTATCAGAATAAATAATAAATGAACAAATAAATTTATGGAGAAGAGATGGTGAACAGATGTTTTTCAAAGAGAAGAGCTGGAAACTCCTGTCTGCACATGGTGGTTAGTTGCACGTCTCTAGGAAGGTGCAATACAAGTATATTTTCACTTTCTAACTTTGTTGAACTTTGAAAGATTTTTTTCCAAAACCCCAGATGTTACAAGTAGAGTCATGTCTGTGTACTACTCATCTATCGCCCTTGTAGTTCACGTGACCTGACGCTCACCCTGTCTTCTTATCTCCTCTTGCAGACAGCAAGCGTTCTGACACGCATTTGCAGAGGAATGGAGGCTCCAGGAAATCTGGAGCTCCTGATGCTGTGCTCAAGTACAAATCGATTTTCACTGTAGCTGTAGGCTTTTGGCCTCTAAACAAAGACAGCACAGAAATACCCCAACCCCCAGCAACCATTAAACTCTGCTATTTTTATAAAGCAAAAGACAGACCAGCACAGCAGTGCTTAGTTTTGGGCCAGCGTGCATGTTTGTAAAAGAGATAGAGAGAGACAGTGAGAGAGAGTGACAAAGAGTGAGAGAGATCATCATTACTGGCTATTGGACTGTTTGCCCTAATTTTCCTATCTAGTTACCTTTTAATCATATTCTCCACTAGCTACCTCAGTTTATGTAGTCTTTTCTATGAGTTGTTTAAATGCAGAATAATAATAAAGTCATTTACCCCTTTGTTATATACTATGTATGTTTAACTTAAGAGAACAGTATAATAATAATAATAATAATAATAATAATAATAATAATAATAATAATAATAATAATAATAATAATAATCATCATCATCATCATCCACACACAATAAACTGGCATCAAATTCAGGGGCTGATTTATACTGTAGCCAGGTGACCAATGATTCCAAGATAGACCTTACTCAGGATTAAGCTCTTAAAATGAATGGATGGGTGGATGATGATGATGATGATGATGATTATTATACATGTAGTGCTAACAAATGAGCTCGCACTATAAAGGGGATCCCACTACCTACCTAACCTTCACCCTAAGTCCTGTTTTAACTTACCCTAGCCCTCAATCACCACAGCAACCCCACAACCTATAACAAGCCCGTCCAGCCACTAATGGTTTGCATCTGCCGAAAACTGATTCTAGCATACTACAAATCCAAACCTGTCACAGCGAAGTGATGGCGCAAGATCTTATCGGGGTTGTTAAGTGGGCACCTTCCTTCATGGGTGTTTCGTCTAGTTAAGCCCATGAAACCTCTGGAGGACTCAACCGCAGCTCAAACATTCCACAACTGCTCCCCTCCACCACTGCGCTACCCAG
The DNA here is from genome assembly GCA_018136845.1 of Heterotis niloticus. Taxonomy (NCBI): domain Eukaryota; kingdom Metazoa; phylum Chordata; class Actinopteri; order Osteoglossiformes; family Osteoglossidae; genus Heterotis; species Heterotis niloticus. The sequence goes on from CM030895.1 coordinate 9,045,719, forward strand.
CAACACAACGCAACACATAAATAACACACATATCCGCCTTCTGCTACTCACTACTCGCGAGGAAGAAACTCCTCTCCTATCTTATCACTCCATTAAATTTATGTTTCACATTAACTACACAAACACCACACAAACACCACTGCCTGCAAACAATACCATTCAAGCCAAATCCTACCATCATTTTATTTATTATTATTATTATTATTATTATTATTATTATTATTATTATTATGACAAGAGACCAGGCATTTGGGGAAGCTCCTTTTATTACTTTTATAAAGTTTTCTGTTAAGATCCACTTACTGAAGATTTTACATGGGTAATTGAGGAAACTCAGTTAGATTCTTTTATATATGTATTACCACTTGCAGAGACTTTTCACAACTAAAGGCAAAGTTGCCACTAACTCTGTGATGAAATATGCAGAAACATCATTCAAAAGCACAATTTCAGAACAGTGAGACAGAGGTCTGGAGTCATAGGTGAGGTAAGAGGCTCTATTGAAGCTGCAGAACTGTTTCCTCAAGCCATTATTGGTCTTCCATCGCTTCATTCTTTTCACAACAGTTAATATGGTTTGTGGGTGTGGGGAAAAAGGCAAGATGCGCATTAAGTGCCAACTACAGAACAAAAAAAACATTCTGCCTATCCTTTCTCTGCTATATATTTGTAGATGTGTCTTTGACATTTAGTATAAAATACTTTTTTTAGTCACGTGGTCTGCCTTATCCGAGTTCTGCTGCTGGTCCTCGACTCCCCTAACAACTGCAAGTAATATCAAACAAATGGTAGTTTGTTGTGGTTAAAGTCATTGCTTTGCTACATGAATGTCCCTGGTTCAGATGTCCTCGACAAAATTAAAAACAACACGGATCGCACACTTGAACCGAGCCAAACTGAGAACACGCTAGCCAGCAGCAACTGCGCTTAGCGCGCCCAATCGAAAGCTTTTCGGCCAATCAGAAGTTGCAGCGCTGTTTTCAAAGTTATGACGCAACCGCGCAGCGCACGTGCAGACGTGAACGCGGCCGCGCAGCCCGTATGACGTTTTTTTGCGCAGCGGTGCGCATGACCGGAAATCTCTCCTTTGTCGTTTGGCGTTGCCGTCGGTAGGATTACGGTGAAGGTGTCGATTGCATTTATAAAATGGCAAGTTTGTTTCATTCGCTAAATAAACTCTTTGTTCCTTACATGTACAACGCATTTAATTTATTGCCCGCTGTGTGTCTTGCTCCTACAAGCTGATTTTCTAACATTTCAAGCTGCTAACCGCCTCCTAGCGGGGCGTTGTTTGTTGTCTGTTGCTACTCAGCTAACAGGAGATGTTTATGGTTGTTTTGTTTTGTTTCATTTGTATACATGGAAAAAAAAAATTATAATGTATATTTGGTTAGCTGTCTTCCTGTATGCAAACCGGTTTAAAAGCCTCGCACAGGACACCGGCTCCACGGTTTGCTGTGTGGATAAGCTAACGCTGTGTCAGAGCCCATTGCTGAGCGCCAAATGTTTTGATTTTTTTCCATATAAAAATTAAACAAGTTAATAAGAACATTTGTGCTAGTACATGCCGACACGTGTAAAAGTACTTACGTGGTTCTGGGGAAGGGTGGATAGAGGGCATTGGGGAAGGGGTCTGGAAGAGGGTTCTTTCAGAGGGTTGACAGATGAGTACATTTCTCTTCTGTTTTAGGCCGAAGTGGAGGAAACCCTGAAGAGGATTCAGAGTCAGAAAGGAGTGCAGGGCATCATCATCATTAACTCTGAAGGTACCGGATGGAGCTCCCTGAAGACTCGACCATCGTTCTTCTATGCTGGGATCCCTATGTAGCCTGTCTGAAAATGCATAACACAGCTATACCCCATTTGTATCGCTGATAATGACCATAATGTGCCTCTGTCAAAAATAAGGAATCTTTCCAGGATTGTGATGCTGGGATGGGAGGAGTGTGGTTTATTCCTAGGGTGTTTGCCCCAAACTTCAGCAAAGATCCCTATTCATTCCAAATTGCATTCAGGGAGCCTGGTACATATTACAGGTATCCGTTGACATATGAGTCTTTGATTTAGAAGGTTTTGCATATACAAGTGAAATTATTTAATTCTCTACAGATTTACAACCAAATGCGAAGCTGTTTTTTTAATGAGTAATGAGAGCAAAACATGGGGGGATTATCAAAGTTCTGGAGTCTTAACATAATTATGACAATTTAGTCTCCAACTTAAGAGAGTTCACTGTATGAGCTGAGTTCAAGGATCACATGACACTCCTAAATATGGGGTATTTTCATAATATTGCCTTGTTTTCCTCTTTTCTGCCTATAAATAGCAACACCGGAAGCAATCACTTTAAACTTTTATGGCAGGAAAAACAAGACCTTACCACATCACATTCACATTTGGTTGGTTCAGATGTTACTGTAACCATGTTAAACAAAGTCTACTTTGTCGGCCTAACAGTTCTCACGTGAGGACTTTTGATCTAAATTTCTGAAGCACAGCAGTTTTCAGTGTTGATCCTGGATGGCTGCAGTGTAGTCAATATTTGTGGGTTTGAAGCTGCTGACAACCATTTAGATAAGGAATTCTTGTTCATTTGTTAAGTCGGTGTAAACATTCAGTTACAAAGAAAAACTTCACGCTGATGTTCCAAGACACAAATATGAATTTCTGCTGGAGGCAAAGTGACAACAAATCATGTGAAATGCTATAATAAAATAGGCTGTGACTTCAACTGTGGTCTCCAGCTTTCCCAAATTCTAATTTCAAGCCTAGGAAATAACTTTTACAGGAACTAACTAATCCCTGGGTAGTCAACGGAAACAATCGGAATCTGAAAAATTTGCTATCTGGTATGTTTTTGGGGTGAATCGGATAGTAATGGCAATTATGCTTAAGTTGATTGCACAAAATTATTGTTTCCCTGTTATTTTCTCCCTACTCAAATCTTTCCGGTATCCAAATAGTTGTAGTGTTGCCGCTAGACACCCTGCAGTCATACAGTAGGGAAGACATGTGGTTCTTTCCTCTTCCTGCTTAAATGGAGTTGAAATGAGTGTAAAATTTGACTCAGCCCTTCACTGAATGGAAAATGTTTGTAAACAGAAATGATGACTCTCGGTCACACTGCTTGTTATAGCGGTTGTTTTTCGACAGGGACGACTATATGTGAAGCCACCTGGGTTTAGAAAAGGAGAGATGGTTGTGAATTTATTATGGGTGTGTCTACAGGCATCCCCATCAAAAGCACGCTGGACAACTCTAGCACGGTGCAGTATGCCGGTCTCCTGCACCAGCTTGTCATGAAGACCCGCAGCACCGTGAGGGACCTGGACCCACAGAATGACCTCACCTTCCTCAGAGTCCGCTCCAAGAAGAATGAGATCATGATTGCTCCAGGTACCGCTATAGCTGATGCCATGTTCTGACCAGTTGCTAAAATTTCTGATTCTGCTTTGATTTTGGTTACAATTTTGAATACAAATGAGGTTTTGAATTTGCTTTTCTGTGTTTTTATTAACAGATAAAGACTACTTCCTCATCGTCATTCAGAATCCGTCAGAGTGAAGAGTTGCATTCTAATTTTTTGCTTTCATTATTTGTCTTTTTTGTATTTAAAGCGGCATAATTGTCAGTTTTGTACCAAGCACTAAAATGTTCCAGTCGGAGGAGTTTCTAAGGCACCATCATGAAGAGAAACATTGACAACTTTGCGATCAGTAAAGATGTGAAACTGCTGCACAAATCACATGTCATTCCAGCAAAAATTAATGCAAACATGGAAGGAGGTCATCATGGCGACATGGGAGGCCTCCTCCTAAAAAATGGGCAGGTTTTTGTCACATGGCACAGTTATTTGAAATGAGCAGTTTGCATGCAGATGTCAAAGCAAAATGACAGACAGCTGAGTTATTTTATTTGCACATTTTATTTTTCAGACCTGGTTATTTTTTGAACACAGCTGTGGTTTCTGTTTATGCCATATAGGTCTGCATAATTATACAGTTAATTTTGTTAAAGTTGTAAGTGGAACTAATAAATCAACTAGTAGCCCTCATTTGAGTTTGCTTTGTTAATCTTAAAATACTTTGGCTATGCAGGATTCTCATTTTTATTAGATGGTTGGACTGACTGAACACTACACCCTCCAGCAGAGGGAACTGCGCTTGAACTCTTCACTGAGGTCCTCAAACTACGGTTCCTTCTGTATGCAAAAATCCTGTAAAGAAGAGCTTTTATCCACCTTATTTAACTTCCCCAGAAAAAAATATAATACACACTACTATTTAGCAAATATAGCAGAATTTAAACGTTCAAAAAGCAGTGACCATTATGCCTCGTGGCTTAGGAGTCAATTGTACCGAATGAGTTTTCGTGGGCATTGATCTTGCGTCTGCAGACCTTTCGCGCCCTCTTGTGGCGAGCTTTGACACTGCAGTCATTTTGTTAAGCGTTGCTGAGTAGCGCAGTAACACTTAAGTTATATCAAAGGTTTTAGTGTATATTCGTTTTTTTTTAAAGAAATTTTAGATGTTTGTCACCTAAAAATTAATAAAGCAGTCCCTGAGTCTGAGCATTAAAAGGACACGACTCATCGTACCTGTCTGCCGAAACCCGGGATCGAACCAGGGACCTTTAGATCTTCAGTCTAACGCTCTCCCAACTGAGCTATTTCGGCTGTGTTTAGTTTCATCATTCGCACTATTTCAACGGGGCTCTACATTTGCTTGCTCAGTTTTCGTTACGCTGACTGAAAGTTAAACATCTTCATTATTATGAAATAGAAGAAAAAGCTGCAGTTGGTTCACTTTTCACCGCTAAACAGTGGGCCAAGTAGAGGTGCGAAGGCCTGGTGTTACTAAGAAGCGGAGGACTGGATCAGTTTGAATGGAGAGGTCTGGTGTTGTTGGGTTGTGTTTTTGAGGCCATTTGGATGTGTAGCTCTTTGGTCTGAGATTTACAGGTGTTGGGTTTGAGCCAAAAAGTTCACCTTTTCAGAAAGGCCTTTCAAATTTGTAATGTCTATAGCTCATATCAAACACAAAGTGCTAATAAAAGGACCAGCACTTCAACTTCATACCCTTCACCACTGCACTACCCAACAACACAGCGCAACCCATGCTATACAGTTTAGCATCCATGCTAACAACTATGAACACTAACTACCCATTCTGCTACTCACTACCTTCTTTATAACATCAAACCCACCCATAACTTTGCTACACCTACACCTACACTGCGTCATGCATTAACCGCATTAACCTCACAACCTGCTAACTGCTAGCCGCCACCAATTAAACAGTGAAACTCTACCACGGTTCACAACTGTCTTCCACCCACACCGGTCCTTTTCCTCCATATCCAATGTCTTCCCTGCTCCACAGCCTTCATCATTTCCCTTACCGTCTGCCGCAAGTTCTGTCCTTGGATTCCGAATGCTTGAAACAATGCTGTTGTTGACCGGGCTATAAAGCTGTGACAACCCACTTCTACCGGCCTCACTCTCGTGCTCCACCCCTGACCTTCTACCTCAGTCGCCAGCTCACTGCACCTAATTTTTTTCCTGTCATGCGTGTCTTCAACTAGATCCTCCCACAGGACTGTCAGCTCTATAAAATTCACTATACACCAGTTTACTGACCACAGTGCCACATCAGGTCTCAAATTTGTAATTATTTCCTGGGGCACAACTCATTTTCCCCTGAGGTCAACCTGCATTTCCTAGTCTTTAATCTCCCCGAACTGACCTGTCTCCTGTCTACCTAAACATTTCCCACTCCCTGCCCCGATAAATCGAATCATTAAATCTCCAGTCTCACGTCCTGACCTTACCTGCATTCTCCACCTCTCAATAGCTGCAGCTAGGCACCTCAACACTTAATTGTGCCTCCATGTATACCTACCCAGCAACAAGCGAACCTTAAAACCTAATAATTCATGTTTTACGGTCTCAACCTCCAAATACAGAGGATAGGCTGGGTGCTCACCAACCCACTGCTTTAGGTTCTGTGGTGATGGTAGTACATCATAAATAGCTCCAAGGAGAAACCTTAACCTTAACTGCAGCTCCCTCCGACTCAGCCTCCTCTTCTGAACTCCCTCCCAATTCACCCACTGTCCCTGCTTCCCTTGTGAGACTGCCCTAACACACCTTTCTGTTTCCTTCTGATGATGCACCTGCTCTACAACCAGCAGTGGCCTTCATGCCAGACTTGTCTTTGGTTGGCCTTCAGTTCAAGTCTCCCTCAGGGAGTTGAATATTTTACCGCATCCCGCTTTTCTATTTTATATTGCGGGGAACCAGTGGTCCAAAATTTATCCTGGAAACATACAGTAAGGTGCGAGGTTCACCCTGGATAGAACACCAGTGCATATCTCATACACACATACATGTACAGACACACACTCGGGCCAATTTCAAGTTACCTGAATGTCTTTGAATTGTGGGAGGAAAGCAGAGCACCGGGAAGAAATCTGCACAAACAATAGAGAACACGGTAGCATTCGAACCCACATGGATTAAAAGAAATAAAAAGATGAAATATAAAAAACTTACACTTACTGACAGCTTGTTCTTCTAAATTTACCGGATGAAGATTCACTTTCTATGCTCTAAGATACTTCTTATCTTGCTCTTCTTCTTTCGGCTGCTCCCTTTAGGGGTCGCCAAAGCGGATCAATTGTTTCCACTTCTTCCTGTCCTCTGCATCTTTCTCCATCACACTCACCACCTGCATGTCCTCCTTCACCACATCCATGAATCTCCTCTTAGGCCTTCCTCTCTTCCTCTTGCCTGGCAGCTCCATCCCTAGCATCTTTCTCCCGATATATCTAGAACTTCTTATCTTGCTAGTTTATATAATTAATGGAAACGTAGGTAATACTTTCACCCTAAAGCTGTGCTGTATATGAAATCCATGGATATTAGGATGTTTCCCATCATGCCTTGGTGCAGCCTGACCATTGTACTGTACTTTATCTAATCTGGTCTGTTTAGTCTGACTTTCCCCCCACCCGGACATTCTGTGTTTATCTTTGCCTTTGCGTTTCTGCCCTTCTATCTTCTCCCGATTGCTTGCAGGTCTGCCCTTCAAGGTGACTTTTCTCCTGCCCACTGGCAATGCACATATGCTCCTATTTGTTCCACAATTGGTGAGCATGGATGAGTGGAGAGGCAGGGGGCCGTGGGGAGGGGGGGATAATGGAAACCCAGATGGAGAGAAGACGAGACAAGACAAAGAATTATGCAAGTGCGAACGATGCAGCATCTTCGTCTGGCGCGTGCAACCATCACTGGGCCTGAATGCAAATAAGGACTTTTTGGATGGGCTTTTTCACCGCTGCTGCACGTGCGTTAACCATACAGAAGTGAAAACTCATAACCCCGGATGTGCAGACAGCCAGGGCACCAGGCACAGTCACAGAAACAGTTGTAAGTCTGAGTACATTTCCTAGGATCAAATTTTTTGTCAAAGAGATGTTTGGTTGACAAATGGCTGGCAGGAATTCAGCTGATGATGTCATTTACACCTTTTCTCCACAGTAAAATAAAAAGTACATCAGCAACCAGTGAAGAGCTTTCCACACCAACATAGGTTGATCAAAGCCCAACTTGTTTATCTGATACCACCATGTTGCAATTTCACATCCCTCAAGCAGCTGCCTGTAGAAGCGACAATCAAACAGCAAATACATAGCTGATCATAGCAGGTGGTGCTGGTCTCATTTATGTAGCTGTCAGGAGGTCAGGAGAGAAATGGCTTTCAAAAAAGGGATTTGAGACCTTGACTGAATGTTTTGAGGGACAGAGAGAGCTCATTCCACTACAACAGAACCCAAAGTGATAACTGAGTCTTTTGATGTTGGACCTTTTGTGAGTGGGATCCTTTGTTCTCTCCTGTCTAGTTCATCCCATACATGTACAGCATGTGTACATACAGAGTAAAATAAAAATAAACATGCAATGAAATATTTGCATTGATTGACCGTGTTGCTACAATATCGACTATATGCAAGGGTGTTTGCGTGTGTGTATGAGCCCACAGCTGCCTTGTCCAAGTTGGTGTTATTTCTGGCGTTATTTCTGTCTTGCACTGCCTACAGCCAGTACCTACACACTTAATATCTGGAGGGGCCAGTGAGAGAGAGCAAGAGAAAGAGAGAGAGAGAAAGATTGAGGTGCAGTCCAAGTAATATTCCTGGGAGGAGCTTAAATCCACTGCAGAAACTCAAACCCACCACAAAGCAATGCCTTTTGGCAGTTCAAAGTCTGATTTCATCAGCAGCTACTTGGCAGCAGTGTTGTCCTGCAGTGAGAGACAGCAACATGAGATACACACTGAAGACTGCACACCTTTTGTGTGTGTGTGTGTGTGTGTGTGTATCCCCATTACAGGGTTAAAAATCAGCAAGGCGTCCCAGTTGAAATAAATCAAGTTTAATAACAGACCGTGTCTCCTCTATAAATATCGCAAAATAGCACAATTTAAACCTCATACTTTAATAACCACATGAGTATGGAGATGTAAATAGAAGTGCACATAATATCAACACAAATGACACAAGATGTGCGTTTATGACAACTGGCTTCCATTTGTTCCATAAGAGCACCCCTGGGCAGCCATATATCCCCTGTGCACGCCCCACCACCCTGAACCAACCCCTATCGCCTCCACATTGACCTTTTATATGTGCAGTTCATTCCTCAGCATTGTGAACCTGGTATTGATCACTGGGAGGTTGTAGGTGCCACCACCTACAAGACTGAAAGAAAGAAGCATGGAAAAGGGGGTTTACTGCTGTCCAGGGGGTCTCACGGGTTTCCTCCTTTATCGCCTTGATCTAAAAAAAAAAAACGGAGAGGAGGATTTAAACTCTTCGTATGACAACACACCATGTTTCACCCTACATACAGGGACAGCTACTCGTACATAGCAACTAATCTGATCATCAGTCAACAGGTCAACAATGTTGCAGATGGACATGTAGAACACACAGAATTACCAGGCTGGTCAGTGTTTCCTCTGACTTGACAAGATTCACGATTCGGACATGTTTAAATGTTGCAGAGCCATATACTGTATTCCTTCCATAATCCCCTCAAATTCTGAACAATATTTTCTGATCAGGGTTTAGAAAATGAATGGATGGAAGGGTGGATGTACTGAGTGAATAATTCATGGATGAATGGATGGATTGTAAGTTCATGGATCAATGGATGAATACACTTGTGGTTATATGAATGGATTCACAGACAGAAGGATGAACCTCAGCGCCTTTTGAGCTCTAACTATTCCGACTGAAAAGTCTGCCTTCCAACAAACTGGCCTGAGAACCAGGAACTTGAAAACTATCAAACTTGAAAATGAGTGGAAGCAGTCGTGTGACAGACAAGCAAGCCTCGCTCTGCTTCTCCTTGGAACAGTAAATTTGGGTAGTTGTGTGTGTGTGTGTGTGTGTGTGTGTGTGTGTGTGTGTGTGTGTGTGTGTGCGCGCGCAACAAAGGCATGTTATTGGGGCTTTGTAAAAACATCATTATCTTCCATCAGTAACTTACATTTCACAACAAAAAAAAAAAGCTATTTTTCTCTTAGTACAACTGAACAACTGACTTTGGGCCGTGCGACTTTTTAAAAGCAGGCTTTAGTTTTTCTTGGTAATTACATGTAGAAAGGCTGGAAGAGGTCCAGTTACTCCACGACACATCAATACAAGAAAATGTGCTGATTTAATGAGCTGATGTGTCGTCTCAGAAATGAGGCTAAAGTAATATGACTCATGGCTTGTATGAAATTGCCCACTCTTCCTTTTCAAAGGAAAATAACTAGCAGTTGTGTATTCAATGAGGGATTTTCAGCGTGAATGTGTGAGGTGTGTGGGGGTGTGTTTGAATCCTGTCTATGGCTTAGCAGCCACCACTGAACATCCATTCTGTGTCTTGGTTAAAATTTGGAAAAAGGGTTGGGAGACGATGACCGTCAACCGCGGCTATGAAGATGGTGGCATCCTGAATCCACAACTCCAGCTGATAAGCCCTACTATCTGCCTGGAGATGCAGTGGCCTGTACCTGGACATTAGAAACCCATCCATCCATCCATTATCATTATCCGCTCAATCCTGGGCTGGGTCACAGTGGTCTGGAGCCTATCCCAGAACCACATTGTACTAAGCTATGAAACTACCCCTGGGCGTGATGCCAGTCCATTGCAGCATTAGAAACGCTTGCTGGGTAAACACATCCAGAGTGACCCCCACAGATCCAGTCCTTGCTGGTGCGGGATACTTCCTTGGAGGCTAAGGGCCTGATACTCCGATTGGGTCTACAGGGGGCTGAATTCCCGGCAGAGAGGAGCTTCAGAGCCGCATTGGAGTGAGCAGCTGAGCAGCCACAGCAAGACCTGGAGACACGAAAGACAGAATCTGCATTCAGTATTCAGCATTTATACTAGATATAGCATATAATAATAATTTAATAATGAAGATGAATAATAATGAATTAATAATGTTCTTGTCACCATTATTTGATACAGCGAGCTATACACATCCCACTGAGCACTGAACGCCTCTAGTTTACTGTTCAATAGGTGGTCCTTGGATGCGTTTTTTTAATATCGGTATTTGATCACTGGTTCTTTGACATAAGCGGTCAAGAATTTTCCAGTGTATTTATATACCTTTAGTTGCATTTCCTGCTGAGCAACCAAACCAGTAAAGAGCACCTAAACAGAAGAAGGGTGTGGGACCACCTTAATTCAGCTCACTTCGACAGTGTTTACAACGCATGTCTGGTGGTCCTGAGTCAATCACAGATTAATACTAAACAGTTAATCTTGACCAATAACAAGAATCTGTTGAAATCCAAACTTTCCATATCCAAATTTTTGCTGTTAAGGCTCTTGAAAATTATTACTTGTATATCAGTAATCTGAATAAAAACTTTGCTATAGCAAATTTTTATCAGAAAAATAAAAATCATCAGCAGATACAGAGGGATTACTGTATTTGATACTTTACAGTATTTTGGACTGTAGCATGTTTACATGAACTGTCAACCCACAGATCTGCAAGCACACAAACACACAAACACACACACCTCACTCGCGAACGGCATCTGTGAGGCAGCGGTCCGTGGCATCGCTGCCCTCCTGCCGCTGTTTGCGCCCCTTGCGCGGCTCCACCCATGAGTTGTGGATGACGGTGCCGCTGGGGGCTGGGTCTACCTGCAGTAGGGACACAACGCGCTTTTTGACCCTGGAGCGCAGCGCCCGCCGCAGCTTCTGCCGAGTGAATGCATACAGCAGAGGGTGGAAGATGGTGGTGCCGTACGCCATGGCCAGGAAACAGAGGCGCAGCCGCACCAGCCGGTCACTTGGACCCAGACCCAAGATAAGCACGTTCACCACGGAGATGGGTGCCCAGCAGCCCAGAAAGGTGGAGATGATGATGAGTGACATACGGAAGACACGCCGCTGCCTCTCCCGCCTGTCCCGGTGTCTTCTGACGGCTCGTCGCAGTGCAATGATGGCCGACACCGAGGCATGCACCCCGACTGCTGCGGGGACAGGGCCTGCGGTGCCATCGCCCCCCATTAGGGGCACTGACGATAGGGGTGGGGGTGACGTGGCTGTAGGAGTGGCGGAAGGGATGAAGGGTGGCTGAGTAAGGTGCCGTGTTTGGCTGGTGGAGGACTCTGCTGCCTCAGCATCACCCCGCCCTCGTCTCTTGCGTCTTCGCCGGCGCCCCCTGCAGGTAGACCCCTTGGCACGCTGGTTCTTCCGCATGTGGGAGCCAATGCGAATGTTGAGGGCCCGCAGGATCCTAGAGTAGGTGGCCAACATGACCACAACGGTGGCGAAGAAGACAGGCACCTGCAGCAGCAGATGGTAGTAGCCGGTCAACTCTGTGTGGTATCCTTGCCCGCCCACGCACAGCAGGGTCCGGTTGCGCCACACAGACAGTGGTGCCATGGGGGTGGGACTCCCAAACATGCCCTCTGCTTCGCCCCGGCTCTCCCCATCCAGCTCCACCGAGAGGAACTCCACCTCCAGGAAGGGCAGGAAGAAGACAGCCAGTGAGACGGCCCACACAGCTGCCAACAGTAGGGCAGCGCGGCGTGGTGTCAGCAGCCGGCTAGCAGGGCGCACCGATATGTCATACCGGTCGACGCTGATGAGCAGCACGTTGATGGCTGTGGCCACACTTGCGAAAGTGACGCAGGCCTCATGAAAGCAGCAAAGCAGCGCCAGATTCCGGCCCACGGGTAGCAGCAGCACAACGACAGTGAGTGGCAGGCACAGAACGCACACAATAATGTCCAGTACGTGCAGGTTCACTGTCACCATGTTACTGACCGAATCGACAAGATTGGACTGGGAGCAGTACAGTACCAGCACCGTCAGGTTGCTACTGAAGCCCAGCACAAGCTCCAGCATTAGGAAGCTGGTGAGTGACACCTGGAAGCTAATGGGGTAAGGCAGGTACCATCCGGAGTCCAAGCCGGCCCCGCCTGATCCCGCAGGTCCTGCCCCAGAAGCCACTCTCCCCAGCCCATCGCTGGTTTCTGGACGGTGGCCGTAGCTGTTGGTCTCCATAGCCTGATGAGGCGTCCTCACACAGAGCGTGTATCCATGCCTGGTCTTTTCATCTCCTGGTCACAGGCAGCGGCAGGAAACTCTATGAAGTGAGGAAAGAACCAAACGCAGAAATATGGTTAATTTTGAAGATGCCAAGGAGGAAGGGAAGAGAGAGGGAAACAGATGGAGGAAGAGAGCCAGGTGGAGGTGGCAGCAGGTGGGGTGGAGCAGGGGCGATATGGAGGGGAAATGAGTGATAGGATCTGATGCAGAAGAGACGTTCATGCAGAGTGGTCAAACGAAAGCGGCCGGACAGGTGCGGTTGGACAGACAGGTAGATGAATAAGAAGGGAGATGCGGTGTGCTGTGATCTGAAAACCTCTTAGCACCAAACACCCCTGCTGATAAATATGCGTTGGTCATTTTCCGGTACGTGGTTCACACGTCACACACGCCCCAAGTGAGGAGAGACCCGCATATTAAACAGCTCCGCATCAAAAACTAGCAAAGGTGTGCTGCAAAGCCAACAGGATATGCAGAAAAGCGGTAGCTCCCCATAACATCTAGCACAACCTGATAAAGATAAGACTTTTGTTATTTATTTACTTAGGGTAAAGCAGCTGCTTCTATCTATTTCAAGTGCTTCATAAAGCATGTCTACAAGCTTCTCTGTCCTCCTTAGGCTCTTTTCCTCAAAAACAAACCAACAAAAAACAAAATTCTTCTGATTTCTCATCTTTATGCTGGCAAAGACTGATGTATGACCCCCCGATATTATTTATCAGTTATTGAAAGGTCAGTGTGACCAAGTATGTATATGGTATTTTTTCTTCTTGCACATTTAATTGGCTTTAGAGAAATACACTGAGGTGAAAGGCTAACACTGTGACGAAATGTTTGAATCTTGAGGTTCTCAACAGATGTTAGTGAAAGCATTCGTGTACAAATTAAAGCACGATGATTTTATAATCACTCTGTTCATTGAGCAGGATTATTGCACATGTTTATGGTGTTTATGAGGTGTTCATGTTCTTTATTTTTTCTCAGAAATGTATTTTTGCTGGGACTGCTTGGACTTACTTTAACAAAGGAGAAAAAAAAAAAAACTTCTGTGCAAAGCGATTGAAGAAGTAATGCGGTCACTCTTTCACACAGCTGGATTTCCTTTAGAAGCAGCCAAACACTACAGTACAACAAAAGCTTCTCATTCACGTTCTGTTATTTTTAACTATTTTTTTGTGTTTCCTGTGGCTTATAAACGGCGCTTGTGGCAGTGGTTAAACCTCAGCTCGCCAACCAACCTGCCCCCCCCGCTATTTAACTCACGTTTTGCATCATTGTCAGTGGGACCACCAAATAGCAAGAGAACACTAACCTAAGAGCAACTCTTCCTTTTCTGCACAACCTTTTGCACCAGTGGAAAGCTCTGGATAAACTTGTTTTAGTCTATATTATTAGACCAAAGATCATATCGGTGTAATGACATTCTTCTTGAAGTCGTAATCCACATTTTTTCCAATTACTGCTTCCAAACGTCCCTTTCAAAAGCTGGTCCTTGTGATATAAGAAAGCAGCTGCTGAGGAACACCGCTTCGCTGAGCAGGGCCATTCAGGTGCTTCATCGACAAACACCTGCTAATTCATAATTGAAACAGCAGCCGCTGTTTTAGGACATAGATGTCCGCCGCCATCCTGCCGAATAGCTGCAAGGCAGCCAAGCGTGACAGGAGAAAATGCTCTTCAGGGCTTCACCACAAAGACAAATGGGCTGTAAGATGAGTTTGTAGACAGACAGGTATAAGAAGGCCAGGAAGAGAACACACTCTGTGCCACAGTGATCAGAGATAAAAATGGGAACAGAACACACTGCACATTATGCCAATGTGAGAGAAGGCCAGGAACAGAACACACTCTGTTCCAGACCGCCTACTGGTGGCTAAGAACAAAGCACAGTCTAGGTCATGGAGGTGCCAGATCATAGCAGAGGATGGAACCTGAGGCAGCCAGTGGTTCTCGGTGAGAACCATCCATACGGAGCATGTTTTAGTGGAAGTACTGACACATCACCTGGAACTCCGTGACCAAGAACCTCTCGGTTACACAGCTTGACCCTACAGGATTTGACTGGATGTAACTGGTGTGTGAGTGCATGAATGTATACGAGTGTGTTGCGGCCACAGTCTGTGAGTTTATGGAAAACTTACTGCAAATTCTGTTGCCCGACCGCCAATCTGTGTAAACCAAAGTGATTCATGAAGTGGTATATGTGCCAGAAAGGTGCAGGCAACTGTAATAGCCGAATGGCTCCCTAATAGAAAGGGAAAATATTACACCTTAGCTTACAAACACAGCTGAGATGGGAGGCCTCCTTCTAAAAGGTTTTGTGTGTAACTTGAGCCAGTTTCAGCACTGGGTCAGTAAATTGTTAACGTCCCTTAATTCATTTGCAGGGCCAGATCTGTCATAATTTCAGATATAGCTTTAAGTCAAGAATTTAACACTGTCATGCATGTAATAATCTGCACTCTGCAATACTTTAATACTCCTAGTCATATGAAAATGTATTGTAAACTCACAGGCACAAAAATCTGAAGAAAAATCAAAGCTAACTCTATAATTTGTTGAACATTACATCTTCATATGAAACAGAGATACTGAGTGACACACATTTATGAAAGTGTTCAATTCTTTTTTAATTAACCTGTAAAAACAGTGTGAGACTTCTTATTTTAATATTTTTAAAACTATCTACTTTAAAATTAAAACACATTTCAAATGAATACACTGTCTCTGCAAAGTCCTATTCGGTGCTAATTTTTGGTCGATTCACCCTATAAACGTGAGTGACGCTACTCATCTTATTGACATTCAAGAACAAATTTCATACAAATTTTACAAAATAGATAAAAGCAAAATGCAACTAAAAATAGCAATTAAATTGAAAAAGTTTTGAATTTTTGAAAATGTGAAACTACAGTGTTTGTATCAAGAGTCGTTACATTTTACCAGTTGAAAATGGTTTATATGATTATTTTATCCACCCGTTTCTAGTAAACTGTTTATTCTGTCAAACACAAAGAGATTCAACAACACTCAGATGAACAAACTGTGAAAGCCACTGATGGAAAATAAATTTCAGCGAACTAAACTGATAAATGAATAAGGTGTGGTAAATCCTCACTGTGGTAGTGCACACACCTAAACATGTTCACAGACACACATGCTCTCACACAGATAAAACACAAATAGCACAGATGGGGCTCCTTTACAACAGGACCCTACAGTCTCTCCTGCCCCAGAGCTTGGGAGTGGCCAAACACTAACCCTTCCATATACAAACCCTGAGACCAGAAGAGAAGCCTCATTTATTTCTTCACAAGAGTGAGGTCAGAGGTTATGAGGAATATGAACAAAATCTGATATACCGTCTGGTCTCTTTGTGAGCCAACGGTTAGTCAACAGCTGTCTTCACGAATGTCACAACTTGTTTCTGAGTCCAGCAGGTGGTGCTGCAGATAGTGCTCCCACCTTGAAGTCTAAGGATGTAAGTGCAGACCCCAAATCCTGCTGTGGTACCTTTGAACAAGGTGCTTGTCCTAAATTGTTACACCCAAACTTTCCCAATTAAAAAAAATGGGTACATTGCTGCAAGTAATACTATAACTCATTTTAGAGAAAGAGCATTAAAAAAATAAAAGAAATCAATGAAAAACATTTCATTTTCTCAGTTAGATGGTGTGTTAGCTGTTCAGTAATGAGTGCTTTTGTGTGTGTGTGTCTGGTAAGGTATGGGGTAAGTGCCTGCCAGTTAAATTTGATCCATAGTGACCACACACTGAGGGGGATGGTATGGAAGCAGTACCTTCCGCCATCCATGTCTTTGGATTACAAATATAGGGAGAAGTAAGCTCCACACAGACTGAACCACATTCAAACCCACTTCTGAGTCTACAGCGGGGCATCTTTATCTATCATCTCCGTATCGGTAATGCAGATCAAAAATTTCTTCTCTGCGTTGGATTGAATCTGGAGGTCTTACATCAGAGGAATGCAAGCACAGAGACAACAGCATTGATTTTTACATCCCCTTAATTTCCCCTCTCCTGCAGGGCGCTGTACGTAGTAGGAAGAGCACATTTTGTTGAAAGATCAACCGTTTCTCCGCTTGTTGTTGCCACGGCAACCTGGGGCACAGTGTAGACTATTGGCTGGGTTCCCCGATACGGTGCAGTGGCCGACTGTCTTTACTATAGTGCTGCATCTGAGAGCAGCTTGACCTGCAGCTCAGCCCAGACAAACACCCCCACCCCCCACCCCTCATTTCACACTGCGACGGCAGAAGCGGCGCTAACCCTCATTCACGTAGTAGTACAGCAGCAGCAGAATGGAGTGAACCTGGGGGAAATGGCTGGGGGGGCACAGTGGAGTGCTGTGAAAGATGGAGAGGAGGTCAACCTGAGAGAGATGGATTTGTCAATAAGCTGGAGAGAGAATGAGGAAGAAGGAGAGAGAGAAGGGGGAGTTACCCAGGAGAGCGGTGTGATGCAAGATAGATGGAGGGTCATTTATATTCAGATTGCTGAACTATGAAACTTTGTGGGCTTCGTGCACAGAGGTGTTAGTATTTCCACTGCAATCTGGAATTCAAAAGCAGAGTGTATGAGGAGAGAAGAGTGAGCGCAGTGGGCGTGTGCGCGGGGGAGAGCGGGCGTGGATGCTGCAGTCCGATGTTTGGCTCATCACGGGGAGATTTCCAGCTGGTTGTGGTCGTGAGCCGACTGCCTGATAGGTGTGCGGTGCTGCCCGGGGGAAGATGCGGAGAGGGAAGATGGAACCATGGAGGAGTGAGAGAAAGACAAGTGTTTGTTTAAGTGTCATATGATGGTGGCATCCTAGCAGCCTAATGCTATGGGAACTAAGGTAAGGGCTCTGGCAGAGTGCAAGCAACCATGTATAATGCCCCTCCAGGGTCAGGGTAAGGAGTAGAGACATTACCATCCCACCAGCCCTTACTCCAGGGCTTCCTCACAAGGTTCTTCTCTACTCCCTCACTTCCTCTGCTTCTCTCCCAGAGGGGTTTCCTCCAGGAGCCATGTGCTGTCACTGCGGAAACCTCGCCTGCCACATGGAAGACTCAGTGGAACTGAGCCATCAAACATCATCCCGGAGGAGCTTCATGAGGCACCCCCCCACAAAGCCACCTGTCCCCCATGGTTTTTACCTCTCAAACAGTTGGTGAAACAGCACCTGTTAAATAGCAGCTTTACAAGTGACTCATTACAAAAAGCTTATTCTCACAAGCTGCCTCACTGTTCATGAAAGACTGCAAGGAATTCTACTTTCAGATCTACTTTCACAAAACAGGGATTGCTCTGGCACCTTTCAGAAAGTACTATTTAAAGCTCTAATATTCACCTGCAAAAATGCTGACATCTGTATACATACACTAGAAAATACACAAGTTATCAACTTTGCACATCACTGTGGTTACAACATGAAATTAGCTCATATTATTTACTAAGTAACATAATAATATAAATAGCACATTTTATTTCTACAGTGTGATGTATTTTGAAAGTC